>CM055313.2:83771544-85246544 GCA_029255685.2 Silene conica
TATTCATTTAGTAAACGGTTAAATAATTGGTTAGTTTTAAATTTTAATAAACTATAAAATACAAACCTGGGGTGTATTGTGACTGGGTCCCAGCACTTGAGTGGCGACGACGCTCGTAAAGGACTGGGGCTGCATTTCCCATACCGAGTATCAACCCTTTCTTGTTGAAACCGCCGTGTTCTTCGAAGTAGATCTCGTTGTCGTCGATATCTTGCTCCGGGATCCCTTCACTTATCATTTTGTTCTTTCTTGAAAAAACTTTTTCCTACAAAACAAAAATAAAATGTTATTAGTATACGTTAATTAATTAGTAAACCAAACTACTAAAATATAAAGAAAAGTTTCTGTTAACTTACAAATAGTGCTTTGGGTTTCGTTGATAGCCAACCCTTCTTGGGATGATTTTTTGTCTTCTCAAGCAACTTCAAGGCCGATGGTACATCACTCCCATCTTCTCCAGCCTGCAATTTAAATCCAACGACACTTGTTGAAAAAAACATTCAAGATTATCAAAGGGTGAAAATTATTGAAGACAAGAAAAATGAAGTAAAAACTAAACAATTACCATTTCATCCATCATCTGTAGGGTGTTTTTACGACCCATTATGTGAGTACCTAAGGCCTTGCCCTTTTCGGTACTTCCCGACATCCGGTTGGTCTTGTTTTTGTCGGATTTCTCTTGGAATTTTGGATTGTCCTTTCTAGCCTTCAGTTGTTCAAAAATATCCAAGGGTATCCAGTGCGGCCTTTTCTCCGTTGGTTTCTGCATAGCGTAGTGAATTCTTTTGCGAAGACGGTCTTTCATCATCTCTTCCCACGCCGACCTAACCGCTGCTCTATCACGAGGGTGAAAGGTAACTTTTTTCTGTTTCAAGAAAAAAAATAGTTAAATAAGTATGAAACAATAAATAGGTAATAAATAATAAAACGGAAATAGGTAGTAAACAGTTAATAAATACCTCAAACCAATTCCACCACTCTTCCTTAATGTAATCCGACGCTTCTGACCAGTTGGGCGCATACTCCTTGTAGTTGCAAATAATGGTCTGTGTTATAAGAGTAGAAACGTCTTTGTCACTGAACCTGAAAAAGAGTTAAATGTGAAAATAAAATAGTCAACAAGTAATCATATTATAATCAATATATACGTATATATAATCAATTATCCGTAAACAAATAAGATACTTACCACTTGGCGCCTTCGTAATCAGTCGGATCGAGGTGTATTCGATGTGTAGGCGGCTGAGTCTCAGGTACAATCTCGTCCTCATCATGATTAGCTCCCGATCGTCCTCCCTCAGGCTGACGACTACCACCACCTCGTCGTCTTCCGCCCGGCATTTGGGACGAAATTAGCTACTAACCTAATATTACTAACCACCTAACAATACTAACTAAACTAATCAAATAACAATTAAACTAAACTAACTATTCCTAATAACAATAAAAAAACAATAGTACGGAATTTGCGACGGAATTTTGCGACGGATTAAACAAAAAAAATTAAGACGGTATATTAATAAAATTAGTATACATACATAAGAAAGAAAGAAGTGGCGGTGAGGTGGCAGGTGGAGGAGGAAGGAGGGGCGGCTGGCCGGAGGAAGGAGGGGCGGCTGGCCGGAGGAAGGAGGGGCGGCGAGGAGGAAGGAGGGGCGGAGGAGGAAGGAAAAGGAAGGAAGGAGAAGGAGAAGGAGAGGAAGAAGGAGGGGCGGTTGGGAGGCTCCGGCGACGGCGGCTCCGGCGGCTCCGGCGGGGGAGGTAGGGTAGGGTGGTTGGGTGGGTGGTGTGGTGACGAATCGCCGATAAATCGCCTTAGGGTTTTTTTTTTTTAATTGTGAAATCGATTTGGGGGAAAAATGAGATCCGCGGGTCTGTATTAAAAAACTTTGCGACGGACTTTTGCGACGGAATTTCCGTCGCAAATCTGGTTAGGTCAA
The DNA here is from genome assembly GCA_029255685.2 of Silene conica. Classification (NCBI taxonomy): domain Eukaryota; kingdom Viridiplantae; phylum Streptophyta; class Magnoliopsida; order Caryophyllales; family Caryophyllaceae; genus Silene; species Silene conica. The sequence goes on from CM055313.2 coordinate 83,773,485, forward strand.
ATGTTGACCAGATTTGCGACGGAATTTCCGTCGCAAATATTGACTCCTGCGACGGAAATTCCGTCGCAAATCTGGTCAACATTTGACCTTGACCAACTTTTGGGCAAGTCTGGTCAATATGTTTGCGACGGAATTTCCGTCGCAAAAGTCAATATTTGCGACGGACTTTCCGTCGCAAACCTTCCCGCCATTTGACTTTCATTTCGCGGGTCTGGGAAATTCAGGTCCGTCGCAAATTCCGTCGCAAACAAAAAATCCGTCGCGAAATCCGTCGCAAAACTAATTTTGCGACGGATTTGCTGTCCGTCGCAAAAAATCCGTCGCAATGGCAGTATTTTTTTGTAGTGTACGGACTTAGGCTGCTCTTATTATGTTGCCCGTTTCTCATCAAGACAAGACCATGAACACGTCCTACCCAAGGCCCGTGGATGATCGATGATCATTACCTAACAATAAGGAAATGGATCCCGAATTTCGTCCCCTCGGAAGATAAGACGACTCATTTAACGGCCTGGGTTCGTATCCGGCATCTTCCTGTGGAATATTTTGACAAAGTTTTTTTAACCAAGATTGGTTCTCGGATTGGTATTGTTATCCGTATTGACAAAAATACGGAAAATGCTGAACGAGGGCAGTTCATACGTATGAGTGTAGAAGTTAATCTTGAGAAACCGCTTTTATCCAAATTCCGTCTTAATAATAAGGTTTATCACATTCAATACGAGGGTCTACGTATGATCTGTTTTAAGTGTAGAAGGCTAGGCCATTTAGTGACGGATTGTTCGTTCGATCCTTCGCAAAAAAACATAGCGCGACATGATCAGAGTGACGAAGCATTACTACAGGAAAAGGATATTTCAGACCAATCCATTCCAGAACAGCAAGTACACAATGAAGCAGCATTTGGCGAATGGATGTTAGTAAAAAAACCACCAAGAAAGAAAGCTCCTTCAACCATTGATAAGCAAGCTGCATTAGCTTCAAACCATGGTAATAGTAATATCTTTAATTTTGGCAAAAATCATGGCAATTTTTCTGGGTCAAGATTTGATATTCTAAACGGTCAATCACAAGATTCTAGAGCTGTACTCAATATTCCTGTGAGTCCACACAAAAGCTATAATTTGGAAAGTTCCCATAATCAACCAATTATTCCACCAGCTAATATAGTCTCTAGTAAGAATACGCAACAGAATCAAAAAGTTTCCTATAGTAAGGTTTCCAAATTTCTGAAAAAAAAAATCTTCCCATAATAGTACCAATGAGAAAAAATTCCTCCACTAGTCCACCTCATGCTTTAAAAGATATTACTAATAACTTACCAGCTAACACAAATACAACCCCTATACTCTGTAATTCCTCTGTTGCCCAGTCCCCAGATTACGTGCAAACAAATATTCAACATGCTCCCTTTACCAGACCCGCACATCTCGATTCTTCATCATCCATTCCCCCGCTTTACCATCTCCCCCATCCTCCCTCAATCGAGATGATTCCCCCGACTCGAAACTGCAAGACAATACTATGGACGGGGATGCCCGCACCTTATATGGGGGTGATGATACAGGAATCCCCAATCATGGATATCCAATTCCAGATACTCAAGGATACGCCACCGACCCTCCAAGTGGAGATGGCGATTCCATGCAGTGTTGATCAGATACTTTCTCTAGTAAGTCGAGCTTATCTATCCAACTTATCTTATGTACCCGCATCTATGTCTGATAGAATACCTACATTATCCTCCAACATGTCCCCCATAACCTGTATGGTGTGGAATATTCAAGGGACCAAGAATAAAAATAAGATAGCAGCTCTTAAGGAAGTAGTTAAGACATATAAACCGACTGTTCTTGCCTTGCTTGAAACGCACATGGACGGGATTCATGCTGAAAAAATTCGTTCTATGCTGGGATACCAAGGACATTCTCGTATTGATGCTATTGGTTTTAGTGGAGGTATCTGGATGTATTGGAGACCAGAATTAGTCGATATTAAACCAGTAAAGTCCCACTCACAGGTCATCACGGTAGAAGTTTTTCGCAGAGGAGAAGTTCCTTGGTTCTTTTCCGCTGTTTATGCTAGTCCCAACCCTCAGAATCGACAAGCTCTATGGACTGAATTAGAATTGTTTGCTAAGTCAAACAATCACCCTTGGCTTTTGGCAGGAGATTTCAATGAAACTCGCTCTCTAACAGAAAGACATGGTGGCAGTCAGAGCATGGCAAGACGGTGCGAGTTATTTAATAATTGGATTGAGAATTGTGAATTGATAGAGTTGGAATTTTCTTGTCCCCCTCATACGTAGGCAAGGGGAAATTCAGTTGAAACAAGGCAAAGTGCAAGACTAGAAAGGGCCTTATGCAACAACGATTGGGGAACGATGTTCGGAGATGCTAGCGTTAAACATCTACCTGTCTTTCAATCAAACCACTGCCCTCTTCTGATATCTCCAAACGGGTTTGCTCCTCTGCACTCCATTCAAAAACCCTTCAGATTTCAGGCTGCTTGGCTAACACACGAAAAGTTCACGGAATTTATCAATGAAAACTGGACAGAGGGTAACAATCTGGTTAATCAATTGTCTGATCTTTCGCAAAAGCTCCAAGATTGGAATCAAAATGTGTTCGGAAATATTTTCCACCAGAAACGACAACTCCTAGCACGAATTGAAGGATGTCAACGACACTTATCTATTAAAAGTAAAAGACATCTGATAATTTTGGAGGCTAAGCTGCGAGATGAATTTTATAAAGTGCTAGAGCGAGAGGAACTTCTATGGTATCAAAAATCAAGAGTGGAATTCATTCGAGACGGAGACCGCAATACTTCCTACTTTCATATAAATACCCTAGTCCGAAGATGGAAGAATCGGATTCAGTCCCTGAAAAACGATGAAGGCATATGGGTAGAGAACAGCGACGAGGTGAAACATATGATCGTGGAGTACTATAAGAAACTCTATACTGCTGATGAAATAAATGATGATGGAGTCGACATCCCCTAAGACTTGTTCCAAGAATTCAGTAATGATCATTGGGATTGGCTAACAAAGTATTATTCTATGGCAGAAGTTGAGAAAGTGCTTCATAATATGGGATCGCTTAAAGCGCCAGGCCCGGATGGCTACCAAGCGCTTTTCTACCAAAAGCACTGGAGTGTGATAAAACAAGATGTATGCAGCATGGTCATGAGAGCTCTTGAAGGCACAAGCGGGTTGAATGATACCCATATCGTTTTAATACCTAAAGTTTTTGGTCCCGAACATATTTCACAGTTTTGCCCCATTAGTTTGTGTAATAATGTGGCTTACAAAATTGTAAGTAAAACTATTGTCAACCGACTCAAGAAAGTCCTGCCACGCCTCATCTCGGAGAACCAAAGCGGTTTCGTCCCAGGGAGACAAATCTCTGATAACATCGTGGTATTCCAAGAGACAATTCATACGATGCGTAGAACAAAGGGTAGAAAAGGGTATATGGCTATCAAAATCGATTTGGAAAAAGCGTATGACAGGTTACGCTGTGATTTTATCAAACAACCTTGGTGGATATGTGCTTCCCGACTCTCATGATCGATACTATTATGGAATGCGTCACTTCACCGACTATGCAAATTCTCTGGAACGGGGAACCTACAGAAAAATTCAAACCCACGAGGGGAGTCCGACAAGGCGATCCTCTGTCTTCCTATCTCTTTATTATGTGCCTTGAAAAACTTCAGCAAGCTATAGATGAAAATATTCGCAATTCAAACTGGCTGCCTATCCCGATTTGCAGAAATGGACCAATAATTTCCAACCTTTTCTTTGCCGATGACATGGTTCTCTTTGCTGAAGCCAAGGCCGATAAAGCCCATGTCATTAAGTATGTTCTCGATAATTTTTGCAGAGCTTCAGGGGAGAAAGTAAGCATAGCTAAGTCCAAAGTTTTTTTCTCAAATAATACTTTAGAACCTGCTCGCGACGAAATAACCCAGATTCTAGGATTTGAGTCGACTTCGGATCTGGGTACATACTTAGGGATGCCTACCATTCACGGGAGGGTAACCAAGGCGACTTTTGCACATCTTGAAGAAAAATTTAATAAGAGATTGGCGGGATGGAAGACCAAACACCTCTCTCTAGCCGGGCGAAATACACTTGTACAAACGACGTTGTCTACCCTTGGAAACTATAATATGCAAACGGCAAAATTGCCTAGGTCGATTTGTGACTCGATAGACAGGAAAACGAGGAGATTCTTGTGGGGTGGCAATGAGGAAAAGAAAAAAATACACCTAATTTCCTGGGAGACAGTCCAACAACCGAAGTCATTAGGCGGTCTCGGCATCCGATCTGCCCGTCAGTCAAACGCAGCTTTCCTAGTTAAACTTGGATAGAGAGTTCTCACTAAACCTTCACGGTTATGGGCTCGAGTACTTCGAGCAAAATACTATAATGGAAGGTGCGATGTCGACATGTTTCAACCGAAGACGAATATGTCCAATACTTGGGCCGGGATTATCTCTCAAGCGGATAGCATCCAAAGAGGCACTTCGATGGTTGTAGGAAATGGAAGAAGGACTTTATTTTGGGATCATTCTTGGGTAGATACGGGTTGTTTATCGGATAGGGCAATTTTACCCATACCGGGTTCTATTCTTGGAGCAACGGTGAGTGATATGTGGGACGAAAATTCGGGCTGGAAATGGGATGATTTTGCTAATTATCTTTGCCAGGAGGATTTAATAAAAATTTCAGCCTTCTCCTTATCTATTGATCCATATCTAGAAGATGAGTTATATTGGAACGGTACGTCTTATGGCAAATTTTCTATTAAATCTGCTCTCAGTATTATTAAAGGTGCTGAAACTCCGCCCCCGCATAATCAAACTGCCTGGCACCTTATATGGAAACTTCCGGTTCAACAACGGATACATATGTTTATATGGTTAGCCACTCACGACAAGTTAATGACAAACTATAATAGGGTCAGACGAGGATTGGCTGATGACAGCCTCTGTCCGCGTTGCCTCGAAGAAGATGAAACAACTGATCATCTTCTTCGTCACTGTCCTATTTCGGCGGAATTATGGACACAAATAGGGGACTGTGGCAATTCTGAAAATTTCCTTGCTGAACCATTTCAAGTGTGGATTGTTAAAAATGCCAGTAATGGCTCCGCGCTTGCTTCAGAGAATTGGGCTATGAAATTCGCCATTACATGCTGGTGGATATGGCGTTCGAGGAATAACATTATTTTTGGGCGAGCTACGGAAAACCCCACTGATCCTATCAGTTTTCTTCATCAACAATTCAATTTATCGAAACAGGCTTTCGATCCTTTTTCAATCTTTATTTCGGATCCTGGTACGTCTCGGATAGAACGATATATTCGTTGGACTCCCCCACCTCACTCTTGGACCTTCTTAATACGGATGGAGCTTCTCGTGGCAATCCGGGCTTAGCCGGATGCGGAGGTATCTTTCGAGACTCGACCGGTAACTATATAGCAGCGTATATGTTTTCTAGCGGCATTTGTACGTCGATGCGAGCGGAGATGAGAGCTCTTATGGCGGGTCTTGAATATGCTAGATCATTGCATATCACAAAGCTCATAGTGCATATGGATAATAAGCCCTGTGTGGATTTCATTCGGGACGAGGCTCCGGTCACCAATAGTCTTCGACCTCTTGTTATACGCTGCAAGGCTTTGATGAACATGGAAGGCTGGAATGTCGAGATTCAGCACGTCTATCGTGAGGCCAACCGAGCTGCGGACTGGTTGGCAACAACCGGGATTCACTCATCCACGAATCTAACTGTGCTTGAAGCCCCCCCTATGGCTCTGAGAACTATCATTAGGGAAGACGTTTTAGGAGTTTCTTTTCCTAGACTAGTTATAAGTTAATTATATATCGGGGCTTTGCCCCTCTTGTAAACCAAAAAAAAAAGTTTGACCGTTCAATCAAAGGTTTATCAAAGATTGAGCTATATTAAGAGTTCGCTTCCTATGAAATAAGCGAATACAACGGGATATCAATTGATTTCCTGCAAGTTTTGGAAGCTATAATTAGTAAAGTTCCAGCTACTTTGTCGAAAATGGAAGTTTTAGAGAGTAGCCAAATATATTTCACATCATGGGTGTTAGTTACTCACAACAATAAAGGAGATAGATTACCGGCCAATTTTAGTCGCTCAACAACTAGAGTTGGAAGGCCTAAGCAAGAATTCGCCTCAAAGGTAATAAACTACAACATCAATGTCATTGATGCTAACTATGGAGCGAACAAGATGACATAACTTACCTTATATGCAACAACAACAAGAAAAGGTGCATGGAGATGAAGAAAACCATGGCGAACAACCAAAATTACCAATGCACCTTAACATATGAAGCATCGTCTTGCTTTGGCCTTCCAATGTAATGAAAAAAGTCGTGTAATCTGAATATAACGTACTTGTAGAGTTGTAGGTTGCTAGCTTTAAACGATAATTTCAATTATAAAGTACATGTAGTCACGTTGCCGTCCCTAGAGTTTTATTTTATCCATACGCCATTCATTTACAATTTTCATTTTTATGCGCGCTACGTCTATTCTACAAGTTCGCAAACCTATTATTTTCCATGTTCTTATCTTACCCCGATGCTTATGCCCTTTCTTGTTTCATCGGTTCAGTTAGTTCCTCTTACCATATATATGTACATTTCATTTGGGTTACTTGATAACTTACGATACATGTAAAACATTGTGGAAGCGTGCATGTCAATATTACTCTACCTATGTGATGAGGGTAAGTCGGAGCATTCTGTCAGACGTTAGGCATATAACGATCACTATTAAATCGGTCGGAAATGTAACGCTACATATTCAGTTGGGATTACGAATTCAGACGAACTGTATCCCATGTGATAACTACATTAGAGAACCTTTTATTTTGGATAGTTTTCCAAATAAATAATACGTTTGGTGACGTAACGGAATGCCACAACCGTTAGGTTGCGACCCACCAGCACCAACTAGTATTATTAAGAAGGTAAGAAATTTGCAAGATAACCTAAGTAGAGATTAATGAATTATTCTTTAAATCGTTTTATTATATATGTATTAACGACGAGTATATTTGTGAAAGATTTGTCTAGAGTATATATTAGAGAATAAAAAGTAGTAATATAATACAAAACGCAATTTTTCAAGGGGCATGCTTTTTCACATACAGATTTTACTCTTTCACATCCGTCTTTTACAATTTTAACCTTGTCATTTTATTTCATTCCATCACCCAATTGCTTTTTTACTCCTCCCTCATCCCCTTTACCACCAACACCACCATTGTTTTGCTCCGATCAGTAACATCAGTTTAGCCATTGGTCAACGTTGCTCTGACCAACCTCACTAAAAGTGAAAAGAAAAAATAAGAAAAAAGAAATAAAGTAATGGAGAATGAAATTTGGCCGAATATTCGAATGAAATCAATGAATGCGACCTAGTGAAGGATGATATAGATGAAAATAATTGCAAGGTGTAGCCGCTCGATAACGGAATTTCACAACTCACTCAATACAAATTATAGAGTATCATTAAATCTTATCGTATGTAGCAAACGCACGCACAAATCTCACGCACCAGGCCACTCCCTAACCACCGACACCACTGTCTACCACGCCTTCATCGATAACAATTGATAAACAAGTAAACATTAATTTCATTAATTAACAAACCCAATAATTTTAACGAAACATATTAATAATTGTTAAACGCAAAATTACTTCACTTATGAAAAATTATAATCCATTATTGAAGTTTTTTGAACAATTATATTTAATTTTAGGGGGGGAAATATATATGAGACTTAATTTGTCTAGATTTATGAAAAGAGTATAATGCGGAAATTAATGAAAAAATATACATGAAAGAGTGAAATCCGTATGTGAAAAAGTAATTCCGTTTTTCAAATTTTTTTAACAATACAAATGAAAATTTTAAACAAAATTTTTAAACGTGTTATTCATTCATTTAATATGGGACGGAGTTAATATACGAGGGTTTAACATTAAATATAGAGTGGGCCGGGAAAATATGCAATTGAAAAAATAAAATTTCAAAATCCGAAATCCGAAATCTGAAATCAGAAAAAATACGCTAAAAATCCGCAGTTTCGGCAATCAAAGTTCAAAGTTTCCCTCTAAAAATTTGAAACGAAAGTTTCCCTCCAAAACCGAAACGATTCAAAAAAACTCAAAAATAATAAAAACACGGAAAATGTCAACACCACTCAAAACTTCCACGACACACTATTCTTCCCCCTCTCCCTTTCCCTTTCCCTTTAAATAAATCCCTTCCCTTTCCTCCCCAATCATTCTGCACACTCCAATCCTCTCCTTCTCCCGCTCCTCTTCATCATCTATCATACCATGTCTACTTTCAACTCCGCCGCCGCTGCTGCCGCCGCTCCCACCGCCGTTTACAGTGAGGGATCCGGCGAGATTCATGTCATTGTGGGTCCCATGTTCGCTGGTAAAACTACCGCTCTTCTTCGCCGTGTTCGTGCCGAATCCTCCAATGGAAGGTTAATCTTCCCGCCACTTCTTCCAACATGTTTTGTTTACGTTTTCCATTTATGTTATGCCCCCTCTCCGTTTTTGTGCCAAATTGAAAGAAAAACGAAAGGTAAACAAATGACGAGAATCGAAAGTGCTTTTTTCCCTAATTAGTAATCAAAATACGGTGTGTATTATTATTGAATGTTCATTTATTTCGGTATTTAATGATCATAGTTTCCTTAAATTAGGTTTTAATTTTGTTTCTGGGTTCTGTTTTTAGAAAAGTGGCAATGATAAAATCGAGTAAAGATAATCGATATGCGAAAGATTCAGTAGTTACACATGACGGAGTGAAATTCCCGTGCTGGGCTTTACCAGATCTTTCCTCTTTCAAGGAGAAATTCGGCATCGAAGAATACAATCAGGTATTTCATGTTTTGCTTACAGTCTTATGCTTGTAACGGATAATGTCCATTTTCAATGAAAATTGTGTTTTGTGAATTTTCTCATTTACTTTCTGTGGATAGGTGGATGTGATTGGTATCGATGAAGCACAATTCTTTGGAGATCTGTATGAATTCTGCTGCACTGCTGCTGAGAATGATGGGAAGATTGTTGTTGTTGCTGGTTTGGATGGCGATTATCTAAGGTCTGCAATTGCGCAGCGCGCTTGAATTTCTAATTCAAATCTGGAACGCGGTCTTGGCTCATGAATCTAATCTTTGATCTTATTGTTGAATACAGGAGGAGTTTTGGGTCAGTGCTGGATGTGATCCCGCTTGCTGATACTGTAACCAAGTTGACAGCAAGGTGTGAGTTATGTGGGAAGCGTGCGTTCTTCACCCTAAGGAAGACGGAGGAGACTAAGACCGAGTTGATTGGTGGGGCTGAGTCGTATATGCCTGTTTGTCGTCTGCATTACGTGAACGGGCAGGCTGTTATTGGCACTACGCGTGCAGTGATTGAAACTAGCAAAGTTCCGCAGGATTTTCTAGTTGTGCAGGAAGCCTGTGTTCAGTCCTGAACTGTGGGATTGGGTCTGGCACCGTGTTTTCTGTGTTAGCTTCTTTGTCTTTTATCGATAACTTGTTTGTAGATAGTAATCCTGCAATAGTGTGTCGTTGTTTTAGAATCCCGTTGTTACTGGAATGTATCCGTTTTGCCAAGATTAATCAAATTATCCTCTATTATTATGATGCTATGATTCTGTACATTTAACTTGCGAATTCAATCTCAAGTATCAATACATATTCGAATGATAATATATTCGCGCAACGCGTTGTTTATGGTTCGATCAAACAGAAATGAACTTATAATTCCTCCTATATACAAGAAATGAATACATAATTGGATTAGGTTATGACTTTACTGCACTAATTACGCGCTGTTATTATCAGCGCCATTATCAACAACCTCTTCATCAACTACTTCATCAAAGAAAGGATCGGTAAGTAGTTGAGAAGCAGAGGGCCTTGCTCTAGGCTTCGCGATGCACTTGTCAATGAAAGCCTTCACCTGCGGATCATTAACCTTGTTAAGAGACAATGGCTTAATCCCCGAGGTTACTTTCTTATAGATCTTGCCAATGCTATTGCATTCACTATACGGGATTTCCATCGTCACCATCTCTAGTAAACACATCCCAAACGAGTAAATATCAACCATTTCCGTGTAGTCTTCCTCGTATAGCTCTGGTGCCATGTACTCCGGTGTCCCTAGTATTGAATGCGCTACATGACTCTTCCCTGTTATCGCTGCCAGTCCAAAGTCACCTATTTTCACCTATATGGACATTGATCATCTAGTTAGCAAATATTCAATGAGTTTGTGAAAGATTCATGTCTTGTTTGGTAAACTAGCAGATTTATAAAGCAGAAATATTTTAAAGGTGTCTTGTAATTGACGGTTTCAAATTAGTAGCAGACGATAGACATACAATTCTTTTTTTCTTTCTAATCTGCTAATTCAATATGCAAGTAGAAGCAGCATATTGCAAAATAGTATAGTATATTGGACCCAACATACTATTTCAATATGACATTAACCAAACGCTCTAAATAGCATATTCTTAAGTCAAACATGTTAAATCCCGAATTGACCAGATACCTCGCCGACATTGCCATTAATAAAGACATTGCTGCAATTAAGATCTCTGTGAATAATGCAAGGATCATGAGTATGAAGATAATCCAAAGCCATAAGCAACTGTTTCGACCATTTCTTCAAGGCTTTAATGGAGACTTGACGATGTTTTTTCCGAAACTCCCTCAAATTCCCTGAAGTACAAATCTCAGTAATGAAGTTGAGTGTGTTGCGGTCGACATCCCTCCAAACATGGTTTAATCTTATGATGTTTTTGTTCCTCAAATTGCTGAGCAACTTAACCTCGGAGAAAAGACGATCAATGGCTGCTAAATCATCACTGAAGTTCCGAAGCTTGACCTGATTCCAGGCAACTTCAATGCCTTCCTCCTGATCAAATGCTCTGTACACTTTCTTCACTGCCCCTGCTCCGAGTAAGTCGTCGTATCGGCCGTATCGACCTGTGGGATCGGTCTCTTCAAACACTTCTTTGTCGCCCAGAGCTGGATATACTGTCTGGCAAGGCATCTAATAATGATTCTCAAAATATAGACAAAATTAGTTACTTCCTGGAAATGTATGCAAATAAATAACGTGATAGTGTGATCAAAGGTTACGGTTTCAAATTCAATTTCAGCACACGGTACCACCTTTCAAGGCTAACGGGCATTCGAGTGAGGTGTGTAAAATGAATAAATATAATACGAACCATCACCTTAACGTTTTGGTTGCGAGGAACCTAAACATTAACACGGAATAACTCTATGATAAAAAGGAAGAAGGCAATAGCAGAAAAGTACCTGTGCTGTGTCAATCCGAAAGAGAGAAGAGAAGAGCAATGTGTGAATGAAAACTGAAAATGTTGACAACTTGTATTTAAACGCTACCTTTGTTCCTAGGTTTCTTTTATCAATAAGTCTGCCTTTGATTCTGACTCTACATCCGTCACAACTTTGTGACGGGTCATATAACTTATTTGAGTAGATAAGACAAACATAAAGTACTTAAGGGAGATATAAATATCTTGTCTTTATCTACTCATACGGATTTTATTTGCTGTGTCACAAACTTATAACGGATATCGTCCGTCACAAATGAAAATGAGATTGTGTTCTTTTATACGCCACTTCCTACAATTTGTCAACCTTCTGACCGACGTTTAAGTCTTCATTTCGTAATACGAGTTAGGCTTATTTATAACTGTCACAAGCTTGTCACCTCTTATCGGCGTCTTGCTCTCTCATTTTATAATAAAAGATCATGAAACAACCGAGTAATATATTACAAAACTTAGAACTGGATAGAATTTAGTCTCAATAAGGTTATTTATGTAAATCACTTGGTTTAATTTATACAATAGGTTGTACTAAGCTAATATTCCTTCCAACTTCTCTAAATTATTTTATTTAACTCATCCCCTATTTATCTACAATAAGTCAATAAGTCTTCCTTATGACGAGTATATCGTCATGACCTTGTGACGGATCAAATATCACTCATTTGGATAGATAAAACAAAAGCAAGAGACTTTATTAACTACAAAAGGCTTGTTCTTATCTTCTCAAACGGGTTTTATTTGGCCTATCATAAAATTGTGACGGTATTATCCGTCACAAATGAAAATTTGTGATTTATCTATATATTTTGACAAATATCTATCATGAAAGACGACAACTATATAGAATTACATATATTATATTTCATCTTACATTCTTACCTACATTAATAAGTTACAACCTATGTTAATATGTTACAAAATTTTATATACTCCCTCCATTCATTTCCACTTGGTACATTTGCTTTATGCACGGATTTTTACGCATTGTTAAAATATTAATAAAAGTACAACAAATAGGTGTAAAGTGTAGTATTGTGTTGAAAAAGTGGGCTTTAATAGTGTTTTTATAGTATTATAGTATTAAAAGTACAACCAAATAAGGAAAGGTGCAAAGTGGATTCGAATGGACCGAAATGAAATAGGTGCAAAATAGATATGAATGGAGGGAGTATTAAAGAATTTTTTTAGAGTATTTCGTCAAATTAAAATTCTAAAACTGACTTAATTTTAGAAATGAATTTCACCTTTTTTTTAGTAATTTGTGATATAATACCTGTATCAGTAAGAGTACAAGTAAATCAAGTAAAGCTTAAAACTGTCACGTTATAGATTGCAAAAGTGTCTCGTAAACAACGGGTGTTTGATGCTTTTTCTTCCCTATAGAGTACTAGAGTAGTCTTCAAGTTGCTAGAAAGCGTGACATTATTATAATAATAAAGACGTCTAAAATTAAATGTTGAATCCAGTTTCATACATACTCCGTGACCAAATCAATTAAAAAGCAAACCACCAATAAACTATCGCCTTTCGCCACCCTCAATTTGCCCTTTCTTTTGCTCCATGCTACTAGAGTTGGCAAAAGTTGCCCCGACCCGATGAACTTGCCCCGCCCCGTCCGAAACCTGACCCGATACAACCAGAGAATTGGGCGACCCGAAACCGAACTTACCCAACCCGAACCGACCCGCTAACCGATAGCAACATTATTTTGTCCAACTCGAACCCGACCCGAACCGAACCGACCCGGCCTGTGACCCGATATTTCTCAACCCAATAAATGACGTTATAATGAACTGGCTTAATAATGGTTTAAATGACACTAAATTAATAATTTTTTTAATTATTTTACTCAAACTTCAATTAATACATCTATCAATTAATTAAACATAAAATTATCATCTAAAACTAAAAATATAACATAAAATATATGTCAATAACCTGACCTGCTAATGACCCGACCCGAATTGTCACCCGGCAATGACCCGACCCGAAGATGACCCGACAGCCCGAACCGACCTGAACCCGTCACTAACCGACATAACCCGTACCCGATATGACCCGACCTGTAACCGACCCGAGTGACCCGATTGCCACCTCTACATGCTACTCTAATTCTACGATAAAAAAATCACATTTGTAACGGACATATTCGTCATAAATTTACCATGCAGTAGCAAATCATGATTAAAGATAAAATGAGTACATTTATTATGTAAATAAGTACGAAATTATGTAAATAAGTACGAAATTACTATTGTAAGATCAATGACAAAAGGGTCACAAAATACAAATAAAATGGTACAAAAGAATGGTCTCTTAATAATTTTTGTTTATTGAAAGACGGTCTCTCTCAAGTTTTAAAATTTACCATTAGTCAAATATTATTTATCCATTAGGAGGATCATACATCCGATGTACTACGACCAGTTTTATAGTATTTAAACATTATAATAATGTTTTTTAGTTTTGTTTTAGAAATTATAAGTATTGATATAAAATATCCGAGTTCAGTTATTAAAATACTAAGCTCAAAAAATTACGATAAAACTTAAAAACATTACATATAAACCTAGTTAAATTTTAGTTTTGACGGAAAAAAATTAAAATCTAATCTGTAGACATTAATAAGCTAAAAATATAAAAATATGCTCAAAAATAAATAAAGTTTGAGGTAATAAGTTTAAAAAAATACTCATATATACTCAAAGACTAATAAAGTTTGAAGTAATAAGCTCAAAAAAAATATTCATATGTTCAAAAATAAAGAAGATAAGATAATACATCCATGTACGTTCCTTTTTCTCATATCCATGTGGGTAGATAGACAAAATTATGCTTCTATTTAAACACTATGCTTTTGTCTTACTTACCCCATATGGATAGTATTTGATCCGTCATAAACTCAAGACGGAGATAGCCGTCACAAGATAGACTTGCTGATGTCCGATACTTCTTGATACTACTACTCATAACACCTTAAAAACAAGGCATCTTTATTAGGAAGAAAGAGTCAACTCAAAAGGAGTTGGTGCACTGCCTTGCAATGTAAGCTTAAAGAGTAATGAAGGGTGGCAAATGCAATCCAGAAATTGAGTCTAAAATGATCAAAACATGTGAAACTCCTTTGATGCAGCTGTAAGCATGGTTCACAGCAACTCCCAAAGATACGGATATGATTCGCCAACAAAGCATCCTCTGTATAACTGAAAAATCATTTATACTCTATATTTATTTGTATTCATTGCATATACCTACACGGGCACGAAACAGACAAGTCGAAAGGGCATATATGTCCAATGAACCAAAGGGAAAAATAAACAGGTTCAGGCATCTAAACATTCTAAACAAAACCAGTTAAAACTACTTCGTATTTAATGTTCTGGCAAGGGCTTGACTAACAGCAAAGAGATGCATTCTAGCTAGTCACTAGTCACTACACTCATTCTTGAAATCAGACAAGTCGAAAGGCAATATATGTCAAATGAACCCAAGTGAAAAACAAACAAGTTCAGGCATCCAAAGAAAACCAGTCAAAACCAGAAGGGGGCAAAGATAGACGAGATTCACAGCCGCCCATTGTTCCTCAAATTTTCTAGTTGTCGGGATCCAAACCACAAAGTTGGCCTTTGACGGAAAAAAAATCCAGCAATATTAATGTAAAAGGCAAAAGTAACAAAGTTGGTACAAGAATTAATAAAAGTAGCACTTCATTGTCCACATTAGACTAATTCCAGACATTAGTACATCACCTTCAGGTCTCAACCTTACTATATGGTGTTAGAAAAGCTTCTGAATCATCCACTGCTAGTGTTTCAATTAGCCAAGACATTCCAGGCATTGCAGCACCTTCTGCTGAAACACTGATCATGACACTATTGTCACCTTTCAACTGAACATAGTGAACAAGACTAGTCGAGTTGATAGTTTATAACAAAAGAATTATGAAAGCACTAATAAAACTTTGAGATCCTTTCAAGATACTCAAATTTGGTGTCCTGTAACTAATGTATTTCAACAACTCTTCAAGGCAAATGCGCATTCCCAGACGAGCTTTGATAATACAGTGACCATTATCCAAGACCAGACGAAAATCTCCCTCTTATAAAAAAAAGCAGCCCGGTGCACAATAACGTCCCCGCTAGGCGAGGGTCCGGGGAAGGGCCCCACCACAAGGGTGTAATGGGGGCAAGCCTTCCCTTGCCATTTTGGCAAAAGGCCGCTCCCAGGGCTTGAACCCGTGATCTCACGGTCACAAAGCAACACCTTAACCGGTGCGCCAAGGTTCCCCTTCGAAAATCTCCCTCTTATATCAAAGGTAAATTTGACGAGGCTGTCCAAAACAGAGCTCTTTGACGAGGCTATCTACAAATAACAAGTATTCATGTTTTACTGTTACATGAAAGGTTACCTTAGAAAAGTAGGGCAAACAATCACCTCAAAAACGGGCTAACTCATCCTAGCAACCATTTATAGCTTTCCAGGATTTTCTACTGGGCCACGGAACTATGCTGGAAACCTACAGGAGTCCTAGCCTCCCAATAAGCTTGCTCACAAATTAAAAGTAAGCTCTTCTTACTTCACATTGCACACTAACAAACATTTTTAGCAATTACAAGAATAAGATTACCCAGATTAGGTTAAACCAGTTGAACAAAAGATTCAACACTCCGTCTCTACTAGACTGCAATCCTTGTAAATTCCTTGACAATAATGATACATACTCAGTTTGACATTGTAATATTGTATACAATGATTCCCCCACCAGCAACTCCTATAAGAAACAAAGTCAGAAAAGTTGCTTGATTGACTGATTTTAGGGGTAGCTATCATGCCTATCAACCCAAGATAGATTCCTGTCAAATAGTTTTCAAATACAAGGTGCTCACATACGCTTCTCTGAGAAAGACGAACTAACAAATAGTATATTATGATATGTTTGGAGTAAGAGGAAGAATTTTTAACTTCCTAGGTAACTTGTTTAAGAAATGGATGAAGTTTGAACAGGCAAAAAGCACAAGGACTTCTACCTAAGTCAAAACTCCGCAATAGTGCCTAGGCAAATTTCATCCTTAAATCATCATGTTAAACAAGCAGCAAACATAGTGAACGCAATATTAAGTAGCTGTATAATATATCCAAATCCAGGCAACAAATCACCACAGATGAGTAATGCAAACCATTTTCCATTATTATGCAAAAGATTTCCGTTTAGTAAGCTCTTGACAAGCTAGAACTATCTGAATACTATAAAAACTAATTCAGAGTTGCCGTTGAAAGCTATAGAACCAGTAACAACTCATTATTTTATTTCCTCTCCTGCATGTGAAAAAATCGAACAAAAGCACAACCTGATTACATCACAAATGATTCAAGTAATGTAATTTGTAGGTCCGAACTACAATGAAATATCATATCAAAATCTGGTGACAAGCCAGAGGAGAATGATGCATGCACCGAACGATGAAAGACAAGATTAACAAATAAATGGTGCAATAAATATAACACTCTTATATGATTAGAAGAAAAGAAAACATTAAGTAGCAGTTACACATGCCAGAGTACAAGAGGATTTTCATACCCTCAGATTAATGTACACGAAAGTCAAAGCTTAGCTAAGCAGCAAACATATCATCACCATGGAGGATTAGAACCCTCCCTCACAGAAGGTGACCTGGAGCCAGCGCTTAGATCTCTTCCAAGCCTTGAAATGCTCCTTCCCGATTTCGGTGTACCCAATCCAGGACTGTTGCCTCGATAACTAGCACGAAGGGACTCATCAACAGACCCTGATGACTTTGCCATTGCATTCCTCATGAACTTTTGAGCGGCGGGAGAAAGAGTCTTAACATTAGGACTAGCACTTCCACTCCTCAGAGGTGAAGGCAATGGTGGCTTCTGATACATCATCGTCCTTTGTTTAATTTTACGAGCAGCCTCCCTCGACAAAGAGTGAGCCTTTATATCCCTCGAGGGAGGACAAGGGATCTTAAAATGGGGGCCATCACCACTCCCTCCAATATCAAGGGGAGTATCCTCTAAATCCAACCTCAACGGTGTTCCCTCGATCTCACCCCAAGTGATGAACGGCGATCCATCCACACCAGGAGCAGGTGAAGGTGTCCTCACAAAACTAAACCCATTATCCGCCTTCTTCTCCGACTCAACATAGAATTTATTTGGGGTTTTCCTCAAATCCTCCAAATCATAACTCCTAGCTTTATCCCTCTCCCTTTCAGCCATAACCGGAGTAGCCCCAGCAACCGAAGTATACAAAACCTCAACCCCCTCGTCATCCTGCCTAGACTCCAACATCTTGCCATGAAACCGAGTATTATACCTATCAACCTCCTTAGTCAAACCCTTCATCCGATGGGCCCTCTCCTCCGTCGTCAACGCCACCTCCCCTCTATCCGCGGGATGGTACATGAGCAAATTCTTAGCACTATACTTCCACCCATCCAACGTACTAGTGGGTTGGTCCGACGTACCGTACCCGTCCGTAATCCTATCCCTCTTAACATCCTCAATCCCTTTAACCCCCTCATCACCCTCTTCACTCTTCTCCCCTTCCAACAAAAACCCATACCTCTCCTTCCTTTTTCGATTAACCCTCTCAATAATCTTGTTAAAACTATGATTATCTTCACTAGTATACCTCCTACAGAAATCATCCAAACTCAAATTCACATCAAACCCACTATTACTACTACTATTATTATCATTTCCCGTATCGGAATTCGTCGAATTGGCATTAATAACAGGAGTAGGATCAAATTCAAAGGGAGTACTGGAATTACGAACCAAACTGGAACCAGGTGTCGTAATTTTACCTTGAAAAGTGCTTGAACCGCGGCGACGCTCGAGAATCTTCAACTGAGCATCACGGATTAATACGGGATCAGCCGATTTGACGGCTTGAAGCCAATCAAGACGATCACGGAGCTTGGGGATATCGGGGAAGTAATCGCGCTCGATAATCTTTTCAATTGCAGCGACATAAGTGTCTTCATCGAGCACAAGAGGGTTTTTTCTTGAGGTTCTTGGTAATGGCGATGGTGATGCGGAGGTTAGAGTAGTAGTTGTGGTGGTGGTGGTTGTAGGAGTTGGTGAAGGGGATGAGAGATGGCGTGGGGAATTACCAGGAGAAAGAAGCATTGTTTTGTCGGAAATTAGGGTTAGGGTTATGAATTTGGGGATGAATGTTTGATTTTGGGATAAGAGGGATTATTGGGAGACGCGGTGGTGAAGGGCTCAACTGCAAACGTAAGTGATGAGTTTAAATGAGTCGGCGTATTCACCGACTATTCTAACTCAAATAATTGAGTAGGAACCGTCTTTTGGATTTTAATTTCAAATCAATTAAATTTAGCCCGTGTAAAAATGCACGGGGTCGTTTTAATAATATTGTTAATTTAAATATTTCTATTAATAATCCGAATATATTTTTGATGATGAAATTTAGGCTATATGCTATAATTAATTAAGATTTTTGTAATATCATTGACATGTTAAATATTTTTTTTTTGACGTTATTGTTATTTTAATTTATTCTTATTGCTATTTTAATTTAGTTCTGTCATCGACAATATATTTTAATATATAATATATAAGTTAGACGTTATAAATATAATCGTTTACGTATAAATTATTGTTTACGAAATAAATCAGAATTAGTATGTAATAATAACACAACTAATGAAACACAAACATTTATTCGATAATCTATAAATATAATAAAAAGACAAACTAAAGCATCACATTTCACCATTCAACTATTTAAGAGTAAATTATCAAGCCACAATATCCTTTCTTATTTTGAAAGAAAAAAAAAAAGAAAAATGATATTTTAAACATTAAATGCAAATTAAAGCACAGTGTTAAGAAAATTAAACTAATATATATTTAATAGTATTGAACACAAATTATAATTCTCATTATAATTTTTCAAAATAATGTCAATCACTCAATCTATTTTGAATAATAGTTCACAAATAAAAGTTTAGAAATTTTTATTTTGACAAATTTCTTTTAGGTTAAATTAATGAAAAAAACAATAATAAAAAATAATAACTGTGACAAAATACTAATAAACATGTCAATAATCGTGCCAAAAAAAATAATAATACATGGCAAAAACTTAGTAAATTGTGGAAAATATATTTTGACTATATATTACTCGTATAACAGTGTAGATATTTGATTAATAAATTAGTTTTTTCTTATGAGTCCTTTTGTCATCAAAGCTTATTGAGGCTTTAGATCTGAAACTTGTATAATACCAACTGCGTGACAATATATCTAATCCCGTGAATTTCACTGGTATTACAACTAGTTAATCCATTAAACAACAATATGGGTCCCACCATAATTGAATAAAAAAAAAGATAAAATGATGGATTAATGAGGTGGCTTTACCAGAATTCGGTAAATGTTTCTGTATTAATATAGATAAGATTTAGTTCTATTTAGTCAATTAAGTTTAGTTTTATTCGAATTCATAGATGAGCACGAGGCCCTCTGATAATTTACGCATTATAATTAGAGTAACTTTTAAACTTTTTGTTGAGGTTTTTATTTCAATTTTTTATTATGTATTAACAAAAGTAAATATTTTGGCCACTCTTTGTTGTTAATAATTTTAGGGAATTTATTTTCGCAACACGTATTTTACCCATTATGGTACTTTTTTATCGAGCTTTCCATTTAACTACCCCTAACAAAAAAAACATCAACGTAATTCTCTCTATCGTTACTCATCCAAAATTACACAAAATTTTCAATTGTGGATGATAATTTGAATATAGAACATACATTTAGGGAGTGTTCGGCAACATAAAATTTATTTCATTTGCATGAATTTAATTTCAAATATTGAAATGATTGCATTTAATTCCAATTCTAATTCCAAAATGTTGTTTGGCAAATCATTGGAATTAAATTAGAAATTTCAATTTCACAATAGTGTTTGGGAGATCCTCGGAATCCATTTGTTCTTCGAAAATGTAACCATAATCTTACACTTTAAACTTAATTCTCAAATTAATCTTCATGGATTTATAAACGGCGAATCTGAAAGAAAGTGCATTTAGAACTCGAAAACAGTCGTAAACGTACAAAATCCCAGAGAAACCAACAAAACGGTGCTATGTTCAGAAAATCGTGAATAAACACTTTATGCCGTGAAAACAACATAAAAACCCAACAACAGCACTGCAACAATGCTTAAAATCCAGAATTCAGAAACAATAGGATTGGAAATTTAGAAACAAAAAACACATAAACCCCCTAAATTCAGCAATGTAAATCGAAACCAGCACAAAAAATATACTTTAAACCCAGGAACACAGCGGCAAGATGTTTTTAAGACCCGAAAACAACAGAAAAAACGGACTTGAACTAAAAAAAATCAGCAAAACCATGTACCAATCAGAAAACAACAGCAAGAACATGAACAAATCAGAAAACAGCAGCAAGATCATGTAAAAAACAGAAAAAAAAAAACTATTTAACGACAAGAAAAAGCATTGACCAAGAAGTGTTTTGAAGCGTCGCTGACTTTTAAAATTGGATGAAGAATTCTGGCAAAAACATATCGTGATGCTGATGATGAATCGATAGAAGTATCGATAAATTCCAAGTTGTGGAATTGTCGGCGATTGATTGTCGTCGAAATTTGAAAAACTATGGTTTTGAGGGTTCACCATTGATGATGTGAGGACTGAGGAGACTTGATGATGTGAAGAAACTTGAGAGATGTCTTGAAGTGTTTGAGATAAATGAGGAAAGCAAATGACTACCCTATAGAAGGGATTTGACTGGGTTTATTTTTACTCTAAGTTGGAATGGGCTGGATTTGGTCAATTCCAATTCCAAATGTTTTAGGTTGCCAAACACTAGAATTGGCCCAATTCTATAATTCATTTCCAAATCTGAGTTGCCAAACAGGCCCTTAATTCATTGTAACTAGTTAGATTAATTCTTTCTTACAATCTATACATCTTTGTTAATTAATTTAAGGCTTTATGTTAAAATCAAATTAGGGTAAAGTGGTGAGGACGGTGGCAGTTATTGGTTGAGCGAAAGGACAGTGGCCGACAATAGAGGCGATAGCTGCCAATGGGAGGGGTGACGTGTGGATGTGCGCCGGTTGTTCGACGATGGCAGGGGAAATTTGGAGAAAGAGAGAGAAGGAGTGATGTTCAAAGGTGAGGGTGTTGATACTTGATAATATAGGTGGTCGTCGGTGAATCTGGCTAGAGTGGATTGTCGACGTCGTGGCCGCGTTGACTTGATATTGGTCGTGGTAATGGTTAATGTGTAGTACTATCTATGTAATGTAGACGTGCAATACAATACATTTTTTTGCAGTACAACGAAATGTTGGCGGGCCTCGGCTTTGATGATGGTGTTGAAACCGGTGGTACGGTTATTGACGATGTTAGTGAGAAATTAGACACTCAGATGTATCTATTCTTGTTTAAAAGAATTTCAGTACGCAACTACATAATTATTTGTCAGAACTAGGGAGAATACAAAGTGATAAATTAGAGAGATAAAATAAAAAGGGAAGATAAAAAAAAGTATAATTGTCAACAATGTACTATAATGAGTAAAATGTGTAATGTGATCTTCTTTATTGGAGTGTACAGAAGATCAGATGGACTAATTGATCAAATCAAAGGCAAGGCCTTTACTCCGTATCAATTATTGTTGCATATCTCATTCTTGATTCAAGCGAAAGTTCACAAGTTGTGTCGTGAGTTAAAGCTCCAACGACTCTTTCAAAGGTATGGACTTGTCGTAAATAACGAGGCGTTTGGATAGAGAAATAGAAATGGAAATGAAATTGTAAAGGGTAAGAGGGGGAAAGACAAATGATTACCTAAAATTTAATTAGCTGTTTGGTTACATCAAGAAAGAGAACTAATGGTTCACTCACACTCACTCCTACACACACCACCGCCACAAACAACTACTTATCTACTTAAAAAATAGTTGCAACGACCGTCTTCCTATAACACTGTTGAGACCTCACTGCATCGCCCCACCGATCACTGTCATCCACTTGCCGTTGCCGCTTCAACCTACTCCAAAACCACAACCGTCAATTTTCACCCCAAAAAAACCCTCACATACCCTCGAAAACCCGCGGGGATGGTGGGGTGGATAATGGTCTGTTGATAGTTATGGACATTTGGGGAGATGATGGGTGGATTGTAGGTTTGTGTGTGTGTGCGGGTGGTCTAGGTAAGGTGGTTGTGGTGGCGGTGATGAGGGTGTCATGGCGATGGCGACGGTGGTGGCTAGTGCGGTGGTAGGTGAATAAAGTGATTGAAGGGTAGAAAGAGTAATAAAATCTCATACCTTGGATGTGGGGTGATGGATTAGATGGATCGAGGGGTGAAAAAATGTGTTAGATTCATTTTGTTAGCGTCAAACAAAACTAACAAAGGAAATTAATAAATTTGTTTCCATTTCTTTTTGGGACGTGCTTTTTCACATTCGTATTTTACTCTTTCACATACGTATTTTACAATTTTAGCCTTGTCATTTTTTACATTCTTTCACCCAATTGATTTTTTTTCTCCCCTTCCTTATTTCCCTTCATTACAAACATCTCAACTCTAACCCCTTGCTCCGGTCAATTTATTTGCCGGCTAACGTTAGCCGACCGACTTCACTGAAAAGAGAAAAAAAGTGGAAACAAAGAAATGGCATAATGAAGTTTTGGTGAACAATTGGATGAATATTGGAATGAATGTGTTGCCGCATTGCATGCCCTTATCCCCACGCCCTGAAATGAAAGCATTAGAGGTCCTCGTCCGTATCCTATCGGATGTTTGCACGCATAAAAGAATTGGCAGAAGAAGATATTAGATCTACACATAGGCGCAGCTTATAGTCAAGATATTAGGTTTACTAATTGTAATTGAAAATGATAATAATTGAATTATACCCAGATTTACCAATTTCATCAGTGTTTTCCATAATTTGTATCGAGAGATCAATTCTAATACTTTCAACGAAATATATTAAATATTTTGAACAACAAAATTAATTTACTAATTATATAATTATAATTCATTATTCAAGTTTTTAGAACAATTAGATTTGATATTAGGGGAAAAAATATAGTTAACCTAGTTTGTTTAGATTTATGAAAAGGGTATGATATGGAAAGTTACTGAAAAAATATATGTGAAAGAGTAAACTCCGTATGTGAAAAAGTAATTCCGTTCTTTTTTTATAGACCTAAACCAAACGCCCGCTTAATTTTTTTTGTGACGAGAAAACACACAACTTTTATATCTTGACAATTGACATACATAAACCCCTAAGTATATATAATAGTCTTCAAACAACGTAAACTAAATTAACCTTATTTGAAATTTAAAATACAAATCCCATTCCCATTTTACCCCACAAAAATTACTGTTAGTGATACATAAATTTCGAGCCTTTTAAATCTATCTCTATAAAAGGAATAGATTTTAGGTGCATCTCATTGGTTCCTTAAAATAAGGAATGTGTGGGCCCACCAACTTTTACACTCATTTAATTTCCTTATTTTCTATATACAGAATTAATCATTCCTACTTACGTAATCTATTGCAGTATTACATTTCATTGTGGTCATAATAAAATACGATATGATCAAATTATTGTTAATCGAATATTTAAATAACAATATTCAACAGTCGAATAAAATACTTTGTTTAGCGGTCCAAAAATTAAATCCGAAAAACAAAAAATTACAAACAGCAAAAATAATTAGTCTAAGAAAAGTCAAAAGAAAACATATTTTGCACGTTTATAGGTTAATCGGTAACTGAACCGCATCCGTTAAAAGAGGTTAACTGAACCGTTTACACCCGTTACGAACGATGCGGTTTAGGTTCGGTGTTTCGCCAAACCGAACTGTTTATAACCGTTACGAACGGTGCGGTTTAGGTTCGGTGTTTTGCCAAACCGAACCGTACGTGTGTGAACCGGACTAAATATGCAGCTCGGTTCACCGAACCGCGGATGAACACCCCTAATTTCCGTTAATAACATTAAAATTGAAAATTAATTTCAATTTATAATAATCTTTAAAAATATAAATAAATTAATTCAATACCAGTAAGTCAATTATTTGGAATCAAAATCATCCCCGAATTGATAATCTATATATTTCTCATTTAAGTTCATGTTGAATTATATTTACACTAATTAATCAATATATTTGCGAAGTTTTTAGAAACAACCCGTACATTTTTTTTGTACGGGTAAAACTAGTTTTTACCGAAGAACCACTAACCACTATACTCCGTCTACTTTCTTCTCCGATTTGTTTGTAGAATGCAAAGTAGTTCAGTCTTTCACCAGTCCCTCAGGCCTCACTCCCTCTAATCTCCTAAAACCCTCACTACTTCAACCCCCCATTGGCCATACAACCACCTTCTCCACTCCACTTCCCCTGTCAATTTCCTCTACTCTCCGTAAAACTCCATTAAAATGTTCTCACCAGCAACAAGGAAGAAGAATTCCAGCCGTCCTAAGACCAGCACTCCTGCTCACCACCATACCACGCCTTCTTTTGATTCCTCACCGTTTACATCTCCCGTTGATAATCGCCGATTTCTCGACGATGCTGCCGCCGTGTCTAACCGTCCTAAGACCGGCACTCCTGCTCCTTGGGCTTCTCGTTTATCTCTCCGTGCTAGGTCTCTTTTTTTCTCCCATTTCGCACTGGTCTAGTTATTCGTGTTGCGTATCCATGTTGATTGTTACGGTTTTCGCTGTATTAGGATGTTTCTTGAAACACTAGTTTTTAGGTTAGTAGCTCTCATTATCGAACTAGCGTTGATTAACGATTTAATTTATCTGCTGCGTTCTAGTTTACCTTTTTTCTCATTGATTGCTTGATTTTAGGTTTTTCGTCGTTGAAAATGTGGCAGTTTAAGTAGCGAATGTTGTAGGTTTTGCGGTCTCATGATTGAATGTATCGGCGTTTCTAGTGTATTAGGTTGCTAGTTGAAACACTAGTTATTACTCGTAGTTTAGAAGGTCTCAGGGTCTAAGTTGTGCTAACTCATGATTTAATCTATCTGCATTTTTACATACTCCGTACCTTGTCATCACTGATTGCTTGATTTTAGGTTTTTATCCTCGAAAATGTGGCTGCTTAAGTTGTAGGTTTTATGGTCTAATGATTGAATGTCTGGCGATTCCATGTATTAAGATGCTAGTTGAAACTTTAGTTCTTAGGTTAGAAGGTTTTATAGTCTAAGTTGCGCTAATTCATGATTTGATTTATGTGCGGCCTTATATACCTTGTTATCGCGGATTGCTTGATTTTAGGTTTTTTATTGTCGAAAATGTGGCTGTTTAAGTTGTAGGTTTTGTGGTCTCATGATTGAATGTATAAACGTTTCCGGTGTATTAGGTTGCTAGTTGAAACACTAGGTATTAGGATAGAAGGTCTGATAGTCTAAGTTTCTAGTGTATTAGGTTGCTAGTTGAAAGTACTTGAAACACTAGTTATTACTTTAGAAGGTCTCATAGTCTAAGTTGCGCTAACTCATGATTTAATCTATCTGCATTTTTATATACTCCGTGCCTTGTTATTACTGATTGCTTGATTTTAGTTTTTTTATTGTCGAATATGTGGCTGTTTAAGCTGTAGGTTTTGTGTCTCATGATTGAATGTACTGGCATTTCCAGTGTATTAGGTTGCTAGTTGAAACACTAGGTATTAGGATAGAAGGTCTCGTAGTCTAAGTTTCTAGTGTATTAGGTTGCTAGTTGAAACACTAGTTATTAGTTTAGAAGTTCTCATAGTCTATGTTGTGCTAACTTATGATTTAATCTGCATTTTTATATACTCCGTACCTTGTTATCGCTGATTGTTTGATTTTAGGTTTATTGTTGAAAATGTGACTGTTTAAGTTGTAGGTTTTGTGGTCTCATGATTGAATGTATTGGCGTTCCAGTGTATTAGGTTGCTAGTTATAACACTAGGTATTTGGATAGAAGGTCTCTTAGTCTAAGTTGCGCTAATTCATGCTTATATACCTTGTTATGGCGGATTGCTTGATTTTGGGTTTTTTATTGTCAAAAGTGTGGTTGTTTAAGTTGTTGATTTCGTGGTCTCATGATTGAATGTATTGGAGTTTCCAGTGTAGTTGAATCACTAGTTCTTAGGTTGAAAGGTCTCATACCTTGTTATGGCTGATTGCTTGATTTTAAGTTTTTTATTGTCGAAAATGTGGCTGTTTAAGTAGCGACGTTGTAGGTTTTTGATGTTGCCTTTGGATGTTAATTGATGGGTTCTAATGATTGAATGTATTTGCGTTCTAATGCTCTCCTATTTAGGTTGTTAGCAGATATTATATGTTAACAAATATCATTGTTGAGGTGTTGTGCTAGTTACTAGTATGTGTGCAGTGGACTGTAAGATAAAATTATCAAATCAAGTATTAGAGTTAGGGGGAATCATGATTAGCATCTCTCAAAATGTTAATATTAGATTCAAAATCGACTAAAAGAAATTGTGCATGTAAGAGTCCGTAAATCTATTGATTGGAAATAGGGATATTTTTAAAAATGTTTTAAGATTTTAGCGCTTAAGAAGCGTGGAGTCTTTTCTGAGTGCTATTTTTCGCAGAAGTTTTCTTAATTCACCTACAAAATTCAAGTTTCCATCATGTTGAGTATACAACATTGTTAAATGTGATTATTTCCATTTGCATTTGGATTAAGGCTGAGATTCTTTATCTTCCAGAATCCCGACATCTAAGGAAAATGAAAAGGTAGATGATAGAAATCCAGTGTATGTCGGAGACTTTCCGCAAGTTGTTTATGATGAGCAGACAAGCTTTCTGCATAATTCTGTCCCAGGTTAGTAATTTGGGTTTGGCCTACTCTTCAATAATTTTGTATCTATAGAGGTCAATACGTTCCTGAATTAGGCCGTTGTGGCAGGTGAAGCATGCATTTCTGGGGGAATGGACAAGGAAACTTCTTTGTCCTGGATGATTTGTGGAAACAAACTTTTCATGTGGAGTTACTTATCACCTGCTGCTTCAAAGAAATGTATAGCCCTTGATATTCCATTAGAAGTATCCGAAGTCAGTGGTAGAGCTACTTACCCTGGCGATACTTGGTTGCTTTCATGTATCAATTGGAATAACGACCGCCCAGACAGCGGTATAACGTCAGCCGGAGTTGTTTTATGCAATCAGAAAAATCGAGGAATCGTGTTCTGGCCTAACGTCTATGATGACTCGACACCTGTTATCAGCCTTGCATCTCAGGAGGAGCGGGATATTATCTCTTCTCCTGGGAATGATAGGAGCCCCTCAACTAGATTGCATTCAAACAATAAGCGCGGAAGTATTCTAGTTGAATCGGGTTCGTTTAACTCCTTAATTGTTTCTGCCGTCCCTTCCAGTTACCATACTTGTGTTGCCCTTGCTACTAGTTCTAGTGGTGAACTCTGGCATTTCTCTTGCAGTTCCTCTGGGATTCGCCGTCAGCGTGCTTATGATAGGTTTCTAGGCTCGACAGCTAACAATGAATGTGGCCAGGCTTCGGTGAGTAAAGGGTATCCTAGATCTCTTATATGGCGTTTTCCATCGCTCTTGACTGGAGAAAAGAATAGACAGTTTCTTTTACTGACTGATATTGAGATACAGTGTTTCAGCATTCAACTCTCATCTAATATGAATGTCACAAAAGTCTGGTCTCAGGAAATCATTGGGACTGATAATGATCTTGGTATTAAGAAGGATTTAGCTGGTCAAAAGAGGATCTGGCCTTTGGATGTTCAGGTGGATGAACATGGTAAAGAAATTACCATTCTGGTTGCAATATTTTGCAAGGACAGAGTAAGCAGTTCGAGCTATACACAGTATTCTCTTTTGACAATGCGGTATAAAGCTGGTGTAGATGAAACATCAGTGAACTTGAAACATGAAAGGGTGTTAGAAAAGAAGGCACCAGTACAGGTTATAACACCGAAAGCAAGGGTCGAAGAAGAGGAGTTCTTATTCTCAATGAGATTGAGAGTTGGGGGCAAGCCTTCAGGCTCTGCTGTCATACTCTCTGGAGATGGGACGGCCACTGTCTCTTATTTCTGGAGAAACACAATTAGACTCTATCAATTTGATCTACCTTATGATGCTGGCAAAGTTCTTGATGCTTCGGTTTTCCCCTCTTCAGATGACGGGGAGGGTGCATGGGTTGTAATGACTGAGAAAGCTGGAATTTGGGCTATACGAGAGGAGTCTGTTTTATTTGGTGGCGTGGAGCCATCAGAGAGAAGCTTGTCGCGCAAGGGGAGTTCAAATGAAAGGTCTACTGAGCAAGATAAGACCTTTTTCGCCGTAGGCAATATTTCTCCAGTTAAGGCCAGTGTTGAAGCACTAAATGTCGCTGGAAAGCAAAGGGCTGGTTTCACTGGGATTGTGAGCAGATCTGCTCAAGATGAAGAAAGTGAGGCTTTACTTAATCGTCTATTTCATGATTTTCTATTGTCTGGCAGTGTTGATGGTTCTCTTGAAAAGCTGAAAAATGTTGGAGCATTTGAAAAGGATGGAGAAACTAGTTCATTTGCTCGGGCAAGCAAAGCTATTGTTGACACCCTTGCTAAGCACTGGACAACAACCAGAGGAGCTGAGATAGTTGCCTTGGCAGCAGTATCCAATCAACTCACTGAGAAGCTGCAGAAGCATGAAAAATTTCTCCAGTTTCTTGCTTTATCCAAGTGCCATGAGGAACTATGTATCAAACAAAGTAAGTTTTTGTGCAAATAAAAGATGTGTTTTAAGTTATCCTACAGAGATCACCATAAGACAGTTATTGCTTTGCTTTTATTGCAGAACACAACTTAAAAAACCAATATTCGATAAGTTAATTAAGAAATTCCCTGTTTTTCTCTTCCTTAACCCCACCATTTGAATCCTCAAGAATATGGGGATATCCTTGTAAATCAAATTTATGCAGAGGTTTCGAAGATTTTCAGATATAATGCAATTGTATACCATAAGATAGCAGATAATATCAAATATCTGATTGAATAATATTGCTTCTTGTGCGGCTATCTCTGGTTTTCTATGCCAAGCAATACTGGGCTGGGCCTTTGTCTTTATTTATTGTTTGTTTGGTTGCTTTGCCATAATTCGCTTACTCCACATATATAAATATCAATCTGACGTGGCATGTATTTTGTCAGGACATGCTCTGCAAATCATTCTGGAGCATGGCGAAAAGCTCACTGGCATGATTCAGCTTAGGGAACTGCAGAACATGATCAGTCATAACAATTCATTTGGAGCTGGTTTGCAACATTTGGGTATGGAAAGGGAAGCATCAGGTTCTTTATGGGATTTAATTCAGTTAGTTGGTGAGAGAGCTCGCAGAAATACTGTCCTCCTTATGGACAGGGACAACTTTGAAGTGTTCTACAGTAAAATTTCCGACATTGAAGAAGTGTTCTATTGCTTAGACAAGCAGGCACATTGCATTATTAATGTAGGGCAGCCGCTTAAAATTCAAGTCCAGAGAGCTTGTGAACTGTCAAAAGCATGTGTCACGATAATCCGCAGTTCTATGCAGTACAAAAATGAGCATCACATCTGGTACCCACCGCCGGATGGCTTGGTGCCTTGGTATAGCCAGTCTGTTGTGCGTGATGGCTTGTGGAGTGTTGCTGCTTTCATGATTCAAACATTAAATGAGTCATCTATGATTGACTTATCTTCTAAATCAGATATATGTTCCAATCTAGAGGTGCTAGCTGATGTTGTACTAGAGTCATACGTTGGTGCAATCACAGCAAAAGTTGAGCGTGAGGAAGACCACAAAGGTCTCTCAGATGACTATAGGAAAAAGAGGGACATGCTTCTTGATTCCCTCTATCAACAAATCAAGGTCTTTGTCAATGCTAGGTATCAGGTTAGTCCTTTATTCTTTGTGTGCGTAGCAAACAAGCCAGGAGAACAACTTGGCCTCTTTTCATATTCGAATCTGTAATGTGTGTATTTTTTTTTATTCTGAAGTGTCGGTTATTGGGACTTTGGGTGGGAAACGGATCTTGCAAACAACCTGCCAACTTAACCATGATTTGGGAATTGTCAATTGTGTGCGAGTGTCAACATTTCTAATGCCCATAATTTATACTCCCCTGATTATTTTTTGATGGGTTAAAGGAGTTTTCCTAAGGTTCTTTTATCACCACTCTGAGCAGTAATCCTTGCTAGCTTGTCAACTAATTGGGGTTGGATGATATGCACTGTGTAGTCTTTTCTCTTGCTTCTCAAAACTCTTCTTAGAAGGATTTGTTTGCGTTAGTGGATCTCGGTTCGCGTAGATTATTGTTTGGCGGTAATATGAACTTTGCACTGCAATTTTGTGAATGCTGAGGCCGTGGAATGATTTAGTGAATGCTAGATGACTAGCACTGCAATTTAGTGAATGCTAGATGTCTAGCATGAAAAATTTCGAGTCAGTGATGATTGTAAACACAAACCACTATTAGAAAATGGTAAGTGTAAGTAGAAAAGTGGCTTCCTGTATTGATTCTTTTGTCCCTCAAGTTCTCTCCTCAATTCAAACACTAAGAGCCAAACAACTCTGGTAAGAGGTTATTTTTGTGATATGCAAATACTTCTGAATCAAGGAGTTATCTTGGTCAAGCACTAATAGCAAGCAACTCTCTCAGGAAGGTATGTTTCCGAGGTTCAATTCCCTTACCACTTCTATACCCTATATCTTCAAACTCCCCTTTAAAATGTCAGATTTTGCATAAAATGCAAGCCATACCATCCCTTCTCTATGGATCCCACTTTGTGACTCAAAGTGCACTGCTTGTCCTTCACCTTTAGAAAAAGTCGAAGATGGGTCGAGCGGGAATGTTTGGATATGACCTTATAAATTTATGAATTCATTAGCATAATTCTTCAATCAGACACAGGAAAAGTGGAGAGTCAAAGTAACATAGCTCCTTGATTCATATTCCATACCCATATCTGTTCCCCTAGGAGAAGCGTCGGGTATGGGATCCATATTCCATACCCATATCCATGTCTTGTCTACACGAGTACGGTCTGAAAAGTGGAGAGTCAAAGTAACATAGCTCGCAACCGGCATGATGATTACCTTTGGAATTAGTCTATTAGCAAGAAGGATATAGAATGATTGTTGTTAAAAAGCTGAACCTTTTGGGGACAAATGAGCTTGTTGATGATTTCGAATGATTACAAGCTCCGTTGAAGTTAGTTCTAGAACCAGCTTCTCTCAGCCATCAGCCCTAACCCATATGAGCCTTTTTTTTACTTCAATTTACTGATGGCTTTTCATGTTCTTAAAATAAAGCCTGTTCAACTGTTGAGTGTTAACCTCTACACATTGTTTTTATTTTGGAGGCTTATAGGTTGTCTTATGACTACTATAAACCTTGATCTGATGTTTGTGGTTTTTCTTTTTAAGAAAATTTGAGTTGAATTTTATGAGTAGACGAGATTGATTACAGTGCTAGGCCTCTTGGGTGAAGGAATGTGATGGTCAATGACTTTTTTTTTTTGTATTTTTTGACCCCGCAGGATTCAGTCGATGAGAATGGAGAACTCCGTGAAGTAATTCTTCGAGAACTGTCTTCCAATTTATTGTCTGTTGCAAGGCGGCATGAGGCTTACCAAACTCTATGGAACATCTGCTGTGATCTCAATGACTCTATGCTTCTTAAAGAGCTTATGGTAAGAACACCTCTTACAAAATGACTAAATCATTAGCATCTGAAATTGATCAATCAGACACAGGAATTTCTCCGACCTGTTTCTTACTAATGGAATTAAGAAGTCACATTCTTGTCCCGCCATCTCTCTCACTTCCACTCCAAACTGCTCTTCTAATTTTCTTAATTGTTGAAAGTCCTACTAATATGAACTTTAAGACCTTTTTGTGCTGAATCTTGCCCTTGCTGTTTGTTTATTTGGGAATGTCGACCAGGATATTCTTAGGTAACAGCTATAGTTTTCAGTTTGTCATCATGAAGAGTAATTGTCATATCATTACATGTGATGATGTGACGTCCCCTAAGACATGCCTAGCAGCTTTAGGCAAACTTGTTCAAGAGAATGATGTAAGCTGTTTAAAATTTGATTAATATTGAAATATTTTTTAAAATTTGATTAATATTGAAATATATTAAACCTTCACAGAATATGTTCCCTTAAAATGAGATTAGAGGATCAATGTATAAATCTACTTAGGGTCACAAACTCATGATTCAAACTTCTTCCGAGTTCCGGACTTCACAGCAAACTTGTTTTGAAATCAAATTCGCTACTCCTAAAGAGTACAAGTGTAGAACTGTAGAATATATAAAAGTGGCTATATACATGGACTTAAAATGTTCCCGATACATATCATAACCCCTATTATATAATTGAATTTCATGCCCCCGTTACGTTATTTTCCATTATGCAACATCTTATGCAAACATGCCAATATTTTCGCCGCAGCATCCTATGCATCAAGACATGGCCATTAGATACCGATATTCTGCATCTTAGTGCGTACCGTCTGCTATTCTGTGAAAACAAATATATGGAAACATGTGTATTAGCAATGTAACATGTATTTGTTCAAAAAGAAGGCATAAGAGGTAGATTATAGACCAAAAACACAAAGAAATCTCTTTAAGTTTCATATCTTTAAGAAGGGCAGATGTAATGCATTTAAACATTTGAAATTCCAGTTGCAGTTGCCTAAATCTGTTACTTATAGCCACTTCACATTTTCATACGATGATTGTATGATATCTAGGGACTAAAACATATGCTCACACTATTGATAATTACCCCTCCTCACACATTTCTGTACATTTGATTTAGGCTTGTCAAGGAATGTTAGAGAGGGAGGAGGATTGACAACCAATACTATCTTTTCTTGGACAAATGTTAAAATTCACACTTTTAGCCTATTGTGTTAAAGAATTCATTGATTATTTCAATTTCTTTAACTGATGCTTATTTCCTCCGTGCCGTTACAGAACGTTTCAAAAATTACCGCACGTTTAGCCTATAGTGCTAAAAGAGTTCATTGATTATGTTTTAATTTATTAAACTGATGTTTACTTCCTTTTCTGTTGATGACTAGGCTGGGCCGCTGGGGGTAAAATAGTAAATAGCTGTTGAGAATCGAAGAGCAAATTGACTAGGAAACTTAGTCTTTTTACTTTGTCATGTTCAATAAAGGCTTTTCTTCTGTATATTTCTTGATGTTCGTGTCAATTAATGCTTTCATATTCTTTTGCAGCATGAAAGCATGGGGCCTAGAGGAGGGTATAGTTATTATGTGTTTGAACAATTGTATAAGAAGAAACAATTTTCTAAGCTATTGAGGCTAGGAGAAGAGTTCCCACAAGGGCTATTGACGTTCTTGAAGGATCACCAGGATTTGATGTGGCTTCATGAAATCTATCTTCTTCAACATTCTGAAGCTTCAAGAACTCTTCATGGTTTAGCACTCTCTGAAGATAGACATTTCGTTTCAGCTGCTGATGAGGAAACAGAATCAGCCTCTGGAAAATCAGAACTGACATTGTCTGACAGGAAGCGTTTCTTGCAACTCTCGAAGATAGCTGCAGCCGCAGGTTTGCTTATGCATATTTCATTGTACAATCCTCGAACCTGTTTTTTTGTGCATCTACGACTAATTTTGTTACCTTGACGGATGTCTTGGTTGCGGTAACAATTATCAAGTTACGGTACCGGGATGTCACATAGATAACATTTCGGGCTGCCACCGATGCAGTCATAATATCAAAAACATTTACCAAAATTGTCATTTTTCAGTTCTTAAAATCTGAAGTTGAGTAGATTTTCCTTGTTAATAGGACAATAGGTTATGTTGCAAATGCCCATTACCATTTCCTTCCAGATGTACGAGGTCAAAGTGAATTGTCTGTCTAATGAACAAAAGAATAGGTTAAATTTTATAGTGAAACAGCTTGACATGGAATGAGTATATAACCGAGGCTATTTTATTAAGGTATCAACTGTGGACGATAGAGAAATCTTCACTAGCATTGTTAATGATGTTGGGCTGTTGGCTAGTTAGTGATGTTCATGGATACGAAGGAAAGGCTTAATCTGACTAGCTGTTTGGTTCACTTTTTGTCTTTTGAGCAATTTCATAGCTGGTTGGTGTCAATAGTTATGAAAGGAAGGCTCAATCCATCAAGGAGTTTACCATTGCGTTCCTTCAATGGTGATTGTTACGAAAGTCTAGTTTTTTTTATTCTATTTCCCGTCTTCATAAGCTCCATATGCCACATAATCTTTTTTTTTTTTAGAAATTGAGACGAAATTAGATAAGCCCTGTTTTATGTAACAACAATGTTAGTGTGAGTGGATAGAAATGGAATAGCTGTTGTTTTTATTAGCGTCTCCTTTTCTGGAGGTTCTCTCCACTGTAAAAAAAAAGGAGTATTAATGGAAAATAGTACTTATACACAAATTTTAGGAGCACATGTGAAGGTTGACTGTAAAATAAGATAAAATAAATGCGCTCAAGTATACAATAGTGTCCATGGGCTTTTGACAAATGTGCCTGAGGCCTCCAAACTAAGTATACATATAACTTTGCAAATGTGTAGAAAAGTGTTGTACGTGCTACTTGGCATTTTGTTATCATGAATTTATCTGTGCCTCAATTTGGCATTAATTAGGGTCAACTTTGGAGGGTGAAAGAAAACTTAAATAAATAAT
Source organism: Silene conica (assembly GCA_029255685.2). Taxonomy (NCBI): domain Eukaryota; kingdom Viridiplantae; phylum Streptophyta; class Magnoliopsida; order Caryophyllales; family Caryophyllaceae; genus Silene; species Silene conica. Next base: position 83,808,686 of record CM055313.2, read on the forward strand.
ATGTAAAAGAGAAGTTCCATTTGCTACTTGGTAATTTATTTTCATGAAATTATCTGCGAACGATTTGGGATTGGTACGATTCAACTTTGGATGTTAAAGATTGTGCTTGAGACTTGTATGATGAGGATATAACTATATAATAAGACACTCTGATAAGCAACATGTAAAAAAGAGTTCCGTTTGCTCTATAATGGTTTATCTAGAAGTATAAGTGGTAGATCAAAGAAAACTGACACAAATGCGACTATCCGAGTGTTCTCTGTGGTGGGTGGAACTCCTGCAACTTTTGTGAAATTGTTTCTAGTCGGAGCCTAGTGCTGCACATGTATTGGTGCTAATCTTTAATTGATACCGGTGAGATGTCACCATGCCTGACATTCCCTTGCTGTCTCTTTGTGATAACCTTCGAAAGTGTGCATCGGTAAGAAAGCAGCTTTGCCGTGTGTTTGTTTCACCACCCGTCTCAGTGTCATGTAACACTTACCCCTTAATACAAGCAACCCCGTGGGCTTGAGTGTTTGACATTTATGGATGAAAGACTACAACATTGTGCAGCGCCCTGTAGGATCCCATTTGAGGCCAAGTATGGTGGACTAAAGTGCAAAGCTTTATACTATATGTTTGAAACCACATAAGCTGGTGACCTATTTAGTGAGCCATTTCTCAGTTTTGTAATCTTTATTTATCATAATACAATTATCAAGCCAAAGAATGTTAGTTTCTGGATGAAAGACTGCTCTGGATTTTTTTTGCTGCATTTCCGTTCGCTGAGTAAATTATCTTTTCGGGGCTTCTTTCCTGTTGTATAACTCTAGCCTCTAGGTGATGTCCTCAAACTGGCATAGACAGGTTCTTACATGTATTGCTTGATTACATGGTGTAATATTATGCGTTGATATGATATGTTTTTGAGTATTTTGTAATTAGACTTATATCTTTGGGTTATTATAATCTTTTTGATACAAACATGACAGGCAAAGATAATAGTTATGGAGAAAAAATAGAACGTATTGATGCCGACTTGAAGATTTTGAAGTGTCAGGTATCTCTTGAGACCCAATTGATTTTCTTAATAATTCTGGTAGAGGCAGAGGCCTAATTATCTTGAGTTTCATAACAGTTTAGTGATTCCTTAGATATTCTGCTTCTCTCATATGGGGGATTGTATCTTCTGCAGAAGAACTTTCTTAGATTTGCGCCTTTGCAATGATTGATGAACCATATGGTCTTGCTTCGGATCCATGTGGAACTATTTCATCTATTTCTTTAGTCTGTCTGCATTCCCCTTGTTAAAAATTCAACCTCATTACTTAATTGCTATCATCTCGTTCTTCATTTCAAAGCCACTTCTGCCAAAGGTGTTTTGGAAGTAGTAGACTTGTAGTACCATTTTTGAAAATACAAAAAGACCTTTCTCAGCTCCCTTTGGTATTCATATACGAGTTTGGGCCCTTAAGGTTCAAGTTTAGCGTTAGAATAAATGGCAGCTAATGACTAATCATCAAAAATGTGTCGCAAGTGATATGGTGTTTTAACTTTTGCACTTTTTGCTCTCTACCACATGTCTCAGTCTTAAGCTGGAGTAATAACTCCTGAATTCCAAAATTTTGATCACTTTAAGCTGCCTGCTGCAGGAAGATGTCTTGCAACTACTTCCTGATGAGATGGAGACGCAGCACATTGGACAACGTATACTGCCTCCTTGGGAACTTATCAAATTGTGCCTTAAGGCTCGAACACCAGAGCTACTGCTAAAGGCTTTTGATGTGTTTGCCTGGACTAGTTTTTCCTTCAGGAAATCAAACAAATCTCTTCTAGAAGAGTGTTGGAAAATTGCCGTTGACTTGGATGATTGGGAAAAGCTTTACCAATTTTCAATTGCTGAAGGATGGAGTGAGGACGATACCTTACGTGTTCTTGAAAAAACTATGCTTTGCCAGGCAGGTAGGAGATGTTATGGCCCAGAATCAGATTCATACGAAGGAGGTTTTGAGGATGTGTTGCCAGTGAGGCAAGAAAGCTTCGAACTTTTAAGTGTGAAGGATTCCGGTGCCGCCTCTGTGGAAGCAGTCTTGATGCAACATAAAGATTTCTCAGATGCCGGAAAGCTGATGTTGACAGCAGTGATGCTAGGCAGTGCAGAACTCGATATTGACGAGAATGAAGGAGCTAGTCCTATGGAGTCATTTTAAACTATAGTGGTGGAAAGAAAGTTTTTGTGCAAACACCCAGGTTCCCCGGTTCACGATATTGCTTCGTACATAAGAGAGGATCTAACAATCATCTAGTGTTGTAGAATAGGGTTACGTGGTTTGGGACTTTGGTTCGGCTAGTCAATCCTCGAACAAAATCGTCTGTAAAGGAATGGAGTTGTTCAAGAATCAAGACTCGGTCGCGCAGGATGCATTATTTTTGAACCGAGTATTGCTCTATATGAGCTTGATCTTGTTTCCGGAGTTGAATGAAATCTTGGAACCAAACACTGCTGTAAAACTAGGAAACAGTTATCAAGTATGCATATTTTTGTTTGGCAACTGATCTTGTTGGAAATCACTTTTCACCTCTACCGAATTTTTCACAAGAGACGCATTTGTAAGAGGGCTTTTGTTTACCTCTCTCGAGTCGTTATTGTGTCAAACTCGAATGCGCTTCTATCGCTAACTCAAACTAATCTTCATCAACTCGGCCTCGTTACTCCTATTTTTCTTGTTGTATTTTTAATTTAGTAAGCAGTTGTGTAGTCTATAAACTTAGCTTCGCTGTACTAGTTCTGCAAGTCGAGCTCCTAGTCGACTAGCTTGTTCCGTAACTTTTGGGGTAACCTTTTTCCATCTGTCCAAAAAAAAACTCTTTAATAACACTCCCAAGTCCCAAGTCCCAACTATCCCAAATTATACTTCCTCCATTCCAACCAATTTTATACATTTGCTTTATTCACGTTTGTCAATTTTCATTTTTTTTTTGTTAATATCTTTAGTTACATATCAATAAAAATTATAAAACTTTGATTTTCACAGGGTATCGGTAAGACAATTTAAATAATATCTAACATGACTATCTTTTACTCCCTCCTATTCAGCCTATTCTTCCCCTTTCTTTTTACCTAAAAATTAAGGAAATAAATTTGGACCACGCAAATCACCCTACCCCACATGAAATTGAATTTGGACCACAAAAGGCTTACCAAATAAGGAAAGAGGAAGCAAATGTGACCACAAAAGGCTTACCAAATAAGGAAAGAGGGAAGAAAACGTGATTATCGTCAATAAATAAAAAAGGAGAATAGGCTGAATATGAGGGAGTATATATTAGTTGTGTCAATATTCACTCAACTAGTAAATAGTGCCCAAAAAAGTAAAATGTATAAAATTGATTAGAATGGAGAAAGTACTGTATAGTCAGCATGGCGCTCTGGCTTGTCACACGGTTGACGTTAATTTAGTAAAGTTTTTTTGATTTGTTTCGTTTTATACCCGTTGCAGACCGCAGTGCAGTTACCCATTACTGAATCCAGTATAATTTCTCATTAACTGAATCAGGTAAAATCAAACAAAAAGCTGCTGAGTTTATATTTGTAAAAGTATAAAGTTAGCAATTACCGAGTTTATTCATAAAGGTAATAAGGCCTTTTTTTATTTCCTTTTTTGACAATCATAAAAAACTACATCAACAAAAGAGTTTCCCGAGCCCGTTCATAAGCCATCTTAATTAAATTCCGCGGGAGGTAGCTAATATGAGACAATGAAAAGAGGCGGCCACTTGATAGAAGTCCTTGGTGATGTCTGTTCCAGCCCTGTTAATTGATTTTGTTTACAAAGTTACTTGGCCTCGTCCTCCTCTTTCGCCTTTTCACTGGATAACATCGATAGATTTAGCAAATGAGACATTGTCCCAAAGATCTGATGTGTCGTAATCACTGTAGAGAAGTTTTCAACTAGCCCAACCGAACAGCCACGTCAAATGCATCTTCAGCCACAAGTGACCCGGACAATTATCCGGAACATTGTAAGCTACATACACAACACGGCTATGCACACGACGTACTCCAAAATTTACTTCATTTTGTCGGAACACTGTATGATCGATCAATCATTTTTAAGATGAACAAGTTTCCTTTGTCTCCTCTTGACACACTGCAAATTACCCAACAATTTTCATCAGCAATTACTCACTTTGAATATACAGATAAGCAACAATTTACTTTCAGTGGCGGCATTACTTTGACCCCCACCTGGCCTCGGCTCCAATCATTTTTCGCTTACCATTACTACTACACATTTACGCAAATTATCAACTGAATCTTTTCATCTTACCGGGTCAAGTCATAGTACATCTTGTGTTAATTGTGATTTCGGCTTCAAGCCTACAAATCTTGTTTTATGGATTGTTTGATATGTATCTTACCCTCTCACCATTCTTTTTCCCTTTTTCGACAATAATTTCACTAAAAATGAAGTCGTTAGGTTTATGTCTATGTTACTCGGACTCGTTTAGAAGTATCCCACTCGGGTACGTGAGAAAGTGTTTGATTCGGATATTTTATTGAAAATATGCATATTTTGGTCCAAAATGAGGTGTCCAAGTGTCATACCCATGTCCGAGTGTCGAGTGTCAGACACGGGTACGCGAGGAAATTAGAAGAGTCGGAGTAACATAGGTTTATGTCTATTGCTAAACTTGGGCTAATCAAACTTCAAAGCCAAAAGTTGTTTTGACAACAGCAGCTGCATCACTGCATGGACCTAATGGTAAAGATTCTGCTTATGAAACGGTGAGGGGTTAAGGGCATGGTACGCAAAACAATCACCTCACCTGTAAATCATACTGATGAAACCTCAAATTTAAACCGAAATAGAAATGCTCCTCCCTACTTCGTATGTCATTTTCAAGGCCGTCTAAGCTTCCTTATGGTTCTCACAAACTCCAACTTCATCTCTCACACTACCGCCTTAGAATATTGTTCAATTCATAGTTAAGACATAAGATGCATAGATACGGCGGGTGTAGTACTGAAATTATTTGGGAGAACGTACCGAAGATCTTCATCCAAGTAAGTTATTTCCAAAGAACCACGAGCTCTATCCGGTGCTTTAACAAGTATCTGCAGACAAAAGCAATCTAGTTACAATACGAGACACTTCCTGAAACAAATCAGTTCATGCAGTACACAAATGACAGAATTGACCCGGTAAGATGAAAAGATTACCAGTCCACCTATCTTGAAATAATCAAATTTCACAGCCACCTTCTTCGAATTTACTGGGGTGCAAGTAAGTTGTTTCCAAAGAACCACGAGGCGCTATCCGGTGCTTTAACAGGTATCTGCAGACAAAAGAAATCTAGTTACAATTCGAAACACTTCCTGAAACAAATCAGTTCATGCAGTAAACAAATGACAGAATTGACCCGGTAAGATGAAAAGATTACCAGTTCACCTATCTTGAAATAATCAAATTTCACAGCCACCTTCTTCGAATTTACTGGGGTGAGATCTTCAGTTACCTGTAAAATATAGAGTTGCACATGATGGAACTTCATTAAACAGTAAACGAAGGAATTCCCACAAAAAAGTGGATACAGAAACCCAGCAAAACCAGGCTTTTCTTACAAATGCCAGTGACCTGATTTTCTTTGAAAGATTTATCGGCTTTTGACATTTCTCTGGTCAACAACATGCGGGTGAGCCAACTGATACTGCATTTGCTGGACTGAATGATTCCAAAAAGCTTCTGACATGGAGCAACTTGCCCATCCTTCAGCAACCTATCGATCAAAATGTTTCGTACAACTCTGTCGGCATTCGTATTTTTTTCAAGAACATTCGTAAACAATCCAAGCGCTTCGTCTCCGCGACCTGCCTTGTACAAAGTACATATTAACAAGCCATAGGTAGATAATGGCAGCTGAAGTTGACTACTTGCCAGTGATTTCAAGATTTCAAGAGCAGGTTCAACTCTTAAGTTATTACAGTGACTAATCAATAATGCATTATAAATATTAATATCAGGAGCCATTTCATCCTCCTCCATCCTTCTAACCAATTGTTCTGCCTCGACGTATTTGCCTTCTTTGCATAAACCAGTTACTAAGGTGCTATAGATGGTAACTGTGGGTTCGACACCAATTTGTAAGAGTCTAACTAACAATTGGCCAATAGCATCAAACGAGTCCAAGCCTTCGAGTAGGATACTGAAAGTGCGGTAGTTTGGTTGGCAGCCAAATTCCAGCATCTTCTTAAGAAGCAAAAATGCATAATCTACATTACCAACCCTAACAAACCCGTCAATGAGAGAGCTAAACGTTACCACATCAGGAGATAAACCTTTATTTTGCATTTCTTCAAATAGATATTCTGCGGAGTCAACCTTCCCTTCTTGACATAACCCATGAATAAGTACACTGTAAGTATGCAAATTAGGCTGGCAATTATTCTTTTCCATTTCATATACCATCTTAAACGCACGGCTAATCCCACCGTTTTTGCAAAGACCATAAATCAAAGAAGTGTATGTAATAACATTCGGTGACACTCCTCTCTCAGACATCGTATTATACAGTTTCTCAGCAACTTCATAATTGTCTCCCCTCGATAAAGCACTTATCGTAGCATTATATGTCTCCACAGTAGGAGAGAAACCACATTCGTCCATTTTATCAAGTAATACCATCGCTTTATCAAGTTCACCAGCTTTGCAATAACTGCCAATTAGAGGTGTAAAGCAAAATTGATTTGGTTGCAAACCTCTTTCAGGCATCTTGAGAAAAAGAGAATAAGCTAGCTCTACCTTGCCCTCTTTGCAGAACCCTGAAATCATTTCGGCAAAAGTATAGATGTCTGGGTCGCAATCAGTCTTGCCCATAATGTCAAATAAATTCAAAGCCATGTCAAGATTTTTCTGCCTCATATAATCATGAATGAGTATGTTATAGGTAACTACAGTAGGAGTAAGACCATCTCTAATCATATTATCCAAAAGTAACACGGCATCCTCCAACAAACCTTTTGAGCACAGACCTTGTATAATCTCATTATACGCCCGGGCATCTCGAGGATAGTCATGAGCCGCCATCCAGTCAAACATATTTAAAGCCTGTTCAAACCTTCCACTCTCAAATAGCTCATGAATCAATGCATTAAATGTCACGGCATTTGGTACTAGACGATCTTTGATAAGTCTGTTGTACAACCCAATGGCAATCTTGAGGGTACCAGCAGAGCATGAGCCACTAATAAGGGCAGTATACGTATGTACATTAGGATGACAGCCTCTTCTCCGCATGTCCCCAACAAGTCTAAAAGCGTCATCAACTCGACCATCCTTGCACAAGTTGACAATTGGAACGGTATATGTATCAACACTGGGTTCAATTCCTCTGTTTAACATCTCCCTAAGCATGCCCAATGCTTCACTAGTCCTACCGACATTGCAAAGCCCATTGATCAAAGTACTAAGAGTGACGAAAGTCGGTTGACATTTATCTTCCACCATCCTTCTATACAACCTCAAGGCACTCTCTATATTACGGTTCTTACAATGCCCACGAATCAAAGAAGTATACGTAAAATCATCCGGCCTCATACCAAGCCGATAAATCTTCCCTAAACCCACCTCAGCACTCTGAAATCTCCCTTTCTTACAAAACATATTAATCATAGTATTCAATGTCAACAAATTCAACTGAAGCCCTCCCGACACCATCTCAAGATACACATTGCAGGCATCGCCCACCATATCGAACTTTGACAGCGCCATTAACAATGTATTGCTACTATACAAACTAATCTTAACACCATTCCTACCAATCTCACTAAAATAATCCAAAACCCTCTTAAGCTCATCTCTATCCCTACAAGCTTTAACCATCAACATCTTAACCTCATCTACATCACGCAAACGAGAATCGGACACAAGCCGATTCAACATGGCAACATAACACTTAAAATCATGTCGATACGGCGGCCTCTTAGAAAGCCAATAAAAAAACTTCACGAGTATCCCAGTATTCGTATGAATATTAATTACATTTTCCACAACATTAGGCGTTAATTTGGGGCATAAACGAATCAATTCATGGCTTGCTTTCCACTGAAAGTTCTCGCGAACAATATCACAAACCCTTGAAACAGCACTACCACTAACAGCATCATTAACATTAGGGTTAGTATTAGTACTGCAACTGGAGGAAAGATTGGATTTCGTTGAAAATTTACGGAAACGAAAAGAACCCAATACGTAAAAGAGCTTATGACGATGAAATAGAGATGGGGTTTTGAAAGGGTTTACCATAGCTTAGATGCGGCGCAAAAATGGTGAAAAGAACCACAGATCATCAGCCAATAATCAATTAACAAACAAATGTAAATAAATGGTACTAAAAGGGGAAGAAGATGAAGGAATTGAAAGAAGAGAAGACGTGGTGATTGGAGAACCAGGCAAAGGAGTGTGGAGAATGAAGAAGTTGGTTGATGAATATGAAATTTAGTTCGGCACTCGTTGCGTCGTGAAACTGGGGCAGAGTAGGGGACGTCAACCTTTCCTTATTTTTCGAATTTTAAGATATACCCTCGATTTTTCAAATTTACGTTAGGATAATTTGTGAAAAATTACCTTACATTTATGCCCATTTGTGAATAACTACCTTACTTTTTATTTTTGGTAAAAAACTACTTTTCATTTTAATTTTTTGTTAAAAAATACCTAAAAAAAATTTTGAGGTCAATTTCTATTTATTATTGCCATTAGCTTCGGAATAATTGTTCCGGATGATGAACATGGGCTAATGGCAATTTTGAGGTCAATTTCTATCAATGAATAGGTGGAATAATTTTCACTAATAGCATAGAATTCATACCATTTAGCCCATGTTCATCATCCGGAGCAATTATTCCGAAGCTAATGGCAAGAATTCCATTTCGTTTAGAACTTTAGATAAGAAGGATAAGCTTGGATATCAAGTTTAACGACAAAATATGAATGAAAATTTAGATAACTCACACGTGTGAAACCAATAATAAATAGAAATTGGCCTCAAAATTTTTTTTTAGGTAGTTTTTAACAAAAAATTAAAATGAAACGTAGTTTTTAACCAAAAATAAAAAGTAAGGTAGTTGTTCACAAATGGGCATAAATGTAAGGTAATTTCTCACAAATTATCCTTTACGTAAGTTTTATTCTTTTATGAACTTTTTTTTTTCATTATTTTTTCATATTCTCCCTCACAGATTAATAGAGTTTTACTCTTTTATGAAATTTTTTTTCATTATTTTTCCATATTCTCCCTCACAAATTAATCAAATTCGTCAAATTAAATAATCATGGGTGCTAATTCTCATATACTCCAGGTAATAATTCTAATTTTTGATTTTATTAATTATATTAGATTTGTGTACACTAATTAAATTAGGGTTTCTTTACACTAATTAAATTAGGGTTTATTTACACTAATCAATTGTCAATTTGACATTACTTTAATGTCTTGCATATGACACGATAAAGAGAGTTTCTTCTTGAACGCTATCGCTGTTCTAAGCGGTTTTCTGCATCAATATTGTTTTAGAAAGTTACTGATGATCTACTACACAAACAACAAGTAGAGGTTCTTGTTAGATAGTCTACGGATAATTTTTAGGATTGTTAATGTAACTCTTTCGATGCTTCAATTAGGTTGAATGTGAGTAGATGATGACTAATACCCACTTTTTAAGCATAATTCATGTGATTTAAGAGAACTTTTTGCTAAAATGGTGCCCAAAACCAAACTATCTATCAAATTGGTGCTCGTTTCAAAGTATTTACCAAAAATGGTTCCACGTCACCATTTTTGGTTTTTCCTTTTTTTTAAAAAATTTTTAAAACAGGTCGCAGTCCCAGACTGCGACCAGATGAAGGGGAAAAATTCAGAAACTGTCAAATTGAGCAGGGATTTTCAGAATTTGGGAAAGCATCTGGTCGCAGTCTGGGATTGCGACCAGATGAAGGGCATAAATTTTGTAAAAACAAAAATTGGGCAGTGACTTACAGAAGATGGAGAAGCATCTGGTCGCAGTCTGGGACAGCGACCAGATGAAGGGCCAAGTTTGAGTATGCATCTGGTCGCAGTCTGGGACAGCGACCAGATGAAGGGTGGGTTCGAAAAAAATCAGAAAGCTTTCTAACCATGGACATGTTTTCCATTCGTTCGTTTATCATGTCCCTGCATTTTAAATCACCCACAGCAGACAAACAACAACATGTTTTTGGAATCCAACCTCATTTCATTAAAGATGCATAAATTGTAACAAAACAACTAAAGATTCATTACTTCCTAATGTTTGAAATCAACAATAACAAAATGTAACGAAACAACTAAGCAACAATCCACTAATCTTGCCTTCGACTCTTTCCCTTCTTTCGTGCTTGTGATGTGGACGCACCCGCTTCACCTTCTTGGCTTTGAATACGATGATCGAGATGTCGGAAGTCGTATCTTGGTGGTGATGGAGGAGTCGGTTCTTCCGGTTCTTGATAATGCACGAGGTGACCTTGGTTCGTGTTTCGCAAAGCTTCAAGTGACATGTTGCGAACCCTCTCGAGAACTTGATACATACCCAAAGGAGCGTTCTCAGGGTAGTTGTTGATGAGGTCATTCGTGGGTTGTAGTTGTTTACGCCCATTTCCGTCTACATTTTGAAAATAAAACATTGTTAGAATACTAATAGTTGATAAATAAATAACAATCTAATAAAACATTGTTAGAATACTTACGAGGGTTTGGTAATCGGTGGCGGTAGGGTAGTAGTAGTGATGATCCGCATAATCTCGATTTATATATGCACGTGGTGGGGCAATACGGAGACGTGTGATAGCGTTGTACCACTCGTAATATTCTGCATCACGACTCATAATCCCTGAGTATGGAGTACCCGGTTGAACGGTCTTGCGCATTCGGTTTCGCCATTGGGTTATGTAAGGAGCAAACTCGATTGTATAGTTCGCCGTAGTATCTCCTTGGCGATTAGAAGCATGCAACTCGGGACCGGTGTTGCACAATTCAGGAATTGGTTGGTCCCACCCAAATTGGCGCATAACACGGTTAGGTAAGTGCCACTCAACCATCTCGAAACAAATTAGAGGAGCGATAACATACCACTCCTCTTGATTTTCCGTGCATCTTTGTGGCAAATAATTGAGTATTGTTTGAGTGTAGGGTACCCAAACAAACTGCAACTCAACCATTGTATCGAACAAGTCTCTTAGGACATTTAAACCTAGGCGATGATCCTTATAATATCGGGCTACCCTAAGCCATTTACATCCCAAAGGATCAACACCAACTTGCATTTGTGAACCGAGTGGGTAGTCCACACCCTCTTCCATTGGGACGGTTGACCTCCTAATTACCGGACGGGCTATCGAGATCCTCTCCCAACTCCAAAGTTGCAGCAAAAGTACCGGACCGGCCATTTGGAAAACCCCTTTCTTGCTTGCCCTACACATGTTCCGGTATAGGCATGCAAGAACTCCGCTTCCCCAACTAATTTCATCTAATCTACCCAAATCCTCCAACAAGGGAAGGTATAGTGTGCTCACTCGGTTTCCGGTTTTGTCCGGAAACATTACTGCCCCAATCAAATAAAGCAGATAAGCTCTCACATACTGATGCAAAGTGGCCTCACTCGCATTTTGTGGTAGCTGCTGAAAATTGTCATGTAGCCAAACAAGTTTAAGCTTGGAACCCTTAAGTGCTACATTTGATGGTCTAGCACCTAGCAGTTGTTCACACATGTATGCCCAAGGGTGTTCACTACTACCCGTCACAGGTCTCCCGGTCACCTTTAGTCCAAATAATACTTGGACATCTTGAAGGGTAATGGTTGCTTCCCCGAATGGCAAGTGAAAGGTATAGGTTTCTTCCCTCCACCTCTCAACTAATGCCGTGATCAAGTCGCTATCTGTTGGCACAAAACGGAGTCTAGCAATTCCGGCAAATTGGGTTCCGCTTACGTAGTTCTGAACGGGATCGGGAACCCTGAAGCTTAGAAGAGCTTTCAAGTGACTCCGACACATCAATGTGCCACATTCCTTCAAGAACAAGTGGCATCTAATATTAGTAATGTTGGCAAATTGTGTATTAAATGACAAACAATCGTCGGATTTTTACCTCTCCTTCCCATATTGCAGTACTCCTATGTGAATTTTGAAGATGTAAAATGTTGTCATCATGTGGTCCAGGATCCATTTGACCTGCGAAATAGAGACAACCCACAACAAAGTATCTGTATAATGCCAAATAAGAACATAAGTAAACTAGTAGCCTTAAATTAAAACAACGAAAAATGATTTCATCGTACATTGTTCAAAAGGAACTACAAATGAGTACATAACTAAACTATTCAAACTAAATCCGAATAATAGGAAAATTACATAAGATAAGTAAAATAACTACAACCGAATACTAGGGAAAAATACATCACATTGTTGCAAAGTTCAAATTCGAAGCACTTGAAGAAGTTGCTCTTGATGGACAACCTCGCTTGTTATGACCCTCAACACCACACATGCTACATGTAACCGTGGAACGTGAATCCATTTCATTATGAATCCTAGATGCCTTAGGTCTCCCTCCACCTCTCTTCAAGTTGGTGTTAGGCACTAGTTTTGTTCCATTCCATGGCATCCAATTAGCCTCATCCGGAACCGGGTGGAAACTAGCTCGATATGCCCCATATAGCTCGCCACAAGAGTAAACATTGTCCACATATTGGTCACTACTTATGCTATAAGCTCGACAGACCGCCATCACGTGCGAACATGGGTAATGATATATTTGCCACTTATTACATGTGCAAGTCCTTTGAGAAAGGACGACCGTGTGTGAATGTTTCCCCGCATTTGTTAATCTATTACCACGCCCAGTGACAACTTCATAAATACCTTCTTGATGATCAAAAACCGTGACCTCGTGATGTACGGATAAGTCAACAATTTTATCAAGCCTTTGTTGAACTTTCTCTGACCATATGTTACCCAGCAGCATCCTTTGTCTAGCATTCTCACGCCTCTCAACAAAGTAAGTATTGAGTCGGAAAAAGGTGGCTTTCACAAGAGCAGTTATGGGCAAAAATCGAACACGTTTCAATACACCGTTGAAACATTCAAAATTATTGGTTGTTTTAATTCCATATCTATGACCTCCATCGTGACATAACGACCATTTGCTTGCAGGAATGCTTTCAAGTAAAGCTCTAGCACTAGGGTTCATTTCCCCTATTTTCTCCATTCCTCTATTAAACCTCTTCATTTGATTTGCACTTGCAGTTGAAAGAAAAGCTAGCTTCAATTCATTGCATTTGAATTTGGTATTTATGTTAGATGCATGATGCCTTAAGCAAAACCTATGATATGCATGTGGTTCCACCCAACCACCATCAACATCATTCATAGCCCGTAAAATACCAACATGTCGATCGGAGATAACACAAATACCCTCTCTTTTTGTGACATATTGTCTGATACATCCCAAAAACCATTGCCATGTATCTATACTTTCACAATCAACAATTGCAAAAGCTAATGGAAAAATTTGGTCATTTGCATCAACCCCAATAGCAATTAAAAGAACCCCTTTATATTTCCCATACAAATGAGTGCCATCAATTGTAATCAGTGACCTATAATGTTCAAATCCCCTAATAGACGGACCAAATGCCCAAAAAACCCTATCAAATTGCTCGACATTCGGATAGGGTGTCCGTTTATTAGCAAATACAACAACGGTTCCCGGATATTTTAACCATGAAATTTTAACATTGTGATTATTAAAGTAATTTTTCCAGAATGTTAAAAATTTCGAAATCCAAATTTAATTAATGTAATTTAATTTGATTTTTCCATGTTGTTTATGAGATATTAAAGCCAAAAATGAACACATAAATTAATTTTGAATTAATTTTGCCAATATTAGTGTAGACTAATAAAAATCCTAAAATGTCTTAGGAAAGTTAATTTTGATGTAAATATGATTTATATTGAAGTTATGTCATGTTTAAAAGTTAAATAGTAAATTCCATAAAACCGGATAAGTTAAGACTAATAATATGTATTAGGGCGATTTGGCATTAAAATGAACATATTTAATTTTGATGCATTATATTATTTTGTATGAATGTCATTATTTTGTTATATAATTTTGAATTATGTAATTATCTTAGTATGGCCTTAGTTGTTTAATCGATATTTCCCGTAATGTAAGGGCTATCGATTTGGTTGTAATTAAATGTGATCTCGTATCACTTTATTTTGTTATTTATTTTATAATGTATAAAATGGATAGAAAAATTTGTAAATATTTGTAATTCCGAAATCCTTGAAGACGGTGCCATTTCGGAAAGGAGTTCCGACCGAGACGGAGTTTCCTTGGGATGCGTGCCGCGTTTGAAGTTCAAGGGACCAAAGGAGTTGGTTTCCGAATTTGTAATTTACATTTGTTTTCTATCTTAGGAAAGGCCATACTAGGAGTTTAAATATGTTTTGTATTTATTTTATATGTTGCATGCATTGCCAAATCGCCATCAACTTAACATGCATATCGAGTTTCGAGTCCCACTCCGTGTCAATCAATTTATCCATAATTCACCGAATTAGTTCACTTAAAGGAGATAGATAATAAATTGACAAGATCTCTTACGATTTTAAAATTGAGACATAGCCATACCAAAAAGTAAAGAACCCGCGAAGGATCTTCTTCGTAAGGGAGTAGGCTCGGCTAAACCGGGGTACAAACCTTATTACGTTGGTGAAGTGGGGTAATATGATTACGTTCTAGAAATTTGGTCGATCTCAACGAAAGTATTCGAGCCACCGTAGTGGTAATAAGTTCGGGCTAAGATAAGAATTAATGTAATTTTATCGACCGGGAATTCTAACAGTAGAATCGATTAAGGAGTTAATCCACCGAGTCATATTAATGAGGGATGTATCGGCTAAACCGTGCCCAAGTTAGTATATATTTGGATCTCGGGATCATTTACTTAATTGGGTAAGAGATCATTGAGTAAATGTTTTGCTTGTTTACACAAGTGAATAAATCAAAATGATAAACGTTAATATTTTTCCTTTATTTTCGTTTTGTAGTAATTGAAACCGCAATAATGGATCCATTGAACCCTACAACACCCATTACTATTGACTCTTGTCACAATGTATTTGACGATATTTGCACCCGTAATAACCTTGATACTACTAGAGAAATTCATTTCGGAACGGGTCCGGATGGCAATGTGAACTTTGTCACTTCTCTCCCATATCCCAAGGGACCTTTACTTGATACGGCTTATATTGATGAGCTAAATCAAGAGTTGGATGCCTTGTATTTGAAAGAAAGAGCTTATGATAAAGCTAGTGGGAGCTCTAGCAAGAAAAGTCTTGCAAAGAAGAAAATGAAGGAAAAGAAATCACAAAAGGGTCGATGTCACTATTGTTGTGATATGGCCATTGGAGGAGGAATTGTCCGATTTATTTACGGCATATTCAAGAGGGTCTTGTAATCCCGTTAGGTAATTCCTTATCCGAAATTTATGTTATTGACATTAATTACACTTCTAATTCAACTTGGGTATTAGATACCGGTTGTGGTTCTCACCTTTGTAATCGTGTACAGGGTTTAAGAGGAGCCGAGAAGATTGACAAGGGAGAGATGGATCTCCGACTTGGAAATGGAGCTCGGGTAGCGGCCACTTCAAAGGGGACATGCACTCTAGCCTTGCCAAGCGGATTTGAGCTACATTTAAATAATTGTTATTATGTACCATCGCTTTCTAAAAACATTATTTCCGTAGCAATGTTAGACATTGAAGGTTATTGTTTTTCCATTAAGAACAATTGTTGTATTATTTCAAAGAATGACATGGTTATTGGCCATGCCACTTCTATTAATGGAATTTATGTTTTGGAAACTGCAACCTCATTCCGTGATGTTTATAACATAGAGTCTAAAAGAGCAAAAACAAGTGAACCAAATGAATCATTTTATTGGCATTGTCGACTTGGTCATATAAACGAAAAACGCATTAAAAGATTAGTAAAGACTAATATTATTAAACCTTTTGATTATGAATCATATGGTATATGCGAAGCTTGCCTCCTAGGCAAAATGACTCGAAATCCTTTTAGTGGTAAAAGAACAAGAGCAAGTGATTTACTAGGACTCATTCATACCGATGTATGTGGTCCATTAACAATCACCGCTAGGGGTAACTATGACTACTTCATCACCTTCACAGATGATCTAAGTAGATATGGGCATGTCTACTTAATGAAATTTAAAAGTGAAGCCTTCATGAAATTCAAGGAATTTGATTCACACTTAAAAGATAATGGTATATTATTAGAACTCTCACCTCCTGGAACACCACAACTTAATGGTGTGGCTGAAAGGAGAAATCGAACTTTACTAGATATGGTTCGGTCCATGATGAGTCAAACTGATTTACCAGATTTATTTTGGGGATTTGCAATTCTCACCGCCATCAAATCGTTAAACGTTAGTCCAACAAAAGTGACCGAAAATACTCCATATGAGATGTGGAGAGGAAGGGTTCCTTCATTGTCCTATATGAAGATATGGGGTTGTGAGGCTTACGTCAAGGTAAAGACCGATGACAAATTAGCTTCGAGATCCGAAAAATGCACTTTTATTGGTTATCCAACCACCTCACGTGGATATTACTTCTATAAACCTCGAGATAACAAAGTGTTTGTATCAATAGAGGCTGTCTTTCTAGAAAAGGAATTTGTTTCTAGAAGACAGAGTGGGAGAAATTTTGAACTTCGTGAGATCAATGAAGTCCAAGAGCCACAAACTGAAGTAGAGATGAACAAAAACGTTCCTTGTTCGTCTGCTTCGGTACCTATTCAACCTAGGAGGTCGAGTAGAATTCCACATCAACCTGAAAGGTATGTTGGATTAATTGAGGGAGATGGTAGTCTTGATGTTTTACTTTTAGAAAGTGACGAACCTACCACTTACAAAGCTGCAATCTCTAGTCCCGACTCCACAAAATGGCAAGAGGCCATGAAATCCAAATGGATTCTATGTATCAAAATCAAGTATGGGACTTGGTTGACTTGCCTGAAGGCGTAAGACCTCTTCAGTGCAAATGGATCTTCAAAGTGAAGAATGGCATAGAAGGACATGATGATGTCTACAAAGCTAGGCTAGTAGCTAAAGGGTTTACCCAAGTACAAGGTCTTCATTATGATGAGACCTTTGCTCCAGTTGCTATGCTTAGATCCATTAGGATTATGTTAGCGATCGCCGCATTTCATGATTATGAAATATGGCAAATGGATGTCAAAACTGCCTTCTTGAATGGGTATTTAAAGGAGGATGTGTATATGATACAACCTGAAGGTTTTGAGGATCTTAAAAATCCTAACAAGATGTGCAAACTTAAGAAATCCATCTATGGTCTTAAACAAGCATCCAGGAGTTGAAATCATCGTTTTAATGAGGTTATAAAAGAAAATGGTTTCGCTCGAAGTGTCGAGGAACCATGTTTATATACCAAATTCAGTGGGAGCAAAGTTGTGTTCCTAATACTGTATGTAGATGACATACTACTCATTGGAAATGATATTCAAATGTTGTCCTCTGTGAAAGGATGGTTGGGAAATCATTTTCAAATGAAGGATTTAGGCAATGCACAACGCATACTAGGTATCCGGATCTATAGAGATAGACCTAAAAGGATATTGGCACTAAGTCAAGAATCTTATATTGATAAGATTCTTCGACGTTTCAGCATGAAGAACTCCAAGAGAGGATTTCTTCCTATGGGAAGTGGGATAATTTTGAGTAAAACTCAATGTCCCACTAAACCCGAGGATGTTGAACGCATGAAAGAGATTCCTTATGCTTCCGCAGTTGGATCCATCATGTACGCCATGGTGTGCACTCGTCCAGATGTCTCACATGCTTTAAGCATGACTAGTAGATATCAAGCGAATCCAGGTGAAGGTCACTGGATTGCTGTTAAGAATATCCTTAAATACTTGAGAAGGACTAAGGATTCCCTTTTGGTGTTTGGTGGGGAGGATGAGCTAAGTGTAAAAGGTTACACAGATGCTAGCTTCCAAACGGATAGAGACGATATGAAATCCCAGGCTGGATACGTCTTTATCCTTAATGGTGGTGCCGTTAGTTGGAAGAGCTATAAAGAGCCAGTGGTTGCGGACTCTACAACGGAAGCAGAGTACATAGCAGCATGTGAAGCTGCAAAAGAAGCAGTATGGATTAGGCAGTTTCTTGAGGGACTAAGAGTAGTTCCCGAGGCCGAAGATCCTATCACCATCTATTGTGATAATAGTAGTGCTGTTTTTCAAGCTAAGGAGCCGAAGTCTAGCAATAGATCAAAGCATGTACAAAGAAAATATCATGTGATTAGAGATTTTCTAGATAGAAAGGAAATTGTGATATGTAAGGTGGGGACAGAAGAAAATGTTGCTGATCCTTTAACCAAAGCACTATCGCAAGCTAAGCATGATGCTCATATTTTATCTATGGGTTTAAGGCGTATGCCGAACATGTACTAGGTTATGTGATATGAAATACAAGCTTTATTATTCATATATGATAACCGCGTTTATTATTTAAAAGTTTTATGTTTTACATTAAAACTTCTTATTTATATACTTTGTCAAATCTGGATGGGTTGTAGAGACGATTTGAACCCCATTAAGTGAACCAGATAGACTTAGTATAGCCCCTAGTCGCTTGTATGAGGTGACTTCTCGAAGCAACTAGAATGTGAGGCGATTGATGGCAAGTTCAAATGCCATAGAGTCATAAGGTATGACTAGTCGATCACATAGGCAGACTGCATGAGGCACTTTGTCGGGCATATAGTGACCGCTTATAGAGTTCTGGAAATTTTATAATTAGCCTGGTCGTGGCGAGAACTACTATATGTATTCTTGCTAGTCAATTCTTAGACTTGAGACTGTTCGCCTAAGGTGACATAGTTTTCAGAGTGACTTTGATTTTAGCTCTACGATCAACCGTTAAAGGGGGTTAAATGGGCTTCTTTTGGGTCATGATGGACTATGCCAATTGAAGGGAACAGTAGGATAGGAATTGTCCAACACCTTGTCAGGGTTGTCTTAAATCTCAAGGCCACTCGAGGAGAAGTTTAACTGGAAATGCGTGGCCACGCTCGGAAGGTATCTATGGTAGATAATTCCGGTCCAAGCAGTTAAATCTCCATATCGAGGAAAACTACTCAAGATATGATCAAATGCAAGTACGACCTGCAAGACACCTTGCATTGAGTGGGAGATGACGTAATAGGACAAGAGAATTGGTGACGCACACTTGTCGAGGACAAGTGGGAGATTGTTGGGAAAAGTGTCCTCAACAATAGTGCGATCACGTCAGTAAAATATAAAGTACTGATAAATCTACAATAAGAATACTCATGGGATGATCCTTTTCATATAGTCGACTGATCAACATTAATCGGTAATGATTGGCTTACTAGAGTTTAACATTACTGTCGTAAGACGGTGGTGATCAGTCGATCCCTTTAGGTCACACCTTTAGGACAACTCTCTTAATAAGAAAACGATATGGTCGTATATGATTCGAGTCATATCAATCCTAGTTTATATCGAGTTTGGAATATATTTATAATACGATTATAAATTGTAAACTTTTAGTGAATGATATGTCATTGCTAAAATTAATATGTTTATGAAACATTATTTATGAATGAATTAATTTATATTAGAAATGTTTTAATATAAAATCCAATAATAATAATGGGATTATTATTTCATGGTAGTTGAGTTTAAATTAGTTAAACTTATAATGTTCATTTTATATGTGATAAAATGAACATGTTAATATGGTTTGGACCGTGTGATATTCCATCACACTACAATTACATTGTACATTATTATCTTATGTTTGAATTTTATATGATAAAATTATTTAATCAATATATAGATATATTGTGACATGTGGTGTATTGGTGCCCATGCATAGGGCACCTCAACCTAACCGTCCAAGCTATACTAGAAGGAGAGTGTATTGTACACTACCTTAGGCTCATTCTTACTCAATACACATGCAAAAACATTAGAGAGATTTTTGAAGAGAAAAATACTCTATTCTTCTTGTTTTTCCAGCCGTGTATTACCAAGCTCATAAGAACAATTTGCATTGTTCATTCACTTAATTGTTATAAGATAATAATAGTAATAACTAGGTTATTTGTGTGAGATTCTAGTAAAATCAAACATAAATATTATTAGAGTGTGTCTTGGTGCCTACTCATTGGAGGTCTTCTATATTGGGGACTAGGAGGATCATCCTTTGATATAAGCTCAAGAACAATCAAAGAAGGAGTCTTTGATTGTGCCCATTTAGCCGAAACTCAAGCAATGTAAGGACTATTTCATCTTCATATGTTTCGGCTTTTATTTTGTTATGCATGCAATAAGATCTATAAGATTATGAGTAATAATTAGTATGACTAAAATCATAATATGAGTTTTTGAAACCCATCAAAAACATGTTATAACAAGTTATTAAAACAACATATTCTATTCAAAGCAAATAAGGGCATTAGTTGGTTATATTGGTAGTTAAAATAAAGTTTGTAGTATTTTGAGCACGACACTCATAGTGCAGAGTATTCTTATCAATTAATCCATTTATTTTTTGGTTGGATGGAGAGTTGATAATGGATATTTGAAATTATTTTTGGAGATGAGGTAAACATAGGGTTGTTGACGTTAATTGTCGCTTGAATTTATTTATTAACTAGTTGTGATGTGGGAGCATGGGCCATGAGAAAGGGTCGTAACCCACGATAAAAAAGGGAGCTAAAAATGTTCGAATTGGGTTCGACACGGATATTCAAGTTAGCTTGAGAAGACGTATTGGAGGAACAAGGGAAGCTTCCAAAAAGCTTCATGGGAAAGTGTGCCAACCGTCTACCCTAGGGACGTGTGTTGGGCCACACGATTTTAATTAATATTATTATTAGTAGTATTATTTTTAGTCTAAATTATTTAATTAGTTTATTTAACTAGGTTTGTTACAAGTTTGTTAAATCGTTACAAAATTATTTATAAGTTTGTTAGGAGGTTGTATTTTTTCTTTTATTATTTTATCTTTTATTTTAAATAAGGATTATTTTAATCCAATAAGATAGAATTAGGAAAGTACTAATTTAGGAAGGAGTACATGATTTGAGTCGTGTTCGTGTGGTTCCACATGTACGGTTTCTTATTTTGTGTCGAATTGTGACGAATGTTCTGACTATAAATAAGCATCCTTAGTGATTGCTTTAGGCTTTGAATTATTAGTATTGACTGCAAACTTAAAACCCAAAAATATACGTGTATCCTTCTACAAATTTCATATTCCATCAACGATCACAACTTGTTTCGTGTGTTATACAATCACCACCACCACCGTATACCGCCGTCACCACCACCGTCCGTCATCATCGTGCTACATCACCATCATCGTTGTTCATCATTCTTCATCATTCTTCATCATTCATCGTTCATTATTCATTTTTTTACGTTAAAAACCTCTTTCTCCCACCTTCAAACAAACCCTAAGCCCCAAATTCCCCCAAATCAATTTACCTAGATTCCACTCAAATCTCAGTCCGCCATTAAAATCATGTACCTTCCACACTCAGAAATCGATCATTACACAATTCTCGGCCTACCATCCGGAGAAGAAGGCGCGAAACTCACAATTCTCGAAATCAGCAAAGCATACAAGCAAAAAGCCCTAATTCTCCACCCCGACAAGAACCCTAACGATCCTAAAGCGAACGATAACTTCACTCAACTTAAATCCTCGTACGAAATCCTCAAGCATGAATCCTCCCGAAAACTATTCGATGATCTGCTTAAAATTCGGCGAGAAAAGGTGTTTCGTGATCGGCAATTGGATGCGAAACGGCGTCGTATGGTGTCTGATTTGGAGGAGAGAGAAAGAGGCGCTGCAGGGTTTGTTGATCCGGAGCGAGAGGCCAGAGCGAAGGAGGAGAAGATAATGAGGAAATTGGATGAGGAGGTTCGACGAATTCGCGAGATGTTGGCGAAGAAAGGTGCAATGAGGACGGAGAATAAGAGTGAGGTGAAGAGAGAAAATGGGGGTAATGTGGGATTGGATAAGAGTAAAGTATTGAAAGTGAGTTGGGAAGAAGGTGTTAATGGTGGTTATAGTGCAGAAAGGTTGAGGGAATTGTTTCAGGAGTTCGGTGAGGTTGAAGACGTTGTTATTCGGAAGAAACGGTCGTCTGCTCTCGTTGTTATGTCCTCGAAAGAGAGTGTGGTGAGGTTCTTTTAATGAATTTCTCATTGAATTTTGCATCTTTTGGATTTGTGTTTTTGTTATGTGTGATTGTTGTTGGATTTGACTGTTTTATTCGACTGCCCGTTCGTTTCTGCATCTTTTGGAGCGTGTGATAGTTTGTCATTGATTTGTTATGCCCTCGAAAGAGGGGTGGTGAGGTTCTTGTAAAGAATTTTATCATTGAATTCTGTGTGTTTATTGTGTTATTATATGTGTGATTGTTGTTGGATTGATTGTTTTATTGGGTTGCTGTTCATTTTTGCACCTTTTCAGCGTGTTGTAATAGTTTGACATTGTCCCAATATTCGTAAGAATGAACGTTGTGTGGTATATATATATATGTATATATGTATAATTGTGGTTAAATATGATAGGTAATTGGTTGTTTTACTTGTTTTGATTGTTGTACTGTGTTTCCACTCATTTTGCTTTGTTTTGAGACGGTGTTATATTCCGGTGGTGTTTCAAAGTTATGTAGAATGTGAGAAGTGCTTTTTTGATGTACAATTGTGGTTGGGGTATGATTGGTTCTTGTATTTATATTGATTATTTGTATTTTTTGTGTGTGATGTGTAGATTGTGGCTACTGGAGTTTTGATTGGTGATTTGTCGAATCCCTTGCTTGTTTTACCTCTTCAGCCGGCCAACTCAATGCCTTCTGTTCAAGCACAAGAGCCCGTAGCAACTAAGGATGAGACACCTATAGGCAATGTGGTTGGTGCTGGTTATCAGGCGTTTGAGAATTCCGTTCTTGAGAAGCTTAAGAAGGTTAGCTATTAATCTGAGACTTTGCTAGCTTTTCTTTATTCAGCTCATGAATGTTGATTTGACTGAAAATTTCGAGGTAGCTTGACTTGTGATTTGTGAATTCTGAAGTTGTGAGTATCATGTTATTCGAGTTTGGTCACATACTTAAGCTACTATTAGGGTTTCATCTTTTCTGTTAAGATAATTTCGCATTAGTATTGTGATGGTCTGATGGATTACAAGTTAAATCGTCTGCAATGGCTTTTAAATCATGTGTTTAGTCTATCTGATGATACTCCTAAGGGTCCTGCATTTTGAATTAGTTGTATATTACATGCTCTCATCTGGATCTCAAAGTCCAGCTTGAGTCTTTTGATTTCTTTAGGAGCGAAAGTAGCAGAGAGTAACTAATTGTTAAATTGGTGTAGTAAAAGCTGTTATGCCATTGGAATTAGATGATCTCCGCCATCATCTATGCTTATTACTTACTGTAGGGGTATAGAAAGCATAGAAGCGAATAAATTCAACCAAATATGTAGGAATGACAGTATGAATGGCGAGTTTTTAGGTGGAAAAACACTCGGTGATTAGAGGTAAAAAAAAAACTACGGGGGATTGTTGGTTTTGCATTATGTGTGAAATTGTGAGGCTATTTATAGTGAACTAAATGGATTAGAACACCCAAGAATAGCCGAAAACCATTTGCTGTGCTGCAATGAACACTTGGCTTCGAAGTGAATACTTTGTTGGTAAGGAAAGTACTATGCCAGAATGATAAAAATATCTAACCCACTATGTTTCCTATTAGTGGAATGGGGATGCACGTCCACCCTCGACCATTCATCTTCTCTAAATGGTTGCTTTTATGTCTTGCCGTTTTCTATGTTTTTGCATTAACGGTAGAAATTTCTTTATAATTCAAATGGTACCGTAGATATTTTGCGAGAAAAATGGACTGTTAATGTGAAAGTTTGATGTTTTGAAGTTTAATGCCCTAGTAAAGGAAGTGATTATGGTAGGAGATAAAAAGGAACAGGGGTTGGTTATCTATCTTTGCTGAAGTAACGCAGGCAATTCAAAACATGTCAAATAGAGCGAATACTATTATTTTAAGGTTTCAAGGGATTTTAAGGTCTAGTTGAACATCAAAAGCCTATGAGGCTGCGACAGTGTCACCTGCATTATTATGAATACAACATTAACCAGTGCCTATGGCTTCCGCAAATTGCTTTTAATACATTCTTAGGCCTTATCTAATAGTTATGGATTTTCAGAGATGAAATAAATGTATCCGACTCATCTATCCTCTAGCCCTGAACTTGTACCAGCAACATTTGAGGTAGTAGCTGTCTGGTTTTCCTTTTGTGATTTGTGTACTAGTTCAATTTTAAGAATCTCAGCCCTGGTAATATCTCACTTTATGACTGATTGATGTAGGGATAACTTAAAATATGAGTAATCTATTATCTCTACATTAGTGTAGAGTATCCAATCATTAGATAATCGCCGTCTGTCTAGGTAATTGATTGTGAAATGTTACTTGTTTCCTGAGTCACATAGGAGTATAGGTTACTCCTGTTCCTGTAGATTTTTGCTTAAATGTTTGCCAGCTTGGTGTTATATGACTCATCTAAGCCTGCACTGTGTAGTGTGTACCGCTATTTTTTGTACCTGTTTACTTAGTGTAACAACCACAGTCAGATGACATCTTTGAACTTGAAAAAATGTTCACTGCGGAGTTTTTTAAGTTGATGCTTTACTTCAACATATATGTACAACATTCTCGACTATGTTTCATAAATGCTACATTCTTGATTTATTGGAAATTTTACGGATCTAATGACTGGTGTCTCTTGCTGTGCTCAGGCTGCTCAGAAGCAGAAGTAGGATGTCGCAGAAACACCCAAATCATTGTTGAAGGTGTGTAGCATGCTGGTCATGGAATTCTGATTATTTATCCTCGACTAGAAGATTTTTTCAGTCGCCAAAGAACTTGAAGCCACACTAGCGTTATATTGAAGACATTTGTTGTGACTGTGACTGTGACTGTGTTCGAGCAGCTCCCATTCGACCTTTAACCTTTGTATATATTGTACTGTTCCTACAATCTGAAATCTATAGGCTGTGTATTTTTATCTGTTAGCTAAGCTTGAAAGAAATATGTTTACATGTTGGAAGTTGGAACAGAACACCAGACAGATTTTTTGTATCATTTGGATAATCGGATTAGAAAATACACATCAGGCATTCAGGCATATTGTGCTCTCTGGCCTTCTTTCTTTACGGAATAAGAGCATTTGGGATAAAATAGGCTATAGTTGCACCGGTACAGGCTTCAGAGGCAAACCTACCCCAAATTCTTCCAAGCAGCTACCATGACTGACGACTAATGTCAGCTTGCGCTCATTCTCGTCATTTGGGTTCATAATTCATTAACGTGAAATAGATAACAAACCAAATGTTTGCATTATACTGTCAGACAATACTAATTGCTGTTTTATCTCTATTGATTCGGCTCTTCCTTTTGAATTACGGATATGTGATCGTCAAACCAACCCGCTCCTTCGATCGACTTTATCTCCAAGCCCAAATCCGGTTTAAGCTTCAAGCTTACCCGCTCCTGCGATCGACTTTATCTCCAAGTCCAAATCCGGTTTGAGCTTTTAAACTAGTTTGAGTTACATTTTGATTTTTTATATTAAAATTAAAATATAGTTGAACTTATATGTATGTGTTTTATTTGTATAATAATTTTCTAAGGTCAATGTTTTATAGGAGGGTTTATAAACTTTATAATATAACTCATATTCTTTCCAATAAAGCTCGAAATTTCTTTTAAAAAGCTCAAAATATTTACAGTTAATTGTATACATCTGGTGGTATAATACACCCGTTGTTCACTATGTCATCATCCATCGGATTCTCTTTTAGAATAAAGTAAAAGAATAATGGAAATATATTCTAACAAAACTAATTTTAAACCCGTGAAATTCACGGGTTTGTTTTAAAACATTAAAATCAAAATATTTGAATCATGTTTAAGACGTAATAAATTGATTTACTTCATGCGTATATATTAGTTAATAAAACCAATTCGCAATTATAAATGTCTGGCCCTTTTATAAATATAAGAGTAAAGTAATAATAACTCCCTTTTAAAATTCAGTTTTTTAAAATTACTCCCTTATATAATTTTTTTCTAAAATTACTCCCTTAAGATGTATTTTTTTCAAAAATTGCTTCAAATATCTAATTCAAGTGATTTATTCTACAAGTTTATGAATTGATTCCGTTTGTAACATAACTAATTTATACTTTGAAATGTATAACAATGGAGAATTAGCTCAAAAATATATGGAATAGGTAACCTAAATTGCAGTTTTGAAGCAATTTTTAATAAAAGTGTATCTTAAGGGAGTAATTTTAGAAAAAAATTATATAAGGAAGTAATTTTAAAAAATCCTATTTTAAAAGGGAGTTACTTTTAATTTACTCTAAATATAATTTATACTCTATTACACTATAAATATCATTAGCATGAATAAATCCACTTTTAACCATAAAGAGAATTTTTTTTTTAATTTCATTAGGTGATTGATTGGTACGTAATATTAAATTGAGTTGAAAATAATACCCATTAACTGGTATAAAATATTGCTAATGAAATATTCCATATTAATTCCATAAATTACTCATGTTTAGAAGATTGATTGGTAGCTAATATCAAATTGGGTTGGAAATAATATTTCATTAAGTTGGTATAAAATATGGTAATGGAATATTCCATATCAATTTCATATTTCATTGAGATAAGTTGTAGTTTAATTCTAAAATTGCAACTTCGTTAGTATAACGCCACATCAAACTATGGAGAAATATTGAGATGACATGTCAACATTTTGGCTATTGCATTAGATATATATATATATATGGATAATTTGTGAGAAACTACCTTACATTTATGTCAATTTGTGAACAACTACCTTACTTTTTTTTTTTGTTAAAAACTACCTTTCATTTTAATTTTTTGTTAAAAACTACCTAAAAAAGGTTTTGAGGCCAATTTCTTTTATTATTGGTTTCACATGTGTGAGTTCTCTAGATTTTCATTCTTATTTTGTCGTTAAACTTGATATCCAAGCTTATCCTTCTTATCTAAAGTTCTAAACGAAAGGGAATTTTGCCATTAGCTTCAATTTCTTTCTTTAAGCATGTGGAATAATTGGTCCGGATGATGAACATGGGTTAAATCGTATGAACTCTATGCTATTCGTGAATAAGAATGAAAATTTAGAGAACTCACACGTGTGAAATCCAACTCATAAATAGAAATTGGCCTCAGAACTTTTTTTTAGGTAGTTTTTAACAAAAAAGTTAAAATAAAAGGTAGTTTTTAACCAAAAAAAAAAGTAAGGTAGTTGTTCACAAATGGACATAAATATAAGGTAGTTTCTCACAAATTATCCTATATATATATATATATATATATATATGATAAAGTGAAGATGTTAGTTATAATGTTACAAACTAATCCTCATAAAAGGACGCCGAGTGACAAATTTTTGGTGTGTCAAAATTTCACGTAATTTTATTTGGACACAGTGAATATTCACCTGTTTATTGGGATCTTGTCGATTTACCTTATTCCAGTAAAAATCTTCTACGTATTTGGTAAAGATTACCTATTCAACGACAAAAATCTTGTTATTTTCTTCTCTGGAAAAAAAACAAATACATAATATACCAAACCAGCATATTGTTTATCTAATGAACAATAGTATCAAACTATTAAGTTATCACGAAGCCCTAATTCCATCACAATCTCGTGTTCTCACAAACTATTGGATCTGAATATTAACCTAACTCTATCTGAACCCAATCCTAAATATCGTGATCCGACCAAGGTGGCTAGTCGAAACGAGCTTGAAATCAAACTAAAGCTATTTTTTTTTATTTAATTCCAGTCCATTTCAGTTCAGTTTAGCTCTATTCACTTCAGTTTCACTTTTTCGTTTCACAAAATAAATCAATGCAATTCAATTCAATTTAATTTAGTTCAAGTACATTTAGTTAACTTCAATTTCATTAAATTCAGTTCAGTTTCATTAAATTCAGTTCAATCGATTCCATTAAAGAAAACCGGGTTTTAAACTAACAAAAACAGATCTAACTAATCAAACTTTCTCCGAATTTAAACCGAATGATCCATTTACGAGTTATACCAATTGGAGGTAGAGGCCGTGAGTCTCGTGTGCACCCACAAATTCCACGACGACAATCAGAAGCCTCACAAAATGCGAATGTTTCTTTTAGAAGTGTCTTGACAGTAGCAGTAGCAGAGACATAATAATGAGCAGCAGCATGGCCTTATCTTCTGCTTACTCTTTCAAATCATTTCCTGCAAATGAATCATCTTCATCAATCACAGTATCATCATCCTCTGCATCTGTTTCTGTTCCTTCAACCCTTCAGTTGAGTCTGAGTAGCAGCAAACCTAGTTTCTCAAACAAGCCATTATCATTAGCAGCAGGAGATCAGTTGTTGTTGTCGAGTAGAAGTAATGTTTGGAAAACAAGAGTATCATTTTTCCCTGCTTTTTTGACTAACAAAACCAAAAATGCTAAAGCTGTCAAGGAAGAGCTTCTTCAAGCTATTCAAACTCTTGATAGAGGTGCTGATGCCACTCCTGAAGATCAACAAACTATTGATCAGGTTCAAGTTCCATTCTTTTTCTCTCTAATTACGCGATGGTTTGATTGAGGCCCAACTATTATATTGAGTCGCTCGAATGCCAATTGGGGTTGAAGAGTGGTTACGATTATATTTATATCCTGTTACGCCTTCATGAGTTACTCGAATGCCCATTGGGGCTGTAGAGTGTTTAGTGCATTGGCTGAAATTCCACTTCGCGAGTTATTGGAGGCTGGTGCTAGGATTTGAACCCGTGATTCCACTTCATGAGTTATTGGAGGCTGGTGCCAGGATTAGAGGCCGTGACCTTCGATCACACTGGGTCTGATTCCATGACAAGAAACCATCTAAACCAAAATGCTTAACCACTTAGAGTGCCCATTGGAGGCTGAGTTATTGGAGTTAGTGGTTACTGACTTACTGTTATATTTATATCCTATTACGCTTTCACGAGCCACTAGAATCCTCACTGGGGATAAAGAGCGGTTAGTGCAAAAGCCTACTGAAATTTCACTTCGTGAGTTATTGGAGTCGGCTGCCAGGATATGAACCTGTGACCTTCGATCACAGTGGCTGTGGCTCTGATAGTATGACAGGAAATCATCTCTTTTAAGCCGATGGTTGAAGCCAACTATTAAATTAATATCCTATTACAATCAGGCCCGTCCATTGGCAGGTTCGGAAGGTTCTAAGTTTCGGGGCCCAAAACTCAATATGGTTAGAGTAGATTCATGTTTTGTTGTACTGAATTATCACTAATATGCCTTGGTGTAGTGTTTTGAGCATTACATTTAACTGGATGTCCAGAGTTTGATTCCTTTAGGTAAATTGGCAGTTTGAGCCGGGCCTCCTAAAATCATTGGACGGCTCTGATTACCATCTATGGTGGTAATTGGGTTTTAAAATTACTAATGGTATTAGAGATGGTCTAGTAGTTAAGCCGGAGGTATGGTGGATAATAGGTTCAGATTCGAATTCCCTTCCCTTAGATTGTTATGCACTTATGCCTTTAAACCACTAGGCCGAGTTCAAATCAGGTATACTTTGTAGTATATTCCCTGTGGTTTAGGGTTTGAACTTTGATGAATTCATGATATTTACATGATTAGAGTACCCAAGTAGTGTAATATTAATTTTGTGTTTGGTGATGAAGCTTACGCGTAAACTTGAAGCTCTGAATCCGACCAAAGAGCCACTAAAGTCGGATTTACTGAATGGGAAATGGGAGCTGATTTACACCACCTCAACATCCATTTTGCAAACTCAGGTGATCAATTTTATATGCCCTTTTTTTAAATCATACATAGCCTATGCTTTTCGTCAATTAGATACCATGTGACAAACCCATCTCAATCAAAACCGTAAGGTGATAGTTGAGGTCCAATCAATGATCTTATACACGCTAACAAAAAGCATACTAATTGTTTCGTTTAATAAATCTGTTTTGTTAAAACGAGCCTTCTTTTTATGTCTCTGGTAGAAAAAGAGTCGGATTGGTGTGTATATCCCTAGAAGTGACTTTCGACCATACTGTCCTTAACTGTTCCTTAACGTATCAGTAGTGGCGTTGAAAAGGGCTTGCAGGGGAAGGGCGTTTGTTGTTTTTCCAGTTCTTTTGATGCGGTTTTGTAAACTGATCATCCAGTTATATTTTACCAGAGACCCAAGTTCTTAAGATCAAGGGTAAACTATCAAGCAATCAACGCAGACACACTTCGAGCCCAAAACATGGAGAGTTGGCCATTCTTTAATCAGGTAACTTCTACTTTCTGATAGATGAACCATCTCAACCATAACCTTAAGGTCATGATTGAAGCCCAACTATTATTAATATTCTTATTACGCTCCCTCACTCAAATGCCCGTTGGGGTTGAAGAGTGGTTAGTTTGCACATACCGTGTGCTTGGTTTCCACTTCGTGTTTTTGAGGGGTTTTGAGGTTGCCAGGATTCGAACCCGTGACCTTCGGTCACACTGCCTGATACCATGACAGATGACCCATCTCAACCATAACCTTAAAGTCATGATTGAAACCCCTCTATTATTAATATTCTTATTATCTTCTTCCGGTTCTAGGACTAGGTGTATATTATGTGCTGTTACCTACAAAAAATGTCTTAGACTAGTTTTTAATTAGCAGGTATTTGTAAGAAAAGCCTGGGTTTGCAGGTTTTCTGTATCCACTTTTTCGTAGCAATTCTTTCGTTTTCTGTTTAATGAAGTTCCATCATCCTCAACTCTATATTTTTCAGGTAACTGCAGATCTCACCCCAGTAAACTCGAAGAAGGTGGCTGTGAAATTTGATTATTTCAAGATAGGTGGACTGGTAATGTTTGCTGCTCTTTAACTTATGTCTTTTGTTTACTGCATGAACTTATT
The DNA here is from genome assembly GCA_029255685.2 of Silene conica. Classification (NCBI taxonomy): domain Eukaryota; kingdom Viridiplantae; phylum Streptophyta; class Magnoliopsida; order Caryophyllales; family Caryophyllaceae; genus Silene; species Silene conica. The sequence continues at coordinate 83,839,862 of CM055313.2, forward strand.
TGTTTGATGAAGTGTCTGGTATTGTAACTAGATTTCCTTCGGTTTGCAGATACCTGTTAAAGCACCAGACAGAGCTCGTGGTTCTTTGGAAATAACTTACTTAGATGAAGATCTTCGGTATGTTCGCTCAAATGGTTTCAGTACTACACCGTATCTATGCATCTTAGGTTTTAACTATAAGGAAGAAGCGACTATCACGGCTTAGACAGCTTGAAAATAACATATGGACTACTGAGTATAGAGTAGCATTTCTATTTCGGCTTAAATTTGAGGTTTCATCAGTATGATTTACAGGTGAGGTGATTGTTCTGCGTGTACCCGGCCTCCCTACCATGCCCTTAGCCCCTCACCGTCTCATAAGCAGAGTCTTTACCATTAGGTCCGAGTTTAGCAATGGACCATAAACCTAACGACTTCATTTTTTGGTGAACTTATCTGCATTCACATACATTCCATAAAACAAGATTTGTAGGTTTGAAGCCGAAACCACAATTATCACGAGATGTACTATGACTTGACCCGGTAAGATGAAAAGATTTAGTTGATAAGTTTGCGTACTAGTAATGCTAAGCGAAAAATGACTGGAGCTGAGACCCAGATGGGTGTCAAAGTAGTTCCGTCACTGAAAGTAAAATGGTTGCTTATTGTATATTCAAAGTGAGTAATTGCTGATGAAAATTGTTTGGTAATTTGCAGTGTGTCGAGAGGAGACAAAGGAAACTTGTTCATCTTAAAAATGATTGATCCATCATACAGAGTTCCGACAAAATGAAGTAAATTTTGAAGTACGTCGTGTGCATAGGCGTGTTGTGTTTGTAGCTTATTATCATCGGGATAATTTATTGAAAAACATCGGAAAGTTACGCTTACATCGATAAATATTTTCTTTTTTCTACAAAAAAAACATCGGATATCCACATTCGATCCACTTTATTCTGGAAAAACCAGATCGAATATCCAATTTAAACGGTATCCATAATCTGGATTTCAATTGAACACTACACAAAGCGATTTCAAGTGAAAGATGATTCAGTGGCGAATCTAGGATGTATGAAATGGGGTGATTACACTACAAAAAAAACAGTGTTGTTGCGAAAGACTTTTTGTGACGGATATAAATGGCGTTGCAAAATATTGTTTGCGACGGAATTTGCAACGGAGGGTAATTTTTCAATCCCGCGAACAAAAAGTCAAATGGCGGGATTTCCTTCGCAAAGTAGGACTTCTGCGACGGAATATCTGTTGCATCTGAAATTGGCGGAATGTTTTGGGATCACCAGGTCAAAAAGTCAGTCAACCTTTGCGATGAATTTCTCATCGCAAAATTTAACCCGGGTCAAGGTCAATTTCAGTCAACGTTCCGTCGCAAATATTGACTGGCTCTGACCCAAACCCTGGTCGAGGTCAGCCAATGTTTGCATCGGTCTTCCCGTCAAAATATAATCACTCAATTAATCTCGTCCCTAATATTTTTAGGGTGCTATGTGATATTTAAAAGATAATCCCTATTAACAAAAACTTATCTCAATATACAAATTCTTGATAAATACTAAAACAATTTGATAATCGATAATTCTAGTAAGGCTCTTCAAAATATAAAGTATTTATTTTTAAATATGATTATGATTTGTAAAATATCATCCAAAAATGTAGTTGTGATCGATAATTCTAGTTAGGCTTTCCAAAATATAAAGTATCTTATCTATATAAATATCACAAATTCTTGTGACGGCGATATCCGTCACAAGCTTGTGACGGATACCGTTTTCTCTCACAAAATACCCACTTTTTCTCTCTCTCTCTCTGACACTATTCATGTGGTCCCCTTTCTCCACTAACTCATTGTGTATCCATTTTATCTCACAAAATATCCGTCACAAATGGTGACCCGTCACAAACAAGACTTATTATATAAATACTAGTTTCGTGACCCGCGAAAAATCGCGGGTTTTTTAATAGTTTTACTCATATATGATTGATAAAGAAAACTGTAAATTAAGACGGTGAACAATTTATTAACAGTTGTAAGTTGTGACCGATATTAGTTTGTTATAGTGGCAATCATTATCATCATCAACTGACTTACATACCACGTCTTTAAAATCATTATGATAGTTTCAAAACTACTTTTCAAAAATATCCACCATTTTTTACCGAAATGCTAAAATTTTAAAAGGGTGTCGAAGTCAGAACCTAATATTAAGCTCATATCCGATATGTGTAGTAAAAACTACTAAAATACATTTTTTATCGTCAAGATAAATTGTTACACCAAATATCATTGCACCGAAAATAACTTTAATATGTTGAATCAACAATAAGTAAATATAATAGCTTCAATTTTTTTTCTTATTTTAGTAATAAAATTGGTACTTTTTAACATAAGATCATTTTCGTATTTTAGTAGTTGTTTTATTGGTTTTATTGTCATTTTGATGAGTTCTAAAACTTTTGGCTTTAACTTTATCGGAAAAGAAACAAAGGATGGACATCTAAGTATATTTCGTATTACATGTAAAATCTCTAAATAAATGCATAGTAATAATATTTTATCACTTTTCATATTGTCTTTAGTTTATTAAAAACGATATGAATAATACATAGAATGAAAGCGTTATGTTAAAATACAATTTATTTTCGTCTTACTAATCAGGCTAAAAATTAGTGTTTAATTTCTTAAATACAATGTAGTTTGATAAACCTTTTCAGAAATACGTGTACAAAATCATCTTGACATCCTCCTTGTCATTTCAATGAATTTTCAACGTATAGGCAAAAAGATTGGTGAAGTGAAATGATTTTTATATATCATTTACTTGGATGAAAGTATTTATATAGCTTATCAATTTAATGCTAACTCATATAATATATTTATAGTCTAACTGGTACCCACTAATTGTCGCTTTAATTTCAACAATTTATTTAGGAAATAATAAAAGTTTTCTGGATAAAAGGGAAGATAAAAAATGAAGATAAAAAAATTACGAATGATAATAATGGTGAGTAACAAATATACCATTAAATAAAAGATATATATTTTAAATACATATGATAGATTAATAACCAAAGTTGTGAATGGAAAATAAGAGGTCGGTATTAATTTAATTTGTGTTTGCAATTAATATTTTTTTTATTTATACTTTTGTACTTATCATGTGACTCATAGCATTTGAAAAGAATTTTAAATGACACGTGACCTAGTGAGATACTTAATATTACTTTTTTATATAATATTGTAGAGGATTTACCCTTTAAAGGGATTTTATAGATGAAAATTATGATTTTTGAGATAGTTACATAAAAACAAATGTGTAGCCTTCATGGACTCCATGAATCAGTCTACTAGACTGAGGAATGATGGGTCAAACTTCTCTGACTGGGAGGCAGCACTACGGAATGCTGCCATTGCTGACGGAAAGCTTAAGTATTTAACTGAGCCAATTCCGGCACACCCAGGAACTGGAGCTAGAGCTAACGAAGTTCGCGCTCATAGCGACTTCGTCATGGAAGCGGGTGCGATAAAGAACGTACTCATCTATGCAATGGAATCCAATTTGCAAAGACGCTTCATAGCCCATGGTGCAAACAAAATTTTCACCACGCTCACTAACGAATTCTCAAAGGCTCCGAGGATCGTTTCTTATGAGCATACCTGTCGCTTCTTTGAGGCGAAACTCCAGAAGGGCCAAGCTTTTAGCCCTCATATTCTTCACATGATTGAGAATATCGAAAAACTGGAGGCCCTAAACTGCAAGATCAGTGAGAACATAATCGTTGATCGAATGCTTCATTCACTTCATGATGGGTTCGCCCTCTTCAGGGCCAACTATTACATGAACGACATGAAAAAGACTCCTCATGAGCTCCACTCCCTTCTCGTACAGACTGAGAAGGATCTGAAATTAAGTGGGAGCGTGAAGCAAGATGTTCTCATGATTTCCAGTAAGGGTAAGGGTAAGGGTAAAGCTAAAGTTCAGGGCGACCTAACAGTAGGCAAGCCCAAGTTTAAGAAGTCAGGATTTACTAAGAGTGGGACAGGTGAGTCGAGCAACTCACAAGGCAAAACAAAGAGCAAGGATACAAGCATGGAATGTCACCATTGCCACAAGACTGGGCATTGGAGGCGCTCATGCCCCGTGTATCGTGAGGACATTAAGGCAGGCCGTGTTACTCCTGTTGGTATGTCTTCTTCTTCTTTTATTCACATGATTGAGATTAACCATGCAAGTTACGGAACTTGGGTACTAGATACTGGTTGTGGTTCTCATCTATGTAATCATGTGCAGGGCCTCCGAAACCATGAACCCCTAATCAAGGGTGAGGTTGACCTGCGTGTCGGGAATGGAGCACGTGTTGCTGCAATCTCGAGGGGAACATACGTGATCCAGCTTCCAAGTGGATTCGAGTTATCTTTATATAACTGTTATTATGTTCCTTGTTTGTCCAAAAACATTATTTCAGTTTCTGCGCTTGACAAACTCGGTTTTTCATTTGTAATAGAGAATAATAGCTGTATTTTCTCCTTACACAATATGATTTATGGCAAGGCATTTTCCATGAATGAAATTTATGTTTTAGATCAAACCACCGAAATATTACATGTGAATAATAAGAAATTAAAGGTAGGTGACAAAGATCAAACTTACCTATGGCATTGTCGTATGGGACACATAAATGAGAAACGCGTAAAACAGCTCATACAGAATGGAGCTATCTCGCCCTTTGATTTCGAATCATATGGCACGTGTGAATCATGTCTCATCGGTAAGATGACTCGTATTTCCTTCAAAGGTGTTGGAATGCGCGCTGCCGACCTATTAGGACTCATACAGACGGACGTATGTGGCCCTATGTCGATCAACGCACGAGAAGGCTATAGGTATTTCATCACTTTCACGGATGATTTGAGTAGATATGGCTATGTCTACTTAATGAAGCATAAAAGTGAATCCTTTGACAAGTTCAAAGAATACCAGAATCGGGTACAGAACCAGCTGGGTAGAAAGATTAAAGCACTACGTTCTGATCGTGGTGGTGAGTATCTTTCACACGAATTTGATCAACACCTTAAAGACTGTGGCATCGTGCTACAGTTGACTCCACGTGGAACACCACAATTAAATGGTGTGTCCGAACGGAGAAATCGAACTCTACTCGATATGGTTCGATCCATGATGAGTCACACCGTTGTGCCTGATTCATTGTGGGGCTATGCTCTTTTGTCATCCGCTCTAATACTTAACCGAAGTCCGTCTAAAGCTGTTGACAAGACTCCATATGAACTATGGAAGGGAACGGTCCCTAACTTGTCCTTTATTCGGGTTTGGGGTTGCGAGGCTTATGTCAAGTGGAGACACGAGGATAAGCTCGGCCCGCGATCAGTCAAGACATACTTTATAGGCTATCCAAAGGGAACTTTTGGTCATTACTTCTACTCGCCAACCGAACAACGTGTTTTTGTTGCGGCTAGTGCGACGTTCTTAGAGAAAGAATTTCTCGAGAACAAGTCGAGTAATAGAACCTTCGATTTATCGGAGGTTCAAGGACCAACTACCGAGCAACCATTGGAGGAAACAGTTCCTTCAACCGAGGCTGCGGTAGATATTCCTGAGGAACCTAGGAGGTCGGGAAGAGTCTCCATTCCTCCGGACAGATACATTGGTATGGTCGAGGAACATGATATGGATGACGTCTTACTTCTAGAGGGTAATGAACCCTCAACCTATAAAGGTGCCATGACCAGTTCTGACTCAAAGCTATGGCTAGAAGTCATGCAATCGAAGATGGACTCCATGTATGAGAACAACGTGTGGGATCTTGTGGACCTACCTGCAAAGGTACGCCCCCTTCAATGCAAATGGCTTTACAAAATAAAGCATGCCGTGGAAGGTAAACAAGTTATCCATAAGGCAAGACTAGTTGCTAAAGGTTTCACCCAAGTGCCAGGCTTGCACTACGATGAGATCTTTGCACCCGTAGTCATGCTACGTTCCATTCGGATTATCTTAGCGATCGCCGCATTTCATGACTATGAAATATGGCAAATGGACGTTAAAACCGCCTTCTTAAACGGTTATTTGGAGGAAGAGTTGTACATGGTACAACCCGAGGGTTTTATTGATCCAGAACATCCTGAGAAGGTTTGAAAGCTTAAGCGTTCCATCTATGGACTTAAGCAAGCATCACGGAGTTGGAATCATCGTTTCGACCAAGTGATAAAAGAGAATGGATTCGTTCGATCAGTCGAGGAACCATGTCTCTATATCAAGTCGAGTGGGAGCAAGATTGTCTTCCTAGTACTGTATGTCGATGACATACTCTTGATTGGGAATGACATACCTCTCCTGTCTTCGGTTAAAGCATGGTTGAAAAACCATTTCCAGATGAAAGATCTGGGAGAGGCACAAAGAATTTTGGGCATCCGTATCTACAGGGATAGATCACGACGGATGTTGTCTCTCAGTCAGGAGTCTTACATAGATAAGATTCTAGAGAGATTCAGCATGACGAACTCCAAGAAAGGGTTCCTTCCTATGACTACTGGGCTTCACTTGAGCAAGTCTCAAGAAGCTAAGACATTGGAAGAGAAAGAGCGCATGAGTCGGATTCCGTATGCTTCGGCAATAGGATCGATCATGTATGCCATGATATGCACACGTCCAGACGTTGCATATGCATTGAGTATGACCAGTCGATTCAAAGCTCATCCAGGTGAACCACACTGGATGGCCGTGAAAAATATTCTTAAGTACCTACGGAGGACTAAAGATTGGGGATTGACTTACGGAGGCGACTCGACGCTCTGCGCCACGGGTTACGCAGATGCTAGCTTCCAAACGGATCGAGATGACTCGAAATCTCAGTCTGGATTCGTTTTTACTCTTAATGGCGCTGCTGTCAGCTGGAAAAGTTCTAAACAGAGTGTTACAGGAGATTCTACGACTGAGTCCGAGTACTATGCCGCCTCAGAATCAGCTAAGGAAGCAATATGGATGCGTCAATTCTTACAAGGACTATCAGTAGTGCCTAGTTCGAATGACCCAATCACCGTTTATTGTGATAATAAATGTGCCATCTTCCAAGCTAAGGAGCATAAGTCTAGCAACAAGGCTAGGCATGTACAACGGAAAGCTCATCTAATCAGAGATTACGTGGAGCAAAAGGAGATTTTCATTGATAAGATCGCTACGGATGACAACATAGCTGATCCTCTCACTAAAGCATTACCACGTGATAAGCATGAAGGGCACATTCATTCCATGGGAATTAGATGTGTTCCTAAGTTGTAGTACTCTTTTATGAATTCATGTAATAATTCATTTTCTCGTGTACTCTATTCAACCTCATTGTTATGATATATAATGTTTTGTTTTTCATGTGGAATTGTACGCCAATTTTGAACACCACAAAGTGAACTGAATAACATTACATCGTTTTAGTCCTTGATTACCCACTTGAGCTGATAACTCAGGTAATCATTTTGTGACGTTGGTTGATGGTGGGTTCAACGAGCCATAAGTCACACGGATGACTGACCAATCACAAAGGCGAGTTATACGGATATCTCGTAGGACACCCCGTGACAACGTTATGGAGTCCTAAATGTTTTATAACATTGGGTGTCAGGTCGTGGATAGGACCTCCATAGTGTTCCTTAGAGTCGAGTCTTTTGACTTTCAACTGTCTCTTGAGATTAAGGCAGATTTTGGGTAACTTTGGTTTCTTTCCCACGGTCATCGTAACAGGGGCCAAGAGGATTTTTTCTGGATTATTTCATGTTGCGCGATATCGGCAGGATTCGAGTTGAGGGAAATATCCAAACCCTTATCAGGATTTTATCATTTCTCAGGGCCACTCGAGGAGTAGTAACTGAAATGCATGGCCATGCTCGAATACAGATTCGTTTTATCAGTTAAGTTACTCTCTAGTCGGGGAAATCACTCTTGATACAGATCGCTTGTGAGATACGACCTTTGCGAATGCGGATTTGCAAATTGTCTTACATTGAGTGGGAGAAATTTTAAAAGGTTATGAGAATCGGTTATCGCACCTACACTTGTACGGACAAGTGGGAGTTTGTTGGAGCCTTGTGTCCTCCACATGTAGTGTGATAACGTCATTGCACATACCCTTGTACGGACAAGTGGGAGATTGTTGGGGCTGGTGTCCTTGACAATTAAGTACAATTATTAAATCTCTTTAAGGATCACAAGGGCATACTTCTGTATTATTACCAGTTGATCCACGTTTATCAATAACGGTTGGCTTGCTAGATAAGTTTGACGTTATTGTCATACGGATGGCGGTGATCAACTGGTCCCTATACGTCACACCTATAGGACACGTTTGAGAGATGTGAAGGTATGAAAATACAATCACATTTATGCCGGATATGACTAAACAGTTAGTCAGAGGTATTGACTATTAAATTAGTCAATAAGATGTTGAGATTATTATTTAATACGGATTAAATAATTTTAGCTAAATACGGATTACATGATTAATTCGTAAAATTAAATATAAACGGTTATATTTGATTAAATATTAATTTCGCGTATTAATATAAACAGTTATATTAATTTGGGTAATTATACAATATCGTAATTTTATCAGACCATTATTAATACATCGACTGCATTAATATCTGATAACATGTATACGATTTATAAATAAAACCCGCGAATAAATTTTAGCTAAATGGGTCGAATCACGAATTAGAATAAGGTAAGAGTGGAAAGCCCACTCCTACCCTATTCGAAATTTCGGCCAAGAGCTACATAAGAAGGAGGACTCTCCTTATGTCATGTGACTCTTGTTTGACTGTAAAACAAATCTCAAAGAAAATTAGGGTTTTGAGAGCACTCTTCTCCCAAAACCTCAGATCTCACATCTAAAACCTCAATAGCTCTCCCTATATTGCAAGGCAGTTGGAGAGGATTTCTAGCACACGCGGCATCGTCTCAATCTAAGTCTTGGGTGCAAGTTATAGGAGGGAATTTGTGTTAATTCCTGTTCTTAGGCCTTTCGCACAAGGACTAAAGGTTGTACTCTATTCATGTTTTTATTTATCTTATGACTATAATCACAACTGTATTTTTCATTATAATCCTGCAAGTTTAGGGCGAATACATGCTTTATTCCCCACAAGTTGAGGGTGAGTCAGTGATGGTGCCAGATTCATTTCCTGAGTCCATGCAATTAGCCGATGATGACACTTTTGTGTCAGAAACGTGTCCTGAGATCATGTTATTTGACGCAAGGATGGTTGAGTTGGATCTTGAAGCAAAGAGACGGGTAATAGAGGCGGAGGAGGGACGGCAGAGGGTTTTAGCCATGTAAAGAACTTCTGAACATAGGAGATGGTTTATTGAGGAGATGTCTCAATATATTCCATTATTTAAGCTTCTTCTTGAAGATCAGTGAAGGTTTATCTTTTTTCAGTTTTTATCTTTTTTTTAAAAATTAAACTAATGATGATATGCAAACAAATGGGTAAATATTAAGCCCGATGAAATTTAATTGAGGGCTTGAGAATTGGTTGCATGTATTATGCCACCAATTTCGAAGAAGTTGATGAGGCAAATCATGCAACCAATTTTCACTAGTATCATGACTGTTTTAATTGAGTTGTATGCCATCTGGAGACTTACACAAGTGCAACACCAACATCATCATCATTAACTAGTGTGAAGTTTAAACATACAGCACAACCTAAACCAACTAATGATTATATCCAAAAATATCTGATTTTGCTTGTATTCTGCTATTCTTCCATGTTCTGATTCAAAAAATTACTTGCATGCTTGCTTGATCTTCATTGATTTGTTGTTCGTTGATTTGATTCCAAAAAAGTACTTGCATGCATTCTCTGCTTCTTCTAATGTGTAGATATTTGTTGGTCTGGTCCAAAAATATGGTTGGTCGATGTACTCGTCATTTCTAAACCCACAAAATGAGTACATTAACCAACCATAGTAGATGATGGGTGTCTTACAGACTTAGCTACACATGTCTATTTCATAAGGAGACACTTGCATGACTGCACTTACCAGTTCAGATATGCATTCTGTACCGCCTGCATTGATAACTTCCACTCCGTCTACATTCTGAATATAAGTGATGCCTTCTTTGACATTGTCTTTTTCTGCTTCCAAATACTGTGGTAGTATGACAGCCCTTGCTAACTTGCTTTTGTGCATGTGTGGTACTCTGTAGTCATTGTGACCTCTCCTTTTGATCACTTCATTCATACATGCCTGCAAAGTTATGAATACATAATTTAATTTTACCACTTCTAAATCCGTAAATGCCTTAGTTACTGCTTCCACCAGCTCATCCAGCTTGTATGAGTTGGTCAGTTTTTGTAGAGACTGAATTGCTCTGAAAAACCCCATGTCCAATACGTTTAGGTCAGGGCTATTTGCTGGCTGCTGAACTAGGTGAATGTTCCACCCATTACTGCTTGCTGCCTCTCTAAATTCTGCATCACTGTCTTTAATGTGTGGCCTTGCATTATCTTGTTGGATGTATATTGTTTTGCTTGCATTTGCTGGCCATTTTCTCTTGATCTCTGGTAAGACATTGTCTAGCATCATACTCTTCACTACCTGTTTGGTTATGGACTCTATAGGCTTCGTCTCCATTGTGCCTGCTGTTCTGTTTTTTGAATTCCTCTGGGCTGGTTCTATGGATACGAAAGGCCAAATTCCTATCTTACCGTCAAAAATTACTTCATTATTAGCATCATATTGGGGTCTTCCTACAGCACACATAAACATGATTTTTCCTACGTATGACTTGGACTGAACATGTCTATATGGTTCTGGTTCTGGTTCTGGTTCTGGTTCTGTTTGACATAAGTAATACCTTTGCCCATCCTTAGTAATGTAAAACCATTTCTCATCTATGTCTATTACATTACTTTGATCATTGAACACCATTTTACTTATCAAAATGTAGCTTAGAAAGACAGAAAATTAACCTAGCAAGTTTATTTTTTTCTGTTAAACTTGGTTTGATGACATTTGTATGACTTCTTATGACCTTGCTTTTCACCCACCTACAAACAGTAGACTGACTCACTGCCATTGCTGTTGCCACCCTTTTCTGAGTTGTCCTGAATCTGTAGTCAATGGATTTGAACTTTGCTGCATCAAACTCAATCTTGTTTGTCCCTTTCCTCCCTTTTAACTTGTTGTCCACGTTTATGAGTTCCCCTGAATCTCTCTGCTCCCTTGCTTTGTTCCATAAGTCGGTGATTGTTTTCCTTTGTACCCCATATTGCTGAGCAACTTCTGCCATTGTGCCCCTCACTGGTTTACCATCAACACATTTTAGAAGTAAAATTTGAATGATTTTGGCCCTTTCTAAATTTGTCATGTTTCTAGTTTTCTTTGCCATGATTGAAGTATTAAATGCAGATTGTTTGGTGTTTTTGGCAGTTTGCTTATAAATTCTGATCAATATTGTTGCTTTGCTTGTCTTTGCATTAAATGAAACAGTTCTTATGATTATATAGCCCTAAGATTTGAACTTCCACAATGTTTGAATGATGTTGGCTCAATATTTGAAAGTTGCTGAAACTGTGCTAATTTGGCGCAAAAATGAAATATTTGGTGAAATTTTGGAGCCAAATTTCATGATAAATCTCCACTTGTGTGTCCTCTTGATTTTAGAGCTTGGTATTGATGGAGGAATTGATTGGAAACCCATGCAAATCTGAAGTTTATCAACACATTTTGTAATTTTAATTTTCGTTTGTAATTTAAAATTTCAGTTTTCTCAGGAAAGTTGTAATTTTATGAACTTCGAATGTAATTTCAATTCGGGAATCTGTAATCGGAACTACGAACTCGGAACTGTGTAATTCGGAACTGTGTAATTTAAATATGGAATGACAGTGTACTTTGTTTTGCTTTCTAACCTGTCCCACACCTCTTTATTTTTGGAGGGAAAGATTAGTGATAATCAGTTTTCATTATCTTTAATTAATTGCAGTTTCTCTTTCCTACTTTTAAGCCAAGTTGTACCTTTTATGCATTTTTTATTGGTTTGCATTAAAATCTGTGTTTGGGGGATGGGGGAAGAACAGGCAGAATTGGAGGGAGTAATAATCCGTAACAAAAATTTAGTAACACTAATAAACATCACAATATTCGTGGCAAAATACTAATAATCCGTAACAAAAATTTAGTAAATATGCAAAATATATTTTGACTAGTATTTGATTAATAATTATGCAAAAAGTCGTCTTACTCAAGCAGTTTACTCTTAAATATAATTAGCTCATTAAAACTTACGATAATGGTTATCCTTATTGGTTGATAGACTTGATACTAGTCTAAAAAATTGGATTTAAGTATAAAAAGTTTGATATTATATTTTGTGTTTTATTAAGAGACCCCAATTAACTCAAGTATTTTTAATTTAAATGAAAGTAATACGAGAATAATTCAAATTCAAATATACTTCGTATAAGTCCAATGTCGAACCAAAAAAACGAAACAGACCAAAACAAAGGGGCAAAATTGTAAATGACTAGCCTACTTGACTCTTTTCAATTTTCAATACATAAGAATTAAGATAGGGAGGTGCATTTGTCATTTAGTTTTTGTCTTTCAAAAGTAAAGTTAATCTTCCTCTTTGTTCATCTTCATCTTCTTTCCGGGAAGGAAATTTTAGCAAAAAAAATTTCTTAATCATCTTCATTACAAAATGATAAAACGCAATAAACTCTGTCCGTCATTGGCTCATCATCGTCCCCTTGAAGTTCCTCCTTAGTCCTTTTACCCTGACTTGGACCTAGGGCTGTACAAATATTGACCCGGACCGCTGGACCGGACCGGACCGGACCGTAAGGGTCGGACCGGACCGGACCGGACACCTAAAGGTCCGGTCTGCGGGTCATCAAAATGTGGAAAACCGGTCCGCGGTCCTAGCCGGTCTAAACCCGCGGGTTAACCCTTTGGACCGGTTGATGGACCGGATGCATATAATTTCGTATATTTTATATTATTACTTGCTAAACTTAGAATTTGAAATTTTTATATTTCCTTATTAATATTTGCACATAATCTTGTAAGATATCAATTATCATAATTTTTAATATTTGGTAGTATATTATTATTACTATAATACTACCAAACTACGTTATACATACTAGTTATCGGATATCCAGACTATTCATTCATGTTCAACTCCAATTCTCCATATTCACCAAATTTTTCAAGATTTATAAAAGACGTGTATGTATAGTGCACAATATGATCCACTTAGTTATGAATTTATTGTTTAAAACAATCGCATTACGAAATTGGCGGTCCCAAAGGGTTACGGTCCGGGTTTAGACCGGACCTAAGGGTCGGTCCAAGGTCCGGTCTTTGAGCTCAGCAGTCCGGTCCGCGGGTCGAGAAATGAGTAGAAGTCGGTCCACGGTCCACGCCGGTCCGGTCCGGTCCGGTCCGGGTTTGGACCTTTGTACAGCCCTACTTGGACCCGTCAGGAGTAGAGCCTAAAACCCAGTTCGGAAAGCTTCTTATGCGTGTGAAACAACATAGTCACGAAAGAAAGCTTCCTCATCCTGCAATAGACCAGAATCACCCAAACTCAGAATTAAGAATCCATTCTTCTGTAAGTTTTTGTCTTGTTTTCGTTGTTGACTTGACTGTGCAGTGTCGAGAGTCGTGTCGCCAAGAGCAGTGTCCCAAGCGTGTCCAGTGTCATGTCGTCCCGACACGCGACACGCCACCTCCGAGCAGTGTCGAAGCTACACAGGTTCCACCTTACAATTACATATTCTCCCCAAAAACTTGGCTGCGACAATTAAAGGTAATTACAAAATTCTGAATTGATATCCAAAATCTTTCATTTACCTATATGCAATCATTTGATCTCTAACAAAAGGAGTTAGAGTTTCTTTCTTTACGATGTTTCTCTTCCACCACAAGATATATCAACTTTAACCTTTCTTTGTTCTTTTTCTTTTGCCTCTTCCGTTTCTTTCTTACTCTTTTGTTCCAAAATATGGAAAATAATAATTTTTTTATGTCGAAGATTCCATTCCACCGTTGGAGGAAATTTTCCATAATGTTAACTTCCGTACTGCTGTCGACAAAATCCGGGACTGATTAATGATTGGAGGTTTCCAAAAAGTGCAAGTGTACTCTCCTCATCCAGATAATCAAAAAGATTATACACCTTTTTGGAGTAAGTGTTTATTGAATCTACCGAGGGTTACTAGTGTTAATCAGGTGATTGAATATTCTACAACTTTTTGTAGTCGTTCTGGTCGAATAAGACATAAAGCTTGGATTTATGTGGATTAAATTTCTAATATTGTTTCTTCTCTCAACTCATCTCTTGAATGGACTATTAACAAGGGCTTTGTTGTTTTCCAAACAAGATATCAATGCACAGTGTTTTGTTAATCTAAACTTGTGTGCGCTACCTCTAGGTATATTACATCAAAAATTAGGCTGGGTGAACATAGAGGGGAATATGTGCCATCAACTGAGTATGTTATCGACTTTGATCTTGGGTTGGTTGATGGTGACATTTGTAATTACTTTAGGTTCAGTAAATCTTAATGTTGATCAATGTTCGAACAAGAAATATGGAATTGACGTGATTACCATGATTACCTGCAGAGCTTGATAGTGAGTCCGCGCTCCTTTGCATTTATAGAATTAGAGAAAATTGTAATTATTTTAGGTTCAGTAAATCTATATTTATAGAGTTTTGTATTAATACTAAGTCTTGCTTGCGACGGGTCACCATGTGTGACGGATATTTTGTGAGATAAAATTGATACAAAATGACTTAGTGGAGAAAGGGGATCACATGAATAGTGTTGGAGAGAGAGAGAGAGAAAAAAAGTGGGTATTTTGTGAGAGAAAACGGTATCCGTCACAAGCTTGCGACGGATAGTGTCGTTGCAAATAAGAATTTGTGGAAAATACGATTATACGATATATTTTAGATTTAATTTATAAAGGACATTCTCAATAATATTATTTGTAAGTTTAGAGCTCTCATTGCCATTATAAAATACTTTTTTCCTAAAAATGCCATTATAAATTATTTTTTTCTAATATTGTCCCACTATAATGTATTTTACTTATTTAATTGTCATTAGGTAATATTAAACAAATTCTCTGAAGAAAGATTCTGCGTATGGCATATGGCAGGATGATATGTAGTGCAAGATTAAATTCTTTTTGAAGACGGACACTATCCTTCATAAGCTGAATACGGGCTAGGTAGCACGGACACTTCTCCTAGCGAGCCGTACCGTGTCCGACACCGACACGCCACGGACACACGCCGAAACATGTCCAACACCTAAATAGCCGTGTCTAACTTTCTACATTTATTTGGGCACGTGTCCGACGCGTGTCCATGGTATCTGAGCCGTGTCCGTCGCGTGTCCATGATATTTGGTTATCATTTGCGGTGAATGATGTTCTTGAGATGAGAAATGCATTATCGAAAGAGATCAATTAGAATATTGATTCGGATGAGAAATGAAAATAAATTTATTATCAAGGGCAAGTTTTACATTCACTTATTTAAAATTAATATCAAATATTTTTACAAAAATAAAATCAAAAATTTATAACTATAAAATGTATATTTTATTAAATTTAAATGTCGTGTCCCGTGTCCTAAAATTCATGGCATGCCGTGTCCCGTATCCGTGTCGTATCCGTGTCCGTTTTGGTGCTACCTAGAAGACGGGTAGTGTCCCTCTCACAAAATGCAAGTGGGATGATCCATAATGCTCCATTTAGCCCCACTTGTTCTCCACTTGATGCATTGTTGTGACTTGTGAGAGGGGTATTACCCGTCTTCAACTTGCGACGGTCTGACGGATAATATCCATTTTCAGCAAGACTCTTTGAATCAATTGTTTCCTGGAGATTTCGTACAATATTAAACATAGCCCCTAACCTGCGTCAATCCCTTTTCAATTTCTAAATCAACTGATTTATGACGGCATATCCGTCACAAGCTTGCGACGGGTCAAATATTAATCATGGGGATATATAAGACAAAAACACATGCATTGTGGATAACAATTAGCAAACAGCTTTGTCTTATCTACCTACGTGAGTAGTATTTGACCCGTATATCTCTCCTAAATAAGACTTTTTAAACTTAAATTAAGGCCCTGTTCTTTCTGGCTTATTTTCAGCTCGTTTCAGTTCAGCTCAGCTCTTTTCAGTTCAGTTCAGTTCAGTTCAGTTCAGTTCAGCTCAGCTCAGTTCAGCTCAGCTCAGTTCAGCTCAGTTTCATTTAATTCATTTCAGTTCAGTTCAGTTCAGCTCGACTTTATTAAGTTACATCCCATATTATTATTATTATTGTTATTATTATTATTATTATTATTGTTGTTGTAGTATTATTTTTTGCCATTATTATTATTAATATTATTATTATTATTATTATTATTATTATTATTGTATTTATTTCTTTTTTATTCTATTTATTATTATTATTTAATAATTATTATTAAGATTATCATTGTTGTTTTCGTTGTTGTTTTTATTATTTCTTCTTCTTCTTATTTTTATTTTTATTAAACATGAGAGTAGAGAAAATGTAATTGAGAAGTAAAATTTGATAACATTCAAATAATAATATTTGTTAAAACAATCGAAATTCATAATCTTAAAAATAGATATCATTAACAAAGACATCATCTATGTTGCTTCGTTATTGACTTCCGTATCATCTTGATGTATGTGCTTCATTTTCGAGGTGATTATGGACACCAATATCACACCCTATTTTTTTTTGCAATTTCTTTTCGAACTTTGTCCATGAATTTATTCTGTTCTTTATCATCCATGTTTGAATTTGTTCTTCCTTCAATACTTTTATGTTGTATAAGTGGAATACCAAGTTTATGCACCCGAATGAAATTATGAAGTGTAAAAGCGGATACGATAATTGATATTTGATATTTCATTGTCATTTGTGACATGTTTTTTTAACACCTTTCACCTTCTGTTCAGCTGACCAAATGTCATTTCAAACGTCATCCTCAAAGATGAATGTCATAATTAAAATGTTCAAATATTCCGCTAGGAGGTGCATGCTTATATTCAGGCAGAGAGTTTCTCACGTTTGGATGGCTAATAGGAGACAAATATCCAAGTGTATTCGGGTATCCTGAATTCACCAAATAATATTTACCTACAAATGTTTATACATAAAAATAATTAATGTTTAGACGTAAAATGTTTAGATAATAAAAAAATTGAAATACATGCCATATTTACCACATTTAGACGTAATGTTTAGATAATAACAAAATAATTAATGTTTAGATGTAAAATATTCAAATGTTGCTTTTATTAATTTTAGAACACGAGAAAAAAAAAAACAAAGTCCATTAGAGTTGACTAAAAAAAACCTAAAAATTAATATTTTTTTAATATAACTGTTTTTTAAAAAATCGCAAATTTGTGTTAAGCAAACATTTTTTATATTATTACTATAAAACTTAAGTTATTTTTATTCATTTCAGCTTCATTCAGCTCAGTTCAGTTCAGCTCAGCTCGATTAAATTCAGTTCAGTCCCGCTCAGCTCGATTCAGTTCAGCTCAGTTCAGTTAAGTTCAGCTCAGCTCGGCCTCATTCAGTTCAGCTCAGTTAAGTTCAGTTCAGTTCAGCTCTAAAAAGTCAGAAAGAACATGGCCTAAGTCTAATAATACTTGGTAACCTTCTGTTGCAAGGGTAAAACAGATATAAAATGACACTTAAGGAAATAAAACAAATTTTAGAGGAACACTAGTATAAAAAAAGGTTTTATAAGAAAAAATGAAATTTTACAATGACTATAAAAAAAAAAAATCAGAGGATAGAGTCTGTTTCCAGAAACTTCCGGGTCCCATAAGACTGACTATAAGAGAAACCCCACTTCTCTCTTCACCTCAAAAACCCTACTTAAACCCTCATTTCCCCATTTCCTCTTCACTCCTCCAATTTCAATCAAATCAAATCAATTATCATCTCAAAACTCACTTACCCTAATTGAACAATGCATAGAGTTTCCCGTTCATCCCTCTCTTCGATCCTCCGCTACCGTGGTGGCTGCCACCACCGCAACGCCATTGCCACTGCCGGTTCTGCTGCCGCTAACTCTTCCGTATTTTTTCTTAACTTTCCCTCTTTTGTTGTGTTTTTTAGGGTTTATGTAATTTTGAAATGATTTGCGTTTGTTTTTTGAAATGATATTGAATAGAGAATTTCATTTATTTGTTATAATTGAAATCTAGCATTTTCATCAATCATTTATTTAACTTTGATTAAAATACTCGCACTAGTAATACGAAAATGGCGAACACGTGATTGAGACGGAAGTAAATTATTCATTTATAGTTTGACAAGGTGGACATATGATTGAGTTTTGATAGTATTCGTCCTGGTTGTTTTTAGGAACAAATAAATTGTTGCTATGAATTGGATTACTGTTGGTTTTAGGATAGGCAGGGTTGTTGCATATGTAACTGTGGTTCGAGCTTACAAGGGTTGCCTAAACTAGCTCTTGACGGGTTTTTAACTGTGTAATTTTGCCTACGACAGGTGGCCGATGTCAAACCAGGTTCTAGATGGTACTCTTCAGTGATATCACATAAGTGCAACTGTGGGAACTGTAGTACTTGCAAACCTGGGAAGCCTGATGCACATTTCAGCTTGAAAAATGGCTTCTCTGTGTCCCGTAGATATGAATCCACGGCAGCAGCGTCTGATTCATCTGATTCTGGTGAACCAGCTGAGAAATACGAGTATCAAGCAGAGGTTTGTTTTTGCTTTTGAATAATTGTATTTACATTATTCGTGTAGTGGTGATGCGGGAGCGTTAGAGAAGATCCAAAATGAACTGTTACCTAGTCAACATGTAAGTGATTAAAACGTGGAAATGCAACGGTAGAGTTTTATATCTTTTTTTGGTAACGAGGGGTTTAATCCCGGGCCCATGCATTCCCGCACCACCCCATGGACCATGTAAACCACCCTTCGAATTGATATAAAATATTCTCGCGAGTGCTAACAAATCGATGTAAAACTAATCTTTGCATTTCCATGTGATCATTTTTACTTGACTTGAGCAGATTTTAATCCCATTACAATATGAGGTCACATTTTGACTAGCAAACACTTCATTTTGCATCTTCTCTAACGCTCCCGCATCAAGTGGTATAGAGTGATTTGTTGTTGTGCTTATCTATCGTTTTTGCTGTTTTATAGGTCAGCCGACTCATGGATCTTATTGTCAATAGCCTTTACAGCAACAAAGAGGTGTTCCTTAGGGAACTTATCAGGTGCGTCTCTTTGTAAAGTTTGCATATCATTATAATGGCATTCTCATTTTTTTTGTTTCTCTTTTGCATATGTTATGGCGGGGATTAGATATTTAGCGAGCAATAGTTATGTGATTTATCTCTTTATGTTATCTTATTTCTGTTCTGAGTTTATTTGTTTGAATTTCCTCACACACTGAATGCTGTAAAAATTTCCGTCTTGCTTAGTATTGAAATTTGATATGGTATAGATTTTATTAATAATTGTGATTGAAAACATCATCAGCGTATGTAGTGTTTGTGTACTTGGTTTGATTGAATATATCTTTTAGGCGATTACACCCGATATCCAGACTTTGGTCGGGGTAGTAGTAGCCAAACTCTACTGTTGTGTACTGCGTGGGAGAATTTTGGACTCCGCTCTTCATAAGTTTATTACATAATTTCGCATGCAAAAAAGGGCAGCCCGGTGCACGATGGCGTCCCTGCTAGGCGAGGGTCCGGGGAAGGGCCCCACCACAAGGGGGTGTAATGGGGGCAAGCCTTCCCTTGCCATTCTGGCAAGAGGCCGCTCCAAAAAAATATTTTTTTCATGTGTGATGTTGGATGCTGAACTGCTGATATTGAAGTAGAGGAGAGAAAAGAGGTTGAGGGAGGGAATTAGGAAGACAGTGTGAGCTCTATTATTACAGAAGTTTCAAAATAATCCTTTTTTGTTTCAAAATTTGATGGCACGATGAGGGCATTCACAGAAATCATATTCTGTAACGGCAAAGAAACAGGCAGACTAAACATAGAGGCTTGCCAGAAAAGTGAAAATGATTGTATGGATTCATCAGATTATTATTTTACAACACCTACAAAATAGGTGTTTGATTCCAGCATTCTGAAGTTGTTTGGGTGTGCCTTGTACCTGCCCCAATCTAAATTCAAAACTGGATCATCTAGCATATAGATTTTTATATTCAAATTTGAAATGAACTATTGGTCCCTTAATAGACCTTAAACTAGTCGACATCATGGCGATGATTCATTCAATTAGTTTTGTATCATATTTAGATTTACTTTTGGTCTGTTGGATTTCAGACTGGTTGCCGCCTTGCTGGTTGTAATTTTTATTTCCTTATCTGAACAACAATATCAGTTGTATAGTACTAAACCAAATACTATTTCAGTATTTTGTTTCTCTATATGAAGTATTATGAACCCGGTTGCAACTTCAGAGGATTGGTGAGAGTTTGATCAATTTGTTTTAGGTGCAGCTAGCTGATAACGGCTAATGACATCTACTAATTTTGCAGTAGTTGCCTACTGTTCGATACCTTTATCTGATGGCAACCATTTTTTTTAATTGTGCTTCAGCAACGCAAGTGATGCTCTTGATAAGTTGCGGTTTCTTAGTGTAACACAACCGGAGCTGTTAAAAGATTCAGTTGATCTTGATATTCGGATCCAGACAGACAAAGATAATGGAACCATAACAATCACGTATGTGACTTCTAAAGATTCTTTATATTGACTAATCGACCACTTTTTATGCTTTTTTTTGCAAGAGATGTTATATCTGATTTTTATGCAGTGATTCTGGTATTGGCATGACTCGTCAAGAACTTGTAGATTGTCTTGGAACAATTGCACAAAGTGGGACTGCTAAGTTTCTTAAAGCATTGAAGGTTTGATTTGTTTTGTATTTTTACAGTTCACACAGACTTTGTGTAATTTGTAAGTTTACTTATAACATTAGTCTTGATTTCCAGGATAGCAAAGAAAGCGGGGGCGAAAGCAATCTGATTGGTCAATTTGGTGTTGGTTTCTACTCGGCATTTCTAGTTTCTGATAAGGTACTCACGCACAAGTATATTTGGTTAAATACTTTTTGT
Source organism: Silene conica (assembly GCA_029255685.2). Lineage (NCBI taxonomy): Eukaryota > Viridiplantae > Streptophyta > Magnoliopsida > Caryophyllales > Caryophyllaceae > Silene > Silene conica. The sequence continues at coordinate 83,861,049 of CM055313.2, forward strand.
AAAACTTAACATTGTTATACCTTTGTTGATTACTTCTCATTTGACTATTAATTTATGTTTGAAGGTGGCTGTTGCAACGAAGAGTCCTAAATCTGATAAACAGCTCGTCTGGGAAGGCGAAGCTAATTCCAGTACATATACAATAAGAGAAGAGACAGACCCAGAAAAACTTTTGCCTAGGGGGACTAAAATTACTTTGTATCTCAAGGTTGGTTGTGGTATCATGTAATTGTTTTCTCCTACTTCTCTACACTATCTTGAGTATGTTGTCACTAACATCTATGCATCTTTTGTCAATTTCAGCGTGATGATAAAGGTTTTGCACATCCAGAGAGGGTTGAAAAGCTTGTGAAGAACTATTCACAGTTTGTATCATTTCCTATATACACTTGGCAGGAGAAGGGCCATACCAAGGAGGTACTCAGCTTATACACATCAAATGTCAATTGAAAATTTGGGTTCGTCATTTTTAAAGTTGAGTGCTTTCTCTTTGTAGTCTATGAAAACAAATTATGCGTAATGTTTCCCAGGTTGAAGTTGATGAAGACCCAGCTGAAGCAAAGGATGACGCCGGAGAAGAAACAGAGGTACTATGTGAATATTAATTGTGTATTCTAATTGGTGTGGTGGAGCTCTTATTAAGTCCTTTTAAAATTATTTTTTCTATTTCCCTAACACAGAAAAAGAAGAAGACAAAGAAGGTGATTGAGAAGTATTGGGAATGGGAACAGACAAATGAAACTCAGCCAATATGGGTGAGAATCTGTTTTGTTTGAAATCGTGGTTTATAGCTTTTCATTGTTCATTTCCGTTGGAAAATTCAATTTTAATTCTATTATGCAGCTTCGGAATCCTAAAGAAGTTACCACTGAGGAATATAATGAGTTTTATAGGAAGGCCTTCAATGAATATCTAGACCCTCTAGCTTCATCACATTTCACTACTGAGGTGAGATATGGATGCACAAACTATGTTTTGTTGCTTTAGTTTCTTGTGTATGTTGTGTTCATTATGCAATCCCGGTTTAATCTTTGCAGTACTTAGGATGCTCTAATATTTGTATGACAGGGTGAAGTCGAGTTTAGGTCTATCTTGTATGTCCCGCCTGTGGCGCCTCAAAGTAAAGGTGACTTGATGAACTTTAAGACCAAGAATATAAGATTATATGTCAAGCGTGTTTTCATTTCGGATGACTTTGATGGGGAATTGGTAAGAATTGTTCTTAGATACCTAATATATTTATTTGCCTTGTGGGTTACTGACCATATTTTTCTTATCTTTGTATCATGTTAGTTTCCTCGGTATTTGAGCTTTGTTAAGGGTGTTGTGGATTCCAATGATCTTCCGCTGAATGTTTCACGTGAGATCCTTCAAGAAAGTAGAATTGTAAGTCAGTTGGCTAAGCTCTTTCTTATCTCATATGTTCAGATTTCACTTTCCTCATCGTATCTTTTATTGGTTACAGGTAAGAATTATGAGGAAAAGACTGGTTAAGAAGGCCTTTGACATGATCCTTGGCATTTCTTTGAGTGACAACAAAGGGGTATGTAAACACTTTCAATAATACTGAACTCTGCCTTCTCTGAAATGGTGTAGCGGTAGTGTTACATAAGTACATAGTGCATATTGGGGCATGGACGTGTTCGGCATTTTGCTAAAGAAGTTCCACTGTTGGTTAGTGTGTTGCTTCTGATTCTTTTTTCACTATGGATTTACGTATGTTCTGGGTTGTAGGACTACGAGGCTTTCTGGGAGAACTTTGGTAAACACATGAAGTTAGGCTGCATTGAGGATCCTCAAAACCATAAGCATTTAGCCCCTCTCTTGAGATTTTTTTCATCTCAGAGTGACAATGAAATGATAAGCTTAGACGAGTATGTAGAAAATATGAAGCCTGACCAGAACGATATCTATTACATTGCTGCTGATAGTGTGTCAAGCGCAAAGAATACACCATTCCTGGAAAAGCTTTTGGAGAAGGATCTTGAAGTATGACTCTCTCATTTCTGTTTGGTTTGATTCCGTCTGCTTTTATTTAATCCTACTGTTGCCCTTCAGAAATAGAGAAGGTAGGACTTGAAAGGAGATGTTACATATGCTCATGACATTTTGTTTTTGTTGTGTAGGTCCTATTTTTAGTTGATCCCATTGATGAGATTGCTGTCCAGAATCTGAAATCTTACAAGGAGAAGAACTTTGTTGACATTAGCAAAGAAGATCTTGACTTAGGTGGGCTATTTATCCCTTATGTTACTCCTATCCCTCATTTTCCCTTGCACACCTAGATTCGACACACAAATATATATAGCCAAACATACAAGCTTTTTCATACAATAGTCCAAGACCTAGTAACTTTGTTTGTCCTTGTTGTCTTTCTGGAAGTTCTCATCCTTTGACTTGTTGCAGGAATTGAAAATGAGGCAAAAGGAAATGAGGTAAAGGAAGAATTTAAAACCGCCTGTGACTGGATGAAGAAGCGCCTAGGTGACAAAATTGCAAGCGTTCAGATATCAAACCGGTTGAGCTCTTCACCATGTGTTCTTGTGTCGGGAAAATTCGGATGGTCAGCAAATATGGAGAGGTGCTGAATCTACTTGGTTTGGCCTTAGCTTTGCGAAACGTAGGGGCCATACAACTCCTTTTAAAAACCTTAATACATATCTTGTTTTGCAATTGTAGGCTGATGAAGGCACAGCACGCTGGTGATTTATCCGCTTTGGAATTCATGAAAAATAGGAGGGTGCTTGAGATAAATCCTGATCACCCTATTATTAAAAGTCTTCAGGTATATAGTCACGTTACATCCTGATATTTCCCAAATAACTTGTGCTAAGACTTGTAGACTCCACACACTTGAAGGTTTTTGAGTGTCTGGTGCTTGCGCACAAGATTTTGGTTTGGGAGTTTCAATATCTTGTGCTCTGTCGAAATTTAAGCAAGAGCTCCTCGATTCCTAAAGAGTTCTGTGGATGAGAAGAGGGAGGGTATCAGGGACGGACTTCCATTGCTCACCCCTTTGTAGCTTTGTTGTCAATAAAGAGACTAACCATTTTGAAAATTGCACTTAGAATTGCATTGCTTGATTGCTACTTCAAAGTAAAAAGAAGCTCAAGTGGTTTAGCGAGCCTTTCAAATCTTTAAAAAAACTCAAGTGATTTCATATGGGGGCTTAACCTTCAAATTTCAAATAGAACTAGTCTAATTGACAACATTGTCTACCATCAGCATTGTTTTAGGGCTGTGTGTAATGTCTGTAACCTATAGTTCCCCTTTTTTCGTTGGTGTTCAGTATCTCCAACATTTGTTTTTTGTTGATTATACAGGCTGCGTCCAAGTGTGGCTCAGAAGATGAAGAGGCTCTTAGAGCTGTTGATCTGTTATATGATGCAGCACTAGTATCCAGCGGTTTCACTGTAAGTAGTCTCTTTTGGGCGTCATTGTTACAAGCTTGTTTTATAGCTAGAGTATAGACTAATGGTAGCTGACTCAAAATTAAATCACTCCCCTAGATACCAAGTATTGACCAAATTTCCTTTTCAAATCAATTAATTATGTGTAGCATACGATTGTGGTGTTCTACACACTGTTTATTTCCATGGAGACAAACTTCTTCCAGACCTGAACCTGTAGTGAACATTTTTTCTTTTCTTTCTTTTTTCTCTTGTCGGGATGAGAGTTCACTCTTGACGGTTCCAAAGGATGATTCATGTCAGCCGACCCCATAACATTTTGGGACTAAGGCTCTGATGTTGTTGTTGTTGTTGTCGTTGTTGTATCCATTCTTAAAAACACTTAAAAATGCAATACTTCCCCTAGCGGTGCCAAAAAAGGGGATTTGGACGAAAGTAAAGAGAACGCCTCTTAGGGATATATTGTATCATGTGTGATGATTACATAACATTGTCTCAAGCATCTCTCTGTTTCATATTAATATTTTTTAAGTTTTAGTAGTTTTTATTTTCTTGTTTTGAAGATATATCTGTATATTTAGGGGGAGTCCCCGTGTGGCTGTTAGGGGTGAGCAAAAAATTCCGATACGGTTTTATAATACGGATACGATACGGTATACGGTTTGAATTATATGAATTTCCGTATATACGATGCGGAAATCCATATATACGATACGGTTTTCACAAAACCGTACCGTATCCGGGTCGAACAAAAACAAAACCGTATATACGGTTTTCGACACGGTTTGAAATTTTTGTATAAAAAAATTAATGAAACGCAAAGTTCAGCTTTCAACTTCCACTCTTAATGGTTTTTTATGACTTATTTTACTAACTTATTTTCATAAATAAAAAATTAGTCTTTCATTGGATGTAGGCAAGTTAGATGTAATTATTAGCACTTGAATAACTACAATATTTAATTGGGCATTTCTCAGCAAACCGTATCCGTATATATGGATTCCGTATACACGGTTTTTACGGGTACCCGAAAACCGTATATACGGTTAAACCGTATGTGATTTTTGCGATTTTTAAAACCGTATACCCGATACGGTTTTGAAAACCGTACCGGGTATACGGTTTTGCTCACCCCTAGTGGCTGTATCTCAAGAGTCATTGTGAGTTTGATATATTTAACATAGTCTCTTGGGCACAAGTTTCTCCATGAGTACCAAATTAAACGTGTGCAGTGTCTTGAGGTTGAAATGTTGTTGCTATAGGAGTTTTGCCGTTGTTTATGTTGTCTGAGCTACGGTTTATATCTGCAGCCTGAAAACCCGGCAGACCTGGGTGGAAAGATATACGAGATGATGGCCTCTGCTCTAGCCAACAAGTGGGCAGACGCAGAACAAACAGTTAACCAACCACAAATTCTGGAGACAGTGGAAGCCGAGATTGTTGAGCCTGCAGAGGCCGAGATTCAGAAATGATGAACAGCGATATTCACTCCTCACCTTTCTCGTCAATTATGCTTATTTAATAGGTGAAAGCCCGAAACTAGATGAACAGAGCATAATGCACATTTAGTCTGGCTGTGTTGCTAAAGCTTTTTGGGTGTTATAGTTCTGTTATTTTTGCACATTATGTTCTTGCTTTCACCCTTTAATAAGGATGGACTGCTCGAGTTAACTTTTCCGTAATATGAAATGTGGTTGTATAACATCTTTTAGCAGGTTTGCTCTTCAGTTGATTATGATAGAACGAATGCTGCAAACTACGAATGATCGACTGTTTCTAGAGGTTCTTCAGTATGACCGGTTTCTAAGTTTTCTATTCTGTAACTTCAATTTACGTGAGCGAAATGCAATCCAGTCGACTAGCTCTTCACTCTTCAGTTGTTGCCCAGAAACCACTGGATTACATTATGAAACATAAAAACGAGGAGATTTGATCTTTCGGATTAAAATTGGTCAAGGAGTCTAACTGCTCTATAAATCCGACAAGGATGGCTTATGTACGAGTTTTTAGCACATAATGCCAAAATCAGCAGGTGGTTTATTGAAGTTAATATTCTTTTTATCAAGTCTAATGAATCGCAAACACTACTTATGATACATGGAACCGAACCTGAAACTGACGGAGAAAAAAATATATTGGATGTATTACTTTTAATTTTATTTATTTAAGTTAGAATTTAATTTTTTTATCAAAATTTAAACTTCATAAAGTCTTTATAAATAATGTTGAATTTTATTATAATTTACTAGGTTTAATGTTTAATGGAATGAAATCATAAACTTTATAATAAAATTCAAAAGTTTTAAAACATAATTAAAAAACTTTATTACAATGCTAAAAAATATATTGGAATTGAAGTAATTTTTTATACAACAAACAAGCCTTTCGATTAGTGGATATGTAATAGTAGCAAGTTTCATTGAAACTAAACATAACTGTCACTTGTACACGAGTCAAGTAATAATAAAATTTGTACTTCCTCCATTCATATCCAAACTACACTTATTTCATTTTAATCCATTCATATCCAAACTACACATTTCTTAATAAACCCACAAAAATTACTAAAGTATCCTTATAAACATCAATTATTTACACCAAATGTCATCAAATGGCCCACCATACTCCACCACAAACAATAAAAAAAGCAATAAACACACTTCCTATTGTATTTTCTATCATATTTTAATAAACCTTTAAGATTTGTGCATAAAGCATAACTACACAATGGATTTGAATAGAGGAAGTATCTCTTTTGTGTACCTGTTGTGTTAGGTATTAAGTATTATTCAATTCATTTTCAATTACATATATGTCCATATTCAATAAAATTTGTGAATATTTAATTGTTGAGGACAAGGCATAAAAGCGACAAGTAATGCGACGGGGCTGACATATTTGAAAATCTTGTCTAAACCTGAGGTTCCCGATTCTCCTCATTCTTTTGTGTTTACAATGTCACACTGCGTTAACCAAGCAGTTACTAATGACTAATGAGTAAAGACCAGTGAGTACTGACTGCGTATCAAGCCGGCCCCATTTTAGATTTTTTCAAGATAATTGTTCGATCACAAATTTTCATTGAAAATGGAAATTATCTGTCACAATTGAAGACGGATAGTAGCTCTTTTACAAAATATAAATGGCGTTTCATCTTTTATTTGTCTTTCCACTTGCTTTATTGTGGAGACGTATCCTTCTTCAGCTTATGACGGATAATATTCATCACAAGCCGTCACAAGTAAGGCACTTTGTTATTCACAAATTCTCATTTAAGACGGACACTATCCGTCACAAGCTGAAGACTGATAGTGTTCCTCTTACCTAATGCAAGTTGCATTATCTATATGATGCTCCAGTTTCTTCCACTTGCATGTTCACCTGCATTTTTATGAGGGTAAAGTATCTCTTTTCAGCATTCGTCAAAAGTAAAACTCTCGGTTGATTAGTTACCTAAAAATTCTAAGTAAAATAAATTCTAGTACCAATTACAACTTATGTTTTTTATATTAAACCATTAAATTTTTTTTATATAATATTACAATGCGATATTATAAAACCGTTCCTTAGAAGACGGTCTCATACTATAAATACTCTAGATTTCTTTTCAACTGTTCCAAAGAAGATATACCAATTACCACATGAAAGAAAAGTTGTAAATTTTCTTATAAGAATAGAATCTACATCATCAAATCAAATTGATTTACCAAAAAGAAAGATATAAACTTTTTACTGTTGAATTAGGTGGGAATTTTGATTCTTGTACGTGTATTGTGGAGGCTGCCTTTTTCCCACTTTGAATGATAATCATAATAATGTGCTCCTAATTCAAACCCACAAAAAAAAATCCAAAAATAACGAGTGTCTGAATTTTGTTCTCTTCAGGTTGATAATTGTTTCGAGTTACGGGTTAAGACCGTTCTAAATTTAAGACGACACTCGTAATGAAATTAAAAGAGCAGCAAGGTAGTGAGAAAGATTTGATGTGCATTAATATTGTCAGAGGTTAGGAAAAATGGAGTGAAGACTGGAATGTACAATCAGTACCTTTTGGAACAGAAACCAACCAATTGCTTTCATTGTTTATTTACCCACTCACAGTCACATTGTTGGGTTCATCACAGACTTGCTTGATAGGCAAAAGGGCAACTGTGTGTTTCACAGTCACATAATTTCAGCTCTTTATGTTCATATAATCTTTGGGTTTTGTTTAGTTTCTCTTTAAATCTTGGAAAAAAAATTGTTGGGTATTTTGTTGTTGAAGTATCTTAACTTGGATTCTTACCCGGCAATTTGCGGGAACCATTGAGGCTTGGTGAAAATGTCTTTGAGCTGCAACCACTGTAATAGTAATGGCAGAATTCCTGGTAATTTCAAGCTCAGAAAAAGTAAAGAACAGAAGCATGGGTTTCCGGGTGAATTGAGATGGAAAGGCAATGTTTTTCTGATGGGTTTTGTGGGTGTTTTTGTTGGATTAAGTTGGTTTTTGTATGGGGTTTCTGGTGTGGAGCATAAGTCTCTGCTTTTTAGTCAATTTAATTGCAGCCAGAATAGTCAGTTTCATGCTTTGTCTGACCAGGTAATTTGTTTAATACCCTGTACTTTTTATGTTTGAATTTTTGATAAATTGTGCCTAACCCTTTTGAATTTCTGGCTTATGTTTGTTAGAGGTATGTGTTGAGATACTCTTTGCATTTCAGTCATTATTTACGTTTTTTAGTCAAAAGTAAGCAAATGAATGAGACAGACTGACGGAGGGAGTGTTATGAATTCAATGAAATTGAATGCTTTTTTTTTTTTTTTTTTTTTGGCAGCTGTAACGAACATTCTTACAAAATCATGGCTCGTTTCGCTAAGCGATGAGCCACAGAATTCAGGTTTCTAGGAATAAAACTAAAGCTAATACAATGAAAAAGAGGTAAACTAGATTCAATGTCGAGAAGTATTCCCTTCGTCAAATGGTGTTAGTTCTCCACTCCTGTGATCTGAAATAAGATCTGCAAGCAATCAGAATACATGTCCAAATGTAGAAAACCATTAGCGCTAGCCCATTGTAAAATTTCTCGGATACCCTTTGCCTCCGCCTGTAGTGCAGATTCAGACCATGAACTACTACCTCCTTCATAGATGATTAACCCATGATGATCATATGCCACCCAACCTGTAGCAGACTTCAAAGACAAATTCCAGCTAGCATCCATTTTCACCCTGATAGTATCACACCCTTGGCCCGTGCCAATCAGATAAACAGGAATACTATTCTTCAGTTTATCCTTAACTTCATTACATGGTAAACCAGGATAAAACTGATTCACCCTTGACCTGTTTCTTGTACAACTTGATAGATTAGTTAATCTGCGACATTGGCTTGATACAAAGATTCCTAGGTTGTGTTTGGATGGTTTATGAGGATGACGGAAGTGTTAACGATACAATAGCCCACGAACAGCCCATCAACAAGAGCTCACAAACATCCACACAATAAGATCTTTCCATAACACATTATTGTAAATATAGCAAGGATATTAGGTTTTCTATAATTTAAGAATGCAATAGTTTTATTTCCTAGTTTAAACATGTATCTTTTCTATATAAATGTACAAAGTCTAGAGCTGTAAAACACACTTTTCATAATCAGAATTCTCATTGCTGTATATGGTATCAGAGAGTTATAATCGATCTAACCCTCTCAAACCTAAACGCCCCACATTCAAACGCACCAAGGCAACCGCTCCTCTCACGTCAGTCACCATGAACAACAACCAACAAAAAGCCCAAATCAACAAGCCCCATGGTTATCAAACGTTATCAAACTCACCTCCTACAACTACACCACTTGGAGATTTCAACTCTACAATATCCTTTTTAGGCTAAGCCTACTCGGCTTTGTTGATGGCACAAACCCACCGCCGGCTACCACCACGACTAATGCCGACAAACAAGAAGTCTCGAACCCCGCCTACCTCTCTTGGTCAATCACCATGAACAACAACCAACAAAAAGCCCAAATCAACCAGCCCCAGGGTTATCAAACGTTATCAAACTCACCTCCTACAACTACACCACTTGGAGATTTCAACTCTCCAATATCCTTTTTAGGTTAAGCCTACTCGGCTTTGTTGATGGCACAAACCCACCGCCGGCTACCACCACGAATAATGCCGACAACCAAGAAGTCTCGAACCCCGCCTACCTCTCTTCGTTAAAACAAGATGGGTTAATATTTGCTGTACAATTTCGGCCGCTCTTCCGACGTTAATCGTTAGGGCGAAGTCCGCTAAAGAAGCATGAGATATTCTATCCCAAACCTATGCTAACCCATCAAGGATTCACATCTAACAAATAAAAGCTCGGTTCGATTCGATAACCAAATCCACGAATCAAACAATAACCGAATATATCCACTCAATTAAGGCTTGTGTGGATCAACTTGCTCTAATGGGCAAAAACCTCGATCCCGAAGATGTGATCTCACAAGTCCTAAATGGACTCGATTATGAATTATATAAACCAGTTATCGACCAAGTACGAGCCCGCGATACACCTATACAATTCGAGGCGCTCCATGAAAAGCTCCTACAACAAGAGCTCCTCATTCAACAAAACCTTCTCTAAATCATTACCAACCCTCTGCCACCCCTTCTTATAACCAAAACAACCCAGGCTCTCAATCCCAACCCTCGTCCAACCCCCGCCCCTTCAAGGGACGGTGTCAATGGTGCCGAGAGACCGGTCATTTCGTGTCCAACTGTCCCTATTTCCGTAAGCTTCACCCCACCCTTGTCTTTCCCGCACCGGAAATAGGGACTGGACACGACATGACCGGTCTCTCGGCACCATTGACACTGGCCCTTAAGGGGCAGGGGTTAGACGGGGGTTGGGATTGAGAGCCTTGGTTGTTTTGGTTAGGGTAATTGGTGGTGGTGCGATTTTGATAGCGATTTTGGTTGTTAGATTTATAAGAAGGGTTGGTAATGATTTAGAGAAGGGTTTCCTTGAATAAGGAGCGCCTCGAATTGTATAGGTGTATCGCGAGCTCGTACTTGTCGATAACTGGTTTATATAATTCATAATCGAGCGATTTAGGACTCGTGAGATCACATCTTCGAGATCGAGGTTTTTGCCCATTAGAGCAAGTTGATCCACACAAGCCTTAATTGAGTGGATATATTCGGTTATTGTTTGATTCGTTGATTTGGTTATCGAATCGAACCGAGCTTTTATTTGTTGGATGCGAATCCTTGATGGGTTAGCATAGGTTTGGGATAGAATATTTCATGCTTTTTAGCGGATTTCGCCCTAACGATTAACGTTTGAAGAGCGGCCGAGATTGTACCGATAAGTGCGCCAAGTATTAACCCATTTTTTGTTTAACCAAGAGAGGTAGGCGGGGTTCGGGACTTCTTGGTTGTCGGCATTAGTCGTGGTGGCAGCCGGCGGTGGCTTTGTGCCATCAACAAAGCCGAGTAGGCTTAGCCCAAAAAGTATATTGGAGAGTTGAAATCTCCAAGTGGTGTAGTTGTAGGAGGTGAGTTTGATAACCATGGGGGTTTTTGATTTGGGCTTCTTGTTGGTTGTTGTTCATGGTGATTGACGTGAGAGGAGCGGTTGCCTTGGTGCGTTTGAATGTGAGGCGTTTAGGTTTGAGAGGGTTGCTCCATGGTAAGGGCATGTAGCAATGGAGTTTCTTTCCAAATTGTTGTCGTTGAGGGAGTTTAATTTGACTCGGAGAGGGAATCATTTTTTCTCCACCTTTCCCTCCTACCCTATTAGCTAACAAAGCAAGATACATTTGGTCCCTCCTCTCCTCTCCGTCCCATCACTTTTCCTCTAAATCGTTCCATCCAAACAACCCCTTAAAGTTGGTAGTGCAACGCAAAATCTCCTAATACAGTGCTCACACTGAACAAGACACTGCTTGAAAATGACCTCATGCGTTCTCGGCTCCTTGCTTTCGACGTCTTTGTCATTGGTGGCCATTTAACCGGTTTTTCCATTAGGTTTTTTGAAAAAGGGACGATATGTTTGGAGCTCCAATTATCCATGAGTCTCGGTGAAATTTATATCACGATGATGAAAGCTGTAGGCAGTAGGCTGTTTTTGTAGGCATGTTCGTGTTCCAGTTTTCAAACACTCTTTAGTTGTATTTGTAATTATGTTGAACTAGTTGCGTAGGTTTTGAGGTTTTATAGAGGAATCTTCCCCTCTATCTTACTGAAAATTTTTGTCTTCAGATGATACGGCAAACATGCCATTTTGGTAATAGATATGGCAGTATATAATCTTTTGGTGTGTCTCGTGCGCAGGGGAACTTGGTATGGTCAAGGATACATAGTGATGATGCACAAGATGCCTGCACGTCCAGGTGTTTTTCGTTATTGAAGAATTGTTGGTGGGTGATTTTGGGGACGATAATCATTTGTTCGTGTATCTCAAGTGTCCAACTTAGGGTATGGAATAAGCACGAGTTACCGGAGTCACTGCAGCACCTTATGCAGCACAAGCTTCCATTGCCCACTCAAACTCCTGCGAAAAGTACTACAAAATGGCAGAAGAAGGTACTAAACTCTTTTTTTATAGCTTTGATGATCTTCGCAGCATGGCTGTTCAATAAAGTCTATCAAGATACTATTTTCAAAAGAAAGGAAACACTGTCCAACATGTGTGAGGAGCGAGCCAGAATGCTACAAGATCAGTTCAATGTGAGCTTAAACCATGTTCATGCTCTGGCCATTCTCGTCTCTACATTTCACCATGGAAAACATCCCTCCGTTATGGACCAGGTAGTCTATTCATGCTGCTGGAAGTTCTGTTTGTTAATATGATATAAAAAAAAAGCTATACAAATTCGTAATTATTATGGGTATATCTAGCCTTTTGCTCGCTGCTGGCACACCTCTCCGTTTCATCTGTTTGCTAAAGCAAACAAAATACCAAAAGTTTGTAATGATATGCTTTTGCAATTTGTGTATAGCCAATATGTTTTTCATCTTCCATTTTTGCAGAGAACCTTTGGAGATTATACAGAGAGAACTGCTTTTGAGAGGCCGCTCACTAGTGGAGTCGCGTATGCATTGAAAGTTACTCATTATGAGAGGGAGCAATTTGAGAAACAACAAGGGTGGACAATAAAAAATATGGAACACGGGGATCAGACTCTTGTGCAAGATTTTGATCCAACAAAGATGGACCCTGCACCTACACGAGATGAATATGCGCCTGTTATATTCTGTCAACGGACTGTCGCTCATATTGTTTCCATAGACATGATGTCTGGAAAGGTATTTCATATCTTTTAGCTTCTATCAATAATTAACAAATTGCAATTCTTGAATGAAATATGCGAGTAAGGCTATCGGCCAGTAGATGCATATGATACTGTGGCTCTCGGCTAATTTAGGTATTTAGGGTCTTGTAATAGGACCCTTTTGATTTCGTTCATCAGAGTTTTACGTGACTACCATGCTTGCAGAAACTGCAGTGCAGGATCACACACATGCTTCAATACAGGTCTACTGTTTTGCCTACATGATGATTACAGGCTTACAGCATCGGCTATTATTACCTAATGTGTATCTGTAGTCGTATATCCCACTTATAGTTATTCCGATAGTAAATATTGTGGCCTGCTTTAACATTGTAGGAAGACCGGGACAACATTTTAAGAGCTAGGGCGACAGGAAAGGGAGTCTTGACTTCTCCATTTAAACTGCTTAAGTCAAACCATCTGGGTGTGGTGCTTACATTTGCTATCTATGATATTGGACTTCCACCAGAGGCCACCCCAGAGCAACGAATAGCGGCCACTGTTGGGTAATTCTATGCTAGCTATTTTCATGGACTCTGTGCACTACTCTACACTGAACTTAATTGAAGCTTATAGGGTATTCTGTTTTTCTAGGTATCTTGGTGCATCTTACGACCTTCGATCCCTAGTGGAGAAGATTCTTCAACAACTTGCCAGCAAAGAAACCGTTGTTGTTAATGTCTATGATACAACAAATGCATCAGCTCCAGTTAATATGTATGGGACTGATGTTGTGGATACAGGTCTTCTGCATGTCTGTGGTCTCGACTTTGGTGATCCATTCCGAAAGCATGAGATGCATTGCAGGTAACGATAAACTATGTTGCTTTGAATTTTCACATTATCCTGCATACTTGCATCGGACACTCAGACACGGGTATGAAACGTGGACAATTCATTTTAAACCAAAAATGAGATTTTCATGGAATAGCTTTAAGTCCAACACCAAGGCACACACTCGTGTCGAGTACTTCTGATTAGCAAAGGTCATAAAGTTAAGAGTATTGTCCTCAGCAGGGTCGATTTATGTTACAGGTTCAAGCACCAACCTTCTTATCCATGGATGGCTATCACGGCAAGTGGTATAGTCATGACAATCACAATGCTCGTCTATTATATTCTGCTTTCAGCAATTAATCGGATTATAAGGGTGGAGGAAGACTGGCGTAAGATGAAAGTACTTAAAGCTCGTGCAGAAGCCGCAGATGTTGCCAAATCTCAGGTGAATTTCTCAATTCAAGCATTTACATTGATTTACATTTATTACAGCCACTGCTACATTGTTTAAGTTCAAATTCACAGTATAATTGAAATTTATAGCTGACCCTTGTCCTTTTTCAACCTCCATAGTTATCATTATATCTTCTGCTTTTGTATTTGTACAGTTTCTTGCCACTGTCTCCCATGAAATTAGAACTCCAATGAACGGCGTATTAGGTAAGGGCTATTGCTTTATTATTTTTACTAATGTGTGTGCAACCGTGGTAAAATCCGACCCCAAATGACCTGTTTGGCATGCCCACGTCCATGTCCGTACCTGTGACCATGTCTATGCTTACTACTTTATTTAGTAGCTGTAATAATTTTACGTCTGAATTCAGAATATGACTTGTGCTGCAGGAATGTTACAAATGCTGATGGATACTAATCTGGATGATGATCAGCTTGATTATGCACAGACAGCTCATGCCAGTGGGAAGGACCTCATCTCCATCATCAACGAGGTCCTTGATCAAGCGAAGATAGAATCGGGCAGGCTGGAACTTGAAACCGTGCCTTTTGATTTACGGGTTATTCTTGACAACATTGTCTCACTATTCTCTTTGAAATCTCGCGAAAAAGAAATAGAAGTAAGTTAAAGTAGCTATATGAATGGAAAATCATTTCTTGCTAGACAGTAAATCAAATTGAAGCCTAACACTGATTGCATACTTTATGCATTGCAGTTGGCTGTATATGTATCTAAAGAAGTACCTGAAATTGTTGTTGGAGATCCTGGGCGGTTTCGGCAGATAATTACAAATCTAGTTGGGAATTCATTGAAGGTTTGTTTTTGTCTGGTGTTCTTTTCTGATAGTCACTGAGTCTGATACAGAAGTTCCCAGATGAAAGGTTGTCGTGAACTCATACAGTTTTATCATATACGCTGGTGAAAAGCGCAAAATTGATGCATTGCTTTTGTTTGTTGCTTAGCATATTCTTAGTTATGCATCTAGGGGAATCCTATTTGCAAGTTTCTAGTTTTATTTATTCCTGGGTTTGTCTGCAATTGTTTGTTGGTAATTTAAGTGTAATTACCGGTTCATTTAGTGTATTCGGGTTTGGTTCATAGATGGGTAAGTTCGTAGAATAATATAATGTAAGTTTGGGTAGTACGGGGTGTACGCTTGCATAATTATTTACGAATTTATGATATAGTTCTCATTTGAACAACTATGACGGGGTTCCGAGGCAATGCCCGGGGAAACTTTGTTGGGATTTAATTTCGGTAATAGAAATTGAATTTGACAGAATTTGTGAAAAGTTACAACTCTTCACAAATACATTCCCCTATAAGTTTTTCATATCTATATAAATAGACATGGATTGAAGATGTTAAAAGAAAACAATGTCTTCTGCATCATTGAACATAATAACAAACTACAAAAAATACTTCTGAATTACATCTCTGATTTTTGTGCCAGAAAACAGAGCACGTCGTCTTATCTCAATAGAAAATTCGGTATAACCCTGGCACTAATATAGGGTCGAATTGTTCTATTAGGAAAGCAAAGTCGATTCGGTGTGGTTAATTATTGTCAATCCTTATTCGTGAATATTCAAATATCTAACATTGTTCTTCCCCGAACACTATGTTACTCAGACTCGATTAGAAGTACCCGACACGGGTACGTGTCCAAGTGTCGGACTCGGCTATTTTATTGAAAAATATGCACATTTTGGTCTAAAATGAGGTGTCCATGTGTCATACCCATGTCCGAGTGTCGAGTGTCGGACACGGGTTCCGAGGAAATTAGAAGAGCCGGAGTAACATAGCCCGAACACCATGCGGAGTTGACAGAAATGATCACATTATGGGTCTTTAGTTCAAATTTATGTTAACAATCCCCTAATGGACAAACGGTATCTTCTACCTACAGTTTACAAACGATAAGGGGCATATTTTTGTGTCTGTACATTTGGCAAATGAAGTGAAGGCCACACCTGATATTTTGGATGAACTGCTACAACAAGGCTCGATTGAATCAAATGCTGGATTAGAAAGAAACACATTGAGTGGTTTTGCCACTGTTGACAGATGGAAAAGTTGGTCTAGTTTCAGACACTTGTGCTCCGCTAATTCAACTGAGACGACTGGAATGATAAAACTGTTGGTGACAGTGGAGGATACAGGGGAGGGAATTCCTCAAGACGCACAAAGCCGCATTTTCACACCATTTATGCAGGCCGACAGTTCCACTTCACGGCATTATGGAGGTACTGGGATAGGGTTGAGTATAAGCAAATGTTTAGTTGACCTTATGGGAGGAGAAATCGGATTTGTGAGCGAACGTGGTGTTGGCAGTACCTTTTCCTTCACTGCTCTTCTTATGAAAGGAGAATCAGGATCTCTGGACCCAAAATGCCGCACATTTGAGACATCTGTTATGGACTTGAAGGGGTTGAGAGCTCTGATCATCGATAAAAGAAGTATTCGAGCTTTAGTTACACAGTATCATCTTCAGCGATTGGGAATATCTGTTGATATAGTTTCCAATCTTCCATCTGCATGCTCATTTATTTCTAGCAAGTTAAATATCAGGTAAATTTCTTTCTTATACCTTTCATGCTGACTGCATATCCATGTAAACACGAACGGATAACTTTCTTCAGTCTCACCATACGGAATTCGTCAGACCTCAGTAAACCAAACTGCAATTAGCCCAAACCCGCGAGCATCACAGTGGAAGTTTCCGTACAGTAAGTGTAGACCGTTTTATGGACCTTGCTAATGTATGATATTTGTCCTTCAGTGCATCAGCACCATTAGCCATGGTACTCATCGACAAGGAGGTCTGGGAAAAAGATAACGCTGCTGATCTCCGTCACCTTCTTAGAGACGCAGCACCAACCAACTATACTGAAAGAATGCCCAAAATTTTCCTTGTAGCTACTTCCATTAGTTCTAGTGAACGAAGCGAGCTCAAATCTTCGCATCTGGTCGATGACATATTGACAAAGCCTCTCAGATTGAGCATCTTGAGCGGATGCTTCCATGAAGTGTATTCAAATGGGAGGAAAAGACAATCATACAAAGCCAAACCTGCTAGTCTTGGTAGTTTGCTCAATGGGAAACAAATATTGGTGGTCGATGATAACGCTGTTAATCGTAAAGTGGCAGAAGGCGCTCTTAGGAAATATGGAGCCGTTGTTACGTGTATAGACAGTGGAAAAGCTGCTGTAAAGATGCTTCACCCTCCCCATGGATTCGATGCTTGCTTCATGGATCTTCAGATGCCAGAAATGGATGGGTAATTTATACTCTGCCACTTACATTTTCCGTCTCATTTTTCATTATGGATAACCCGAGAAAAGCCTTTTTTTCTGTTGTCGGTTGTTCCATGTTAGCAAGTTACGGCTGACAATATCTTTACGCGAGACAGTCTCTCATGAGACTTACTCGTTAGTTAATGGGTCATAATTGATAAAAGTTGCTTATGTCCCGTGTTGATGATTGCCTGCCTTTTAGGTTTGAAGCTACGCGACAAATTCGTCTCAAGGAAAGCGAGTTTAATGAGAAACTTGATATCGATGATGTCTCAGTAAAAAGACCGGAGATTCCCTGGCACACACCGATATTGGCTATGACAGCGGATGTCATTCAAGCTACAAATGAGGAGTGCATGAAGAGCGGAATGGATGGATACGTGTCTAAACCTTTCGAAGAGGAGCAACTCTATTCAGCTGTAGCTTGCTTCTTTAGGTCATTATAGCCCCCGAGCCTACGGTGGCCATATTACCGGAATGCTTGTATAGTTATCGAGTAGGATGATTTCAAGTTGGGGTTAGGATGTTAGATAGAGTCGATTAGGAATCTTAGTATCTTCAGTCTATAATCTCAAAATGTCTTTATTTGCGTTGAAATACAATCCATACCATCTTTGAAAATACCACATTGTCGACTAAGCATCGCTACTAATATCGACTTGTGATCGAGTTTGAAATGCCAAGGGAAGCCGAAATGCTCTGATGCAACCTTCATGTCATCAGTTTGTCATTGTAATGCATACTTCTGTCTGGAGTTTACCCTATTATTACCCTTCTAACAACTACTAACCAAAACCCTAGAAATTTACAAATCAATGATAATCGTCTCCAGAGCGTCTACGACACCACCCTTTTTCTCATCACCAAAATTTTGAGGCGAGAGAGCAACATCAACACCGTCTTGCAGTAAAACCAAACTCTCTTGGTACGATTCTACATGCCAATGATATTCGCGCTGAGATAACTCCAGATTCACCATTATAGGATTGTCTACAATTGGCTCTACCACGGCACCAGGTCGCCCCATCATCACCACAACTCCATTCTTAGTAAAACCAGCTACAAATTGCTGCAACCTAGTCGTAGCAAGGTCGACTGTAAACAACTTAACCCATGACTTAATCCCGGCATTCTCTAATACTCCCCAAATGTCGCTTTTCCTAAACTCTACTGTATGAATCAGCACAAGCGAGTCACGGAAAAGCGACAATTCTACTTCAGTAGGATGAGGAAACACATTATTAACCTCATCAGGACAGGCAAACTCGGAACCCGACTCAGAACTCAGATCAAACGATACAAGCTTCATCCTATGATCATCTAATGCAGTAACCCTATGAATAACTCCTCCTACAGTTCGAGGCCGAGACCGGGTATTCCAATTGGGTACAGAATCAATCTTTCTCCAACATTTTTGCCTAAGTGAGAACACAGAATTAAGATCATCATCAACCCTGCTAACTACTTTATAATCATTTGTTAACGCATCAAACCCGAACCCGAAAACACGACCCGGGGGATATTTAGAAGCGCAAGATTCAGGAAGAATGTAACATTTTCTAATACTAGGGTTCCATAATAAAACAATCCCAGATTTATAATCCCATAAACAAACTAAACCATTAACACAACCCAGAATAACAAAACATTCAGATTTACTCTTAAAAGGGAAATAAATTGATTCAATTGAATTGAAATGTTGATCGTCATGGTGTAAGGTGTACGTTTCCTTGAATTCAGAGATGAGCATTCGTCTGAAGAGAATTTTAGGGTTGTCATGAAGATTGGTTTGATTAAGGTGTAAAGAAATGAAATTAGGATTGTTAATTAGAGAATACCAATATTTGCAGACACATCTGATTTGTAGTAATGATTTTGCAGGAATTCTGATTAGGATTTCGCAAAGTAAATCGAAAGGTAAACAATTGATTTCCATCAAGTTTGTGCTTTTCAGATAAGAAGAGGAGTATGATGATGGAGTAGTAAATCGATGGGAATTGGTAATGTGAAACTGAAATGAATCTACGTTCTTCATTCTACATTGCGGAGTTGTAGGGATGAAAGTTGGTCGTGTCTTATGTCTCGTGTCTCGTGTTGTTCTAGTGCACTAGAAAAGAAAATGGCATGACTTAGGCACGAGAAGGTGAGCTACACGTCGTGTCGTGCCTTGACTGTGAACTGGAAATGGCAGCTTAGATACAAATTATGGCATGTTATGTGTCACGGTCTGGTATTTTTGCCGAATCGTGATGCGTACTTTTGCCCGATTTTAGGGCAAAAATGCAAGTAACAAGGGTCTTGTACTAGTGAGAGATCGCCCACTAGCACGTATCTCGAGTCTCGGAGTGTGTGTCGGGAATCCTAGTCACAATTTTCAACGTCCGGCACACGAATACAATAAAAGTAAGCAATACGATTATGGAAAGCAATATGAAAGCATAAACAAAGCTTAATGATGAGAAGCGGTATTTCATTGACTAGCACCTCTCATAGAGGCAAATTTGATATTTATCTTCTGATAGCAGTGAACATTGAAAGTGTAGAATAGCGATAGGTTTTCTAAACTACTAAAAACGTATCTTAAACTAAAAACGAGACTCCAAGATTCGACATGCAGGAAGTAGTCTTGGAGTACTAAATGATACGAAAAAAGTAGAAATGAAAATTTAAAAGCGAAATAAGAAATCTACGAGTCAAAGGATCGCGCACGCAAATTATTGACTATAAGGCTGGATTTACGGTTAAAATATATCGATCCTTACACCGTGCTTGGGCGTGCCTATGCAAATTCTATACTTTAGCCTTTATATCTACGTACTTTGAGCGTCTTGTGTCCAAGTGGCTTGTACTTTTTTTTGGGTTAAGCAGCGTATTTTTTTCAAACTTCGACCTAAGGGCGTTTTATGGCTTGTTGTGTAGTGTTGGACCGCGTCAATTCACTAACGGGCTAAAATGGGCCATGGGTAGTGTACTAGTGTCGGCACAACAACCCACGTCCCACTAAGTCTGGATTCAATAGAATCGACAAGTCTACCTTGTGACGGGTATATCCATCATAAGTTTGCGACATGTCAAGTTCTATCTATGTTGGTAGATAAGTCAAAATATTTTACTTCTCTCTAGGTCCTCTATTTTTGTCTTATCTATTTTATATGAGTATTTCTTAACCCGTCGCAAGTTTACGAAAGATATAAGAATTTGTGAAAAAGTTTCAATTGGTCTTGCTTAAGACGGGTCGGTTTGAGAGACGGGTAATCACACTCACAAAACGAATAGAGGGACAAGGTGGAGCACCCCCATGTGTTTCCCTCTCTCCTCTAAATGGGTATTTTGTGAGGTAAAATGGTATCCGTCTTAAGTTTAAGACGGATAGTGTCGGTCTGAAATAAGAATTTGTGAAAAAGTTTATGTGATAGAGTCTTGACGGAATTAAGTGTAATTAATAATCTTAATTAGCTTAAGGTAAACAAGTTTAGTAAGTCTTGCTTGCGACGGGTCGTTATTTGTGACGGATATTTTGTGAGATAAAATGGGTAGAAAATGAGTTAGTGGAGAAAGGGGACCACATGAATAGTGTTGGAGAGAGAGAAAAAGTGGATATTTTGTGAGAGGAAACGGTATCCGTCACAAGCTTGCGACGGATAGTGCCGTTGTAAACGTTGTAAATAAGAATTTGTGAAACAAGTTATACAGTATGAGTGTTGACTAATCACTCTCTATTGTAGTCAGCAATCAGCATTATGCCTTAACGTGTGCTAAAGTTTAGAGATGATGGCCAAGCTGGAAGTGAATCTAATCCAAGCGACTGCCTTCATTTCACATGTCGGTGCCTCTTTTTTCTACGTTTTCCAGATTTATGTTCACACACTCAGTCACTCAACATAAGTCGTAACATAATAATTTCGCAAATTCTCGTTTCAGACCGTCATTTTACTTACAAAATCTCGTCTTATTGCTTCCGATCAGAATGACTCGTCTGAAACAAGACCAGCCGTAATAATTTACATCATTTCAAACTAGATTGTCCATACTCCGAACTACCAAGTTATATAAACTACACTGTCCAAGCCTATACATAATAATACTTGTAATACATAAAACACAATGTCTCGTCCTTCCTTGAAAATATTGATTCCTCTGTTCTTCCTCATTGCAGTTCCACTGATTTCAGGTACATACGTACTTCAATAACTCTGTTTCTACATTTGTTTTCTATTCGAATATAAAAAGAATTAAGGAACTCTAGCCATCCGCTTAAGCTTTTGGTTGAATTGATTTCTTGACATGTTATCAGAGCCATGTGACCAAAGGTCACGGGTTCGAATCTCACCCCTTCCATTCTAAAGTGGATAATCAGAACAGGCTAGGGAATGCCGCCTGCACCCACACCTCAAGCCCAAAAAAAAGGCCTTCGTGTGAGGGGAGTGTTAGAATATAAAACGAATCAAGGATCTCCAACAAGCGGAACATTTCATTACTTTACCAGCTAAGCTAATTGACATCTAACGGTACAATTTATGGATTATAATATATAGGAGATGGAGAATTGCCGGCGCAATGGTGCGTGGTAGACGTGCAGACACCAGATGATGTACTGATGGGAGCAACGAATTGGGCATGTGGAGGAGATGGTGGTGCAGATTGTAGTATGATACAAGAGAATCAAGCTTGTTATTGGCCTAACACAGCTCAAAACCATGCTTCTTACGCCTTCAATAGTTACTTTCAAAAGTTTAAGCATCAAGGTGCTAGTTGTTACTTCAATGGTGCTGCCATTGTCACCGATCTCGATCCGAGTATGTTCATCGTACCTTAATCTGTTTTTCTTTCTTTAGATTACTTCATTTTGCAACATTAATCGGGTGTGAATGGTAAGAAGTATACCTTGACCTTTGGGTTGGTTTAACACGGGCCGGGTTGGGCTGGACTCGGGTTGGGTTGGTAGATGGGAATCCCGAGCCCATATTGTGTGTTATGCGGTGTACGGGCCTTGGGCGGGCT
This sequence comes from Silene conica, assembly GCA_029255685.2. Lineage (NCBI taxonomy): Eukaryota > Viridiplantae > Streptophyta > Magnoliopsida > Caryophyllales > Caryophyllaceae > Silene > Silene conica. The sequence continues at coordinate 83,883,294 of CM055313.2, forward strand.
GTGCGGGAGTGATGCCCCTACCCTAAACCGGTCCAGTTGGGGAAAATGGGTAGAAAAGGAGGGGTGTTGAGGCAGTGTGGGTTGGGGAGGAGAGAGCCCGGATTGGCCGACTTACGGAGCAGGCTTGAGATTAGAGGGATCGGTGGGGTTAGAAGTTCGATCTCTAACTCTTGATGTCCAGCTTTAGTAAGAACGAAGAACTCTTATATCTTAAATAAGTTTTTAGGAGTTCGATCTCTAACTTTCGTGAATAGAAAAAAATTAATTAAAACGGTCAAATAGGTACCTTGAAAGAGATTGCGGTATTCATTGACCAACACCAATAAAAAAATTAGTCAATTCCTAGTCATAAACTCAAAAAATGGTTTAGAAAATTAACGATTCAAAAAACAGCTTATCTTATTTATAAGTCTCTTCTACATATTTTTTTTTGTCTTACGTCATAAATTTACGATGGATTTTGTCCAATCATAATTTGGGTAAATAAAATGGGACAAAATAGTTGGAAGGTTTCCTACAAAATCACATTCACATGGTGACATGGATCAAGTGGGCAAAGGCAAGATTCAAGCATGTGCCCCAAGGATGGGCCTTGTGTCACATGTTACCCCTAAATCCTAACTGGACCATTTTTGTTTTGAGAGTTGCAATTCTTGCAAACAAATGTGAATTAAGAAGCCGTCCGTTTTGTTTGTGACGGTCGCAAGTTTGTGACGAAATTGTGTAATTTTCACCCGCGATAAAGTGCGCTCATTTGATAAAAAAAAACGAAAAAGTTGTGATTAGAAAGTTATTCTCATAGATTTTAAAATTCGCATTCATTGCAATCTAATGATTTTAACTTAGAATATTTTACGATGTTTTTGGTTCATCATGAACGCGTTCAACTTTTTTAAAATTTTATTATTATCAAACAATCGTACGTTAGCATTTATTTTAACTCAATTATGTTGTATCATCATGATATATGAGAAACATAACAAATCATTTTTGATAAGCATAAACTGTTATTAAAAGCATCTGTTATAGTTCATGACATGATAATGAACATCTAATGAATTTTTAAGTTAAATACGTATAGTATTCGAGAAATTTATATTTCATTTTCTTGTTACGAGACAATTTTTGTCATATGCAATGAATAGTCATAATAATATGACTTTTTATGCATGAAACTCGTGCTTAAACAAATTTATTTTAATTTTTGACATCAAAATTCAAATTTTACTAAGTTTATTTATGTAAAAAAATGTACTTAATTGATCAATAATAACTTTAATCAAGACGTCATGTAAGATCGCTGCACTAAATCATTTAGAGCAATAGTAATAGTAGAACTTCATATAAAGTTCTTGCTATTTCCAAGCTATTTTCACAAATTACTAAATTTAAGAACTTCACATCACAATAGAAGAACTTTACTTAATTCTTAATTAGGATCCACTATTAATTATCTTATCTTCATACACTTTTTTTTCTTCTTGAAACTAACAAAGAACTTGGTTCTTAAATAAGAACCAAGTTCTTATTTTAACAAACCCAATCTAACTCACAATAGAAGAACTTTATTTTTGAAGTTCTTATTTACAAACTCAATAGTAAAAACTTTTATTGCTATTGCTCTTAGACCCCACACTACTGCACTAGTGCTCCTTGGGTTCCGCGGTCACTGATTTCAGGTTTAACGTCTTCTTGCACTCTACGCACAACAAAGGAGGAAAGTGGTAATTGTTCTTTAAATTTAGAATGGAGAACATATAAGCCAGAGTATTTTTTTTTTTGTAAAACTAAAGAAATGTGGAGATTTAGCAGTAAGTCATCTGAGAGACCGTCTTTCGCTAGGTTAGTGAGAGACGTAGTGTAGAAAAAAGGAAAATAAAATATTATCTTTAACATGTGAGGAGTCTCTCGTTAACATTATCAAGACAGTCTCTCTAAAGCTTTTGTGTCATAGCTGTTAGGAGACTACAAAAGTCACATAAGAAGCTGATGTCGAATGACGCTGAAGTCAATATTCTAAAATAAAAGGGACCCATCTCACAGTATCACGAGTCGGGAGACGCATGTGTGTTGGGAGACTATAATCTCTCCTCTAAAGTCTAGTTAACACCTGATAGATCCGTATTATATATAAGGTAGTAAATCTCTCACTATTCGACTTATGTAAGACAATATTATGATATATACTTTAAGTTTGGAGTAACTTCCAACTCTAACAATTTATATGCATTGTTTTTGTGTTTTTACCTATGTAGGATAATATTGTAATTTTTCGAGCTTGATGTTTAAGTAAACGAACCTAGAAACTTTACACTAAAGCTTACAATATTTAAAACAAACACCCTAATTATAATACATCCAATGTCAGAGTCAGGGTTAATGGTTAAAGCCAACGGAAGTAAAGAGGTTATTCTATAAGGCAACCTCGGAAAATTTTGGAAATTTTAACTAAAACTCTCGAAATTTTCCAATACCAGTGGAGGCTGAAGCTCCTACTGCTAACTCCGTCACTCCACCACTGAGTACATCAGATTTATTATCTAATAACGAATGAGAATTGAGAAAGAATAAAATTTGTTTCTTTTGTTAATGACTCTTTGGTGAGGTTGTTTGTTGATTTTATATTTTTAGGTCATTAATTGATAGAGTTAAATGGAAAAAACGTGTTATACACAGTTTGTATTAGTTCTACTTTAGGGTGGAATCGTGTGACAACAATTTTAAGCTTTGTAAATTGTAACTGACACAACTTCTTGTATTTGCCTTACAGGTTACGGCAACTGCCACTTTGAATCTCTCCCTTGAAATCATACATCTCATCTTGCACTGCTTCATACGCTTCTCTACACAATTTTTTGATGTCTCACTATGAATTTTGTTTATAATCGAGCCCGTCAAAACGTGCTCGATTATTACAAGTTTATGGAGTAATTATTATAGACTCAGATTGATTTATACAAAATGTTCGATATAAGTACAATGTAATGGAGCTCTATTTTTGGTTACTCGGACTTGACTATTGGGTCGATTGTATAATTTTCATAAATGGGGATACGTATATGTTCAAAATCGTTAAGGTCAAATCGGAATAAATTCATGAGCTTGTCGGATGCAAGTATGCAACCTTTTCGGGTGGAGCATGTTATGCATGAAAATGATATATTGATAAATCCTCCGCCCAATAATTTCGTACATGTTTTTGTCACATTTGAGAAGAAATAACGTGTCGTATATATTTACAACGGAAATGTAAGGAAATGACTCAGAGCTGAGCTGCTGAAGTACCGATGAGACTAGGACAAACGAGTACAACCCCGCGAAAATTGACAGAATGAAAACAAGGGCACGAAGATGAAGTCTAAATCATCGCTATAAATTATAAAGCAGCGACTCGAGAAGGGCAACAAGAAGGGAGGGAATTTTTCACGAAGTCTTACAGCTAAATTACAAAAACCAAAAACAAAAACTGTGAGAAAAAGTAAATGGATTAAAAATATAAAATGCAGTAAATGCTACATAAGCATAGCACCCACATAAGAACAATGAACCCTCTAAAATCTTCTGAGTTCAAATCTTGTAGATTGGTTTTCTAAGCAGCCAGCTACTGCTACTGCTACTCTACTCATGTCCTCCTATCATCAACTCCCTGCCCTAATTATCATAATCTTTTCTCTATAAAGTATGTTAAACACCTTAATCAACAACATGCTTGTACAAGCATCCATCTACAGTCGATTCCATTGCGTTTTTTTCCGTTCATATACGTTTAGTACATAAACGTCGCTTTTCGCCTCTCTGGGTTCAATGGTTGATTGATAAATACTTCAGATATCAGGTAAAGGTAAAGGTTTTGAACCTTGAAGGTCAAACAGTCTGAACGGGTTTGTCAGATTTAAGTGTGTTTAAGTTGCGAACTTTCTCTTCAACCTCCACCTCATTGACTGTCCCGAGTAGACCGTCTGGAGTAGCAGCGGGATCAAGGTCCCAGCATCCTTCAGGCAAACCATTAACTTCTTTGAGTAGCCAAGATGGGACTGGGTGAGAGAACCTGACCATTTCCCTTCTTGTGATCCACTGAATTGCGTCCTTACCGGTTTTCCTTGTATATACTGTTTTGTAGCCCTCAACCTTCACGAGTGGGGTAACTGACACCCCGTAATCTTCAGAGTAGTCGTTGAGGATCTCGACCATTTCATATTGATGCCTGACGTCATAAGGAGTTGACCTATTCCAATCAGGTGACCAGTTTCGGTATACTGCCCATATGTCCCCACTTCTAGGGAAGATCCTGATACATCCTCCTCGGCCCGCCTTCTCCTGGGGCAAGGGATGAGAGAACATGTTGACCTCTTCAACGATGTCCGAATTTGTAGCGCGGAAGTGTCCACATGATTTAGTGAACCCGCAGTCTAACCAGTTCACAGAACCAAACTCGGTGTCAGTTTTAGAACCCAAGTAGCTGATGTGGATTTTGAAGGGATTTTCCGAAAGAACCTGTCGAATCAGACAATAAAGGCGGGGCATGCCATCCTCTTCATCATACAATGCCCATATCTGCTTTGGTTGGAAACACACCTCTGTCCTATCCTTGTCAAAATCATGGAAGTCAGAGTCTGGAACCGTAAGGGTGACAGGTCCGAGTTTGTTGGGCTCCAAAGAGGGATTGGGCTTTTTCCGGGCATCTCCAGATTGAGGTCTTTGGGCGTTCTCCGCTTTAGCCAGTTTGATATCTTCCAATTTCTTCTTTATTGCTATTCTTGCTTTCTCGATCAGCAAGGCTCTATTATCCAAAAGTGGAGGCATGGGCCGCCTTACTGATGAATCATTAGTGACGGAGAACTTGGGCACACTACATCCATTATTATTGGGTATTACAGCTTCTCTAACGACTCCAGGCTCGACCTTCCTTCTCTTATATGGTCTTGTAAGCTTCACGCCATTAGGTTGACCTAGACCAACTGATCCATTCCCATTAAGGTTGACTTCTGCTTTTGGCTTTCTACCAGGTTTACTAGGGCACCCGTTCGGCTTATAGACTGTACCATTTGAACTCCCTGGACTAGTGCTCCACTGAAATGACATATTTGAAACATACTCGGAACTATGTCCAGAATGATGTGTCGGAATCCCATTTCCCGAGACAATTACCGTGCTAAATCCATGACTAGTGTGACCATTTTCAGGGGTAAATGACCATTGGGTTGGAGAAACAGGGTACGCACCATTAATAGGAGCTATACCCAATTCCACGGCCATGAATGTACCTCGACAATTCTTACAAGAGAGTCTCTTGTTAACATACTTCCTTAAATACTCATATTGAACCTGACAAGAAGTGCAGACAGTCCAAAATGTAGGAGGAACACAGGACTTTCCACAATACTCGGGATATGAACCCCCAGCTGACGCTGCAGAAGACATCTGAACATTCCTCTTCAGGTAATAAGAAGCTCTCTTGGCCTTATCTGACAAATGAGTCCAAGCCTCGGAAACAAGCCTAAACGCACCATCACCTCCTATGGTTCTATTCTTATCGGGATGTAGTAAAACCGCCAGTCTTTTATACTGTTTCTTAATCATTGACCTGTCAGCAGTTGGTTTCAACCCGAGAATCGAGTAGAAGTCAATCTCTCCATTGACTTTACACTCCGATGCAACATATATGTCATATGTGGCAACCATCTGTGAAATTCCCTCCAATTCAGGAAACAAATTTTGAGCTTTTAAAGCAAAATTCTTGGCACCCAAAAAGTCCTTCTCAGCAAATCGCTTCTCCGCATGCTGTTTGGCTACGAGTGCCTCGTCTTTCTTTGATTCCATGATAAGACTCAAAACCTCAGATCAGATGTAAGATTTCAGTGAGCAAAACGGTCCACAGACGGCTTTTTATAAACTGACAACGAGTTATGCTACCAGCCCATATCTACATTATCTGCACTTAAATCAAACCCAAATGAAAAAACAAAATAGGATCCCAAAAAACAATCACCAGTCATTAAATTAACAGTTAAATAATCCGCTTCGCAACAACAGTTACAACTCTATAAAAATACAGTAGAGAAGTATGCCAGATACTTCCTTCACGTTAAAGAAAGCAATAACAGTTACAGCTTTAAAATGAGATAAACTCAGTCACTCGATAACTTAGTGAGAAACCGTCTCTCGAATATTGTTGTGAATTTAAGGTGCATCTCAACAATGTACACCAAACCCTCAATATCAGATCTACAGCAGAATATCAAGCAAAATTAACAACCCAATTACGCGAAACCCGAAAAATTATCAAACTAATTCATGTATCATAAACATCACATATAATCAAACAATAAATGAATGAATGGATAAATGAATTCAATCACTATAATCATGAAGAACACATAATTAATTGAAACAACAACAAATTAACCAACAAAAAATTAACCAAGTTGTCAACTTTCAGCAAGATCGCAGTAAATAATCACAAAATCAATGCAACAGAAACCCAGAATTTTATTAATCTTAACAGCTAATAAACAGCAGAAATATCTACTTAAACTGGTAAAAATAGGTAAAAAAATATTCCTAAATAAAGATTTAATTGAACTTACTAACAGTCCAACTGCAGAAAAAAGATGAACACAGCATAGATCCTCTTCAATACTTAACCAGATCAAAGTTTTCAACTTTTATTCCAAATCTACGACCAAAAAAAATTAAAAAAAATGCTGAAAAATACCCAGTTAATTTATCCTTTTTAATTCTTAATTAATTTATAATATAAATTATTTGAAGTAGGAAAAATCAAAACAAGTATAAAATGCAAATGGGTATTTAGCAAAAATTTTAAAAAAAAAAAATTGAAATTTTTTTGGTGAAGGGAAATTAAAAAGATTCTAAATAAGAAAGGGGGAAAATAAACTTACCAAAATGAAATAAAAATGAAAACTTTGTGTAATGTATAATAATGTGGTTAAAAAGTAAGCGCCGTTTATGGTATTAGTATTTAATAAATGAGTATTCTAAAATGCACACTACTGTGTGATGCGCATTACATCTATAATTATTATTTTTATATTTTATTTAATTATTTCATTATTTAATTATTTACTAATTATATTATTATTAGTAGTATTTATTTATATATTTTTAATAATATTTTAAAGTTTTGGAATTAATTGACTTTTTTTGGAGTGAATTTGGTGATGGGTAGTTTTGTCCATGAGATTTATTGTGATGTCATTATATTTTGAAAATGATAACTTTGGTAAGTGTATTTTAATAATTTAATAATTATATTATTATTATTATTTACTAATAATATTTTAGAGTTTTGGATTAAATTGACTCTTTTTAGAGTGAATTTGGTAATGGGTAGTTTTGTCCATGAGATTTATTCTCATGTCATTATATTTTGAAAATGATAACATGATAAGTGTATTTTAATAATTTAATAATTATATTATTATTATTATTTACTAATAATATTTTAAATTTTCGGAATAAATTGAGTTTTTTTAAAGTAAATTTGGTATTGGGTAGTTTTGTCCATTAAATGAAATTTATTGTGATGTTATTATATTTTCAAAATAATTACTTTGATAAGTGTATTTTAATAAATTAATAATTATATTATATTATTTTATTTATTTATTAATAATGTTTTAAAGTTTTTGAATAAATGGACTATATTTTTGGAGTGAATTTGGTAATGGGTAGGTTTGCCCATGGAGTATTTTGAAAATGATAACTTTGGTAAGTGTATTTTAATATTCCAATTTTAATTTAATATTACTTTATTTTGTCATGTTTGGTGGCTAATAAATGATACTCATTTAATATTGCTATTAAAATTCAATTGTACTATTATATTTACAAGTTCTACTTTTTATTTAATAAAAAAAAATATACGATAATAGTTGATTATCAAAGTAAAGATAATGTATAAGTATATTTTTTTTTCCATATTTACGATATTTTTTTCCGCATAAAATTAGTACATATCAATCAGCTCATTTCCGTTTACTAAAACAAATAAATTATGTACAAATTAAAGACATGGAGTAATATGTTTTGATGCAATCACAAATTCAAAATCCTCATTTGTGTTTTGAACAAATGGTATTGCATGCATAGCTATGGCCAATGAGGTATGAAGGAAAGTTCTAACACTTAGTTGCATGTTCGTTGGTCACTAACGTTAGTAAGTTGGCTCGATTGAGTACGATGTTACGTCTTAATATTACATGCTAAAACTAAGGTGATTCTTGTAATGGTATAGAAGTGTATGTTTTTTATCATTTGAGTATTGCCATGATGGTGGTGTGGTAGAGTTGGAAGTTAGTTGCTTGAACAAATAAATCAACAAAACAAAGTATAGTTGTAGTGGGAAAGGAGGTTATAGGAGGGTTTAGTTGTAGTGAGAAACATCTCATTGGGGTAGGATTGTAGGATAGAGTATTGGTGAACTGATAGGTGATCTCTATACAAAGGATGTATAACGGTTATCTAAAATGTATCAGTTAAAAAGAACTGCTCAAATGCGGATTTGAGCCGGACATGGACTGGGGCGAAAGGGAGAAATATGTCCTATAAAATTATAGCGGGCGGGTTGGACCGAAGTAATGGGTCACTTATCATTGCCCTTACTCGCCCAACGGCTAAATTCGGGCAATCCGTGGGCTGTCGTGCTCATATTTTTCTGTTAACTTCTGAGAAATTTTTAATTAAGTAATTAACAACGCGATAAACTTGCAATGTCGGTATCGAATTAAGTTCTTAGGGTAACATTATCAGTAAGACTCACCAAAATCTTAAGACTCTACCACATCATATTTTCACTAACTTTTATTGTTATTTTATTGTTCGGACCCACTTCAGATTCACCTAATACTTTATACATTATCCCTCATACTCACCTCAGATTCTACTTTTTCACTACACTTTTATCGGATTTTAGATAAAAAGGAAAATAATAATACTTTAACACATGGTAGTCATTTATTGGTTGGTATTTATAAAACAACGGGGTCAAGACTTTTGTAGAGTTTTAAGTTGAGTCTTAGATTTTCAAGACTCTACTTAAGACTTTGTCAGGACTTGAGTGGATTATTAGGGGTCTTGACTCAGTCTTGTCTCAAGACTCGTCAATAATCTTACCCTTAGTTAAGGCCGAGAGGCGAGACTTGATCCTTTGATTTCTACCTTGTGTTTGCTATTCTTGCATACTATCTTCTCTTTAATTTCATTCTCCTAATTTTGAATTTAATATCTCTATTGATTGCACATTATTACATACTAATTAAAAACTCATCATATAATTATATAAAAATATTCATCATTTTCTCATTTAATTCATATATTCATTAACTAAATATTTTTCACTTTATCATTACTCATTTGCAATTAAACAATCTCTTTATCTCCCTCCTATGTAACTTATTTTATAAGACCTTATATATAACTCATTTTTTTAATATAATGAAAATCAATGTGTTGAAAATTCAATTTTTCTTTCTAAGCTTAGATCTCATGTTCCAACAATTGACAACAAGACACCATAGTATTTACAATTTTTTTATCACTTGAGTTATTTTCTTGTGTAATTTTCATTTCTATCTTTTTTTTTATATCAAATAGTCATTTGCTTAGTCTTGATTTCATGGTACAAATTTTTTTAGATTAATTAATTTGAATTTTAGAAGGATAACATATACTAATTTATTTCTAATGGTCATTTTTTTTGCTTAGTACGTCTACCTCTATTTATAAAAAATGATAACTGACACCTACACTATTTTTTTCACAAAAATTGATTTTTATTTTTTTATTTCTTGAATATTTAGCAAGGAATGAGTTTAGTGAATTATGTTTTGTCAATAGGAATGGTACAAAAAAAAAATCCTAAAAATCTAAATATGAGACTATGACTTTGGTGGAATTTGACAAGAAATTCTTTTTTCCCTTTTTTTGTATGCATAATATCGTATAGTAACTGACTAATAATTTATAGTTCAACGATCATTAATATAAGTTTCTAAATTTCACAACTACATTGCTTAAAATAATGTTGGCCACTGGTAAAAAATTGAATGCATCAAGCTACAAAGCCCCCTTTAGATATGTATTACCCAAAATATTAATTAGTTAGGGTGATCGAATAAATATGTGAGTAGTGCTGGAAACTAAAAAAAATGCATTAATCTGTTTTTCAAGTTTCACCTACTTGACAAATTTCGACCCGAGTTTGTTAACAGTTGAGATATTGTTGAAATTGGTTATGTCTTATTGCATTTGCTCCCTCCATTTTAGAGAAAAAATCTCTTATGTTTGGGTTTTCTATTTTTGCGGGATCGAAAATCTAATTCTTTTTCTTGTGACTAGAGTATTTAAAAAATGTATATATTACTAAGACCGCTAGAACAATTATAAAATACAAAAAGGAAGAAGGCAAAATTCATTTACAACTAAACAATACACAACAAAATTATGTACTAATGAAAATGTAATAACAAAGCGTTACAAATATGAAATACCACTAAACAAGAACGCTCCGTGAATTTCACGGGAACAGAACTAGTTATAAATTTCGAAACTTTGAAGGGTTACATAAATTAAGGGAAAACAATATATGAAGAACTTTTTAATTAATTTGGTGGGTGTTAAATATTATGAAGAGTTTTAATTAATTTATTACCATGTTTAATTAAGAAAATGAATTAAATAGAAAAAAATGTTAATGAAAATGGTGGGGTTAAGTAATATGAAGAGCTTTAATTAGTTATTAACATGTTTTATCACAAAAATTTCAATTAATGCTTTAATTTTAATTATTAACTATAAATCATTTATTACAAAAACTTCAATTAAAATGTCAATATTAATTATAAATTTTGAAATTTTGAAGGGTTGCATAAAATTTGAAAAACAATATATATTTAATAACGAAATTTAATTTAAGAATAATGATAATATTTTTTAATATTATAAATAAGTGAATTAAATTAATACCTCCTCCATTCCAATCAATTCTATACCTTTCACTTTTTGGACACTATTAACAAGTCGAGTGAATTTTCGACACAACTTTTAATATATAACATAAAACATAGTCACGTGGGATCTTGTTTAAATTGTCTTATCGAGTACATTATAAATATCAAAGTTTTATATTTTTTTATCGATATGTAACTAAAGATATTAACAAAAGAAAACGGTTATTGGCAAACGTGAATAAAGTAAATGTATAGAATTGATTGGAATGGAGGAAGTATATAGATAAGTGAATTAAATTAATGTCATGTAATTATAAATTGGTATTCTATATCACATTAATTTGCCACGTCACATTAAAAATATGTTATGTCACATTTAAATATGCCACGTAACATTGGTATTCACAGGCTTGAATTGGATTACTCGTGTGTATATTTATCAATCATTTCATTATAACTAATATAGATATTTATTTTATATTACATGAACATGAGTGTTAATCTACTGTTTTGTAGGTATTATATTCAAAATTAGTATGGATTTCTACTTTGTAGAACTTATAACTTTTTTCTTTTCAATATTTTAGAAAGTATATAGTTCATATATCATAGTGAAAATGCAATTCAACCCTATCATTTATTGATGAGACCGTGTTTCTCTATATTCATTTAAATAAGAATAATAATTTTCAAGATTAAATTCTCCTAAAGTAGAGGTATTAATTAATATATTACAATGAAGTATATTTTATAGAAATGGGCTAATTTCGTAAGTGGCTTAGCGTAAAAAAAAGTGTGACTATATTTATCTAGCCATTTTCCTTATTAAGAATTAAATAAATATATTTAATGACAACTACTTACGCTAATTTATTTTTTAGTTCGGGGTAAGAAATATATGAATAAATTATATAATATTATTAAGTGTGGAGCTATTACTCATATTATCAAATTTATTTAGTTATTATATAAAGGTCATACTTTAGTTGATTAATCCAATCGTCAAACCTAGTTTATGCTCATAATTTGTACGTGATTTACACGTTTTAAAAGTGAAAATAACTTTTTCTATAGTATCAATTGTCAGAAATTTTATTTATATTAAATATATATTTATTTGTCGTTAAGAATAAACTAAAGATAATGTACTAACTACTAAATGTCTTGCCAAATCACTATGCAATAAATCCTAAAGAAAACCATGCTGCTCAATCTTCGTCCTGCACAATCACAAATAGAAACTAAAATTTAATTTACAGAAATAAATAACAAATCCAACAAAAACACAAATATATCCCTAGAAAATTCACGACATGTAAACATAAAACATGTGAATATGTGTAAAAGGTAGATTTAAGGTAGATTTAGAAAGATGAGGTGGGGTGCATATTTTGTATATCTCTAGTGAAATACAACAATCATCATATACTTATCTAATGCAGAAGCCAAGCTGCTGACGTGGCATCACATAAAACAAGCTCTGTCTTACGTGACACGATTTAAAGCATCCTAACATATTGTCCAATAAAATTTGAATATAAGAGATTGCATTCCATAATTCCAGAAAAAAGATTTGATTCCATTTGCATTAAATTGGTTCCATAATTCTACACGTGATTTAATGCCAAGATTGCATTCCATAAGAACTCAAATTCTCGAGACTGAAAAGATTTGAATATAAGAGATTCAATTAATTAATAATATAAATTTATAAAGTCAACAAGCCCATCCATCCCATAATTCTACACGTGAAAAGGTAATTTAAATAAATTTAGGTAATTTAAATACCAGATCCGCCAAATTACTGCCAAGATTGCATTCCATAAGAACTCAAATTGTCGAGACTTAAAAGATTTGAATATAAGAGATTCAATTAATTAATAATAATAATAATTAATTAATAAATTAATAAATAATAAATTTATAAATCATGGTCCTGCTCCGTAAATTACCTAAATGATAAGAATAATAGTAATATCCTACTAAAGATTTGATACACCAGATTTAATCTTTCTCTAATTCCTATTTTGTAAAGAATAATAACTATTTTGTAAAGAATAATAATAATAACCTATGTATAAATATTTCTCTAATTCCTTCTAATCTTGATAACAATCCAATCGTGGTCTGGAGCATTCCAGATAGAATTTTTTGTTCGTTTGTTTGTTTAATCTTTATTAAATATGGGTCGGAATAAATTACCCTTCCTCGGTATATTTACTAATGTGAGCGTCGTAATTTATTAGACTACATTTTTTGTGTTATTTAATATTGTAAATGAGTGGTCATTTAATAAATTTGGAATGTTTTCGTGTAAGACGTCACACGCAATAACTGTTATTTAATATATGAACATCTTTAGTAAATATAATCAAAAATACGTTTTTTAACCCAATTATACATTTACTACTCACGTCTCATCAGATTATTTACGTTTTGCTTTTATTGTACGATATGTAATATACAACGTTATTGTATATATGGGTTAGATATTTTAAAAATGGTGCAATGGGTAATTATAAGTGTACTAATTCTATCGTAAGTCTCGATCATCTTAATGAACATCTATATGATAGCTCATGTATACCGTCATACGGACATGTGTCATAAATAATTCGAAATTTATTTATACGTATATAATTAATCAGCTTTTGTTGATATTATTAATTACGGTATTCATCTAAAGTTAAAAAAAAGGCACCGTAAATAATTAATTTGTTTATCTCCAGTATTATTAACTATATTCATCTAAAATTTTAAAAACATACCCGTGAATTTCACGGGATACAACCTAGTTATATAAACAAAACACTATGAAGTACTTAGATTGAGTTAGAGAGATGAGAGAAGTTTAAATATTAAAATTAGGAAATGGAGTGGTTATGTGAAATGCATAATTAGAGATTTCAAAAAAGACTATAATCACATTCTCTCTCTAGATATTTTCCTCTCTAATTAAACTCCTTATACATGCTCGACTCCCCTTCAAGTCTCCTCCCGGAGACTGCCACCGTCCCCAACATACCCCCCTTGATTCCAAAGGGACCTGGCGACATCCAGCAAACATTTTATGCTCTTCAAAAAAATGCTAAGAGGAAAACAATGCATTTAAATGAATTTCTATCCAGTAATCCAGGTCCCTTGAATCGGTCTCAGAATATAAAGAACAATCTGAATACTGAAATAACAGGGGCAGGCTTGTCGTTCAGAGACGCAGTTAACGGATTCGGTAACGCATCACTATCTGACGGAGACTTAATCCTGGATGACTCAGAGTTTGACTCGGAGGACGATACAGATATAGCTGATTCAGACGACGAGCTTGTCTGCCCACGAATATGCCTCACCAAAGAAGAGAAAGCTATCATTAGGAAACCTTGGAGGCACTCCCTCATTATCAAAATGTTTGATAAGAATATCGGGTATTTATCGTTGATGCGAAAATTGCTAGCAAAATGGTCTATCAAAGGTAAACTAACGCTCACCGATCTCAAAAATTCTTATTACGTAGCAAGATTCTCGTCCAAACAGGATTATGAATTTGTCCTAACCCAAGGCCCTTGGATGATTGACGACCATTATCTTACCATTAGGAAATGGATCCCTAATTTTATTCCTACAGAAGATAAAATCAAATTCCTTACGGCCTGGGTGCGAATTCCGGATTTACCAGTGGAATATTTTAATGAAACTTTCCTTCGCAAAGTCGGTGACAAGATAGGTAAAGTTGTCCGTATAGACAAAAACACGGCTTCCGCTGAACGCGGGCAGTTTACTCGACTAAGCGTTGAAGTAGATATCTCGAAACCTCTTTTATCAAAGTTCCGTATGTATGGTAAGGTGTACCGCATTCAGTATGAAGGCCTAAAAATGATCTGTTTCACTTGCGGTAAGCTAGGTCATAATTCGGAGAATTGCGAAAAACACGAAAACAGCGCTTTGAACATGGAATTGGATTTGCACGAGAAGCCTGATAATGGCTCTGGTCTGAGCAATAACTCCTTTGAATCGGGTCTGTTGCCTGAAGAGAGCGAAAATTTTGGTGACTGGATGTTAGTTAAGAAACCACCAAGAAGACGGTCTGACAACCACCCTAAGCCGGCAAAATCTCCGGTCACAGGGAATGCAATCAAATCTGTTTTCGAATATGGAAATTCCTCGAAAGATCAAGGTTCCAGATTTGAGTCCCTAG
The DNA here is from genome assembly GCA_029255685.2 of Silene conica. Classification (NCBI taxonomy): domain Eukaryota; kingdom Viridiplantae; phylum Streptophyta; class Magnoliopsida; order Caryophyllales; family Caryophyllaceae; genus Silene; species Silene conica. The sequence goes on from CM055313.2 coordinate 83,898,456, forward strand.
CAAATATTTCGGATACCCCAAATAATCCTACCCATAATTTCCATAATACTAAGGAAAATATTCCTATTTCCTTAAATGAGCTTGCACAGGAATCTTTTTCTCCCGGATTGCAATCTTTTCCTAATTTTAGTGCCATTCCCAAAAATACTACTTCCCTTAATCATCAGAATAAATCTTACGCAAGTAGGAATTTTTTCCAAAATAAAAATTCAAAATCGACCCATAAAAATCCATCTATTGCTCCAGCTAAATCCTATAAAACTCAAGCTCTAAAAAATATTACCAACACCTCCCACCCTACTGATTCACAAAATACTCAAACAAAAATTCAACCCAGTAAGTCTACCATAACAGCTTCTCATAATCAAACTACAGGTCCCAACAGTAGCTCTGCCATTCCCGCCATTCGCGATTTTTCCGTGAATGTCGATAATTCCACCAGCCATCCTCTACGGGAGACTCCCACAACCTTTGTCACTTCCGGAACACCCGAGAACGGTATGGATACCACCGAAATGGAGGACCTTGGTATCGTCACAGGAGGAGATGATGATACCCTTGTTGGGTGTGATGATCCCGGAATCCCCAGTGATGGACATACAGTTCAACCCAATGTCGCAGGACCCGATGAACCTCCAAATCGAGGTCTCGATCCCATGGCATATTAGCCATGTGCTGACCCTCGTAAGTCAAGCTTATCTAACATACTTACCTTTTATTCCTTGTTATATGGCTGAACGGATACCGAATTTATGCCCGAATCTTCCCCCTCTGACTTGTATGATATGGAATATACAAGGTACTAAGAGTAAAAGTAAACTCACCGCCCTTAAAGACGTAGTGAGAACATACAAACCATCCATTCTGGTCTTGATTGAAACCCATATGGGTGGAGATCATGCTGAAAAAATTAAAAACATTATCGGGTATTCAGGTCACTGTCGAGTTGATGCGGTTGGTTTTAGCGGAGGTATTTGGATGTACTGGAGAACCGAACTTGTCACGATCACACCCATAAGGAAACATGATCAATTTGTCACTGTGGAAGTGTCACGGGTAGGGCAAACTCCGTGGTACTTCTCGGCCGTGTATGCAAGCCCTGATCCTGGGAATAGACAGGAACTTTGGGCTGAACTGGAACAATTTGCTCGACACAATAATCAGCCATGGATGATGGCTGGGGATTTTAACGAAACCAGGTACATTAGCGAGCGACATGGAGGCGGTTACAATATGGAACGGAGATGCTACAATTTTAACAATTGGGTTAACAACTGCGAATTAGTGGAATTAGAATTTTCGGGACCCGCTCATACTTGGTCACGTGGTAATTCATCGGAAACCAGACAAAGCGCAAGACTTGATCGAGCTCTCTGTAATAGTGAATGGAGCATGAATTTCGAGGATGCTCATGTGAAACATTTACCTGCGTTTCAGTCGGATCATTGTCCTCTCCTTATCGCTCCAAACGGGTTCTCTCCAACCAATTCCATAAACCGTCCCTTCAAATTTCAGGCGGCTTGGATGACTCACGAGAATTTTTCCTCCTTTGTAGCAAGTAATTGGCCGAATGATGGGGACTTCCCTACCCGGTTAAACAATATGTCCTCCCTTCTTCAGGAATGGAACAAGAATGTTTTCGGGGATATTTTTCGGCAAAAACGTACTCTTATAGCGCGGCTCGAAGGCTGCCAAAAACTCCTTTCCCAGTCTCGACAATCTCGCCATATCAAACTGGAAGCAAAATTGAGGAAGCAATAATTAGATCATGTTTTGGAACGAGAAGAGTTGTTGTGGTATCAAAAAGCCCGAGTCGAGTTCATTCGGGATGGGGAACGAAACACAAAGTACTTCCATGTTAGTACTCTGATACGAAGGTGGCATAATAAAATTCACTCCCTAAAACAGAGTGATGGTACTTGGGTAGAAAATCCGAACGACGTGAAGCACATGGTTGTTGACTATTTCCGAAACTTGTATACTGATGATGCGCCTTATGATATGGAGGCGGACGTCCCTTACGATTTATTTCAAGAGTTCAGTAATGAGGAGTTTGAGAAGCTTACTAGTCCTTTTTCGTTAGCCGAGATTCAAAGAGTAATTCATTATATGGGCTCGCTTAAGGCTTCTGGGCCGGATGGTTTCCAAGCCCTATTTTATCAGAAGAACTGGGACATTATCTCATCCTCCCTCATCCCGATGATTTTTAATGCTTTGGAAGGTAAGGGCTTTCCAGCCGGGCTTAACGACACCCATATTGTCGTCATCCCCAAGGTCGAAGCCCCGGAATTTATTTCACAATTTCGTCCGATTAGCCTCTGTAATGTTGCTTACAAGATTGTTAGCAAAGTCCTGGCTAACCGCATTAAGAAAGTCCTACCACGACTTATTTCAGAAACCCAAAGTGGTTTTGTACCAGGGAGACAGATCACAGATAACATAGTTGTTTTCCAAGAGGCTATACACACTATGAGGAAGAAGAAGGGTCGTAAAGCTTACATGGCTATCAAAATTGACCTTGAAAAAGCATACGACCGCTTAAAATGGAGATTTATTTGTCATACATTGAAGGATATGTGCTTCCCTCCACTCCTGATCAACACAGTTATGGAATGTGTTACTACCACAAAAATGCAAGTCCTCTGGAACGGGGAGCCTACCGAGCAATTTACTCCCTCCCGAGGGGTAAGACAAGGTGACCCGCTATCGTCTTATCTTTTTGTCATGTGTCTCGAGAAGCTCCAACAGATGATCGACAAACAAATTCGGGCTAATAATTGGAAAGCACTTCCTATTTGTCGGAATGGCCCGGTAATATCCAATCTTTTCTTCGCCGATGATATGGTTCTTTTCGCGGAAGCTTCTACGGAACAAGCAGAAATTATCAACTACGTTCTAGACAATTTCTGCCGAGCATCCGGAGAGAAGGTCAGTCAAGCAAAATCCCATGTTTTCTTCTCGAATAACACTAGTTCAGAAGTCAGAGGAGCTATTTGTTCCACCTTGGGTTTTACTGAAACTAGTGACCTGGGTACATATTTGGGGGTCCCCACCATTAATGGCAGAGTAACTAAGCAAACTTTCTCACACCTCGAGACCAAAATCAGCAAGAGACTAGCGGGTTGGGCAACAAAGCGTCTGTCTTTAGCCGGACGAGCAACCTTGGTTCAATCTACCCTCAATACGTTAGCCAATTATAATATGCAGTCAGCTAAGATTCCTAGGTCAGTTTGTGATTCTATTGACCGAAAAACTAGACGCTTCCTTTGGAGCGGGAGTGAAGACAAAAGGGCGACTCATCTTATTTCATGGGAGACGCTCCAAAAACCCAAGTCAATGGGAGGTCTCGGAATTCCCTCTGCACGCCAAGCAAACTCAGCCTTTCTTACTAAACTAGGTTGGAGGGTACTTGCTGAACCATCCAAACTGTGGTCTAGGGTGCTCCGTGCTAAGTACTGCAAAGGCCGATGTGATCTAGATATGTTTCGACCCAAACAGAATATGTCTAATGTTTGGGCTGGAATTTCGGCCGAATCAAATAATATCGGACGAGGTACTTCTATCTCGATTGGAAATGGACGGGATACTTTGTTTTGGGATCATCCTTGGATAGAAGATATCATCCTCTCTTCTCAGGCGATTTCTCCGATCCCGAATGATTTGCGTGATGTCACAGTTAGTGATATGTGGGACGCTGACAATGGATGGAAATGGGATTATTTTGCAAATTTCCTCCCTCAATCCGATCTCCTAAGAATTGCCGCTTACTCGGTGGTCCCCGATCCTAATCTTGAAGATACGGTGTATTGGCGGGGTTCTTCTTCCGGCAAATTTACCATCAAATCAGCTTTGGGCCTTCTAAAGGGCTAAGATCAATCCAATACCCCCGAACCTCCTATTTGGCGAATCATATGGAAACTCCCAGTACAACAACGCATTCGTATGTTTCTCTGGCTTTCTGCCCATGATCGACTTATGACAAATGTTAATCGAGTCCACAGGAACATGGGGGATGATCCTATTTGCCCTCGTTGTTCGGCCGAAGAGGAAACCACGGAGCACCTTCTCCGTAATTGTCCGGTTTCACTGGCCATCTGGAGCCAAGTCGGAGGCTTGGCTACTTCACCCTCTTTCCTTACTGAGAACTTCAATGACTGGCTCGTAAACAACGCTAGTAATAACTATGAAAATGCCGGTCAAGATTGGGCTTTCTGTTTCGCAATTACTTGCTGGTGGTTGTGGAAATGGAGAAACAATGTAGTTTTTGGCAGGGATGAGGAGAACCCAACTTACCCACGAGATTTTTTGTTTCAGCAGTTTGACCAGAATAGACGGGCCTTTGACAAATTTTCTTTATTCAATCCGTTACGAGGAACAGCCAATAGAGAGGTTTTCATCCGATGGTTGCCGCCGCCTCATGGGTGGACTCTGCTTAATACTGATGGAGCCTCTAAAGGCAACCCGGGTCCAGCTGGTAGCGGTGGTATCTTTAGAGATGCAGCGGGTAATTTCATATCAGCATTTACTTTCTCAGCCGGTATATGTTCCTCAATGAGGGCCGAACTTCTTGCGTTGCTAGCAGGTTTAGAGAGGGCCAAGCATATGATGATCGCCAATTTAATTATCCACATGGATAACAAGCCGTGTATTCAATTGATTCTAGAGGACCAACTTGTGAGCAATGACTTGCGTCCTTTAGTTAAGCGATGCAAAGACCTAATACAAGAACGTGGACGCACGGTAAAACTAGAGCACACTTATCGCGAGTCCAACCGGGCAGCAGATTGGCTTGCTAATCAAGGAGTCCAAGCTAGCATCCAGCACATCACTTTCGATAGCCCTCCTACAAATCTCCGTCCAATACTCCGCGAGGATATCTATGGCGTCGCCTTCCCTCGCCTTATAGCTAATTAATTTTCGGGGTTATCCCCTCTTATGTACCAAAAAAAAAAAAAATGTGAAATGCATAATTAGGGTAGATGAAAGGTAGTAGTGAAATAAATCGCAACAAAATTATAAAATAAACAATTAAAACCTAGATTTTTAAATGAAATTAAATAAGAGTTTATTTTTTTTTGTTTTTATTGGACAGTGCCACATAATGCAATTTGGGTTGAAGTAACAATATTAATTAAACACTAGTTTTAACCCCGTGCAAAAATGCACGGGGTCGTTTTAATAATATTGTTACTTTAAATAGTTCTATTAATAATCTGAATATATTTTTGATGATGAAATTTTAGGCTATATGCTATAATTGATTAAGATTTTTGTAATATCATTGACATTATAAGTATTTTTTTTTTGACATTATTGTTATTTTAATTTATTCTTATTGCTATTTTAATTTAGTACTGTCATGAAAATTGTACTTGAAATTTCGATCATGTAATTACGCCATTAACTCATAATCAGATTATAATTTGCGTGGAGTAGTTTATAATTTTTATTACGCTAACTCATAATCAGATTATAATTTGCGTGGAGGAGTTTATAATTTCTTTTTCCTGATTGTATATTAATATTACGTTATTTTAATCTTGTTTAAAATTTTGTGTGTTCGATTTTTTATTGTTGTAAATTGTTATTAATCATAATATTCTAATCATCTAAATAAATTGTGGTCTAATTATCACAATGTGTATTTCTAATTAATTGATTTATTTAAAAATGTTCGTAATGTTTCGTAATCTACGATTTTAGGAATTTATTTGGAATACGTAAAATATTAGGCGGTTATTGTGCAGAGAAATCATAAAGTATTATGCGGGACCCACCTGAGTGAATTAAGAAAAAAATAAACTTTGATGAATGATGTGGCGCAGCCACAGCCTAATAAATGTTTCAGAATTTATATAGATAAGATAGTTGCTCTTTCATGGACATAAATTACTCATTCGTGGACCTTTTTGTCATTATTTTTCCAAACCTTACCCTTCTCTTAAAAAACAAAATAAACAAACTCTCTTTAATTTTCTCCCTCATAAAATTGATCAAATCTGTCAAATTACCCAATTGTTTATTTTAGTTTTGATGTCGATCAAGTAATAATTCTAATTTATTAAACTTATCATGTTAAATTAGGGAGAATAAATTAATTTGCACAAATAAAATTAGGGTTTAAAGAATTGTCGATTAGAAGATCAAAAAAGTATTGGTAGTAGGTCTACGATTGGTATGTAAAAAAGGCATGAAATTACTGTTCATTTGCAGTAATTGAATTGAATAATTGAAGAAATTATCACATCCACATTCTAGTACATACTGGTTGGACGGTTGCTTTGGTGGTCAGATACCCAGGTTGATAGTTGTGCAGCTGGTTCGGTTGGCTGTGAGGAGTCAGTAAGGGTGGTCCGGTGGTCTGTGGGGAGGTGGCTATGAGCGAGGGCTGGTAGTGTTTTGTTGGTGGGAGTTAGATAATGAGGATGTAGAAATGACAAGGGTATAAAGGTCATTTATTTCATGATTAAGTAAATCTGGTTCATGAAAAAGCATAACCCTAATTCAAATATAAACAAATCGACTGGCTTCATCCGACCATCCGGGTTTGGGTTCGGGATCCGTTGCCTTTCATAGTTTCATGTACACAAAGTCACAAAAAGTGACCAGCCGCACGGACACAAAGACTTTAAATATAAGTAGTAGGGAAGATTATATTAAATTTAAAGCGCGCCTGCTTGAAATTTGATCTCCAAATTCCAAAGATTTCTCTACAAATTCCGACCCGAATCGTCTTCAAATGGGTCGCTCTCGTGCAATTCCCAATTCCAACGATGATGATCCTTCTCTTAGGTCGATTCCTTTTCTCCTTTTCTTTTATCGTTTCAATTTATGCAAACATTAATCCATGTTTTTTTTGCATTTGATTGCTTGAGTTTGTTTATTTTGATTTTTAATTTATTGGATTCTGACTCCTACTGTAATTGTGTTGCGTGTTTTACTTCTTTTCCGCCTCGTAATCAATGTCGTAAGGAATTGGAGTGTTTGTGTTTGATTAGGGTTTAAGGGTTTGAACTTAGTTTTTTTGTAAGGAGGCAATGTGTTTGACTAGTGTGTGTGTGTGAATGAAACTCAAGGAGAACGGAATTGTAAGTATTTGGATTCTTGTGATTATGGCCTGTCTCGGTGGCATTTACCGCGACAGGCTAAGTTAGGAGTTGGTCACTGGAATGGGGAAGGTGTTATAGAGTTTTGGTTTTGAGGTGAAACTTCACTGAGAATGGAACCGTTGGATAATTTAATTCTAGTGCCTATGGTGTGTCAACTGCCAATTTGGCATTTTGTCGCGAAATTGAAAGTTAGGATTTTGATTTAGAAGTGAAACTCGTGGATAGCAGGATCGTTAGATACATTAATTGTAAGTTCTATGGCATTTTGGCGCGAAATTGAAAGTTAGGATTTTGATTTAGAAGTGAAACTCGTGGATAGCAGAACCGTTAGATACATTAACTGTAAGTTCTATGGCATTTTGGCGCGAAATGGGAAGTTAGTAGTTAGTACCTGAAATGGAAGATTATTTCGATTTTGAAGTGAAACACACGGATAATGGAATCGTTAGATTATTTGCTTCCGGTGTTAACGGCCCGTCAAAATGGCATTTTTGCCTCAAAATGGTGTGTTACAACTTAGTACTTGAAATGGAAGGTGTTATAGAATTTTACTTCTGAAGTGAAACCAACAGATAACAGAATCATCTATGGCCTGATTAGGTGGCATTTTGCTGTGACAAGTATCGTATGATTTTAGTACCTGAAGTTGAAGGCGTTATAGATCTTTCGTTTAAAGTGAAACTCGCGGGAACGGAATTGTCTATTTAATTCTAGTGTTTATAGCCTATCAAGATGGCATTTTGATATTAGATGACAATATAACTCGGGGAAATAGTAAATGACAATATGGATGCATGGAGAAGTAAAGCACGTTTACTGCTTGAGTAGTTTAGCAACTAATGGGTAACTATTATTAATAGCGTGTCGCTTTTTGCACTTTAATATGACTATGCAACAAGTCTAAGTCTCTTGTGTTTGCTTAAAATGAGAGAGGTGAACTTAGATTAGAACTCGCAGTGAAAGAACTGTTACATTTCCGTGGGCTTAAGGGGAGCTAATATTGGTGTCCGTTGATTTGTGTTTGTGTTTGATGAACAAAATGGAAAAGGAATTGGAGTATTTGTTTGGAATAGTTATAGTTATTATGTAGTTATTTAGGTCTTATCAAGTTGCAGTCTTCCTAAAATGGTAGTTAGGAGCTGACATAGATGATGTTATGGTGATTTTCATGGTTAATTGGTTGATGAGGAAACAAATGACGATGTTGATATTGTGGAAAGAAAATAATATGAGGACTAATTTAGTTTGACATGAAGCGCATGTTAAGTTACTTTGCTTTCTCAAAAACTTCTAAATTGCCTAGAAAGGCTAGGGCTGTTACGGTTTAGTGCACCTTAAAAGTTTGTTTCCCAGAGGCAATCGTAGTTGAGGAGTAGTGGCGCTAAGCCACTGAGAGTCTTCATTCTTTCAGTTGTTAGCTTCTGTAGTATGGTGATTCGAGTCCTACTTTTTATAGCGTTGATCCATTGAATTAGAGGTAAGAATTGTAGGAGAAACTAAATGATATAGGTCTTGTTTCCTATGCCTGTATTTCATGCATTGCGTAATTTGCTTTGTAGACGCAATCATAAAACAATAAATGAACTGCTGGCACAAAACTTATATCCTCTGTAGGCTGCCATTTTTTTTGCTGTCGTCTCAAGATATATTTGACCCATAAAAGTTGTCATAAATTCTCATACATATTTTTAAGTCTCATATATGAGGTTTTAAAAGGAATGATATATGTAATTATGTACGTATTGTTTTCAATTTTTGAAAGTGCAGATTGTTTACTGACATTTAAAAGTTTCTATTACTTATGGATTACTAATATTTCATTTTTTGTAACAAAATCCCTTAACTCTAAAGATTGTTACATTTAAGAAAGTATCTAAAACTGATTTTCTCTTTCTCGTTCTTTCAATTATTGACCTGCTTTTTGCACTTTGTTTAGTCCGCCAATTTTGTCGGAGCTAGTGAATAGTAGTTCCACACTGATATCCTACAACAAATGAAAACCAGCATTGTTTTTTCCTCAGCCCAACGTTATTTGAATGAATCAATTTTTGACCTGCTTTTTTGCAATGTTTTCATCCTTACCCTAGTTGTAACATAAACCACACATGAGGAGCTAGCAAAAACACCTCGTAGTGCCTTTATCACGCTTTGCTTTTAAGATGCAGGTTGTGAGCTGCATAGATATTCAAATTGCATATTTTTCTTCATTATGCCAGTCTTGCACTGATTTACATGTTAGTCCTCTTAATTTCATAAATGGTGTTGTTGCTCAAAATTTCCAACATACATTTGTTTGCAAAAATAGTGTGTGCTGCGTCGACGACGTGCATCCCTTAATCCCCACATGCTATAACATGAGCTCTTGTCGCATTGGTGTACCTTACATCTATGAAAACTAAAATTACGATCTGACGATGGAGTGAGAGTGTGAAATTATAGTTGTTTTGTGCGGCCGACTATACATCCATTTGTTCGGTGAAGCATTAGTTACCTAGACAAGCAGTCAAGTAGATGGATATGAGTGGCAGTACATACCTTCACGAACTGATTATCTGCAAATGTGATAAGAGTCAGTGGGCTAGGAACTAGAAAGCGAGGGGTGACAGGTCAGAATGGCGTAAGAAAGGATCTCAAAAAAGTTTCCCCAAGTTGGATTCTAACAATAGGAGAGTTGAGTTGTGTGAATTTTATTTCTTATGTGTTGTCGTATTGCTGATTTGTGTAATAGGTCTAAGTATAATCTTGCACACCTTAGTTTATTCTATGCAGCTGATTAATTACCACCAAGAGAAGTATATATATATATATATATATATATATATATATATATATATATATATATTTATTTTTTTCTCTGACGACACCACCAATATATGGAAGAGGCAGGCAGAGGCACTAAAAATTTAAGGTTCTTTTAAGCACTGTGGTTATACAAGAGAGACTGTTGATGGGACTAAGAGGTAGAAAACGGAGGCTGATTGTTGTGAAAGGTGTAGGAAAAGATCTATAAGGATTATAAAGTGAAGACTTGGGTTGTACATATATATCTCTCTTGCCTTCCTCATACATGCTGGTGTTAATGGTCTATTTCTATAAGCATTTTGTTTGTTTGCAAGCTTGTATGGATTTAAAATTAAGAATTGTACCATGGTGGTATGAGGTTGGAAATCAATTCTTAATACCATGAGTTTGGTTCAATTTCGCAATCACAAAAAAACAATGTTTTAGTGTTTATCTTACTAATTTTGAACTTTTTACCTAAGCTAATATGGATAAATCTAGATATTGTATTGAGGGTAGACCGACAACTCATTGACATTTCTCAGAGGTCTTTTCACCCATCTCCTTTTTAATTTGATACCATATACCCTCCTCTCTCCCCTTGGGTTAGTTGGGTATCAAAACCACATACCTCATTGGTTTTAGGTATGGGTTTCAAAATCATACTTTTATCAACCAAACACAAGGTATGGAATTTGTTTATTCCCAAACCATGCCTAATATCTTAGATGTGCAAACCAAGTATCCCCTAAAAGCTTCAACCATTATAGAAGGGTCCAAGTCTGACGAAGGAAAATAGTGAAACACAAGGCAAAAAGTGTTGCTGTCTCTTGTGGCTTTTCATCTGTCAACGGATAGCAGTTTTAAATTGAATAGTTCTTTTCTTCTGTCTATGACCTTGAGCAATCTTCTACAGTCTAGACATTGGTATCTACAATTTTATCAAGCTGTAAAAGTTTACAATGGCAGTGGAAGGTCATTATGTGCTCTAAAACACTGACAGGGTAATAGAACAAGCTGAAATGGAAAAGGTTTTATGTGGAAGTGCATTTGGCAGTGTTATGTTATGATGAGGATGGCTGACTGAAGCCTATTAAGATACGTTTGGGGAGCCATAGATTACTATCTTTGGTTAGAAGGAGGCAGTGATGGTGTTTGGTCTCCTATCAGCAAATGAATTTTTGTTTTGTTGTAGGCTTGTAGCTAAGTTGCTGCTATTATCAGGCACTCCAAATTATCAACTGTCCTCTTTCGTAAGTAGCCCATAACTTTTTCAAGTCTATAATCCCAAAAGGACAGACGTTAGAAAGGGCCACTGCCCACTGAAAAGTAGCCAGTTTGAGCATATAAGGTAGACAATCACTCTAATCAAGGTGGCTCATGGCAAGCCTGCAGGATGGAGCATACACATGTTTTCAATAAGAAAAAACCAGGATGGATTATTGACAAATCTGCTAGAGATCCATGACAAATACTCCTTGTAACTAGTCAGCTTTCTAGTAATCTCAACTAAAATAGTGCCGGGTTATTCTTGCTGTGAAGTATTCCCTCCGTCATGGTCAATTGTTTATCTTTCTATTTTGGGATTGCCTTTGATGGGCAATTTGATTCTCCACACTCAATTTGCTCCACTTGTCATCCAATAATTGCTCTCTTCCTCTTTCCTTGGTCTTTGTGCCAAAACCAGAGGTAAACAAATGACCGGGACCGAGGAGTATCTTTTAGAATACGTGTTCCGTGTAGAATGATTTTGTTCAAGGTCTATATGAGAGGAATATCTCTGAGTCTCTCTCTCTCTCTCTCTCTTAAATCGTCAATAATAGTGTAGTTAGTACTCCTTTGCTCCTTGGGAATATTGATAGAATTTTAATAAAAGATTCAGAGCATCATGGCTCACTAAAGTGACGGCGCTTTTTTCTATTGTGAAGCTAGTCATTCGATGTAGTTTTTGACGCAATTTTCATCTTGGATAATTCGGAAACAGTCTCTTTGTGTTGCTAACACAAGGGTAGGACTGCGTACATCGGACCCCCTTATCCTGCAGTTTGTGGGAGCCATTGAGGCACTGAGATAATGTTGGTGCTCGCAGAGCATCATTCTCATTGTGCTCTTGCTGTATGCTTTTTCTTGCTTTTTTTGATGTAATTTTTCTTCCAACATTGTTATTTTTTTCTTCTGCAATCTGTCATCATTGCTGAAAATAATTCCTCCTTTTGAGGTAACTATGAAACAGAGACACCAATGCAGTATTTCTTTATTTTTTCCGTAGGACTCTAATTTCTGGAATTTTGTAGTATTTCTTTGTAGTTTTGTGTGTATTCAAGTTATTGTTTCCAGTTTCATCCATTTTAACACTCCTATCTTTAAATTTATCCTTAAGAATTTGTCTTATTGTCCCCTTCATCCTCTTATTGTTTTGTATTCATCAATTTCCAGTAGATCAAAGAGGAAAAGGGCTCTTTCAGGTGCAGATAATGGAGAGTCAGTGATAGCAGGTAGTGGAATGCCTCATTGCAGTAGCTGAATATTCAACTATTCATCAACATTGTTTATCTATACTGAGAAGAATGTAACTCTTACTTTCTGTCCTCATCTATTGTGTCAGGTCAAGATGATTCAAATTCCGGAAATAGAGCCCTTTATCATTGTAATTATTGCAACAAAGATATTACTGGAATGATACGCATCAAGTGTGCAACATGTACAGATTTCGATTTGTGCATTGAGTGCCTGTCTGTGGGCGTGGAGGTTCATCCTCACAAAAGTGGCCATCCATACAGGGTTATGGTAAATTATGCTATTTTATTGCACTTTTGAGCTCTGTTATTGCGTATGTTTTCTGTTCAGTGATTCAGCATAAGACGGAGAATTGGTACAATATTATTTTTTCTAATATTATGCAGTTCTTATTACATTACAGGATAACTTATCATTCCCGCTTATTTGTCCTGATTGGAATGCAGATGAAGAGATATTGCTCCTAGAGGTACATCGCTGATTGCTTTGTTCAGAATAACTACCTGCGGTGATCACCCAACAGAATCGTCTCTTGGTTAACTTTTATACTCACTTGTGCAGGGAATTGATATGTATGGACTTAGTAACTGGGCTGAAGTAGGAGAGCATGTTGGAACAAAAAGTAAATCAGAATGTATTGAGCACTATAATTCTGTTTACATGAACTCTCCTTGCTTTCCTCTTCCGGTATGATAACACGAATAAACATCAGTACTCTTCCTATCTAAGATCTCAGTACACTTCCTATCTAAGATCTCTACCTCAACTGACAATATATTCATGTGATTGCAGGACCTGTCTCACGTTGTTGGAAAAAAGAGAGAGGAACTTCAAGCTATGGGGAGGGAACATTATGAACTCCAAAAATGTAAATTTGAAATTTTAATTTATAAATTACTTGATATTTTTATTTGTCCTTTCATAGCAGCAATAATTTCACAGAAACAATTTGCACAACCTTGTTACAAAATCTAGATCAGACTTAACATTAAAGAATGGGAGTAGGAGGATCCCATGGACATGAGTATATCCCTTTTAAGTTATTGCAACTTAAAATGGTAGCTTGGTATTTAATTGAGATAATTTCTTATTGTTATTGATTATAGTCAATAGATAGACTTGTTTCTTATAGAATGAAAAAGGTGGCATTGTAAAAATACCCTTAAAATCTTCTTTTTTACTTTATAATTTCTTGATTTGATCAACTTCTATTTGTCTTGAAGAATTAGTCTCTGATGTCGACTTGCTGTTCTGACTTACTTCTTTAGTCTCTATTGCTAAGTTCTAAACTACTTTTCTTTTGTTCTTGACTGCTCCTGAACCAGCTCTTGAAGTAGTTTCATTCAAAGAAGTGCCCCTGTCTGAGAAACTCAAGTATGGCCGATTTCTTCTGTGTTGTGTGTTCCATACGTGTATGCACTTGTTTTCTATCACTCTGCTTACTCTGTAATCTTTCCCTAGGATTGAAGAAGAGCGAAAAGAAGCTTTTGGTGGCCAATCATTTCAGCCTGGTATGTATTACTCGTTTTTAATTATTGGTTTCCTGCAACACTTTTACAAGACTGGGCTTAACAATTCATAAGCTTTGTATACAGTAGAGGCCTTTTCCATTTCCAGTGGAGTGCAAATAACCATTATTATTTGGTTCTGCATCATGACTTTCATGATAGTATTAAGGAAAATGACTCACTAATTGGTTGCGCTTCCATTTTTCGTAAAATTAGTACTCCCTCCATTCTTTTTATATCACCCAACTTTTGTTATGACACTATTCACAATCGAGTATTCAACGTCGGTTTTCTCTCAATCCGTTCACGGAAATATATTCATGTGAGATCTTTTTTGGATTGTCTTAATAAGAGGATTAAGAATATCAAATTTTATAATTTTTAGTAGTATGTATCTAAAGATATAATCAAAACAAAATGAAGATCGGCAAACGTGAATAATGAAATGGGGTGATATAAAAAGAATGGAGGGAGTAGTTATTAGATGCAATTTTAGACGCACATTATATTTTGGGTCATCCAAAAGCAATTTATATTGTATGCAGAAGGGTAAGACAATATACACCAGTAGGGCTGTTAATGAGACGAGACACGAGACAGCTCACGAGCAACTCGAGATCGGCTTGGTCAAAGCTCGGTCAAAGCTTGGCTCGTGTGAGTTTGACTCGAGCTCGGACTCGGCTCGAGAGCTTAACGAGTCAAGCCGAGCAAAGGCTGGCTCGACTCGAAAAGCTCGCGAGCGGCTCGAACATTTGAGATTGCATAAGATTTTAATCATATTTTATAAAAATATTTTATCATTATTATATCTTTGTATCATATATATCCAAAATTTTGTTGATTTGCTAACTATTTTTACATAAAATCTTCGAACCTTGTTATTGAAAATATCGGAAGAAACAAATAAAAAAAATAAACAACTTTATATAGGCTCGATTTGGCTCGAGTTTGAGTCGAGCTCGTGTTAAAGCTTGCAAGCTTTGTAACGAGCGTATTTTTTTCAAGCTCGGGTAAGATCGGCTCGAGCTCGAGCTCGAGTTTTGGTAATCGAGCACAAGCCGAGCAAGGCCAAGCTCGGGCTCGGCTCGACTCGTTAACACCCCTTTCCAGACCCCCCTTAACCTGCCATTTGTGTGGGACTTTAAAGGTTCTGGGGTAATGTTATTGTCATTGTATATAACAAAGATATGCTCTACCGTGGCTTCTAGTACTATTATTTTAGAAGCATCTAAGAAGCCTTCTAGTTCCCTTGTGGTCAAGGACGGTAATGATGACATCATAGTCAAAGGTGCGATATTAGAAAATAAATCTATTGTTGCTGGTATAGCAATATGGCCGATAAGATATTTTGGATATGGTTGTGCAGATACACCTTCAGATAGGAAACTAGGAGAAAAGAAACCTAAAATTGACGATGGTCCTTCAGTTACTGATTTGAGTGGGTACAACCCTAACAGACAAGAATTTGAAGTTGAATATGACAATGATGCTGAACAGCTAGTAGCTGATATGGAATTTAAAGACACCGACACAGAAGCTGAGCGCCAGTTGAAGCTTAATGTTATAAAAATCTATAATCGAAGGTTTCTTTATGCAACTGCTTCACATAATTTGTTTTAATTCTCTCCTTTTTTAAAATAATTTTTAATTTGGGTTCTCAAATGAAAATGGTTTTCTTCAAATTTTGAAACCTTTGTCATAAGGTTTATAGCTGTGTAATCGACATCCCTCGGTAAACTAGAATGGATGATTATCTGTTGAGAATCATATATCTCTTGCAATTTGCATCTCTTAGATGCTCGGATTTAAGTAGAACCTGCGTACATAAATAGCAAGGCTGTTAACTTGGATTTCTAAAATATCAGAAACCGTTGGTTGAATTGATAGGGGGGGAGTAAACAAGCTTTTCTCAATTTTTGGGACGAAGGCTTTGTTGTTCTATAAAAATTGCTAGAAAATTTGCATGCTTATGTATAAAACTGCGGTATAATATCTAGTTTTCAGTTGCACTGAGTCACTGACAGCTTGCGCATTTATTTCAACTATCAGGCTTGATGAGAGGAAGCGGCGCAAGGATTTTATCATCGAGAGGAATTTATTGTACCCAGATCCTTTTGAGAAAAACCTATTGCCGGAAGAGAGGCAGATTTGTCAGCAGTATAGGGTGTTCATGCGGTTTCATTCAAAAGAAGATCACGAGGAACTGCTGAAAACTGTTATCGAGGAACATCGGATTCTCAAAAGAATACAAGATTTGAAGGTTTAACTCTATTCCACCTGCACTCACAAGAAGATTGTAGATCTTAATTAGGACTAGGAGCTATGACTCGATCTGCACTCACTAGGAGCTATGACTCAATCTCCATAACTTAATGTGAGGCATAAATTAAACCCTTCTAGAACAACCTAACCCAGGTTTGAGTGAAGACCAACCCCTGCCAATTTGAACTTTAGGCTTTTACATTGACCCGGTTGGAACGGTCCTGATTTGAACACCTTCGGTAACTGAACAACAACATGATAAATGCACACAGCGGAAACAAACTTTGAGCCAAAATGAGCCAACCAATCCCAAAACTAATACTCTCATCTTATTTACCCAACTCTATAACAAGGAGTAAGATGTCTGGCAGATCTAGTTCTAGGTTTAGCTCTAATCGATGTCCTTAGAAATATTCGTAGTAAATCCCTGAATTCGAAACCATTGGTGCTTTCACTGATTTGTGTTCTCCGTGAAACTGGAGTAATTTCATTGCAGGAAGCCAAAACTGCTGGTTGTCGCACATCTTCCGAGGCAGAGATATTTATTAGGCAGAAAAGGAAGCGAGAGGCAGAAGAATATGCACGAAAAATGAAGGATACTATGGAGGGTGGTTCAGGGGGTAAAGGATTGCTAAGGACAAGTCATCCTCGAGAATTTGGTATCAAGGACTCATCTTCAACAGCTCCAGAATATCCCACTGCTAGATCTCTTGATGACTGGGATGTCTCCGAGTTTCAGGGAGCTGATCTTCTCACAGAGACGGTAAGTTGTATTCTTTTTGTTTAATTTCAGAGCACTTCGGTTTTCCCTTACAAAATATTACTGGAGTTGTACGACTAAAATTTTACTAGTCCTTATTTAACCGTTGAAATACTAGTCCTAATTTAACTAAAAACACCTAACTGCGATTCATTCATATTGACCATAAACTAAGGAACGAAACAACGAAATAAAGAATGGGAAAGAGAAATCACCTTCAACTGTCTTTGTTGATAATAGCTGCTATTGGTTTGAGGGAAAGAGCAATAACAAAATGATGAGGGAAGCCGAGGAAGAAGATGAAGATGAATAGCAGGGGAAATTGCTTAGAAAATGGAAATATTATAGAGGGGTATTTTGGTCAGGAATTTTAAGTTCTAGAGGAAAATTCAATTGAAACGGAATATTACATTTTTAGTCACCCGAAAGACACATAGGCAGCGAGTTCTAAATTGACGTTCTTTAAGTGAGAACAATTTTTAAATTTTACATTTGTAAGGTCGTAACTCTAGAAAAGTTTCTTTCCAAAAAAAAAATGCTTCAGAAAAGTTGTTTATATTGTTAATTTTTCCTTCAAAATAATGATGAAGTAAATAAAAATTGCCTCACTTAACTAGTAAAACTTGTGTTTGTGATAGTGTGAAGTACGATCATTTAATGCAATTACCGATGTAATTTTCACCATGGGGTATGTTCGTCTTTGTACCGTTAACATAGGGATAACCTTGTGGACATTTTGACCCCTGTACTCCGCCAGTTGTGACCATGTGGGATTCCTTCAGACACAGGGTAACACTGCAACTTGTTTTGTTCCTGAAACAGGAAAAAGGGGTTTGTAAGGAGATCAGGATACTGCCGTCACATTATCTGAGTATGCTGCAAACCCTGTCAACCGAAGTGATGAAGGGGAACGTCAGCAAGAAATCGGATGCGCATAGATTCTTCAATGTTGAGCCAAGCAAAGTGGATAGAGTGTATGATATGCTTGTGCAAAAGGGAATTGCTCCACCATGATCGAGCGCTATTGTATGTTCCTGCCATTTCGATAGATTTTGTAGTTTTACACATACTTTTACCTGAGAACCACAGGAATGAATCACATTGAGGACAGTTAGCATCGCTTCTATGACACTGCTACAGGTTAACGTCTCTCATACTCTCACTAAAGGTATAATTCCGAAAGAGGGAGTGTTTTCTCGTCTTTTTGTCGTGTGTGAGAGGGAGACTGTCAATACATTGCAAAAGTGAGGGATGTTAATCTGTTACCTACATGGCTACATTGCTCAAATAACTTCAATAGTGATTTCATCAAAATTGGTGTAAAAAAAGGGAGATGAGGTTACTTGTTAGTGATTAATTTTAAATACAGTTTTTCAATTATTTATTGTTAAATTTTTCATTTTAAATATTTAACATGTGCTTTTAGGTTACATTTTGAAAAACCGTTTTAAATATTAGGTTTCAAATTTGTTCGATGGTGAACATGACGAAACTTTAAAATTTCCCAATTCAACAAGGCCTTAACTAACTGATGAAGTCTGATCTTAAGTACAAAATAGATTTCACAACTCCATGTAGAATTAGTAGCCTTCTTGTGTGGGACTCCGTATGGCTATATATAGTTAAGGACACCGTTACCAAGGCTGAGATAAAAAGGACCACAAATCTTAATATCCTATCATAAATTCTCATCTGCGACGGCAATATTCATCGTAAGCTTGTAACGGGTCAAAAATTATCTATTTGGGGAGATAAAGATAAATCATTTGTGGATTTCGCACTTTTATTTTTGTTTTATCTAAACAGGTGGGTGTACTTGACCCGTTACAAGTTTGTGATGGATTCATGGATATACCCGTCAAAAGAAAGACTTATTGAAATTTTATACTCCTCATATATTCTACCTCATACTTTGATCATAGGATCTTACAATCCTCCATATATTCCCGCAATTCGATCTTACCACTCCATCTTTAATCCAAAGTATTATTACGATCCTAATAATCTTGATAACCCGTGATATGGAGTATAAACTGCAAACATCTACGGAGTATGTTGGAAGCCGTCTTTTATTGAGTTTTGCGCTTGTTATAGCAAAATAGTAAGTTTTGCTTGCGACGGGTCATTATTTGTGACGGATATTTTGTGAGGTAAAATGAATATAAAATAGGTTAGTGGAGAAAGGGGACCACGGAAATAGTGTTGCAGAGAGAGAAAAAGTGGATATTTTGTGAAAGAAAACGGTATCCGTCACAAGCTTGCGACGGATAGTGCCGTTGTAAATAAGAATTTGTGATAGCAAAATAGGACTATTTGCGTATATTCAATACAAATTTTATTGAGCTTATATGGAGTGTTTTTTTAAAGCCGTTATAAATTTTGACTTATATATTAATTTTTTAGGTGAGTAAAATTAAATCTTAATGAGTTTATATGTATTATTTTTAAATTTCAATATAATATTTGAGTTAATTTTTTTTATAAAGACGCTCAAAATCATTTTAATAAAGTTCATAAAAAATACATATAAACTTACCTCAGTAAACTTCAAACATATAGCCACTTTTAACCATTAAGCCCAACACATTTTTGTGAAATTTTTGTTTAAAAATTATTCTTATTTTTATGTTGGGGGTGACACTTGCCTACCCTATCCACCCCAAATCCGTCATGCTCCACCACAAGTTAGTGACTGTCAAAATATATATATATATATATATATATATATATATAGAGGCCGGATCACGTGAGGCCGCCTCTTAGGATGAGGCCGCGCATCCCCAAGCTTATAGTTTCACAGTTTCACAATATTTGCTTCCAGTTTCACAAGTTAAGCTTCTAGTTTCACAAGTTAAGTATCTAGTTTCACAGTTTCACAGTTTCACAAGTTAAGCTTCTAGTTTCACAGAATAAGCTTCTAGTTTCACAAGTTAAGCATCTAGTTTCACAGTTTCACAGTTTCACAAGTTAAGCTTCTAGTTTCACAGAATAAGCTTCTAGTTTCACAAGTTAAGCATCTAGTTTCACAGTTTCACAGTTTCACAATATTTGCTTCCAGTTTCACAAGTTAAGCTTCTAGTTTCACAAGTTAAGTATCTAGTTTCACAGTTTCACAGTTTCACAAGTTAAGCTTCTAGTTTCACAGAATAAGCTTCTAGTTTCACAAGTTAAGCATCTAGTTTCACAGTTTCACAGTTTCACAAGTTAAGCTTCTAGTTTCACAGAATAAGCTTCTAATTTCACAAGTTAAGCATTTAGTTTCACAGTTTCACAGTTTCACAATATTTGCTTCCAGTTTCACAAGTTAAGCATCTAGTTTCACAGTTAAGATGATCATGAGAAAGAGGACGCCGGCGAAATCGGCGACAGCGTCTTTGAAGGAGGCGCCGGAGGATTGAAAATAGCCGAAGTGATCGGCGAATTCTTATGCTTCTCTTCGATGAATTTCTGGATCGCTTGCTGACTTGAACCGGTTCTATCCTTCAATGTCGTTATCGCTTCGCTTATCATCTGCATTTCCGCCATTAAAACAGCATAATCAGCTTCAAACTCCATAAAAACACACAAATTCAAACAAAGTCAAGTATAGTCATCAATATAGCAAAATTTGAAGTACCAGAAATTGAAGCTCATATAATTAGATTATTCGGGATCATGAGTAAATAACCAAAACGGATGCATAATCAAACACACCGACAGTAAAATTATATTATAAAATCAATAATAAGTAGCAAAGTCTTTACTCTAGTTATTTAATATTTAATAATATTTAATATTTATGCTAAGATCTCATACTACTACTGGCCTTTGTTACGAGGTAGGTGACAATGAAAGTAAAAAAAGGAAGGAGAATCTTACTTGGATTAGGGAGAGAAATGAGAGAAGTGTCATGAGCTTTAATTCTGGCATTCCCTTCGTCTTCTTCGTCACTTCTTCAGCGACATTCTCCGCCGGAGTAGTTTCTGTCGCCTGAGCAGCACCAGCGAGAAGAGAAAAAATGGCGCCCCTCCACGCTACCGACGCAGACACCACAACCACCGCCATCACCGTCCTAACTGGGGGCTCCCTCGCCGCCCTAGCCGCCGCACTCTCACTCTCCGACCCGGAGCTCCGACGCCGGCAACAGGCCGTTCAAGTCGGCGGCGGAGATAAGGAGGTTGTCCGAGATCTCGTGATATTACCTGGGTTAGTACGGTGGATGATTGGGGTTGAAGAAAAAGAGAGAGAAATGAATTTTTTTTTTGATATTATATAGGACACGTGTCAAGATCTCGTGCGTTCATGCTACTAAAATCTAACGGTTTAGAATGGTCCGACAGCCTCACGCTAAGAGAGCGGCCTCACGTGATTCAATTTCTATATATATATATATATATATATATATATATATATATAAAACAAAGCAGTTTGTTATTCTAATGCACTCTACCAACGTAGATAATACTTAGCTCAAACGACCGTCAATTTGTGATCTTTCAATCATGAATATTGTAATGGTGAGTCCACATGGTACCAGTCTTTTGCGTTATGCTATACAGTATACACCGAGAAAGTGTGCAGATTATATAATTTAGTTACAATTATTGTTCAACCAAGACTTGTTTTATTTGTTTTTTTAATGTAATTAGTTACCATTGTATTCTTGTTTACACTAATTTCTTTTTTATTATTTTATTATTATAATATTGCCAATTTGACAACAATCAAATTCCCACTCTTTCTGCCGACTGCCGACATTTTCTCATTTTTGTCATCAAAGTTTCTTTATTTTGTAACCATTCAAGAATATATATATACGGAGTATATATATATGAAACCATCAAATTGGTACTCTATCATTGTTCATATCTATTTTATTATTTTTAAAATTGTTTTTGTAACGATACACATTAATAAGTTAAATGTGATAAAATTTATAAATATTATAACTAATTATGGTAAAAATGAGTTTATAATTAAATATCTTCTGAGAATATCCTATAAATATTTCCACATCACCTTAAAAAAACTGTTTTTAAAATTGTAAAATGAGCTCATTAAAATTTAAAACTTGTCCCAAGACATTAGACATCCTCTCAAAAACACTTAGTTTTAACCTAACATTTATGCACATATGAGTGTTTCATAATAATTTAATAAAACTAGTTTTAACCCGTGCAAAAATGCACGGGTTGCTTACTAAAATTCTAATATTACAATGCGAATTACAATGCGAATATAAATCGACATTATTATTTTCATTGTTACAAATTAAACACCAATGCGGATGTAATTTGTTGGCTTTATTTTAAAATAGCGATTAGTTTATTATTCTTTCAATTAATTCAATTCGATTAACTTTGGCCGAGTTAAAAATATATGAGGAGTTAGATTGTGCATTCTACGTAGTTTGTTGACGACTAATAGTAACTCAAAATTAATACATACACCTAAACAACCATAGTAAAAAGAAATTGGGCTGAAATTTAAATCGAGTCCGCATTAAAACTAAACATTTTGATACCACATATAAAATTAATTTATATAATATCGGCTAAGCACCAAAAAATTCATACTAACCATAATCCTCTACTGCCACGGTACATATACAAATTAATGTCTCTACAACTTTTAAATTAATTATAACATTTAAATTGTCTGTAAAATAATTTTTGAAATAAAAATTATATTGCATGTAATATTAGTTTAATCTATTTTTTGATGTAGGACTCACATTTACCCTTTTCTTTAAAAAGAAAATGGTGTATTTGTTAAAAAATGACAACTTTAATTATCACATTTTATCAATAAATTGTCGCTTTTTTATTATAAAATATTAACACTTTTTCATTTTCTTTTAAAATCGACTTAAGGAAGACGTACATCACTAACATATATACCTTCTAATAGAACAAAAAATGGGCTAATTATGTGAAATACTTCATACGTCACTTAAACAGTAAATAATGAGCCAAACTTTCGAGCCTTGTTTAACCATTAAAAAACCTTAGCCACCTTATATAGTTTGTACACTTATAAATAACCCAAAAACACATTATATTCTCTGTATTTGTCAACTCTTTCAGTGCCCCCTCACCTTCTCAACCTCACATTCATAATATCACTATCGCAATGTCCTTCTTTTCGTTTCATTGTTCATCGTCATTCCAACACCATATTCTTCATTTTTTTCCACTCAATTTTAACTTACTCCATTACAAAAAGTTTTCCCCATATTATGAGTTAGTTTTACTAATATGTAAGGTATTACCCGATTTTTAAAAAAATTAATACTTTGTTTAGATTTTGTATTGTTTGATAGTTCTGATATTTTCTCCAATCAATTTTATACCTTCTTAAGTGTCTATTTTTCTTAAAAAAAGATGGTACTTCAACACATCGTCAATAAATGGATATACAATTAACACTTTACTGTATAAATTTTGTGAATTGTATATTTTATTAATAATTATATGTAATGGTAAATAATTTTATCATATTCTTAAATTTTTAAATATATAATTTTTTATTTTGTTGAACTTGGGGATTTATGTTTGACTATGAGCAATTTAATATATACGTAGTTATTCGCAAATTTAAAGTAAGAACTATTTAATGAGTTTATAGTGTGTATTTTTCTTAGTTTAATATATACGGAGTTTTAAGTTTGTAGATTGTCTTTTTTCAATTGTCGATTTTGTTAATTTTTACTCCATATCATATATAATCATCTTATTAATAAAGATTATTAATAATGGAAATATTGGTATAATCAAAATTTGAAAAATTATTTTTAATAATTAGTATATAATTTTTTTTGTTAGATTGCTAGTTTATTATTTAATATTTTATTGCAAGATACGTACAAAACATAAACATTTACGTATAAAATATGGTTGTTTCTATGAAATTAATTTCAGATTATTTGATGCGAGTCTCACCTTTATTGCTAAAAAACTACATATAATGACGTGGACGCGTGCAGATGTTTAAAATGTTCTTGTATTTATATAAATAAGATTTATAATATCAAAAACGAAGAGTATGAATTGAACAATACTCTACACTTATTAATTTATTTCACCAACCACATGTTTTATTTGTTGATTGTTGTTCAAATACTTTATAATATAAAAAATCAATCACAATAATATAAACAATGAATTTATTTGAGGGAGTTTATCATGCCAAAATAACAAATTACAATATGAACAATAAATTTATGTCGAAAAACATATAAATCAAATTTTCTTGGAGTTATAAAATAAAGAAATGATGATCCTAATGTCATAGAAGTTAGATTTGTGAAGTTGTAACTGGAAATAGGAGGACGTGGGATATTGGCACTATAATAGTGGGAATAATTCATTTGATGATTATTATGTTAAATTAGGTGACGTGGCTTTCTAAAAATTCATGAAATGTTTCTGCTTTAATATATAGAAGATAGGAGAGAATTTACCACTTTATAAATTAAATAATTACTCCCTCTATTAGACTATTATCAATTAGTTTAAGGATGAAACTGATGTTTATGAAGAGACTCTCTCTTCTCTATTTAAGCATGGCCAAACTCGAGCCAATGGCTAAAAATTTGGGTATAAATGTATGATGATTAACTAGCTCGCATGATTGGTTTTAGATGGAACCTCTCATCGATAATAGATGGATTTTTCAATTTTTATTTTTTTTTAATTTCGTTGAAGTTTATTTCCAGTTTATAATCAAACCATATCTAAAGAAAAAAAATGTTTTAGAAGAACTATTTTGGATCCAAAAAAGGTTGTATATGCATGTCAAATATTACGGTACAAAAATACATATTCTCATTTAAGATGTTATTTTCCGTCTTAAACTTAAGACATAAAATATCATACCACTTGTGTTAAAGAAAGAATAATATATTGCTTTTTTTCTGCGCATTTTTACAACTGATATGTTGTTCACCCGTTTAAAACTTAAATGGACATGCAGTCTCTCTCGAACACTGAAGACAACTTAATCGATAGACCCTTTATAAATTTATTTTTTTCATTTCAAGACTCAGGAATATCGACACTATCTGTTACAAGTTGAAAACGGATAATATTCTCTCATAATATTAAAAATGGAAGGACAAGCAGGGTGCTCCATTTTATTCCTAGTTAATTTATCAGTTGCATATTATAAGAGGATATTCAACTAACCAAATATGTTTGGTGTGGTGGTTGTTCACCTCATCCCTTAATCATGAGGTAAGAGGTTCAATCTCAGCCCATGTGACCCCATGAGAATGGAGCAACACTTTTCTATTACTGAGCCATTAAACGACACCCCATTATAAATCATTATAAGACGACTGATGAGGCAACTACGGCTTATGAGGCTTCTCAAGGGATGTCAAGGGTGAATGGGTTTTATACTAGTTTACCACGTGATGAAGTTAAGGATAAACTTGAGAATAGTGTTCCTGTTTATCTGATTGGAACGGGCCAAGGGTGTAATACTATCAGGGTGAAAGTGGATGCTAGTTGGAATTTGTCTTTAAAGTCTTCTGCAGGTTGGGTGGCATATGATCCTGATGGGTTAATCCTCTATGAAGGAGGCAATAGCTCATGGTCTGAATCTGCATTACAGGCGGAGGCGAAGGGTATTCGAGAAGTTTTACGATGGGCTAGCGCTAATGGTTTTCTACATTTGGATGTGTATTCTGATTGCTTACAAATCTTATTCCAAATCACAGGAGTGGAGAAGGAACACCATTTGACGCAAAGAATACTTCTCGACATTGAAGCTAATTTACCTCTTTTTCATTGTATTAGTTTTAATTTTATTCCTAGAAACTTGAACTCAGTTGCTCATCGCCTAGCGAAACGAGCAATGAATTTGTAAGTTTTTCTTTTACGGCTGCAAAAAAAAAAACTTGTAACGAATAGTATCGATGCCTAACCAGAATTTATGTGGTATCGCCTAGCCAGAGGCGTATCTAAGACTCGATCATAGGGGGTGCAAAAACTTAACAATTATTTCGACGATATGAACTCAAATTTAAACACAATAAAATCGTGAGGCCAGAGTAAAACACAAAATTAAAAAAATTGGTTCTAAATAATTCAATAAGGTATAAATAAAATAATTTGTATAAATTTGCAAGTCTATAGCTCTTTAATGAGAAAAGAGTACATTTTATAATATAATCCAGATAATTCTAGCCCAATAATATGATCTTAGAACATTAAATAGCAATAAAGTCAAAATTTATTACTAAATGAGAAAAAAATGCAAAAATGTCGTACATGAAAGTCAAACCCGTGACCAAATTTGTAGTATTGCAGTATCTAACCACTACACCACCAAATATTTAATGAACCTTATAGAAATTAGCTTATACTCCCTCCGAGTCTGTATGATTGTTCCTGTTTCCTTTTTTATGCGAGTTTCGTGATTGTTCCTATTTCCTTTTTTAGTAAATTTTTTGTGCTCTAAAATCAATTCAGTGTGAGGTAGGGTGCTTTGTGTGGTTTAGAATCATTTTGTTATTTCTTATGCATAAAGCAAAAAGAACAATCACTCATACTCGAAGGGATATATTTTCGAATAAAGGGGGTGCGGGTGAACCCCCTGCACCCCCATAAAAACGCCACTGCGCCTAGCAACTGTTGGTAAGTGGAAGAAATATAGTGTCGGTTTGGGTGTCATGAGACTCTCACCAAATATGTCTAGCCGTTCTAATTTTGGTCCTACACATCAAAGCATATATGTCATGCACTGTTAAAAAAAAAAAGAACAAAGCAACACTTAAATCATTTATTTTAGTCCTACCTATCAGAATAGGAATAACAATCATAAATTCATAACACATCAATTAATCAAATTTGTTAGGGCATCGTAATCCTAAATTTGATAAATTATTTTATATTACATACACGAGTTAATTTAAGAATCCAAATTTTTATTTGTGACGAACATATCCGTCGTAAGTTTACGACGAGTCAAATGATATTCATGTGGAAGAGATAATATAGAAGTAGAATACCTAGGTACTAAGTCTACTAACAAACTATTTTGTCTTATCTACCAATATGGGTAGTATTTGACCTGTCGTAAGTTGTGATGGATATACCCGTTACGAGTAGAGTTGATCAGATGGTCCAGGCTCGATGGCTCGACGCGATCCAGCCCGATTTTTCTCGGGTTTGGGTTATAGTTTGGCCCAAAACGCCTGTGGCCCGACCTAAAAAAAATGTCTGATATAAATATAGGCTCGGGTTTGGGCCAACCTAAAGGCCCGTTTTTTGGCCCGACCCGACACTGCCCAATTTTTTTAAAAAAAAGGTCGAAAGTTGCAATTGTATATTAAATGGACACTAATAATCTAATATCACAAAGCATTGAATTATCAACTTTTCGGATATTTTTATATTTTTATAGTACAACTTTAATTAGTTAGTGTACTAATAACTTTTTGTGAACTCATGAGTTATGTATGATGCTGATATTATTCTCCTGGCCAAAAATGTAGAAGTCAAACACCTAATAATTGAAAAGTTTATTTCGTTGCTAATAGCTTGTTCACATATCCATTTTATTGATTGTTTCATATATTGTATTATTTTGGTGCGAGACCTATTATAGGCCGAACAATTATTACCTTGGGCCAAAAAATCTGGCCCACCTTCCAGGCCCGATCCATGTGTTTGGGCTGTTCATTTACCACGAGCCCAGCCTAGTCCGGCCCATGATCAGGTCTAGTCACGAGGGTGACTCGGTGAATTCAAAAATAATGAGTTCGAATTTTCAAACTTGTTTTAAAGACCCAAACTCAAGTTAAAAACCTCTTTGTTGATTGCTGAATGTCGTTAGCATAATTTAACCCAACGATTCATGTAAATAAAATTTACAAGTTTACACGATTTATGTAAATGACAAACTTTAATTTTAAATCGAACATACTTAGTTGATCCATAACCGAATCAAATAGCCCGTTTACCATTTAAAATAACTCAATGACTTAACCCAACGGTTTATGTAAATGAACTTTCCAACGGTTCATTAGGTAATTATAACATGGATCAGGTAATCTAAGGGGTTGTTTGGTTGCCTGGAAAAATATGGAAAGTAAAAATTCCCATAAAGTGCAAATAAGAGAGTTGTTTGATTGCCCTCTTTTTGTAAAAATGGGGAAGTGCCACTTTCCATGGAGTGGAGAAGTTGTTTACCGACTCCCCTTCGTGTGCTTAAGTTCCTAATTCTCATATCACAAATTCTTATTTGCAACGGGTATATCCATCGCAAACTTGCGACGGGTACTATTTTATCTCACAAAATATCCATTTTTTTCTCTCCCATGTGGTCCCCCTTCTCCACTAACTCATTTTCTATCCATTTTATCTCACAAAATATCCGTTATAAATGGTGACCCGTCAGTCCGTCACAAGCAAGACTTATTATTCTCATATTGGCAACCAAACAATTTTAGCATATTTCCATGAATTAGACAATGGAGCTTATTTTCCATAAATTTGTATTTCATGGGATGTAATTTCCGTATCAACCAAACAACCCAAAACATGATTATTTCAAAATTAAAATTTGTTATTTACTTAAATCTTTGTAAATTATTTTACTTTTCTAATTTATTAAAGAAATACGATAATACGATAAAATGAGTTTGTATACGAGTGTTTCATTGTTTCATGTTAATACCTAATTGTAAATAAAATGGGTTAAAAATTGTTGAATTATACAGCACGATAAAGTTGCCAATCTTTAAACAATTCATGATTGTTGAATCGAAATTGCTTGCGGGGAAACATTGGACCCATTTTTTAAAAAAAGAAAATTAAAAGAAACGATTTCTCAATAATGTTAGTAAATACTGATAAACGACTCTTATATCTTATAAAAATAATTTTTAGTTGGTATGAGTGTATTTATTAGTGATCTCTGGTTAATCTAGTGAAAGACGGTCTCTGATGACGCTTACCGGCATTGAAAAGAGACAGCATACCGTACATACACTCTGGAATTTAGAGCCAATACACAAGAAATAAGTATATCATACACCTATATATATCCTCACTCCCTCATCTCCACTTCTCACATACACACCACTCATATCTCCACCACCACCACAACCACCACCGCAACCACCACAATGCGGTCACACGCTACGTCTGCGATGGCCGTAACCACAATTCTCCCAATCCTAGTTCTAATCCTAACAACCTCAGCCTCGGCCTTCAACATAACAAAAATCCTAGCAAAACACCCTGAATTTTCCACCTTCAATGAGTACCTTACCAAAACCCACCTAGCCAACGAAATCAATCACCGCGAAACCATAACCGTCCTCGCCCTCGACAACTCGGCCATGTCGAGTCTCGTCTCAAAAGGGTTTTCTCTTTACACTCTACGTAATGTCCTGTCCCTGCATATCCTGGTCGATTACTACGGTACCAAGAAGCTCCACCAGATCACTGACAGTACCACCACCACCGCGTCCATGTTCCAGTCCACCGGTGATGCGGATGGTAACTCGGGTTATGTCAACATTACTGATCTTCACGGTGGTAAAGTCGGGTTTTCTCCAGCAGATGCAGATGGATTGCATTCGTTTTTTGTCAAGTCTTTGCTTGAAATGCCGTATAATATTGCTGTTATTCAGATTAGTCAGGTGCTGGATTCGGCTGAAGCCGAGGCGCCTACGCCTGAGCCTAGCTCGATTCATTTGACGTCTTTGCTCGAGTCTAAGGGTTGTAAGGAGTTCGCCGGTTTGCTCACTGCCTCTGGTGCTGATAAAACCTTCCAGGTATCCATCTCTCTGTCCATTTTTTGTATATGAATTCTGTTTTAACCTCTCCGTCTCGGTCATATGTTTACTTTGAATAAAAATAAACAAATGAACTGCGAGGGAGTACACAACTTAGATCTAAACCACATGGTATATATTGTTTTACTCGAAACAATATGTTCGATTAATTTATGCAATAAATAGAGTTATTTTTCGAAATAGGCGGTTTTCAACAATTAATTAACGAAATAGCTTACTTTTCAAATTAATAATCGAAAATGGGTCAAAACATACTATAGATCACATGGTATATATTGTGGTACAAAACATAATATAGACCACATAATATTTCGAGTAAAACATGAATTAATTTGCTTTAAAAAAACTCAATTTTAACAATTTCACAGAGTTGAATAATTAACTGTTTGGATTCGAATCTCGTCCAATATTCGTTTTTAACTATTATGAAGTATATTCAGTTTACCCAATATCAGTCGAAGACTCGAAGATAACGAATCAACTTTTAACGGTTTTAAGTATATAAGTTATATTTGTAGTTAAAAACATTGTTGTTAGCTAATCATAATTATAATTAATTGTTCTAAACTTCTCATCAATCATCATAATTAGTGCCTTTGCTACTTTATTAGCAAAAGATGCAAAAGGTGCTTGATTCTTGTTTTAATAGTTGATAAAGACTAGCAAAAATCGACCCTTATTTAGGAGATGGGGTAGTTAGGATTTAAATCTAATCATTGAATAATTCAATTAATTTTATTTAATAGTAAACATTTTTTACATTATAAAGTCATTCTTGATGCTTACGGGTGTCGAACCATCGAAGCTAGTGGTATCACTAGTATGAATGTATCGCTAACACTTTACCAGCTCAGCTAATCGATCAACACATATCAGTAATAATATCGTTAATTAAAGCTAACAGAAATTGATGGAATAATATTTACTTTATCATAAAGTAAAAAAAGAGCCATTTCCAAACTATAATTCACGCTTCTTTTTTTCGTTTACTTTTAAACTAAGCTACCTAAAAGCACAAAATATTCCTATTTTCTCCAACCAATAATTAACAAGAGAATAACTTGAAATGAGAGGAACAAAACTAAATTAAAGTTGTCCTTATTTCGGACGGTCTATTTCGATCTGAAATAATAAGACGGAATTTTGTAACTATTATTAAACAAATTATCATAAATTGTAATACTGACTATACAGATATAGATATATTTAGACCTTGTTATTTCTAACTTAATTTCAGCTTATTTCAGTTTTGTTTAATTGTATTCCCTTAAGTTTTATTTATGTTCAATCAATTATGTTCAGTTAATCTCTTCACAAATTTATTCAACTAAATTCATTTCAGCTCAGTCTCACTCAATTTAGTTCAATTAAACTCTACTTCGTTTAATTTAATTCAGCTCGTTTCTGCCGAAAAGAACAGGGCTTTAAACATAAAAAGATTATATATGTTTGTGTGAATGGTCTCTTTAGTTCTGAAATAATAAGGAGGAATTCTACTGACTATATAGTTACAAATACATTTAAACATAAAATGATTATATATATGTCCACGTGAAGCTTACGACGAAAGAAGTCCGTCTGAAAAAAGAATTTGCAAAATTAAACATATTTTCTTATTTTGTTGTGATTCTTCAGGACAATATTGACAGCGGACTAACGGTATTCTGCGTTGGCGATAACGCCGTCAAAACATTCATGCCAAAATACAAAAACTTAACGGCAGGAAACAAAACGGCGTTACTTTTATACCACGGTGTCCCCGTGTACAACTCAATGGGCATGCTCAAGTCCAATAACGGAATCATGAACACGCTGGCCACGGACGGGTCCAACAAATACGATTTTACGGTACAAAACGATGGCGAATCCGTCACGTTAAAAACTAAGGTCGTAACAGCTAAAATCACGGGTACATTAGTCGATAAGGACCCGTTATCTGTGTACAAGCTAGACAAGTTTTTATTGCCACGAGAATTATTTAAAGCATCAAAAGTTAAAGAGGCGCCCGCTCCAACTCCTGATGCTGAGTCACCTAGTGATGATTCGGCCGATGGACCTGACACGTCGGATGACGACGTGGCGGATTCGACGTCCGGGAAACATAAGAAGAATGGTGCTGGAATGATCAAGAGTGGAGGATTTGTTGGTGTGGGTGTTGCTTTGTGTTACGGTGTGCTGGCATTTTTGTAAATTTATTTAAATTTATTTAATTTTTGTTAATTAATCAATATAAAATATAAAGTGAAAATATATAGTGATGGGTTTTGATTTGGATTTATTGTGTAGCACTGGAATTTGGTTGTAATGAGCTGTTTGGAATTGGCAAGTATTGATCACCGACGGTATTTGGTGGGATTTCACGTGGATTTAGAGTCAAATGTTTGAAATATATATTGATTTATTTGATTGATCAAAGAAGATACTCAATTGTTCTCTTTTGCAGTTATGCTACTTGTCGAGTGGACTCGTCCCACTAGATAATTTATCTCAAATTCTCACTAAAGACGAGTAATATCCGTTATAAGTGGATCTGGTCCCCGATCCTGATTCTTAGGATTGGATCTTAATGGGTTGGGTATGAGTCTGAATTTTTGAGACCCACTCGGGTATGGGGCGGGTATGGGTCTTATATAAAAACATCGGATTCGGGGGTCTTGGTTTTGGGACCCTACCCGACACTTAGACCTTATATTTATTAAAAAAAAGAAAAACAAAAATAAAAACAAAAAACACACATACAAACGTCAATAACGCAAATAATACACACAAATAAATGACTCTTATTAGTTATCATTAATATATTATACGCATATCCAAATAACCATTAAGAATAACGAGGAAATTGATGAAAGTGATGAATTTGGGTACGGTTAATGATACTTCGTACTGTATAATTTAGGGTCGGGTACGGGTAATGATCCAAATATCCAAGACTTTGTAATACTTTAATCAAAATTTTGTAATTTAATTCGAACCTTGGTATATTTTATTGAATGACTCGTTAAAAAAAAATTGGACCATAGGGTAGACCCTACCCGGACCCAGACCCATTAGGGTCGGGTATGGGTCCATTAATTTCAGACCCTTTAGGGTCTGGGTCGGATATGGGTCTAAGGTTTTTTTTACTTCGGATCGGGTCAGGTCTTGTCGGTAGACCTGGCAAACGGGTCATTCGATTCAGTTTCGGATCAGTTTCATTCGGATCGGGTAATTTCGGTTTACCTTTATTTTCGATTTCAGTTCGGTGCAATTCAGGTTGGAATCAGTTTTCGGTTTTAATCGGTGGTAAATATTTCGGGTCAGTGCAGGTTCGGGTCAGGTTAATTTCGGAACAGATGAGATTCGAGTCGGGTCAATATCAGAGCAGATGAGATTCGATTCGGGCCATATTCGGATCGGATGTCAAGGGATTAATTGATTATATTTATATATCAAATATTTCGATTTTGTTTTTTATATAATTTTTATATTTTTGTCCGATAATATTTCAAACTTTATTAATAGTAATATAATTTATTCGACATTTTTTTTCTTATCTAAGTTTTTTTTATAATTATTGATATAACAAATAATTTAAATATGAACGGTCAAACATGCAATTGAGAAATAGTAGACATTCTTACATAAATACTCCATAGTATATACTTGATAAATTGATCATAAGTATTTCATATCTTACAAGATTGACTTATCTTTTATCGTAGTATATACTTATCTTTTATCGTGAGTATTCGTCCTATATATAATACGGTTTTTCTAATGCGTGCCTTATAGGCACGCATTAATACTTAGTTCGGCACATGTTAAGGATTATCTATAGATAAAATCTTTTAGTTACCTCAATTATCTCTTATTTATCTTATTTTTCTCTCCTAAATATTCTTATATTTTCACCTTAATATTTCTTTCTCTCTCCTCAAATTTCCTTCCAGACCTTATTTTTAGTGTGACATTCATTCATATTGGATTTTTTTGTTTTTAAATTCTACCTAAACACCTATTTTTCGTAATCAACAACCTAAACAATTAATTGAAATTTATTTACACTAAAATAATACTAATTGAGTATAACGAAAATAATCAAAGAATGTCATAATTACTCCAAACAATTTTTATCGTCTCAAATAAATTTTAAGATACAAAATTAAAAGGGTTTTTCTATAAGGTAACCCCGTATTTTATCAAATCCCACACGATAACCCTATTTTTAATTTAACCTCAAGTGGTAACCCTGTATTTAAAATTTATTTGAGATGACAAATAAAAGGGTACAAAAGAATGATCTCTCAATAATTTATTGAAACCCGTCTCTCTTAAGTTTTAGTGTTAATATTATTTTAGTGTTATTAAATTTTAATTGATTATTTACATTCTTGAATAAGAATAATAGGTGTTTAGGTAGAATTTTAAAACAAAAAAATCAAACATGAATAAATGGCACAATAAGAATGACGAATGGAAGGAAATTTGAGTAGAAAGTGAGTGAAATATTAAGGAGATAATACAAGAATATTTAGGAGAGATAAATAAGAGATAATTAAGGTAATTTAAAGATTTTATATATGGATAATACTTAACATGTGCCTAATTAAGTATTAATGCGTGCCTATAGGACACACATGAGAAAAATCGTATATATATATAATAAATGTTATCACAAAAATTACTACATTCGGGTAATTTCGGATTTCGGTTGAATTTCGGTCATCATTAAGCAGGTTGAAAACGGTTCGGGTGTGTTTCGATTCGATTCAAACAAGTTCAGGTTGAAACAGTTCAGGTTTATTCGATCTCGGGTCTATTTCGGATATTACAAATTCAGTTCAATTTCGAATCAATTCAGGTCGACTCAGGTTTCGGGGTGAAGTTCAGTTATACCTTTCGGATGTACGGTCAGGTGTCGATTCAGTTATTTTCGATCGGTTTTTCGGGTTCGGTATACTTTTGCCAGGTCTACTTGTCGGACCCTACCCAGACCCTGCCCATTGTCATCCCTACTCTTACGTAAAGCAAGTGATAATATCTACAAGATGCTCCATTTCCTCCCACTTGCATGACCACTTGCTTTATTGTGAGAGTAAAGTATCCGTATTTAACTTGTGACCGATATTATCGGTTACAAACAAAACTCTTTGATAATTTATACTTCCTCCATTCATATCCAAACTACACCTATTCCATTTTAATTCATATCCAAACTACACCTTTTCTAATAAAGCCAAAAAAAATTACTAAAGTATCATTATGAAGATCAATTATTTACACAAAATGTCATCAAATAGCCCATCATTACTTCACCACAAACAATAAAAAGCAACATACACATTTCCAATTGTACTTTCAATCATATTTTAATAAACTCGTAAAATTTGTGCAAAAAAACATAAAGACATTATTGATTTGAATGGAGGAAGAAATTGTTACGTTTATAAATTTTGTTTATAATCGTTTTCTTTTAATTCATACCTTGCCGCCATCTTTTCTCAAATTTGCAGTTTTTGAGAGGTCTTTCTGAAGTGACGAAAAGTTAAAGAGTATTCATTCTTAATGAGAATTTATGTTGTTATGAAGTAGATGATTATTGCTAAATGTGTAATTAAATATGGAAATCAATTGATTTTAGACCACAAAGAACTTAACAACGAACAGTGGCGACCGGCAAACCCAGATTATATGTTTGGGGTAGCGGAAAAATGTTTTAAAAGATAAAATGGAATTCGAACCTAGGCCACATGAAGGAAAAGCAAGCATTTACCATTGAACCACAAGAGAGTTAATATAAATTAAATGAGATAACATCTATTTATCTACTAATAAATAATATTTGGGATGGAAAAAATCCACCTTCTAAGTCAATTTTTTAAAGTTTGGGGTAGCGGCCGCCACCCCCTAACTAATATGTGGGTTCGCCCCTGCCAACGAGGGAAAGGGGAATCAACAACCGATTAACATGGAAATGGAAAGGGAAACTATTAGTCAGACTAGGAATGAGTATATTTTATGTAAGATATTTAATAAAATAAGTAAGTATTATAAATATTAAAGTTATTACATTTTAAAGTTATAATTAACCTATCATTTTATTTATATACATGTATTTGATATTAAATTCAAATAATAGAAAGTAAAATTTACATATTGATAAATATTTTTTTTTTAAATGTTATATGAACTATGAAGTTGATAATTATACATTTATACCTGGTTCACCCGCTTTACCTTACCCCTTACCACTACATTTTAGCATTACTTTAATGATGTTTGTCAAGAATTTAAATTATGAATTTTGAAATTTTATCGATATTGTGCTGCTTAAGTAATTATGCACAAAATGACCGTAAAATATGCTATAGCAAGCTTTATGTAATAATTTAATAAAATAGGCAATTTTCTTAATAAAACACAAGTTATATAATTAATCGAACAATTAGTCAATCACCATGGTAAAGAATTTACAAAATGAACCGAGAATCTGTAAAAAAAAAAAAAAAAAAAAAAAAAAGGGAAACAAAAAGTATGAGCCGAACCCGACATAAAGATAAGAGGTAGTCAAGTTAAGATATAGTGACCCACCTATTTACGTAATTTGGTTAAAACGAACACGACATGAATATTAATATTATTATACTTGTGAGATGATTGAGATCTTTAGACGTGAAGTTTACCCAAATAACCCATTCGTTTGGTTCACGAAGACTAAATAAATAATACTAATTCCATAATTAATTAATCATCCTAGTACATTGTAAAACCGATCATGGTAGGAGGAGGTCAGCAGCGGGCAAGAAAATGACAGTGGGGATACCAGGGGAGGGGGGATGCTCTTTTAGAACACTTGCCATAGTACCAGCTTTTTCCACCGCACCGGGATCTGAATATGACAAAACCTCAATATCAGCAAACCCGAGCTGCCTCTTGATCAGATCCTTGTTCTCTGAAAGAACCTCGAGTTCACGAAATGGAAGCCTTGATTCCAGTGCAAGGGGACCGAGCCGAAGGGTCTCATCTTTCTTGTATCTCATAAATGGCATACACAGCTTTTGAACTTGCTTGAAACCCGAGACCTTAAGCATCTCATTTTGTTGCAGTGCTGTAATAATTTCATCATCAGGGGAAAATCTGCAGGTTTCCGAGTTATAGTTGGATTGGAGTATTTTCAAGCACTCCACTTTCCAGGCTTCATAATTTTCATTGACGTAAATCAGAGCTCGGGCTCCGTCTGGGCCTCCTTTCTTCTTGTTTACTTGCCTTTGGAGATTCTTCCTCAAGAGAACGATCGAATCCAGGAGGTATTTGTGGGCGCTCTTAAGGGTTAAATCTGGTGGATCTGCAGAAGGCCAGCCTGCTTTTATAACAAAGCCTTCTTTTTTCAAAAGCTCCCTCCAAATGAACTCTGCATAGTGCGGGCAAATCGGAGCAATAAGTCGGGTTTGAACATCCAAAAACTGCGACACCAAATCCCGGTTCATGCCGGTAGCCACGCTAGAGACCCTGTACTCGTCCCTAGCAGCTTGCAAGTCATAGAAGCCAGTCTTCAAAGCCTCTCGAAACATATAGCTTCTATAGTGATCATCAGTCAATTTGACGGCCAAGTTGATCTCATTCTGGAATACCCGGTCTGCGTATGTAGATGGAACGCCTGATCTTAGTGAAGAAGCTTCTGAGATTACCGTTTCAATCCACGTGATTTCTTTTGTGAGTCGAAGAATTGCAGCATTTGCAGTTTCAAATGCAAAATTCGCATCATCTACACCGTCTCCTGCATCAGCAAGAGCAAACCGTGTTGCATCTGCTGAAAATTCTTCGATGGCCTGCTTGAGTGTTTTGAAGTTCCCTGTTGACTTAGACATCTTCGCAGAGTTCAACATTATATGGCCATTACATCTGAAACCCTGAGGCCAGTGTCGCTTCTCCATGATAGCGGTGTGATTGTAAATGCTGAAAGTCAAGTGATTTCGGACCAAATCTTTCCCTGATACTCGAAGATCAAGAGGATACCAGTACTCAAACTCCCGCTTCATCAATCCAAGCACATTTGGGTCGATTGCTGATTCCTTTGGATATGGGCCTCCACAGAACAAAAAATCCCAAACATCATCAGTCAGCTGATCAGGTTTTATCGAACCAACATTTGATCCATACATGTCCCCTTTATGAAGAAAGTGGGCCACAGTGTAATAAGCCATGTATATAGTTGAATCCGAAAGAGACTCCACCAAAAACTGTTCATCCCATGGGATTCGAGTCCCAAGCCCGAATGACCTAGAGCAGGCCCATTGATTCAGCCAGCCCAAAGTGTGTTCAAACCCACGCCGCGTCTCCTCCGAGAAACAGTTCATGTTTGCAAGGCACTCCTCGGATTTTTTCTTCCATTCCGATTCACCATAGGTTATATACCACTGGTCTGTCAGAGCGACAACACACTCGTCACCTGATCTCGACATCACCTTTTTCTCAGGCTCGCTGTAAATAATGGCCTGACCCGTTTCTATAAGCCTTTGCCGAACTTTAGGCTTTGCGTGTTCTACCTTCTCCCCTGCAAATTCTCCAACAAGCATTGTTCCCTCAGTGAAACCCTTCAGATAAGTGAGCCTCTTTGCTTCTGCAAGTTTGTCCTTATCATTTTGGCTCTTGATCTTTAAAAGAGTACAGACCGTTTCAGCAGAAATATCCCCGAATTCAGGAATATTAATAATGGGTATAATATCATAAGGAAGTATCCAATCATCTTTCACTCCGAATTTAGACCGCAGTGCTGGTTTCGATTTCAGATCATGCATAGTCATATAATCGTCGGGTGAATCACTGGGAACACTTGTGACAATCCCAGTGCCTTTGTCAGTCGAGATAGATAACATCGGAAGTGCATAGATTATCTTATTATATGAAAGCGGTGACTTTAAAGGCAAGCCGATCAAATCAGAACCAAGGACTTCAACCAAGCAAGTTGGTTTGTTGGGAATCTTCGAGTACCGTTGGTAAGCAAGGTTACGTGCCGCTCTCTCAGTGACGATGAATACTTCTTCTTCATTAATTTCAAACGCTCCGTACTCTCCATCGGGTAGAACCCAAGCATTTGTTTGCCCGTACATTGTCTCGGGCCTCAGTGTAGCTGCAGCTAGAAACACCTTTTTCCCTTCCAAAGCAATCAAGTTTGCCGGAAAAGGAGGGACCAATTCCATCTTTACGACAGTGTATTCTTGGGGCAGAACCCCCTCTCCGGAAGCCCTGTCATGATCTGCACACGGCTGCCCGTCCAATGGAGAGAAAATTGTATACCTTAGATCTTTCACAATCTTACCAGCTGCCTTGAGCTTTCTCATTTGCCACCGAACAAAGGAATCAAAAAACTGGTTTATGTCAGTTGTGACAAACGATCGCCTCCAGTCAACCCCCAAACCAAAAGCTTTCAAATCTTCAACGGCTAATGGAGGAAAATAGGTCAGCCATTTATATGGGTCCTGAAATTTTGCGATTTCTTCATCCGAAAGACCAAAACTACGCATGATCTCCCACTGGTATAGCTGTGTTCCAGTCTTAGCCACAGCCTTTGATTTTTTGCCCTTAAATTTGTCTCCTTGACTAGCAGCATTAACTTGTTCTACTAGCTCTCCGATTTGTTCCTGAACTGGAGATGGAGCTGGAAACACGGGTGGGTTCCCAAACTGCTCAATTTCTCGAGCAAGTTTATCAGCTGCAGCCTTGATGGGCATGCCGGTGCAATGAAACCCAAAAGGGAAGAGTACATTGGCTCCCCTCAGTCTATGATACGCAGCAGCAAATTCCAACTTAGAAAGAGAGAATGCATGTCCAAGATGCAAATAGCCATTCATATATGGGAATGGAAAATTCCCAAAAAACTTTTCGCCCGACTTAGGAGGGTGATCTTCCGGCTCTGCGACAAAAACGTCGTGCTCGTCCCACCAGCAGCGCACCTTTGACTCTATCTCAAGAAGCTTATTCCTCCTAGCAAAGCTTTTACTGACTTGTGCCATGTCCCTTGAAGAAAAGCTACAGTAACCATAAAAGAGCAACTCAAATTAACACATCGCTTTAATTGCATTTACACTATTGTATATGACAGAATAAAAAACATAAATAAACACAAAATTAAATAAATACTTAAAAATAAAACAGATGGCACAAATTCTTGTTTGCCACAAAGATATCCGTCATATTATATAATGGGTCAAGTTTTACCCTATAAAAGCAAGCAACCGAACAATGCTAAATCCTAAACCCTAAAGGATATTTGGGCAAGATGAGACAAATCAAACCCTAAACCCTAAACCCTAAACCTAAACCATAAACCCTAAATCAACTCATGAAATTACTGGCAAACCATGGCTAAACCCTAACAATTATAGAAGATAATATTGAAGCAAAAATGGTACCTTTAACCGATAAGCAATGAATGAATAATGGAAGCAGGCAATTTTGTGATGATCTTAGAGTCGAGTCCACCACGGACGCAAGGAGTAGAGATTGGAGGGAAGAAATAAAAAAATTAGGGTCTGCTTATTTATATTTAGAGATTGGACGCAAGGAGTAGAGATTGGAGGGAACTGGGAAGAGATTGGAGGGAAGAAATAAACTAATTATATTTAGACAATATAATAATAAGTTGATTTTCCTTAAAATTAACGTATCTTATTTATGGTATTAATTAGTATCATCATAAATAAGTATTATATTATATAATTTATAGCTTATATTATATAATTTATTAGATATCCAAGATGTTAATTGTTTAAAATAAAGGAGAATTTGTGAGAAACTACCTTACATTTATGCCCATTTGCGAACAACTACCTTACTTTTTTTTTTTTTGGTTAAAAACTACCTTTCATTTTAATTTTTTGTTAAAAACTACCTAAAAAAAGTTTTGACGTCAATTTCTTTTTATTGGTTTCACATGTGTGAGTTCTCTAAATTTTCATTCTTATTTTGTCGTTAAACTTGATATCCAAGCTTATCCTTCTTATCTAAAGTTATAAGCGAAAGGGAATTCTTGCCATTAGCTTCAATTTCTTTCTTTAAGCATGTAGAATAATTGGTCCGGATGATGAACATGGGCTAAATCGTATGAACTCTATGCTATTCGTGAATAAGAATGAAAATTTAGAGAACTCACACGTGTGAAATCCAACTCATAAATAGAAATTGGCCTCAGAAATTTTTTTTAGGAAGTTTTTAACAAAAAATTAAAATAAAAGGTAGTTTTTAACAAGAAAAAAAAAGTAAGGTAGTTGTTCACAAATGGACATAAATGTAAGGTAGTTTCTCACAAATTATCCTAAAATAAATAAGTATATTAAGTTTTGCAAATAATAGTTGAAGAACGGTTTTTCTAACGTGTGCCTTTAGGGCACACATTAATAATCTAAATGCGGAAAGATTCACACCATATTTTCATTAATTATGGTAAAAATGAGTTTATACCTAAGAATCAGATGAGAATATATCGTAAACTTTTCCGCATTTATATTATTAATGTGTGTCCTAAGCGCAAACGTTAGAAAAACCGAAGAAAGAATAATGTATAAATGAAATTAACATTATTAAATGCTGGAGTAGTGAAATAAATGTTTTGGTGAGATTTCACCGACTAAAGATTTGTAAGTCAATGCAGCTACTTGAATTCAAATAAGTTATTTAGGATTTAGGTGATACGATTGCAAGAACTGAACGAGAACGAAAATAAACTGCGAGTACGAACGATAAACGAATGAAAGGAAGAACAAACAAAAGAATTGAAAGAAATGCAAACGACACAGGCAAAATGGTGACGCGGTAAACCCAAAATATAGGGAAAACCACCCGGGAACGGTGTCCCGCTAATGATCCACTAGTAATGAAAGTATTTGAAAATAAACCTAGTAAGACGAACATGAACGAGCAGGAGGAACAAAGATCTCCAATATGCCTAAGTACAAAAGCATGTGTTTATTTTCTAAGTAACGATAATTAGGATTTTCGCAGGTGTGTGATGTTGCCTTTGGATGAGCTGAGTGGAGAATGAAAGTTGGAATGATCGACCTCAGGTAATTAGTCCATTTAGCTGCAAATAGTGAGTGAAGATTGATCGGGAAATTAATGAGATTGATTGATAAGCGGTCTAGAGGGTGACAAGATGATTGATAAGATAAAATTGCTGACATGTGAGTATATATCTAACATCAAATGGGGATAACTGGATAAGTATTGA
Source organism: Silene conica (assembly GCA_029255685.2). Taxonomy (NCBI): domain Eukaryota; kingdom Viridiplantae; phylum Streptophyta; class Magnoliopsida; order Caryophyllales; family Caryophyllaceae; genus Silene; species Silene conica. The sequence goes on from CM055313.2 coordinate 83,940,391, forward strand.
TTTTTTTCAGAGAGAAGCAAATGAACGGGAGGGTCAAAGGATGAAAAATGTCGCGGTATTGAAATAAGAAAAGAGGGAGTGAGGTCAGACGAGGGAGGAGTGTCGAGTGTGTAACTTTTTAGGGGTTGTTTGGTTCAGTGCGCTGGAATGGAATAAAATGGAATAAAAAATCATAATGGTATGAGGTTCTAATTCAATTCCATTAAAAACTTGTTTGGTTCATAATAATAAACATGAAGGAATGAAGTTTGAATCCTAGGGGGAGAGGTTGGTATGGGATTCCAAGGAGTTGGGGTGGAGTTAGAATCCATTGGATATCTAACTACATTCCAAAATCACCCAACCAAACACTTGAATCAACTCAATCCATTCTATTCCATTTCAAAGTAGTCAAACGAATACCCTCTTATAGTTATGGTTTGTTTGAGGCATTATCTATAAGGGGGTTATGGGTTGGGTGTAGAAAATTGTGTTATGGTAATTGTACGGGCAAAATCGTTTTAACAACTCAATCTTTTTTTTGGGATGATAACAAGCATTTTAGAAGACATATCTCAAAGTCATTTTATCCGCTAAAATTACTCTTGGTGAGACATGAACTTGAAATCCTTGGAATGGTGATCAAGTTTTATCACCAGGCTTGAATTCGAGACTCTTTGGAAGATTTGAACATTTCGTATTATAGTGATTATTAGGTTGACCTGTAAAACGGGTAATGTCTGGTAAAGTTGCGGGTTATAGCTGAATATAGGCCGAGCTGGGGTTAGAAGACGGGTCAAAAAAATTATGACGTATTTTATTTTATTATTTTCAACAGAAAAAACATACTTTTTAAATTTTAATCAGATTTAATATTTAAAATATTATTATATAAATTATTTTAATAATTATTTTAGTATTAAAAACGTTATATTTATATTTATTATTTCAAATATGATATATGATGATTAGTATTTTAATAATATTAAGATTAGTATTTTAATTATTTTTTTTATTATGTTTAATTCATCGAGTCGAGCGAAAGGGTAGGTTTCAACCTTAAAATAACGGGTCATTCCAGGTCAAACAAGTCATTGGTTTTAACACTAAAATTACGGCCCATTTGTGGCTAACGGGTCATTTTGGGTCAAACAGGTCAAGCAGTTTAAAATCTAAAATAACGGCCAATTTATGGTTTATAACAGGCCATTTTGGGTTAAGACGGATTTACAGATCATGTCATGTTTTAACAGATCTAGATTAGTGTTTTAATGTCCGATGTTTTTTAAAAGGTAAGTTTGATAGACATCGATTTTTTAAAACACGGATGTATGTTCAAATTAATAGACATCTGTTTTTTAAAAAATATCTGATGTCTATACTTATACATCAATTTTTTTAAAATATCTGATGTCTATTACGTTTTCTTGTAGTAGTGTCTACTTGTCTTTTCAAATTTTCAAGTCAAGAAGCTCTTGATTACGTGGCTAAATTGGTGAGTGATTTGTTGATAAAGATTATAACGCTTATTCGATAGGAATTTTTTTTTTTTTTTTTTTGATGGAAAGGCAAAATGCCTTATTTCATAAACGCAATATTAATCATGACAACAGAATTCACTGACGCCGGAACAAATTACGACCACACAGACTTACCTACAGATAGCGGAGACAAGTGAGCTAAAACATGAGCGACATTATTGTTCGCCCGACGCGTAAAAGACCAAACAACAGAATTAAAAGACGTACAACAACTTAAAATGTCCTGAATAATCAAATAAAAAGCAGTACGACCACTAGTCTTCCGTTTCAACGCTTCGACCACTTGAAAACAATCACTTTCGAACACCACATTCAGATGCCCCTTACTACGAGCTTCGAGAACGCCCTCCAAAACTGCAGCCGCTTCCGCAACATGTGGCTCCCAATCCGTCTCTTGCAAGCACACCACACACCATACCACTTCCCCATCAGCACCACGGCAAACCCCACCCCAGCTAGTTCCGATATCCCTGCGCACACCCGCATCAACATTTACCTTCACAAAACCCGTGGGAGGACGCTCCCAGCCCTCCGGACCCCCTGTCATCTCCGCTTGCAGTCTCTCGCACTGATTCACCGCCCTTGTCCCATCAAACTCCAGCTCAAATAAAATATCTAAGACTCGGTTAGAGACCCAACACGCATCTGGACGCCATTGTTCGAACACAATCTTATTTTGGTGCTCCCACAAGGCCCAACACCCCACCATGAATTTTGCTACCTCACTGCTATCCATAACCCTCCAGCGCTCCTCCACCCACTCCCTAATGTTGGGAAATGTGTCCTCAACAATAGTGCGATCACGTAATTAAATCTCATAACGAGAATGCGCAAGGGATGATACGAATTATTAGTCAACTGACCAACATTAATCGGTAATGATTGGCTAGCTAGAGTTTGACATTACTGTCGTATGACGGTGATGGTCAGTTGATCCCTTTAGGTCACACCTTTAGGACAATTCCCTTAATTGTTAAAGTGATCAAGTGTATATTGATACGATTTGATCATATTCCTTAAACTCGTATATCGAGAAACTAGAGGTTAAATCTTAATGTAAGATTTATGTTTAAAATTGAAACGTGTCAATTGTTAAACATTAAACGATATTTTAAAATATCGTAATTAGAATGAATTGGGTTATAATTATTACAAAGGTTGTAAATCGTATTGACGATTAATTATGAATGACCATTTATAGTAATTTCGAATTACTAATCAACTTTATAAATGTGATTTATTAATTTATGAATAATATTTACTTGCTAAATATGTATGATTTAAATTAAGTCAATTGTTACTTTATTAAATTGTGACATATTGTATGTCACATAACATAAAATTGGAACATTGACAAAGTTGTAAAATTAGGTCCATATTGGTATGTGTATGCCGGTTTTGGGGTGTTTAAACAAGAAATGATTTAAGTGTTTTAAGTTGTTAAAAACATAATCATTAAAGTACCTTGAGAAGGTTACCTATTAGCCACCCTATATTGCATGGGAAAGAGGTGTGTTCCCCCTTGGAGCCCTCCCATACCCGGCCACCCACACCCAAGCATCCAACATTTAAGTATAAGATGCTCACCTATGAAAACCCTAATTCTTCTAATGCTTGTATAATTTTCTAAGTGTAGAAAATCAAATAAACTCTCTTACACTCTTAGCCGAAAATCACAAGGAAAGAGAGATTATTTTTCCACCTCTAAAATCATATTATAAGATAATATTAACATACTAATAGTAGTATTATATTGACATTCTAGTAAGAGTGATTAGAATTATTTTAAGGAAGAAACCGATTCTAGTCTAGCATCTACAAGGATTCGGTTTATTGGGGGTTGTCTTGGTGCATCCAAAGGAGGTATTCTATTTTGGGTACTTGGAGGATCATCCTTGCCATTCACTTGGACCGTGTGTAAGGGTTCAATATCTCCTTATTTCCGCATTTTTAGCATGCATAAGATCTATCATAATATGTTTATTAAAGAGTTAATTAAAAGATTATGTTAGTGTGACTAAAATTAGTTTATGAGTAACTAATAAAACCTAACAATTGGTATCAGAGCAATAGGTTGTTTGCATGCTTTCCGTTTACGTTTTTACGGAGTTATAGAGATAACATAAATAAAACTTGAAATTTTCGTTTGATATAAGATATGTACGAAATAAATTTGGCATGAATACCTACTGTTTTCTAAAATGTTTTAGAATAATTGGAATAATTTTTGCATGAATATTGACTTATGGTATATTAAATCTCGGTTTATATAAAGTTTTAATGGTTAAAATCGTTTATTTTGGGAAAAATAGCAAAAATCATCTTTTGGCCGAGATTTTTCAGTATGTTATCACATGTATTTTCTATAATATGAATATGAATTATCGTAAATTATGGACTTATAAATCGTGTGATATGAATTTTAAGTGTTAAAATGCAATAAGATGAATAAAAATGGGTTAAAATAGTTATATTATGAATTTGACTATAAAAATTTATGAGGATGTTACATGAAATATTTAAAATGTATGTTGAATTTTCCAGAAATTTATCTCAAATATTGCAATATTATAGATTTTTAATGTAAAAATCGGGTAATTAGTGACATAATTTCGACTTTAATAGTTTAAGTTGGAATTTGGCCATAAAAATTTAACACGATGTCATATATATTATTTCCAGCATGTATAAAATTTTCGAGAATTTTATCTTATTTTATGCTTGAGAAATAATTTTAAAGGTTAAAATCGTACGATATATAACGTAAATCGTTAAAATTTGCAAATGTTGTTAAAAATGGCCGAAAATGTAACCCATATTAGTCATATGTGATATGTTCATCATGAAAATATTCTTGGGAGCCAAAAGTTTCAGATTTGATTTAATTTTAATTTGTTAAAAAGTTACATTTAAAATTAAATAAAAAGAGTCATGCATTTAAAATTTCGGCTATAGGGCAATGTGCCATTTAATTTTATGTCCATTTTGTGTTCTTAAAATGTTTTGGAAGGTATAAAAATATTTTTAGTATTTAATTTGCATTTATGAAGTTAATTATTGAATTTTCCGACTTAAATTGTTAGTTTTACGTCTTATTTACGAAATAATGTTAAAACCGTATAAAATACTAATATTTTAACTTTCTGAAAATTTTAAGAACATTCTGGAATTTTCAAAATTTGAATTTTGAATTTTCGAAATTTTTATGACTCTTTTGGATTTTTATATTATTTTTCCCGAAAAACCGAGTAATACCGATCAATATTGAAATATATTAAGTTAAATCAAGTTCAAAGTTTGAGTAAGAATAAATTTTGAATCCTATAAGAGTTGGGATGATTAACTGAAGGATGAAAACCGTTTCATATAATGCATAGTGTTGTTAACCGTTAAAACACGCGATTCCATAAACCAAGGTTTACGATAACTATTTAAATAAGCGTTTTAAATAGGACGATTTGGCTTAGGGTTTGCATGTTAATTCATATTTACATAAGCATTGCATACTTTATTATGAATGTCATGATTTATTTACGTAATTTTGGGAATTATGTAATTTACTTAGTATGGCCTAGTTTTTAAATCGGTATTTCCCGTAATGTAAGGGGTTACCGATTCGGTTGTAATTTTGTGATCTCGTATCACCCAATTGTAATTTATTTCTATTTTATAATGTATAAATTAGACTAGAAAAGTTGTAATATTTGTAAAATCCGGAGTTCCTTGAAGACGGTGCCATTCGGAAAGGAGTTCCGATCAAGACGGTGTTTACCTCGAAGTGCGTGCCGCGTGATGTTCAAGGGACCAAAGGAGTTGGTTTCCGAATTTGTACTTTGTTATTTCTTTTCTAGGAAAGGCCATACTAGGGTTTATTTTATGCTTTTATTTTTGCTTTTATATGTTTGCATGCATAGCCAAATCGTCATACATCGTATCATGCATGTTTCGACCTAGTCGACCTAGTCTTTTATTTTATCGATAATTCACCGACTTAGTTAACTTAAACGGAGATAGATAATAATTTGACTAGATCTCTTACAAATAAATATTGAGACTTAGCCTTACCAAAAAGTACGGACCCATGAATCCCTTCTTCACAAGAACGTAGGCTCGGCTACACCGGGGTACTAAAATTGTCACGTTGGGTAAGTGGGGTAATAAGATTACACCTTGAAATTTGGTTGATCTCAACGAAAGTATTCGTAACCGTAGTTGCAATAAGTTCGGGCTAAAGATAATTTTGAGAAAATTGTCGACCGAGAGTTCTAAGAGTAGAACCGATTAAAGGGTTAATCCACCAAATTATACCGATACGGGTTGAATCGGCTACACCGTGCCCGGATTAGTATGGGTTTGGGTCTCGGGATTGTTTGCTTAATTGGGTAAAATTGTTGGTTTCACTAGGTAGTCATTACTAGCTAGTTCATATTATTAGTCTTACTAATGTACTAATTAAACTCATATTAATATAGTTTAAACGTTTTAATCTTATGCATGCAAAATAAAAGCGGAATTAGTGAGAATCGTATTCTTACAACCGGTCCGAAAATATGCTAAGGACGATCCTCCAAGAGCAACCAAGTAAGCTTGCCTCCAATGAGTGCGCACCAAGACTTACCCTTTAATCGAACCAAAACCAAACCCGAGCTAGGAGACGGATTAAGGTCAAAACCGTATACTAATACTAACAATAGTATTGTCGAAATATTATGAAGATAATATTATTGAGGTTTTATTAGCACTTTCTCACACTAGAAAGATATTAGGTTTTCATTAGCTTTTTAATATGTGTCTAACAACATATTTATAGAATGGGATGGTTGGGTGGGTTTGGCCGTGGGACACAAGGCCTAGGTTAGTGAAAGAGTCAACTTGTGTCTTGCACTACACCTTAGGTTTTAAGTCTAATAACTTAATGTGTCTTTAGGGTAATTAATCCTTATTTAAACCCATAAAACATTACCACCACAACCGGTACATATAAACGTAAAATGCTCTTTTATTTTACGTTTTATAATTTGTATAATTTATGTAACATCTTATGTGACATAACAATTGTATTAATTTAAAATATAAATTTACCATGTAAATAATATTTCTAAATTAATAAAATTATATTTAACAAATCATTGAGTTGATTCGAAATCATTGTCTCAACATATGGTTATCGTAATAATCGTCGATACGATATGTTAACAACGTTTGTCATAACCATAAACCATTCTTTATACTAATTTTCGATATTTCATAAATATCGATTAATACTTGACAATTGACACTTTTCAATTTCAAATATAAATCTTACCTTAAGATTCAACCTCTAATTTCTCAACATACGGTTTTATAATATCGATCAATCTGTATCCTATACAATTAATCAATATACGATTAAGGGGTTAGTCCTAAAGGTGTGACCTAAAGGGATCAACTGACCACCACCGTCACACGACAGTAATGTTAAACTCTAGTCAGCCAATCATTACCGATTAATGTTGGTCAGTTGACTATATCAAATATCGGATCGTCCCTTGCATATTCATTTCATAAGATTTATGACAATGATTTTTATCATTATCGTGATCGCACTATTGTTGAGGACACATTTCCCAACAATCTCCCACTTGTCCTCGACAAGTGTGCGTCACCAATTCTCTTGTCCTATTACGTCATCTCCCACTCAATGCAAGGTGTCTTCCAGGTCGTACTTGCATTTGATCATATCTTGAGTGGTTTTCTCGATCTGGAGATTTAACTGCTTTGACCGGAATTATCTACCATAGATACCTTCCGAGCGTGGCCACGCATTTCCAGTTAAACTTCTCCTCGAGTGGCCCTGAGATTTAAGACAACCCTGACAAAGGGGTTGGACAATTCCTATCCTACTGTTCCCTTCGACTAACACAGTCCATCATGACCCAAAAGAAGCCCATTTGACCCCTTTAACGGATGATCGTAGAGCTAAAATCAAAGTCAATCTGAGGCTGCATCACCTTGGGCGAACAGTCTCAAGTCAAAGAATCGACTTATGTGAATAATATAGTAGCTCTCGCCACGACCGGGCTAATTATAAAATTTCCAGAACTCTATAAGCGGTCACTAAATGCCCAACAGAGTGTTACACAGTCTGCCGATGTGATCGACTAGTCATCCCATATGACTCTATGACATTTGAACTTGCCATCAATCGCCTCACATTGTAGTCGCTTCGAGACGTCACCTCATACAAGCGACTATGGGCTATACTAAGTTAATCCAGTTCACTTATGGGGTTCAAATTGTCTCTTACAACCCATTTGGATTTCACAAAGTATAAATTGTGAGTTAATAATAATAACTCAAACGATAAGAGTGATTGTTATGTGCGAACAAACAATACGATATTGTTGCTCCACATAAACAATCTTTGATGATCATATATCAATTTGTATTAATGGTTTGCTATGTGAATATACCTTATCTTCACATCCTTTAACCTACAAATTTCGGTTTCCTTTTGACTCATATTATCACGTATAATATGATCTAATTCAAGTACACTTCGAGTCTCTTATACTCGACTCGAGTCTCCTTACTTTAAGGAAGCTCCCACTGTTTTCTTAAAACTTATGACATGTCATCCATATGAACATAGTCATATTGTACTAGAATTCATATTGTAGTTAATCCTAGATTCGATCTCTTAGTTCTCCTCGAGAAACTTATATCGAAATAGGACTTTATTTCAACTTATGGCATTCTGATCAAGGTTATATGAATCAACATATTCATATCTCAGATTCAAATCCAAACCTTGTTAACTGATCGGTGACGTTTCATTATCTTATAATAAACTCACTTATGATTTATGTTCTTAACATACATTCATTTAGAACTGAAAACCTTATATTCTTTAACCTTTAAAGAATCACCATTCTCTCTAAATGGTAGATTTCGTTTCCTTAATAACTTTTCTCCCACTGTATTCCATATTACTATCTTATAGTTTAATAACTCCCACTATCTTCATAGTGATTTGGTAATATCTTCAAACATCTTCTCAACTCATAATGAACATTTCATTTTGATTTACTTCAAAACATTTTCTCAACTCGTGATGAACTTTTCATTTTGATTTACTTCAAACATTTTCTCAACTCGTAATGAACTTTTCATTTTGATTTACTTCAAACATTTTCTCAACTCGTAATGAACTTTTCATTTTGATTTACTTCAAACATTTTCTCAACTCGCTATGAACATTTCATTTTGATTTTCTTTCCCACGGAAAGAATCTTAGTATTATCATGAGAACGGGAGACGATTTCTCCTCTATTATCTTTATAAAACAGAAACATTAACATCATGGAAACGATTTCCTTCCGTTAACCCTCGCGGTTCCCTTTGTCCTCTCTAGGAACTTTTGACAACATATGGAACATTTTCCTTTTGTGTCTTCGCGTAGTTTCTTCTGTGTCCTCTCGTAGTTTCTTCTATCCAATTTCTTAGAGTTCTTCTCAAGGACTCCTTATAGGACTCTTCTCTAAGATCCTATGTTTATTTCATTGGTTTACGGGCGTAGAATTTCTCCCACTCTATCCTCTAAAATAACCTGTATTTTAGGAAGGATAGCATTTTCGCCCGTCAACAATGTATTGGATAAAGAATTATGTGAGTATTTGAGATATTAACATTTTCTTTCATTTAAGGTGAAAATCTTATAATGAACTGATGTTCTTATGTTTGAATTTGAAGTATTTCACGGGATGCAATTCTCGTTTTTAAGTAAGTCGTATTACTTTTATAATGATCCTATCATTTCTTCCGTACGGTGAATCATTCAAGGTACTTTATTACGATCTATGAAAATCGTATCAATTCATGTTATAAAAGCATTTTAAAACAACCAAACATGTTTGATTAAGAACAAAAGGATGACTTGGGTTGAAAACCAAGTTACCACAATTACAACCATTGTTTCAACAAGATTCTTGTCTTACAAGAAATACAAAGTTCTTAAATTAAAATGCAAAAGAAAGAAGACATCAAATGAAAATTATGAATTTAAAATTATATTGGTATTTTATTTCATAATTTTTGCAATAGTTTTGAATTTTTCGAAATATTTTGCATGCACACGGTAATTTTACGAAATAAATGGTGTATTTCGAAAATATTTGAGTTTTAAGGATCTGAAATTTTAGAAAATTTTCAGTATGTTCAAAATTTTGAATTTTGAATTTTCGAAATTTTTATGACTCGTTTGATTATTTTAATGCTATTTCCCGTAGAACCGATTAAAACCGAACAATATTAAAATAAAAGTTAAGTTATTTCGAAATTTGAGTAAGACTAAATTTTGAATCCTAAAATGTGTTAGGAAACTTAACTAAATTGTGAATAGTGATTCATAAAGTGATTAGTGATTTTAAAATTGTTTAAATCACGTTATTCCATAAAACCGTGTTATTACGAATAACGATATTTAAAACGTGTTTAAATAGGACGATTTGGCTTAGGTTTTGCATTTTACATAAGCATTGCATATTTAATTATTGTTTATGAATGTCATAATTTAATTTACGTATTTTTGAATTATGTAATTTACTTAGTATGGCCTTAGATTTTAGTCGATAATTCCCGTAATGTAAGGGTTTATCGATTCGGTTGTAATTTAAAGTGATCTCGTATCACTTTATTTTATTGTTTTATTTATTTTATAATGTATAAAATAGATAGAAAATTTGTAATTATTTGTAATTCCGGAGATCCTTGAAGACGGTGCCATTTCGGAAAGGAGTTCCGACCAAGACGGAGTTTGCCTTGGGATGCGTGCCGCGAGTGAAGTTCAAGGGACCAAAGGAGTTGGTTTCCGAATTTGTAATTTACTTTATTTTTTTTTTTTAGGAAAGGCCATACTAGGGTTTTATTTATGCTTTTATCTATGCTTAACATGTTTGCATGCATAGCCAAATCGTCATTAAACTCATGCATTCCATCGATTTTATCGACCGTGTCAATTAATTTATCGATAATTCACCGACTTAGTTCACTTAAAGGAGATAGATAATAAATTGACAAGATCTCTTACGTTATTTAAAAATCGAGACATAGCCATACCAAAAAGTAAAGGACCCGCGAAGGATCTTCTTCATAAGGGAGTGGGCTCGGCTAAACCGGGGTACAAACCTTATTACGTTGGTGAAGTGGGGTAATATGATTACGTTTTTTCTTGAAATTTGGTCGATCTCGACGAAGGTATTCGAGCCACCGTAGTGGTAATAAGTTCGGGCTAAGATAAGAATTAGTGTAATTTTATCGACCGAGAGTTCTAAAAGTAGAATCGATTAAGGGGTTAATCTACCGAGTCATATTAATGAGGGATGTATCGGCTAAACCGTGCCCAAGTTAGTATGTATTTGGGTCTCGGGATCATTTACTTAATTGGGTAAGAGATCATTAAGTAGATGCTTAACTTGTTTAAAATTTACAAGTTTAATTATTAAAACGATAATTGTGTTTTAATTCCTTTATATTTTATTGTAGTACAATTTCGACTTTCAATCAATGGCAAATAACGCTCCATCACTCCCACAACACGACTCGTTGCTCCAATCTTTCATGAATCGTTGCAAGCTTAGGAAGCAAGGCACTAATTTCAATGATTGGGAATCCCAATTACTTCTTGCTGCGGAAGGTGACAATAAGATTTGTTTCCTTACAAGAACCGCTCCTCCTATTCCTACTGCTCACTCCACGATTGAGATTCGTGAGGCCTATGAGGCCTATATGAAGGAGTCAAATATTCTTAGAGACATAATCATTTTCACTTTGGAGCCGGATCTCCGAGACAGAATGATTATGTTTAGCACGGCAAATGAGATTTACACCAAGCTTAAGAATATGTTTTATCGAACTCCAAGAACTTTGCTTGATGAAGTAATTTCTGCTTGTTTTGATCCTAATTCTTATAAGGATCAACTTTCAAATTCTCATGTGATTAAGTCGGTTGATTCATCCGAAATCTTGCGAACTAAATGCTTGCGAGCTCGTGAATCTGTTATAGTAAATCGATTTCTTCGCGCCCTTAAAAAGCATTCGCGGGAAAGGAGGGATTTTGGACTTATTCGAAGTCCTAAGAAGAACTCACTTAATCTTGAGAATAAGAGCAACAGGAAGCAAGAAAAGGGAAATGGTAAAGGAAAAGGGAAAATGTCATCCTTGACCACATCATCTTCAAAGGTTGAAAATAAATGCCATTATTGCATGAAAATAGGGCATTGGAAACGGAATTGTCCAATGTATTTGGCCGACCTAAAGCTTGAAAAGTTCACTCTTTTGGTAATAATTCTTGTTTAAATTCATGTTATAACATTAACTTTTGTATAGTGATGCAAGTTGTTAATGCTAACCCTTTTTTAAATTGTTTTAAAGGGACTCCATCCAAAAACTATGGCAAGGAGAAAGGAAAGGAGAGCTTAAAGCTCATTCCATGGATGGCTAAGGTAGCATCCGAGATTGAAGACATGAAGAGCATGGCTCTAATTTTCATTTGATGTCTTCTTTCTTTTGCATTTTAATTTAAGAACTTTGTATTTCTTGTAAGACAAGAATCTTGTTGAAACAATGGTTGTAATTGTGGTAACTTGGTTTTCAACCCAAGTCATCCTTTTGTTCTTAATCAAACATGTTTGGTTGTTTTAAAATGCTTTTATAACATGAATTGATACGATTTTCATAGATCGTAATAAAGTACCTTGAATGATTCACCGTACGGAAGAAATGATAGGATCATTATAAAAGTAATACGACTTACTTAAAAACGAGAATTGCATCCCGTGAAATACTTCAAATTCAAACATAAGAACATCAGTTCATTATAAGATTTTCACCTTAAATGAAAGAAAATGTTAATATCTCAAATACTCACATAATTCTTTATCCAATACATTGTTGACGGGCGAAAATGCTATCCTTCCTAAAATACAGGTTATTTTAGAGGATAGAGTGGGAGAAATTCTACGCCCGTAAACCAATGAAATAAACATAGGATCTTAGAGAAGAGTCCTATAAGGAGTCCTTGAGAAGAACTCTAAGAAATTGGATAGAAGAAACTACGAGAGGACACAGAAGAAACTACGCGAAGACACAAAAGGAAAATGTTCCATATGTTGTCAAAAGTTCCTAGAGAGGACAAAGGGAACCGCGAGGGTTAACGGAAGGAAATCGTTTCCATGATGTTAATGTTTCTGTTTTATAAAGATAATAGAGGAGAAATCGTCTCCCGTTCTCATGATAATACTAAGATTCTTTCCGTGGGAAAGAAAATCAAAATGAAATGTTCATAGCGAGTTGAGAAAATGTTTGAAGTAAATCAAAATGAAAAGTTCATTACGAGTTGAGAAAATGTTTGAAGTAAATCAAAATGAAAAGTTCATTACGAGTTGAGAAAATGTTTGAAGTAAATCAAAATGAAAAGTTCATCACGAGTTGAGAAAATGTTTTGAAGTAAATCAAAATGAAATGTTCATTATGAGTTGAGAAGATGTTTGAAGATATTACCAAATCACTATGAAGATAGTGGGAGTTATTAAACTATAAGATAGTAATATGGAATACAGTGGGAGAAAAGTTATTAAGGAAACGAAATCTACCATTTAGAGAGAATGGTGATTCTTTAAAGGTTAAAGAATATAAGGTTTTCAGTTCTAAATGAATGTATGTTAAGAACATAAATCATAAGTGAGTTTATTATAAGATAATGAAACGTCACCGATCAGTTAACAAGGTTTGGATTTGAATCTGAGATATGAATATGTTGATTCATATAACCTTGATCAGAATGCCATAAGTTGAAATAAAGTCCTATTTCGATATAAGTTTCTCGAGGAGAACTAAGAGATCGAATCTAGGATTAACTACAATATGAATTCTAGTACAATATGACTATGTTCATATGGATGACATGTCATAAGTTTTAAGAAAACAGTGGGAGCTTCCTTAAAGTAAGGAGACTCGAGTCGAGTATAAGAGACTCGAAGTGTACTTGAATTAGATCATATTATACGTGATAATATGAGTCAAAAGGAAACCGAAATTTGTAGGTTAAAGGATGTGAAGATAAGGTATATTCACATAGCAAACCATTAATACAAATTGATATATGATCATCAAAGATTGTTTATGTGGAGCAACAATATCGTATTGTTTGTTCGCACATAACAATCACTCTTATCGTTTGAGTTATTATTATTAACTCACAATTTATACTTTGTGAAATCCAAATGGGTTGTAAGAGACAATTTGAACCCCATAAGTGAACTGGATTAACTTAGTATAGCCCATAGTCGCTTGTATGAGGTGACGTCTCGAAGCGACTACAATGTGAGGCGATTGATGGCAAGTTCAAATGTCATAGAGTCATATGGGATGACTAGTCGATCACATCGGCAGACTGTGTAACACTCTGTTGGGCATTTAGTGACCGCTTATAGAGTTCTGGAAATTTTATAATTAGCCCGGTCGTGGCGAGAGCTACTATATTATTCACATAAGTCGATTCTTTGACTTGAGACTGTTCGCCCAAGGTGATGCAGCCTCAGATTGACTTTGATTTTAGCTCTACGATCATCCGTTAAAGGGGTCAAATGGGCTTCTTTTGGGTCATGATGGACTGTGTTAGTCGAAGGGAACAGTAGGATAGGAATTGTCCAACCCCTTTGTCAGGGTTGTCTTAAATCTCAGGGCCACTCGAGGAGAAGTTTAACTGGAAATGCGTGGCCACGCTCGGAAGGTATCTATGGTAGATAATTCCGGTCAAAGCAGTTAAATCTCCAGATCGAGAAAACCACTCAAGATATGATCAAATGCAAGTACGACCTGGAAGACACCTTGCATTGAGTGGGAGATGACGTAATAGGACAAGAGAATTGGTGACGCACACTTGTCGAGGACAAGTGGGAGATTGTTGGGAAATGTGTCCTCAACAATAGTGCGATCACGATAATGATAAAAATCATTGTCATAAATCTTATGAAATGAATATGCAAGGGACGATCCGATATTTGATATAGTCAACTGACCAACATTAATCGGTAATGATTGGCTGACTAGAGTTTAACATTACTGTCGTGTGACGGTGGTGGTCAGTTGATCCCTTTAGGTCACACCTTTAGGACTAACCCCTTAATCGTATATTGATTAATTGTATAGGATACAGATTGATCGATATTATAAAACCGTATGTTGAGAAATTAGAGGTTGAATCTTAAGGTAAGATTTATATTTGAAATTGAAAAGTGTCAATTGTCAAGTATTAATCGATATTTATGAAATATCGAAAATTAGTATAAAGAATGGTTTATGGTTATGACAAACGTTGTTAACATATCGTATCGACGATTATTACGATAACCATATGTTGAGACAATGATTTCGAATCAACTCAATGATTTGTTAAATATAATTTTATTAATTTAGAAATATTATTTACATGGTAAATTTATATTTTAAATTAATACAATTGTTATGTCACATAAGATGTTACATAAATTATACAAATTATAAAACGTAAAATAAAAGAGCATTTTACGTTTATATGTACCGGTTGTGGTGGTAATGTTTTATGGGTTTAAATAAGGATTAATTACCCTAAAGACACATTAAGTTATTAGACTTAAAACCTAAGGTGTAGTGCAAGACACAAGTTGACTCTTTCACTAACCTAGGCCTTGTGTCCCACGGCCAAACCCACCCAACCATCCCATTCTATAAATATGTTGTTAGACACATATTAAAAAGCTAATGAAAACCTAATATCTTTCTAGTGTGAGAAAGTGCTAATAAAACCTCAATAATATTATCTTCATAATATTTCGACAATACTATTGTTAGTATTAGTATACGGTTTTGACCTTAATCCGTCTCCTAGCTCGGGTTTGGTTTTGGTTCGATTAAAGGGTAAGTCTTGGTGCGCACTCATTGGAGGCAAGCTTACTTGGTTGCTCTTGGAGGATCGTCCTTAGCATATTTTCGGACCGGTTGTAAGAATACGATTCTCACTAATTCCGCTTTTATTTTGCATGCATAAGATTAAAACGTTTAAACTATATTAATATGAGTTTAATTAGTACATTAGTAAGACTAATAATATGAACTAGCTAGTAATGACTACCTAAATTTAGTCATACTAATTTTATCTCATAATCTCATAGATCTTATTGCATGCATAACTTAGTGATAGCCAAAATATTTGAAGAATAAATATTCCTTACATTGTTTGAATTTTCGGCTAAATGGGCACAATCAAAGACTCCTTCTTTGATTGTTCTTGAGCTTATTTCAAAGGATGATCCTCCTAGTCCCCAAAGTAGAAGACCTCCAATGAGTTAACACCAAGACACACTCTCATAATCTTTATGTTTTGATTTTACTAGAATCTCACATAAACAACCTAGTTATTTTTATTATTATCTTATAATAATCTTGATGAATGAACAATATAAATTGTTCTATCTTGGCTTGGTGATACACGGCTGAAAAACAAGAAGAAGGAGAGCAATTTTTCTCTCTAAAAATCTCTCTAGAACTTGTTAGTGTGTATTGTAAGAAATGAACAAGAGGTTGAGTACACCACACCTCATTTGAGGGTGTATTTGGACGGTTAGGTTGAGGTGCCCTATGCATGGGCACCAAAACACCACATGTCATATTATTCCTACATTAGATTAAAATAATTTTATCATATAAAATTATAATGTAAGATAATAATGTACAATGTAGTCCAAGTGTGATAGACCATCACACGGTCCAAACATACTATTATGTCCATTTTATCACATATAAAATGCACATTATAAGTTTAACTAAATTAAACTTAATTACCATGAAATAATAATCCCATTATTATTATTAGATTTTATATTAAAACATTTCTAATATAAAATTAATTCATTCTTAAATGATGTTTCACAAACATAATAATTTTAGTAATGACATATCATTCACTAAAATTTACAATTTATAATCGTATTATAAATATTTACCAAACTCGATATATAAACTAGGATTGATATGACTCGTATCATATACGACCATATCGTTTTCTTAATCAAGAGAGTTGTCCTAAAGGTGTGACCTAAAGGGATCGACTGACCACCACCGTCATACGACAGTAATGTTAAACTCTAGTAAGCCAATCATTACCGATTAATGTTGATCAGTCGACTATATGATAAGGATCATCCCATGAGTATTCTTATTGTAGATTTATCAGTACTTGTATTTACTGATGTGATCGCACTATTGTTGAGGACACTTTTCCCAACAATCTCCCACTTGTCCTCGACAAGTGTGCGTCACCAATTCTCTTGTCCTATTACGTCATCTCCCACTCAATGCAAGGTGTCTCGCAGGTCGTACTTGCATTTGATCATATCATGAGTAGTTTTTCTCGATCCGGAGATTTAACTGTTTTGACCGGAATTATCTACCATAGATACTTTCCGAGCGTGGCCACGCATTTCCAGTTAAACTTCTCCTCGAGTGGCCTTGAGATTTAAGACAACCCTGACAAGGGGTTGGACAATTCCTATCCTACTGTTCCCTTTGACTGGCATAGTCCATTATGACCCAAAAGAAGCCCATTTGACCCCCTTTAACGGATGATCGTAGAGCTAAAATCAAAGTCACTCTGAAAACCATGTCACCTTGGGCGAACAGTCTCAAGTCAAAGAATTGACTAGCAAGAATACATATAGTAGCTCTCGCCACGACCAGGCTAATTATAAAATTTCCAGAACTCTATAAGCGGTCACGATATGCCCGACAAAGTGCCTCATGCAGTCTGCCTATGTGATCGACTAGTCATACCTTATGACTCTATGACATTTGAACTTGCCATCAATCGCCTCACATTCTAGTTGCTTCGAGACGTCACCTCATGTAAGCAACTAGGGACTATACTAAGTCTATCTGATTCACTTAATGGGGTTCAAATTGTCTCCACAACCCATCTAGATGTGACAAAGTATATATAAATATTAAGTTTTAATGTAAAACATAAAACTTTTAAATAATAAACGCGGTTATCATATATGAACAATAAAACTTGTATTTCATATCACATAACCTAATACATGTTCGGCATGCGCCTTAAACCCATAGATACAACATGAGCATCATGCTTTGCTTGCGACAATGCTTTGGTTAAAGGATCAGCAACATTTTCTTCTGTCCCAACCTTACACATCACAATTTCCTTTCTATCTAGAAAATCTCTAATCACATGATATTTTCTTTGTACATGCTTTGATCTATTGCTAGACTTCGGTTCTTTAGCTTGAAAAACCGCACTACTATTATCACAATAGAGAGTGATAGGATCTTCGGCCTTGGGAACTACTCTTAGTCCCTCAAGAAATTGCCTAATCCACACTGCTTCTTTTGCAGCTTCACTTGCTGCAATGTACTCTGCTTCCGTTGTAGAATCCGCAACCACTGGCTCTTTATAGCTCTTCCAACTAACGGCACCACCATTAAGGATAAAGACATATCCAGCCTGGGATTTCATGTCGTCTCTATCCGTTTGGAAGCTAGCATCTGTGTAACCCCTTACACTCAGCTCATCCTCCCCACCAAACACCAAAAATGAATCCATAGTCCTTCTTAAGTACTTAAGGATATTCTTAACAGCAATCCAGTGACCTTCACCTGGATTTGCTTGATATCTACTAGTCATGCTTAAAGCATGTGAGATATCTGGACGAGTGCATACCATGGCGTACATGATGGATCCAACTGCAGAAGCATAAGGAATCTCTTTTATGCGTTCAACATGCTCGGGTTTAGTGGGACATTGAGCTTTACTCAAAATTATCCCGCTTCCCATAGGAATAAATCCTCTCTTAGAGTTCTTCATGCTGAATCGTCGAAGTATCTTATCAATATAAGATTCTTGACTTAGTGCCAATATCCTTTTAGGTCTATCTCTATAGATCCGGATACCTAGTATGCGTTGTGCATTTCCTAAATCCTTCATTTGGAAATGACTTCCCAACCATCCTTTCACAGAGGATAACATTGGAATATCATTTCCAATAAGTAGTATGTCATCTACATACAGTATTAGGAACACAACTTTGCTCCCACTGAATTTGGTATATAAACATGGTTCCTCGACACTTCGAGTGAAACCATTTTCTTTTATAACCTCATTAAAACGATGATTCCAACTCCTAGATGCTTGCTTAAGACCATAAATGGATTTCTTAAGTTTGCAAACTTTGTCACGATTTTTAGGATCCTCAAAACCTTCAGGTTGTATCATATACACATCCTCCTTTAAATACCCATTCAAGAAGGCGGTTTTGACGTCCATTTGCCATATTTCATAATCATGAAATGCGGCGATCGCTAACATAATCCTAATGGATCTAAGCATAGCAACTGGAGCAAAGGTCTCATCATAATGGAGACCTTGCACTTGGGTAAACCCTTTAGCTACTAGCCTAGCTTTGTAGACATCATCATGTCCTTCTATGCCATTCTTCACTTTGAAGATCCACTTGCACTGAAGAGGTCGCACGCCTTTAGTCAAGTCAACCAAGTCCCATACTTGATTCTGATACATAGAATCCATTTCGGATTTCATGGCCTCTTGCCATTTAGCGGAGTCGGGACTAGAGATTGCAGCTTTATAAGTGGTAGGTTCGTCACTTTCCAAAAGTAAAACATCAAGACTACCATCTCCCTCAATTAATCCAACATACCTATCAGGTTGATGTGGAATTCTACTCGACCTCCTAGGTTGAATAGGCACCGATGTAGATGAAGAAGGAACATTTTCATTCATCTCTATATCAGTTTGTGGATCTTGGACTTCATTGATCTCTCGAAGTTCAAAGTTTCTCCCACTTTGTCTTCTAGAAACAAATTCCTTTTCTAGAAAGACGGCCTCTATAGATACAAACACTTTGTTATCTCGAGGCTTATAGAAGTAATATCCACGTGAGGTGGTTGGATAACCAATAAAAGTGCATTTTTCGGATCTTGGAGCTAATTTGTCATCGGTCTTTACCTTGACATAAGCCTCACAACCCCATATCTTCATATAGGATAATGAAGGAACCTTTCCTCTCCACATCTCATATGGAGTCTTATTGGTCACTTTTGTTGGACTAACGTTCAACGATTTGATGGCGGTGAGAATTGCAAATCCCCAAAATGAATCTGGTAAATCAGTTTGGCTCATCATGGACCGAACCATATCTAGTAAAGTTCGATTTCTCCTTTCGGCCACACCATTAAGTTGTGGTGTTCCAGGAGGTGAGAGTTCTAATAATATACCATTATCTTTTAAGTGTGAATCAAATTCACCACTAAGATACTCACCACCTCGATCTGATCGAAGTGCTTTAATCTTCTTGTCAAGTTGGTTTTCTACCTCATTTTGAAATTCCTTGAATTTCATGAAGGCTTCACTTTTAAATTTCATTAAGTAGACATGCCCATATCTACTTAAATCATCTGTGAAGGTAATGAAGTAGTCATAGTTTCCCCTAGCGGTGATTGTTAATGGACCACATACATCGGTATGAATGAGTCCTAGTAAATCACTTGCTCTTGTTCTTTTACCATTAAAAGGACTTCGAGTCATTTTGCCTAGGAGGCAAGCTTCGCATGTGCCATATGATTCATAATCAAATGGTTTGATAATGTTAGTCTTCACTAATCTTTTAATGCGATTTTCGTTTATATGACCAAGTCGACAATGCCAATAAAATGATTCATTTGGTTCACTTGTTTTTGCTCTTTTAGATTCTATGTTATAAACATCACGGAATGAGGTTGCAGTTTCTAAAACATATATTCCATTAATAGAAGTGGCATGACCAAAAATCATGTCATTCTTAGAAATAATACAACGATTGTTCTTAATGGAAAAACAATAACCTTCAATGTCTAACATTGCTACGGAAATAATGTTTTTAGAAAGCGATGGTACATAATAACAATTATTCAAATGTAGCTCAAATCCGCTTGGTAAGGCAAGAGTGTAAGTCCCCTTTGAAGTGGCGGCTACCCGAGCTCCATTTCCAAGTCGGAGATCCATCTCTCCCTTGTCAATCTTCTCGGTTCCTCTTAAACCCTGTAAACGATTACAAAGGTGAGAACCACAACCGGTATCCAATACCCAAGTTGAATTAGAAGCATAATTAATGTCAATAACATAAATTTCGGATAAAGAATTACCTAACGGAATTACAAGACCCTCTTGAATGTGCCGTAAATAAATTGGACAATTCCTCCTCCAATGGCCTATATCACAACAATAGTGACATCGACCCTTTTGTGACTTATTTCGCTTCCTTCTCTTCTTTGCAAGACTTTTCTTGCTAGAGCTCCCACTAGCTTTATCATAAGCTCTTTCTTTTAGATACAAGGCATCCAACTCTTGATTTAGCTCATCAATATAAGCCGTGTCAAGTAAAGGTCCCTTGGGATATGGGAGAGAAGTGACAAAATTCACATTGCCATCCGGACCCGTTCCGAAATGAATTTCTCTAGTCGTATCAAAGTTGTTTTGGGTGCAAATTTCGTCAAATACTTTATGACAAGAGTCAATGGTGATGGGTGTAGTAGGGTTCGATGGATCCATTGCGGTCTTAATTACTACAAAACGGAAAATAAAGGAAAATATTAACGTTTATCATTTTGATTTATTCACTTGTGTAAACAAGTAAAAAACATTTACTCAATGATCTCTTACCCAATCAAGTAAATGATCCCGAGACCCAAATACATACTAACTTGGGCACGGTTTAGCCGATACATCCCTCATTAATATGACTCGGTGGATTAACTCCTTAATCGATTCTACTTTTAGAATTCCCGGTCGATAAAATTACTTTAATTCTTATCTTAGCCCGAACTTATTACCACTACGGTGGCTCGAATACTTTCGTTGAGATCGACCAAATTTCTAGAACGTAATCATATTACCCCACTTCACCAACGTAATAAGGTTTGTACCCCGGTTTAGCCGAGCCTACTCCCTTATGAAGAAGATCCTTCGCGGGTTCTTTACTTTTTGGTATGGCTATGTCTCAATTTTAAAATGTCGTAAGAGATCTTGTCAATTTATTATCTATCTCCTTTAAGTGAACTAATTCGGTGAATTATGGATAAATTGATTGACACGGAGTGGGACTCGAAACTCGATATGCATGTTAAGTTGATGGCGATTTGGCAATGCATGCAACATATAAAATAAATGCAAAACATATTTAAATTCCTAGTATGGCCTTTCCTAAGATAGAAAATAAATGTAAATTACAAATTCGGAAACCAACTCCTTTGGTCCCTTGAACTTCACACGCGGCACGCATCCCAAGGCAAACTCCGTCTTGGTCGGAACTCCTTCCCGAAATGGCACCAACTTCAAGAATTTCCGAAATTACAAGTAATTACAATTTTCTATCTATTTTATACATTATAAAATAAAACAATAAAATAAAGTGATACGAAATCACATTAAATTACAACCGAATCGATAAACCCTTACATTACGGGAAATATCGATTAAAACTAAGGCCATACTAAGAAAATTACATAATTCGAAATTATATAACAAAATAATGACATTCACACGAAATAAAAATGCATCAAAATTAAATATGTTCATTTTAATACCAAATCGCCCTAATACATTTTATTAGCCTTAATTTATCCGGTTTTATGGAATTTATGGTTTAACTTTTAAACATGCCAAAAACTTCAATATAAATCACATTTACATCAAAATTAACTTTCCTAACACTTTTAGGATTCAAATTAGTCTACACTAATTATAGGCAAATTAATTCAAAATTAATTTATGTGTTCATTTTTGGCCTTAATAACTCATAATCAACATGCAAAAATTCAAATTAAATTACATTAATTAAAATTTGAATTTCGAAATTTTAACATTCTGAAAATTACTTTAATAATCTTAATGTCAAAATTTCATGGTTAAAATTTTCGAACTAGTTTCGACAATTAATTAATTTTTAACCAACATGTCAATATTACTCCATTTATCACATAAATCGTAATGCATGCAATACAACTCTATATTGTACAAAATTTTACACACCATTTGTAAAATATGCATGTGACATTATACATGAAGATCACGGCCAGAAATTTTTCCATCTATTTTAGTTCAATTTTTCCGATTTAAACAATTAAATCATCTAAAAATACTAAAAAGATACAAATGAACAACTTTAAATTCCACAAATTATCAATATAACCTAAAACAATTTTTAGGACCGGATTTATACACATGCAAAATATTTCGAGTGATTTATCATATAAAACGAAATAGATAGTTTTATTTAAGTTACTATAACTCGGAAAAACAACACCGATTATGCATGCAAACAACCATTAGCTCTGATACCAATTGTTGGTTATACGAGGTAGTCTTACTAGCTAGTTCAAAATATTAGTCTTACTAATTTTACTAATTAATCTCATATTAATTTAGTCGATCTTATGCATGCAAAATAAAAGCGGAAATAATGAGAATCGTATTCTTACAACCGGTCCGAAATATGCTAAGGACGATCCTCCAAGAGCAACCAAGTAAGCTTGCCTCCAATGGGTAGGCACCAAGACCCTACCTTAAACGGACCAAATAACCGAACCCGATACTAGAGGACGGAATTAGGCAAAAACCGAGTACTAATACTAATATTAGTATACTAAGAAAATATTATCTAAATAATATTTATGAGGTTTTATGATATTTAGTTTCTTACTCTAAAACTAAAAGCATAGATTAGTATCTAGTATGTGATCTATTCACATATATATAGAGTAAGATAATAGATAGGTTTTGGGGTGGGTGTTTGTGTCGTGTAAGTTGAGTGTGTAGGAAGAAGTAGAAGCTTTTTGACTTACCCATATTATATAGGTAGTCAACCTACAATTTAGGTGTAAGCTACAATAATCATTGTGTTGTAATCATAACACACAATATAAACCCATTACCTACACAAATGCCACACGACACAACTATATGTAAAATGGACCTTCATTTTACAATTTGTAATTTGTACAATTGTGTAATATATAACATCTTATGTGTCATATTCAAATTGTATTAATTTAAAATATATTTATCACATAAATATCATTTCTAAATTAATTAAATCATATTTAACAAATTATTTAGTAATTCGAAATTACTGTCCCAACATATGGTTATCGTAATAATCGTCGATACGATATATCAACAACGTTTGTTATAACCATCAACCATTCATTATACTAATTTCGATATTTCATAAATATCGATTAACATTTGACAATTGACACATTTCAATTTCAAATATAAATCTTACCTTTAAGATTCAACCTCTAATTTCTCAATATACGGTTTTAAGAATATTGATCAGTCTGTATCCTATACAATTAATCAATATACGTTTAAGGGCTTAGTCCTATAGGTGTGACCTAAAGGGATCAACTGACCACCACCGTCATACGACAGTAATGTTAAACTCTAGTCAGCCAATCATTACCGATTAATGTTGGTCAGTTGACTAAATCAATATTGGATCGTCCCTTGCATATTCATTTCATAAGATTTATGACAATGATTTTTATCATTGTCGTGATCGCACTATTGTTGAGGACACATTTCCCAACAATCTCCCACTTGTCCTCGACAAGTGTGCGTCACCAATTCTCTTGTCCTATTACGTCATCTCCCACTCAATGCAAGGTGTCTTCCAGGTCGTACTTGCATTTGATCATATCTTGAGCGGTTTTCTCGATCTGGAGATTTAACTGCTTTGACCGGAATTATCTACCATAGATACCTTCCGAGCGTGGCCACGCATTTCCAGTTAAACTTCTCCTCGAGTGGCCTTGAGATTTAAGACAACCCTGACAAGGGGGTTGGACAATTCCTATCCTACTGTTCCCTTCGACTAACACAGTCCATCATGACCCAAAAGAAGCCCATTTGACCCCCTTTAACGGTTGATCGTAGAGCTAAAATCAAAGTCAATCTGAGGCTGCATTACCTTGGGCGAACAGTCTCAAGTCAAAGAATCGACTTATGTGAATAATATAGTAGCTCTCGCCACGACCGGGCTAATTATAAAATTTCCAGAACTCTATAAGCGGTCACTATATGCCCAACAGAGTGTTACACAGTCTGCCGATGTGATCGACTAGTCATCCCTTATGACTCTATGACTTTTGAACTTGCCATCAATCGCCTCACATTGTAGTCGCTTCGAGACGTCACCTCATACAAGCGACTATGGGCTATACTAAGTTAATCCAGTTCACTTATGGGGTTCAAATTGTCTCTTACAACCCATTTGGATTTCACAAAGTATAAATTGTGAGTTAATATTAATAATAATAACTCAAACGATAAGAGTGATTGTTATGTGCGAACAAACAATACGATATTGTTGCTCCACATAAACAATCTTTGATGATCTTACATCAATTTGTATTAATGGCTTGTTATGTGAATATACTTTATCTTCACATCTTTTAAGCCTACAAATTTTGGTTTCCTTTTGACTCATATTATCTCGTATAATATGATCTTTCTTCAAGTACACTTCAAGTCTCTAATACTTGACTCGAGTCTCCTTACTTTAAGGAAGCTCCCACTGTTTTCTCAAAACTCATGACATGTCATCCAAATGTACATAGTCATATTGTACTAGAATCTATATTGTAGTTAACCTAGATTCGATCCATTAGTTCTCCTCGAGAACTTATATCGAAATAGGGCTTTATTTCAACTTATGGCATTTTTATCAAGGTTATATGAATTAATATCTTCATATCTCGGATTCAAATCCAAACCTTGTTAACTGATCAGTGACATTTCATTATCATATAATAAACTCACTTATGATTTATGTTCTTAACATATATTCATCTAGAATTGAAAACCTCATATTCTTTAACTTTTAAAGAATCACCATCCTCTCTAAATGGTAGGTTTCGTTTCCTTTATAACTTTTCTCCCACTGAATTCCATATTACTATCTTATAGTTTAATAACTCCCACTGATTTCATGGTGATTAGGTAACATCTTCAAATACCTTCTCAACTCATAATGAACATTTCATTTTGATTTACTTCAAACATTTTCTCAACTCGCTATGAACATTTCATTTTTCATTTTCCTTCCCATGGAAAGAATCTCTTATTATCACGAGAACGGGAGGTGATTTCTCCTCTATTATCTTTATAAAACAGAAATATTAACATCACGGAAACGATTTCCTTCCGTTAACACTCGCGGTTCCCTTTGTCCTCTCTAGGAACTTTTGACAATATATGGAACATTTCCTCTTGTGTCCTCGCGTA
This sequence comes from Silene conica, assembly GCA_029255685.2. NCBI lineage: Eukaryota > Viridiplantae > Streptophyta > Magnoliopsida > Caryophyllales > Caryophyllaceae > Silene > Silene conica. Next base: position 83,966,281 of record CM055313.2, read on the forward strand.
GTTTCTTCTGTGTCCTCTCGTAGTTTCTTCTATCCAATTTCTTAGAGTTCTTCTCAAGGACTCCTCATAGAACTCTTCTCTAAGATCCTATGTTTATTTCATTGGTTTACGGGCGTTGAATTTCTCCCACTCTATCCTTTAAAATAACCGTTATTTAAGAAGGATAGCATTTTCGCCCGTCAACAATGTTTTTGGATAAAGAATTATGTGAGTATTGAGATATTAACATTTTCTTTCATTTAAGGTGAAAATCTTATAATGAACTGATGTTCTTATGTTTGAATTTGAAGTATTTCACGGGATGCAATTCTCGTTTTTAAGTAAGTCGTATTACTTTTATAATGATCCTATCATTTCTTCCGTACGGTGAATCATTCAAGGTACTTTATTACGATCTATGAAAATCGTATCAATTCATGTTATAAAAGCATTTTAAAACAACCAAACATGTTTGATTAAGAACAAAAGGATGACTTGGGTTGAAAACTAAGTCACCACTATTACAACCATTGTTTCAATAATATTCTTGTCGTACAAGAAATACAAAGTTCTTAAATTAAAATGCAAAAGAAAGAAGACATCAAGTGAAAATTAGAGCCATGCTCTTCATGTCTTCAATCTCGGATGCTACCTTAGCCATCCATGGAAGGAACTTCATGTTTCCTTCTCTTTCTCCTTGCCCTTATCTTTGGTAGGAGCCCCTTTAAAACAATTTATAAACGGGTGAGAATCAATAACTTGTATCACTATACAAAAATTGATTAAATAACATGAATTAGACGAGAATTTATACCTACAGCAAGAACCTTTCCGGCTTTGAGGTCATGGAGATACTTCGGGCAATTCCGCTTCCAATGCCCCATCTTAGTGCAATAATAGCACTTGTCTTCAACCTTTGACGACGACGAAGAAGAAGCACCTTTCGTAAAAGTCTTCTCCTTAGGAGATGCGGGTTTGAAGGCTTTAACATTTTTACCCTTGTTGGCCTTGCGCTTAAACTTCCTCTTGTTTTTTGAATCGATATTAAGCACATCCTTTGTGGAACTCTCATTAAGTCCCATATCCCTCTCCGCTTGGACTAATCATCTTATGTAACTCGTCCAAGGAGGTTACTTGATTGCGCATGTTATAATTTACCCGAAATTGAACATACGATTTCACTTTGTTGAGGGAGTGAAGGATTTTGTCAATAATAAGCGAGTCGGGAACATTCACCCCTTGCAACTTCAAGGTTTCGGCTAGCTCAACCATTTTGAGCACATGAGGACTAATCTTTTGACCTTCCTTTAAGGTCAAATCAAAGAAGGCGGAGGCCGCCTCATATTGGATTACCCTAGGAGATTGTGAAAACATGTTCGCAACTCTAGTGTATATCTCATTAGCCGTGGCTAGCTTAATCATTCTTCTTTGGAGATCCGGCTCCATCGAAAATATAAGCACGTTCTTCAAAGCGTGCGACTCCTTCATGTAGGCCTCATAGGCCTCACGAGTCGCTTCCGATGAACGAGCACCGGGAGTGGGAGGAGCGGCAATGGTAAGATAACGAGTCTTATCGTCGGCTTCCGCGGCCAACACCAATTGGGCGTCCCAATCTTTAAAATTGGCGCCATGCTTCTCAAGCTTGCAACGATCCATAAAAGACCGAAGCCATGAAACGTGATGTGGGAGTGGTGGAGCGTTATTTGCCATTGATTGGAAGTCGAAAAATGAACTACAAATGAAAATTAAGGAATTAAAACACAATTATCGTTTTAATAATTAAACTTGTAAATTTTTAAACAAGTTAAGCATCTACTTAATGATCTCTTACCCAATTAAGTAAATGATCCCGAGACCCAAATACACACTAACTCGGGCACGGTTTAGCCGATACATCCCTCATTAATATGACTCGGTAGATTAACCCCTTAATCGATTCTACTTTTAGAACTCTCGGTCGATAAAATTACACTAATTCTTATCTTAGCCCGAACTTATTACCACTACGGTGGCTCGAATACCTTCGTCGAGATCGACCAAATTTCAAGAAAAACGTAATCATATTACCCCACTTCACCAACGTAATAAGGTTTGCACCCCGGTTTAGCCGAGCCTACTCCCTTATGAAGAAGATCTTTCGCGGGTTCTTTACTTTTTGGTAAGGCTATGTCTCGATTTTTAAATAACGTAAGAGATCTTGTCAATTTATTATCTATCTCCTTTAAGTGAACTAATTTGGTGAATTATCGATAAATTAATTGACACGGTCGATAAAATCGATGGAATGCATGAGTTTAATGACGATTTGGCTATGCATGCAAACATGTTAAGCACAGATAAACGCATAAATAAAACCCTAGTATGGCCTTTCCTAAAATAGAAAATTTAAAGTAAATTACAAATTCGGAAACCAACTCCTTTGGTTCCTTGAACTTCACACTCGGCACGCATCCCAAGGCAACTCCGTCTTGGTCGGAACTCCTTTCCGAAATGGCACCGTCTTCAAGGATCTCCGGAATTACAAATAATTACAAAATTTTCTATCTATTTTATACATTATAAAATAAAATAAAACAATAAAATAAAGTGATACGAGATCACATTAAATTACAATCGAATCGATAAACCCTTACATTACGGGAAATATCGATTAAAATCTAAGGCCATACTAAGTAAATTACATAATTCAAAATTACGTAAATAAAATATGACATTCATAAATAATAATTAAATATGCAATGCTTATGTAAAATGCAAAACCTAAGCCAAATCGTCCTATTTAAACGCGTTTTAAATATCGTTATTCGTAATAACACGGTTTTATGGAATAACGTGATTTAAACAATTTTAAAATCACTAACCACTTTATGAATCACTATTCATGATTTAGTTAAGTTTCCTAACACATTTTAGGATTCAAAATTTAGTCTTACTCAAATTTCGAAAATTAACTTAACTTATTTTAATATTGTTCGGTTTTAATCGGTTTTACGGGAAATAGCATTAAAATAATCAAACGAGTCATAAAAATTTCGAAAATTCAAAATTCAAAATTTTGAACATACTGAAAATTTTCTAAAATTTCAGATCCTTAAAACTCAAATATTTTCGAAATACACCATTTATTTCGTAAAATAGCCGTATTATATGCATAATAAGTCGAAAAATTCAAAACTATTGCAAAAATTATGAAATAAAATACCAATATAATTTTTACATCTTCCTAGACACTCAAAGCATCTGAAAATGCAGAAAAATAAGGCTGAAAAAACACTGTTTAAGGTCTGAAAATAAAGTAATGATTATGACTCCTTAAACACTCAACATCAATTTTAACTTTTAAAATTAAAACTCAAAGTTTCAGAAACTTTTGGCACTAAATAAAAATATGTTGATGATCATACATAATATGACTAATATGGGTGAATTTTTCGGACCATTTGAGCAACATTTACTATTTTTAATAATTCGTGTCATATATTACGCGATTTTACCGATTAAAATCATTTCTCATGCAATATTCGAGATTAAAAGCTCAAAATTCACATGCATGCTAGAAATAATATATGTGACACTATATTAAATTTTTATGGTCAAATTCGAACTTAAACTATTTAAGCTAAAATATGTCACTAATATTACGATTTTTACGATAAAAATCAATATTCATGCAATATTAACGAAAAATTTCTGGAAAATTCATCATATATTTTAAATATTGCATGTGACATCTACCAAAAATTTTATAGTTAAATTCATAATATAACTATTTATCCCATATTTAACTCATTTTATGACTATTTAACTATTAATAATCATAAACCATGCATAAAACCTCAATAATTTCGAAAATTATTTATATTCATAATATGTTAAATGCATGTGAGAACATATTTAAAATTCATGGCCAGAAATATTATTTAGCTATTTTTCCCAAATAAAAACATTTTTAACCGATTTTGGCACTAATTAAACATTTTAATTACCATAATGAACAATATTATTCCATAAATCATCAAAATGACTTAAAACTATTTTAAGACCAGAAATATATACATGCAATAACATCTTCGTGCATATCCTATATGTACTACTCATTTTCGTTTTTAATTAAAATCGTATTTTCTCGCAAAAACGTATAAAATCGAGTTGCATGCAAACAACCTTATGGCTCTGATACCAATTGTTGGTTATACGAGGTAGTCTTACTAGCTAGTTCAAAATATTAGTCTTACTAATTTTACTAATTAATCTCATATTAATTTAGTCGATCTTATGCATGCAAAATAAAAGCGGAAATAATGAGAATCGTATTCTTACAACCGGTCCGAAATATGCTAAGGACGATCCTCCAAGAGCAACCAAGTAAGCTTGCCTCCAATGGGTAGGCACCAAGACCCTACCTTAAACGGACCAAATAACCGAACCCGATACTAGAGGACGGAATTAGGCAAAAACCGAGTACTAATACTAATATTAGTATACTAAGAAAATATTATCTAAATAATATTTATGAGGTTTTATGATATTTAGTTTCTTACTCTAAAACTAAAAGCATAGATTAGTATCTAGTATGTGATCTATTCACATATATATAGAGTAAGATAATAGATAGGTTTTGGGGTGGGTGTTTGTGTCGTGTAAGTTGAGTGTGTAGGAAGAAGTAGAAGCTTTTTGACTTACCCATATTATATAGGTAGTCAACCTACAATTTAGGTGTAAGCTACAATAATCATTGTGTTGTAATCATAACACACAATATAAACCCATTACCTACACAAATGCCACACGACACAACTATATGTAAAATGGACCTTCATTTTACAATTTGTAATTTGTACAATTGTGTAATATATAACATCTTATGTGTCATATTCAAATTGTATTAATTTAAAATATATTTATCACATAAATATCATTTCTAAATTAATTAAATCATATTTAACAAATTATTTAGTAATTCGAAATTACTGTCCCAACATATGGTTATCGTAATAATCGTCGATACGATATATCAACAACGTTTGTTATAACCATCAACCATTCATTATACTAATTTCGATATTTCATAAATATCGATTAACATTTGACAATTGACACATTTCAATTTCAAATATAAATCTTACCTTTAAGATTCAACCTCTAATTTCTCAATATACGGTTTTAAGAATATTGATCAGTCTGTATCCTATACAATTAATCAATATACGTTTAAGGGCTTAGTCCTATAGGTGTGACCTAAAGGGATCAACTGACCACCACCGTCATACGACAGTAATGTTAAACTCTAGTCAGCCAATCATTACCGATTAATGTTGGTCAGTTGACTAAATCAATATTGGATCGTCCCTTGCATATTCATTTCATAAGATTTATGACAATGATTTTTATCATTGTCGTGATCGCACTATTGTTGAGGACACATTTCCCAACAATCTTTAATGGTTAATAGGTTGTTTCTCAATAAAACAGAAACATTAACATCATGGAAACGATTTCCTTCCGTTAACACTCGCGGTTCCCTTTGTCCTCTCTAGGAACTTTTGACAACATATGGAACATTTTCCTTTTGTGTCCTCGCGTAGTTTCTTCTGTGTCCTCTCGTAGTTTCTTCTATCCAATTTCTTAGAGTTCTTCTCAAGGACTGCGATCACGACAATGATAAAATATCATTGTCATAAAACTTATGAATTGAATATGCAAGGGACGATCCAATATTGATTTAGTCAACTGACCAACATTAATCGGTAATGATTGGCTGACTAGAGTTTAACATTACTGTCGTATGACGGTGGTGGTCAGTTGATCCCTTTAGGTCACACCTTTAGGACTGACCCCTTAAACGTATATTGATTAATTGTATAGGATACAGATTGATTGATATTATTGAAACCGTATATTGAGAAATTAGAGGTTGAATCTTAAGGTAAGATTTATATTTGAACAATAAAACATTTAGGAATATTCATAATAACCTTTAAAGAATCACCATCCTCTCTAAATGGTAGGTTTCGTTTCCTTAATAACTTTTCTCCCACTGAATTTTGTATTACTATCTTATAGTTTAATAACTCCCACTATCTTCATAGTGATTAGGTAACATCTTCTCAACTCATAATGAACATTTCATTTTGATTAACTTCAAACATTTTCTCAACTCGTTATGAACATTTCATTTTTATTTTCTTTCCCACGGAAAGAATCTTCTATTTTCACGAGAACGGGAGATGATTTCTCCTCTTTTATCTTTATAAAACAGAAACATTTACATTATGGAAACGATTTCCTTCCGTTAACATTCGCGGTTCCCTTTGACCTCTCTAGGAACTTTTGACAACATATGGAACATTTTCCTTTTGTGTCCTCGCGTAGTTTCTTCTGTGTCCTCTCGCAGTTTCTTCTATCCAATTTCTTAGAGTTCTTCTCAAGGACTCCTCATAGAACTCTTCTCTAAGGTCTCACTAGGTAGTCATACTAGCTAATGTACTATTATTAGTCTTACTAATGTACTAATTAATCTCATATTAATTTAGTTTAGCCAATCTTAATCTTATGCATGCAAAATAAAAGCGGAAATAATGAGAATCGTATTCTTACAACCGGTCCGAAATGTGCTAAGGACGATCCTCCAAAAGCAACCAAGTAAGCTTGCCTCCAATGAGTGCGCACCAAGACCTTACCCTTAAACACCGATACACGAACCCGAGCTAGGAGACGTAATCGGTTAACTTAAAACCGTAAACTAATACTAATATTAGTATACTACAAATATTATATAAGTAGTATTTGGGAGGTTTTATGATATTTTAGTTTCTTACTCTAAAAACTAAAACATAGATTAGTTTTATAATGTGAATGATCACATGTATATATAGAGAATATGATGCATGGTGGGTGGGATGTTTGTGTCGTGTAAGCTAGAGCAAAGGGAAGGGATTTTAATCCCTTTTGCATGTTCATGTGCACATAGTCAAGTCATGTCATATTTTGACTTAAAATATAAGATAAAATATCTTATACTATATTATCTTATAGTGCCACTTACACGGTATACACATACGTAAAATGGACCTTCATTTTACGTTTTATAATTCGTATGATTTAACTCATTACGTAACATCTTATGTGACATAATAGTTGTATTAATTTAAAAATATAAATTTATCATATAAATAATATTTCTAAATTAATTAAATCACTTTTAACAAATCATTAAGTAATTCGAAATTACTGTCCCAACATATGGTTATCGTAATAGGTAGTCATACTAGCTAGTTCATACTATTAGTCTTACTAATATACTAATTAAACTCATTTTAATATAGTCGATCTTATGCATGCAACAAAAATGCGGAAATAATGAGAATCGTATTCTTACAACCGGTCCGAAATATGGTAAGGACGATCCTCCAAGAGCAACCAAGTAAGCTTGCCTCCAATGGGTAGGCACCAAGACCCTACCTTAAACGGACCAAATACCGAACCCGATACTAGAGGACGGAATTAGGCTAAAACCGTAAACTAATACTCACTAATTAGTTCACTAAAATATTATGTGCATAATATTGTTTTAGAGGTTTTTATTATTATTTCTCATACTAGAAATAATGTTGCATAAGGATATGAATGATAATGTGAAGTATCACATATATAGAGTGGGAGAGAAGTGTTAGGCGTGTGATAGTGTATGTTTTATAAGGGTTAGATGCTCTTTGTCTTACTTAGAGTCTTAGGGTTGCATGCCTACACTTAGGCATTATACCTACATCATCATTATAATTTTAGGAATGATTTAATTATAAATGCAAACCCATTTACCTTACTAAACCACACGACACATTAGATGTAAAATGGACCTTCATTTTACAAATTGTAATTTGTACAATTGTGTGATATGTGACATCCTTTGTCAAAAATTACAATTGTATTAATTTAAAATATATTTATCATATAAATATTATTTCTAAATTAATTAAATCATATTTAACAAATTATTTTAGTAATTCGTAATTACTGTCCCAACATATGGTTATCGTAATAATCGTCGATACGATATATTAACAACGTTTGTTATAACCATGAACCATTCATATTCTAATTTCGATATTTCATAAATATCGATTAATACTTGACAATTGACACATTTCAATTTCAAATATAAATCTTACCTTAAGATTCAACCTCTAATTTCTCAATATACGGTTTTAATAATATCGATCAATCTGTATCCTATACAATTAATCAATATACGTTTAAGGGCTTAGTCCTATAGGTGTGACCTAAAGGGATCAACTGACCACCACCGTCATACGACAGTAATGTTAAACTCTAGTCAGCCAATCATTACCGATTAATGTTGGTCAGTTGACTAAATCAATATTGGATCGTCCCTTGCATATTCATTTCATAAGATTTATGACAATGATATTTTATCATTGTTGTGATCGCACTATTGTTGAGGACACATTTCCCAACAATCTCCCACTTGTCCTCGACAAGTGTGCGTCACCAATTCTCTTGTCCTATTACGTCATCTCCCACTCAATGCAAGGTGTCTTCCAGGTCGTACTTGCATTTGATCATATCTTGAGTGGTTTTCTCGATCTGGAGATTTAACTGCTTTGACCGGAATTATCTACCATAGATACCTTCCGAGCGTGGCCACGCATTTCCAGTTAAACTTCTCCTCGAGTGGCCTTGAGATTTAAGACAACCCTGACAAGGGGTTGGACAATTCCTATCCTACTGTTCCCTTCGACTAACACAGTCCATCATGACCCAAAAGAAGCCCATTTGACCCCCTTTAACGGATGATCGTAGAGCTAAAATCAAAGCCAATCTGAACTGTGCCACCTTGGGCGAACAGTCTCAAGTCTAAGAATCGACTTATGTGAATAATATAGTAGCTCTCGCCACGACCGGGCTAATTATAAAATTTCCAGAACTCTATAAGCGGTCACAAAATGCCCAACAGAGTGTTACACAGTCTGCCGATGTGATCGACTAGTCATCCCTTATGACTCTATGACTTTTGAACTTGCCATCAATCGCCTCACATTGTAGTTGCTTCGAGACGTCACCTCATACAAGCGACTATGGGCTATACTAAGTTAATCCAGTTCACTTATGGGGTTCAAATTGTCTCTTACAACCCATTTGGATTTCACAAAGTATAAATTATGAGTTAATATTAATAATAATAACTCAAACGATAAGAGTGATTGTTATGTGCGAACAATCAATACGATATTGTTGCTCCACATAAACAATCTTTGATGATCATACATCAATTTGTATTAATGGTTTGTTATGTGAATATACCTTATCTTCACATCTTTTAAACCTACAAATTTCGGTTTCCTTTTGACTCATATTATCTTGTATAATATGATCTAATTCAAGTACACTTCAAGTCTCTCATACTCGACTCGAGTCTCCTTACTTTAAGGAAGCTCCCACTGTTTTCTCAAAACTCATGACATGTTATTCTCATGAACATAGTCATATTGTACTAGAATTCATATCGTAGTTAATCCTAGATTCGATCTCTTAGTTCTCCTCGAGAAACTTATATCGAAATAGGACTTTATTTCAACTTATGGCATTTTGATCAAGGTTATATGAATTAACATTTTCATATCTCGGATTCAAATCTAAACCTTGTAATCTGATAAGTGACGTTTCATTATCATATAATAAACTCACTTATGATTTATGTTCTTAACATACATTCATCTAGAATTGAAAACCTTATATTCTTTAACCTTTAAAGAATCACCATTCTCTCTAAATGGTAGATTTCGTTTCCTTAATAACTTTTCTCCCACTGTATTCCATATTACTATCTTATAGTATAATAACTCCCACTATCTTCATAGTGATTTGGTAATATCTTCAAACATCTTCTCAACTCATAATGAACATTTCATTTTGATTTACTTCAAACATTTTCTCAACTCGTAATGAACATTTCATTCTCATTTTCTTTCCCACGGAAAGAATCTTAGTATTATCATGAGAACGGGAGACGATTTCTCCTCTATTATTTTTATAAAACAGAAACATTAACATCATGGAAACGATTTCCTTCCGTTAACACTCGCGATTCCCTTTGTCCTCTCTAGGAACTTTTGACAACATATGGAACATTTTCCTTTTGTGTCCTCGCGTAGTTTCTTCTGTGTCCTCTCGTAGTTTCTTCTATCCAATTTCTTAGAGTTCTTCTCAAGGACTCCTCATAGAACTCTTCTCCAAGATCCTATGTTGATTTCATTGGTTTACGGGCGTAGAATTTCTCCCACTCTATCCTCTAAAATAACCTGTATTTTAGGAAGGATAGCATTTTCGCCCGTCAACAATGTATTGGATAAAGAATTATGTGAGTATTTGAGATATTAATCATATTCTTTCATTTAAGGTGAAAATCTTATAATGAACTGATGTTCTTATGTTTGAATTTGAAGTATTTCACGGGATGCAATTCTCGTTTTTAAGTAAGTCTTATTACTTTTATAATGATCCTATCATTTCTTTCGTACGGTGAATCATTCAAGGTACTTTATTACGATCTATGAAAATCGTATCAATTCATGTTATAAAAACATTTTAAAACAACCAAACATGTTTGATTAAGAACAAAAGGATGACTTGGGTTGAAAACCAAGTCACCACTATTACAACCATTGTTTCAACAATATTCTTGTCGTACAAGAAATACAAAAGTTCTTAAATTAAAATGCAAAAAGAAAGAAGACATCAGATGAAAATTAGAGCCTTGCTCTTCATGTCTTCGATCTCGGATGCTACCTTAGCCATCCATGGAAGGAACTTCAAGTTTCCTTCTCCTTCTCCTTGCCTTTGTCTTTGGTAGGAGCCCCTTTTAAAACAATTTATAAACGGGTGAGAATCAATAACTTGTATCATTATACAAAAATTGATTGAGTAACATGAATTAGACGAGAATTTATACCTACTGCAAGAACCTTTCCGGCTTTGAGGTCATGGAGATACTTCGGGCAATTCCTCTTCCAATGCCCCATCTTAGTGCAATAATAGCACTTGTCATCAACCTTTGATGACGATGAAGAAGAAGCACCTTTCGTAAAAGTCTTCTCCTTGGGAGATGCGGGTTTGAAGGCTTTAACATTTTTACCCTTGTTGGCCTTGCGCTTAAACTTCCTCTTGCTTTTTGAATCGATATTAAGCACATCCTTTGTGGAACTCTCATTAAGTCCCATATCCCTCTCCGCTTGGACTAACATCTTATGTAACTCGTCCAAGGAGGTTACTTGATTGCGCATGTTATAATTTACCCGAAATTGAACATACGATTTCACTTTGTTGAGGGAGTGAAGGATTTTGTCAATAATAAGCGAGTCGGGAACATTCACCCCTTGCAACTTCAAGGTTTCGGCTAGCTCAACCATTTTGAGCACATGAGGACTAATCTTTTGACCTTCCTTTAAGGTCAAATCGAAGAAGGCGGAGGCCGCCTCATATTGGATTACCCTAGGAGCTTGTGAAAACATGTTCGCAACTCTAGTGTATATCTCATTAGCCGTGGTTAGCTTAATCATTCTTCTTTGGAGATCCGGCTCCATCGAAAATATAAGCACGTTCTTCAAAGCATGCGACTCCTTCATGTAGGCCTCATAGGCTTCACGAGTCGCTTCCGATGAACGAGCACCGTGAGTGGGAGGAGCGGCAATGGTAAGATAACGAGTCTTATCGTCGGCTTCCGCGGCCAACACCAATTGGGCGTCCCAATCTTTAAAATTGGCGCCATGCTTCTCAAGCTTGCAACGATCCATAAAAGACCGAAGCCATGAAACGTGATGTGGGAGTGGTGGAGCGTTATTTGCCATTGATTGAAAGTCGAAAATTGAACTACAAATGAAAATTAAGGAATTAAAACACAATTATCGTTTTAATAATTAAACTTGTAAATTTTAAACAAGTTAAGCATCTACTTAATGATCTCTTACCCAATTAAGTAAATGATTCCGAGACCCAAATACATACTAACTCGGGCACGGTTTAGCCGATTCATCCCTCATTAATATGACTCGGTAGATTAACCCTTTAATCGATTCTACTTTTAGAACTCTCGGTCGATAAAATTACTCTAATTCTTATCTTAGCCCGAACTTATTACCACTACGGTGGCTCGAATACCTTCGTCGAGATCGACCAAATTTCAAGAAAAACGTAATCATATTACCCCACTTCACCAACGTAATAAGGTTTGTACCCCGGTTTAGCCGAGCCTACTCCCTTATGAAGAAGATCCTTCGCGGGTTCTTTACTTTTTGGTATGGCTATGTCTCGATTTTTAAATAACGTAAGAGATCTTGTCAATTTATTATCTATCTCCTTTAAGTGAACTAAATCGGTGAATTATCGATAAATTTAATTGACACGGTCGATAACATCGATGAAATGCATGAGTTTGAATGACGATTTGGCTATGCATGCAACATGATAAGCATAAATAAAAGCATAAATAAAACCCTAGTATGGCCTTTCCTAAAATAGAAAATAAAGTAAATTACAAATTCGGAAACCAACTCCTTTGGTCCCTTGAACTTCACACGCGGCACGCATCCCAAGGCAAACTCCGTCCTGGTCGGAACTCCTTTCCGAAATGGCACCGTCTTCAAGGATCTCCGGAATTACAAATAATTACAAATTTTCTATCTATTTTATACATTATAAAATAAAATAAAACAATAAAATAAAGTGATACGAGATCACATTAAATTACAACCGAATCGATAAACCCTTACATTACGGGAAGTATCGATTAAAATCTAAGGCCATACTAAGTAAATTACATAATTCAAAATTACGTAAATAAATTATGACATTCATAAACAATAAATAAATATGCAATGCTTATGTAAAATGCAAAACCTAAGCCAAATCGTCCTATTTAAACACGTTTTAAATATCGTTATTCGTAATAACCCGGTTTTATGGAATAACGTGATTTAAACAATTTTAAAATCACTAATCACTCTATGAATCACCATTCATGATTTGGTTAAGTTTCCTAACACATTTTAGGATTCAAAATTTAGTCTTACTCAAATTTTGAAAATTAACTTAACTTATTTTAATATTGTTCGGTTTTAATCGGTTTTGCGGGAAATAGCATTAAAATAATCAAACGAGTCATAAAAATTTCGAAAATTCAAAATTCAAAATTTTGAACATACTGAAAATTTCTTAAAATTTCAGATCCTTAAAAAATAAATATTTTCGAAATACACCATTTATTTCGTAAAATAGCCGTATAATTAGCATAATATTTCGAAAAATTCAAAACTATTGCAAAAAATATGAAATAAAATACTAATATAATTTTTACATCTTCCTAGACACTCAAAGCATCTGAAAATGCAGAAAAATAAGGCTGAAAAACACTGTTTAAGGTCTGAAAATAAAGTAATGATTATGACTCCTTAAACACTCAATATCAATTTTAACTCTTTAAAATTAAAATTAAAGTTTCAGAAACTTTTGGCACTAAATAAAAATATGTTGATGATCATACATAATATGACTAATATGGGTGAATTTTTCGGACCATTTAAGCAACATTTACTATTTTTAATAATTCGTGTCATATATTATGCGATTTTACCGATTAAAATCATTTCTCATGCAATATTCGAGATTTAAAGCTCAAAATTCACATGCATGCTAGAAATAATATACGTGACACTATATTAAAATTTTATGGTCAAATTCGAACTTAAACTATTTAAGCTAAAATATGTCACTAATATTACGATTTTTACGATAAAAATCAATATTCATGCAATATTAACGAAAAATTTCTGGAAAATTCATCATATATTTTAAATATTGCATGTGACATCTACAAAAATTTTTATAGTTAAATTCATAATATAACTATTTATCCCATATTTAACTCATTTTATGACTATTTAACCATTAAAAATCATAAACCATGCATAAAACCTCAATAATTTCGAAAATTATTTATATTCATAATATGTTTAATGCATGTGAGAACATATTTAAAATTCATGGCCAGAAACATTATTTAGCTATTTTTCCCATAATAAAACATTTTTAACCGATTTATAACATGAATTAACCGATTTAATTACAATGATGAACAATATTATTCCATAAATCATCAAAATGACTTAAAACTATTTTAAGACCAGAAATATATACATGCAATAACATTTTCGTGCATATCCTATATGTACTACTCATTTTCGTTTTTAATTAAAATCGTATTTTCTCGCAAAAACGTATAAAATCGAGTTGCATGCAAACAACCTTATGGCTCTGATACCAATTGTTGGTTTCTATAGGTAGTCATACTAGCTAGTTCATACTATTAGTCTTACTAATATACTAATTAAACTCATTTTAATATAGTCGATCTTATGCATGCAACAAAAATGCGGAAATAATGAGAATCGTATTCTTACAACCGGTCCGAAATATGGTAAGGACGATCCTCCAAGAGCAACCAAGTAAGCTTGCCTCCAATGGGTAGGCACCAAGACCCTACCTTAAACGGACCAAATACCGAACCCGATACTAGAGGACGGAATTAGGCTAAAACCGTAAACTAATACTCACTAATTAGTTCACTAAAATATTATGTGCATAATATTGTTTTAGAGGTTTTTATTATTATTTCTCATACTAGAAATAATGTTGCATAAGGATATGAATGATAATGTGAAGTATCACATATATAGAGTGGGAGAGAAGTGTTAGGCGTGTGATAGTGTATGTTTTATAAGGGTTAGATGCTCTTTGTCTTACTTAGAGTCTTAGGGTTGCATGCCTACACTTAGGCATTATACCTACATCATCATTATAATTTTAGGAATGATTTAATTATAAATGCAAACCCATTTACCTTACTAAACCACACGACACATTAGATGTAAAATGGACCTTCATTTTACAAATTGTAATTTGTACAATTGTGTGATATGTGACATCCTTTGTCAAAAATTACAATTGTATTAATTTAAAATATATTTATCATATAAATATTATTTCTAAATTAATTAAATCATATTTAACAAATTATTTTAGTAATTCGTAATTACTGTCCCAACATATGGTTATCGTAATAATCGTCGATACGATATATTAACAACGTTTGTTATAACCATGAACCATTCATATTCTAATTTCGATATTTCATAAATATCGATTAATACTTGACAATTGACACATTTCAATTTCAAATATAAATCTTACCTTAAGATTCAACCTCTAATTTCTCAATATACGGTTTTAATAATATCGATCAATCTGTATCCTATACAATTAATCAATATACGTTTAAGGGCTTAGTCCTATAGGTGTGACCTAAAGGGATCAACTGACCACCACCGTCATACGACAGTAATGTTAAACTCTAGTCAGCCAATCATTACCGATTAATGTTGGTCAGTTGACTAAATCAATATTGGATCGTCCCTTGCATATTCATTTCATAAGATTTATGACAATGATATTTTATCATTGTTGTGATCGCACTATTGTTGAGGACACATACATTGTTGGTTTCACTAGGTAGTCATTACTAGCTAGTTCATATTATTAGTCTTACTAATGTACTAATTAAACTCATATTAATATAGTTTAAACGTTTTAATCTTATGCATGCAAAATAAAAGCGGAATTAGTGAGAATCGTATTCTTACAACCGGTCCGAAAATATGCTAAGGACGATCCTCCAAGAGCAACCAAGTAAGCTTGCCTCCAATGAGTGCGCACCAAGACTTACCCTTTAATCGAACCAAAACCAAACCCGAGCTAGGAGACGGATTAAGGTCAAAACCGTATACTAATACTAACAATAGTATTGTCGAAATATTATGAAGATAATATTATTGAGGTTTTATTAGCACTTTCTCACACTAGAAAGATATTAGGTTTTCATTAGCTTTTTAATATGTGTCTAACAACATATTTATAGAATGGGATGGTTGGGTGGGTTTGGCCGTGGGACACAAGGCCTAGGTTAGTGAAAGAGTCAACTTGTGTCTTGCACTACACCTTAGGTTTTAAGTCTAATAACTTAATGTGTCTTTAGGGTAATTAATCCTTATTTAAACCCATAAAACATTACCACCACAACCGGTACATATAAACGTAAAATGCTCTTTTATTTTACGTTTTATAATTTGTATAATTTATGTAACATCTTATGTGACATAACAATTGTATTAATTTAAAATATAAATTTACCATGTAAATAATATTTCTAAATTAATAAAATTATATTTAACAAATCATTGAGTTGATTCGAAATCATTGTCTCAACATATGGTTATCGTAATAATCGTCGATACGATATGTTAACAACGTTTGTCATAACCATAAACCATTCTTTATACTAATTTTCGATATTTCATAAATATCGATTAATACTTGACAATTGACACTTTTCAATTTCAAATATAAATCTTACCTTAAGATTCAACCTCTAATTTCTCAACATACGGTTTTATAATATCGATCAATCTGTATCCTATACAATTAATCAATATACGATTAAGGGGTTAGTCCTAAAGGTGTGACCTAAAGGGATCAACTGACCACCACCGTCACACGACAGTAATGTTAAACTCTAGTCAGCCAATCATTACCGATTAATGTTGGTCAGTTGACTATATCAAATATCGGATCGTCCCTTGCATATTCATTTCATAAGATTTATGACAATGATTTTTATCATTATCGTGATCGCACTATTGTTGAGGACACATTTCCCAACAATCTCCCACTTGTCCTCGACAAGTGTGCGTCACCAATTCTCTTGTCCTATTACGTCATCTCCCACTCAATGCAAGGTGTCTTCCAGGTCGTACTTGCATTTGATCATATCTTGAGTGGTTTTCTCGATCTGGAGATTTAACTGCTTTGACCGGAATTATCTACCATAGATACCTTCCGAGCGTGGCCACGCATTTCCAGTTAAACTTCTCCTCGAGTGGCCCTGAGATTTAAGACAACCCTGACAAAGGGGTTGGACAATTCCTATCCTACTGTTCCCTTCGACTAACACAGTCCATCATGACCCAAAAGAAGCCCATTTGACCCCTTTAACGGATGATCGTAGAGCTAAAATCAAAGTCAATCTGAGGCTGCATCACCTTGGGCGAACAGTCTCAAGTCAAAGAATCGACTTATGTGAATAATATAGTAGCTCTCGCCACGACCGGGCTAATTATAAAATTTCCAGAACTCTATAAGCGGTCACTAAATGCCCAACAGAGTGTTACACAGTCTGCCGATGTGATCGACTAGTCATCCCATATGACTCTATGACATTTGAACTTGCCATCAATCGCCTCACATTGTAGTCGCTTCGAGACGTCACCTCATACAAGCGACTATGGGCTATACTAAGTTAATCCAGTTCACTTATGGGGTTCAAATTGTCTCTTACAACCCATTTGGATTTCACAAAGTATAAATTGTGAGTTAATAATAATAACTCAAACGATAAGAGTGATTGTTATGTGCGAACAAACAATACGATATTGTTGCTCCACATAAACAATCTTTGATGATCATATATCAATTTGTATTAATGGTTTGCTATGTGAATATACCTTATCTTCACATCCTTTAACCTACAAATTTCGGTTTCCTTTTGACTCATATTATCACGTATAATATGATCTAATTCAAGTACACTTCGAGTCTCTTATACTCGACTCGAGTCTCCTTACTTTAAGGAAGCTCCCACTGTTTTCTTAAAACTTATGACATGTCATCCATATGAACATAGTCATATTGTACTAGAATTCATATTGTAGTTAATCCTAGATTCGATCTCTTAGTTCTCCTCGAGAAACTTATATCGAAATAGGACTTTATTTCAACTTATGGCATTCTGATCAAGGTTATATGAATCAACATATTCATATCTCAGATTCAAATCCAAACCTTGTTAACTGATCGGTGACGTTTCATTATCTTATAATAAACTCACTTATGATTTATGTTCTTAACATACATTCATTTAGAACTGAAAACCTTATATTCTTTAACCTTTAAAGAATCACCATTCTCTCTAAATGGTAGATTTCGTTTCCTTAATAACTTTTCTCCCACTGTATTCCATATTACTATCTTATAGTTTAATAACTCCCACTATCTTCATAGTGATTTGGTAATATCTTCAAACATCTTCTCAACTCATAATGAACATTTCATTTTGATTTACTTCAAAACATTTTCTCAACTCGTGATGAACTTTTCATTTTGATTTACTTCAAACATTTTCTCAACTCGTAATGAACTTTTCATTTTGATTTACTTCAAACATTTTCTCAACTCGTAATGAACTTTTCATTTTGATTTACTTCAAACATTTTCTCAACTCGCTATGAACATTTCATTTTGATTTTCTTTCCCACGGAAAGAATCTTAGTATTATCATGAGAACGGGAGACGATTTCTCCTCTATTATCTTTATAAAACAGAAACATTAACATCATGGAAACGATTTCCTTCCGTTAACCCTCGCGGTTCCCTTTGTCCTCTCTAGGAACTTTTGACAACATATGGAACATTTTCCTTTTGTGTCTTCGCGTAGTTTCTTCTGTGTCCTCTCGTAGTTTCTTCTATCCAATTTCTTAGAGTTCTTCTCAAGGACTCCTTATAGGACTCTTCTCTAAGATCCTATGTTTATTTCATTGGTTTACGGGCGTAGAATTTCTCCCACTCTATCCTCTAAAATAACCTGTATTTTAGGAAGGATAGCATTTTCGCCCGTCAACAATGTATTGGATAAAGAATTATGTGAGTATTTGAGATATTAACATTTTCTTTCATTTAAGGTGAAAATCTTATAATGAACTGATGTTCTTATGTTTGAATTTGAAGTATTTCACGGG
Source organism: Silene conica (assembly GCA_029255685.2). Classification (NCBI taxonomy): domain Eukaryota; kingdom Viridiplantae; phylum Streptophyta; class Magnoliopsida; order Caryophyllales; family Caryophyllaceae; genus Silene; species Silene conica. The sequence continues at coordinate 83,985,177 of CM055313.2, forward strand.
ATGCAATTCTCGTTTTTAAGTAAGTCGTATTACTTTTATAATGATCCTATCATTTCTTCCGTACGGTGAATCATTCAAGGTACTTTATTACGATCTATGAAAATCGTATCAATTCATGTTATAAAAGCATTTTAAAACAACCAAACATGTTTGATTAAGAACAAAAGGATGACTTGGGTTGAAAACCAAGTTACCACAATTACAACCATTGTTTCAACAAGATTCTTGTCTTACAAGAAATACAAAGTTCTTAAATTAAAATGCAAAAGAAAGAAGACATCAAATGAAAATTAGAGCCATGCTCTTCATGTCTTCAATCTCGGATGCTACCTTAGCCATCCATGGAATGAGCTTTAAGCTCTCCTTTCCTTTCTCCTTGCCATAGTTTTTGGATGGAGTCCCTTTAAAACAATTTAAAAAAGGGTTAGCATTAACAACTTGCATCACTATACAAAAGTTAATGTTATAACATGAATTTAAACAAGAATTATTACCAAAAGAGTGAACTTTTCAAGCTTTAGGTCGGCCAAATACATTGGACAATTCCGTTTCCAATGCCCTATTTTCATGCAATAATGGCATTTATTTTCAACCTTTGAAGATGATGTGGTCAAGGATGACATTTTCCCTTTTCCTTTACCATTTCCCTTTTCTTGCTTCCTGTTGCTCTTATTCTCAAGATTAAGTGAGTTCTTCTTAGGACTTCGAATAAGTCCAAAATCCCTCCTTTCCCGCGAATGCTTTTTAAGGGCGCGAAGAAATCGATTTACTATAACAGATTCACGAGCTCGCAAGCATTTAGTTCGCAAGATTTCGGATGAATCAACCGACTTAATCACATGAGAATTTGAAAGTTGATCCTTATAAGAATTAGGATCAAAACAAGCAGAAATTACTTCATCAAGCAAAGTTCTTGGAGTTCGATAAAACATATTCTTAAGCTTGGTGTAAATCTCATTTGCCGTGCTAAACATAATCATTCTGTCTCGGAGATCCGGCTCCAAAGTGAAAATGATTATGTCTCTAAGAATATTTGACTCCTTCATATAGGCCTCATAGGCCTCACGAATCTCAATCGTGGAGTGAGCAGTAGGAATAGGAGGAGGGGTTCTTGTAAGGAAACAAATCTTATTGTCACCTTCCGCAGCAAGAAGTAATTGGGATTCCCAATCATTGAAATTAGTGCCTTGCTTCCTAAGCTTGCAACGATTCATGAAAGATTGGAGCAACGAGTCGTGTTGTGGGAGTGATGGAGCGTTATTTGCCATTGATTGAAAGTCGAAATTGTACTACAATAAAATATAAAGGAATTAAAACACAATTATCGTTTTAATAATTAAACTTGTAAATTTTAAACAAGTTAAGCATCTACTTAATGATCTCTTACCCAATTAAGTAAATGATCCCGAGACCCAAATACATACTAACTTGGGCACGGTTTAGCCGATACATCCCTCATTAATATGACTCGGTAGATTAACCCCTTAATCGATTCTACTTTTAGAACTCTCGGTCGATAAAATTACACTAATTCTTATCTTAGCCCGAACTTATTACCACTACGGTGGCTCGAATACCTTCGTCGAGATCGACCAAATTTCAAGAAAAAACGTAATCATATTACCCCACTTCACCAACGTAATAAGGTTTGTACCCCGGTTTAGCCGAGCCCACTCCCTTATGAAGAAGATCCTTCGCGGGTCCTTTACTTTTTGGTATGGCTATGTCTCGATTTTTAAATAACGTAAGAGATCTTGTCAATTTATTATCTATCTCCTTTAAGTGAACTAAGTCGGTGAATTATCGATAAATTAATTGACACGGTCGATAAAATCGATGGAATGCATGAGTTTAATGACGATTTGGCTATGCATGCAAACATGTTAAGCATAGATAAAAGCATAAATAAAACCCTAGTATGGCCTTTCCTAAAAAAAAAAAAATAAAGTAAATTACAAATTCGGAAACCAACTCCTTTGGTCCCTTGAACTTCACTCGCGGCACGCATCCCAAGGCAAACTCCGTCTTGGTCGGAACTCCTTTCCGAAATGGCACCGTCTTCAAGGATCTCCGGAATTACAAATAATTACAAATTTTCTATCTATTTTATACATTATAAAATAAATAAAACAATAAAATAAAGTGATACGAGATCACTTTAAATTACAACCGAATCGATAAACCCTTACATTACGGGAATTATCGACTAAAATCTAAGGCCATACTAAGTAAATTACATAATTCAAAAATACGTAAATTAAATTATGACATTCATAAACAATAATTAAATATGCAATGCTTATGTAAAATGCAAAACCTAAGCCAAATCGTCCTATTTAAACACGTTTTAAATATCGTTATTCGTAATAACACGGTTTTATGGAATAACGTGATTTAAACAATTTTAAAATCACTAATCACTTTATGAATCACTATTCACAATTTAGTTAAGTTTCCTAACACATTTTAGGATTCAAAATTTAGTCTTACTCAAATTTCGAAATAACTTAACTTTTATTTTAATATTGTTCGGTTTTAATCGGTTCTACGGGAAATAGCATTAAAATAATCAAACGAGTCATAAAAATTTCGAAAATTCAAAATTCAAAATTTTGAACATACTGAAAATTTTCTAAAATTTCAGATCCTTAAAACTCAAATATTTTCGAAATACACCATTTATTTCGTAAAATTACCGTGTGCATGCAAAATATTTCGAAAAATTCAAAACTATTGCAAAAATTATGAAATAAAATACCAATATAATTTTTACATCTTCCTAGACACTCAAAGTATCTGAAAATGCAAAGAAAAAACAGGTACACACTGTTTAAGATCTGAAAAAACAATTATGACTCCTTCAACACTCAATCTCCAACTTTAACTCTTTAAAATTAAAATTAAAGTTTCTGAAACTTTTGGCACTAATTAAAAATATGTTGATGATCATACATAATATGACTAATATGGGTGAATTTTTCGGACCATTTAAGCAACATTTACTATTTTTAATAATTCGTGTCATATATTACGCGATTTTACCGATTAAAATCATTTCTCATGCAATATTCGAGATTAAAAGCTCAAAATTCACATGCATGCTAGAAATAATATATGTGACACTATATTAAATTTTTTATGGTCAAATTCGGACTTAAACTATTTAAGCTAAAATATGTCACTAATATTACGATTTTTACGATAAAAATCAATATTCATGCAATATTAACGAAAAAATTTCTGGAAAATTCATCATATGTCTTAAATATTGCATGTGACATCTACAAAAAAAATTTTATAGTTAAATTCATAATATAACTATTTATCCCATATTTAACTCATTTTATGACCTTTTAACCATTAAAAATCATAAACCATGCATAAAACCTTCAAAAATTTCGAAAATTATATATTCATAATATGTTAAATGCATGTGAGAACATATTTAAAATTCATGGCCAGAAACATTATTTAGCTATTTTTCCCAAATATCCATATATTAAACCGATTTAAGCATAAATTAATCAAATTAATTACAATAATGAACAATATTATTCCATAAATCATTAAAATGACTTAAAACTATTTTAAGACCAGAAATATATATACATGCAATAACATTTTCGTGCATATCCTATATGTACTACTCATTTTCGTTTTTAATTAAAATCGTATTTTCTCGCAAAAACGTATAAAAACGAGTTGCATGCAAACAACCTTATGGCTCTGATACCAATTGTTGGTTTCACTAGGTAGTCATTACTAGCTAGTTTATATTATTAGTCTTACTAATGTACTAATTAAACTCATATTAATATAGTTTAAACGTTTTAATCTTATGCATGCAAAATAAAAGCGGAATTAGTGAGAATCGTATTCTTACAACCGGTCCGAAAATATGCTAAGGACGATCCTCCAAGAGCAACCAAGTAAGCTTGCCTCCAATGAGTGCGCACCAAGACTTACCCTTTAATCGAACCAAAACCAAACCCGAGCTAGGAGACGGATTAAGGTCAAAACCGTATACTAATACTAACAATAGTATTGTCGAAATATTATGAAGATAATATTATTGAGGTTTTATTAGCACTTTCTCACACTAGAAAGATATTAGGTTTTCATTAGCTTTTTAATATGTGTCTAACAACATATTTATAGAATGGGATGGTTGGGTGGGTTTGGCCGTGGGACACAAGGCCTAGGTTAGTGAAAGAGTCAACTTGTGTCTTGCACTACACCTTAGGTTTTAAGTCTAATAACTTAATGTGTCTTTAGGGTAATTAATCCTTATTTAAACCCATAAAACATTACCACCACAACCGGTACATATAAACGTAAAATGCTCTTTTATTTTACGTTTTATAATTTGTATAATTTATGTAACATCTTATGTGACATAACAATTGTATTAATTTAAAATATAAATTTACCATGTAAATAATATTTCTAAATTAATAAAATTATATTTAACAAATCATTGAGTTGATTCGAAATCATTGTCTCAACATATGGTTATCGTAATAATCGTCGATACGATATGTTAACAACGTTTGTCATAACCATAAACCATTCTTTATACTAATTTTCGATATTTCATAAATATCGATTAATACTTGACAATTGACACTTTTCAATTTCAAATATAAATCTTACCTTAAGATTCAACCTCTAATTTCTCAACATACGGTTTTATAATATCGATCAATCTGTATCCTATACAATTAATCAATATACGATTAAGGGGTTAGTCCTAAAGGTGTGACCTAAAGGGATCAACTGACCACCACCGTCACACGACAGTAATGTTAAACTCTAGTCAGCCAATCATTACCGATTAATGTTGGTCAGTTGACTATATCAAATATCGGATCGTCCCTTGCATATTCATTTCATAAGATTTATGACAATGATTTTTATCATTATCGTGATCGCACTATTGTTGAGGACACATTTCCCAACAATCTCCCACATTTCATAAGATTTATGACAATGATTTTTATCATTATCGTGATCGCACTATTAGTATAAAGAAAATGAGATTCATTTTGATTTACTTCAAACATTTTCTCAACTCGCTATGAACATTTCATTTTGATTTTCTTTCCCACGGAAAGAATCTTAGTATTATCATGAGAACGGGAGACGATTTCTCCTCTATTATCTTTATAAAACAGAAACATTAACATCATGGAAACGATTTCCTTCCGTTAACACTCGCGGTTCCCTTTGTCCTCTCTAGGAACTTTTGACAACATATGGAACATTTTCCTTTTGTGTCCTCGCGTAGTTTCTTCTGTGTCCTCTCGTAGTTTCTTCTATCCAATTTCTTAGAGTTCTTCTCAAGGACTCCTCATAGAACTCTTCTCTAAGATCCTATGTTTATTTCATTGGTTTAAATATCATTAAGTAAATATACTTAACATGTTTAAGTTTCTTAAAATTCAAATTATGAATTTAAAATGATGTTGTTTATCCTTTTATTATTGTAGTTTAATTTTCAACATCGACTATGGCAACCAACGCTCCACCTCTCACTAACGTATCATGGCTTCGATCCTTTATGGATCGTTGCAAACTCGATAAGCATGGTTCAAACTTTAAGGATTGGGATGCGCAATTACTTTTGGCCGCTCAAGGTGACGATAAGAGTCGTTACCTATCCGAAGCCGCTCCTCCCGCTCCGACCGCTCGTTCGTCGGTCCAAACTCGTGAGGCCTATGAAGCCTACATGAAAGAGTCCTCCGCTCTTAAAAATGTGCTCATCTTCTCCATGGAGCCGGATCTCCAAAGGAGTATGATTAAGTTGACCACATCATATGAGATATACACCAAGCTTGCGACCATGTTTTCGCAAACTCCAAGGGTGATTCAATATGAGGCGGCTTCCGCCTTCTTTGACATTACATTCAAGGAAGGACAAAAGATAAGCCCTCTTGTGCTCAAACTCGTTGAGCTCGCGGAGACTCTAAAAGCTCAAAATGTTGATGTTCCCGACTCTCTAATTATTGACCGAGTTCTTCACTCGCTCAATAAGGTTAAGGCGTATGCTCAATTCCGGGTGAATTTCAATATGCGAAACCAAGAGACCACGTTGGACGAGTTGCATAAGATGCTAATTCAAGCCGAAAGGGACATGGGACTTCATGAAAGTTCCACCAAGGATGTTTTGAACATCGAAAAGAAAGGGAAAACGAGCTTCAAGAGAAATGCCTCTAAAGGCAAGGGCAAGAAAACGTTCAAGCCCAAGGCGACCAAAGAAAAGACCTTTTCGAAAGGCGCTTCCACCTCGTCTTCAAAAGAGCAAGACAAGTGCCATTATTGCACAAGGATCGGTCATTGGAAGCGAAATTGCCCCAAATACTTAAGTGATCTCAAAAATGGGAAGGCAACCGCCGTAGGTAATAATTCTCGTTTATGATTCATGTCATTTATCAACTTATGTATAGTGATACAAATGTGTTGATGTTTACCCTTTTTAAATGTTTTAAAGGGGCGCCTCCTAATAATGATAAGGGCAAGGAGAAGGAAGCTTGAAGTTCCTTACTTGGATGGCTATGGTAGCATCCAATTGATCGAAGACTTGAAGAGCTAGGCTCTAATTTTCATATCGTCTTCTTTCATATTTTGCATTATTTATGGAACAATTTATTTTCTTGTAAGACAAGGATTAAAATCCTAAAACAATGGTTGTAATTTTGGATATTGGTGACTTGGTTTTCAACCCGAGTCACTACTTTTGTTCTTAATCAATGTTTTGATTTATCAAATAAATTGCATGCCTTGTTAAAACATGAATAATAGTGATCTAATCACGCAATAAATATTGATACGATCAAGTATAAGATAATCAAAGTGTTGATTAAAACGGAGAACTACACCCCATGAGATACTTTCAATCAAAATGAGACTATATTAGTTCATTATAAGATTTTCATTTTAAGTGAAAATGAGAATGTACTCATCACACCTATAAAACTTCAAACATTCATATGCATTGGTTAATCGAAATAGCTATCCTTGTACGAATAAAGGTTATTGTTAGAAGGATAGAGTGGGAGAAAATATTTCGCTCGCAAACCAATGATGAAAATAAAGGATTTTAGAGAAGATTCCTATATGGGAGTCTTAAGAAGAGCCCTAAATGATTTGAAGAAACTACGAGAGGACACTGAAGAAACTACGGGAGGACACTCGAAGAAAGGTTCTTCATGTTCATTGTTTCATAGAGAGGAAACATGAAACCCCGTATGAAATCGGTAGGAAAACGGTTCCTTAATAAATGATTTTTTCTAAGTTTATAAGATAAAAGAGAAGAAATCATCTCAAATCTCTCAATGTAGTTATAAAGAAATTATCATGTCATTTTCGTGTCGAGGAAACGAAGACGTGATAAGAAGGTAATGATTGATTGAATGGAAACAGATCACTATAGGGATAGTGATAGTGATAATGATTCAAGTAATAGTTTAACATGCGAGAAATGGAAGGTTCATTTAAGATATCGAGAGATATTGATTTTAGTGGGAGCGATTTTCATAAAAAGAATTAAGCCTACCATTTAGAGAGAATGGGTGATTCTTTAAGGTGTAAAGAATAAGAGGTTTGAAATTCTAGATGATCAAATACCTTATATCATAAGATTATGGAGCTTTACGGGAAGGTTTATTATATGGATAATAAAAGGTCGCCCACTAGAAGTTAAAAGGTTGGATACATTATTCATAACGATGAATGAAACCATTATAAAATAGCCGAGATGTTTGAAAATAGTAAGAGTGATGAGATCACTAATAGACTACAATATAGATTTCAGTACATAAGTGACTAAAGAGAGTGATTCTTTAATCCCTTCAGTATATCGATACGTCACAAGTTATAAGATAACAGTTGGAGCTTTCCTCTGGAAAGGAAACTCAAAATCTAGAAAGAGTTCTAAATATGTACTCAAATAGAATCATATTATACGGGATAATATGAGAATGAAGGAGACAAAATTTGTAAGTTTTGCAAATTATGAATAAAGGGTTATTCGCAAAACACTAATACAAATAGATGATTGTGCATCAAATACAATGTAATAGTATTGACTATTGTTGCATGACAACATCATTTGAGTTATAATTAACTCAAAGTAAAAGATACTTTGTCAAAATCCAAATGGGTTGTATGAGACAACATTGAACCCCATAAGTGAACTGGATTGACTTAGTATGGCCCCTAGCCGCTTACATGAGGTGACGTCTCAAAGCGACTAGAGTGTGAGGCGATTGATGGCAAGTTCAAATGCCATAGAGTCATATGTGATGACTAGTCGATCACATAGGCAGACTATAAGAGACACTCTGTCGGGCAATGTGACCGCTTATAGAGTTCTGGAAATTTTATAGCCGGGTCGTGGCGAGAGCTGCTATAGTATTCTTGTGAGTCAATTCTTAGACTAAAGACTACTCTCCCAAGATGGTACAGTTTCGGCATAACTTTGATCCATTCTCTACGACTTTTCGTAACTTGAGTCAAATGGGATTGTTTTGGGTTGTGACTAACTGTGACTAGTTGAAGGAAGTAGTGCGATAGAAATTGTCCACCCCTTGTCAGGGTTGTTCAAATCTCAGGGCCACTCGAGGAGAAGTTAACTGGAAATGCGTGGCCACGCTCGGAAGGTATCTATGGTAGATAATTCCGGTCAGACAGTTATTCTCCAGATCGAGGAAACCACTCATGATATGATCAAATGCAAGTACGACCTCAGAGAGACATCTTGCATTGAGTGAGAGATTGTAATAGGACAAGAGAATTGGTGACGCACACTTGTCGAGGACAAGTGGGAGATTGTTGGGAAATGTGTCCTCAACAATAGTGCGATCACGTAATTAAATCTCATAACGAGAATGCGCAAGGGATGATACGAATTATTAGTCAGCTGACCAACATTAATCGGTAATGATTGGCTAGCTAGAGTTTGACATTACTGTCGTATGACGGTGATGGTCAGTTGATCCCTTTAGGTCACACCTTTAGGACAATTCCCTTAATTGTTAAAGTGATCAAGTGTATATTGATACGATTTGATCATATTCCTTAAACTCGTATATCGAGAAACTAGAGGTTAAATCTTAATGTAAGATTTATGTTTAAAATTGAAACGTGTCAATTGTTAAACATTAAACGATATTTTAAAATATCGTAATTAGAATGAATTGGGTTATAATTATTACAAAGGTTGTAAATCGTATTGACGATTAATTATGAATGACCATTTATAGTAATTTCGAATTACTAATCAACTTTATAAATGTGATTTATTAATTTATGAATAATATTTACTTGCTAAATATGTATGATTTAAATTAAGTCAATTGTTACTTTATTAAATTGTGACATATTGTATGTCACATAACATAAAATTGGAACATTGACAAAGTTGTAAAATTAGGTCCATATTGGTATGTGTATGCCGGTTTTGGGGTGTTTAAACAAGAAATGATTTAAGTGTTTTAAGTTGTTAAAAACATAATCATTAAAGTACCTTGAGAAGGTTACCTATTAGCCACCCTATATTGCATGGGAAAGAGGTGTGTTCCCCCTTGGAGCCCTCCCATACCCGGCCACCCACACCCAAGCATCCAACATTTAAGTATAAGATGCTCACCTATGAAAACCCTAATTCTTCTAATGCTTGTATAATTTTCTAAGTGTAGAAAATCAAATAAACTCTCTTACACTCTTAGCCGAAAATCACAAGGAAAGAGAGATTATTTTTCCACCTCTAAAATCATATTATAAGATAATATTAACATACTAATAGTAGTATTATATTGACATTCTAGTAAGAGTGATTAGAATTATTTTAAGGAAGAAACCGATTCTAGTCTAGCATCTACAAGGATTCGGTTTATTGGGGGTTGTCTTGGTGCATCCAAAGGAGGTATTCTATTTTGGGTACTTGGAGGATCATCCTTGCCATTCACTTGGACCGTGTGTAAGGGTTCAATATCTCCTTATTTCCGCATTTTTAGCATGCATAAGATCTATCATAATATGTTTATTAAAGAGTTAATTAAAAGATTATGTTAGTGTGACTAAAATTAGTTTATGAGTAACTAATAAAACCTAACACCTAATACCCCCACCACACGGCCCTTCATCCTCCTCCAATCCCAGCCTCGCCCAAACCTCCTTAGCAAATTCACAAAAACGAAAAAGATGTAGGCTATGTTCATTAGCAGAAACACAGAAAGGATATAAAGAAATATTACCTCGGATTCACGTCGCAATGTTTGATCCAGTTGCAAGGGCTTCCCTGCAAAGTTGCCAACAGAAAAGCTTCACTCGGGGCCACACCGGAACTGTCCATAGCCTCTTCCACAGCCACCTCTGTTGGGAAATGTGTCCTCAACAATAGTGCGATCACGTAATTAAATCTCATAACGAGAATGCGCAAGGGATGATAAGAATTATTAGTCAACTGACCAACATTAATCGGTAATGATTGGCTAGCTAGAGTTTGACATTACTGTCGTATGACGGTGGTGGTCAGTTGATCCCTTTAGGTCACACCTTTAGGACAATTCCCTTAATTGATAGAATGATCAAATGCATATTGATACGATTTGATCATATTCCTTAAACTCGTATATCGAGAAAATAGAGGTTAAATCTTAATGTAAGATTTATGTTTAAAATTGAAACGTGTCAATTGTTAAACATTAAACGATATTTTAAGATATCGTAATTAGAATGAATTGGGTTGAAATTAATACAAAGGTTGTAAATCGTATTGACGATAAAATATTATTTTACAATGGTAATTTCGAATTACTTGTCAATTAATAAATATGATTTATTTGACATAATATTTATACGATAAATATTTATTTGTTTTGTATAATTATAATTGATTACCTTATGACATATAAGATGTCACATTTTATACAAGTTATACATTTGACAATTTGTAAAATGAAGTCCATTTTATGGACTACATGGCACGGCTAAGAGGAGATGGTGGCATGGGTGATTAGTGTATTAAACACTCTATAATCATATGTTAGACATATGCCTTGAGAACACTAACCTAGTAACCACCCTAGAGCCTTGAGAAAGGAAAATGTTCCCTTGTTGCTCTTCCCTATGGCCGGCCTCCCCTTCCCAAGTATGAGCATGCTTAAACCTTTTATTCATCTTAAGCAACAACATGCTTCATATATATATATGTGATATAAGATTCATTCTATTCTTCTTCTAGCTCTAGCCGAAATTTTGCCTAAGTAAGAAGATTTTATTTAACCTCTAATACTTATTATAAGATAATAAAATTTATACTATAAGTAGTATTCAAATTACATTCTAATAAGAGTGATTAGAATATTAAGGAAGAAATCGATTCCTAGTCTAGCACAACAAAGGTGTCGGTTCATTGAGGGATAGTCTTGGTGCATCTTTAAAGGAGGTATTCTAATTTGGGTACTTGGAGGATCATCCTTGCTAAGCTTGGACCGTGTGTAAGGGTTCGATTTCTCCCTATTCCGCATTTTGTAGCATGCATAAGATCTTATTAACAAGTTTATTAATATGTTAATTAAAAGTTAATTAAAGGTTTATGTTAGTATGACTAAAATTAGTTTATGAGCAACTAGTTAAACCTAACAATTGGTATCAGAGCAATAGGTTGTTTGCATGCTTTCCGTTTACGTTTTTACGGAGTTATAGTGATAACAAAATAAAATTGGATTTTTCGTTTGATATATGATATGCACGAAATTTAATTAGCATGATACCTACTGTTTTCTAAAATGTTTTAGAATAATTTGGAATATATTTTGCATGAATATTGTTTATTGGTACTCAAATCTCGGTTTTAATATGTTTTAATGGTTAAAAATGATTATTTTGGGAAAAATAGTTAAAATAAGCTTCTGGCCGAGATTTTTCAGTATGATATCACATGTATTTTCTATAATATGAATATGAATTTTCGTAAATTATGGACCTTTAAATCGTGTGATATGAATTTTAATGGTTAAAATGCAATAAGATGAATAAAAATGGGTTTAAATAGTTATATTATGAATTTGACTATAAAAATTTATGAGGATGTCACATGCAATATTTAAAATTTATGTTGAATTTTCCAGAAATTTATCTCAAATATTGCAATATTATAGATTTTTAATGTAAAAATCGGGTAATTAGTGACATTATTTCGACTTTAATAGTTTAAGTTGGAATTTGGCCATAAAAATTTAACACGATGTCATATATATTATTTCCAGCATGTATAAAAGTTTCGAGAATTTTATCTTATTTTATGCTTGAGAAATAATTTTAAATGTTAAAATCGTACGATATATGACGTAAATCGTTAAAATTTGCAAATGTTGTTTAAAACGGCCGAAAAGTAACCCATATTAGTCATATGTGATATGTTCATCATGAAAATATTCTTGGGAGCCAAAAGTTTCAGATTTGATTTGATTTTATTTATTTTTAATTTGATAAAAAGGTTACATTTAAAATTAATTAAAAGAGTCATGCAATTATTTCGGCTATGGGGCAATGTGCCATTTAATTTTCTGTCCATCTTGTGTTCTTAAAATGTTTTGGAAGGTATAAAAATATTATTAGTATTTAATTTGCATTTATGAAGTTAATTATTGAATTTTCCGACTTAAATTGCTCGTTTTACGTGTTATTTTCGAAATAATAATAAAACCGTATAAAATACTAATATTTTAACTTTCTGAAAATTTTAAGAACATTCTGGATTTTTCAAAATTTGAATTTTGAATTTTCGAAATTTTTATGACTCTTTTGGATTTTTATATTATTTTTCCCGTAAAACCGAGTAATACCGATCAATATTGAAATATATTAAGTTAAGTCATGTTCAAAGTTTGAGTAAGACTAAATTTTGAATCCTATAAGAGTTAGGATGATTAACTTAAGGATGAAAACCGTTTCATATAATGCATAGTGTTGTTAATCGTTAAAACACGTGATTCCATAAACCAAGGTTTACGATAACTATTTAAATAATTGTTTTAAATAGGACGATTTGGCTTAGGGTTTGCATGTTAATTCATATTTATATAAGCATTGCATATTTATATTATGAATGTCATGATTTATTTTTACGTAATTTTGGGAATTATGTAATTTACTTAGTATGGCCTTAGCTTTTAAATCGGTATTTCCCGTAATGTAAGGGGTTACCGATTCGGTTGTAATTTTGTGATCTCGTATCACCCAATTGTAATTTATTTCTATTTTATAATGTATAAAGTAGACTAGAAAAGTTGTAATATTTGTAAAATCCGGAGTTCCTTGAAGACGGTGCCATTCGGAAAGGAGTTCCGATCAAGACGGTGTTTACCTCGAAGTGCGTGCCGCGTGAAGTTCAAGCTAAGGGACCAAAGGAGTTGGTTTCCGAATTTGTACTTTGTTATTTTCTTTTCTAGGAAAGGCCATACTAGGGTTTATTTATGCTTTTATTTTTGCTTTTTATATGTTTGCATGCATAGCCAAATCGTCATACATCGTATCATGCATGTTTCGACCTAGTCGACCTAGTCTTTTATTTTATCGATAATTCACCGACTTAGTTCACTTAAACGGAGATAGATAATAATTTGACTAGATCTCTTACATATAAATATTGAGACTTAGCCTTACCAAAAAGTACGGACCCATGAATCCCTTCTTCACAAGGACGTAGGCTCGGCTACACCGGGGTACTAAAATTGTCACGTTGGGTAAGTGGGGTAATAAGATTACACCTTGAAATTTGGTTGATCTCAACGAAAGTATTCGTAACCGTAGTTGCAATAAGTTCGGGCTAAAGATAATTTTGAGAAAATTGTCGACCGAGAGTTCTAAGAGTAGAACCGATTAAAGGGTTAATCCACCAAATTATACCGATACGGGTTGAATCGGCTACACCGTGCCCGGATTAGTATGGGTTTGGGTCTCGGGATTGTTTACTTAATTGGGTAAGAGATCATTAAGTAAATATACTTAACATGTTTAAGTTTCTTAAAATTCAAATTATGAATTTAAAATGATGTTGTTTATCCTTTTATTATTGTAGTTTAATTTTCAACATCGACTATGGCAACCAACGCTCCACCTCTCACTAACGTATCATGGCTTCGATCCTTTATGGATCGTTGTAAACTCGATAAGCATGGTTGATGAGTCATATTCGTATACACTTTTATGTCTCCCCTTTAGTTGTTTTGAGATGATTCTTGTGCTAAATTGTGTCATTTATATGCTGTTTATATTAGAATGTCGATACTTCCGCCTTTCGGTGTTTAATGCAGGATTGATGCATTTATGGAGCAAAATATGGATTGGAGCACCGCGGACCCGACATGAAGGAACACACGTAGTATGGCACGAGGATCTAGGAAGGAAGAGCTAAGGAGATTATCAAAGGCAAGCACAAAGAAGAGCTCCATATAACTAGTACCTACTTTGGAGAGCCATATCTCGAGTTCTACAAATGATAATCAGGTGATTCCAACTGGAAGTGAAAGCTCATCCTCTTAGCTTTCCAACGCCACGAAAATCACTTGATTCGGACAAGTAACGAAGAAATGGCGACCGTTTGAAGTTCAGTGCGCGAAGCAGGAATTACGCGCTGAGAGCACTCGATCGAGTGCCACCAACACTCGATCGAGTGCCTTGAGTGCTCGATCGAGTGCTTTAATTTACCCCGAGTTTCCATAAATTGTTTAGTAGTTTGTTATAAATAGAGACTTCGTAGCCTTTTGTTAGACACACTTTTATTACTCTAAAAAACCCTAATTATTACTAGTAGCTCTCTAGATTATTATTTAGCAATTGCCTTCGGATCTTGTTCTCCTATTTACGGTATTTAATCATAATCTCTACTTTATTGTTCTTCAATTATTCTTGTTCTTAGTTTATTGCTTTATTAATTATGTTTTCAATCAATATTGTTGTAGTTAGATCCCAAGCCATGAGTAGCTAAATTATTTGTCTAGGGTGAAAAGGGATCTAGGTAATTAGAAGGGGGAATCAAACTTTAATGATGTTTAATTGTTAAACTGCTTATTATTATTGTTCTATTGTTGTTTTAAACCTGATTAATTAATTACTGGCCAGGATTAGTTAATTAGTCTCGCAAATTAGTCTTAGATCCGACCGTAGACTAAGACTAAGATAGGCCACAACAATTGAATAGACTGACCTAATTATAGCGACCGCATGTTAGGTTTAGATCTAAAGATTATATGAATACCGACCGGACATATGATCTTAAATAATAATTTTGCCCAATTAAATTAGTTAAATCCCATTCCCCTGGATAATTGCCTATGTGAACTTGATCCCTAGATCTTTCCTAATACTTGTTTACATCTTTATTTACTTATTTTGCAATTAGTTCATTAGAAAACAAAAACAACCAAAACAACCCACTTGTTACTTTAAGACTTATTTACTTTAGCAAACAATTCATTACCGCCTCCCTGTGGATTCGATACCTTTCTTACCGCTAGCTATTAGTTAGTAGTATCCTAAGGATTACTTTGATTTAGGGTGACGACTTTACCCTTATCAAATTTGGCGCCGTTGCCGGGGAGGCAACAATTTATTTGTTTGTTACTTGTTTAATTTGTCTTTTGTCTCAGGGAACTCCTGTTCCTTGAGACTGTTTTTACGCTTTTCTTGTTAGTTCCTTGTATGCCCAGGTCAAATCGGTCCGAGATCATTGATTTTGATCCTGAACCTGAGAGGACTTTTCGCTACAGAATAAATTTTAATAGAGAAGTGGGTCAAGTAGAAGACTTGAGTATACTTGACAAGATTGAGCCTTTAATTATCTCAGAAAATTCATCTTCTGACGAGGACGATATTGTTTCTGAGACCATTGTCGCTACACCAAAGATGGCTGCACCCAATACAGCTACCTTGGCAAGCTACAACGAGCCTACTTTGGCTTCTATTCCAACAGGATTTATACCTCCTCCTACTGATGCTGAGGAGAAGCCTTTTGATATCAAGCCTTCTTATCTTGCGTTGGTGGAGCGGAATATGTTTGGAGGTAGATCTGGGGAAGATCCTGCGAAACATATGGATAAGTTTGTCACTTATTGCAGCTCCATTCCTTTGCCAACAGGAGTGACCTATGATCAGGTCAAGTACCGACTTTTCCCTTTTTCTCTACAAGATGATGCTAGCGAATGGTTACGCGAGTTGGATTTGACTGCTCATGCCATTACTGATTGGAATTCCCTAGCTCTTGCATTCTACAAGAGATACTTTCCCCCACAAAAGACAAACAATCTCAGGAATCATATTACTAACTTCAAGCAAGGAGGTAATGAAGATTTTAATGAGGCATGGGTACGTTTTAAAAGATTGGTTCGGGCAGTTCCTCATCATGGGTTTCAGAAGTGGTTTCTTTGTAACCAGTTTTACAACGGGTTATTCGATGATCATAGAGCTCTTTTGGATTCTTCTGCTAACGGAAGATTTCAGAATAACACCACTGATGATACAGCTTATAAATTGATTGATGATATGGCTACTCATACTGCCGAATATGGAAATCCAAGAGGCTCTACGAGGGGAAGTGGTACAGATAGTGTCGTCGCAGCCCAGTTAGAAGCTTTGAATGCTAAGTTTGCACAGATGCAAACAACACAAGCTTTGGGTGGCCAACACCAAGTGGTTAATATGGTTCAACAAGGGGAAGTAATTCTCTGCGGAAGATGTGGTATAGAGGGTCATATTGCTGATGAGTGTATAAGTCCTATGGAACAGGTACTTGCTTTCCAATCCTACAAGCAAGCTAATCCTTTTTCTAACACTTACAATGAGAGGACAAGGGAACATCCCTTTCTTCAATGGTCAAGCCAGAATGTTGAAAATCCTACCCCACCTCAGCAACAACCAAATTCAAATTATGTGATTCCTCAGAACCGCGGCCAGCAAGGAAACTATAGACAGAATCAAGGAGGCCCTCAGTTTAACAATCAGCGCCAACAACAGTTTCAACCTTTAATGTCAACTCATCCACCACCAGCTTCAAATAATGATATGTCAGAGATCAAAGCTATGTTGCAGCAGAGCCTTAAAGCTCAGATGGAGCAAAAGGCACAGATTACTCAGATACTGGCTCACAATAAGATATTGGACACTCAAGTTGCCCAACTAGCAAGCCAAAATACAAATAGGCAGCCCGGAAACCTTCCTCCCCAAGGACAACAAGCTCATGAGCAAGTTCATGCTATTCATTTAAGGAGTGGTACTTCTTATAAAGAGCCGGAGATACCCAAAGATGATAGTCAAGTGTCTTATGTTTTTCCTAAAGGTTTAGGGCATCTCTATTTCAGTGCTGACGAAGAAGAAAAGGAACTAGAGAAAGCTCGTATACATGAGAACAACGAAAAAGAAAAACGAAAAGAAGCGATGCGATCTAAATCCGAGACACTCGATCGAGCTTGCAGTACACTCGATCGAGTGCCAACCCCACTCGATCGAGTGTCAGTCGCACTCGATCGAGTGCCTCATCCGCGTACTTCTAATTCTTCTATTTCGCTTAATGCACAGGTACCCGATACTACTATTCCAAGCCAGAGTTCTCCAAAGGTCTCTAAGGATGCAAAGGAAGCTGAACCAGTAAAGATTATTCTTCCATTCCCAACCCGACAACAGAAATCAAAACTTGATCAACAGTTCGGGAGATTCATGGAAGTTGTGAAAAATCTTCAAGTAAGCGTTCCTTTTACTGAATTGATTACTCAGGTACCAGCTTATGCAAAGTTTATGAAGGAGATATTAACAAAGAAGAGAATTTTCAACGAAGTGGAGACAATTGCATTCACTAAGGAGTGTCATGCCGCGCTGCAAGCCAATTCTCCACCCAAGCTTAAGGATCCAGGGAGTTTTTCTATTCCTTGCACTGTTGGTTCTCTTGATTTTTCTAATGCGTTATGTGATTCTGGGGCGAGTGTCAGTGTCATGCCGTATACTACTTGTAAACAACTTAACATGACCACACTTAAATGTACCAATATGACCCTCCAAATGGCTGACAGGTCCATTCAACGCCCTATGGGTGTCTTAGAGGATGTACCGGTTAGGATAGGAAAATATTATGTGCCCTGTGATTTTGTAGTGATGGACATGGCAGAGGATGCTGAAATACCTATTATCCTCGGACGACCCTTCCTTAGTACCGCTGGGGCTCTTATTGACCTTAGGGAGGGTAGTCTCATTTTTCGCATCGGGGATGACACCATCACTTTTCTACACAACCAAGCACCCCGTCCTCTTGATTTTCAAGCTACATGTCATGTAATTACCATTCTCGATCCTTCTTTAGATTCTTGCCATGCTTTGTGTATTGACAGGAATTCATTTGACGCTTCTACTACTGCGTCGCATACATGGGAGCTAGAGGTGGATGAGTTCAAGAAGTTGATCTACGAAGAAGAGCCACCTCCTATTTTGGATTATAGCTGTGACGGAAGTGTCGACTTGGAGGCTAAGTTAGATGCTTGGGAAGCCGAAATTTACAAAGACGACTACCTCTCTAAGGAGCCTGAAGATACTGTGGATCTTGCTGATGATCCACCTTTGAGTTTCGTTTTTCAAAATGACAAAGAACTTTTTTATGCTTATAATTTGGATTTTACTCCCGTTGAGACTGAACTTAGACAATTCGTTTTGATATTTGTGTATGTTTGTATTGTTTCATGGTGCTACATAAGCCTGTGGGTAGCACACGGAGTGAGTTTCGACCTTCTTGTACGGGCATTGAATTGCCTTGATACGGTAGCATTGGAGCTTTGAGGTCACAAAAAGTTGCCTTGGTTACGTATGAATCGTCAAGACCCCCGCTTTGCAGCTGGTTTGGGGGAGTTCTTATGCATTCCAGCTGGTATTATCCTTCTTTTATTTTTTTCCTTTATTTCCTTTATTTTTAGTGTGTTATGTTTTCTCCTTTATTTCCGTTTGTTAGTAGTGTCCTTTAGGATGCTGGTTATATTTTATATTGTGCCTTACATGTTTTTTAGGTCACAATGAGGACACTGTGACATTTAGGTTTGGGGGAGAGTCTTTATTTTATGTTGTGTGCTTAAAAAAAAAAAATCCAAAAATATGTTTTTTCTTTCATTTTTAGGTCGAGTCTTGGTGAATTAAATAGCAATGATGATAATTTGCATTGGTTTTGCATTTGAATCCCAAATAGTTATCCATGTACATTGTTTTGACCCGTTAGCCTATGAAAACAAAGCTCAATGATCAAGTCTTGACTGTAATTGACATACCCTAGATTGATTAGACTTGACAAATTAAGTTGGTAAACTACTTAAATTCTGAGGTCTATAGAGCTTCCTAGGCCAGGAACATTAATAAACTGGTCTCATTGTTATTTAGGCCTGAGTGTGGTTTGTCTTTGTGGAATATGTAATATCAAACTGCATAAGTGTGAAATTGATTGCTTGATGCTTTTATGTGAATGTATGACAAGTACATGAGGATAGGCGGTCCTTACCTTCAAATAAGTTTCACATAGCCAAAAATTTGCCTTTCTACCTTTGAAATCAAATTCCCTATGAAAAACTCGTTTGAAACCTTGTGGCATGTTTTGTATTTGAATATTTATAAGCTAAAATCCTAGAATTTGCCTACCTTTTCGGGACAGTCGCAGTTGCTTGGTTTATCATGATATTTCATT
Organism: Silene conica; assembly: GCA_029255685.2. Classification (NCBI taxonomy): domain Eukaryota; kingdom Viridiplantae; phylum Streptophyta; class Magnoliopsida; order Caryophyllales; family Caryophyllaceae; genus Silene; species Silene conica. The sequence goes on from CM055313.2 coordinate 84,004,891, forward strand.
ACTATGGTTGAGAAGGGGCTAATTTTGTCCAAATGGGTGTAGTGAAAATTTGGGAGCAATTGTATCAATCTCTTATGTTGAAAAAAAAAATATGAAGCACAAGAAAGAAGAAGAAAAAAAAAGGAAAGAAAAAGAAAAACTTCAAAAATAGAAGAATATTTGTGATTCGAAAAAAAAAAAAGAGAATGCTTCATTGGATTTTGTTAAGAGATTTAAGGAGACTATCTAGAGGGTAATGCATATTTGGAGAGTAATGTTATAAACTCTCATGTTCTATCAAGTCGAGATAATTTCTCTAGTTTTGGGTTGGTTTATCTTTCGTTAAAGAAGTAGTTTTGGTTTTTTGCGCTGCGACTACCGTCTTAGCTCCACATATCCATAACGTGCTTTGGCACAAACCATTTCTTTACCCTTACCCACTAGCCTCCTTGCCGTCTTGATACATGTACTTTGTCCATCTATACATGCATAATTGTTTGGGAAATCTCTATCACACTAGATTGCATGCATGTTTCATTAAGTTGAGTGAGTGTTCTTATTTCTTTCTATCTTCACATATACCTCACCCTTACATATACATATGAGTGTGAGTGAATCCGCGAGAATCCGACTAAAATTTGTCTTGCAAGGTCGAAAGGTATTTGGTTTTTGTCTATATTACACTGTCATATCAACCTTGTGACTTGAGTTGCGTTTTCTATCACCCGTACCTTTGAATCTGTTTTATTGGTACATTTGGTCATCACTTTGTTAGAAGTGGATAGCTTGGGATTTGTATGTGCACTAACATTAGCTCTGAGTTATTTATTCACCATTTGTATGATTGCTTTTTGTACTGTGCGATGCTTTGCTTGAGGACAAGCAAAGGGTTGGTTTGGGGGAGTTTGATGAGTCATATTCGTATACACTTTTATGTCTCCCCTTTAGTTGTTTTGAGATGATTCTTGTGCTAAATTGTGTCATTTATATGCTGTTTATATTAGAATGTCGATACTTCCGCCTTTCGGTGTTTAATGCAGGATTGATGCATTTATGGAGCAAAATATGGATTGGAGCACCGCGGACCCGACATGAAGGAACACACGTAGTATGGCACGAGGATCTAGGAAGGAAGAGCTAAGGAGATTATCAAAGGCAAGCACAAAGAAGAGCTCCATATAACTAGTACCTACTTTGGAGAGCCATATCTCGAGTTCTACAAATGATAATCAGGTGATTCCAACTGGAGGTGAAAGCTCATCCTCTTAGCTTTCCAACGCCACGAAAATCACTTGATTCGGACAAGTAACGAAGAAATGGCGACCGTTTGAAGTTCAGTGCGCGAAGCAGGAATTACGCGCTGAGAGCACTCGATCGAGTGCCACCAACACTCGATCGAGTGCCTTGAGTGCTCGATCGAGTGCTTTAATTTACCCCGAGTTTCCATAAATTGTTTAGTAGTTTGTTATAAATAGAGACTTCGTAGCCTTTTGTTAGACACACTTTTATTACTCTAAAAAACCCTAATTATTACTAGTAGCTCTCTAGATTATTATTTAGCAATTGCCTTCGGATCTTGTTCTCCTATTTACGGTATTTAATCATAATCTCTACTTTATTGTTCTTCAATTATTCTTGTTCTTAGTTTATTGCTTTATTAATTATGTTTTCAATCAATATTGTTGTAGTTAGATCCCAAGCCATGAGTAGCTAAATTATTTGTCTAGGGTGAAAAGGGATCTAGGTAATTAGAAGGGGGAATCAAACTTTAATGATGTTTAATTGTTAAACTGCTTATTATTATTGTTCTATTGTTGTTTTAAACCTGATTAATTAATTACTGGCCAGGATTAGTTAATTAGTCTCGCAAATTAGTCTTAGATCCGACCGTAGACTAAGACTAAGATAGGCCACAACAATTGAATAGACTGACCTAATTATAGCGACCGCATGTTAGGTTTAGATCTAAAGATTATATGAATACCGACCGGACATATGATCTTAAATAATAATTTTGCCCAATTAAATTAGTTAAATCCCATTCCCCTGGATAATTGCCTATGTGAACTTGATCCCTAGATCTTTCCTAATACTTGTTTACATCTTTATTTACTTATTTTGCAATTAGTTCATTAGAAAACAAAAACAACCAAAACAACCCACTTGTTACTTTAAGACTTATTTACTTTAGCAAACAATTCATTACCGCCTCCCTGTGGATTCGATACCTTTCTTACCGCTAGCTATTAGTTAGTAGTATCCTAAGGATTACTTTGATTTAGGGTGACGACTTTACCCTTATCAATGGTTCCAATTTTAAGGATTGGGATGCGCAATTGCTTTTGGCCGCTCAAGGTGACGATAAGAGTCGTTACCTATCCGAAGCCGCTCCTCCCGCTCCGACCGCTCGTTCGTCGGTCCAAACTCGTGAGGCCTATGAAGCCTACATGAAAGAGTCCTCCGCTCTTAAAAATGTGCTCATCTTCTCCATGGAGCCGGATCTCCAAAGGAGTATGATTAAGTTGACCACATCGTATGAAATTTACACCAAGCTTGCGACCATGTTTTCGCAAACTCCTAGGGTGATTCAATATGAGGCGGCTTCCGCCTTCTTTGACATTACTTTCAAGGAAGGGCAAAAGATAAGCCCTCATATGCTCAAACTCGTTGAGCTCGCGGAGACTCTAAAAGCTCAAGATGTTGATGTTCCCGACTCTCTCATTATTGACCGAGTTCTTCACTCACTCAATAAGGTTAAAGCGTATGCTCAATTCCGGGTGAATTTCAATATGCGAAACCAAGAGACCACGTTGGACGAGTTGCATAAGATGCTAGTCCAAGCCGAAAGGGACATGGGACTTCATGAAAGTTCCACCAAGGATGTTTTGAACATCGAAAAGAAAGGGAAAACGAGCTTCAAAAGAAATGCCTCTAAAGGCAAGGGCAAGAAAACGTTCAAGCCCAAGGCGACCAAAGAAAAGACCTTTTCGAAAGGCGCTTCCACCTCGTCTTCAAAAGAGCAAGACAAGTGCCATTATTGCACGAGGATCGGTCATTGGAAGAGAAATTGCCCCAAATACTTAAGCGATCTCAAAAATGGGAAAGCAACCGCCGTAGGTAATAATTCTCATGTATAATTCATGTCATTAATCAACTTATGTATAGTGATACAAATGTGTTGATGTTTACCCTTTTTTAATTGTTTTAAAGGGCCACCCCCGAATAATGATAAGGGCAAGGAGAAGGAAGCTTGAAGTTCCTTACTTGGATGGCTACGGTAGCATCCAATTGATCGAAGACTTGAAGAGCTAGGCTCTAATTTTCATATCGTCTTCTTTCATATTTTGCATTATTTATGGAACAATTTATTTTCTTGTAAGACAAGGATTAAAATCCTAAAACAATGGTTGTAATTTTGGATATTGGTGACTTGGTTTTCAACCCGAGTCACTACTTTTGTTCTTAATCAATGTTTTGATTTATCAAATAAATTGCATGCCTTGTTAAAACATGAATAATAGTGATCTAATCACGCAATAAATATTGATACGATCAAGTATAAGATAATCAAAGTGTTGATTAAAACGGAGAACTACACCCCATGAGATACTTTCAATCAAAATGAGACTATATTAGTTCATTATAAGATTTTCATTTTAAGTGAAAATGAGAATGTACTCATCACACCTATAAAACTTCAAACATTCATATGCATTGGTTAATCGAAATAGCTATCCTTGTACGAATAAAGGTTATTGTTAGAAGGATAGAGTGGGAGAAAATATTTCGCTCGCAAACCAATGATGAAAATAAAGGATCTTAGAGAAGATTCCTATATGGGAGTCTTAAGAAGAGCCCTAAATGATTTGAAGAAACTACGAGAGGACACTGAAGAAACTACGGGAGGACACTCGAAGAAAGGTTCTTCATGTTCATTGTTTCATAGAGAGGAAACATGAAACCCCGTATGAAATCGGTAGGAAAACGGTTCCTTAATAAATGATTTTTTCTAAGTTTATAAGATAAAAGAGAAGAAATCATCTCAAATCTCTCAATGTAGTTATAAAGAAATTATCATGTCATTTTCGTGTCGAGGAAACGAAGACGTGATAAGAAGGTAATGATTGATTGAATGGAAACAGATCACTATAGGGATAGTGATAGTGATAATGATTCAAGTAATAGTTTAACATGCGAGAAATGGAAGGTTCATTTAAGATATCGAGAGATATTGATTTTAGTGGGAGCGATTTTCATAAAAAGAATTAAGCCTACCATTTAGAGAGAATGGGTGATTCTTTAAGGTGTAAAGAATAAGAGGTTTTCAAGTCTAGATGATCAAATACCTTATATCATAAGATGATGGAGCTTTACGGGAAGGTTTATTATATGGATAATAAAAGGTCGCCCACTAGAAGTTAGAATGGTTGGATACATTATTCATAATGATGAATGAAACCATTATCAAAATAGCCAAGATGAGTGAAAATTATTAGAATGATGAAATCATAAATAGACTACAATAAAGTTTTCAGTACATAAGTGACTGTATATCGATACGTCACAAGTTATAAGATAACAGTGGGAGCTTTCCTCCGGAAAGGAAACTCAAAATCTAGAAAGAGTTCTAGAAATGTACTCAAATAGAATCATATTATACGGGATAATATGAGAATAAAGGAGACCAAAAGTTGTAAGTTTTGCTATAATGAATAAAGGTTATTCGCATGAATAAAGGTTATTTGCAAAACACTAATACAAATAGATGATTGTGCATCAAAATGCAATGTAATAGTGTTGACTATTGTTGCATGACAACATCATTTGAGTTATGATTAACTCAAAATGAAAGGTACTTTGTCAGAATCCAAATGGGTTGTATGAGACAATATTGAACCCCATAAGTGAACTGGATTGACTTAGTATGGCCCTTAGCAGCTTACATGAGGTGACATCTCGAAGCGACTAGAGTGTGAGGCGATTGATGGCAAGTTCAAGTGCCATAGAGTCATATGTGATGACTAGTCGATCACATAGGCAGACTGTAAGAGACACTCTGTCGGGCAATGTGACCGCTTATAGAGTTCTGGAAATTTTATAGCCGGGTCGTGGCGAGAGCTGCTATAGTATTCTTGTGAGTCAATTCTTAGACTAAAGACTACTCTCCCAAGATGGTACAGTTTAGGCATAACTTTGATCCATTCTCTACGACTTTTCGTAACTGGAGTCAAATGGGATTGCTTTGGGTTATGACTGATTGTGACTAGTTGAAGGAAGTAGTGCGATAGAAATTGTCCACCCCTTGTCAGGGTTGTTCAAATCTCAGGGCCACTCGAGGAGAAGTTAACTGGAAATGCGTGGCCACGCTCGGAAGGTATCTATGGTAGATAATTCCGGTCAAGCAGTTATTCTCTAGATCGAGGAAACCACTCATGATATGATCGAATGCAAGTACGACCTCAGAGAGACATATTGCATTAAGTGGGAGATTGTAATAGGACAAGAGAATTGGTGACGCACACTTGTCGAGGACAAGTGGGAGATTGTTGGGAAATGTGTCCTCAACAATAGTGCGATCACGTAATTAAATCTCATAACGAGAATGCGCAAGGGATGATAAGAATTATTAGTCAACTGACCAACATTAATCGGTAATGATTGGCTAGCTAGAGTTTGACATTACTGTCGTATGACGGTGGTGGTCAGTTGATCCCTTTAGGTCACACCTTTAGGACAATTCCCTTAATTGATAGAATGATCAAATGCATATTGATACGATTTGATCATATTCCTTAAACTCGTATATCGAGAAAATAGAGGTTAAATCTTAATGTAAGATTTATGTTTAAAATTGAAACGTGTCAATTGTTAAACATTAAACGATATTTTAAGATATCGTAATTAGAATGAATTGGGTTGAAATTAATACAAAGGTTGTAAATCGTATTGACGATAAAATATTATTTTACAATGGTAATTTCGAATTACTTGTCAATTAATAAATATGATTTATTTGACATAATATTTATACGATAAATATTTATTTGTTTTGTATAATTATAATTGATTACCTTATGACATATAAGATGTCACATTTTATACAAGTTATACATTTGACAATTTGTAAAATGAAGTCCATTTTATGGACTACATGGCACGGCTAAGAGGAGATGGTGGCATGGGTGATTAGTGTATTAAACACTCTATAATCATATGTTAGACATATGCCTTGAGAACACTAACCTAGTAACCACCCTAGAGCCTTGAGAAAGGAAAATGTTCCCTTGTTGCTCTTCCCTATGGCCGGCCTCCCCTTCCCAAGTATGAGCATGCTTAAGCCTTTTATTCATCTTAAGCAACAACATGCTTCATATATATATGTGATATAAGATTCATTCTATTCTTCTTCTAGCTCTAGCCGAAATTTTGCCTAAGTAAGAAGATTTTATTTAACCTCTAATACTTATTATAAGATAATAAAATTTATACTATAAGTAGTATTCAAATTACATTCTAATAAGAGTGATTAGAATATTAAGGAAGAAATCGATTCCTAGTCTAGCACAACAAAGGTGTCGGTTCATTGAGGGATAGTCTTGGTGCATCTTTAAAGGAGGTATTCTAATTTGGGTACTTTGAGGATCATCCTTGCTAAGCTTGGACCGTGTGTAAGGGTTCGATTTCTCCCTATTCCGCATTTTGTAGCATGCATAAGATCTTATTAACAAGTTTATTAATATGTTAATTAAAAGTTAATTAAAGGTTTATGTTAGTATGACTAAAATTAGTTTATGAGCAACTAGTTAAACCTAACAACCTCTCCCTCTCCCACGACGACACCCCAACATCAGTTACACCCTCACCATCCCCAGTTAACAACCGGTAAGCGGACTTAACCGAGAAAATGTCGTCTTTCGTAGGACTCCAATACCACTCATCCGGTGGTCGCTGCCTACTAAGCGGAATGCTCTTAATACGACGTGCATCAATAGGTTGAAACAACCCATCAATCAGCTCCCCCTTCCATCCTTGATCATCCAAAATATCACTCACCCTCATCGGTTCCCGACCCGGGGAGCACGGAGATAAAATCCTGCCTGAACCCGTATATGGTAGCCAAGAATCAGCCCATATTCGAGTAGTCTGCCCATCCCCAATGCATTTCCTAAACCCATTAAACAACATCCTCTTAGCTTCAAGAATACCTCTCCAAGTGTAGCTAGGGTTGAATCCAAGTCTCGCATTTTCAAACCTGTCATTCGGATAGTAACGAGCCTTCATAATTCTAGCCCACAAGCAATTCTCATCCATCAATAGTCGCCAAACCTGCTTCCCTAGAAGCGCCATGTTAAACATATGAAAATCCCGAAAACCCAACCCACCCAAGCTCTTCGGTTTACACATACGTTCCCAGGCAACCCAACTAATACCCCGCTTTCCTTCTTCATGACCCCACCAAAACCGGGATATTAAGGATACGTAGCTCATCAAAAAAATTAGCGGGAAGTTTAAAAACACTTATCACATAGGTAGGGAGTGAATTGGCCACAGCCTTTACAAGAACCTCTTTACCTGCCCTAGACAGTAATTTTCCACGCCAACCATTAAGTCGCTTACTAAGCTTATCACGAATCAAGTCCGTTAGACCTTTCTTTGACTGACCCACCACAGTAGGCAAACCTAAGTATCTGTCATGCTCCGTTACCTTAGTCACACACAGCCTTGTAGCTAAATTATTCCGAATATTAAGAGGAACTCCTTTACTAAAGGATACCATTGTTTTTTCTCTGATAACCAATTGCCCCGACGCCGCTTCATAACCTCTCAAAATATCATTAATTACCTCGACCTCGTCCAACGTAGCCTTCGCAAAAAAGATGCTGTCATCTGCAAACAGAAGATGGGATATAGCAGGGGCGTCTGCCACCACACGAATACCATGAAGCGATTACACTCAACCGCCCGGCGCATCATGCTAGACAGAACTTCAGCACAAAGAATAAACAGATAAGGTGATAACGGATCACCCTGTCTCAACCCTCTAGATGGACGAAATTCCTGTGTAGGACTCCCATTAATAAGGACCGATAACGACACCGAAGTCACACAAGCCATCACCCTCGCCACCCAGTTCCGATCAAAACCCATAACAATAAGCACCCTTTCAAGAAAGCTCCACTCAATTCGATCATAAGCCTTTGCCATATCCAGCTTTAAGGCTAGAGAGCCCTTGACCTTATTCGACCCCTTCATATAATGGAAAGCTTCAAAAGCAATTAAGACATTATCAGTAATGTTCCGTCCGGGCGTAAACGCACTCTGGTTCTCCGATACAATCTCACTGAGAAACATTTTCAGACGATTGGCAAGAACTTTGGAGACAAGCTTGTATGCTACATCACACAAACTAATAGGCCTATAATCACTCACTTTATCCGGGGCCTTCTTCTTGGGGATAAGAACAATATTAGTTTTATTATACACCTCAGGGGATATATGTCCACGAAGAATCTTAAGAACAGTATTCGTCACAATCGGCCCAATCGAATTCCAATAAGTATGATAAAATAACCCATTAATACCATCTGGTCCTGGCGCCTTAAGAGGGTGCATTTGGCTAAGGGCTGAGACAACCTCTTCCTCCCTATACTCTGCTGCCAAAACTTCATTCATAGCCGCGGTAACACGGCTGCCCACACACTCAACCACGTCCAAATTAGAGGGATTGGACGAGGCAAATAACCCCTGAAAATAACGAACAACAACATTTGATATCCCTTCCGCGGTATCTCGAACTCCCCCATTATCATCTACAAGCTTGGTAATCATATTCTTCCTTTTCCGTTCTCCGGCTCTAGTATGGAAAAACTTGGTATTCCTATCCCCTTCCCGGAGCCACAAAGCACGGGACCTCTGTCTCCAGTACTGCTCTTGTTGTCGCCGAAGCTCCCCAATTTCCGCCACAACTTTTCTCCTGCGCTTGACATTTTCCTCCGACCGGTTCCCAGAATTAAGCTTGCTCAACAATTTAGTTTTATTTTCAATACGGCGCATTATAGAAGCAATAGTATTACCTTTCCAAGCCCTAAGCTCCTTAGCACACTCCTCAAGAACATCACTAAGCTGGTGCCCTCCCCTTCCCACACCTCGATCAATAGACCATTGGCACTCTTCTTCACCCACCCAAGCTTGTTCAAATCGAAAAAGCTTATTCCGCCTCTTCTGTCTATCGCGGTGATTAAAAAGGAGTTTGATAGGCGCATGATCCGACCAATCCCGGTCCAAATAAACCAGCTGAGAATACGGAAATAGATCAAACCAAATAGAAGTACACAAAGCACGGTCAAGCACACATTGTCTATTAGCCTCCCCCACTTGCCCATTATCCCAGGAAAAATTATAACCTTCATACTGAATGTCTCGTAACCCACAAAATTCCGTAGCTTCATGAAAATTGCTCATATGTCTTTGGGACCTACTACCTCCTTTCATCTCATTAGCAAATAAGATTTCATTAGAATCCCCTATACAAACCCACGGAAGCGAGCTCTGCCCATGTAACAATTTAAGAAGCTCCTAAGATAAATGCCTATCCGAAACCGCAGGCCAACCATAAAACCCAGTAACTCTCCATTCTCCTGCTGAATCCCGAATCAACAAATCAATATGGTGTAAGGAGGATGACAAAAAGGAACAGTCAACTTCCTTCCGCCACAGAAACGCAAGACCACCTGAACGTCCTGCACTATCCACCTCAATTCCATAATAACCCTCGAATTTTTCCCGCACCATACGCATCTCACGACCACTCAACTTTGTCTCACACAAAAAAATCATGGCCGGGTCTTCCTTTCGTACTAAAGCGCGGAGGGCAGACACTGCATCGGGGTTGCCCAACCCCCGGCAGTTTAAACTTAGGAGACTCATTGAGCCCGGCGGGACTGATCTTCGTCAGCCACCGCCTCAGGTAAAATGACGCCCCTGTCAACTCGAGCTTTTTTAGCCTTAAAATCAGTCCCCGCCTCTTCACGATCACGTTTCCCACCCTCACACAACCCTTCCCGCATCCTAAGAGGTTGTTCCTCCCATCTTACCACCCTCTGCTTTGTATGAAAGCCCTTCCCATATTTATCAGTAGTCTGCTCCTTCAAAGGGAAAGCAACAGTCAAAACCCCATCCCCTATATCTGCCTTTGTTCGCCCCAGCCGCACCCCCTATTTGGAACCTCAACAGCCTGCTCCCTAAACCATGACACTTCCCTCTCACTGTCCATAAGCATTCTGTCTTTAATTCCTTTTCTGTCCTCTCCCCCACGTACTCCCTCCTCCAAAACTCTCTTGCACCAGATATAGCTTGTAGTTTGAGAATCATCGACGAGATAGCTTCCTCCGCCTCCGTAGAGACTTCAGAATCGAACCGAGACCCCCAGTCCCTAGCCACCTTACCCTGCCCTTCCGTTCCAATCTTTACAACCCTCCGTGGGGATGCTCTCAACCCCTCCCCTACTTGCATCTCCCCTTCCTCATACGGTCCATCCACACAGTCCTTTACCCCATGCCCAATACGCGCACAACCGCAGCAATACAAGGGAAGACGTTCATATTTGACCGGAAACTGTACAACCTTACCAGACTTCATCGTTATAGGTATTGATGAGAGCAGAGGTTTCCTTATGTCATACAAAATCCTAACCCGAAGAGCCCTTTCAATATCCGCGTGAGGGCCATACTCAACACTAATAAATTTCCCGAGTCGGTCACCAAGCCTCTTAGCATTGGACTCATTAGTACGTCCCCCAATAGGGAGATCATATATTCGAGACCAAATAGGAAAATGTGTAAGAGGGACATCAATAATCTTACCTGTCTGATTCGGTTCGTTAAAGCACCACAAAAATCTGTCGAAATGCCACGGTTGCCCCTCCAAAACCCTAGCCTTATCCTTACTATCGCCAAAACCAAATATGAAAGTCTTCTCAGTGACATCCACCACATTCCCCGCCACTGTCTTTGTCGAATTCCATAACCGAATCATGGTGTCGATTGCCGCTTTCACGTTAACTGCTCTTGAAGCCCACAACTTACCCACGAGTATCAACTCCGACGAACCCACAGCCCCCTCATCCGCTTCCTCCTATATCACCCCATCCTCTTCCCCTATAGGCTCCTTCCCTGCCCGGTGTTGGCCTCTTAATCCACTTGACATTGACACCTGCAAAGAAAACAACGCAACATGACCAGAAATAAAACGAGAAACACGAATCCTTCAGAAAGAAGGAGAAAAAACAAGAAACAATCCTTGAAAGAACGATGAAAAATCAAAGACAAAACCTAAAGAACCTAGGACAGTTGATTTTGTGTAATTAATATAAGTATTATGTTATCCAATATTTGTTATGTTTTATATACACGAATAGATAAGATGTAGTTTCAATATTACCAATTTTTAAATGCGTTTTATATACACGATGAACACGAATAGATACAATGTAGTTTCAATATTACCATTTTTAAAATGCGTTTTATATAAATACGGATTTGCTAACTGTAATGAATTATGATATTAATTGAAATATCAAATTGATTTTCCTTAAAGGATAAATATTAATCTTTACATATATTGGTAATAACAATAACAATAGTTTGAAAGCACAAACCCGTGCAATTTGCATGGGTTTAAGATTAGTAATCCGTATGAAAAAACACCTATAAGAGTCAAGTTTTATTGTTATCATTAATCTGGTAAATGCATAGAATTTATTACCTTCATTTTTGGAAACAAACTAAGAGCAATAACAATAGAAAAACTTTATATAGAGTTCTTCTTATGCCATATCATTTTTCACTAGTTTCAGTATTTAAGAACTTTCATCTACAATAGATGATCTTTAAATAAATTTTTTAAATGGATTCCACAATTCACTATCCTACTTTTTCATTAAATAAGTATAATTAATGAATTATTATTTTTTAATTGAAAATAGGAATTATTTAAATTTAATTAGTTACTAACATTTTTCAAGAATATATTAAATACGCTCCAAATTTCAATACGTACAAACTGAGTTCTTATTTTAGAACTCGGTTCTTAGAATTAAGAACAAACTTTTACTTGCAGTAGAAGAACTTTTTTTTAAGAGTTCTTAGTGACAACCCCAAGGCGAAAAACTACTATTGCTATTGCTCTAAAAAAATGAGTTGATATGGCAACCATTAATGCAATTAATTAAAAAATAACACAAATTCTCATTTGCGACGGTAATATTTGTCACAAGCTTGCGACGAATTAAGTATTGACTATGTGAATACATATGACAAAACCCGTCACAAGAAATACCTATTGAAAAAATAATAATGTAACAATCATAAATTTTCTATTAATTTTTTCAAATTTGGTGTAGCACATACTACACGCCTACACCGAAACAACACAATGCATCAATCCGCTCCTAAAAAAAGCTCAAACACAAACCTCTAATTAAGCTAGATTAACCTCTTATACTTTAATTAATGAAACATTCTTGTGTCCTCCCAGAGTACATACTTCTGACTTCTCGCACCTAAAAAAAATTCACCAGAATATAATATTATCCACCAGAATATAATATTATAATAACTGATTTAAGGAATACGTAACGACACGAGAATTTCTCTTAATTAATTATGACCCAACTTAATGCATGCCCGACTCAAAATTGCATTAGTAAGCACAGTAAAAGTTAAAGTTAGATCCACTAAAATTACATAAATTAACAGTCTGATAGTCAATACATAAAATCTTCCTTGTAATGATTATATATGGCGGATTAAATACTATTTATATGAATAAGTAAAATAAATTAAATTCGTAGGGCTTAACACTTTACTTTTATCTTATCTATCCACCATATATGTAACACAAATTCTCATTTCAAACCGTCATTAATCGTTTTAAGTGTAGAACGGGTCAAATATATACCAAATCGCCTCAATTATCACCTAGACAACACCAATTTTTTTGTCTTTACTACCTCCACTTGGTGGTACTTGACTCGTCTTTAAATTAAGACGGATAATGTCAGTCATAACTAAAACTTACCGTATATATAATACGTGACTTGCTGCAAGTTTGCAACCAAATATGTCCGTCACAAATGAAAATCGGTGTCGGAGTCTAAATGGTGGCATGCGATGTAAGTATTTAAGTTGCAAGTGCGTGGCCCTCGTGCTCATCGCCTAGCGTCGTAGGAGAATAACATACAAACTCCAACTACTTCTTCACTCGTTCCCTCCTCCTCCTCCTTCGTATCATTCATATATATATAAATCTTCCTCGCACGTTGTTCTTGACATTATTCACTTGATCATTTACTACCTTCACAGCCCCATTAAACCATTTTGTAAGTCATGTCTATTCTTAATTACAAGATCTTCCCTTTATTATTAGTGTTATTATTATTCCTTTTCTTTTTTATTTAATGCAGTACTAATGATGGCGGTTCATGTACCCGACTTTACCGTTGTCATGTCCTATGTTGTTCTTTTAATGATTTCCCAGCTGGGTTTCGTTTTCATTCATTCATTGATCATTGATTTGTTGATTGATTGATTTCTGAATTAATGGGATTCCGTCTCATTTGAATTAATGAGTTTATCTTGTGACGTGAGACAAATGGGCAAGTGGGCACAACCCGCATAAGCAAGACGGACTGTTATACAGATTGTTGTGTTTTTTGTATAGAAGTCAACTCCATTTGTGATAAATCTAGATACAGATCAATTATGTTGGCAAATGTGATTTGATTTTATTCAAGTTTCTGAGGTTTATACTTTTAGTGTTGGTATTATACTGCAGTTTTTCTGTGTGTTTTGCCTGTTAGTTTTACTCCATTAATGCTCACCTGTGTAAGATTAATTGGAATATGGGTATGGAATGTTTGAATGTTTGATCAGACGGTTAATTGGAATATGGTTATGGAATGTTTGAATGTTTGAATGTTTGATCAGATGGACTGATGGTGGTTGTGTTTTTCGACTGCGAATGTCTAAACTATGATCGTAATTCACAAATCATGTGTTTGTTGTGAAGTCGGTAGCCATAACGATAACCAAAATTAATGCCTGTTTTTATGGATCATGCATAATTGTTGAATCTTGTATAGATGATTGACTTCAGCATTGCTGCATGGTTTGTTGTCTGGTTTATAAATTGCAGATATTTGTTGGAATAGATTATGGCTCCAGCACCTAATTCCGATTCAATAAAACCAAGAGGTAGTACGCGTTTTGTTGTCTTCTGAATTACGGGCATCTAGTAATATGTATCTGATTTAACTGTGTTTATATGTGTTGTATACCGATGCTTATGATTACGTTATTCTGCAGATGTGTGCATTGTTGGTGTTGCACGAACACCAATGGGTGGTTTTCTTGGTGCACTTTCATCCTTGCCAGCCACCAAGCTTGGATCTATCGCTATTCAGGGTAAGCAAATGCCGGGAATTCTTGACTTGAAGAATTTCCAGAACTGTTTCTTATCTGGTTGTTCACTGATGTCCTGCAAGCAATTGCAGGCGCATTACAGAATTACCGCACAGTTTTTTACCAGGAGGAAAAAGGGACTTTGGAATTGTAGAATTTTTGAATCGTGGTTTAGTTATGATTTAAAAAAGGTCTTATGAACGGTTATTTTATAGGGGTTGATCATTGATGTGTTAGCATAACAGTATTGCCCCCCTTCCCTTCTTTGTTTTCAAGAATCTTGTACTCTTCTTTCTCTTCCTTTCGTAATATAATACTTCTGCAGGCGCGTTAAAGAGGGCAAGCGTTGACCCATCACTTGTAGAAGAAGTGATTTTCGGCAATGTTCTCAGTGCAAACCTAGGGCAGGCCCCAGCTAGACAGGCAGCATTGGGTGCTGGTATAGCAAATACAGTTGCGTGCACTACCGTTAACAAAGTTTGTGCATCCGGAATGAAAGGTACTTCCATGTTCTGTATAAAGTGTGTAATTATACTTTATTTGTGGAAAAATGCAGATGTGATTTTACAATTATGTGCCCTTTTTATTCGTTGTACAGCTGTAATGTTGGCAGCACAGAGTATCCAATTGGGTATCAATGATGTTGTTGTGGCTGGAGGGATGGAGAGCATGTCTAATGTCCCAAAATACATTGCAGAAGCCAGGTTCAAATTAATTGCTCTCAGGCTGTTTAACTTCTTTTGACTTTTTAAATTTATTGGCATGTCATCATATCGAATTCAAAATCAGATGTCCGACGTTCTCTTGATTCAAAATCAGTTAGAAATCTCCTGTACGAGTTCGGTGTATTTTTGTAAGTTTGTCATGAAATACACGACATTTTTCTTATCAAGATTCTCCTTGCTTATGCACTCTGTAGCAGTGTGAATATTCTCTAGCTGTAGAGATAGAAGTAGGTTAGAGAAAGTCAGTTTATATAAAAATTAACATAAGACCTTACGACAGCTCTTGTTGATGTACACTTTTGTAACCTATTGTGTTCTTGATTATGCAGGAAGGGTTCTCGTCTTGGACATGATTCACTTGTTGATGGGATGCTTAAAGATGGACTGTGGGATGTTTACAATGACTGTGGTATGGGAGTTTGTGCTGAAATATGTGCTGAACAGCATTCAGTAACAAGAGACGATCAGGTTAACCTCTTAAGTTAATGCTGAGAATTGGTACTTCGCAAAATTGTACTTCTGTGTAGCCTTGTAGTAAATTAAGTGTACTTGGTCAGATGTTAGTTTCATCTTTAAATGGAGGTTATTCAGTTGTAATTCAAATCAGTTTTATAAAGATTGGAAGGGATTTATAGATGAAACCCCGTAACAATTTTAGTGTCATTAAATTAGGGATGTTAAGGTATCTTTTTTACTTCTTACTGTGCTAGAGATATTCATTCTGCGTGATTCTGCAGGATAACTATGCCTGCCAGAGCTTTGAGCGGGGAATCGCTGCACAAGAGGCTGGTGCCTTTTCTTGGGAGATAACTCCAGTAAGAACTTAGTTATTAACTCACTATAATAATCTTATCATGTTCTGTCCCGTTCCAAACACCAAACTTTAAATTAACGTGTTTTCCAGGTTGAGGTTCCTGGTGGTAGAGGAAAACCAGCAATAATAGTTGATAAAGACGAAGGTCTTAGTAAGGTATATACTCATAACTAATGTTCATCATAGTGAATGTTCACTACTTCAATACTTTAGTCGTCTCTTCTATATGTTCCTTTGGAATACAGTCAGGCTAACTTTTGGATGGATGTCGTTTCTGCTTTTTTTTAAATGTTCCAGTATGACCCTGCCAAATTGAAAAAGCTCAGACCAAGTTTTAAAGCGGATGGAGGCACAGTTACTGCTGGAAATGCTTCTAGCATAAGGTTGTTCCTTTATACTAATAACGTGTACATTGTTTGCTTCAGCGCTGACTTGGAAATTGTTTCTTGCGTGACACGGAGTAAATTAGTTCATGTCCAATACTAGAATTCACTTCCATTTTCAACCAAAAAAACAGGAATTCAGTCTCGGGTCTTCATATTTTTGTTATTAGAACTCCTATTAAAATGTGCTATTCCTCAATGTCAGTGATGGCGCTGCTGCACTTGTATTAGTGAGTGGTCAAAAGGCGCTCGAGCTGGGGCTGCAGGTGATTGGGAAGATCAGTGGTTATGGTGATGCTGCTCAGGTATTTCATGGAATTCCCTGAATTGGAGGGCTTTAAATTGAGGGTTCCATTTTATTATATCGGGAAGGATTACAAATTAGTTTTAGAGATTTTATACTTGTTGAGCTTTTGTTCATGAAAGTGTTGCCTTATTGCTTAATTATAATGGGTGGGCAGGCACCAGAGCTATTTACAACATCTCCTGCCGTTGCTATTCCAAAGGCAATTTCACATGCAGGATTAGACGCATCAAAGATTGACTACTACGAGATAAATGAAGCTTTTGCTGTAACCTCCTTCACTCATTTGTATCACTAGAATATTTTTTTTCTTCACCGTTTCATTATTTGCTAATTATTCTGGCGCTCGCAGGTTGTTGCTGTTGCTAATATGAAATTACTTGGGCTATCTGCGGTGAGTTCCTGTTAATTAAACACCTCATGCAAATTTATAATTTGTTTCCTATATTCCACTATTACCCCCACTGAACTTTTGTAGTTCATGTTGCTTAACTTTTACAAATTGTTTCTCCAAATATACATAGAGCGATCGAGGTACAACCGTACAATGTAATGGTCTAGTTTAATTTAAAGGAAAAAAGTGTTTACTGATTCTTGTAGTAGGAAAAAATTGATCAAAAGGGGCTTCATGCCTTCATCGTACCACCAAAGTAATGGCACCCGTATAAATTGGATGGATGGAGTATAATTTACTCATCTGAATTCATCTTGTTACTTAAATATAGTTCTGACCATGTCGAAATGGTAAAATTTGAGCCTTCAACTTTTGGTTGGTGGTGATGTTGACTTTATCTGTACAAATTGTCTACAGGAAAAAGTTAACGTGCATGGCGGAGCCGTCTCTTTGGGTCACCCTCTTGGATGCAGCGGAGCGCGGATCATCGCTACTCTTCTCGGGGTACAATTTGGCTCCTCCTTGAAGTATCTTTTTTCAGTTTACATCTTGAGGGTTTACTGGGTATCCCTGTAAAGTTGTGTTAGCAGGCACGCGTAATGAGCTTGTTACTGCTTTCTTTCAGGTACTCCGGCAGAAAAATGGGACATATGGTGTTGCTGGTGTTTGTAATGGTGGAGGAGGTGCATCTGCTCTTGTTGTAGAGCTTTTGTAAGAGTGTGCCGCGTGGCCATCTAAGGTACTCTCAGGTTGCCGCTTACTTTTAAATAATTTCTGTAAATTTTATACGAGAACGCTCCCGTTATAACTAAATGAGAAATACAGGAGGATTCGAATATTTGATTAGTCTCACACTACAAATCGGAGCAATCCATTTTCCATCTTTTTAAAGAACTTGTATCAGATGAACCTATATGTGAGACGGAATAATTTACGCTTTAACTAAACGAGAAGTACTTGTGGGTTAGATAGGTCTCACTGGGGCTGTTAATGAGACGAGACAGCTCGTGAGCAACTCGAGATCGGCTCGGTCGAAGCTCGGTCAAAGCTCGGCTCGTGTGAGCTCGACTCGAGAGCTTAACGAGTCAAGCCGAGCAAAGGCTGGCTCGACTTGAAAAGCTCGCGAGCGGCTCGAATATTTGAGATTACATAAGATATTAATCATATTTTATTAAAATATGCTCATATTTTATAAAAATATTTTATCATTATTATATTTTTGTAGCATATATATCAAATATCTTGTTATTGAAAATATCGGAAGAAAAAAATAAAAAGATAAAAACAATTTTATATAGGCTCGATTTGGCTCGAGCTCGTGTTAAAGCTCGCAAGCTTTGTAACGAGCGCATTTTTTTCAAGCTCGGGTAAGATCGGCTCGAGTTCGACCTCGAGTTTTGGTGATCGAGCACAAGCTGAGCAAGGCCAAGCTCGGGCTCGACTCGGCTCGTTAACACCCCTAGGTCTCACAGTGTGAAATTGTCTCGTACAAGACATAAGCGGTTAAAATTTGTGCCTGTGACGTTCTGTATTGCAGATTCGCTTTGAAGCTTAAATCATCCCTGAATGGAGCTGGTTTTGGGAGCTTGGTTGTACGTGTAGTCGGTCATTTACGCGTGTAATTTGCCATCATGTTTTGCGAAATAATGTAGGTGCATTGAAACAGTTATTTTTACGAGTGCTCGTGTTTCAGACCCGTTAGAGAGGTTGTAATCTTGTAGACCATAGCGCGATTTGTTTTAGGAGTATTTGTATCTGAAGTTACAACAGATTGAGCTGAAAATGTTCCCTTACAAAACTACTACTACACCGTCTCACCCATTTCTTTACGTTTACATGTACATTTTGATGTTGACGAGCTAAGTAAATGGCAGTCACACAGCAAATGCGCGAATCATAATTTTATTTGATACTCTATATCGAATGCCAACGCGTTCATGTCAAACGAGAGTGAATAATTATAAAATACGTATTAGAAAAATCTATCGTATATCTGAATTAATACCCGATCAAGGATTAGATATGGATTATTTATACTCGACAATATCTGTTTTTATCCGATTATCCGATTGATTTGAATTGAATAGTATTTTAAATATCCAAAAGATGCCTGATCCAGAGTACATCCGAGTTAATTTCAACCGAGTCGATTGTTGGCCCAAATTAAAAGAGACTTATTTTCTTATAAAAATTAGTATAACTTCTTGTATTTTCCCATTCTTTAATTAAGTAATGATATTTTAACTTACATAAATTCTCATTGAAGACAAGTATCCATTATAAGCCGAAGACGGATAGTGTCGCTCTCACAATGTACAAATGGCAACATCCATGGATGCTCCATTTTCCCCCAACTGCCTTCTCACTTGCTTTATTGTGAGAGGAAAGTATTCGTCTTCAGCTTGTGGCGGTTAATATCCGTCACAAGCAAGACACACTGTTTAATTTATTACATTTGATCTAAGTTGATAGATTTGAGAGGTTTTTTTGTTAGAGTGCGTAATAAGAAGGTTTGTTGTTTGTCAAATACAAGGGTATGTAAATGAAAAGAATTGGGTAAAAAGTACCACGGATAAAAAATATTAAAAAAATTCTTTAAAAACTCCTATCAACATAATTACTTGAATAAAAACTGTCCCAACAAGAAAGGAGCCAACAAAAGAAATCTCAACCATTCATTTTAAATTTTCATATCTCATCTTGTGTCTCGTTATCTCTCCATTTGACACATAAGCATTAAACACTAAAAATAAGTAATATTCAATATTATAAAAGGATGAAGTGTTAGAAGATTAAAGTAGCCGACACAAAATGAAACATGGAAGTGGGACAGAGAATCCGGATTAGAGTGACGGGACTCGAGAGTGTAAGAAACTGATAATCCGAATCAAATAAATTGATAATAGTTTTTTAAAAATATACATGATAATAAAAATAAATTCCGATTATATAACATGGTACTAAAATCAAGTATAGGTAGTAGTTATAAAAACCGTAAGTTTTGCTTAAGACGAGTATTATCCGTCTTAAGCTTAGGACGGGTTAAATATTATCAAACGAACCCGAAGAACTACCATTAGACGACGACATGACGTCTATATCCCCGTACCATTCTGTTGCGCGCCTAACTAATCACTTCATCAGTTCCATAAAACCCACTCCAACAACAAATTTCAGCTCACAATTTCGAATTCTTCATTCTCTCTCATCAAATCTCTCTCTAACACACACACAAAATTCACACCAAATCAACGCTCTTGATATCTTCGTCTTTCTATACTCTCCGTCTAATCATGCCGGAAATGTACTCGCTCAAGTATGATTTATGAATTAATCTAATTAATCACCGTTTCTTTTTACAACAATTCGAAGTAATATATCAATTTTACCTCGCTTTTAGCTATTATTGTATGAATAATTTGTCTGATGTTCATTTTCGTATTTTGTTTTCCAATTAATGTAGGTCTGAAGAACAGAGCCAGCAAATGCAGCTTGTTCAGAGAGAGGAACTTGAAGACGAAGAGGATTTGTTCGAGACTATTGATAAGCGTATTGAATTTCTCAAACTACTGAAAATTCTTCCTGTTATTTTTTTCTGCTCTTTAATTTGCCGAATTTTGCTTGATTTTGTTTTCGTTTTCGTTGTGATTGTTCAAGTTTTAAAATATTGCCGACTGCTGACTTGCTGAGCATATTCGTTGCATTTTTTGGTTCAGAATCAATATGATGTTTAATTTTGTCGTCGTTAGTAATTTAGTGAAATTTAACGTCGAACGATTGTTCTTCATTTACTTGTGTTTAATTGTGAAAAAATATCTTGTGCTGCAAGCTTTTTGGATGTACGGAGTTTTTCGAAGTAGAACAGTACAATCGCAGATTTTGTACTGTCTATTTTCATTGCGTTTCACGTTTATTATTATCGAGAGGATTCCGCTATTATTTGAATAGATATTGTAGATTTGTAGATATTATATCATTTATATGCATATCCTTTGATATTAACTCGGCTTCATCGTTCTCTGTTTTCTGAGTTTCACATTATTCAATTGCATTTGATAAATTGATAGTAGTGATAGTATAGGTCATATAATTTTAGCCTTGGAGATACGAAAACGGATTCATATGTTATTGATGATTGAAGTTTGATTCCTGATTTTATCAATCGGTTCCTTTTGTGCTCTTGAATGATTGCGATCTGAATTACTCGTTATTGTATAGTTTGAAATATGAAAATCTGATATTAGAATCCGAAATTCTATAATGAGCAGACGTAGATCTTACTGTAGCATTTAATAAGAATTTTGTGTTCAATTTTGTTTTAATGCTGCTCTGAATCTTGCCTGTTTGCAATCGGAACCTGAAATTTCAGAAGTTAAATACTCTTTGTGCACGTGTAACACAAAAGACGATGCAACAAAGTCTTTTGCAATCAGACTAATCATCTGGTTTTGTCATCTAATTTAACTCACGGGCTTTAAATTGCTGTAACTTTGAAGTGATCACTCACGGAATCAATGCCGGTGATGTCAAGAAACTACAAGATGCTGGCATTTACACATGCAATGGCTTGTTGATGCACACTAAAAAGGTACTCAGCGATTTAATCTAAGTATCTGACTAGCATTGTGCTTCTAATATTTTCTGTCTTTCCTCCATATTTTCCATGTTGCTTACAACCTACAATCACATGTTTAGAGTCTAACCGGAATCAAAGGACTATCAGAGGCCAAAGTTGACAAGATCTTGGAAGCTGTTGAGAAGATAGTGGTGAGTAGGCTACTGTTACTGATTTCAATTATTAGTATATGCTGTGACTGAATCTCGGCTTTGAATTAATTATGCTTACGCTGATCTGCTATGTATCAGAATTACGGTTACATTACTGGAAGTGATGCGTTACTCAAGGTCAGATACTGTGTTTCTACTTTCCTCTTAAGATTCTGATTCCGAAAGCATGAGTAAAACTATATTTTCTCAATTGTCTCACTAACAACTACTGTAATCATCATGAACAATAGAGAAAGTCAGTAGTCCGCATTACCACTGGAAGCCAGGCATTGGATGAGTTACTAGGAGGTATATTATTCTTTCGACATCTGAATATCTAATTGTTACGAAACACAATTATGCAATCTTAAATGCATGATATTTGAAATTGTTTGGCATTGAAGGTGGAATCGAAACTTCTGCAATTACTGAGACATTCGGAGAGTTTCGGTAAGAAACCATGAGATTTCTCTTAAATCGTCTCTCCTTTATTCTATTAATGTTTGTTATTTTAGTTATCTGATGCTTCTGTGAATGTTGTGGTATATGTCTGATCGCTTCTTGGTTGCAATATCCGTGTTTATGCTTGACAATAGTAGTAGACAAGTTTTCATTGAAAGATATACAATTGTCTTTGCTGATTGGCTTGCACTTCTAACATCATGCAATTATCATATTGGCTCAGCTCTGGGAAAACACAGCTAGCTCATACTTTGTGCGTCACTACTCAGGTAAGCTTCTAAATTTCTGTGCTGAGACTGCTGACCTCTATAATACGGAAGGATTGATGGAAGTAACGTATTTATGACAAGTTATCTCTGCTGCTATAGTTTCACTGAAATAAAAAGTTAATACTAGAGATTACATGTTATGATCTGAAGTTAATTAGTTGGTCATATCACCCAGCTTCTACTTCAGTACGAGAACCATTACTGCATACTTGTTTAGTTATATGCTATTTAGTACTCTGCGTGCATAAACTGTTTGAGACAATGATGAGACGAATGCGCTGTTTAGCTGATATAAGACCTTTCGTTATGTCATAAGAGATTCGTGAACATGAGTGTCTTATGCCCTATATAATTAAGTTAACATCCAGGTCCGCAACTTAGATCTAAACATTGTTCTATCATGATATCTGTACTTAATCGACCTGATTTGCAGCTTCCAATTAGCATGAAAGGAGGAAATGGAAAGGTTGCTTACATAGACACAGAGGGAACCTTGTATCCAGTTGCTCTATATGCATTTTATTTGGATTTATTGCAATAACACATTTTCATACACGATAAGCATCTAGCTCTGTTTTCCCCTTGACTAACTTGTACTACCAGCCGACCTGATCGTATAGTGCCGATTGCTGAAAAGTTTGGCATGGATGCTGCAGCTGTTCTAGACAATGTAAATGAAAACTGCGTCTTACTATGAAAGTTCTCTAATATTGATGAGATCATCCACTGACCGATGCCTCCTCCCTCCTTTCAGATCATATATGCTCGTGCATATACATATGAGCATCAGCATAACCTTCTTCTTGGCCTGGCAGCAAAAATGGCCGAGGAACCCTTTAGACTATTGGTGAGTGATTGCTGACGTCAATGTTCTATAATAAAGAGACTGGACAAATCAGTCGTCAGCTTATAGACTGAATTGATCTCATTGCCATTTTCAGATCGTAGATTCTATTATTGCTCTCTTTCGAGTTGATTTCTCTGGAAGGGGAGAGCTGGCAGAGCGACAGGTAAATTCTTCTAATGCCATTTTGTACTAGGATTTATTTATTCTCTATATTCGCTTTCATCTCGAGTTAGTGTACCTTTTGCTCTCTATCATGACTCAAACTACATTGCTTTTGCAGCAAAAACTGGCTCAGATGCTGTCGCGTCTCATCAAGATAGCTGAGGAATTCAATGTTGCAGTCTATATCACTAATCAAGGTACATGGCTTGTTAATCCCACAATTAAGAACGTATGTCGAAACCCTTCAAATTGTCTCACTTTATCAAATATGGCTCCATGGTTGCAGTAATTTCTGACCCAGCTGGAGGAGTATTCGTGACAGACCCAAAGAAACCAGCCGGTGGGCATGTACTTGCTCACGCAGCAACTATAAGGCTGATGTTCAGGAAGGGCAAAGGTGAACAGCGCATCTGTAAGGTTTTCGATGCTCCAAATCTGCCAGAGGGTGAAGCTATATCCTTTCCATGCTGTTAACATTTTAATGTCTTTAACTCCGACATTCCCTCATGTCGTGTATTATTCAGTCCTAACTCTCGCAAGTATTTACTGATTTTTCTCCTTAACATAAGCACGTATTTCAGATCACACCAGGTGGGATTGCTGATGCAAAGGACTGATTCAAGGTAGCAATTAATCACAGTAAAG
Organism: Silene conica; assembly: GCA_029255685.2. Lineage (NCBI taxonomy): Eukaryota > Viridiplantae > Streptophyta > Magnoliopsida > Caryophyllales > Caryophyllaceae > Silene > Silene conica. The sequence continues at coordinate 84,029,101 of CM055313.2, forward strand.
TCAAGAATATTGGATTTGTTTCTGAAGTCGCGTTTTTTATTCGTTTACATGCTTTTCCTGTCTACAGTATTGATTGAAATAGAATAATAGATATATAGCCTAGGCCACTTAATTTGCTGAATCTAGTATTCTGTTGATCTCTATTCTCAAGAGATTTTAACATTTCTGGAATGAAAATATGTAGTAATGAATATTGTTGTCCTGTATTTTTGTCTAAATATGAAATTGTGATAATTCAAATCAGCTTAATCAGGCATACTTCTGCAATTTTAAACGCGTAAATATATGTCCGTGTCTATATAGAGAAAAGTAAGTTCGATTCCTGTTAGATCAAAACTTTCCAGCTCGAGGATTTTCAAACACTTCGAAATTAGAGAATTTACGACAGGTACTTTAAAGACGACCAGATGGGTTTTTAATACAACTGCATGGACAATAGAGACGATAAACGCAGTCATCAGTAGTTAGAAGACCAGTCTGTATCATATTCCAGTTTGCAAACGGTTTGATCACACGAGAACAAATTTTCGACCAAAATATATTGACAGAGTAACTTAAATATTTGTATCAGAACCGACAGAGCCAAAAGTGACAAATATGTCATTTTCGGGTTTTATCAAATTCAGTTCTCTTATGCCAGTCTAATATTGTACACACATTACACCGGAGGAACTTGGACGGAGGAAACAATAATTGTTGAAAAAGTCGGTGTACAAGAAATAAAAACGTCTCTTGTCCTGCAGCAGGAATTTCAGGGCATTGATCATGGTGTCCAAGGGTCAATCAGGAATCGACAGTAAAATGGACGGGACGAGACCCTGGTGATCAAGAGTACAACTTGTCGAGTTCGCTCTTATACTTGGCTTTCAGTTGCTCCCTCTTGAGTTTAAGAGCAGCTGTTACTAATCCCGATTCAGGTGTCCATGGATCAGCTACTAACTTAATCTTTGCCGGTATTTCAAACTTGTCCAATCGTCCTTCTTTTCCAGCCTGCAATATACACGACTACTGCTTCAATAAAAGCTACACGAAATTAAATAACCTGAAAGACGTTAGACAAATGCAATGCTCCGTCTGAGACAAAAAGGTATCACATTGACCGTGTTTATACTCTCTTTGAAGCGGCAATTACCATAATTATTCATGAACCCCAACGTCATTATCGTGGTTGCCATAAGGCGGACTCAATTCCTTCTTCCTAGTACCTACACGACTAACCTTAGAGAGTGATGTTTGGACCTCCTTGATAGCTTCAGCTTTGTCACACAGCTCGGAAATGCTACTATACTGAATACCAGATTCTTTAGCCCACTTCTCGAGTGCTGAATGTGACGGGGCAATAAGAGCTACACAATAATTATGGGAGGGATCCGCATATACCATGACATTGTCAACATAATTGCTCGTTACAAGTGCCGCCTCAACCTGAAACAAGGATTAACAGATATCAGTGTAACCCAAAGTTAACGGCATCTCCAAGATCCCACTGCACTTAGCCGCTTAGTAAGCCAAAGTCCAGGCAAAAAACACTCGAACCAAACGTTAAATGAAGTAACCCGAAGAGAAAGTCCGAGGCTTGCAGGAGATATGTGGTGAGCGTCCCATAGATATAAAGACGATATTTTACAAGTTTTTATGAAAAGGAAGGTCATCTTACCTTTCCAAGGGAGATGTATTCTCCATGCTGAAGCTTTACAATATCTTTCTTTCTGTCAACTATTTCAAGGCATCCATCGCGATGAAATTGTCCAATATCACCCGTGTAAAACCAACGCATCCCCCTCTCGTCAACCTGGGTGTATGAGAGACGCAATTAGCTGTGATGAAAACAAAATAATTCGGACATAAAATAAAGTTAACTGAAATACCTTGTAGACTTCGTTTGTTTTTTCTTCATTCTTAAAATAGCCATTGGTGACACTAAATCCACCAACAACGATTTCTCCTCTCGGCAGTGGTTTGTCCGATGTGGTATAATTACCTTGTTCCCAGTTAACAAGCTGCAAAAAAATTTAAAAAAAAAAAAAACATTGGAAAACACTGAACAGAACAAATAAATCAAGACTCAAGGTAGTCAACACGGAGTTCAATTAACCAGAACGGAATAATAATTGAATTGCTTTATCGTTTTTATGCATTGAGTAGCATTTGCCGTTTTCAGTAAAAGTAAGTCCGAAGACCACTTCTCAACGGTATCATGTAGGCAAACGTGAATAGGAGTTAATGAGCTGATCGACCATAATATATTTAAAGTCTGGAAGAGGTAGCATACCTTAATGTAGCAACAAGGAAGTGGAGGACCAACACGACCCACGGATATATCATCCCACTCGGTGAAAGCTGCTCCAGCGCATGTCTCTGTCAACCCATAGCCTTGGCCAATAGGTGCACTGCGCAAAGCGCATTATCTAGGTCAGCTTGAGAAATTGGACCTCTAATATTTGAAAAACGGTGATTGTTGAACTTAGTACATCACATAATAAAAGTATATGACCAAGCTGAACAGTAGATAAGTTCGCAAGGTATAACTCAAGGGAATCCTATCCAGTACACTTGCAAGAACTCGAGGAATATCAGATTTTCGGAATAATAGGTTATTAATCTGGATTTTGTTAGGGAGACTCGATTCACTAAGATTAAAATAGAACCACCACAAGATAGTTTTCAGCTTTCAACATTAGTCACACTATGTCAGCTTGCATAAGTAAAAGAAAACGGAAACGTAGGCAAAAATCTAAGGGATAGCCTAGCGTAGTCGTATGCGAAGGATACATAAATCTTGACCTCTTACAAATGATTCACAAATGGGTGTCTATTGTTCTCAATTTTTCATATGTATCTGCCAACCGTCGTATATCTACTCATAGTGACATGAGAGCCGATAATGTTTTGTTATTTGCTGCAAGGAGAGTTGCGAGGCAAATGCAGACTGATTAACACAAGTCATGAGTATCACCAGTGAATGACTTCACCATAAATCTGCAACAAAGCTTCTAATCGGAGATGTTGGAAGTACCTTCGAGAGAATCTCAGTGAGTACGTACAACCACTCACGCCCTTTCACACAGATTTTACGAATGGATTACTTTTTGTTTACCTAAAAAGGGATGAGAACTTTGGTATGGGTTTACTTGAAACGGAAAGTAGAACGTTGTTCATAGGTGGGACTACAGACTGTGAAGTCTTTACGCTTCAGGCGCTCCGCACGAACTTCCTACTCTCTAAAAGGGCAGCTCGGTGCACGATGGCGTCCCTGGTAGGCGAGGGTCCGGGGAAGGGTCTCACCACAAGGTGTAATAGGGGCAAGCCTTCCCTTGCCATTTTGGCAAGAGGCCAAATCCAAGGACTTGAACCCGCAACACCTTAACCGGTGCGCCAGGCTCCCCTTCAAACTTCCTACTCTCTATGCAGGAAAATTTTAAAAATACAAATAATTGCTGGATCAAACAATCTCAATCCTGCAGGCTGCAGCATACAGATGTAAACAAAGAACTTACCCCATACAGATGTTAACAAACCGCTGTGAGTCTCCAGATAATGGAGCTCCACCACATAGCATAAAGCGAATACGCCCACCAAGAACAGATCGGATTTTTTTGAAGACAAGAATTTCCCATAATAATTTCTCCAGCCCCCAAGCTCCAAACCAGCTTCCTTCTATTGCAGCTAATCGACGTTTATAAGCAGCACTGAAAAGCATTTTTACAATTCCACCCTTTTCATCGACCTGAAACATGTTACCCATTAAAATTTTAGACCCTATGGATTACCAAGAGTCATGCAACAGATATCGGATAATTAAGGAGTGAACCTTTTTAACAACTCCATCACGAACACGGTCAATAATAGCTGGAACTGCTGCCATGAGAGTGGGCTGCAACACAGAAACATCTCCCTTTGTTCCTTTCTTTATTTTGTTTGAAGTATCCGTTAATGTCAAAGTTGAGCCATACCCTATTGCTGCACCTGAAGCTAACATCACCGTCTGGATAAAAAGATTAGGTTTTAAGCTCGAACTTGGCAAGAAATGAAAGACCTTATATTCACAAACTAAATTAGGGAAAATACCTCTGCTTCTAGTTCCAAAACATGGGCTAACGGCAAATATGCCAAGTATACATCATCTCTTCCAAGACCAGGCACCACTGTTGTCACAGCTGCAGCAGTTGCTACTATGTTTCCATGAGTCATCATAACTCCCTAAGCAGTTGTAGTGCATAGTATCAATTAGCCGTAATTATTTCACAAATCTTATTAAGAAGAGGTAGTCACACTTTCTATGCTTCCATAGTGAAGCAGTCAAGTGTCAGCGCATTTTACAACGCAATTAAGGTCATCTACAACAGCGCCTCCGTGTTAAAACACATAGGCAAGGTTATGTACATCAGCCCCTCCTTACCCCCGACACAAAAAAGATCCACTGAGCCACTGGAGCAATGTTGTTTTTGTTGCAATAATACTAGCCAATATATCACAATATGACACAAAGACTTTGGGACAAGTTCTATGTACAGCAGCAACATTGACCCAAGTTCCTCAGAGGTTGTTCAATACTACGCTGAAATTAGCTAACACAAACCTTTGGCATTCCTGTGCTGCCACTTGTATACATAATAACGGCTATATCACTCTTCTCTGGCAGTCTTGGTTGTAGAGGATTAGCTTTCCCAAGTTTCTCAACTTCGACAAAAGATGTTATTTTCAAGTCAGTATCACTTGAGGCACCGTCTTCATCAAAGTAAACAATATTTTTCACTGTTGTGAACTTTGAACTTATTGCAGATGCCTTTTTGTATTGCTTTGCATCACATATCAAGGTTGATACTTCAGTCTGTCATTGGCAACAACGAATATATTAAAAAAAAAAAAGCATTACCACTTGCTCAAATATAATATGCTAAGATTCAACTGTGGAGTAGTCAACCACTGTGAAAACTCTGGAGTCGAGAGTAAAATATTAGTCTAAAAAGCTCAGGAAGATTGATATCCTACCTCATTAAGGGAGTGGATTAATGCATCCTCGCCTAAAGAAGCGTAGATGGTAACAACTGAGATATTCTGACGCAAACATCCCTACAACAGAACATGAAATATGAATAATTTTGTGACACTGCAAACACGCGATAAAGTGATTGACACTTTCTTGGAACAGAGGTGCAACCTGTAATGCAATAAACCACTCAGCCCTTGTTTCAGAGAAAATAGCAACACGGGAATTGACATCATGACCCAACTTAACAAGCCCTGATGCAAAATTACAAGCGCGGTCAAACACTTGTCCAAACGTTTCCCATTGGTATTCCCCCAAATGCACCTTCTCAAACTTTCTACCATCACTAGCTTGGATAACTTCCCTATCAATTAGCTTTCTTGTCCCAAGAAACCGGTGATGCTCGTGTTTCTTACACGCTTGTTCAAAAAGAGCGGCAACGGTTGTAGCCCCTTCCCAAGGAACTTCCACCAGCTCCTTAAATTTACCATTTCGCACTGCCAAACCACGTTCACCACCAACTTCAACTGCAACTCCTCTTTGTTTAACCTTTCTCCTACCCATCCATAATATTGAGAGCACTACAGGTATAACTATTGCAATGCCCACCGTCCCAGCAATGCTATAAGGACACTGGCTTCTCAAAAACTCCACATACTCACAATTATCCCACTTCTCCCACAGTTGTGAGATCAAAGAACTTCCGTTTGAATCTGTCATGTTTATATTTGCGAACACTAACACAGCATACCTCTGCCAACAAAACGAACACACAACTTAGGATATTTAGTACTCCAATTCTCCCAAGTCCCTACAAATACATTACATTTTCTTTTGGAAAGGTTTGTCACGCACAAGTCTGTTTCCCCCATCCTCAAAAATATATTATCCAATCTGATTCACCTTTGCTATCTATGATGTAAAAAAAAGACAAGTTCTTGTAATCTTATTGCTTCCATGATACTCACCGAGTTCCGGCAGATAGTTTATGTATTCCATTTTAGGCCCTGGCTTAATTTATTTCAGCTTCACCTGTATTGCGTTAAGTTTTATTTATGTTCAAACAACTATGTTCAGTTAATCTCTTCACAAAATTAACTTTTAATTCAACAAAATTCACTTCGCCTCAGTTCCACTCAATTTAGTTCGATTAAGCTCTACTCCGATTAATTCAATTCGCCTAAAAAAGAACGAGAAAAGAACAGGGCCTTAGTTTGTCCCACAGTTATTTTCTCTCAAGGAATGTTAGACTTGACTGAATGCTCTATTTTCACAGTAAGACTGCTAGGTACAATAATTGTTGCTATTAACATCAATTAAAACGCAAATAAAAAGGCTTTTTTTTCGGGTTTTAAACACAAATCTGCATCAAATTTCTAGTAAGATAAAACCCCATTAGCTAAGCAAATACTCCCTCTATCCCGTTCATTTGTTGTTATATTATTCCATTTTGGGTATCTCACTCGATTGTTGTCCTTTCTATTTTAAGAATGAACTTGACGGGAAATTTGATCATTCAAACTCAATTTGGTACACTCGTCATCTTATAATTGCCCCTCTCCCCTTTCCTTGATTTTTGTGCCAAAATCAAAGGACAACAATTGACCGGAACGGCAGAACCGAGGGAGTACATATTTAAACATAGTCTCAGCAGATCAATCATGAAACCTAAAACAGGAATAAAATCATACAATTCACAAACAAAATCTAAAGCATCAAAAAGACCAGAAAAGGGAATCTAAATCCTGAAACTATGAATCCATCCATACTCCTGAATCCTGAGAAGTGAAAACCCAAAGATCCAGTGATAAAAAGATTGAATTTTTCAACAAAGACAACAATCAGGTGATTGATTGATCGTATGAATCAAAAACAAAATCAACAAAAAAGAGGGTTGATTAGAAAGAAAGGATTATACCTTCAAGTGAAGAAAGATGAGAAAGGTTCTCAGGAAACAATATTGTTGGAGGTTGAAATGATGTGGGGTTGTGGGTGTTAGTTAATTGCTCATCAAAACCGGGGATTGCAGTCTTAAATACAGTTATATGTTCCCATTTTTGCAATGTAGATGGAAGAACAGTGAGATGACACGACACTAGACCACCTCATATTAACCCGATTCAAACCCGATCTCTATTGAATTGAGGAGTTGAAAAGGCTTTTTATCAATCAACACCTTTAAAAAAACAGAAAAAACGGTTGAAAACAACACCAATTCTTATTTGCAACGGCACTATCCGTCGCAAACTTGCGACAGATACCGTTTTCTCTCACAAAATACCCACTTTTTCTCTCTCCAACATTATTCATGTGGTCCCCTTTCTCCACTAACTTATTTTCTATCCATTTTGTCTCACAAAATATCCGTCACAAATGCTGATCCGTCGCAAACAAGAGTTACTGTTAATAAAAAAAGAATTTGTCAAACACAAACTTTAATCACAAATTCTCATTTGTGACGAAGGTGATCCGTCACAAACTTGTGACGGATACCGTTTCCTCTCACAAAATCCCCACTTTTTCTCTCTCTCCGACACTATTCATGTGTTCCCCTCTCTCCATTATCTCATTTTGTATCCATTTTATCTCACAAAATATCCGTCACAGCTGATGACCCGTTATCAGCAAGACCTACTAAACTTTAATATAGTCTCTCCAATTCACACCAAACTCCGTGCTTACTTTTTAGAGGTTAAATTTCGAAAAATTTGACCGTTAATTCACTCAAAAATAAATCTTTGAAAAATTTAACTTACATATTTAGTTTTGTTATGAAAATATCTTTCATAAAATTTCTACGTTTAAAGGACGAAAACTATGATCAAGACGTCGTCTCGAGGAACAGCCAAAAGTAAATGGGGAGTTTGATGTGGATTAGACTATTGGAGGAAGTATTTTTTTGTCAAACAAGACATTTTGGCAAGAATCCATCAACTTATAACATTTACGATCACTTTCTAGTGTTTCACACGGAAGAACCTACCTTAACTTTTTTGTTTTGTTTGGTTTTTTCATCAAATTCACTCCCTCGACCCACCGCGTGCAGCCAACCACCATAAATAACACAACTATAACCTACCATGCACTCCACTTCACCTAATGCCAAATTTCAAGCAAACTAAGCATCATAATCACATTAAAAGACTTGCGGAAAACTCCTTGACCACCCGTTGTGAACCCAGACTTACAACAACCCTCTTTAACCAACCTTATCTTACACACCAATTGACCTCACATAAAACCACCTTCGACCATTGTGTTGACAACACCTGAAAAACGTGTACTCCCCCTTTTCAACGAGTCCAATAACACTTCAAATCAATCTCGTTTGCTATCTCAAACATCGATCGAAAGTCATTCCATTGCAGGTGGTCAAAACTCCGGCCCAAATGTTGAGTCATCGCCTTTGTTTTTTTAATCTTGGTCAAATTCCGCCAAAGATATCGTGTTTGGCATGAAAAAAATATATACTAAAGGTTATGTTTTACGAGCTTTTTTTAAAGAATATAGTATGAAACTTATTTTGTTCATTTCAAACATGAAGTTTAAAATAAACTTAGGGCCTCAAAAATCAAAATGTGTCTATTTTAAAGGGACGTGCTTTTTCACATACGGATTTTACTCTTTCACATACGATTTTTACCACCTTACCCTTGCCATTTTTTTAACATTCCCTCCCTTAATTTTAATTTTCTCTCTCCCTTCATCCTCTTAAACCAACTACTCCGTTCACCGTCCCTCCGTCATCAGCTCCGTTCACCGCTGTCATATCACAACCGTCCAAACCGCCTCCTTTTCTCCTCCTCCTGATGCGCCCCCCTTCCCCTCCCCTGTCGCGCAACCCTCTATCACGCACCCTTGGCATCGATGACCATAAGGGTTAAGCCTACCACCCTCGTTCCCCAAGTTTGAAAAGTTTCAATACGGAGCCGATCCCTGAGTACTAGAAAGAGTAGGCCAAATTAATTAATAATTACAACAATCCAACAATCCAACAATCCAACAATCCAACAATCCTTGGCTAGCTGAAACGACGCAAGCAGACAAAACTGGAAATTGACCACGCAAGCGGACTTGGAGAAAAAAATTGAAGAAAATCACCTACGGCGAGTCGGCGAAGCAATAATTAAAGACGGATGTCCGACGAACGTAAAATATAAACTTAATAATTTTAATAAAACGTATTTATAATCGTTAATAAACAATATTAACTCAATACTTGGAGAATTGTAATTCATTGTTTAAGTTTTTAGAGCAATTAATTAAATTGTAAGGTAAAAACTCATTGTTTTGTTTAGGTTTAAGAACGAGAGTTTTGAGTTAGAAAAGAGGATTTAGATTTAGGAAAAAGGTGGAGGGTGGAAATTTTATGAAAAAGTGCATGTGAAATAGTAAAGTCCGTATGTGAAAAAGTAATTCCGATTTTAAATCATATGTCAATTTTAACATCTTGAGTCAAATTTATATGGTATTAAGGTACTATGGTACAGATTTCGAGATTTTTTTATCCCGCGACTCTGTCGGCCAAAAAACCGTAGATAATAACCTTTAAAATCGACTATTTTGGCCATTTTATAACCCATATTTTTTCCTTAATATTTGTCTATTAGGGTCATTATATCATAATGTGATTGAGGAAAAAAATACTTTCTAAAGGTTGTGTTTGACAAAAAAATGAAGCAAAATTAGAATTAATCCGAATTATTCAAGTTGTCCAAGTGTTTATTATCCAATATATACTTATTTATTTTAAATTTCAACCTTAAATTGAGAGCTTGGGCAAATCATTAGAATGACGTTCCTAGGGTAAAGTAGCAGAGTATAAAAGCGTGCTAGATAGTTGAACCTAAGGCGGTCATAAGACCAGTAAACACTAAAACATGACCGGAGCCTAGGTGATTGACAAACCTTACTCCAACAATTTTCAAGAACCATTGCTTTATCATTCAATTACCCAAATTTACTTTTTTGTTTCCTTACCCGTTACCATGTTCATTACGTAGCTTATTCAATATTGATTTTTGTTTAATCCTCATTTATCACTTTGTTGTTTCTTACGTAATTATTGTTTGTTTCTTCTATTACTTAACACAAACTCTGAAACTCTATAAATCTTGCATAAACTTAATTAACAAGCGGTCGACTATAAACATCTCCTATTCCCCGTAAATTGATACTTGATTTATCATAACTGCGTGTTTGTTTGTTTTAGGGGTTTCGACTAACTGCTCGCCAGAGTGTCTCAAAGAACCATCTAAAGTATCAACCAACCGATCTACTTGATTTTTCCATAACATGATGTCTAATGTGTCTAGTTCATTTTTTAAGCAGGTTATTTTTAATCCACTTACCTAAAACCATCTATTAGACTCATTCGACGAGTACCACATAGTTTATTCACTTTTTTTGTATGGAGGATTATTAATCTAAAAGTGATGAATAACGGAGTCGGTCTTATTTTAAACAAAATAGGTAGGGACGTAGGGTAATGAGATGTATTTATATACACTTTTATGTCTTTCTTTGGTTACTTTTGAAACGGTTTTGTGCCATAATATGTCATTTATGATAGAATGTAGATACTTCCATTATTTTGTTTTTAAATGTAGATTGGATGCATTTGTGGAGCACTTGGATAATAATGAACACCACAAAATCAGCAATACGAAGTACGAAGATAAAATCACGGGACGAAACAGCCGAGGACAGGTCTCTCGATCGAGTAATGATGACCTTGATCGAGTAGTGATGACCTCGATCGATTGTGATTTCCTCAATCGAGTACCCCATAACTCGATCAAGAGACCTTTACGTTGGTCTCTTTTCTCGAAATTTTCTAAAGTCGGTTTATGTTTATATAAATATTAGACTCGTGTTTTATTGTAGGTTTTGCTTTTATTTACCCATAGAACTTCCAAAAAACTTTAAATCTAGTTTTATTTACGTATTGTTTTGGATTCACGCATTTTTTTTTATGGCATTTATCAATTATTAATTGATACTTTAGTTTTACAATTGCTTTGTTATTTATTCATCTTCTATGAATTTGTGATTTAGGCCATGTTCTTTTCGTCTGAAAGAAGTTGAATTGAATAAATTGGAGTAGAGCTTAATTGAACTAAATTGAGTGGAATTGAACTAAGGTGGAGTGAATTTAGTTGAATTAAAAGTTACCTTCATGAAGAGATTAATTGAAAATAATTGATTAAACGTAAATAAAACTTAACGGAATACAACCAACCAAAATTGAAAGGAGCTGAAATTAAGCCAGAAAGAACAGGGCCTTAATTGTGTTTTTTATTCATCTTATTGTTATAGTTCTTCTTAGTATGAGTACTTAATTTTCTCATGTAGGGTGAAAGGGGTAGTTAATTGATTTAATTGTCAAATTGTATAAATTATCGTGTGATTGTTGTCTTATTCTAATTAATTGATTTAAGACCTAAATTGTTAGTCAGTGAAGCGAATTAGGATTATCACTTATAGGGTTAAGACTAATATAAGATACGATAATTAGATATGAATAGACTAATTATAGTAATTTCATGTTAATCTAGACTTAAAGGGCATAATTGAATCGGTCGATCTTACGACTTTAGATAGTTTGATTAATCACTTAATTGGTTAAACTGTATGCCCGGATAACTGAACCCAATCCCTAAACTCTTTAATATATTTGATTTTTTTTTTATTTACATCACAATTAGTTATACAAATAAACAAACCAAACCTTCAAGAAACCGTTACCTTAAGACGAATTATTACATTTATTAGCAAATAGATTATCATTGTCTCCTTATGGACTCAATACCTTTCCTTTCACTAGCTATTTATTAGTATGGAGTTTGATTTACTTTGATTAAGGTGCCACGACTTAACTCTTAAGCCTTAATAGGGGGCTAGGGAGCGCTACAAAATTATAACCCAACTTAAATAAACACCGTTTCTTAAACAAATGTACTCTTTTGCACTAATTTATTCTAAGACCACACTTGATGTGCTTTTTCACATGTGAATTCTGTTATTTTAGGCACGCCTTTTATCATATCACCATTGCCATTTTTTTCATCACTTACCAAATTGATTTTTTCACCTTTCACTAATCTCCTTTCACTAACAAGTCATTAAGACCAACCCACCGTCTACTCTATTCACCACCTCGTTCACAAACTTCGGGCATTGTTACCCCTAGTATACTTCATACTAGTCGTCTTCGTTCGCTATCCGACCTCAACTCTCCCCCGTGCACTTTCCCGTCCTCAAACTCCCAACATTTTTCAATAAAAACTCAATGATTCATTTGAGGCATTTGATTGGTCGTACGAAGTGGTATAGGTGCAATATTTGAGTATTATTCAGGTCACTTATATCGGTGTTCGATCGATTATCAATTAAATATTCTGAATGAGTTCTCGAGTTTAGGTTTCTTTTGGCGGTGACTTCTACTCAGTTATAACTAGGATTGACAATGGGTAGGGTCTGGGTAGGGTCCATCAAGACCCAGACCCGACCTTAAGTCAAATATGTTGGACCCATTCCGACCCAGACCTTAAAGAGTTTGAAATTAATGGATCCATACCCGATTTAGAGGGTCTAGGGTCTACCCAGATCCGAAATTTGTAAGTAAGACCTATACCCGAGCATGTCTCAAAAATTCAAACCCCATGGCCAACCTATTAAGGTCAGACCCTGAGGGTCTGGGTCGGGGATCCGACCCACCGATATCCCTAGTTATAACTCATATGGTTTAACACGATTGCATTTTTAGAATTTAAATCCGAAATAACATATTTAAACCCGTAATTCGTATTCGTAAATGAAAAGGAGAAAGAAAATAGAAAAGAGGAGGGAAAAATAAAGTATGTCCACACTCTAAAACAATCCAGCGAAAAAGCCCTACACTCCCATATTTCTCACAAATCACCTTCCCTTCTTCCCCTGTTCTTCCTCTTTGGATCTCTCTTTCTCTCTCTACTCATCCCTTTCTCTCTCTACGTTTCTTCCTCTCTAGATCATTTCAATTCAAATTCAAATTTCTGTTTTCCTTTTTATTTTCTTTTATTTTACCCAATCATTGCCTAATAATAATATCTTCACAATAATAAATCAATTTTAACTTTCCCCCAAAATAAATAAATTAATTCCCCTGTCTTGATTTCTAGGGTTTTAATTTTTTTATCTCCCTCTCCTGATAATAAAATTGAAATTAAAGAAGAACCCAGTTCAATTGGGGGAAAAGGGTAGTAATAATTAGGGTTTGAAGGAAAATGAGCAGTGGAATAAAGGCATCATCAATCCCAAACAATGTGAGGAAAATGATCCAAAATCTCAAAGAGATTTATCTTAATCATACTGATGATGAGATTTATTCTGTGCTTAAGGAATGTCATATGGATCCTAATGAGACCGCTCAAAAGCTTCTTCATCAAGGTCAATCCTCCTTTCTCTCTTTTTTCGATTTCCGCCTTCGTTTTTCTGTTAATTCTGTTACTTTTGTGGGTTCGTTTAGTCCAATGATTGTTTCTGCGACGTGGGTCGTTGTTGATTTTTCTTCTAATTGTACACTTTTTAGTAAAGTAATGTTCTGTAATGAAAGGTAACAAGCTTGATGGTGTTTGGGTTTAATTGGATGACTTGGGACGACAGCAATCCGGTCGTCGTGTATAGAATGTGCCTGTAGCTAATAGTTTTGAATGGTACTCCAATGGTTTTTGGGTTGTGGAATGTTTCTGTAGCTAGTAGTTTTAAATGGGACGACAGCAATCCCGTCAACTTGGGACAAATGCTTTTCCGGAGGCTTCCTTGATGTTACGAGCTGTGGAATGTATTTTCTGATTATTTATTTATTTACCTTTGGATAAAAGAGACTTTAGTTACCAATCTATGAATGGGACGTCGAATTTGTCACCGGGTTCTTCATTTGAACTTTTTCCTGTCTTTGAAAATCCCCTCCCAAAGTGGTGGAGGGGTTGTGGCAACTATCAAGTAGGTTTCGGCGTTTGTGGATCCATTGAAGTAGTTGGGCGATTCTGTATAGAATTCTAGTATATGTTAAATAGATGATCAGCAGTGTTTTACGAATTAAAACAAAGTCTGCATTCTTAAAAGTAAACCTACATTGCCATCTGTTGTTGCTGTCCTGGACTCCTGGGTGGCTCTCTCAGCCGAAGAAATTACCCCTTCTGATGTGTCTAAGAATGACGATATTCTGTGATAGTGATCACGGTTGTGGGAGTTGAGATTATTTCCCGACCCCTTTTTTAAGAAGAGAAAGAGATAAAATAAATGGTCGTGAAGCATTCTCATTTCTCCAACATGTTTTCTGGTTCTGCTACCTAATATAGCGTGTTTCACAACAACGGAACAATACCTTTGAACCTGTCTATTAGGATTGCCTTGTGATTGCGTCATTAATCTTTTTTTTATGCACAATCATTATGTAGGCAATACAAACAATATTGGTATCTTACTATGTATAGAATTTGAAGAAAAAACATTACTTTTTGTTATGGATTGCTTCAGCTCTCTAAACTTCCTAAGCAGGAAGCATTATTTTTTAAGCTTAATACGTCTTTTAGATGATAAGTTCCTCACTGGTCTGGATGACATTTTTCAAATAATATAGGATATTAATTTGGTGACATCTTGAAATGGAAAGTAGGATTTGCAGTATGGACATATGGGAAATTAAAATGCCCATCTTGAATAATGTAGTGATATAATTCCATATCCGAGTGCAAACTGTACCCCGATTTATATTGTCAAAAAAGGGACAAAATATTGTGAACATGAACTTAAGTCTTGACACATTGGATCATCAGCCTGCCTGGGTATGTCATCTGCTAATAAAGTTTGCATTATTTCTGCCAATGTTAAGTGGTTGAACGCTAGAACTACAGTATGTGGAGGTGGTAAATTGGTAATTCCTCTTTATGAGTCTTCAGAGTTTCTTATTCTGGATTCGTGAAGTGCTATATAAGCCCCATTAGTTTTGAAGTTTAATTCAAAGGGTTGTATAAATATTGGCTTTTCCTTTATATTTATATTGTTTTTGTAGCTGTTGGATTTCTTTTGTCACCTGACGGGATTTATTGTCAATCTTCCCAGGCTGTATGGCGGAAGTGTATGATTGTTCTAGTGTTGCTTCGTCCATTCATTCTGTGTGTTATTACATTTTATGTGGTGTTTAGATTCTCTATCCATCTATTTTGTTAGTTTATATAGTTGTTACGTATGTTAACCGTGACTGATGGTGACAAAATGAGAAGGTCTTTGTTCAGGGCTATGCCTTTAAGGCAAGATAAGTGCCAAGCAAATCGATTTTTGAGTACTGTTGAGTCCTTCTGCTAAAGAATGTCTATACCCTTAGTGTCGTTCAGCCTACAATTTTGAATACAAATCTTAGAAAGGATCGTGTTGCTTTACTTGTTATGTTATCTTTTATTTCTTTTTGATAAGTAATCAATTGAGTATATAGAAGAGATTGTAGGACTGCTCAGACAGTCCCAATTTCTGATCTTCAGATTGATGCTTAGGGGCATTACGGTTTACAAAGAAGGGCATGATTGCATGAAAAACAGATCAAGCCTTTGGGGCTTGGGATATCATGCATGACTTTGTTTTGTCTTCTATAAAATAAATAATCTCTCTTTTGCTCTTTTTGTTACAGACACCTTTCATGAAGTAAAAAGGAAAAGAGATCGCAAATCTGAGGTATGTTATCCTGGTTAATTTGGAATGAAGTTTCCCCGTTTCTGAGGAACATACTATTTTCTAATGGGAAATTTTCATGCAGTTCGTTGTTAGTAGCATTCAAGGGCAACCAAACATTCACTATGGTTTTAGGTTTAGAAGACATTGGAGTGAAATTAAATGGCTCTTAAACCCTTGTGTTGTTGTTTCTTTCCCCCCCTTGAAGTATCATTTTTGGAAGGGCCAAACTGACCAGACCTTTTGTACATTGTTGGGGGAAAGATGCTTACTCCCCAATCCTTATGCCTCTTGTAGCAAGAGCTTATTTGGAGACGGTAGGGTGATTAATGTTCTCAGGGTAACTCCATTTTTCATTGAATACGTAGATGTACATCTTTTGTAGTAAAAATCACCTTCATTACCCGCCTCTCTTTATTTGGCCATCTAGTTGATTGAATAGCGAGTTATAGCATAGCTTAGTTTTTTACGGATCATAAGGTAAATCTCTTCAGGTGGCATATTGGATAGTTTGTTGATTTCATTGGTTTCGCTGTTTTGTAATATCTGGCCCTTATTTTTTACTTCATACAAATATCACCACACTGTCACATGAAACCTTAGAAAGTGATGTTTCTTTTTTGTCTAATCGTCTATAAAAGACTATTAATTTGGGTAACCATGAACGAAAAGTAGGCGAGCCATTCATTGACTATCGAAGTATATTACAAAGGAAAGATTGAACTCTTCTCTTTAACAGACATATGGACTTTGTATTATGTTTGTGTACCTTATCTTTTCAATTCGTAAGTACTCCCTGCACTAATATTTAATCTGCCGTTCACTTATTTTGAGACATACTTCAACCTTCAGTGCTTCTCAAGATATATGCAAATATCATAAAATGTCTGCACTTATGATACCAATTTTATACAATCTAATGATATTGCTTTCATAATCTTCAATTTTTTTTGTTAAATTGTAAGTCGAAGCAACATTTTAAAAACTGAGTGTCATATACAAAAAAAATGCAGTGAATATCATTTTTGCTGGTATGTGTGTGATATATCACAAGTATATTAGATATCGTTACATTGAGGGCTAAAAGATATCAGAGTAACTGACTTTGGATTAGATAAATTCAAACAGAACAGTTTGTCTTTGGCGTTATGTTTTAAGAGAATATGATTCTTACTAGATGCATGTTTTGTTAGTATTTAGTACACAGTTGTGATTTAGCTGTTGGAAGTTATTAGACCTACCTTATTGTATCGAAATTGCAAGGAGGTGAATGCTGTTCAATTATATCTGTTATGGTATTTTTGATGCATGTGAGACCGTGAGAGCTCAAGCAAGTGAGTGTAGTTTAAAATCTCCCTTTTTTCCTGCCCATGACTTTGTTTTTTATTTTCGATAGATGTTCGTAGTTATATTTGACTCAGTTACTGTTTATGTATTGTCTCAAGCAAGTGAGTGTAGTTTAAAATCTCCCTTTTTTCCTGCCCATGACTTTGTTTTTTTATTTTCGATAGATGTTCGTAGTTATATTTGACTCAGTTACTGTTTATGTATTGTGAATGCTAATAGGCCATTGTTTTTATTGCAGACCAATCGAGAGATTGTCAATTCAACCAGATCAGGCCCTCCGGGTCGGGGCGGTCGAGGTGGAAGGGGATATCATTCATCTCACTTTTCAGTTCAGGGTGAGCTAAATTGCTTTGTGAAGTTTTTTTTGGTCATTAAGTATCTCCTTTTAACATTGCTGGACATTTCTTTCTAACCTATGTTACTCAAACTTGGCTCCATTCAATACGCAGAGAATATTTGTTGTAGTGAATCTTATTATTTGCTTAAGCTTTCTTTATGGTTTACATCTTTGTTTTATGTTGATCTTTGCTTCATTGTCTTGAAATTTATTATAGATGCTGGTGATGCAAGAAACACTGGTAAGGAGAATGGATTCAATCATACTTCTTCCAGAGCTGGTACTATCCCATCTCTTCCTGCAGCTCAGGAGGGAAAGAGAAAAGACAAGGGGAGGTATGACGTTGTCTTAATAGAGGTCCAATAGTCGTCTTTCCAACTTTCATTAGCCAACAATTTTGCTGGTTTCATGCCACCTGCTTATCTTTGAATTTACAATTTTAGTCTCTTGCCTATCTCTTACAGCTCAGTGATAGACATGGCCAATGGTCCCATTGGTGTGCTTTCAGGGGAAAACGGTCATGAAGAAACCTCCAATGTATTGCCTGGAAGTGTTACCAAGCAAACTGAAGCTTCCTCAAGGCCACGATCACGTAGTGATGGAATTAAGAGAGAAAAGGTTCAGTCTACTTCAGCAGCAACCCTTTCTAATGTTTGCTCCTCTGTTTTTGATCCTGTTCTAGTTCCAACGAGTGACACCCGAGTTCCTGCGGTTGGTGCCATTAAACGTGAAGTAGGTATACAGCGGCCGGCTGCGCAACTGAAAACAAATGTTTTTGCCGAACACAAATCAAATGCTAGTAAGTGTATTTGACATATTTTAAGCACTAGGTCCCTCCTTTCTTTTACTTATTTTCCTATCCTTATGGGCTCATGAAGAACACCGAAGAGCCTGTTACTAAATTATAGCTGATTTTGGAAACTTGATGCAAGGTAAACTAGGTGGCAAGTCTCACGGGGCTGGGAAAAACCAAGCTACTGAGGTCTTGCAAATTTCTTCGATGAATCATGGAGGTTCCTCATCAAGTCGCCCTTCCTCAAACTATGGCAGTCGGTCACAGCAGGGTATGGGCTCTCAGAAAGGTACTATCAAGTTCTGTGCTGATCGAGTCACGAAATATTACTTGATTTTCTGGTGACTAGGTTTTTTTCCTGTTCATTTATGCCTTCAACACTACAAAATTTTCTGCTATACCTGCATGTTTGGGGTAAAAAAGGCGCTAGAAAGTTCTCTCACTTGTTAGTGTGGTGTATTAGAGGTTGCCTAATATATTGAGCTCCCTCGAAACTTTGGGTTTCTCACAATGTTACCGTGTTGTAGCAGTGGGCCCCAATAAGGAGTGGAAACCAAAGCCAACTAATACAAATGCAGTTCCCGGTCCTAAAGCATCTGCTGCATCCGAGGGTTCTACTATTTTGCTTGAAACATCCACTCACTCTCAACCTATTGAGAAGACAGTTGGTTCAGAGGAGGTTACTAACAAACTCCAGCAAGAGCTGGAAAACCTACACGTTAGAGATGGTCAGCATGTTATTATCCCAAGCCATATTCATGTTCCTGATGCCGTGCGGACAGGTCTGAGTTTTGGAAGCTTTGATACTGCTTTTGTTGTATCTCCAAAACACTCAACTGAACCTGAAAACAAGGACTCCAAGTCCTTATCTGTGGCACATCAGGGCAAGGACGACTTAGTAGAAGAACAGGCTACCAGGTTTGTTTGATGTTTTATGTGCTTGTTGAAGCTGTTGTGCATCATATTCCTTTGGTATTGGTTCATATGTACTTCCTCTCTCATCTATTTGCTTCACGTTTGCTTCTTATGAGAGAAATTTGAACAAGTGTAAAGAAATGGATGAGACTGAGGAAGCATCATCGAGACAATTTAGCATTTTGGTTAATGTTCTCTGTAATTTGCAGTAAGATATTATTGTTTATCAGTCATAAGATTATAATTCCGCTGTTGGGTGCTATTTATCCTGACAATTTAGTATGGTTTTCCTGAGCATGATAGACCCTAAATTGTGATAGGGATCTGTCTAATGGTAAGAGGATCTTAGTATATTACAAATTTACAATATCAGTATCTGAAGAATCATCATAAATTTAAGTGGAGAAGAACCGAGTCCTTGTCATAAGGGAGATCGGGATGACCATGAGGTGGGCGGGGGTGACTTACGGTGACACAGTATTTTCATACTCCCCCTATTCCAGTTTGCCCCTTTCCTCCGAATTGTCCCAAAATGATTCCCGTCTTTTCAATTTAACAAGGAAAAAGTATGAGCAGCCTATATTGCCCTGGGTAAATAACTATCACCATCCCTAAATATTGTTGTCTCAACTTTCGTTAATTCGCAGTGTGGAAGTAGGTAATTCAGCACACTTTCTTAAATCATCAGAAAATAGAAAGGGGTCAATAAAAATGGGATGGAAGGTGTATTATTCTTAGCTGACTTTTTGCTCCCTAGAATCTTGACCATCATGTTTCGAAAGAGTAAAGAATTTAGGAATCTGAGGAATGAAGTGAGATTATTATGGGGCCTTTTTTTTTACGGGATATGTTATGCTAATTTAGTCACAACAAGTGGGGGATTCCTAGTACTAAGTGAAGGTGCTTTGATATTTTGTGGCTTCGTGCCAAGTTCTGATTAGTGTTGGCTATGGGTCTCTAGCTGACCCGATCTGACCTTGCTGGTAAGTGGTTCTAGCTGAGATATGCATCGAAGTTGATGAAAATTGCCATGTTATTAAACCTACTAAGGATATGAGGGTTTAAAATAGGTTTTGTGCTTCTATCAATAGTCTAGAAATGTTTTTATAGAGAGTAGGGAAAATCTTGTACAAAATTTCTGAAGAGAAGCTTTAATATTATTATCTTTGGTGGAATAAATCTCCCTGACTTGTATTTTGCTCTGTTTCAAAGTGCAGAAATATTTTATCTGGTAAAATGCATCTGTTCTCTTTATGCATGATACTTATGCCTTTAGACAAGCATATTTTCCTATTTTGTGGGTCACAAAATTGAGCCTAACTGCTTCTGATTTGTTATCAGCTGTCAAAACACTTTGACACCTGAAGAGGAAGTTGAGCCTGCTGATTGCTCATCAATGCCCGAACAAGCAGAAACTTTGCCCCCTGTTGATGTTAGCGCACCTTCAAGTTCAGTGCCAGACTTCAGTGAGTCTAAAGAGACGGCTGTTGATCCCCAGAATTCCAGTGTCCATATTTCTGCAAGCTATAGTTTTGATGTTATGCCTCCAATTCTTGGGATTCAGCTAGAACAAATGGGAAGTTCTGAGACTCAAGGACGCGATGTTTCTAGAGCTCCTGGTGTTGTAGTGAGTGATTATGACTTTTCTTCCTATTATCTTACAGTTAGCTGTCTTTCTGATTTAATAACTGAACTGACTTTTGTTTTACAGTGAGTATATTTTCTTTCATCTGCGGTTTCTAGATTCTGTTTTCACATGTTTCCTGTGTCATCTATTTTTGCTTCAGCCCTTTTTATTATTGTAGACTTTTGTCTTCAATTTCTAGAAGAGCTGACGTTCTTATCGGGCTTTCTGTTTAAGGTACAGCAACCAGTGGACCCGTCTAGCTTTTATGCTCAATTTTATAGGCCAGCATCAGAAAATGACGGCCGTGTTTCGCCTTTTGCAAATCATGGAGTCGCTTCTAAGTACACCGTGTTGTCGTCACAAACTTCTCAGTCTTTATCAGAGGTTAGTGTATTATCATTTGTTAGAACAAGTTAAAATCGTAATTGCGTTTCAAACTGGGGATAATAGGACGGTGAATTTGTGCTTAGGAAGACAAATGCGCAGTTTCTTAAATTTCTTGTCTATTAATGTGTATTTTGCATTTAATAGCTAAAACCTGGATAACATGTGGAATTTGTTTTTTATATCTTTTATTTTCTTCCACTGGGTTGGTTCCATTTCCTATGGATCCAATGAGTCATTTTCCTTGGTTTGATATTAGGTTGAATAAAGCAAAATGACTCGCTAAATCGGCTGCACTTTTTTTACTGTTAAGTAGCAGTCACTGCACCAATGTAATTTTCAGCCTCTTTGTGATGCTAACGGATGAAGATGCGTATATCTGACCTTTCCATGACATCACAGTTTGCCAGTGCCCTTGAAGCACTGGGGTAGTGTTTTAGCATCAGGGTTTTCGACCGCTTATCTTGCTTCCTTTTTATTGTGTTTTCCGTTTTCTCCACTTCTTCAGTGTTTACCCGGTCTTTGCAATTTCATACAAATAATTATTTTTGCAAAACTGAAATAATGTAAGACTAAAATTTCACTAATGTTGATGATGTCCTCAGTGCCGTTGGCAATGTTCCCCAAGACTTGAGCGAAGTTATATATTGCCTATTCCAGTGTTTTTTGAGGTCTGTAATTTACCATTTGAAGGGGCATGTGTGAATCTTTTGAAGTTGTAGAATCTTTTTTTATTAAGAAGCATTTCAAATTATGGAACTGAAGTGTCAGTGTGTACCTAATTTAAGTATATTATAATTTTTTTTAAAGCATTACTACAATAAAATTACATAATATAAATCCCACCAAATCACGTCGAAACATTTCAAGTTTTCCTGTGTGGCGTATGACGGATGCCACGTGCTACGGCATTTGACAAATACTTGACAGAAAATAGTGCATTTGTTTGTTTGACCTTATTAGTTCCACTAAATGCGCACTTTTCTCTTCCCCCTTCTGGTTCGTACTGTTAAATGTGTGTTTTTCTGTTATGTTTTATTTCAGGGTGGAAACTCCGTGGTTTTACCAACAGTGGCCCCACCACTTGCAACTCACACTGCTGGGGTGATGCCGAGCTCCATCGCTCAACAGCCACTGCCTATATTCAGACAGCCAGCCGGACTTCATATGCCTCACTATCCCCCTAATTTTATTCCCTACGGCCATTATTTTTCTCCATTTTATGTTCCACCCCCTGCCATGCATCAGTATCTTGGTAATAATGCATTTCCTCAGCAATCTCAGGCTGGTAATCTATACCCACCTCCGCCACCTGGGCCTGCTGCTCCTACCGCAGTTAAATTTCCACTTTCTCAGTATAAGCCTGGTAATAATGCTGGGAACTCTGCTCATATGAGTGTTGGTGGAGGCTATGGGCCATATGGGCCCACTCCAGTTGGTTTTAATCCCGGGCCGCCTCCTGCACCTGGAAACCCAACATCGAATGAGGATCTTGCTGCGTCCCAGTTTAAGGACAATCTATACATCACTGGACAGCAGGTTTGTGCCTTTACTTTGTTATAAAACTTTGGTAGCATATGGTCTGGCACATATCAGGGTTGGTGGAAGTTGAGAAAAAAGTGCCCTTTGCTTCAAAAATCACCTTAGAGGCTTAGACCCCAATTTAGCGAACACAAATTCTCATTGAATACGGACACTATACGTCACAAGCGGAAGATGGATGGATAGTGCACCCTCACAAAATGCAAGTGGCACTATCCATGAGATGCTCCATTTCCCCCTACTTATCCTCCCACTTGCTTTGTTGTGAGAGAGACACTATCCGTCTTAACTTGTGACGGATAGTGTCCGTCACAAGCAAGACACTTTGTTTAGCGAATTGTAGGACCGTTATATTTTTCCAGAGCCAAAAGAGATTATAAATAAAAAGTATCTTAGTAACGAACGACACGCAGATTGTAAGTGTTCACAGCTCCTTGTTATTACACTATTTGGAATATTTTGTATGTAGTTGTGGCCTGGTTATATACTTTATGACCAATATACCGTATACGTACATTTTTCACTTTCCCTGAAAATGTCTGTATTATGAACTTTTAGTTTCTTGAATGTTGTCGATGGCCAATTTGATGTCTAATCAAATCATATTTGCAAGATTTATGTGTTGGGTCTTTTCAGATCGTGACTATTAACATTCTTGTATCAAATTAGTGTCAAGTAACAATTCCATTTCAATTTCGAAGTGTTAAAAGTAGTTGAATTGCATTTTGGTTCCTTAGTAACATCAGAATTTCATGTTGCAGACGGAAGGTACAGCTGTTTGGTTCCCGGGACCGGGTCGTGACATGTCTAGTTTACCCGTAAATGCATTCTACAATCTTCCTCAGGGTCAGCATGTGACTTATGCCCCTACCCAGGCGGGACAGGGCGCATATGGCGGCCTCTTCCATCCTGCTCAAGCAGGCACTGTACACTCCCTCCTACAACAGTCTCAGGCCATGCCTGGGCCTGGAGCCGTAGACATGGTGGGGCCAAATGGTAACGTTTATCAACAACCTCAACATTCACAAATGAACTGGCCAAATAATTACTGATGTTGATCGAGTCATTTTTTGGTAGACTACCCAAGACATCCTTTGATGTCGGGAATATTTATCGAGACGGGGAAAAGGTGTGCTGGAAATATCAAGGTAATTTCGATATTTCCAACCATTGGAGGTAAGAAATTATTTTAATAAGGGGAGGCTGAAGGATTGGCAAACATCCGGTGGCACTTGACCAAGGTATAGAATGATAATTTGTGGTTGACTGAATTTCACAAAAAAAAAAAAAGGAAGTTAGTTAAAGCCGGTTTTTTTTCCGTTTCTTGGTGTTCGGTTTAACTTGGTATATGGGTATCGTCTTCAATCATATTTTTAAAAGCTTTAATTGAAGTTTTGGACTAGAACATGAGTGACAAAGTATGTTTAGATGTTGAAGGTTAGGGCCTCAAAGTTAAGTTAAGATGTAGGTTAGCGGGATTTGTGTTTTCCGTTTTGTTCCCGATTTTCTTCTTAATCCCCTATTATATGTAAAGTGAATTTTGATGGAAAGAAGAGAATGCAAGTGTTGTAATCTGGTATGAGAAAATGCAGCTTCATCGTTGTCTCTCCATCATCTGCTCGTATTTTTGTATTCCAACGATTTTAATGGATGGCTTACAGAATCTCTTGCAAGTCGCAACTGAACTCTTTTTGAGTTCAGTTGCGTTCCATGAGAGGCATTGTGTCCGAAAAGGCCAAACATACACCTTGTATACGGGATTTTCTTACGCTCCTAATAAGAAAGACAGCACTTGTCATCTGTTTTTTTTCACTTAACTCGCCCTGAGCCGGGCATGGGTGTGCCATTTCAAACATCGTCAATTAAAAGTGTAAAGATAACTTGATTAATAGTGTTGTATTTAGTCATATTTTTGCATTGAGAAACTTGTTACGCAATTGCTAAATTCGGCACACATTTGTACTATATCCTGCATACTTTGACATGCTATTCCATTTTTACCCTAATGAAGAAAAAATTTATAACACAAACCCTCCAATCTCCTCACCATCCACGATCATCAGTTTCCCCTAACCACCCGTATTCCAACCCCGATGAGTCGATGACCACCCTACGCTATCGAGCCATCCCTGCGCTTGACCACTAGTCGACCACTTACCTCGAGTTAATGTCATCATGAAACTTCACCTATTAGTACCTTGTTTCGTCAACCCATCCCTACACCTTAGACCTGTCCCTGCCCCGTCGTTTCAAAATAACATCCCCTCTTCTCGTCACTGAGGTAGGTGGGAGGTTGGTGGAATTTCTAGGTTATTGGAATTTTCGAGTTGTAAACATTTGTCATATATGTGTGTGAGAAATGAGGGGTAAATGCGGGAAAATATGGAAAAAGTGTGTTAGATCTAGTAATACACTATTACGTGTGTTGGATGAGCACATCTCATTAGGAGGCGAGATTGATTATCTTCTCAATAGTGTAAATAAAGACTTTAAAACTTGCCTCACCCGACCGCTATGACTGGACTTGTTTCCAACCCATTTACAATTTTTTCGGAGTACGGCATTTTCAAACAAGAACTTTGTAATAATCAAATTTTCATTTAAATATATCCTTAACGATATTTCATAACGAGCTTTTATAAATGAATAACCCATTAGATAAGTTTAGCTCGCTATGGCGTCGTGTGTGTTTACCTTTGTATGAATAGTATAATTTATCTTTGTGAAAATTATTAAAATTTAAACGGGTTGAAAAGATTTAACTAAATTTATAGGATAATTTGTGAGAAACTACCTTACATTTATGTCCATTTGTGAAGAACTACCTTACTTTTTTTTTTTTTTGTTAAAAACTACCTTTCATTTTATTTTTTTTGTTAAAAACTACCTAAAAAGGTTTTGAGGCCAATTTCTATTTATTATTGGTTTCACATGTGTGATTTCTCTAAATTTTCATTCTTATTTTGCCGTTAAACTTGATATCCAAACTTATCCGTCTTATCTAAAGTTCTAAACGAAAGGGAATTCTTGGCATTAGCTTCAATTTCTTTGTTTAAGCATGTGGAATAATTGCTCCGGATGATGAACATGGGCTAAATCGTATGAACTCTATGCTATTCGTGAATAAGAATGAAATTTAGAGAACTCACACGTGTGCAATCCAACTCAAATAGAAATTGGTCTCAAATTTTTTTTAAGGTAGTTTTTAACAAAAAATTAAAATAAAAGGTAGTTTTTGACAAAAAAGAAAAAGTAAGGTAGTTGTTCACAAATGGACATAAATGTAAGGTAGTTTCTCACAAATTATCCAAATTTATATGTAATATGTTTGAGTTTTATTGTAATATTTTGAACTTATTATCTAACTGAATGAATTACCAAACTACCTTATTACTCCCTCCTATTCCATATTTTGTTCCCCTTTGGATTGGGCACGGAGATTAAGGCGAGGAATAAAATAAGTGTAAAAAATTGGGTGGGGTTTGGTGATAGGAGAGAAGGATGAATAATTAGGAATTAAATAAAAATTTGTGGGCCACAAATATTAAAAAAAAGTAATAAAATAGGAGTAAAAAGAGTTGATGGGGTTTGGTAATAGGAGAGAGAAATGAATAAAATAAGAATAAAAGTTTCCAAAATAGGAAAGGGGAAGAAAACCTGAATAATCCGTTTTAGGAAATAGGGAAGAAAATATGGAATAGGAGGGAGTATAAAATAGTAAGTCTTACTTGCGATGGATACCGTCGCAAGCTAATAACGGATCAAGTTCTACAACTTGTTTAGATAAGACAACACGTAAAGAATCTCAAGTATATGACGGATCCGTCGAATTTATAATTATATAATTGGTGTTAGTAAATCGCTTGTTTGACCGTAGGACTAAAGCTGAAAATGAGTTTAACATAAGTCGTCGTCTTCGTCGTCGTCAAACGGAAAGCATAGAAAGTGAGTGATAAAATCAAAGTGGGTGGTGTGCAGTTAATGGCGGAGGAGAAAGATGAATCGACACATACACATGGATTACCCTCACCATTATTGTTCGACCAAAACAATACTAATAAATTAAGTGTTGAAATTGCAGAAATTTTAATTAATGGAGATCTCCCATCCCAAATTCAAGCTGCTAGAGATATCGCCGCTATCATCAGATCTTCTTCTTCCTCAGCTATTTTACGCTCTAGATTCGCTGCCGCCGGCGTAATTCAACCTTTGATTTCTTTGCTCTCATCCCTCGATGTCGACGCCCGTGAAGCGTCTCTTATTGCTCTCCTCAATCTTGCTGTGCGCAATGAACGGTTTGTGCTTTTCAGTTGATACACCGCTTGATTCTGAATTTAGCTTTTTTAATTTGCTTATGCCCTATAAATGTTCGCAATGAATGAATGATCGTTACAGATTTGCAGTATATACTTCCTCCGTTCAACTCCACTCTACCACTTTGCTCTTTCACATTTGTAAACGCGTGTTTCACGCGCTAAATATCGTTAGCTACGTGATTCTGATTTTAGCTTTTTAATTTGACTTGATTGCATACCCTGCAAATGTTCGCATTGGATGATCTTTAGTCGTTACAGATTTACAGTATATGGATATGTAAAAGTTTGGTAGAATTTGTAATTTTGTAAGTAAACTGCGAAATAGCAGGGTCGCTCTTTGGGAATTAATTGGGGTTTCTATGACATTGGGTCTATGATATGATCAAGCGGAGAAAAAGGTGTGTGATGGAACAAGGCGACCTTAGGAGGTTCAAGTTTTTGTTACGGAATGTGATTCAGAATGCGAAAAAGAATACTCTGTACTAGCTAAGGAAAATTATTCAAAGCGGAAAAAAGGTCGAACCCTTGAATCAAGGATAACTTATTCTACACAAATTTTCATTTGTGACGGACAAAATCCGTCACAAACTTGTGACATGAGACAAAAGGGGCAAATGGGAGAGGTAAGTAGGAGGGCAAGTGGGAAAGGGTCGTTAGAGCCTTAGAGGTCACAAGCTTGTGGTTGTTGCAAGCAAGACGAACTGCTTATTCTAAGTATTTCCTATGATTTATGGGCATTCGATTTAGTTGTTGAAAAATGTTAGCTACTAGCCTACTATCTGCTTTCTAGCTGTGACAATTGGTTAACACCTTCCTCCAAGTTGGTCTTCTTGGATATTTCAGCTATATGCTGCTTTATACCTGGGCATTTCTGTTTCTGGATCAAAGTACAAAAAGTTAGGGTGGATGATCAGATCGTGATTCTAGTTTACGAGATGCAAGGATAATGAAGAACTAGTTAGTTAGGGTTAATCTTTATTTTTTATCCCCCCTATTCCCCTTTTATAATCATATTGTGCTATGTGAACAACTGACTACTGTTCGCTAAAGGAACCTAGAAACTATTTAAACTTGGCAAAGTTCAAAGTATTTCGACTGACATAACTTATGAAGAGATTGAAGCCTGTATTTCTTTAACACAAGCAAATGCTGAATCGGTTTGAGCGTATTTTATCTCGGGGATTTAATAAACATTATATAGCAGAAACTCTATGAAGAGCTTCTTGTGAATCTGATGTTGAACCTATTTATCGAATTAGTCAACTTTTGTGAACACTCATGATTTTGCTATTATTTATAAGCGTGATTATGAGAGGGAGAGGCTCTTAGCTAATAGCTAGGTAATCTCAATTTCAAGGACTTCGAAACTAGCTCCAAATTGCCGATCTTCATTGGTTTTCATCAGTCACGTACGGTGTGTTCGGATATCAAAAGTAGAGGGAAAGGGAGGGAAGGGGAGGGGAGGGGGAATGGAATATGAATCTTTGGTTACAATTTCCCTCGAAATATTTCCTATGTGGTGGAGGGATTTTGGTTTGTCTTGGACGAGTGAAAATGGATCCCTCCAAATCCTTCTCCCTCCATTTCCCCCACCTCTTTTGTTATCCAAACAAGGGATGTTGTATCCTCCCGTCCCCCTCCGCTCCCTTTGACATCCCCTCATCCAAACAAGGCCTTAGAGAACATGTTCCAGTATGTGAACTTCTACCCTTTTTTTGGATTCCTAAATTTGAAGGGAAAGGGAATGACGGGATTTGGAGGGTTACAATTCCCTTTGTTTGGTTAGCAATTAGAGTTGGAGGGTGGAGGGCATGGAAAATTGATATTTCCATTTCCCTCCTCCCAATGCAAATTACTTCCCCGTCAACAAAGGAAAGATTTGGAACCATTTTTTTGTATCCAAACAAAGCCTTACTGACTATGTTTGTTCCTGCAAAACAGAGTTGTTTTACTGCTTTCACTGCCTTGTTACATGTCTCCTTTTTCATTTATCACTATGACTGGTCATGAGCTAATTTTTTTTGTCATGTCAGGAATAAGGTCAAAATTGTTAAATATGGAGCCATTCCTCCTCTTGTGGAGCTTCTCAAGTTCCAAGGTACGAGTAGCAGACTGTCAGAACTAGCTACAGCAGCAATCCTATCACTTTCAGGTGCTGGGACCAACAAGCCCATCATTGCTTCTTCTGGAGTTGCACAGCTTCTTATTAAGGTCCTCATCTCTGGAAGTATCCAGGGAAAAGTCGATGCGGTGACTGCACTATACAATCTCTCTACTTGTCCAGAAGCTTCTAAAGCCATTATCGATGCCAGTGCGGGTTCCCCGCTCATTAACCTTCTCCGCTACTCCAAGAAACACTCCAAATTTGCTGAGAAAACAACTGCTTTACTTGAAATCCTTTCTACTACTGAAGAAGGACGGGTTGCTATTTCGGATTCTTGGGGTGGCATCTTGACTTTGGTCGAGACGGTAGAAGGTGGATCCCGCATGAGCATGGAACATGCTGTCGGGGCCTTACTGACCCTTTGCCAGAGCTGTCGAAGCAAGTACAGGGAACTCATTCTTAACGAAGGTGCAATCCCTGGCCTCCTGAGGTTGACTGTGGAAGGAACAACCAACGCACAGGAGAAAGCCAGGATGCTCTTGGTTCTTTTGAGAGAGTCACCTCAAAAGAATAGATTAGATTCCTCGGTTTTAGAAGAACTTGTGTATGTTATTGCGACGAAAGTTGATGGTGGCCAAAACGTTCCTGAAACTGCGCAAAGTTTACTTCAAGACATGATGCAAAGAAATTTGGAGATAAGCTGAACTAAATTCTGATTCCGGATTCAACATAATACTTCATCAGGGAATTTAACCTTCAAAAACAACAAAGCAGTTGTCTTAAAATGTATGGGTCTCGGCTGAATAGAGGTGACAGTCGAGGCGGTTTGGACGGTTTCAAGTTAGGAAAGAATTACCCTTTTGTTTCGGGTCAATTAAGGGTCACTTTTAGTTCCAAGGCACGTGGGGTTTGGTTTGGTCACGTTCAGATCAGATGAATCAGCTGTTTCATTTGCGCATTCCAAGTTCAGGTATATAGACTATCATTGATTTAGCATCATCATAAGCTAATTTATTGCCAGGTCTTTACCCGGGTCTACTCATTAGGAGCCCTAGGTCACCTGCAGTCGGTTACATCTAGGTTTCCGCCTTTAGCCTGTCAGGTATTAGCGGTCTAGGGGGACAAATCTGGTTGTATTACTTGCCAGTTTTCCCTTGGGTTGGTTTTGTTCACCAATTTTCCCCTTTTATTGGTTGGGGTTTATTGGTTGAGGTTGGATATCCCATGTTGCGCCATATTACGCTGCACCTAGCTATCAGGGGATTATTGGTTCAGACTTCAGAAGCGATTTTGTTGATCGAAGATCTGACAGAAGTAGCCAACCCAACGACCTAGTACTAAAGCATACTTAGGGATCAACTGATCATTCAGAAGATTCAGTTGTAAATTCATTTCTGGAGTTCTTGTAAAAGCTTCTTGTCGTCTTCATCATCTTTACATGTATAATGTAAAACTGTTCAGGTGTGTCACAGCATCTCCTTGTCGTCTTCTTCGGGTTGTAACAAAAACATTATCTGAGGTTTTACTACGTATTAATCAGAAAACAGTATTAATGCATTCCGTAATCCAAAAAATCCAAATAGAATTAACACAAAGTTGTTCTAACATTTCTTCTATGTGATCAAAATCTAATGTCTGTTTTGAATGATTGAGATGACAATAAAAAGATGGTTAGGTTACTGTCGCTTAACGACTGTTGTTTAATATATTTCAGGTACAAAAGACAATTTAGATGAGGACACCTATTAAGGGCATATAGCCATAAAATGAGACGTAAAAGTTAGACAATAATCTCACTCTATATAAATTGAACGGGTATAGGGTTTGCACTTTGCATATAGACATAAAATTGAATGTAAAGGTCGAACGGTGGGACGGATAAGTTTCTAACGGGTCAAGTTTTCCAACTTGCTTAGCTAAGACAAAGTATAGGGAGTCTTAAAAACTTGTCTTTTCCTACTTAAATAAGTAATATTTAACCCGTCGAAAGTTTATGACGGATATACCCGTCACAAATGAGAATTTGGGTTTAAGTGAACAAATATCAAAATCTTAAAATGTCTCCGGAATCTAATTTTGGTAATAAAATTCCGTCAGAATTTTCTTATGGGTGTAAGTTTAAGAAAATTTTATATAGGATAGTGAGTGTTATAAGGCCGTAATTAACAATTTTACCTAATCATAATACTTCTTAGTATAATACCGTGCAATGAGGGTGCTCAAATAAGTTGAACTGAAAAATCGTGCATTTTCTAGGTTCGGTTGACCAAACTATTTCAACAAAGCGGTTTGGTTCTTATTTACAATTTTTAAAAACCGGTAAACTGAACCGAACTGCTTTGTTGAAAACTTAATCAAATCACCGAAAAAGTAAATGGATATCATATGTATATCAAGAGAATGAAAGTCAAGCTTTATATAAGAACAAAGTATTGGCTTTGGTGACAACGTACAAGACTATAAGAGCCCTTGCCAATATCATTGTTTTATACAAACACAACATTAAATACTATCTTCTTATAGAAATACTTGATTGGTGGAATTCTATCTTTTTGTGTACCATGGTCAGACTAATTATATTATTTTCCTTATCTTATTTTCGGGTAGTTCGTAAATATTGGATACTAGTGAAAAAAAATAGCCAATAAAATCGCCTGAAAATAACAGCCAATGAAATCCGTCGAAAAAAACTTCATTTAATAATATAGATAAACAACCAATGAAATCAGTCGAAAAAATCATTTAATAAAAATGAGTCGAAAAAAGCTTCATTTAATAATATAAATATAGATAGATAGATATTTATTGATTATCCAAAACCTAAACTGATTATTCAAATTTCCAAAATCCTAAGTACCGGAGTATTTCCTAAAGTCCTTCCCCCTGTCGAACAAAAACTGATTATCCAAAACCTAAACTGATTCAAATTTCCAAAATCCTAAGAACTGGAGTATTTCCTAAAGTCCTCCCCCCTGTCAAACAAAACAAATACTCCGAAACCAGTTAGGATCCGTTCCACTATATATATACCCGCATCACCTCACACTTTTGTTCCATCACAAAAACTCTCTCTCAAAAAAAAAAAGGAGAAGAACAACAATGGCGAAAACAATAACAACAAATCCTGCTGACAACGCTATTCCTCGTCCTGATGTTACTGATAAAATATTGGCAAAGCTTATCGAGTATTGTAAGAAATATGTCGCAACTGCCGCTGCCGAAACCGCAGATACAACAACAACCAGTACCAGTACGGGTGGTGTTGCTGGAGGTGATGATGATGATGAGGAATATGTAACCCCCATCTTGGTACGTTCAACTTCTTATCTTTTTTTTTTATTCCATCTGATTTGTTGGATTATTTGTAGTAGCGTGGACGGTCTTAAATTATGAGACGGTTTTTTCAGCAATAAAAAGATGGTCCTATTCAATAATTTATAGACTTGTTTGTTTATTCTAACATGTTGTCAATGGTGTATTTTCAGGCTGCTAATTATATAACCATCAGGGATTTACTAGACTTACCCTGTCAAATAGTGGCGGCCATGATCAAAGGGAAGACACCCGAGAAAATCAGAACGACATTCAACATTGTCAACGACTTCACTCCCAAAGAAGAAGAAGATATTCTAACAGAAGAAAGCCAATGGGGCTTTGAATGATCGTCTCTCAATCGATGCCATGTTTATATCATCGGAGATTAATTAGTGCTTCATATCAACAATAATTTCGGTGATGCGGGAATGCATAAACCGGGGTTTCAACCTGTCATAAAAATAGATAGTTTGCCTACCAAATTTTGTTTTTTAAATAAGTGTGCAAGATATACAGTTTTTGATTTGCCGTAGAATTTAACGA
Source organism: Silene conica (assembly GCA_029255685.2). Taxonomy (NCBI): domain Eukaryota; kingdom Viridiplantae; phylum Streptophyta; class Magnoliopsida; order Caryophyllales; family Caryophyllaceae; genus Silene; species Silene conica. The sequence goes on from CM055313.2 coordinate 84,062,024, forward strand.
GTAGATAATATATTTGTTAGTTATTGATTGACAATTTATAATTTAGTGACGAAAATATACGAGAAATATATTTTCATAATTTTGCTTTTTTACGAACGATCGTTTTGGGTTGGGTTTTCCGATGTATTGATTTATTTGTCCTATCCTTTTTTAAAACAATAGGTTTCCCTTGTGACAGATATATCTGTCACAAACTTGCGACATGTCACGCACAAATAAGACAAAAATCTATATAAAAGTATATAAGAAGAACCACTATACATGAATTGGACACGTGTCACTCTCACATTAAAAATTTTCTCGCCCAAATCCCCATGACATGATTAAATTTTGGAAAAAAATTTCTTACGGATTAATGTATACAAAATATTGGAAAAAATATTCTCACATCACTAATCGATATACAAAATATTGCAAATTATTCTTTAAATATATCCTTTAACTAGCTTAGAACCCGTGCAAATTGCACGAAAATGCATAGTTGAATAGTTCTTAGTTTTATATAAATAAATGTTTAAAATACATAAAAAAATCAGAATAATATTGTTATCAATATGTTAGCATTAGTCAGGCTACAATTCATCTTTTGGAATTGGAGATTTAGAGTAATATTTGATCTCGCCTTTTATCTTTATTTATAAGTTTTTATTTTCCGTCTCGCCGGACTATAACGGTTTTTCCCTTTACTATTTATTATTTTTGTCATATTTCAATTTGAGAACCATTGTTGTTACATATTCGAAAATAGGCTGACCTGACACCCGAAATTGACCCAAACTACATCACCTGAATATGAACCAAAATCCTAATGGATCTGATTCGGCCCGAAAATAACCCGAATTAATTTGACCCATAACTAATCCAACCCGAAGTGGCATGATCCGAAACCACCCAACCCGAAAATAACCTGGAAAAACGCAACTCTAATGACCAAAATGACTTGCAATTAGATTTCTCTCTTAATCATTGACCTGATCTGACCCGAATCGAAATGACCCAACCAGACCCGACCCTTATTATCTCGAAAAAATGATGAACCAAACTAACATGACTTCAATTGGCCCGACAAAACCCGAATTAAATTACATTAACAAATATTTCTTTACAAATAAGAAATTATCGACCGAGTAATACTCCGTATACATCGATTACTCAAGTAAATTCAAATAGATAGAAAAGTAAAATATTTATCATATATACGCAAGTAAATTCAAATAGATAGAAAAGTAAAATATTTATCATATATACGCAGGTGGTATAATATTTGACTTGTCTTAAACTTATAGGTAATACATCTTATATAATTAAGAATTTGTGTTGATCCTAATAATTTTCTATATTCATTACTAATTAGACAAATAAAGTAAATATTTTTTGACTTATAAAATATAAAAATTGACTATTTGTTCATGATTTCATATTTATAAAAGAGATAAAAAGATTTAATAAAAAAATTCATTTCTCCAAGACACAAAATACTGGTCTAATCATTTTATTAAAACAAATGATATTCTATATATTATCCGTATACACCACTCTTGTTATCCAGTTATCTTGTATCAGGTGTGGTACAATTTTAATATCATGTATAATTCAGATATCTTTGAATAACTTTTATAGAATATTTATATAGAATATTTTTATAGAATATTTTTGCACGGATTTATATAGAATATAGTTTTGCATGCATATGCATAGGAATTTTAAAAAGTGTGTAAATTTATTAAAATTGCATCGACAGGTTAAATATTCTCTATTTTGTATACATTAATCAGCGATAACATTTTTCCCAAGATTTTCCAAAATCGAGTTTACATTTAATGGAAACTTGGCGGAAATTTTTTTAATGTGAGAGCGACACGTGTCCAATTTATGTGTAGTGGTTCTTCTTATATACTTTTATATAGATGTATATTTGCCATAATATACCAATTAGTTTTAACTAAACCTCTTCCTCATAATATTAGTATCTAGAGCACGAGAATGTGTAAATAAAGAATAATATCTTAGTATCTTCCGTAAGTAGGAATATTCTTGAAATATATCGTAGTGGGAAATATACTCGAGATGATAGAGTTGTGTATATTTGCCATAATATTTGCATTATATATAATATCTTAGTATCTTCCGTAAGATCCCTGCATAAGATAAATAGATAATGAACATATTTTATATTTTTAAAAAAATTACAATATTTTCCAAAATCAATTTTATAACATGGGAAGTTGGGCGGGAAATTTTTTAACGTGGGTGCGACACGTGTCCAATTAGTGTATAGCGGTTGTTCTTATATACTTGTATATAGATAATTAATCCATATAATACACTAAAAAAATCGGCAACTAATCTGATAAATTTACTTTTACTTCCATTTATATTAACTTTGAAAACGAATATTTAGATAATTATTATTATACATTACACAGAAAAATATGGCAACTAATCTGGTGAATCTCATTTTCCTTCCAATCTATATTAAATACGGAAAAAAATAGTTCTATAATTATTAATAAACAATCAAAGAAATACACCTGGGAAAAACGACAATTAATCTTTAAATAATCAACCAAAGAAATATAGTCGGAAAAAAAAACGGCAAATAATATTTAAATACCCAATCAATAAAAGATAAGCAATCTTGAGTCAATCAAGTTATTGATGTGGAATATATATTGCGTAAAAAATTGTGTAAATCGCATACATGTACAAACCAAAAAAAAAATACTAGATTCCTTGAAATTTATATTCGAGTATAATACATGTCATATACTAGCTTAAGGTAAAAATGGAATATATTGTATCATACAACTATTCTAGGTATCGAATGCAATATGATGAAATCTATAAAAAATATTGCAGCCGTATAAGATGTAGTATTCTTATCTTATAAAAGATATTGCAGCCGTAAAACATACTATTTTACAATTGTATTTTTATCTTCAATATTGTACGTATGAAATATATTGTATCATACAATTATTGTACAATGCAATATGATCCATATATAACTATAATAGAGAAATCATTGGACACATGTCAGTCATTGGTTAAATATTTTTTCGTCCATTAGTTATTTCGTTATTTATGGTAAAATTATTACTTAGTTTCAAATTAATACATTAATTGTGATTATTATATTATAGTATTATTATATTTTCTCTTTTTATAATTGTAGCTAATCATGTTATCTATATCCATTTATAATTTATTTCTCTTTTATGATTTGATTATGTAGAATTTCTATTTATTTGATTTTACTCGAGTACTTAAATGTTTACGGAGTATCACTCGGTCAATAATCTCTTATTTGTAAAGAAGTACAAAGCATTTGCTAATGTAATTCAATAAACCAGATTTTTTATACTTACAAAAATTTAGAACTTAGATTTCCTGTTCAAGGTTTATAAATGATTATACTAAGACATTAATATTGTATGACTTATTTTTCAAGTTTTTTTTCGACAATATTTTACAATAGGAAGATTTTGAAAAAGAACGGACACATATTAAATGTTCCACGACAATATTCTACTGAGATATTAATTTTGTATGACTTATTTTACAGCAAATAAATGGAACATACTACTACGGTATTTTCCCAAAAAACACACACTTTCCGTAATGAAAACCGTACAAATTACGCACAGTCCACCAATACGACAATATCAGCCCAAAACTATGACATGATGTATTTCCTTATTTACACCCTTTTACTTTTGCCCTCATTGTTTTGTTATACTTTTTTCATACTATACTTGGTAAATGGGTCGAATCAAGTTCTGTCGGACCAATTTGGGCCGGGTTAAGTTTAGTTCATCATTATTTCCGAATAATTCAAGTTGTGTCGGTCATTTTGGTTTTAAGATTTATTTTGATGTGTTGGTCGGTTTAAGTGGGTCGGGTCATTTTCGGGTTAATGATCAAGAGCAAAAATCATAATTTTGGATCTGGGTGGTTTCAGATCGGCCACTTCGGGTTGGATAAGTTATCAATCAACATAATTTAGGTCATTTTGATGGGTCAATGTCGGATCTTAGGTCAGACTATTTTTGGATCTGTAATAACTATTGTTCTCAAATACTTTGAAATATGACAATAATATATAAAATGATAAACCGTGATAGTCGAGTAACTGAAAATAGGAGCTTATAAATAAAGATAAAATGCGAGACCGAATATTACTCCAAACCTCAAATTACAAATAACGAATTGTGCATGACTATTTTAACCTATTGACGATAATATTATTCTGATTTTTTATACATTTTAAACATTTATCTATATAGAACTACGAACTATCCAACTATGCATTTCCGTGCAATTTGCACGGGTTCTAAGCTAGTAAAAATATATAAAAATCACCAATGGTTTGTTTTAACTTCTCAATTGGGTTTTATTCGACCTGTCGCAAGCTTGTGACGGATATTGTCGGCACAAATAAAAATTTGTGTTATTAAAAACGGCGCCGGTCTAAGTTCGTCCTTTGGCCTTATTCAACCGTTTTTGAACAGCGTCCAAAATAGACATTTCCGGTCAAACAAATAGAATAATCCGATAAGATGACCCGACAAAATCACAGAATAAAATATTTGATCAAGTCTTCAAACGCCATTGAAGACAATTCCAAAACTTTGATTTCCCCCAGAATTCCTTAAACTCATACCCACTCTCTCTCCTCTCCCTGTTCAACGCGCAGGGGAAGGAAAGAGGGACACCTTCATCATCGTCATCATCAACATCATCGCAATAATGGCCGTAATCTCGGAGCTGAAATCGTCGGAAAGTTTCTCGGTAGGTAAGAAATCATCAATGGCGCCGCCGACGACAAATACGACGTCGTTATCTCCGGAAAAGAGATATATGGACGCGTCGAAGATCGAGGAAGGAGTTAGGTTGATGTTCATGACGAACGAAGGTGATTTGGATGGGATTAAGGAGATTTTGGATAACGGTATTGATGTTAATTTCAAGGATATTGATTCCAGGACTCCTCTCCATATCGCCGCTTGTCAAGGTCTCACCAATGTCGTCCAGTTGTTGCTCAGCCGTCACGCCGATGTTGATCCTAAAGACCGTTGGGGTAGCACTGTATGTTTTTATCCTTTCTTCATCATCTTGTTCGTTTTCGTAAAATTTGATCGTAAATTCGCATATTTTATTAGGATAATTTTTACTGTAAGTTATATTTTCAATAACTAGGACAATTCAGCATGAAAGTTGGAAGAAAACAGGGTGAAAATGATACTGCACGACTCAAAATTGAAAATGAGTGTCATTTGCTTATCTTTGGATTCTTTGCTAATGCTACTCCCTCCGTAGGTGTCAATTGTTGTCCTTCGATTTTGACACAAAGACCAAGGAAAGAGTGTAGATGGCCAATTACCGAATGACAAGTGGACCAAATTCAAATTGCTCATCAAGTCGGATTTTAAAATAGAAAGAACAACAATTGAGGGAGACACTCCAAAATGGAATAGGACAACAAACGACCCGGATAGAGGGAGTAATTGCTATTGAGTTTTGACCAATTAGAGAAGGAAACCTTGTAGCTATTATTATTGGATGACATATGGACCAAAAATGGAAATGAATGATTAAACAAATGACTATGATACCAAAACTGTATTTGGTAAATGAATGGCCGGGACGAAGGGAGTAGTACTTAATAGATGATGTCATGTGTTTGTGTTAGTTTTTGAGTTTGGGAAGTGGAATGATTCCTAAGTCGTAGGATACAAGTTTAGGAGGGAAAGGGAAGGAAGGCAGATAGAGGGAAAGGGAAGGGAGAAGGGAAGGGAAGGGAAGGGAAGGGAAGGGAAGAGAAGAGAAGAGGAGAGGTAATGGAGTAGCCAAGTAAGTTTTTCGGATAGAATTCGCTCTAAATCTTTCCTATATTTGACGAATTTTGATTTGCCTTTGGGGAGGGAAATGGACAAAGATATTTGTTTCCCCTCCTCTCTCCATTTCCTTCCTACCCTTAATTGCTAACAAAACAAAGGATTTGGTATCCTACCTCCCTTCCCTTCCCCTCCAAATCCTCCAATCCAATCAAGGGTAAGTATCTTTCCCTTTGTTTTGCTTTGAGAGATTTGGAGGGAGAGAGAGTAGGGCTTAAGTTTTGTTTGGTTAGAAAGTTGAATTTGAGATATTCAGATGGGAGGAGATTCGAGGGGTGCATTTCCCCTTCTACAAGCCATAATTCCGAAAGATTTAGAGGGAAACTCCTTACTTCATTCCCCCCTTCCCTTCTGTTCTCTTCCATCCCCCTTCCCTCTTTTTGTATCCAAACAAAGGGCGAATGTTCACTCCTGATGGCCATTGGTACAAGGTGAAGAAGTGTAAGGGTCACGTTCTTCTTGCTGGTTCTTTGTGCTGTGTGGAAGTAGTTTGTTTTGTCTTTATTCCAGGGGCCCTACTTTTATCAGAAACCAGAATGTAACTGCAGTACTGAGTTTTTATTTCTGTCAAAAGTATTTTTGGGTCTGATTGATGACTTTTGCTCGGTTGTGCACTTTGCAATATTGAACTCCTAATGCATGTTGCTGACACAAACAATCAATGTATATATTAGTTGGATTCATGCAACAAGTTATATAGATCTGAGCATGTGATTCTCAGAATTGTAGCAGTGGTTTAAAGCTCACCTCTACATGAAGTTCAACGATAGCAAATAACTTTTTAAAACTCTTCCGATTTCAGTTTTCACACAATAAGATCTTTTAATCGTGTTTAAAGAAGCCTTATTTCATGGTATAAACGTCGATGGTATCTAGAAGACCAGAACTATTTTGATTTTTTTAGCAAGTCTCTCTGGTGACTAATGTGTGTTTTATTATCCGGGTTTTTTAATCCAGCCTCAGTTGTTCGAAATAATGAGCACATAGTATGTTTCCTGTTTCTCTCTCTGTTTGTTTGAATGTATTTTGTTTGTTCTGCGTATTGGGGCTGTCATACTATGTGACTCATTATTTCGAAGGACCCTGCAATATTTTGCTTGATGTATGGATGGCAGATGATCGAGTTTGAACTTTTATTATTCTTTGAACAGCCTCTCGCTGATGCAATATGTTACAAAAATCAAGATGTAATCAAGCTTTTGGAGAAACATGGTGCAAAGCCCCCGGTATGTGTTGGCGTTCCTGCATACATGGCTGCTATATTCCACTGTCTTGTTATTACAGTAGCATCATTTTGTGGATCGGGTTTTTATAACAGCTGGGATTTACTTAATTTTGTTACAGATGGCTCCTATGCATGTTCAGAGTTATCGTGAAGTCCCTGAATATGAGATTGATCCCAGTGAGCTTGATCTTTCAAACAGCATTAACATTACAAAGGTTGCTACGTCCTCAACTTCTCTCATTGTTCTGTTTGGTTACATATCAAATATGTGAGCGTGTAATGGTTGGAATGGAAAGTAGGCATAAGGGTATATGAAGAGTGTTTCTGATGTTCAGTACAAGAGTTGCGATAAGGGTAAATTGAATTCACACATGTGATTATTATCTTGTTTATAGGAAACCTGTAATGGATCCAGGCCTGCAGGGGTATGATATCTTTATTGAGCCTATTGGTCTGTGTTATGGAGTTTTGTCTTAGCCCTTGGTCATCTTTCTTATGGTATCTGTAGAACCATATTACTAAATTAGGTTATTGGAGGTAGATGATAGGATCTATGCCTAACTCAGGATATGTTTTCTGAAGAAATAAAACAGATAAAAAATGAATGGGAGCTTTGTATTTTACGATTTGGAACCTAGGCTCCTTTGGCTCATGATAATTATTGTCTTCAGTTGCTAGACAATAGCGATCGCTTTTTTTGGCAGCTTCTGCTAAATAAATGAGGTTCAAGCTAGAGATGACATCTGTCAAAGATTTGAATTGCCTGTGTGGGTTTGGTGACACTATTGATTAGCAGAATTCTATAAGATTCATTGTGCTTGTATAATGAACTATATTCCAAAGTTCACTCAAAAGCATTTTGCGTGGTAGAGTTGCATGCCCAGAATGTGACTATTAACTGCAGATAGCCTAGTTTGTAAACATGATTGCTAATAGTTGTCGTGCTTTAATTTGTCATTTGTTTTCATGTGGGTTCACATTATGGTGCAACAATTTCTTCAAGTTGCTGTAATTCTTGGCTGCCCCCTCCCCCTAGATTTCAGACTTTTTGACGTCATGTCTGTTTATAAAGGGTACTTACCGCATAGCATTATGGCAAGGGACTGAAGTTGCTGTAAAGACGCTTGGCGATGAAGTACTGATGGATGAAGACAGAGTGTTAGTTGGAACGAATCTGCGTTACTTATCTCTGTTAGTTACCGTCAAAAGAATTTCCATGCTGATGCTTTTGATCATTCTTTTCATTTTTCAGGGAGGCATTTAGGGACGAGTTAGCACTTCTACAAAAGATACGGCACCCAAATGTTGTCCAATTTCTGGGAGCTGTGACGCAGAGTAGCCCAATGATGATTGTTACTGAGTACTTGCCTAAGGTTTTCATTCGTTGTCCTGTTCTTTGAATAATTTATATGTTTTTTATCAGTCAGCTTTTTAAGTGGCAAAACTTCTATGTCTCACAAATAAGTGAAATAACTGAGCGTCAGTAATAAGACTCTAAAACGTATCCAGCAAATGGCTAGATGGTTCATCACTTATTTAACTTTCTTGGAACAGCAACCAATATGTCTGAAATTCTATCATTAGGTCACTCTTATTTCTGACAATCTGACATTATTTCTGGCTGATTGTAGCAGCAAAGTTTCACATTTGCGGAAACATACTTTTAAATCTAGCTTGTGAAACATAATGAGATATAGGAAAATTATAGACGTTTCTACGATGAAAGCAGCAAAAATCATTATGCGACTCTTGTTCTCAGTCAAAAGATGAGACGTAAAATCTGTGGGTTTATCATACAGGTAGCCATGTCATGAGTTTGGTCTGGACAACCAAAAACCTAATTTTGGAGTTATCTGATAGATGAAAGGCTAGTAGTGTGTAGTGTGGTACCAAGAACGTTCCATATCGCATTCTTCATTTTTTCTTAGTTTTTAGCATACTTAAGTAGGTAAAAGGAGAAGCCCACATGGTTGAAAAGTGACTTATAAGGGATTGAGCCTGACAAAACTATCCTCATCATGGAAGTTTGCAAGAATGAGACATGAGTCCAACAGAATGTCTGATCACTTAACTTCAACTCTTAAAGAGTTTTGTGAAAAAAAAATCTGTTTTGTGAAAAAAAAATCTGTTCGGGGACAGCACTTGGTCAAACTGAGATCCCTATTAGTCCGGATTTCATGTTTAGCAGAAAGCTGGTAAATGTGAACGAAATAAATATGGGTGCTTTCTGCGAAAAAAATTCTGCCATTTTGATGAATCCTTGGCTCTTGAAACAAAGGAAGATACTCGATAATTTATTTCCTGTCTGTTCGAGATGTATGCTTGAGTCATTGCTACTGGCTGCCGCCAAGTGCCAACTAGTTTTTTCATCCCTTGTATTTCCTTTCTCTTAGGGTTCTCAGAATGATTATAGAAGGATGCCTGCAGGAAACAAACTATGAGTCTATGACAGCTTTTCTTAGGCCAAGAGTGAAGAAAAGTTGCCTATGCAATCTTTGTGCAACAGAAACTATGTTTATGGTCATTTAGCTCATTTATACTGGATTCTAATAGTTATTACAACTTTGTAATTTCAAAACATTATGTGCCAGCTCAGAGATCGAACTATCTGAGCTGGATATTGCTGCATTGTTCAATGTTTGTTGTTTGATGACTTCTTTAGTGGACGTTGATGACAAAAAAAACTGTACTGTCAGTTTATCATCTACTCATGTCCCTGCCCTGCACATATTCTTTATTCATACCTATATGGCTGTTGATTCCATTTAACATATTCTTCTAATCTTCTGGGATCTATCAATGCCAATAAATATCCTCCGTAAGTGTTCATGTTAAATTCAAATGTGAATGAAATACTGAACCTCTGTTATTTTCCACAGGGGGATCTTTGCACGTTTTTAAAAAGGAAAGGTGCGCTGAAGCCATTAATTGCTGTCAAGTTTGCCCTTGATATTGCAAGGTTTCTTCTATCTCCTGCTTGCGAAAATGAACTGTTTTGTTCTAAATCCGCCCTTACATAGTATTGTTACCAAATGCATGAAGTAATCTCTTTGTCCAATAATGATCTTCCTACTTTACAAAATTCCCCTCAGATATGTTAGAAAGTAGGAAGATCATTCTTGGATAGAGGAAGTATAACTTTTGGTTGACAATGCTCTTTTCTCACTCCCCTTTAGCAAAAATATGATATTCTTGTATGGGGGAGGGCCTTTGTGAGCATCAAATATGGATGATCAGAAGGTGTCTCTTTTACTTAAATTTTGGGTCTTATATTTTTTTTCCCAAATATTCTTCTGTGTGCTCTCAGTAATTGTGTTGCTAACAAAAAGGTAAGGCTGCATACATCCGACCCCCCTTACCCCGCAATTTGTGGGAGCCATTGAGGCCTTAGGTTAATGTTGTTGTTTGTAGCTCTCCATAATTGCGTTGGATTTCTACAATAGAAAATATAGCATAAGAACTCATATAAAGAGAATCAGATGCATCAAATTAGGTCGAAGTTCTATCTCAGTTATCTTATTTGTACATAATACTTTTTTTTTCTTTGACTTAATGTATAGAGAGAGAAATATAATGTTTCTGAATGAAGAGAATTTTGTCGCAGGGGAATGAACTATTTGCATGAGAACAAACCAGGAGCAATTATACATCGAGATCTTGAGCCCTCGTATGTTGTCTTTCTTTTTCCATCTTTGGAAAAAAATGAATTTAGTGTTGGTTTGAAATGCTTCTGACTCTCTCCTGTCTATGTTGACAGAAATATACTGCGAGATGATTCTGGCCATCTAAAAGTTGCAGATTTTGGCTTGAGCAAGCTGCTGAAATCTTCAAAGGCAGTTAGGCAAGAGAAGCCTGCATTGAGTCAAGAAACTTCCTGTGAGTTTTGTCTGTTGAATATTATTTCTCTGTATGCAGTCCACACTATATGCACTTCATGTTGTTGACTTATGAGTCTTCATTTTCTGCTAGATGATAGAATAATGTTTTACACTGTTAAGGCATGAAGCCTGAGTTTAAGAAGGGAAGGGGGAAGAAACTGATGCATTTAAGTGGTCATCATGCCTCTTTTGAATTGTAACAGAATTTTTTGATACTTTGTTGCCTGGCAGGGAGATATATGGCTCCAGAAGTGTACAAGAATAAAGAGTACGACACAAAAGTTGACGTGTTTTCTTTTGCCTTGATTCTCCAAGAAGTAAGATTTGCCTTTTGTTTCACTTGTTCACTTCTATGTCTGCTCTGTTATACTTATGTATCAAGCTGACGTAACAATTTAGTAATTAGTAGTATTGATCAATAAGCCAGTATTTTAGCTGCCATGAGAGCAAGTGATTTGCGTGATTGCGTTCCTATAGTGTCTAATGTAAGGGAACATGAAATAAGCCCTGATGTTGGTGCGGATGAAGTGAATTGTGGTAAACTGGCAACTTTTCTGATCAAGATGGCATGTTTACAGGTTTTTCTATAGCTATGTAAAGGAAGTCGTATTGGTTCCTAATATGATTCTTCAATTTGTGCAGCAATCCGTTACTGCACAAGTTCAATTTTGTGAAAAGAGACCACACATTTTGTCTGTTTTGAATGTGACGCCTCAACTCTTATTTTTGGATCTTAGAACAGATTAGTTTTGCCTGGTTGATTCAACACCAATTTCATAGTAATGTGTAGACCCAGTAATTTTTGTCAAGGCGATTTTTCTAAACAATTGAAAGCAATCTGCATGTCTGGCTTTATTTACAGTTCATTATTATTATGCATTATTACCTTCAAATTCCACTCTAATGTGTATTTGGGCTTGTGCTTATGGTTTAACATACAGAGTATAAAACGCAGTGTTGCAATATAGGCAATTCTTGTGTTTTGCGTCTTTTGGCATATAATTAAAGATAACGGTCTTTTTGCTAAAGCCTTGGTTCGGAGCCATTGATTTATGGCCTTATGCATTTTGATGACAGAGCTTCTCTTCAACACTTCAAAGATGCACTTGATAAGTAGTTATTCCATAGTGCAACTTTGTGGTCTAGCTTTTTGATAACTTTCTTTATATCTTCTTCCCTATCTGCAGATGATTGAAGGATGCCCTCCTTTTGTATCAAAGCCAGAAAAAGATGTCGCTAAGGTATATTGTTCAAATGTGCGCCCTCCTTTCAAAGCTCCAGCAAAACATTATGCGCATGGACTAAAAGAGTAAGCTCCCATCATTTTTTTGCCTTTTCTTCTGTTCATCACTTACATAGCATATGGGCAAGATAGCGTAGCCCTTTGCCTTTCTAAGATGTTTCCACCATTAGGGAGATATCATTTAAGTGGTCTCTAAAATATACGAAGTAGTTATCATGTACAGACGACTCTAGGAGAGATTATGAATATTGCAACTAAGCCGTGGACCGTGGTAGTATTTTTACTTCAAAGGTACAAAAGGTACCATCTTCTTTATGTTAGAGAAGCCATTTTTTTTTTAAATTGACTTCTTTTTATCTTTCAACTTATGTAAGCAACCGCTTGAGTGCCTTCCGGGTGAGGCACCTCTGGCATCGAACAAAGCACCCGAACTATACAACAACTACAGAAAAAAGGACTATTACTGTATAACCACTGACCATATCCGGCTAATGGCTGAATATATAAAGCTATATACATAATATTTTCTGGACATTTTACCATAATAAGGCAAAACTCAAATAAAATTTTATTTCCGAGATTCGAGTACTCCATACCCTAAGGCATGGATCTGGTGCTAGGAACACGTTATCAAGAAGGAACGGGAGGGGGAATCGAGGAGGTTATTGTTTCCTTTGTTAGAGGGGAATAATTTGCCTTGGAGGATGGAAATTGAGGGATCCAATTTCCTTGCACTCCAAACACTTTCACCTCCATTTTGCTAACCAAACGAAGAAATTCACCTCCCTCCAAATCCATCCCCTCCCTTTTCCTCCAAATCCCTAAATTCAAACACACAATGAATTATCATAACTGATAATAGGCATATTGTGAATTCTTGATGTCAGTCTTTTAAAGTTGCAGTATAAAATTCATTGAATTTTGTTTTACAGGTTAATTGAGCAATGCTGGAATGAAAAGCCACTCGAGAGGCCGACATTCAAGGAGATATTAAGTACACTGGAGGAAATCAATAAAGTACTGGATCAGAGGAGGCGCCTGAAGGTCAGTCTCTTTCGTTCTCCTAAATATTGTTTTGGGTGGCACTGTGGCAGGGGAAAGGGGTTGAAGAGATGAAATACAAGGCTATGAGTTTATGTAAAGTTGGAAATAAAATAGGGCTAAAGTTCGAGAAATGGCTTACTTATGCTAACTCATTATTCAATCGTTCCATTGGAGCCTAAGATTCATGATGTTTTGGTTTGGATTGTGGTGAGGTAAAGAGAATTGGCTCATTATTTTTTTACTTCTTTAATTTGATGTAGCATCTGTCAATGCAATTCTCATTTCCACCCAATTCTTATTTTGGACCATTCAAAAAGTCTTTCGAACTTTTCAGAGGAAAGGTTGCGTACATGAGATCCCTCTCACTTTTCTATAAGTGAGGGCCTGTTAGGCGTGGGATATTTTGTAATTATACGCACATGGTCGGGGGCAGCTCATCATACAAGCGTCAATTATATTATAACTAGAAAAGAGTAAAGATTTTGGTTTTTTGTGTATACTTGGAAAAAGAAGCCAGTCAAACAACCTCATGAGCATCAGCTACTTAGTGGTGGGGTTCCTAACAAATGAACCCTTACTGTGTTATCTTTTCTATGTTTTCCTCTTTTTTGTTGTGGGGGATTGGAGGAGGAGATTTTGCATGATAGGCATGGGAATCAGAATATCCAGTAAGCTTTGTGCTAGAAGAGTCTACGATACAATAAGGCGTCGTTGGATTTTCAGATGTTTGATTTAAGTTCTCGTCTTAAAATATCAAATGCTAATTAGCTAAACCCAAATGACCAAACCTTAGATTCTCATTATGTCTTTCAGAAACTTCCTGAAACGTACATACCCTAAAATCTTTTGCTCCACAGCACGTTCAACTCACTGAAAGTAACAGTGATCTCAAAATATGGGAACAGTCTTTATTGCGCTGATAATATAAGAAGGCAACGTAATCTCTTACATGATTGTCTTGTTATTGCCCAGGACCAAGTCTCCAAGCAAATTGGTGATTTCTCGTCTGTCAAATTCTTTAGCATTATTGTTATTACTCTCTCCTATTCAACTGATACCTTATGTTTGTTCAAAGCTCCCCTCACAACAACAAAAGCAGAAAAAGAAAAAGAAAAAAAAAAAAAGAGATTTAGTTGAATAGGAGGAGAATTAGTTTTATACAATTTCTCTTAATTGTGACTGAATCAATGTGTAACATCCGACCCTTCCTGGTTTGTCGTATATAATTGTTTCTGTCTTCATCCATGTGTTGTGGTATCTGCTCATTCTATAGTTATTAATGACTTTTAATTTTGTGAACAACATTCTTATTATTTGTAGCATAATTTCCCTTATTAGTAGGTGTGAGAACTGAGAACTGAGAACTGAAGCTTGTTGACATGCTATGCAAATTGCAATTAAATGCATTTAGCTCTTTTCACAGGCTATACAGATGTTAGCTATAGTTTATCTTCTTAAGACGTGAGGTGGTGTTTACTCATGGCCATGATTCAAAGCCTGTCACTCTATCAGCACCTAAGCTGTCACACTCTTTACACAAAGAACAAACATTACCTAGTGCCTCAAAGGCTTTAGTAGGTAGCAGCGTAAGAGGGGTCGGATGTTACACACCTTTGCCCTTTTGTTAACAATACAGAGAGGTTTGTGAGTTAGCAAAATGAATTGCGACAATAACTGCGTCAAATAGCTATTACTTCGTAATGAGATCCAGAACCAAAGAATAGAGTTTTTGGTTGTATTGGAAATGGAAAAGGCTCTCTTCACATAAATGTTGCTAATCCTGTGAGGCTGTGAAACTTCTGATCTGGTTTTCATCTTTTGATTCAACTCTTACCCTAATATTCCGTGCTAAGTCCTAGAATTTATTTGCTTGTTTGAAAGTCTGACTTGGTGCTGATATTTTGTCTCCAATTGGTTGAAACAGTCTGGATTTGGTTGCTTCACTATCTTCCACAAGCGAAAGGGACGTCCTGATGATGACAATAGTCACTCATCCAACTCAATAATTCGATGATCCACCCATTCATGGTGCACCCTGTCCATATTATATAACGCTGCTCTGTACATTCAGTATGGTTTTGTGAATAATGTCAATATTAGTGTATAGGCAAAAGTTCCTCTTTGCCTTGTCCATTTTTCCACTCATTTGTGTCTGGAGATGATTTTGCATAACGTGAGATTACTGCCGATCCTCACGACCTCAAGTATCCTCCATTTCTGTTGAAGGCAATGGGTTGATCTCGCATGCAAGATTTCAAGCTACGTTATTCATATCCATTTAGAATAACCAAGCATGTCAAAGCGCCCGAACTTGGTTATATTTCTGAAAAATTTGCACACCTGTGTCTGACTATCGAATTTCACACATGGTTGTGCGAGGGAATAGGAAGAGTCAAGTTAGAGTAATAGAGTTACATAGCTTGCTATAGCGTCTTCTGTAAGTGTATCTTACCTTACCATTGCTTTCCGAGGAATGTACATATTTGAAAGCAAATCATTGCCGATTTTGACATCTTGTTTCGTTCTTTGTGAGATCCTTCATGGTGAAGATGCATGTTGCTATATAATATATACTAGTTTAGAACCCGTGCAAAGTTGCACGGGAATATACAGTTGAAATTTTACAATTTTATATTATTATAGTAATAAGAGTATATAGCATTTTATATAAATGAACTACTTTAGATTAAAATTAAAATGTTGTCTAATTTCATTAACCATACACTACTTCAATAATGCCACAATCGATTGACCAAAAGAATTTATATATAGACTCTACCAATTATTTATTTACTTTTTTTTGAGTTTGAGTTGTATTTTAGTCAAATGTATATACATATACAGTTTTAACCAATGAATTCAGGATCGCTCATAGGAATTGGCTAGTATATACACCAGCTTCATAAACCAAATTAAACCCAATATCATAAATGTAGGATTGAAAAAAATATTTGAAGGGTGTATTATTAAATTTGATGTTTTTGGGGAAATAAAAGAAGGATTAAGATCGACCAATAAAAAAGTGTGCTTTAGACCTGTCAAAACATGACTCGACCCGTAAACCTGGCCCGACCCGACCCGACTTGATTTGATCCGATTTTTCAAGGTAAAAAACCCAAAAATATTGACGCGCAACCCGAAAGAATTGCGAATAAAAGTTTCATGTCATTTGTCGATCCAATTTAATACAAAATATTTAAAAAGAAAAACATAAAAGTTGCCAGAAATATGTAACAGTTAAGAAAAAAAAGTAGGGTACGTAATTGACCTGCATTATAGTCAATGAGTTCAATGAACATCGAAAAAAAAAATTATACAGTAAACTATGTGAAGTTATATTACAAATTACAAATTTATTAAAAGCTGGACATGAAGTAGATTATGCATCTGATGTACTACCATCAGTTGTAGTTGTAAAGTTTCTGAATTTTATAATAAAATTTTCGAGAGTTGTTTTAAAGATTATTAATTTTATTATAAAATATCTAAATTTGTTATTTAAACATTATACTCAAAAATTACAATATACAAAAACATTACATATAAACTCATCCAAAATTTGCGGAAAAAAATTAAAATATAACTTATAAACTCCAAAAAATTCAGAAAAAATTCACATAAGCTCAATTAAAAATTAAAAGTTTAGGCCTAAAATAGTACATCTGATGTATGTTCTTTTTTTCGAAATAGCGTGATAAAATCATTTTAAAACCTACAATTCACATTTATCTTTTTTGTATCTTGAAATTTATTGATAAAAGTAAAAATATTAATTAAATTTGTTGATAAAAGATCTAATGAACAAATACCTTGAAATTTTTTACACCGTTCTAATAAGATATAACATTATATATGGATGATATTTGTATAAATCAACATAGCGAAGCAAAAAACTTATATCAAAACTCAACTATAATAATAAATAATTGCAAAAATTAATGTATGACTACACGGAGACTATGACATTAAAAGCTAAAAAATTTGTATTTTGGAAAATATATTCTTGAAGAATAATAGGCAAGAATATGATGGTTTTTTAAGGAAGGTAATAATCTAGAAAGGCAATATTGAAATAAAAATTTGTATTCATCTTTAGGGGTTGGATTAGGCGGGAAAAGAATTAACTGTAGCGTGACACGTGTCAAGTTTAATTAGTAGCGGTTCTTCTTTTATACTTATATATAGATGTGTGGACTGATCCTAGTGATTGCCCCGTGGCCTTGTGACATGGGACTGCTAACGATATAATTGCCTCCAGGTTTCGTGTTACAAGGTTATGGATCGTTATTTTGCTACAAGGCTATTAACGGAAGGTCATTGTCTTATAAGATAAGATAAGATACAATGCTACCGATTCAGTTAGAAATGCATTTAGCAGCAGTATGTTTTTTTTACAGCAATAAAACGAGAATTATACAATTGACATTTGACTAAAAGCAGCAGTATGTTATAGAACGGCATGAAATAGTAGCAACTGTCCTTCCGAGGCATTGGATGTAATTCCCATTGTACTACTGTAGGCATTTTCGATGGAACATGAATGATAATGGGGGCAAAGCCATTGCTTCATACATTTAGGCATCTTTATGCAATGTAAATGTATCCCGTCTTGCCTCGTGATTTCTCGTAATAAACCATGCTCAATGGTATTCAAAACTAAATCAGCGATCTCATGTATTTTATCATCATATTAACAATTCACATGATATGCCAACAATAAATACAACAAAAATTTCTCAACTTGTCACAGGCTTCCCTTTCTAGCATAATATGCAAAGTGCTGCTTCTGCTTGTGGTTGGTGCTACCAATCTTCAATGAACCCGCTTACATAGTTACATCTACGAGTAGTTTGTGCACAAATATGATCGATTAACTCCAATCATCCTGATGGCAGCCAGAGAGTGCTTCACTTCAAATCATGCATCGGATTCTGTTAAGAAATATGGACCCGAGTTATTTGAGAGAGTTGTTATAGTAGAAAACAGAACTTCCAACGGTTTACGGCTCACTCTATCCCTCTTCTTCGCTTACAATGTAGCTTCTCTCAGGTTGAACAATTCCATAAGAAAACTTTAAAAAATTCACAACAGAAACTCACGAATTTTACAGCCGTTGGTAATTCTGGTGATTAGCAGCCATGGAGGACTATACTATTTTGTAGTGTAACCTGATTCAACCAGTAACAGAAATTTTTTCGCTTATAAAACAAGTACAGACAGTACAGTAGCTAGTTAAAAGGGAAATTGAAACCATCTTGAGTTTCAGTGAGAAAAAGAATCTAATATAACTTCGTCATCATTTAGACATCTTGCTTTCAGTTATACAGTAGCTGAACAGAAATGGACCCATGAATACTTCAAAATGGGGCTGTTTTTGTGAGTTGTTTTTGTCTCGGTTTTGAGTTGTTATTTTGAGGTTTTCAACTTGTAAATTCATTTTTTTGCATAAAAATGGTGTTGAAATTAAGGCTCGAAATAAACACTCAAACAGACTGTTCAAGCCTCTCCATTTCAGTGCAGTAGCGTTCGTAACTGTTCAGGAAAGTATCTACCCCTTGAATTCACCATGAATCCATGATACATGTAAGCTATAGCGCCCTTACGGCCCAAAGAAACCTGCTAAAGGAGACTAGTGTCACAGGATAAAGTCTAGTATAGTGTGGATGGAAAAAGGGAAAAACACAATCAAGCTCATTGGAGTTTTCCTGCTTTCCTTTTACAAGCTTTTGTATTTTTTGTTTTTCGAAGTCATGCTTCATTCCAAGCTTTTGTAATAATAATACTTGATTGATTGATACAGGGCAATATGATGAGAAGATAGCATAGCAATTAGCAACAATTACGCAACTACTATACGGAGTACAATGGAAGAAGAATGCAATGCAAAAAGCTTACTATTTGCGTTGATTCTTCTGATTTTCTGACGGACTATCAGCATCTTCGTCACTCTTCTCACTATCATCAAAATCATCACTATTGTTATCTTCATCATCAGATGCTGGAGAGGGATCAAGACGGGCAGCATCCATAGCCCACCTAATAACCTTCTCAACCTCATCCTCCTCATCATCCTCACCAACATTATCAACACAAGTGTCCGATGTATACAGACCTGCAAGTGAAGCCGATGTGGAAGTAGGTGGTTTGGGTATGGAGGCCTTAAGAGCAGCAAATCTCGCAAGCAAGTCATCATCATCCACCTCTTTCTTCACATTCTTAGGCTCCTGCGGGACAATGCTTTTGGTTGAACCTTCCTTCAATTTAGAACCTGTCTTAAGACTACGGAATCTCTGGTCTAGGTCAGGGTGGATATTAGAAGACGAGGCATGGACCGCGTGTGAGTTGAGGGTGAGCTTTAGTAATGCTGCATCTTCTGCTGCCCTTAACAACTCTTCCACCTCGTCGTTCACATCGCTTTTGTTGTTCTTTTTCCTAACATTCATCTTCTCCCCTCTCCAACCTAATGCGACGACTGAAACAACAAAATCAACAAATAACTAACACCACCAAATCAAATCCATTGCCAACGCCCTCGCCCAACAGTCCAACCCACTCTTTCAGTTGTTCGTGTTGGATCAAAAACACAAATTCTCATTTGTGGCGGACATATCTGTGACGGGTCAAATATTACCCACTTGAGTAACTAAAGACAAACACTTTGTAAATTCCTAGATTTGTCTTATCTACACGGGGAAGATACTTAAACCGTCATAAGTTTATTACGGATATACCATCGTTATTGAGTTAAAAAAAAGTCAAAGATTTTAGAGTAACTATTGCGTGAGACGGACTCCACCTCACACTGAGAGACGGTCCCATTGTTCAAATAAACAACTCATTTATTAGCGATAAATGAATGCTTTTTTTCCCCAAAAAAGCGAACAGTCCCAACCCTATGAGACCATCTTACTCAATAATATAATAATGACCCAGATCAAGATATGAATAAATCAATAATACATAATCATGAAATCATCAGCAGATTAAAGAACAGTGATAGTCAAGCAACAATACCATTTGGGGAAAGGAGATAGAATATGAATTATGATCAAGTAGAAAATCAATTAACGGTAACTAATGAACGGAATTGAATTAATAAAGTGGAAAGTAAAGGGGAAAAATAAGCAATTTACAGATGTTTGTCTCGATTCCTCCGATTTCCCAGACTTGGAGTAGAGAGATGGGTTTGAACTTTGAAGACGTTCAAATAAACTTTGATCCGTCAAAAACTCAGAAGGATCATAGTGAGTCGAACTAAACTGGGTCTCGTATTGCATTTGTTTCGATTGGAGCGGAACGAATATACTTCCTCCATTCATATCCAACCTACATCTATTCCTTTTTCATCCATTCATATCCACTCTATCACTTTCCTAAAAAAAAGAAAACAAAATGACTAAACTACCCTTATGGAAACCATTTATCTACATAAAATGCCACTTCATGGCCCATCTATAATCCACCATCACACATCTAAATTAATAAAAAAATATTTTACACACTTCCAAATGTACCTTTAATAATTTTTTAATATATTTCTTAATATTTGTGCAAAAAGCATATATGCGCTTTGGATATGAACGGAGGAAGTAAAAGCAACTCCAATGGTTTGTCGGTAAGAGCTAAATTATTGGATGAGTCCGTGTACACTGTACCATAGCTTAGACCAAATAACTTGTTTTATCAAGTTTGTAGCTTAAATGATCCTACTATTAAAATCAGGGGGTTCAAAATCAACCGAACTACAATAATCGAACCGATCAAACGTGCATTTTTAAGGTTCAATGAACCAAGCCGTTTCGACAAAGCGGTTCGGTGAACGGAACCGTTAAAGTTATCATAGAAACGGTTTAGTTAAGCTTCGCAATTTTAGAAAATCGGTTAACCGAAGGTAACGTTTCTCAAAAAAGTAAACACAAAATTAAAATATGAAATAAAAAAATTGTTCTTTTCTTTAATTTTCTTAAGGTTTCCAAATTCAAAACTTGTTAACTTGTTCTTTATATTATAATGTATGATATGATATTATATAATGAAAATTTAATTAAACTACTTGTGACGGGTCAAATCTGTTCATATTGGTAGATAAGATAAAAAAAATGTTTTTTATTCCCTAAGTACTTTATTTTTGTCTTATCTCACCCACATATGTATCATTTGACCTGTCGTAAACTTGCGACGGACATATGTCTGTCACAAATAAGAATTTGTACTATAATATATGATACTGTATATTATATTTCCCTTCTTAATTTTATCTAGTAGTGTCACTAATTAACTCTATTATTGACTATAATATATAATGAAAATTTAATTAAACTATTAGATAAAATTAACGAAATCTAAATAAAAATATATGTAGAACGATTCTAGGTTAACTGGCAACCGAACCGCAAATAACCGTAAGTGGTTAACCAAACAATTTATAGGGACGTGCTTTTTGACATACGGATTTTACTCTTTTACATACGATTTTTACAATATTACACTTGTCATTTTTTTTCAATCTCTCACCCATCATTTCCCTCATCATCTTTCAGCAACATTACGCCTTCACCACCTCCGTTCACCAACTCCAACCAATCTAGTCGTCGACAAACCTTCTCCGGCTAATTTTAAAATAGAATCACCTAATTAATCATATCCCCGTCGGCACGACAATCAAACCACCACTCTAGCTTCCGGTCATTCGCACCACCCACTCTAGTCCAGTTGTACACTTGTACCCCTAACCGATAACCCGACTCCGACGCGAACCTATAGTAACACTGTAAACTACATATTCCATGCGCCCTCTTTCCTTAACGCTTCAGCCTCATTGCATCATCGTCACCGTCACCGACCACCCCTAACCACCGCAACATACCAAGACAATCGGCAACCACCGTGACTTCCACCATCAATAAACCCTAATTAATTATAATTGCTAAACTTGTTAATTTCATTAAAAATTAAACTAATAATTTTAATAAAATGCATTGTTAATTGCCAAAATACATAATTACTTTACTAGAGTTATTATCTTTCCATTGTTTTTTTTAGAGTAATTAGATTTAATTTTAGGGAAAAAAGTATATATAAAAGTTAATTTGATTATGTGTAGAGGAAAAGGGTATGATAGTAAACTTTATGAAAAAAAATGTGTGTGAAAGAGTAAAATTCGTATGTGAAAAAGTAATTCCGTTTATAAATTATAACCATTAAAAACGGTGCACTTATACTTGGTAACTCATTACATGATGAACTTGTTACGTTTGCGGCTTAATTCAAAAAATGACAAAAGTAGGGAATTGGATGCCCAAAATGATATTTCAGAGCATAAACTTATGGAGGGAGTTGCCCACAGTGGCGCCGGCGTAGGTTGAAAATTTATTCGTCATGATATCCTTGACTGTAACAGAGCAGTAAATCGCAGGGTTATCCTCCGATAACAGCTCCTGTATCGGTTCATATACTCTTGCAATGTTGTCTGGATCGTGATGTGTTCTGAAAATGCACGCGACTGATATCCTCGGCCCTTCCTTACTCGCCAACACTCTGTGCAGCGGCGCTTCAAACCTGTTGTTACTGATCAGCTGCATCAAATTGCCTATGTTGACGACAAGGCTGTCGTGCGTGGGTGAAACATCGATCCAGTTACCTTGATAAAGAAGCTGTAACCCCGGGATATGATTTGTGGCAAGCACCGTTATGAACCCGCTGTCAACGTGAGTTGTAGAGCCCATCGTTAATTCCGGTTCAGGGCAAGCAGGGTAGTAATGGCATGGACAAAATATCGCGTCATTGCATCCAATGTCTTTCAGATAATGTCGATCAAGTCCTAGCGCCTCAGATAGTATTGCATATATCGTTTCCCCTAATTTCAACATTTCTGCGGTGTACTGCAACAATATATCCCTGCAGACGGGGGGCAGTTCCTGGGGACGAGGTAGAGAAGATCCTCGAATAAAAGTGACTGTATCGCGCCACGCTGCAGGACCCTGGGTCTGCAGGAGATTGAAATTGCTGTTGTACAGGAAATGCTTGGTATCGTACTCACGAGAATAATATTGTTTCTTAGCTTCAACATCGAGTTCATGAAATGCACGTATCCCGTCCAGTACATCATCCACGACTTGAAGAGGAATACCGTGGTTGATGATCTGGAAGAGGCCGTATTTCTCGCAAGCATTCTTGACTTGCTCGATCACCTCTCCACGTCGATCTCCATCTTGGGCATTAACCCCTTGGAGGTCTACCAATGGGACCGTGTCCGAGCTAGTAATACCCGAGTCATTGACATGATCTGAGTTGAGATGTTCATGGATGAAGATCCCAGGGATGTTTGATATCCCTGCATCGACCAGACCCTTTACACCTGCTTTCGACTCCTCAAACGAGTTAACCTCGCTCTCTCGATCACGCAGCACTAGGTTTTGGTCGGCCATTTTTCGGGTGAATGAAGAGAAGTAGTTGACTTGGTGGAGTAGGTGTTTATGGAAGATTTGTGAAGGATTCAGAGAGGAGAAGTACTAGTGGTCTAACAATTCAAATGTTGAAAACAAGTTGTTATATTTTCGTATTTTCTGTTTGCAGATTGTATGCTTCAAGGCTAAATCAATGCGTATTTCGAAACTTCTAATCCACTTGCATAATGTCTTTTGTCAATATACCATTATGATTAGAATAACATATTAAGGTAAGATTATTGCAAGTAGAAGTTTAAGACAATACTCACCCAAAATTACTAATAATCTACCAAAGTATTAAAGCGAGTCATGGAAATTCAAGACTCAATTTAAGACTTTGCGTGAGTCTTAATCACACTTTTCATGGAAATTATCCAATAAGCGGTTATAATTTGTCATTTCTTTTTGTAAAAAAAGAGGTAATCTAAAAAAGTAGAGTCTGAGGTGAATCTGACGGATAATGTATAAGTTTGAGGTGAGTCTGTCCTCATCGTGTGGTAAGATTTTTGTTAATCTTATGGAGATAAAACTACTTATATGTTGATTGACACTATTATTTTAATCCCTTTACCCACAATTATAATCAATTTTTTCTATTTTCATTATTTAATTATTTTTCTTAATTTTTGTATCCATACAATATTTTTCATTATTTAACTAGTTTTGGAACCGTGAAAATCACGGGATTATTAATAATTTACTGGGTTTAAGTGTTTAATTTGTGAATAACGTATACAGAGTATTCACTCTCTCTCAATCATTTGTTTAAAACGAAGTAAATTTGTTAACTTTTATATTCTAAAATAACTGTAATATTTTAGATAAGACGTTGAATAAATTTTATAAATTATTATAGCCAAAAGAAAGGTTAAAAGTGTATTAGAAGCTATTAACTTCACTTAATATTTTTACCTTTTAATATTTTTTTAGAGTGTGAAATATAATAATAATTAAAATGTTTTAGTTTTTAGATAAATAATTTGTAAATAGCTTAGCTTATCTTTACACGCAAGTACGCAACGCTAAAAAAATTACTGTAATAATTAACCTTTAAATTATATTGTATAGATAGATGTATATAATTTAATTATTATAGCAAAACAAAATAGTTGCATGATGTAAATTTAAAGTGATGTGTTTTTTTTATTTGGGGATTAACTAATTCTAACAATAAACACATAAATTTTAAATTTAGCATGCATTTTGATTTATTAATTGCTGTTAAATTTATTAAAAGTTAAGAGTCTAAACTTTATTCGTTATTATGCTATTTAAAACTTTGTATGCTTAAATGCTTGTAAATTCATTAGAGCTGATCATATGGCCCAGACCCGATGGCCCGACCCGGCCCAACCCGGCCCAACCCGATTTTTTCTCGGGTTTGGGCCTCATAGTTTGGCCCAAAAAGCACGTGGCCCGGCCCAAAAGAGGCCCGATATAAATATAGGGCCGGGTTTGGGCCAACATAAAGGCCCAATTTTTGGCCCGGCCCGACCCGAAATTATTATTTTTCTAAAAAAAATTTCAAAAGTTGGAATGGTATAGCAGACCACGCTAATAATCTAATATCACTAATGCATTGAATTATCAACTTTGCGGATATTTTTATATTTTTATCGTACAACTTTAGTTAGTTAGTGTAATAATATTTTTTTGTCAACTCATGAGTTATGTATGGTACTATGGTATCGCTCTCCTACCCAAAAGAGTAGAAGTCAAACACCTAAGACTTGAAAATTTTATTTCGTTATTAATAGTTTGTTCAAATATTCATTTTGTTGATTATTTCGTATTGTATTATTTTGGCCCGTTTTGGCCCGAGGCCCATTATAGCCCGAACAATTATGGGCTTGGGCCAAAGAATATGGCCCACCTTTTTGGCCTGGCCCGGCCCGGCCCATACATTTGGGCCGTTTATTTAACTCGAGCCCGGCCCAAACCCGGCCCAGCCCGACCCATGATCAGGTCTAAAATTCATTAGTTTTTTTTTAAAAAAAAAAAAAAAAAAAATTATGATGTTATGGTATTTAAAAACATGATGTGCATTTAATGCTTGTAAATTCATTAGCTTTTTTTTTCTTTTTTAAATAATGATGATAATGTGGCTTGCTAGAATTCCTCAAAAGTAAAATGGTGAAATGTGGTGGTTTGTCTAGCCTTTTTATATTATATATAGATATAGATTACTTTTCTTAATTTTTGTATCCAAAATAATGGGACACTTATAATGAGTAGGAGGGAGCATTATTTATTATAGATTTTGGCTTAAACGTCACTCAATTAAACAATTTTTACTACAATAAAACTTGAGAGGGACGGTCTGTCAATAAATTATTGAGAGACCATTCTTTTGTACCATTTTATTTGTATTTCGTAACCTTTTTGTGATTGATTGTACCATAGTAATTTCGTACCTATTTATCTAATAAATGTACTAAGTTTATGTTTAATCATGATTTGTATCTATTTTATTAGGTTTAGTACCATTTTTTCTTAAATTTGTAAAATAGTCTCCAAATTAGCTTATCAAAAGGCGGTATCTCAAGAGACCTACTGTTTTTACTAATTTTTTTTTTTTTTACCAATTTATCTAATAACCTAATTTTTTAATTGATTTGTTCAGCATGTTACTTTTTTTTAACCCATTTTTCCAAGACTCTCTATTTTTTTTTACCAATTTTAATAATTTGGCAATTCATCTCGATAGAAAAACAACTCATTACATGATGAATTTATTACGGTTGTGGCTTAATTCGGAAAATGAGAAAAGAAGGGAATTGGATGCCCAAAATGAGCGCCACTCTTTATATTACGTATTATTGATTCATGAATAAAGGTCGTTAGTGTTACTATTAACAAACCCACAAACATCATTCATCAGTCACCATTGTTAGTTTACAGTAGAGAAAGAGAAAGAAAAATGGAGAAACCCAAGCAGAAGAAAGTACTGTTGTTCTACTGTGAAGAAGCCCTAGATCTTGCCTCTAAAAATATATCATTCGGCTAGAGTAAGATGGTGAAATGAGAATAATAAAAAAGATGATTTAATTATTAAAAAAGCTGGAATCTTTAAAGAATTTGGCAAGATCCTTCTTCGCACTTGAATTGCTTGGTATGTTCCGCTTGGCAAGATCCTTGTTCTTTAAAGAATTTGGCAAATTCAAGTTGGAATTGGATCCGTTTATAATGGTGGGAAGTAGATACCAAGCAATTGAAGTGCAGATAATCCCAAAAGACTTGTCAAATGCCACCAAACACAGCAAGATTGCTATTACAATCATTGGCAAATATACGCTTGGTTTCATCCGACTACAAATCTTGTGGTTTGGAGAATTACTTGGACCCGACCCTGACTTGTGCGTCTGACACATCTCGGGTTTGGATTGTTTGGGAGAAATAATATTAATAGCCTTTGACGACTTAGCCTTGACTACAGTAGGCTGCTTAAACTCGTGATCCTCAATTTGTTGTGGCTCGAGTTTGGAATAAACCCGCTTCCGTTTCTTTTGGATTTCAGTTAAAAGAGCCGAGAAACGGTCCAAGCCGCGAGTGGAGTATGGGTTTTTATTATGATTCTTTGATCTTGATTTTGCAGGGGAAGAGTCGGCACTTCGCGTTTGTCTTTCTTCATCTTCGTCTTGGTCGCGAGAAAAACTATTTGTGCCGCAAATGAAGATACCCACCATTTTTTTGTAGGGTTATTGAGTTTCAGTTTCAGTTTGATTTTGATTTTGATGGAGAGAAAAACAGAGTTTAGAGAGTTAATTGATATGTTGAAATATTGAATAATGTGTTTGGTTATACTGTATATATAAGGATGGACACTCTTGAGAAGGGAGGGGCCACGTGTAAGGGGGAAATAATCAAATTGACATAAAACTTTGAAAATGTTTATGTGCGCAAAATTTGAATTAGTAGAAACTTCTGTTATTTCTAATAATTATAATTATTATTCCCCTTTTCTATTTTAGAAACTTTTATTCTTATTTTATTCATTTCTCTCTTCTATAATTAAACTTCACCCAACTCTTTTATTTATATTTTATTCTTTTTTTAATCTTTGTGGCCCACAATTTATTATTTAATTCATAATTATTCATTTCTCTCTCCTAATTCCTATCATCAAACCCCACCCAATGTTTTTCACCCCTTATATCTTTTTCTATTCTATTACTAAATCTCCTTTTTTTACATTTTTAATTATATTTTACGCTTTTCAAGTTATACGTCAAACTTTTAATGTCAACATGTTCTTATATATCTTATGTTATAGATATACTTTTTATTTTTCTTTAAAGTATTTACATATACACCACATATATTATTAGTATATCTAACAACTTTAATTGATCATTTCCGTCAAAACTAAAATTGAACAACCCGTGAATTTTCACGGGTGTTACGCTAGTTGTGTTATATATAAAATTGTGCGAGTTTGGTATCATTTTTTTTATTGTCAATACTCAATAGCCATATGAAAGTAACGAGTTTAATTTATTTTATTAAATTTTTCCATCATCAAAATTTTATTGTAACTCATTCAATTATATCACCTTTTATGTGCTCTTTTGAAAGTTTTTACTTTGAGCATTATTTTTTGAAAATTTTGTCTTAACCTCATGTTACCATTCTTTTTTCGACTCAGCCTTAAATTGTTACAATCTACTCGTAAAAATCACCGTATTTCTCTTTTTTTTGTGAAATTGCTTGGTGAGGGTATACTCTCACATAATGTTATCATCTCCCCTCGGGGGTTGCTATTTCGCTTGTGACACGTGTCACCGTCACTCTACAGGTCTAACACGCACCGTGTCAAAAGAACTCATTTTGAAATTAAGTATTTTAAAATTACTCCATTATATACTTTTTTCCTAAAATTACTCTATTAAGATATACTTTTATTAAAAACTAACTTGTGTGTTGTGCGTGCGTTGTACGGATTTTAAAATAATTGGCTAACTGTATAATACGTGAGGACGTTTACCATCACTGTGTAAAGGAAATTATTATACAATTTTAGTGCCAACATAAATTAATTAAAAGTCATTATTATTTGTTCAACTTATGATTTTATTCACATTTTGTTTCTTTAAATAGTACTCCGTAATTTTGAAAGGTCTAGTTGGTAAAATAAAACATAAATAACAATTATTATATTTTAAATTACATATCATTGTGTTATATATAAAATTGTGCGAGTTTGGTAGCATTTTTTATTGTCAATACTCAATAGCGATAAGAAAGTAATGAGTTTAATATGTTTTATTAAATCTTTCCATCATCAAAATTTTATTGTAACTCAATCAACATGACTCTTATATCACCGTTTAAGTGCTCCTTTGAAAGTTTTTACTTTGAGCATTATTTTTCGAAAAAAAATTCTTAACCTCAGTCCTCAGGTTACCATTCTTTTTTCGACTCAGCCTTAAATAGTTATAGTCTACTCGTATCAATCACCATATTTCTCTTTTCTTGTGAAATTGCTTGGTGAGGCTACACTCTCACATAAGGTTATCATCTCCCCTCGGGGGTTGCTATTTCACTAGTGACATGTGTCACTGTCACTCTAAGATCAGCACCATCTATATTTTACGGGATTGTTCTTCACTTCACAAGGTGTAGGGTTCACCTTCAGTAGCCTTCTATTCCTTCACATGTGTCATCAACAGGCCAACACAAATGTTTATCGTTGTAACTATCCATTGCCCCCAATAAGTTTTAAAATAATGACCTAAAAATGTCTAAATTTAAAAATGAACCGACACAACTCAACCTTAGCCGAGTTCTAGTAAACCCGAAAATGAGCCGACCAGAACTTGACCTAATTAAACAAAATCAATCGTAAATGTGTAATTTAAGTCAAAAGAATTTTAAGTCAAGAATATATTAAGCGTCCAATATTGTTCGCATGTAGTATTACTTACTCCACTATTTACTCACTAATAAAAGTTATTTTTATAATATTATTTATTTATTATAAATTTTGGCTTAAACATCACTTAGTTAAACAATTTTTACTAATTTATCACTAAATCAATTTTTTTTACCAATTTATCTAATATGCTATTTTTTAATTAATTTGTCCAAATGTTACTTTTTTTTTTTTACCGATTTATCCAAGACTCCCTATTTTTTTACCAATTTAATAATTTGGCCATTTCATCTTGATAGAGAAACTAGTGTAACACGTGTGAAAGTTCACGCGATTTATCCAAAACTCCCTTTTTTTTTACCGATAATTAGTAATTTGGTTTTATAATTAATTTCAGTTTTTTATTTGGTTTTGAAAATTGGTACCCATATTAATTAACACGGTTAATTGGGTGGTTGTATAATTAATTCCAGTTATTTGTTTTAGTTCGCAAATGTGGAAAGATGACCAACACGATTTTACATGATTGACTAAAACAAAATCTTGAATAAGACAGTTTAATTACCTTCATTCTTACACCATATTGTGTCACAAAAATAAAAGATTATAATATAATAATAACTAGTTTTACCCCGTGCAAAAAATGCACGGGTTTAATTTTATTAACTTAAAAAATCAATAAAGATGGTGAATAAATAAAAGTGTGATTTTAATAATATTGTTATACTAATATAAATGTAAAAAAAATTATACGTTTAACTTAGACGTAATTAAAAACATCGTATTAGTTCGATATTATAAAAATACAAAAATTCTTGTTTAAAACATATATATATAGCTAAGGGTTGAAATTAACTTGTTTTAAACTTAAAACGGATAATAGCCGATAAACATACGTATTTTCAGATCTATATGTATGTTTATTGGCATTATCCGTTTTAAGTTTTAAACTATCTTAATTAACACAAATTATTCCTGCCTGACCCTTTAACCGCCAAAATAAAATCCGACCATATAATATAAGCTTCGTTTTTCTAACCATCCAAAAAAATCCGCTGACCATCAGACTATATATGAGATTGATTTTTTCCACGTGCAAAATAATTATTCAGAATTTTATTTTCGATAATTAATTTTAATTAATCTTTTTTTGTTCATATAATCAGGATATTATAATCCAGATGTCTGTATTAAATTTGGTGTAAAATTATATGAATTTATTTGTGTATATTTTACCAGATGCATGTCTCTTTTTAGTATGCATTGGGTCCAATCGATAATTACCAGCTATTAAACTTTATATAGTGAGTATAACAAAGTGAAAGATTCTACGTTCGTTCATTTGATAAAGCTATATCCGCCTCACCTCACTTCAACTCACTCACGGCTCTGCCTTTTTTCATTTGATTGTTAATTAATGCTTAACGAAAGAGAAAGAATCAAATGAAAAATTAATTTATCCCCGTCAAATATATTAATACAGATTGTTATTTTGAATATTTATTGTAACAATTTTTATCTTTTTTTTCATTACTTTTATATTATTATGTATTTTTTTGCGTTTTTGGGCTCGTTTAAGTTGATATAAAGTATGTGTTCAAAATATACAACCTTTAAAAAATTTTGCTAACCGTTTTTCAACTCTATTTTCATAATTTTTTTTTTATTGTTTATCTTTGTTGTTGAGGTAAATATGTGATTAAAAAAATGGTTATTATACAGTGAATAATATTCGCTACTCGACGAACAATAGTAACATTATCTCAATGCATTCTCTCGGCTATTTACTTGTTCGCTTTTCAAAAATAAAAGTAATTAAATTTAATGATTTTTAAAAGTTAATTAATTTTATGATTTTACAATTTATTGAATTAAGAAGTAAAAAGTCATTGGATTAATAGAAGAATAGAAGGAAGAGAGAGTAATTAATTAGTTTAAGATCATGGGGGACCCTACCTTAGCTTTAATCAAATTTTTACCTAAAATTCAATAGCCAATGAGAATGCTTAGATTTCTATTCCTTTTATAGTATAGAGATGATGATAATCTCTATACTATAAAAGGAATAGAAATCTAAGCATTCTCATTGGCTATTGAATTTTAGGTAAAAATTTGATTAAAGCTAAGGTAGGGTCCCCCATGATCTTAAACTAATTAATTACTCTCTCTCTTCCTTCTATTCTTCTATTAACCCAATGATTTTTTACTTCTTAATTCAATAAATTGTAATATTATAAAATTAATCAACTTTTAAAAATCATTAAATTTAATTACTTTTATTTTTAAAAAGCGAACAAATAAATAGCTGAGAGAATGCATTGAGATAATGTTACTATTGTTCATCGAGTAGCGAGTATTATTCACTGTATAATAACCAATTTTTTAATCACATATTTACCTCAACAACAAAGATAAACAACAAAAATAATTTTTTTTTATGAAAATAGAGTTGAAAAACGGCCAGCAAAATTTTTTAAAGGTTGTATATTTGAACACATACTTTATATCAACTTAAACGAGCCCAAAAATGAAAAAAATACATACATAATATAAAAGTAATGAAAAAAAGATATAAATTGTTACAATAAATATTCAAAATAACAATGTGTATTATATATCTGACGGGGATAAATTAATTTTCCATTTGATTCTTTCTCTTTCGTTAAGCATTAATTAACAATCAAATAAAAAAAGGCAGAGCCGTGAGTGAGTTGAAGTGAGGTGAGACGGATATAGGTTTTATCAAATGAACGAACGTAGAATCTTTCACTTTGTTATACTCACTATATAAAGTTTAATAGCTGGTAATTATCGATTGGACCCAATGCATACTAATAAGAGACATGCATCTGGTAAAATATACACAAATAAATTCATATAATTTTACACCAAATTTAATACAGAGATCTAGATTATAATATCCAGATTATATGAACAAAAAAAGATAAATTAAAATTAATTATCGAAAATAAAATTCTGAATAATTATTTTGCACGTGGAAAAAATCAATCTCATATATAGTCTGATGGTCAAAGGAATTTTTTGGATGGTTAGAAAAACGAAGTTTATATTATATGGTCGGATTTTATTTTGGCAGTTAAAGGGTCGGGCAGGAATAATTTGGGTTAATTAAGATAGTTTAAAACTTAAAACGGATAATAGCCAATAAACATACGTATAGATCTGAAAATACGTATGTTTATTGGCTATTATCCGTTTTAAGTTTAAAACAAGTTAATTTCAACCCTTAGCTCTGTATATATGTTTTAAACAAGAATTTTTGTATTTTTATAATATCGAACTAATACGATGTTTTTAATTACGTCTAAGTTAAACGTATAATTTTTTTACATTTATATTAGTATAACAATATTATTAAAATAATACCTTTATTTATTCACCATCTTTATTGATTTTTTAAGTTAATAAAATTAAACCGTGCATTTTTTGCACGGGATAAAACTAGTAATGATTTAAAAGCAACTCATTGCATCATGAATTTATTGTGGCTTAATTCGGAAAATGAGAAAAGTAGGGAATTGGATGCCCAAAATGAGCGCCACTCTTTATATTATTGATTCATGATTATCATGAATAAAGCTCGTCAGTGTTACTGTTAACAAACCCACAAACATCATTCATCAGCCACCATTGTTAGAGAAAGAGAAAGAGAAAGAGAAAGAAAAATGGAGAAACCCAACCAGAAGAAAGTACTGCTGTTCTACTGTGAAGAAGCCCTAGATCTTGCCTCTAAAATCGCCGCTCATTCTCCTCTCATCCAACTTCAATCCATTTCCTGGAGGTCCTTCCTTCCTTCCTTCCTTCTTTCTTTTTAATCCTTTCTTTACTTTCTTGTTATTCGTTTGACGCGTAATTTGGTTAACGGTAAACAAACGATTGAGACGGAGGCGGTACTACCATGTTATGAACTGTCTTTATAATAATTCTACATTTATTAATTGGAATTATTGAATTTGTTCTTGAAACCTTATGCATCTCTTTTGCCCCTTCACGCTCCTCCTCACAATTGTCATGAATTTGAGATGCAACATTTCCCAAGCTTTCGAATTCGGCTTCTTTTATCTTTAACTTGTTTATTGCTGAGACTGAGATTACGAGTCTGGTAAATTTCACGCATGGGGATGTGCCGTGCCCACGAGTGGGAGAGACCGTCAACTTTATAAGTTCAAGGAGGTTTCGGCCTAAAACCAATTCGCACTGGGTGGGATAACTCCATGGCTTTTAAACGTGAGACATCTATTTGGGTTGGAGCTTTATTCTGAAAGGTTTAAGCCATGTTCGTTCTTGTCGAACTGCTATCTTTTTGGGCAATCAAAGTGAAAGTTTTGTGTTCTGTATTGTATTGCTTTCTCTGAATGTTGTAGTGTGAGTGGTTAGATTAACAGTCTGTTTAGTGGTCAAGTGTGGGGTGCTGAATTACTCATACATTAACGTGTTATATAGTCGAAACAAACTGTTCTGTTAGCTGTTCTGTTAATTGGTCATTGCTAACATTGTTCCTCAAGTATTTGCCAATCAATATATGTGGAAGTACGGGACTACACATGAAATATGCGAAATTTATCTTATTTTATAACTGGGTTAGCTCATTATATCGCATTATATGACAGGAGTTTTGATGATGGATTTCCAAATCTTTTCATAAACGATGCACAAGAAATAAGAGGTCATCACGTGGCCTTTTTGGCCTCTTTCAGCAAACCTGAAGTCATATTTGAACAACTCTCTGTCATATATGCACTTCCTCGGCTGTTCGTTGCGTCCTTCACATTGGTCTTGCCCTTTTTCCCTACCGGTTCCTTTGAGCGTATGGAAGAGGAGGGTGATGTTGCTACAGCTTTTACAATGGCGAGGTTATTGTCCAATATTCCTGTATCAAGGGGTGGCCCAACTAGTATTGTTGTATATGATATACATGCTCTGCAGGTGACTTCCACAGTCCAACCCTTGAGGCTTATTTATTGATAAGTTCAGTGTGGTGGTTCATTTGCTTTTCTAATTTTATATTAATCTACATATCATGCAAGTATGCAGCACAAAGTTTTCCCTTTCTTTGATGTTTCAATTTTATGATCTGAAATGCAAAGGTGATGAAGTACAAAGAATATGCAAGTCTTTTGCATTGATTACAACTGTGAAAATGTTATATTTTTGTGACGCCTGAAATGTACTTAGTTTGGCAAGGGAGTTGGGCAAAGGAGTCACTGAGTTGTTTTGGCGGGTATGTAACTTTATTTCTTGGAGATTTAAAGAGCAGAATTATTTCTGTAAATGTGTTCACTTGACAAAAATGGAAAATGTTGTTAAAATTTGTCTAACTATTTGGATGAATTATTAAGGACTAGCGAATTTTGGGGACTTGGGGGTTAATGCGAAAGCATGTTATCTTATTTGAGTCTAAGAAAGATTTTTTCCTCCCCATTTCCTGAGGTTGTGGTGTGTGTAATAAGTGCTTATTCTACACGTGTTTGTACTGATTCTCCACAACGTGTAAGTCGTGATTTATTTGGACCTGTTTCAATGTTAAATATATGTTCCTTATACGAAGAAGTTTTGAAGCGTCTTCAGTCGGAACGGTGACATTTTATATACACCTCCTACTCCAATCTTTCATATTATGTGTCCCTATTTTTTTGATCTTGAATTGATCTTATATTTATGAATGTGTCCTCATGCAATAAAATTATAGATAGTATGGTGGAATACTGATTCTGAAAAAAGGTGCAGTAATTGTGGGTGGTAAGGCAAGCCTTTAATGGATTATGATTATAGAGGCCAAAGATGCTTCCCCCCCTCCCTTTTATCCGTCCTTTGTTTGGGTGGAAATAACTTTTTTCTTGATTTTGAAAGCAAGTTTGTTATGTCTTTGCAGGAAAGATTTTATTTTGGTGACCATGTGCTGCCGTGTTTTGAAACCGGGATTCCTCTGTTGAAGCAGCGTCTTCACGAACTCCCTGATGCTAACAAGGTTGCTACATTTGTTGCAATTGTTTCTGTTAGAAAACTGATGCTATGTTCTTTCACAAGTATTATCTTTTTCCAGTTGTAGAAACTAGAAAGTAATTCTTGATTTTTGAGCTCATTTCTATGGACTCTATGCTGATCGTATGTCTTCTTCAAATAATACCCAGATAATAGTTGCATTTCCAGATGATGGAGCATGGAAGCGATTCCACAAGCTGCTGGATCATTATCCTACGGTTGGTTTTTTGGTTACAATTGTTCTTATCTGTGTTCCCTTTTGTATTCTACCTCGGGAAAGTTATATTTCTTGTTTTTAATCACTAGGTTATATGTACTAAAGTCCGTGAAGGTGACAAGAGAATTGTTAGGGTTAAGGAGGGTAACCCTGCTGGATATCATGTTGTAATCGTTGACGATTTGGTACAATCTGGAGGCACTCTCATTGAATGCCAGGTATATTATGTTTAATTTGGTACACATTAGGTGTAATAGTTCTTCTTGGCGAGCTTAAAATATTTTCATGTAAGGTGCATTCATGTTTGTTGCCATTTTTATGTTGATTTCTTGTAGGATATTATGTCAAGTGGATACAGATTTTGCTACAAATTGGCCATGAAAGAATTTTTGGATAGGGATTGTTAGGATGCTGCTGTATATTGCACAATGCATCATTACATCCTATGTACTTATTTTTTTGCTTAGCAAATTGGGGTGAGCGGAATGGAGGGATCGATTCCTCTTACTCCAAGTTTAACTAAAATCCCTCCAACATAGGAAGGATTTGGAGGGAGAACTTCCTTGCTCCATTCTACCTCCCGTCCCCTTCCTTCCGTCCATCTCCCTGCCCTCCGTTTCCCTCATCAAATGCTATACAAACACACCCTTAGTTGCTTACATCTCCTCAAATGCTATATAAAGGCACTATTAGTTGTTTACTTATTCTTTTTAGGCATGTTTTGTGTGGTAACTCTTTTCCCCAATCGCACTTGCTTACATAAAAGACTGATTTGAAAACAAATATAGATTTACATATTATGGTTAATGATTGCTTGACCATGACAATAATATTGCAGGTGGATTAAAATAACTTGATTAACTATTTCCTTCACTAGTTTTCTCTCTTGACTTCATATTTGATATTTCAGAAAGTATTGAAAGCACATGGTGCAGCGAAGGTTAGCGCCTATGTTACACATGCTGTATTTCCTAAGAGCTCTTTTGAGCGTTTTACTCACAAAAATAATGGTAATAACTCGAGCTTTGCAGTGACTTTTTACACAGATGGTGTATTTCAATGACCCTTACAATGTTTTCTCGTGGCTGTATATTGACAGGTTCAGACGAAGCATTTAGTTACTTCTGGATAACAGATTCTTGCCCTCGCACTGTAAAGGCTATTCAAGATAAAGCTCCATTTGAAGTTCTGAGTCTTGCTGGGTCAATTTCCGACGCTCTTCAAATTTAAATCCCATTTGATTTTTCGGGCTGGCATCTCAGTATGAAAAGACCTTGGTTTGTGCTGTTTGGCTTGGAGGGTTTGACTTCAAAATTTTAGCTATTTTTCGTGTTTTTTTTCTCATTAAAACTTCATCAAGCTTAGCTTCTAGCATCAGATAAGTTGGTCTTGTACAACATCCTGAGCGTTTATAATGCTAATCTAGGTCGACCTGGATTTGCTGTGAACCTTTTAGACTGACTTTAGCATTAATCAAAACTACGAGAGGGCCAAGTTTATGAAAATAATTAGCTTAAATTTTGTGGAACTAGAGTATCTCTAAATGCGCTCATTTTCAGCTTTGTTTCAAATACATACGGGTTGGCTTAATCCACGTTAAAGACCCAATTATGGATTGTTAACAGGTATTTGTCAGTTTGTCACCAATTACAGAGTGATTGGTAATTAGGTAAAATATTTCCTGAAAATTTTGTATAAGATGGTTTGATCATAAGATCTTAGAGGTGGTTTTATACTATTGCTACCCTGTTTACTTTTCTTTCTCCTAATCATTAGATTATATTCGAAGCAGTTTTTCAAAAAGTGTATCTACGTTATTATTTCCCGACTCAACTGTGGTAGTAGTTGAAGTGCTTGGCAACTATAATTTCATTATTTGTGTTTGATGATTCTTGACAGTAGGATAGCAAATTGTCTTGAAAGAATTATGAGGAAGTTTTTGTGGTCTGGTCAAGAACCGGTGACTTGAAAATGGATTATTTAGTAATTTGGGAGGTTTTTTGTCATTTGAAAGAGACGGTCGCGTAGGTTTGTGTACCAATAATTGTTGGGAAAATGGGTGTGGTGTTTCCCTAAGATAACTGAAGGAGGTTCCAATAGTTGTCCTCTCTGTTTCCTCTGCTTTATGTTATGTTAGATTTACGAATGCTCGAGTGGCTGGTTTTAGTTTCCGATTCAAGGATTTATGGAATCTCCACTTACACTGAGCTCCTTTTGATTAGTCTTATATTGATTCTTAAGAATGTTTGTTTGGAAGAGGGAAGATTTCGGGTGACCTGATTTTGCAATAGGTTTTAGGTGTATATCTTTTTTGTAATGTTTGGTAGGCATCCTGTGAAGCTGGACATGGAACAAAGTTCAGGCATTTGTCGGACTGGTGTTGG
The DNA here is from genome assembly GCA_029255685.2 of Silene conica. NCBI lineage: Eukaryota > Viridiplantae > Streptophyta > Magnoliopsida > Caryophyllales > Caryophyllaceae > Silene > Silene conica. Next base: position 84,100,235 of record CM055313.2, read on the forward strand.
AGACGATGTTGTACGATGGAGACCGACCTTATCTTGCTCGTTACCCCAATATTTGTCCCAAGTGTTGGTATTGCAGCGAAGATGAATCTCATTCATACTCGAAGCTTTGCCTACTCTTTTTAGTTGAAACTGATGAAAATCCGACAACCAAATTGTTCAGAGGAGGTATGGATTTAATGAATATATCCGCTGCTTGGGTGAAGATGAAAATTTACTGTGAAATCGTGGTTTTTCTTTTCGGGTTTTTTTGGGTGGAGCGAAATTTACAGAATTGTACAACTTCTTGTGCAAACTCGGCTATATTATTGTTTGATTTTGTCGATATCAAAATACTGAGGATATCGGTTATGGCTTCGCCTTTGAGCTGAGTCAGGTTGATTCGGTTCATCAGATTTCCCCGTTCTGTCGCCGCATAATGAAATCTAAACATTCACCCATATAAAACCCTTCATTTCTTTTGATAATGAAGATGTACATGGTAATGCTATATATCTAACGAACTAAACTCGGCTTCTGACAGTTTATTAACTACCTTTCGATATGATCAATTTCACTTAATATTCATGTCTGAGCAGAAGAAATAACAAGCAGATTAATCCGTAAAGATGTGGAGCTTTGATAACGAGATTCATTGCTGAATTTGATGGTCCGACACCAAACACTGTCGAACCGTTCTGGTTTGCTGTGTCTAGCACTGATGAGCTTATGCTGCATTACACAAAAAAAAAAAAAACAAGCATCAGGATCATTAATACAGCAGCAAACGGTTTTCAGACGATAATTTGCTATGATGTTTCATCCCATTCTGTTTTATCCCCATGTTCTGATAATGTAGTCTTGACTCCTGGATTTTACGTGAATTAGAGGGACGGGTTCTCAGACTCGGCTACAAGTGTTACAGTGTCGGACATATCTATCTGTTTAACTTTTCATAGTTTTTAGAATATATACCTTGTTGGGGGATACTCGCATGCTCGAGAACCTGAAGCATTAGAACAGGAAAAAAAAGACGGTTAGTATCTGATTGTTAAGCGCAGTCGAACACATTATGAGTTATAAGTTTTTAACTCTTCATTTGATTAATTAGAGGATAAAGGCAGCAAAGCATAATGCCGAAAGCTAATACAGTAATACTTTAGAAAAAGTTAATTAGCAACTAATCGGTTTCTTAATTCTGAGTCGTAAAGTTCAATCACAGAAAAGCGTAAGAAGCATACTTGGATCAATGGTGGTAATGACAGCAGTTCCACCAAAATTACAACTGTTAGGGATTGGATTCTTCTGGTAGTAATCGTTGAAAGCGTAAGAAGCGTGATCATAAAGACTAGTCGGATTGTAACATGTACCGCCTGGCTGTATGGCAGTACAGTCGGCACCACCTTTTCCACAAGCGTAATCCAATGCTGTCTGCAATGCTGCCTGGCCTGCACTGTCACTGGCAATGCACCAGCTTGCACCAGAAGACGGGGTTGGAGTCGTGAATGGATCCCATGTCTCTGGTTTTTCAGGAATGGGATTCGAGTTCAGGGTTGGAGATGTTGTCAAAGGCGTAGTGATGTCACGTTGTACAGTTGCTGTTGCTGTTGCTGCTTGTTGAGGTCTAACTGCTTCAGACAAAAATGCAATTACGGACGCAATATTTGAACAGCGGCTCAATGCAAGTATGCTACTAATGACAGTACCTCTAGTTAACCGCGTTTGCACAGCTTACTACAATTCTGAATTTCAGTGCGGAAACATTAGCCTAACGGTTAAGACGAAGGTACTTCAAATTCATGAACACGATTCGTTTGATGGGTACGCTTAACGAATGCGAAAAATAGTACAGAGTTGTGCAAAGAAAATCACCTGAGCAGAAGAAAAGACCAAGAAACAGTGAAGTAGAGCAGTTAAGTAAAACAAGACTTCTACCCATCTTAGTTATACCCGTCACAAGTTTTTCGAACGGATACGCTTGTTACAGACAAGAATTTGTATTCAACTAACACCTGAAGTATATGTTCATATTCATAGGTAAGAAACACAGAATGTGATAGTAAAAAAATGTGGTAATTTTTTATGTAATTATGATTAAATATTTTTGAGGAAGAATCATTTATGTAGAGCATCCATATGCTATATATAAGGCTCTTTTAAGTTTGTACTATATCTAGTGTCGGATTTAGGGAGGGCTAGTCGGTGCTGGAAATGAAAATTTTGCAAATTTAAGCTAAAAGTTATGAAAGTTTTTCGAGTTTATCTTATGTCATTACTTGTTTATCCTGACCCTGCTGCTGATTATCTTTGTTCCAATTTTTACCCTCCTCGGTTTACTTTTTGTGTTTTTGAAGTTCTTTTGACTGTAACCATTGCTTTTTACTACAGTATTATTATTATTATTAGTTTATAAAGATGGCAAGACAATTTTCTTTAAAGCTAGCATCTTTTGACACTTAAATAAAGACGGATTGACCGTTACAAATTTGATTGAAAATTAATTGCCGAAGAAGAAAAAAAGGTAAAAGCATTCAAACATTCTTATTTAAAACACAAATTCTCATATGTGACGGCGATATCCGTCACAAACTTGTGACGTATACCGTTTGCTCTCACAAAATACCCTCTTTTTCTCTGTTTCTGACACTATTTATGTGTTCCCCTTTCTCCACTAACTAATTTTGTATCTATTTTATCTCACAAAATATCCGTCATAAATGGTGACCCGTCGCAAGCAAGCCTTGCTATATTTAAAATGGTTGTATTTGTTTTTCTTTTGTGTTAAATGAGGCGCAAAACCAGTAAAATATAAAAGCGAAAGGAGATTCAAACCGATGACCTATTATTTATCACGACTCCCGAAATCTCACTAATACTGTACTAAGACCTCTTCAATTAAATCACTAACACTTGAGAAACGGATTCAAAACATCTAGTAAGTCTTGCTTATGACGGGTTACCATTTATGACGGATATTTTGTGAGATAAAATGGATAGAAAATAAACTAGTGGAGAGAGGAGACCACATGGGAGAGAGTAAAAGTGGATATTTATGAGATAAAATAATACCGTCGCAAGTTTGTGACGGATATACAGGTCGCAAATCGAGAGTTTGTGTAAAACATCTCTATTCTATTCGGTGACCTTGTAATTTTAAGTGATGTTAGTAATGATGACAATGATAAGAATAAGTGACACTTTTTATCTTCTTTTGTTCCAACTTTTTTTTTCTTTATTTGGATATATTCATTTAACTTTTTTTTTCTTTATTTGGATATATTCATATAAAATGACGCAGTTACAGGAGAGTACGAGTCAGATTCAAAATCTAGGTAAGTTTTGGCAATGGTTAAATCGGTAAGTCTCTCTAGCCCAAAGTCGAAACTAGTACAGAAAAAATTAAGGGGCCGATTTAAAAAAATATCGAAAAAAATGGTATGTTACCTCGTGAGTTGAGTGATAACTATACTATTGCCAACTTAGCTACTTTTTCTTCAATATAAAAATTACTACTACTATTGTATATATCCCAAAAATGCAACCCGGGATATAGCCCGTGCTGAGCTTTACCCTTGCTTTAGCCATAAACATATTCATCGCAAGCTTTTGATGGGTTAAATTATCTTATTTGGGTAAATAAGACAAAACATATGTAATTCCAAATGACTTGTCTTTTCTTACTCAAATGGATAATATTTGACGCGTTACAAGTTTACAATTGTTATACGCATAGAATTGGTGGTGTTGAATACTGTCAATATTGTCTTTGAATAGTGTCATTATTTTAATGTTGTCTTTAAAGAATTTTTATTTTTAATGGGTAACAAAGCGTAAAATTATTGAATAGCCGTCTGCCGGTGCCGCAGTCTCTTGAACACAGGACTCGAGAATTGTCCCGTAAAGTCCCAAATAATAAGGGGTAATGCCCATAACGGTCAAAAGCCTTGATTCCTTTTCAAATTCCATTTTGTTAGAAAAATAATCCTCTCCATTGATTCGTGCATGCATGGTTAATCTCTTAAAATACGATTTTTCACTATATTAATGATGAGACATGCAAATTAAGCCCAAATTAGTGGAGCCGAGTCAAAGTACAAAGCCCCAAGAAGTCAGTCTAGGACTTCTATTAAGGCCCAAGAGCACAAAATAAGGTATCCAAGTTAAAGGGCTAGCATGCTCGAAGCCGTGAGTAATCGAGGGATGGACCTATCTTGAGCTGAGGTGCAGGCCGAAAATATGTAAGTTCTTTTGACATGCATTTCCGAAAAATGAGATCTCAACACTTCAAGTCTCACCAAAATGAAAAAAAAATAAATGTTTTTTTGGTTAAACACAACATAATTTCCAAACACAATCTTTAAAAAAATTTCGTCAAACACAACCTTTAATATTTTTTTCCCAAACACGACTTTATGGCTGGATTCTAACAACTTAAATTTTCTGATCACGTAGGACTTAGGAGTATATGCTTTTCAGGGGTTGTCAACACTGTTGAGTTCCCCGCATCATGTAGGACTTAGGAGTATACGCTTTTCAGGGGTTGTCAACACTGTTGAGTTCCCCGCAACGGGCTTATAGAATTAAGTGCATGAAACCGGCCCATAAGCAAATAAGGTTCCATCCTAAAACCAATTGGTGATAGGAGGAGTAGCTCACTTACTTATAAGCTAGTCTCTTTACTATTATTCTATCGATGTGGGACAATGCCCCTCACACACATATGGGAAGAGACCTCAACAAACACAGTGGTCAAACGTGGCCATATATGGAGCATTTTCGACACTTAAGTGTTTCACACGTGATAACCTACGTAATTTGACTTTTTAATTTTCTTTTGCCATCCAATTCACTTCACTCAAACCACCATCTAAAACCAACAACCACCACCAACAACAAAACTACGACCTACTTGCACTTCCCTCTACCTACATACCAAATTTCAAACTAAACAAAACATCATAACCTCGTTAGAAGATCCACGAAAAATCCTCTACCACTCACTATAAAGTATAAACCTAGACTTACAACAACTCTCTTTGACTATCGCTTGCTTTACGCACTAATCGACATCAATCAATAATATTGTGATTTGGAACTAAGCTAATATTGTATTAAGCATAGACGATCCATAATCATCCTCAAAATAACATTAATCCATTAAAGGGTTTAACATAATCGAATTTCGAACTGAAATAAAAACTAATATCAACCTTGAAACTTGCAAATGTAGGAGTTGAGAGGTCTCATGTTCGTGTACTAATTGGGGGCGATGATCACCTGGCCACTACAACCCCCAATAAAGATGATTTATACGGTTCATGTGATGATACGAGAATGTATGAGTCCGGGAAATTCAACCCCAGAAAAAGTTAGCGTTGACCTTATGGTAACTTTTTCAATCCACAAAATCTATGAACTTTATTTAAGAAGTCAACGCAATTTCTTCGAAACAGCCTCAAAACATCCGCTGCTGGCTGCTGAAAGTCCTCCATTAAATTGAGTTATTAAGTATGAAGTCAGCTCAGTTTTCTAAAAAAAAAATGTCAACGTAGATGACCCATAGATGAACCTCAATCCTGCTCATTTCTACACCCTCTTTAATAACACTGCCCCACTACCTCGCACACATTTCAATATATAACACTCGTAATTGTTTACGACCATTCTATGATGCGACGTATAAAAACATGACCATTTTATCATAAATAGTAGTCGCTTTGATAATAAAATGTGATCATTATATAACATAAAGTGACGACTTATTTATCTGATCACATTATAGATACTATAATTTGTGTTAAGGTATCAATTATGTACATATACGAGTTAACAAGCATGGGAAATTCTGACAATATGGTTCTAATTCAATTAACTAATTTTAGATCTTAGATCTTCTGCATGGCTGACATTAACCAACAATTGCAAATTGGCTCTATAATATACTTATATACTTCCGGTTTTCATGTTTTTTTGTTTCCAAATTCCAGTCTATGTGCTATTCTCCTTCCGTAATTCTGAGGAACGAATATGGTTCTATCGTGTAATTTCACAAAAAATGACCAGTTTATACGGAGTAATATGGAAGCGATCATTTTGTCATAACAAAAATTCAGAAAGTGGAGTCATCAATTAGTGGACGATACAATCAGTTGCATACATCGTTAGAATAGATTTGAAGTTTTATAACAAAGATTTTAAGCTTATAAGTACATTTTACGAGTCTTATTAAAAAGAATCTGAAAAAATAATGCATATACTCAATAGGATTCTCTTTTGAACACTGAATACCTAAAAAATTAAAATAGAAGTCAAAAAAATTAAAAGCTCAAAATTGTGGCATATAAGATCAATTAAAATTGTATTAAATGAATCATGCTCATATATATATCTGAATGTAAATCCTGTTTGAGTGTTGTCACTATTTATAATAAAATAACCACTTTTTATCTCGTCGTGCAGTGTGACCGTCGTAGAGTAAAATTTGTTATTTTTTTTATTCATATAATTTGGAATTTGAGAAGATAGATCATGTTATTCCAAACAAGTAACAAATTGGATTAATTTGATGAGATAATAACAATAATGTTATATGGGTTATTGCATGTGCTATTTCACATGCAATTTTAGCAATAAAGAGTGCCTATAAATTAATGGAAATAAAAGTCATAAATTAGTCATTCAATATGATGTATATTGTTTGTTTTTCAGCAGTTTCATCATAAAACTAACGTCTTCAACAAGTTGTTTCATGACTTGAAATTATTACAATTGCATGATCACTCAGACTCTACATTCCTTCATTATTCCATGCATGCACTCGTTTGTAACCACACAAATAAAATGGACATGTTGTGTTAATAATACAACATGTTACGCCTTTTTTCGGACGAAAATTTAATGAACTAGACTAAATTACATTTACTGTATCTGCCGGCTGGCGTGATCTAAATTAAACTAAATTTATTGAAACTATCTTTAACGGAAGTTATAAGAGCTAATATGAATTGAACTTGTAAAAAATGAAGTTTAGTCGAAAAAAACAGAACCGTATGTGTGTAGCGGTTTCGATATATCTTGTTTCATAAATAGCAGGTCATAAGTCATGCTCTACCTACCCAGCTTGCACAGGAATCTAACCAAAGAACTGTTATTGGTAATTATAGACTAAGAAAAAACTTCAAATTACGAATGTTTCTTGAAATACATGGAATTGTAATCTTGTTTAACACAAATGTTGAATAATCAGCTCAATGCGATTGGCATGTTGAATTACCACATTACAATTTTCGTCACCTCAAATAGTTTATACAATTAGTAGTACCTCACCCCCTCCAAGCTTCTGATCATCTATTTACCTTTAATTAAAGGGAAACAAGATGATGACACAACATCGGGCATTACTTAAAGTGAGAGACAGGCAGAGTATTATTATAATTTATATATATTTTTTGTTTTTTCTAGAGAAAATTAAAATTTCAAACTTATTATTTAAAAGGGCAATTGAGAAATTTAACAATAAAAATCAATACTTAATTAAAAAAAGAAAAGATGTTATATGGTTCATGATTTTTCCTAGTCCTTTGACCATAATAATAAATTTGTTTGTTGTCAAATGTAAATGTATTAGATATAGTTTAGTTTTAATTATTATCTTTTATATTTTATATTATTAATACAATAAATTTGTGAATTACGGTTTTATCCTTTCGATATTGGCGCAAGAACGAAATTTACTTTTCTATTTTTTATTTTTTCCAATTTTTTTATTTAGGTTTTACCGAAACTCAGTAACAACAGATGTTGCCCTAGCACCTCTCCCTTAATTAAAACATTACTTGAGATAAGATAAATAAACATGACTGGCGTAGTTGAAATCCAACAGTATTCACGCTTTAATTTTATATAATAACACCATATTATAATGCGATTAAGTGCGCGTTTCGTTAGAAAAAAATACTAATACTAAATTATTAATAAAATGAAATGAATACGGAGTGAGTGATAGATTGCCTTGTTTTGGCTCAAATACAAATTGTGAAAAAAATGAAATGAGGTTCATGTTTTTCCAACTTTTTGCATGGAAGACTTAATGACACAGCCACTAGAATTTGTTAAGACTAGCTGGAATTTTCAAGTTTAGTTGGTAGTTGAAAGTTCAAAAACGTTATGAATTACCCTATCATTATAAAAGTTTGTGTAATTAAGAACACAATTAGAAATTCTTAAAAGAGTTTAAAATTTGTGTTACTACGTGCTTTCTTTAATCGGTATACGTTAATACGTATATTCATTTAATCGTAGTTTAATTTTTGAGGATGATCCAACTTTTAGGGTATAAATAGAATTTTTTGGTAAAATGGTGTTATTTACGAAAGTAATTGGATAATTGGGGTTGTTTTGAAAGTATTTGGGGTTATAGTGTCCACGTGGACACTTTTCGCTTTTTTTCAGATCTTAAGCAAAGCCGCTGAGGTCCTCAGCGGCTTCACTCAATGGGCATTTTTTTTAAAAGGTAAAAAGAAGAAGTGGGAAGCCGCCTAAGTGCTTGGCGGCTTTGCCCAATACTCGACTCTGCCTTACCCTTAGCCCCATCTCTACACTGGTATAACCCTGAACTCGCACCTTTCGGAGTTGGTATCTACGGCTCTTGCGAATTTTTCGTCTTAGTAAACGTGTACTGGCACCTCGGCATGATCTTGCTGAACCCGTCTACAGGTCGGTATTACAAGATTCCGTACCCGCCTTCTTACCATGGACGGTACGAATGCTATGGGATGTATCTCGACGAGGCCAACCATGATTATAAAATTGTTCGGATACCTCAGAACTCGCCCTTTCGGGGGACTTCAGTCTCTGAAACTAACATGGAAGTTATGGTTTACAGTCTCAAAATGAACAGGTGGAGAGTCATTGAGAGACGGTTTCCAGATAAATGTTATCGAAGATGGAGTAAAATCGCGGCTGTAATCCGTCATTTACTCCATATAATCATCGTAGAACACAAATATCCCAACGTGAAAAAAAGGATCGCTTGTTTCGAAATTCTGAATGAAAATTGGACGACTGATATCTCCTTCCCTCGCTTACAAGACCTCGAATGGATCCTCCTAACCGTACTAGACGGGTTACTCTGTGTTACAGCAGTCGACATCGAAGAGAACGGGTCACGTAATTATAGTGTTTGGGTTATGAAAGAGTACGGTGTTGAAGATTCTTGGTTCAAGTTAATGAGCGTCGCGTCTGGAGTTGGTTTGGTTCTATATCCTAAGACGAAACGCAAGCTTCTCGCAACAAATTGAGAGCAATTTCTTGTTTTTAATGCCACGATATCTAAGAACTAAAGAATACCATATGAATTATGAATATATGATTATCATCCAGACAACGGATTGCTTCTGATTATCAAGCAGTCTATAGACATTGGGCAAAGCCGCCAAGCACTTAGGCGGCTTCCCACTTTTTCTTTTCTTCCCCAATTCCCAACTTACCTTTTAAAAAAAAAGCCCATTGAGTGAAGCCGCTGAGGACCTCAGCGGCTTTGCTTAACATCTGGAAAAAAGCGAAAAGTGTCCACGTGGACACTATAACCCCAAATACTTTCAAAACAACCCCAATTACCCAATTACTTTCGTAAATAACACCATTTTACCAAAAAATTCGTATAAATAAGGAAGATGAGATATTGGAAATTAATTTGAGTACCACACTTATAAGAATTGCATTTTGAGGAACAATCTTCATTTCCCACCTCTAGGGAAGATGATAGACTTATACACCATTGACAGTAACGTTTAACGTGTTTATACAACCTTATTTTACTCAAAAAAAAAAATTTAAAAAAAAGAGAACAAAACTTCTTCCTCATCACCGAGTAAGGTAATTTAGTCTCGTTAATAAGGTAAAATTCAGTCTCGTTAATCCCAAGTCGCTTGTCGCTAAGCGATATATTACGTAACATAGTTTCGTTATTTCTCACGTAGATTCATTTTAAATAATAAGTTTCATCACGACCTTAAACCGGGATAAAAAACAAGTAATAAAGCAATAAGAGGTAATACTTGTTAATTTTGACCGTATCTGACAACCAAGAGCTAGATTGAGGTCATGATCTTTCTAGTTTAATTTCAACCTCTTTCAATTTTGCTTGGTTGTATTCCGTTAAGTTTTATTTACGTTCAATCAATTATATTTAGTTAATCTTTTCAAAAAATTAACTTTTAATTCAACTAAATTCACTCCACCTCAATTCCACTCAATTTAATTCAGTTAAACTCTACTCATATTAATTTAATTAAGCTCGTTTCAACTGAAAATAACAGGTCTAACGGTCTAAAAAAACATTCATATATCCTTGACCTCAGATAATACAAAAATAATACTACAAAAAAAACAAAAAAAGAAGCTAAGCTAAGCATGAAAAATAAACATTCTAAAATAGAATTAAAAAGGTAATTAATGCATGCGGTGTGGCTAACCAAATACACTCAGTCAATTCAACTTGCACTTTTTATTGTCTCTTCTCTATAAATACACTCTTCTTTCTCCTCCTTACTACTACAACTTCTACAACCCACACAACATTACATTACATTAATCAATCTCTATCTGTTGCTGTAACGGAGACGCCCCGTTACCTAAGCCAGCAAATTATAACCACAACAAAACTCGATAATAACAAGTTAATAACCATGGTGTTCCCATATGTTCTTTCAAGACTAGTAGAATGGCTATTTTATCAACTCCTAGGATACTCAAAAATTAAAAACTATGGTTTTCACCTTACCAAAACCCCATCTTTGAAATCAAATTTCCAACAACAAAAGGAAGTATTTTCTCAATTATCATACCCTAATATTTCAAAACACGTAAATTACATCGCGGACCGAGAATTGAACACTATGGTGTGTGACATTGATGGCACATTACTAAGAACACAATCTTTCTTTCCATATTTCATGTTAGTTGCTTTTGAAGGTGGTAGCTTAATTAGGGCAGTTTTGTTGCTATTAAGTTATCCACTTTTGTTGGTTTTAGACTATGAGTTTCAAATTAGGGTTATGATATTTATTACATTTTGTGGGCTTAAAATGAAGGACATGTCTTGTGTTGAAAGGGCAGTTTTACCAAAGTTTTACCTTGAAGAGGTTAATTATGATGTTTATAGGGTTATGAAGATGGCTAAGTTTAAGGCAGTATTTACAAGTGTCCCAAAAGTAATGGTAGAGAGGTTCCTTAAGGATTATTTAAAGGTTGATCATGTTGTTGGCACTGAACTTCATACCTGCTTTGGAAAGTATTTTAGTGGTTTGTTATGTGGCCCTAATTTGGTTGTTAAACATAAGGCTCTTAAAGAATGTTTTTGTGATGAAAGACCAGATCTTGGTATTGGTAATTCTGCCTTCCTTGATCATCTCTTCTTGTCCCCTTGCAAGGTATGCAATTTTATTGTACAAATTTTCGTCTAAAACGGTTTTATAATAAGATTATTATAAAAACGTTTTATATAATATTGTGTATTTATTTTATTCAGTAGGTTTCTGAGAGAGCGTCTCTTAATAAATGTACAAATTTAAGAAAAAGTAGTACTAAAACTAATATAATAGGTACAAATTATTATTAAAGATAAAATGAGTACATTTATTATATAAATAAATACGAAATTATTATGTTATGAATATATGATCAATGACAAAATAGTCACGAAATACAAATAAAAGGGTATAAAACAGTGGTCTTTTAATAATTTCTCCCAGGTTTTGGTGTTATTTTATTATGTAGGTTTAGTGAGTCTTTGTGTGATATTGACTTTATTTACATGAATATGTTATCTTACGTTATAATAACGAAATGGACTCTTTGGAGGAAATTAATTAATTCAAATGTTATTTACTAAATAACATTGCAAGTATTTTTTAATTGAACTAACTTTGCATGCATCAATATATAATAAACAAGAACTCGAATAAACTCTATCTAATGAACGAATATGCTAATTTGCAAATTCTAGAATATAAGACTATTTTACAATGTAACTACGTGATTCAATTATTACTATCGGGAAAAGAGTAGTTTTTTTATAAATAGACTGTCTTAAAATGTAAAACCGTTTCAGGTAATAATAATTACCGATGCTAATTAGATAGGTATGTTAAGTAGGTGAATCTAGGCCTATCAAATTGGTGTAAATTGGTGTAAATGACAACTTCCTTTATTAACTTAAAATTGTCAAAGTACTTAAATGTTTACCTAATTGTAATATGTGAATTTATTGATGATGACGCCTTCTTTAATTTGAACCAAAAAGGGAAAAAACATTAGATGGAGGTACAAACCATTTTTGGTAGTACTTCAATAAAACTTGTCCATAGTATTTATGTGAAGCAATGGGCACCTCATTAAATTCCTTGCATAGACTTTCAGTCCATGTTGTATTATTACCCAAATACTCATTGAAGACGGATTAATTCTGTCTTCTCAAAAAATGGGCCAAAATATCACTATTTTAAGGACAAATGTGACCATGTAAAAAAACAACTTGTTAACCTAGAAATTTATACTGGTTATATTTGGCGTTAAAAGGGTAACATTTGGCCGTCTTCTTAAGGAGACGGAATGATGTCACCGTCTTTAGCAAAACTGCTGGTATTATTATTACCGTACTAACTCATACTCACTCTGTTTCAGTCAATAATTCATACTTGTATTATTTATTTTTCTCACTAAATAAAGCAAATGTAAATTATTCACTGAAACAAAGAGAGTATTTGACATTTCTCTTGATTTATATGTTATTGCTCTTTATTTCGAGTCCGTCTAATTCAAATGTTTTTTTCACTTTTTTTATTTTTAGTTGCTATTATTATTTGAGTTCAAATTTTCGAAATATTTTGAGCTTGTCTTATAGCATTACTTGTTCGCCCCCTAATTATAAATTACGACACTGCCATTGCACATAAATACGTTGATTTCAGAGTATAAACTTCATCTATTCCACTGAATTGCTTACGTTTTACAAAATTGTCACATATTTTTCAAAAGAAAAAACATAAACAATTCACTGAAACAGAGGAATTAAGATATCAATAGAATAAGTCTAGGGTAGAGTGAGGAAGATAAGTATATGTGCAAGTGTGCAACATAACAATTTATGGTCAATTGAATACATTTGTGAAGTGGTCCATTATATTTGTTGTTGCAGGAGATATACATGGTGAATCTGCAAGAAGATGCCAAAACTTGTGGGACATCACCCTTAAAAATGCCCAAGGACAAATACCCTAAACCCTTAATTTTTCATGATGGAAGATTAGCATTTCTGCCCACACCTACTGCTACCCTATGCATGTTCTTATGGCTTCCTCTAGCCTTTCTCCTTGCCATTTTTAGGCTTTTTGTTGGGATTTACTTGCCTTTTCAATTGGGTCGTTTGTTAGGCCAACTAAGTGGTGTTCGGCTTAGAATTAAAGGAATTGTCGACACCAATCCCGAACAATTCACTCAAACTAGTCCCAGTCCTCGTGCTGGTGCTGGTGCTGGTGCTGGTGTTGGTGTTAAGGGAGTCCTGTACGTGTGCACGCACAGGACTCTGTTAGACCCAGTCATGTTAGCGACATGTCTGGGGAAAAAATTGACCGCGGTCACATACAGTTTGAGTAAAATGTCGGAAATCATTGCGCCATTGAGGACGGTTAGACTGACCCGTGACCGGGTTAAAGACGGTGAAACAATGGAAAGGTTACTAAGTGAAGGTGACCTAGTAGTATGTCCTGAGGGTACAACATGTAGGGAACCATATTTGTTAAGGTTTAGTTCACTTTTTGCAGAATTGGCCGATGAAATTGTACCAGTAGGCCTAGAAACAAAGGTTACCATGTTTTACGGGACGACTGCAAGCGGGTTAAAGTGTTTAGACCCGATTTTTTTCCTGATGAATCCGTGCCCGATTTACTACCTTGATGTGCTAGGGAAGGTCCCTAAGGAGGAGACCTGTGCTGGTGGGAAATCAAGCTTTGAAGTGGCCAACAATTTGCAGAGACAATTGGCTCGAGCTTTGGAGTTCGAGTGCACGACTTTGACCCGGAGAGATAAGTACTTGATGTTGGCTGGGAATGATGGACGGGTCGGACCGTGATTGATGAGTTTAACATAGTAAGTGAAGGGCGTGTCAGAAGGTTAAGGTAGTAGATACAAGATATGACACGAAAATGAAAATCGTTTCATCTGTAACGAAATTTAATGACATTTATTTTTCTTGTTTTTTTTGTCACTTTAAATTAGTATTAGATGGGCTCGAGGTTGTAGTAAATATCTGAACTGAAAGACTTGTTGATGTATGTTTTTTTTCCCTCTCCTAGATCATTTTGGCTGCATTTGGCTGTAGTAGATGGAATTTGAGTAATGTGTCTTACCGTTTAAGGTATTAATTTTTAGCTATAGAAATATGACAATGATTCTGCAGTAGGTTTTGTGCGAGACCGTCCCTCACTAAATTAATGGTGAACATAATATAAAAAATAAAAAGAATTGAGTAACTCCAACCAATCTTATATAAGAGGTCTTCTAATAACGCTATATCTGCCATCGGGAACACTATATTTTGAACAGAGGGAAGTCGAAATAAAAGGGCAACGACCTTAGAAAATTTCAAAATTTCCGGGGTAAAGACTAAAGAGTCATGAAATTTGATCCCTTCCCGGTGACATCTTTAAAATTCGTTAACTTGTCTCCGCTAATAATAGGTCGTACTCGACTTTAAACCAATACGTCTCAGTCTTACACATACTTTCGATTTGAAATTGTATTCTCGAAACAAATGGAAGTTGAACGTAGTCGCGAAGGTAGAGTTTAATGAAGACTGATGCAGCAAAGTAAAGGAAAGCAAAGCGTGTGATGCAGGGGAAGCCACTGATGCCGGGTGGGTGTTTTGAAAATGATTGAAGATGAAGACAGGTATTAGAGTTGCATGAGTCTCATGAACGAACATACGAGTCCGATTACGCAGCTAATATTCAATCAAAATCATAAATTTATAATACTCCGTATGTAATAGCCATGTGTAAGCTAAGAAAAGAAATTCACGGGATTAATTAGAGAAAGCAGTAGTGTTTATGGTTCATGATGAATACATCACAACAAAACACGTTTAGCTCAGACAATAACCCCTCGTAAATCTTTCAAACACTTTCCCGTCAATACTTATCTATGTTTGAATTCAATAGATAACTATTGACTAGAACGGAGGAAGTATTCCGTAATCGGCGTAATGTCTAGTGTCTGGTTCTAGACTTCCAGCGTTCCACCAAAACGATATCACGTTCAATACGTTGTTTAGGTGAATAGTAGACTCGTCCTCGTCTCCTTTTGTAAATTGAAAACTCTTTTGTTAAGAATTCAGGGTGTCATTACGCGCTTGCAGCGAGAAGAGAAGGCTTAAAGCGTAGAAAACAAAGTCCGTGAATCCAAATGCTACTAGGGTACGAGCTGTACCATTTCGCAAGTCAAGGAGGAACCTAACAGTTTTATCAAGCTTCCTAAGACCCACACGGCTTCACTTTTTGTAGCCTCGTCCCGAAAGATCAAACGAAGGAGGTACAGACTACAAAAGTCGAGGTTGAACCACCAATTTGGACTGTAAGCAGTTATCCCGAGTGTAATCTATAACTTTAAGTCAAGAAGTTTAAATCTAAAATTTTATTTATAAATGCTTAGCATGAGCACACATTACTACACTCAGGCTAAGAACTAATATAAACTGGACTATTGAACTTTACAATTTTACAAAATAGTGTCACTCAATATCAGCATGTACATAATCAACAAACACAAAGTTCTTCTGTAGCTCGTGTAAAGCGTAAGCCGATGCAGCACTAACAATGGATAGACTGCTTAAGAGTAACCGTACCTGCAGTGCTGAAGGAATTCCGGCAGTTGCTGCAAAAATGACGGTAGCACCTATCAGAATTTTCTGCCATGTCTGGAACCCATGGTATGCTCCTTTACACGATGAACACTTCAGAGTGTGCTGCTCAAATCTATCCAGCATCTGTGATTCAGACACAAGGCACACCAAATAAGTAATTGAATCGCCAAAGTGCCCTACTTCGTACTTGCTGTCGAATGTGAATTAAGGCCAGACCTATCAGTTTTCGAGATAATAAAATGCAAGTTTAAAAGATTTGTTGTGTTTTTCGGAAATTTGGTAGCCCAGGCATACAATATGGCCAGCGTCATAATAGTCCAACCATAAACTACGGTCTGACCATACAACAACAACAACAACAACAACAACAACATCAGAGCCTTAGTCCCAAAATGTTTTGGGGTCGGCTGACATGAATCATCCTTTGGAACCGTCATGAGTGAACTCTCATCTCAACAAGAGAAAAAAAAAAAAAAAAAAAAAAACGGAAAATTTGTGTATGCCTCATTAATCGGCAAGACCCTCATGAGTTCCAATAGAGTCAATAACACTATAACAGGCATATGCATCTTCAACTGACCTCGCGTTTGGACAAAACTGTCGACGGTAAAGGCTGGTCACTCACATCACCAAACCATTCAGGCTCCCCATTGCCATGTCGTCTCAGCCAATTGCGAAAGGCGAGGACAAAGCGATCAGCTTGTGTAGGTGTGAAAGTAATTTGTGTGTAGTCCTTGTTTATATCTTCTGAAGATTTTGACTGAAAGAATTTCTCTTGACCTTGAAGTACAATCATATCTCCATCATACACTTTATTTGATGTCCAATGTTCATGCCATCTAGGAACCACCTGAAATAATCCTTACACATTAGTAAGTTTACTTTATTGAAAACTATTTCCAGAACAGCAACAAAAACGCGTTATGAAAAGGTGAAACATTAAGCTGCATAAAACGGAATAGAACAGACACGACAGCGCGTTAAATGTTTATCGATCTGACAGTATTTCAAATCGAACTGTATAAAAAATTCGCCATCATACTTTCAGGAACCACAATCAGCTTCTTGACAGAGCTTACATTCATGGTTTTAAATCTCGGACAAAAAAGCTATCTGAATTGTTGAAGGTATAGAGATTTTTATAAACTTTTGAAGAAAAGAGGTGATGAGCTGATGGGCATGCTCTAAAATTGCTAGATTAAACATTTCAACACTCACCTGCCACCAAGAAGGGCCAGGAACTGTCAACTGAAAAAAGTTTCGAGCACTACAAACAATTGACCGCGTTTTCCCACGTGTCATTGGTATATTGAAGGAGCAAATCCATATAATCCATTTCTGGTCACCAACTATGGGAAGCTTTGTGTCTATCTCTATCCTGACATACAAAAGGAAATTAGCAGACAAATAGGGCAACTGATCTGAACAGAAGACTAAAAAGAACAATAATTACGGACGAATATAGTTTGTAGCAGCTCATCTTGTTTTTATAGTTAGTTTGGAGAAGTTCAGAGAATGTATGACACACTACAAAAAAAGCTCTTACAAAGTAATACTCGAATAAGTTACATGATTTCAGGACAAATCATACAAGTTCCCATAAAATACATTGTACCCTAAACGGTTATCATGTCAATGAGCGCTTTCAGAGGTTCACCTGTCGATAAATACTTTGGAAGCGGCGTGTCCTAGCTAAAGACATTGGGAAGCATGCGGGCAATGCCGTTGGAAAAACTATATTTTCAACTAACCACCCTACATTCACTCGTGAGATGGGTTGGTGTGTTTAGTCATGACATCAAGACTTAAACATAAGGAACTCCCTTGACCTCTAAATATCTTGGCACTGACCGACTTGGTAAGGATATTATTCTGCGATAAACAAATAACTGCCCCAGTGTATCGCAATTATTAACATGTACATTTTGACATACAAATCCCAGAGTGAAGCATCGTCACAAGACTCGACATGTACAAGGTGACTCGTTTAGTGTTTTTCTAAATTCAATGCTTCCTGTTATAATCAAACATCCATTGCCCACACAAAGAGGCCAACACAGCAAAAACTCGCATCATTTAAGGAAGAGTCCCGCACTACATCTGTTACAAGTGTATCTTACACAAGGATATGTCAAAACTTACTTATTTATATAGTAACAAGGGGCGACAAATTCAGCACTTATTCGTGGATTACCATCGTTTGCTCCAGCAAACCCCCAAGGACCGCTGGCTTCGACCTTGAACGGCAAAGGCTTCGCCCTGTCCCTTCTTCCTGTGACCTGGTGCACTTCATTAGTATCAGAACTCTGAAGCAATAGAGGACTACTCTAAAGCTGGTTGAACCCAAAAAAAAAAAGAAAAAAAAAGCCTTGTCTAGTTCCAAATCTACATAGGCTAATAAGAAGTAAAATCACCGTGGTAGATCTTAGCCAAATATTTTCAAACGACATCTACTTCCTTAATTGATCTGAACCCTTTTAATCACTTGACATGTAAAAATGGTGGAACGGAACCCACTAGTCTGACATTGCTTGTTTATCCAGAAGCACAAATTGAAGTGCTCAAGCAGAGTTTACGACTCAAAGTAACAAAAGCAACAATTAGCATGTAGTTTAACAATTTTACAAGTGATCACTCATCAATATTATTGAATTGAAGTCTTTAAAAGCTATTAATTATCTCCCAAATGTATGCAGTATGTCACTACATGATTCTCAAATAGAACTATAGTCTATAAACCATGAAATGCCTACGGATACTATTAAGCAATCCAGATGAGGGTTACACGGAAAGGTTGTCCAACTTAGTTATTGGACAATATTGAACAGGCAACGATAGGAAAAAATGCTATAAAAGCAAACAACGCCTTTATATTCATCCACAAATTTAAAAAAGGCAAGAGACGGAAGGGCAATCCATTATACAATATACAAATACGAATTCTGTATAAATCTATACGGCTTTACGCCAAAGCCTTTATGCTATACATAGTGATTTTGGCTGAAAGTAAGACTACCAAAACAGGATGAAACAATTGGCGGCAAATGATATAGTGATTAATACGTTCCCTAAACTCAATACGACTACCATTATAAACTCCAAGTGATATAACATGTCGTATTGATTTTACTTTTTATGCAACTAGATGTATCTTCAAATGCAGCTTAATCCAAAGGCATATACAAATATACATAATAATACGTCTTTGGAACCTTGCATTCATAATGTGGATGATAGGATGGGATTTAGGTACATAAGGTGACTAAAATTAAGAAAATAACCTCAAGTATTAACAGGAAGATGAACAGGTACTTGCTCCGTCTCATCCACCATAAACTAATACACTATAGTGCGATCGTTAATATATTAATTCAAAGGATACCTTGTGATGCGCAAAATCAATGTGCGAGGGATCTGACACATTCTCCATCAAAGTATCATAGCCGTAATACAAATCACGTTGGATAGACACAGTAGCAAACTCTGGCTTATCAAAGTCGTCTGGCAACCTAACCAATAAACATTCAATACCCACTTCAGCGATCACTTAAAAATAATCAAAGCAGCCAACTTGATACACACGTTAAAGTATCGAACATTACATGCTGCATGATCATACACTGTAATACTAATTTAAGTAATAAAGCAGCAACACCGAGCTACAATTCAATCCTCTGAGACCCACAAATTTAACTATTTTAATTGACGGAATCCTCCCAAAACAATTGAAAATAAAAGCCATGCAAGGGTCAACTCAATATGTCATAACCTTATTTTATAAACATAAATCTAATGAATAATCATATGCAATGCCCACCGCTGCAGATACGTCAGCTAATTTAATAACCAATCTCACAATGAATATGAGAAGCATAGATATGGGTGATGCACCAGTATGTGACACAGTTTGAGATAAATCACCTAGTAGGTTCAGTAACTTTGGACTTCTCCCATCCATACTCATCAGGCCAAACAAAGAGCAATCCTTGAGACACCTTAGTCGGAAACCTTACTGCACAAGCTCTAGGGGAGTTCACTGCACGAGCTTCCGGCCCTTCAGACCTGGCCTGAGGAATCCTAGTACACGATCCGCTACCAGAAAAAGACCACCCATGATATGAGCATTGCAAATCACCATTTTCATCAATCCTTCCTTCCTACAAAAAGTACCATCAGTTATCAATAACCCACCTCAACAATTTTTCCCAAAAGGGCATATCCACCCAGCCTAGTTGGTGAAGTCTCGAAGAGTGTAATAGGTACAGTGTAAAACTCACTGTCGAGAATCACCATAAAACTCCGCTTGCCAAGTAAAGTTTTCAACTTCCACTTATGAAAGTAAGCTACTAATTTGTTGAAGTTTGAAATTTCGTTGGTTTCCCCCAAAAAACAGGCCAACTTGGCTATCCCAGCTACTGTATCATTATATCAATATACACTGGGACATTACTTTGACTGCAGTTGCAATTCTAATTAAGTCCCAACAACAGACGACATGAGCACAGCAGTATAGTGTATCCTTACACACTTTGACATTAGATTAGCAGGTGACATTGTAGTTTTAATTTCTCATTAAAATAGGTATCAGAGTTGCCCAATACGAACCAATTCGTGATTCCAAAGTCTAATCAAATGTAGTAACCCACTAAACCCATGGCCAATACCAACTTACTCAGCCAGTTGAATATCCATTTCATCAAATAGTAAGCATAATTAAGTGGGTAGCCTCATAATCTCCCAAATCCCACCCAGTCACCCACCCTTCTCCGGTTCCCCAAGCACATATCAGCTCCCTACGCCGATAAACTTAGTTGACTATAAGCACTTAAACTGAACACAGATTAACTTAGTGGGCTAAAGTCTCGAAAAACCGTCAAATTGAGCAAACTTAACTCCTTAAGTATCTCCCTACATTTCCCAATATAATCAAAGAAGTCAGGGTTTTCTTATTCCCAAAAGCAGCTGATAAATGCCAACTATTTGCCCTAAGGGAATTAATTTCCCATGCTCTTACAAAATACTGTACACGGATTGTACAATTCATGTGAATTGCACAAAACACGTCTGGTTGGCATCCGGGAGTTGCATTGACACGGGAGTTCATGACTACCTAGGAGGCTACGTAATTAAACTCCTCCATTATGTAGGAGTTGAGAATGCCTCTGAAAATGGAATTCATGCAATTTTGGGTAAACAAACAACTCCCATTTTCCTAATTCGTGGGATTTTACAATTCACCGGTTTTAGAGTGACAACCAAACAAGCCCTTGCTAACTAAGTTAGCTCAATTTAGTAAGTAAACTCCTTGATTTCCTAAATTCTTTATTAATAAAACAACAACAAATACGAGACAGCTCAGCCCAGAAAGCGCTTATATATTAAATCCCTTCTAAACAAACGAGCTGAAAATAATAATTTATTTTCCGTCTGTCCCGATCAATAGCTATCTACTGCCAATTTCAAAACTAAAATAAAACTAAGTAAAGATCGGAAAAAGGACTAACAGAAAGAGGGGCAAGGCGATGAGGGCATTTATCGTCAAAAGCAACCCACTCATTGTTCTTGCTATCAAACCACAACACAATATCACGTCCAAGTAATTGAAAAGGCGTAGGAATACGAGCATCAAGATCTTCCATTAGAGAAACTGGGTACCAATGATCTCGCCATGTGAACTTCGAACTTGAACTTTCTTCTGTTTCCTCCGTATCAACGACGTCGTTTTGGATCAAGGGCACTTCTTGTTCTCGTTCGTTTTGGTCTAGAGTAATTGGGTTTGAAGAAGATGCGACTCGCGGTGTGAGCCCGTGTGAGAGTTTGTTCGGGAGGAAGGTGATTGTGGGTTTAGAAGAGGTTAAGGGGAATGGAGAGAAGGGTTTTGAGAGTGAAGAGAATGTTGATAATTGGGTGTTGATAGAGAACGCCATTGTTGTTGTTATGGTTATGGTTATGGAGGAAATTGTGAGATAATCATGAAAGTGGAGGTATAAGAATGAATTAAGGAGGAGAAGAGGGGATTGCGTGTAAATGTAGGTGAAGAGTGATAATGATTGGTAGAACAGTCGTGAGAAATTAGCAATGGAGTTGATTGTGGAAGGAATCAGGTAGACGACAATGGAAACGATTATCACCACATGTTTGGAGTACTCACACTGTCACACATGTTGTCTTCTTTATCAACCTACATTATTAGTCATGTTTTCTCATTGCCAATTCTCGGTCTAAGAGCAAGTACATTGAAGAGGAGGTTACCATCCTCTTATTTTTTTCCTCTCCCTATATCTTTTTGGCCCATCAACTATTCTTTCATTCAACTCATTTTCCACTATCTTCATCCTCCTCCTTCTTTTCTTCTATTTTTTTCCCATACATCAAAGAGGATCCTCTCTTCCTTCTCTTTCATATTTTAATTATTATTTTTGTTAAAAATAAACTAAAATAAAGTGTACATGCAAAATTTTCATTGGCAATTAGACACAAGGGCCTAGATTGTACTTCCTCTAAAAATAGAGGAAGTCATCCTCTTCCTCCTTCAAAAGAGGATGTTCAAGGTTGGTTCCACATTGAAGAGGACATCCTCTTAACACACTCTCTCATCTAAGAGGATGAGCAATCTTCTTCAATGTGGATGCTCTAAGGGTTTAGCCGATGGTCGGTAGGGCGGGCAAAAGCTGACCTTGCTTAAGGAATTCGACCCGATTTGTCTGAAATCAAATTAATAGAAATTAGAATCCAAAAACGGGGTGAATTGAAACTGAATTAATCAGACTTGAATCGAATAATTTATAACGGCCTTATTTTTTCCAAGTAGAATCCGATCTAAATTGATCTGACCCGACCCATGATTCAATATGACTCGAGTTAATGGATGACCCGATAATAGACTAGCTTAATAATAGTGTAATAAGACCAAGTTGACATTCATCTTAATTGTTTTCACTCAAAAGTAGGATTAAAGATCAAATTTATGTACCTAGACTCGATACTAAACCGCTAATTATCGAGTCGACTTGACCTGCCACTAACTGATGACCGGACCTAACCCGATATGAACTGTAATCGACCTGAACCTGTCATTTACCCAATACACCATAACCAGATAGAACCCGGGCCGCATTAACCTGACTCATAACCTACCTGAATGACACGATTGCCACCTCTAGTGGTATCCTCTGAAATTATACCTAGTCGATATTTACGATAAAATAAAATATTTTCTTGTTAGAGTTTCCACTTTATTAAACAAGTATAGATATGTATGCACCCAAAAAATAAATTAAATAAGTATAAATCCCGTATGATGCATGTACGTTGGAGTTTTGTGGTTAAAATTTGGGTGATTCCCATAAAATTCAAATTTAAGCCTCTTCAAGAGTAATTTTTTGTTGAGCATTTTTTACCTAAGCCCGTGCCTTTATAGATTTGGAGTCTGTCACATTTGGATGACTTACCTCGTATACGTGATTTACAGGCTATCAGCCTATCACATATACCTGAGTGTTTACTCACTGCATACCAAAGGTAGCGACGTTCCCTCGTCACTGGTTGATCGAGAAATAATTTGTAAAGAAGATGGGGTATCCATTTTTCCTTCCCTCTAATTTCCTTTACCTTTATTTTGCTAACCAAATAAGAAATTTCTCACCTTTTCAATTCTCTCCCATCCATCTCCCTCTAATTCTCTCAATCAAAATACACCTCTTAATATATTATTTGTATTATTTATAAATTTTTTATTTAAAAATCATTTATTTTCCATTTCTCATCCTTGTAGATTTAAGGAAAAAATTAAAATTGTAATCTCACCGTGGTAAGGTCGAATTCAGTTCAGTTTTTGATCAAATATTATCAAGTTATTTATTGATAATAATCGCTTATGCGCTCAAATTAAAGCACAAAGTTCATGGAGATCCTGCCAAGGCCAAAGAACTCTATACAATTTGTCAAATGGCTAAGGTATTCTCACTAGCACGAGCAACCAATGTCAGGAGTTCCAGGACCCATGCTAAGTCGAGGATTTGGAGTTCAGCCACGACTCAACCTCAGAGTTATCACTCTATACCAGGTCAGTAGTACGGACGAGGTCATAGGGACCCTAAGCGAGCACCCTCAATTCGTATATTTATCTTCTATAAATACTACCATTATTCACCTCTCGTGAGGTATACAATCTCTAACTCTATAAATACTTTATCTCGCAACAACAATTGGGACAACTCCTTAAGAGTAATGTTGTTAGCACTCAAGTGAGAACTAAAGGCTGACTTAGATATTAAAGGGACCTTTCTCAAAACCTTTGATGTTAGGTTGTTTCCTTGTTTCAGGTCTACTAACTAGATCAAGAGGAAGAGAACAAGTTCAAGGACCTCGCGTGTCGCGTCCAAAAACCTCAAGGACAAAACATCGTTTTAAGCTCAGCAGTCAGCACAACTCATTCGGAGTATTATTCTTCATTCATTAAGTCTCGTACATTTTGTACGTACCATAAAATACATATTTATTAAATGTCGTAAAGATATTCAAGTTACACTATATTAAACCGAGTCAATTTAAATTCGAGCTACAATCGTGTCTTAAGTTCATATACTGAGTCGGGTCGTTTTTACCGGGTCATCCCTATACGACTCAGAGTGATGAATGGAATGTGGCGCCAAGCCTAAAATGAGACTACCAGTAAAAACTCATATCTACACCAGTCTGTAGATAAGGTCTCATTTCCAGTGTCCAAAGATAAAGCTTTGAAGTTCATCAACAAAAACAAACTAAACTCCCACGAAAATCAGCAAACAATGTCAACAATTTCCTCTACTCTCTCCTTATCATGGAGCAATTCTTCATTAAATGATTCCCATAAAAGTCCCGAAATTGGTAGTCGTGTTCTTCGCATTGTTGCTCAGAAGAAAACTAAGAAAGTCCGCAAGGTATATTTTCTACTCATTTTTACTCTTCTATACCTTTTAATTCTCATTTTTCAGTTTTCTGGATCTGGGTATTGTTGATTATTGTTTTTATGTGCAAATAATTTGGTGGGTACTCCTCATTTTGGTGATGTAGTGTGTATTTCAGTAATGTAATTGATGGTATTCTCTGGAACGAGACTGATTAAGTGAATAATTCGTGTGGGAAGGGGTTAAGTGATGGTATTCTTTTGAAACGAGATGGATTAAGCGAATAATTGTTGATTGTAATCAGTGGTTTCAGCCAATTTGTGTGGAAAGGGGGGAAGTGATTGTATTCTGTCGAACGAGAATGATTGTGACTGTAATCAGTGGTTTTGGCCAATTTGTGTGGAAAGGGGGTAAGTGATGGTATTCTGTCGAAGGAGACGGATTAATTGAATAATTGTTGATTGTTATCACTGGTTTCGGCCAATTTGTGTGGAAAGGGTGTAATGATGTTGTTCTCTTGAACGAGACAGATTAAGCGAATAAATGTGATTGTACTAATTGGTTTCGGCCAATTTGTGGGTTTGGTTTTGGTTGGTGTAGATAATTCTCAAGGAAGATATGGCAGACTTGGGCAAAAAAGGGCAGCTTTTGGAAGTAAGAGCTGGTTTTTACAGGAATTTTCTGGCTCCTATGGGTAAAGCGCAAATCGTCACCCCCAATATCATCAAGTATGCTATTTCATTTTTGTAGTTGTTTTCATTTATTGTCGCGTTTTCTAATTGCTGGGGATTGTTCAAAATGCTAAGCTGTAGTACTTGTTTATCAGGCAAGTATGAGATTGCCTCTAAGGCGTTTCACAGGCTTCATGTCATGTTCTTTGTTTCGTTATTGATGTACATTTGTGGGTTCCTTGACATCATTCTTCAATACAACAGCAGCAGCATTACCCTAGTCTCTTGTGCAATGCCTGAAAGTGTCTCGGCCAAGATAAGGTCATAGGGTAAGGAGAGGTCGAATGTACGCAGCCTTACTCTATGGAAAAGACATCAAGAGTTGTCTTGTTCGAACCCATAAGGAAAATTGTGTCTCTACTTTGAATTAAATTACTCCCTCCACACACTCATTTTCACCCCATTTCAATAAACTTTTGAAAGGATGTCACATGCCCTGGTGTTGTTGAAGTAATGATTTCATGTTATTCGGATTGTGAACTTTGCCTTGCCCGAATGCCCGTCTTATGTTGGCATTGAAAAGGGAATCTTTTAGTTCGTGTATTGGCTGAAATCCTAGTAGGGACTAGGGAGACTCGTTCACAAGTTCGTTACAAAAGAAGTGCTTACTTTAACCTTAGCAACCGCTTATGAGTTGTTTTTATGTCGAAGGGAGATGAAGATGGAAGAGGAGAGGATTGAAGCTGAGAAGAGAAGGGTAAGTGTTATTTTATTCTAAACTCCTCCCAAATTTAAGCGGCCTGCTGGTTTAGTTATCTTATCTGGGCCTATCTCAAGCAAGCTCTCTCCACTGTTGATTCAAGACTATGTTTTGCTTGAGGATATTTGCAGTCTAAATATGTATTATTAAACGACAAATAGTTCTCTCAATGAAACCAAAAGAACTGCGTTCCTTTGAGCATTACATGCTTGATCACCTTCATATTGTACGAAATTGTAAAATGATACATACTATAAAATACAGATAATTTCTTTCGAGAATTGTTTTTCAGTATGCTAAGCAAATTGTAAGCCAATATCTACATTTTAATGAGAAATCAACGATGTTAGGTGAAAGAAGAGGCACAACAGCTTGCTCGGATGTTTGAAACTGTTGGTGCTTTCAAGGTGAAACGCAAAGGTGGAAAAGGAAAACAGATCTTTGGAAGGTAAATGATAAAGTAACCTGTCGTTATTCTGTTCTTTCTCTTTCATGTTAGCAACCCTCACACTTATCCGGGTGTTTTGCAGTGTGACTGCTCAAGATCTCGTTGATATAATCAAAGCTCAACTTCAGAGGTACCATTACATACCATCATCTAAGCAGGACAATCATTCTCCTTATTGTACTTTCTCTCGAGTTTGCTGCCTTGTTAGCGAATGAATGCCTTTGCCTTACAAACATGTGCGAGGATGATTATTTTAAGCAGGGGATACCAATGAGCTGGTTAAAAGAAGATACCGTGCCACACCTACCCCAGGTGGAGCGTCTATATTTAGGGTTTCGACAGAGGTGAAGGCACATGTAAATAACAGTATTACTCAGTGATTTGACTCTGTATTGACCGACCTTGGAACTCAACTTGACCCAGCCCATTTTAGTAGCCATGAATCATAAATTTTGGCACATAACTGTGACCCCGAGGTTATCTTAACCTGTATTGTCTCAACCCAATGTCTCGTTCAAAAAGTCTAGGAAAGTGGTGACAAATCTTGCAGCCGTTCCCAACTTCCCATAGTCTTTCATTTGTGTCTGTTGCAGTTATTTTTTTATTTTTTAGGGACTTTGTGCCCGTTTTATTAACTCATTCCACTGATTTTTCCATCATTCAGAGACGTTGACAAAAAGGTTGTTTCCCTCCCTGAGATCAGAGAAACGGGTGAGTACGTAGCTGAGCTGAAATTGCATCCAGAAGTTACCGCTCAAGTTCGCATAAATGTATTTGCAAATTAAGCAAGTATTTGATTCCTAAGGTGAGCACACTAATGTCGCCTTGCTAACGAAGAATCTGTAGTGTTTTTTCTCTTTTTCTTTAATGTTAATTTTTTTTCCCTTTCTGTATGTTCTGTTTCCCAAATTACACCAGAAGTTCCATCTAAAAATCCTAATTTTTTTATTCGGCCTTTTTATTTAGCATTTTCAGCAAAATGGTTAAGAGCAAACTAGGTTGTTTCAGGCGATGCCCTGAGTTCAGGCCTGACCAGGAAACCCCCCTCTAGGCAGTAGAAACGAAACTCGATGATTTAGTAAAAACGGACTAAGAATGTCTTTCATAACTTATCTTGTAAACCCTTTTTGTGTACGGCGAGTCAATCCCTTTTTGAGCAAGGGGCAAGCAACACCCTCTCTTGCTGACTGTCGTAATGTAGCTAGGACCCCTCGCTGTTACAACCTCTCTCGACTGGCCTTTTTAAGGTATGTTGAATTATGGGATTGTGAATACATACCTGTTTTCACATGGAATCTCTGCTCGAGATTTTCCCAACGCATGGAAAAACACGAACTATGAAAACTTGATACCTATTTTTGAGAACAGCTGCGACCTTACTAGCACGGTGATCACAGGCAGACATTACAGTTAGCCACTAATGAGGTTGAAAGTAGCAAATATGGCCGGTAGGGATGTATTGGTGCCTTGACAGGTACAACCGTCATCAGCTAAATATGAAAGCACAAGGGTAAGCTCGGGAGTATTCTGCCACAATAGTCAAGACAATTTCTTTCGAAGTGAAGGTAAGTTAATGAAAATATTGCTCGAGCCATGTTGACTTGTGCGGGCTCAGTTCATTTACAACCGTTTCAAAAATAAATAATTACCGTAAATAGATATAGAGGATCCACAATGATTAAGATGAAGTGCATCCACACCTCAATGCAACCTTTACCGCATTTACAATTTTTTTTAAAAAAAATTTCTCTCATATTTATAAACAAATAAATAACTAGTACCAGGGGCGTTTTTAGCGTGGGTCCAGCGGGTTCACTCGCACCCCCTTTGTTCCGAAATATATAAAATTAGTTTCAATAAATTTATCAATTATTTGGTGGTGTAGTGATTAGATATTGATTTTTTGCACGTTTGGTCATGAGTTTGACCCCATAAGTAACATTTTTGCACTTTTATCTCATTTATTAGTAAATTTTGACTTTAATGCTTATTTAATGTTGTAATATCATATTATTGGACTACAATTATTTCGATTATATTTTAAAATGTACTCTTTCCACATTAAAGAATTGTACCTTTTAAAATTATCTAGAACCAATTTTTCTAATTTTGTGTTTTACTTTAGCCTCACGGCTTTTTTGTTTAAAATTTTAGTAAACATCGCCAAAATAATTATTGAATTTTTGCACCCCCTATACTCTAGTCCTAGATACGCCTCTGACTAGTACTCCGTAATTATCTTGGAATTAATATTCACTTACTCGCAATAGCTCACTGATTTAGAAAAAGAGGAAGATATAGTTATTATTATTAATGAATGAGAGCTTCACAAACAAATTGTATACATCTCTCGTCTTAATTATATGTTGGTCTCTTATTAATATACTCATAAAGAATAAAAAAGGCAAACAAAAATTGGGACTAGAAATAACTCCTAATAACATAGAAAAGGAAGAAAAAGAAATGTGAATAAATCATGCTTAATGAAACATAATATGAGGGCAATTACGTACTAGTAAGTCTCACTTGCGACGGATATATCCGTCATAAGTTTTTAACGGGTCAAGTTCTCCAACTTGTTTAGGTAAGACAGCGCATAGAAAATCTCAGAATGCTTGTCTTTTCCTACTTAAATGGATAATATTTGCTCCGTCTCAAGTTTAAGACATTTATAATTACGGAAAGAGTGTGAGCTAGTTAGGACTTTAATTTGGAGTGTATGTGAGTGCATGTATATTGCAAGTCCCTTATTATCCACTCATAAATAACTGTTTTTTCTTCCGGGTGATAGAAGTTGAAGTGAATTAAGCCCAATGAGATAAATGGAGATAAATCGAATTGAAAATTATTAGGAGTAAGAAAAAAGAGGCTTAATAAGTAAGAAAGAGAAAAAGAGAAGTAAACTAATTTAAGATGCATGTATATATCACAAATTCTCATTTGTGGAAGTATTATCTATCTGGATAGATAAGATAAAAGTAAAATGTTTAGAAACCAGCAATATATTTTGTATTTTCAATCCATATAAGCAATACTTAACTCGTTGTAAGCTTGTGCGGATATACCCGGCGTATAGAAGACTTACCGAGTGTATATAGCTTTTATAACAAATCATCAACAACAAAACAACCAAATCCATGAGTTTTTGTGTTGGATGTGGTGTGTATGTTGCTGCCTTTCCTGATATTCTTTTTAAGCCAACCATCCCTTGCTTTCCCAGGCCACTCCCCACTCACAGTCACTACATCTATGTTTTCACTTCTGCGTCTTTTCTTCAGATAACAACGTTTTATCCGTTTTGTTGTCTCCATTACTCTTTTTCAAGCCAACTATAACTTGTTAATCGTTTGTTAGGGCGGATATATTGAGTCAGTTCAATTCGGATATTTATAATCTGTATTTAAATTAAAAAGATCAACGTGGTTGGTCATCTTGGATACAGGTCGTAAGACGGTAATCTAATTAAATTTGCTATATAAATAAGTTAAATTCAAAGTTAATTTCGATTTTGAATTTATATGAGTCTCAAATAGTGTTATTCAAATCCCGTCAAATCAAATCACATGTTAAATAGGGGGATTCGATATTGGGACCTATTGTCCACAATATCTCCGTGCTTATCACTAGACCAAGACATAATTGTAAAATTATGTAAAGATAGAGAATTCTCTGATTATTATTAGATGTAATTATAATTGTGTAAATTGTACATTAGATATGATGTTGGTATTTATAGAATTACAACTTCTATTCTAACTAACTAATAACAACTTTCCTAACTAACTTTGTAACTAACATTATAACTAAGGTTAAGTTAGTTACTCCAATATTCCCCCCTCAAGGTGGATGTTCATGGAAAGACAATCCAAGCTTGATAGAGAAAAACCGATGCTGATCATAACCCAATGGTTTTGTCATGATATCTGCCAACTGAACTGCTGACTTCACATGTTTGGTGATTAAAAACCCAACATCTTGCTTGTCTCTAACAAAGTGACAGTCAATGCTAAGATGTTTCGTCCTTTCATGGAATACGGGGTTTTTAGAGATATGCTCTGCAGCTTTATTGTCGCAATAGAGAGGTATTGGTGTAGGTATTTGCACTCGTAAGTCTGCTAACAAGCTGTGCAACCACACCATTTCAGAAGTAGTGTAAGACATGCTGCGGTATTCAGATTCAGCTGTGCTTTTGCTCACTGTAACTTGCTTCTTTGTCTTCCATGATACTAAAGACTTGCCCAAAAATATACAATAGCCACTTAAGGATTTGCTTGAGAAGGAACATTGTCCCCAATCAGCATCACTATAGGCAGATAAATGCAGAGTTGAAGAAGAACTATAAAAGAGACCTGTGTTTATAGTCCCCTTGAGATACCTGACTGCATGCAGGGCTGCTAAATAGTGAGGTTTCCTTGGTTGACTAATAAACTGACTCAAGTGTTGAACAGTATATGACAAATCAGGCCTAGACATGTTCAAATAGAGGAGTCTCCCAATTAATCTTCGATAAACATCTGGCTGCTCCAGTAACTCACCTTCTTCGATAGATAACTTCAATCCTCTCTGCATAGGAAATTTGGTAGCTACACAATCCTCCATTTTCAGATCATTTAAGATATCTAAAATATATTTCCGTTGATTAATAAGAATCCCAGTATCATTTCTTGAGATTTCCAAACCCAAGAAATACTTCATGAGGCCCAAATCTTTAATTGTAAAAGCTGCATCAAGAGCCTGTTTTGTTTCTGCAATCTCTGATTCTGAATTTCCAGTGAGTAGAACATCGTCTACATAGACCAGTGCTATAGTGAATGTATTTGTAAGAGGCCTGTATCTTGTGAATAATGAATAATCCTGCTTTGATTGAGTGAAGCCTTGCTGAACCAAGAATTTTGTAAATTCTTTGTTCCACTGCCTGGAAGCCTGTTTCAGGCCATACAGTGATCTTTTAAGCTTGCAAACTTGCCCATTAGGAACCTTATAGCCATCTGGAGGCTTCATGTAAACATCTTCATCAAGAAATCCATGCAAAAATGCATTATTGATATCAAGTTGATGAAGTAACCATCCTTTAATGGCAGCTAAGGCTAACAAAGTTCTCACTGTTGTGAATTTTGCAACAGGAGAAAATGTATGTTTGTAGTCTTTGTCTTTGACTTGGTTGTACCCCTTGGCAACTAATCGTGCTTTGAATCTTTCCACTGTGCCATCAGGTTTATATTTAATCTTGTAAACCCATTTAGAACCAATAGGTTTGACATTATTTGGCAATTGAACCAGTTCCCAAGTTTGGTTTGATTCTAATGCTTGAATCTCCTTTCCCATAGCTTCTGTCCATCTTGTGTCTTGGCAAGCTTGAGAATAATTGTATGGTTCATGCTCCTTCATAGTTGTAGCTAAGGATGCTACATACTGAGGATGACAATCAACCATGCTACTTAGGACAGAATTGCCAAAAGTAGTAGGTTTGGTTTTTTTCATAGGGCAATGAAAATCTTTGAGTAGGACAGACGCTTGTCGAGGTCTGCTTGATCTTCTAATATCTTCAGAAGCAGGAGGCTGATCATTGGAATGATCAGCAGGAATAAAAGAACCATCAGAAATACCAGGAATGCTGCTGGTACCTACTGTAACAGTAGCATCTCCACCTACTGATGTAGACAAAGAAGGAGTCTCCACTGGTGTAGAAACAACAGTATCATGCTGTGTGTGAATAGAATGATGCTGAGTACCAGCATTAGCAGGGTTAGAAACTGGCTGGTGCTCAATCAGCTTATGTTGTGCCACCAGTGTAGAATCAGAAGATGCAACAAGATCAACTGGTGATGCTCCTGCATTTTCTGTGTATTCTGCTCCTTTGAATGGCATAATATCTTCCCTGAAAACTACATCTCTAGCAACAAAAACCTTCCTACTTTCTAAATCATACAATTTATAACCTTTTTGATTATATGGATAACCAAGGAACATGCATTTTCTAGCCCTTACACCAAACTTATCAATAAATGTTGGTGACATTGTAGCATAACAAGCACATCCAAAGACTTTTAAACTATCATAAGATGGGGAATTGCCAAAAAGTAATTCATGAGGTGTTTTCCATTGAATAATAGGAGAAGGCATCATATTAATCAAGTAAGTAGCAGTAAGAAGACAATCATCCCAGAATTTGATAGGCAGATTAGCATGGAACCTTAAAGCCCTTGCAGTTTCTAAAAGATGTCTATGTTTTCTTTCTACCCTACCATTTTGTTGGGGTCTTCCTACAACACTTGTTTGGTGTCTAATACCCCTGTCTTTAAACAAATCTGCACATAGATGCTGCATAAATTCTGAACCATTATCAGTTCTGATTATCTTAACATTAGCATTAAACTGATTTTCAATATGAAGCAGAAAATTCTTAATGAGTCCTGCAACTTGACCTTTATTTTGGAACAAGATTGTCCAAGTGGTCCTAGAAAAATCATCAAGCAAAGTAAGAAAATAGGATGCACCAGACATTGCAGGAACTCTGTAAGGGCCCCAAACATCCATATGTAATAAGGAAAAAGGAAAGGCAGCTCTTGAAGTGCTGACAGGAAATGGCAATTGATGGTGTTTAGCTAAAATGCAAGATTCACAATGAAACTGATCTTTATTAAAATGTATGTGAGGAAATACAATCTTGAGTTTACTGAGTGGCATATGCCCAGAACGTACATGAAGTAAAAGCAGTTTCTTGGAATTATGAACAGCAGAAAAACAAACTGAATTACATTTATCCTTCAAGGCTTGTTTAACTAAACTCACAACTTTATTTACTAAAATGGGTTTATGGAATTGTTGTAACCTATACAATTCTCCATGTCTTCTTGCAACAGATATAGTTTTATTACTGGAAAGGGCCTGAAACAAACATTCAGAAGATTTAAACAAAACATTATACTGACTGGCATCAATAAGACGACCTACAGACAGTAGATTCTGCTTAAAATCAGGTATGTAGAAAACATTGTGCAGACTAAGATCAGCAGTTAACACAACAGTGCCTATCTTAGTTACAACTTTAGAGGAACCATCAGGCAACCCTACCAAAATAGAAGGACAAACAGTTTTGACATTAGTTAAAATGGAATAATCATAAGTCATATGATCAGAGGCACCTGTGTCAATGATCCAATCATGCAAAAAAGACTGATGAGGAACAAAATTGACAGAAGAAAAAACAAAACTAGTAGGTGATATACCTGCAAAGTTAGCAGTAGCAAGAGAAGAGTCTGTCATCCTTTTGATGACTTGATCCACCACAGAAGAAACAATACCATCAATAACAGAAGAATCAAAAGAAGCCTGTGGAGTTGATGCAGGTGCTGAATTAACAAGAATATCCATGTTAACACCATCATCAAGAGGAGAAGTCTGATGAGTTTCTACATTATGAGCTGCTCTTTTGTTCTTGAAACCATCAGACTTTGAAGAATTATTAGCCTTTGGTTTTCCCTTTGCAGGATAACCATGAAGCACATAACAGTTTTCAACTTTGTGACCAGGCTTTTGACAATGAGAACACTTGTTGAACATAAAGCATTCATCAAGATCATGGCCCTTCATATCACAATGAGTACAATACTTGATATTTGAAGAACCTGCCTCATTCTTGGACTTTTGTCTTGAGACGGGCTTTGATTTATAAGTGGTTGTTGCTGCATAAGCATTTGCATCAATAACAGCATCCCCAGCATCAGAAATTTGCTTTTGACGCTCTATTTTCTGTAACAACCCCAAAGTTTTACTGATAGTAGGAAGAGGATCCATGGATAAAACTTGGGTACGAATCTGATCATAAGCACCATTCAATCCCATCAAGAACTGAATTAACTTGGCATTCTGTTCTCGTTCAAACATCCTTTTAAACAAAGAACAGGAACACAAGTCCATTTTTCCACAAGAACAATTTGGTAAAGGATCAAGAGTATCCAAATTTTCCCAAATGTTCTTGAGTTTACTGTAATACTCAACCAAGGACAAATTGTTTTGCTTAACGGCATCAAGATCTTGTTTGATTTGATAGATCTCAATAGCATTAGCTTGACCATATCTATCCATGATTTCTGCCCATAATTGTGAAGCAGTCTTAACATATTTGAGAGTGTCACGAATTGAAGGATCAACAGAATTCAACACCCATCTCATCACCATTAAATTGCACCTAATCCATTGTTGATGCTTCTTATCATTAGCAGGGGGCATTAAACAAGAGCCATCAAGAAAGCCTGCTTTGTTCTTTGCAGAAAGAGCCATAACCACATCTTGTTTCCATCCAAGAAAACCATGACCATTGAACAACTGAGTGACCAAAGACGAGAATGGCTGATCTGAAGATGAAAGAAACAGAGGGTCATCATAGTAATCATATGATGATGATGGAGTTTGATCTGTTGTAGTAACCATTTTTGTGATTTGGTAAAAAAAATGATGAAGAATAGAACGATTTTGCGGAAGCGATTTAGAGGATCATAACAACCTTAAACGATTGATACCATGTAAAATTATGTAAAGATAGAGAATTCTCTGATTATTATTAGATGTAATTATAATTGTGTAAATTGTACATTAGATATGATGTTGGTATTTATAGAATTACAACTTCTATTCTAACTAACTAATAACAACTTTCCTAACTAACTTTGTAACTAACATTATAACTAAGGTTAAGTTAGTTACTCCAATAATAATCTTTGATATTACATGTTAAATTTAAGGCACTGAGTACATATCCGTATAATATATATACTTTGTATAATTGAAATTTTTGATGTAGACATACGGTGTCACCACTATTAAGAAAAACCTCAATTATAAGGTCATGATTTTTGTTTCACTAATAAAAATTAAAAACTACTCCCTCCTATTCATAATAACCTTCCCTATTTGGGGAAGGCACAAGGAATAAGGAGGGGTATTATAATAAGGTAAAGTAATGGTGTGGGGTTGGGTGATTGGAGAGAGGGTGTTATGTTTAAGAAGTTAATAGGTTAATTAGAGATTTAATGGTTCCCTCCAAAATTCATAACCCAGGCTGTTTCCCCCCACTCTCATTCCAGCCTTTATTTGAAATAGGTACTGACGGTACAGTTTTGTACCTTTCAAACAATCAGGCGGACTTTGTAAATTACACACGGACTTACATTAAAATATAGACGGACTTAATAAATTACAAACGGACCTAATAAATTACAAACGCACTAAATAAATTACAAACGGAGATTAAAAAATTACAAACGACTTAAAATAAATTACAAACGGACTAAATAAATTACAAACGGACTTAATAAATTACAGACGGACTTAAAATAAATTACAAACGGACTTAAAATAAATTACAATCGAACTGAAATTAAATTACAAACGGAATTTTAATAAACTACAAAGGGCTTGACATAATAACATTAGAAACTGTAAACTAAAATTACGGAAAACAAATTTTAGAAACGATTACGGGATAAAATTTTTTGGACTTCAGATTTTAGCACATTCCGTATCATCAATTCATCTTGAGTACCCCAAAATAACTTGTTCCTTAAGCTAAGATAACAGACAGAAAATGGTAAATGTATCATATCCCTCAAACCAAAGATTGGAATTTGGGACCAAAATTCAGAATTGGAGCCAAATAACAAACAGGTTCATGGTTTGCGCCAAAACCAAAAATTTAAACATAGTGCAAAGTCCATTGAGCTATAAATAGGAGAGCCTTTAATGCATTTCATTTACTAACATACAGCCAAAAATCAACTTTCAATCAAATTCTCTCAAACATCCAAAAAACCACATTTAATACAGTATGAAAAATCTGACAAATTTAGAAAGATCAAAAATTATTGAAACAATATTAGAAAACAGCAAAGATGGAAAACCAAATTACGGTATCATGTCCAAATTGGCGACAAAGTTTTCTGTATGCAGAAAGACAATCACAGATTTATGGAATGTATCAAGGGCACAGAGGGCATCAAATATTCCAGTAAATGTCAGCAGCAAGAAGAAGGGTTGCAAGAAAGTGGGAAGGGCTCACTTAGATAATGACCAACTAATGTCAATTGATCTACTCCAAAGGACGACACAACACACGCTTGCTACAAATCTTGGGGTCAGCCAGTCGACAGTAAGCAGATGGGTTATGTCTCAGGACATTAGATCACACTCAAACGCAATCAAGCCAGGTTTGACGGATAAAAATAAACTTGCTAGATTAATTTTCAGTCTTGCTCATTTAGAATATCATGAACTAACCAAACAAGTAGTGTTTAAAGACCAAAGAAATGTGGTACATATGGATGAAAAATGGTTTTCAAAAACAAAGCCAACCACAAAATTTTACTTGGGTAAAGGGGAAGTAGAACCTCATAGAAGTGTGCAGTCAAAACACTTTATAGAGAAGGTCATGTTCATGTGTGCGGTTGCTAGGCCTAAATATGACAACAATGGTGGTCTGATTTTTGATGGGAAAATTGGTCTGTGGCCGTTTGTCCACCAAGTCCCAGCAAAAAGGAACTCCAAAAATAGGGTGGCAGGAACTGTTGAAACTAAATGCATTGAATCAATTAACAAGCAAGTCACAAAGGACATGATCATAAACTGTCTAATACCAGCATTAAAGGAAAAGTGGCCAGCAGATTGTGGTAAACACATAGTGATTCAGCAAGATAATGCACGTCCACATATAAGTAATAATGATCCTGAATTTAAAAAAGCAGCAACAGCAGATGGGTGGCAGATTGAATTGGCCTACCAAACTCCTAATTCACCAGACTTTAATGTCTTGGATTTAGGGTTTTTTAGGTCAATTCAATCACTACAACAAAAAAAGAAAGCATTGACATTGGATGAACTAATACACAATACAGTAACAGCTTATGAAGAACAGGATGCACTGAAATTGAAGTACGTATGGATAACGTTGCAAGCATGTATGCTAGAGGTTTTGAAAAAGAAAGGAGGAATAGACTACCCAGTCCCACACATGCACAAGTCTAAATTAGCAGCTGCTGGTTTACTACCCGAGTATTTGAATGCCGATATTAATTTGGTAAAAGAATGTCTAACATATGTACAGAATGTTGGAGATGCAAGCAGTTTGAGTGACCTTATTAATTCATTGAACATGGGAGAAAGTGCAGAAAACATTGCAGGTAGTAGTGGATGCAGTAATGAACCAACAGAGGACACAACACCTGTTGGCACCATTACTGCACATGCAACCAATAATTCTAATGATAGTAGTACTAATGCAGAAGCTGTATATGAAATAGACATGTGCAGGGACTGAAGAAGCATGGAAAATCAGAAGACTACATTTTGGCTAGAAGATGTTAATAGACATGACACGGAAATGCAGATAATGTCTATATTTTGGCAGAAGACAACATTTTGGAAATAGGAAAAGCAAGAAGAACAAAACATTAGAAGACAACATTTTGGCAGTAGGAAAAGCAAGAAGAACAAAACCATCAGAAGACTACATTTTGGCAATGGGAACATCCTAATTTCTATCATTTCAATATGAACTTTGCACAAGTGTTGTAATTTTTGGGTGAGGCGCATTATGGATGAATACAAATATCACAATCTATTCAGTTTAAGAAGCTTTTACAAAATCAGTACCACAATTGTTATACATACACAGCCTCTTCACAAAATTAGTGGTGGCATTGTGTATGTCTAACAACTGTGGGTTGGGGCACTGCCCTCAATCAGAATATCACAGGGCTAAATAAGATATTGAACATGCAAAAAACAATCATCACTAGTCCATAGTCAAAAAACCAATCATCACCAGTCCATCCAAATATCCCAAAACAAGGCGAGAATAGAGATCAGAAACTTAAATTCAATTTAAAACAGAGTTTAAGATTAGACGACAACCTTTAAAGTAAAAATGGCTCATCATGATCGCTACCAGTACCAAACCCAGGCCAATATTTGGAAAGTTGTGAATTGAACCAATCGCGGATGAACCGATTCCGCCTTAAACCGTCAACATCAAAACCAGCGACACCAATAGGAGTGGCAGCCACAGCAATCTCTTCCCCCGCACTCTCTTCAACCTCATATTCCAACAACCAATTAAACCCAGGCCACAAAATAGCGAGATCCTCCATAAACAACAACCGACGAAGGGGACAGTGACGTTGTTGAATCCACCCCCTTGCCTTCACCTCCTCCTCTTTCTCGTCCTTTTTCTTCCCATCAACTTCATCGGCCAAACATGCAACCCCATTATCCGATCCACCTCCATCTCCGGCAACTTCCCCATCAGACTCACCATCATACATATCCTCCCATTCTTTTTCCATTTTACGCAGATCTAACTCACCATCTTTCAATTTCTCCATAAAAATTCGAATTTTGAAGACAGTAAAATGGGGAAAGTAAAATAATCGAATAATAGGATCGTATTTGAGAAGAAGAAGAGAAAATAGGAACGAAAGATGAAGATGGATCGTATTTGAGAAGAAGAAGAGAAAATAGGAACGAAAAATCGAAGAGGAGAAGGTTTGATGTGTGGATGATTAGAAAAAAGACAGAAATAGATGAACGGAGAAGACAACAATGGTGGTTGACTGAATAAGAGAGGCGGAAGAGAGAGAAAGCTAGGGTTTTCTGAGGGAGGGTTAGGGATTATATGGCGGGAGTCATTAGGGTTAGTGAGGGGTTGGGCTGGGTTAGTTTAGGGTTAGTGTAGTTAGTGGGCTGGATTAGGTAGTCCTAATTATGGGTTTTGTTGTAATATCAAAAAAGTAACAAGGACTAAATGGTCATTTCACCCAAAAAAACTTTGCCAAAAAAGGAAATAGGGAAGGTATTGTGAATAGACGAAAATGGAAATAGGGAAGGTTATTATGAATAGGAGGGAGTACTAAAATTGGAATGTCTTGAATTTTAATCATGCAACTAGCAACAAATATTTACATTTTATCGTAAAATAATAGAGTTTGGGTTCTATTTGTCTTTGATTTTAGATGAAAAGTAGGAAATTATTAAGTAGATGCTCCTCTCATCAGTCATCACTCACTTTTCGTGAATGAAAGGCAAACACCACCTATTACAATTTCTACATTTTCACCAACAATATATTTCACAAGAAAATAATAACTTAAAAAAACTAATAATAGTTTCACTATAATTAGTAAGAATATCTGGTCGATCTTATACATTTAGATTATTAATGAGTACACACAGAATACACGTTACAAAAATCGAATTAATAATGGCAGTCCACTAAAGCCGTTGTAGGAAGAATAACATGAAACATGGTATCTACCATGTGATCATCTTCATGATCATGAGGAGCTGGAAGGTTAAGATCCAACGACAGAATATTCCTAGTCTCACCCGACTCAATCTCAGTCGTCGACGTTGACGACGAGGCGACGGCTGTACTAGCAATAGCTGATGATCTATGCCTTCTCATGTGCCCTCCTAAGGCTTGTCCTGACGGAAATTCTGACCCGCATATTGAACACTCGTGCATCCTCGTGGTATCGAAATTACGAACGTGGCCATCTTCGGGTTTTGGGGGCGGGAATGGTGGTGGTAGTTTGACGGTTTTCTTGTGGCTAGTCCGGTGGCCTCCTAGTGCTTGAAATGAAGGAAACGACTTATTACACGTCTTACATTCATACACGACGTTATTATTATCGATGACAATTAGTTTTCTGTGAGACGGTTTTTTATAAGTGCTGGATGATTTAAGAAAAGAACGTCCAGTTTTAATACTGGACGGTCTTTTTTGAAGGCCTTGAGCCAAGAGAATAAGACAATTGGCCAAGTCTTCTTCCTCCTCCGTCGTCGTCACCTGGCTCATGATTTCATGGTCGTCGACGGTGGATGGAGTAGCTGAATTTGATGAGGAATCACCACCGTGACTCGAGGTGATGACGGTGGTGATTCGTCGACGTTTGGTTCGTCTTCCTTTGGTTGTGAAGCTTGTTGAGCCGTAGAATTCTTCATCCGTTATTGAATCCATGAGAATAATATTTTTAATTTTAGTAAAAATAATATTGTGACCAAGGGAGAGTGAAGAGAAGTGATAAAAGAGGAAGTGGGACTTTGTATATGTATATCAGTATATGTACACAAAGTTTTGTTTCGGATAGTCAATTTTCGTCTCAAGTTTCAGACGGATATATATAGCTATTTTATAGTTAAATGTTATCACATATAGTCAGCGTTTCAGTTCATAGTGATCACATTTGGTTGTAATATAGTTACAAAATCTCGTCTTATTATTTCAGACTAAAATAACTCGTCTTAAGCAAGTCCAACTCGTATATATATTCAATCGAGTGAAAACTGAAAAGGATGACCATTTTTTTTTAAGTTTATGTCATTTTAGTTTGTGTGATGGGAAGAATACTTTTTACACAAATTGGCTTTTTGCTTGTGTTCCAAACTTTATTATTCGAGGATGAAAAATAAATTAGGATATGTAAGTCGGACCGTGTAGTCGTTTGGTCAATTTTATTAAACATTTTTGTTAAAATTTAAGTGACGTCAGACTTTATTTGTTGACAAAATTTTTTTTGCAACGGCACTATCCGTCACAGGCTTGTGACGGATACCGTTTTCTCTCACAAATTACCCACTTTTTCTCTCTCCCCAACATTATTTCCGTGGTCCCCTTTCTCCACTAACTCATTTTGTATCCATTTTATCTCACAAAATACCCGTCACAAATGGTGACCCGTCGCAAGCAAGATTTACTATTATTTGTTTACCCAATTTATTCAATTATATTTGAAAATCGAGACAAGAGTCCCGTTTTAAATTATTTTCTTTTCTATTTTTACGAGGGTACCCGCAGTCACTTCCTCTTTAATGCGTTTTAAATTATTATCAACAGCTACTGTACAGATTTTACATATAATTAGTTACGATTAAGTTGTGCTATTATGATCTGATTAGTGTTTTAGGGAGTGATTAGTTAGTCAGTTAGGACACCTAATATAGGGTAGTTGACGAAGTTTGAGTGCGCGTGAAGTGACGAGAGAATAAGAGTAGCAGTCACGTAGTAGCTTTGCCAGGTTGCACCACAAAAAGTCTCACGTTCGACGAGTCTATCCATCATATGTTTGTAACGAGTTAAATATCATCCATTTAAACAATAAAACAAATTTTAAGGAATCGCAAATAAATTATCTTTATCTATCCATTTAAATATAGACTCGTTACAAACTTGTGACGTATATATTCGTTACGTTGAGTCGGTGATAGTAGTGTGATACACTTTCCATTTGCGTATGCATCTTAATGACTTGGTGTAAATGTTGGTCTTAACTAAAACGTTTGCCTTAACACTAATAGTAAGGCTCTGTTTGGCAAAACTAGCTGAAAAGGTAGCTGAAACCTGAAAAGGTAGCTGAAAGCTGAAAAGGTACCTGGAACCTGAAAAGTTACCTGAAAAGGTAGCTGAAAATTAAGACCTGAAAAGGTAGCTGATTTTTGTTAAAACTGTTTGGAAACTAGCTGAAAAGGTAGCTGATATTTAACAAAATGACAGAAAAGGACATGGCTTATTATTGATATCTTTTACGTTTTTACTATTATTCTTGTGTTATTGTCTTTGACGACGTTACGTTTTTAATAGGCTGACGTCAAGGCGAATGAGAAAATAATTAACATATAACGATTAGGTAAAAAAATTCAAACAATACACCCTTGAAAATATATTTTAGCGATACAAAAATAATTCTTTATTAAAATCATACAAAAAAAATACTCCGTATTAATTAAGCTTCACCCCAAATTAAAGTAGCGATCCTATACAATTAAGGGTAGAATAGGTAGATGAAAATAAAACAGGTACCTGATTTCTCAAATGCTACCTGGAGTAGCTTTTTATTTCAGGTACCTTTTTTCCTCAAATCAGGTTCTTGCCAAACACCCAAAAAGAAATAAGGTACCTGATTGTTTTGACAAAAAAGTCATTTTGACAAATCAGGTACCTGATTTGCCTTGCCAAACACAGCCTAAGTCTTGATTGCGACGGGTTGTTATTTATGACGGATATTTTGTGAGATAAAATGGATACAAAATGAGTTAGTGGAAAAAGAGGATCACAGGAATAGTGTTGGAGAGAGAGAAAAAGTGGGTATTTTATGAGAGAAAACGGTATCCGTCACAAGCTTGCGACGGATAGTGCCGTTACAAATAAGAATTTGTGTAACACTAAAGTCTTGCTACTTAATTCCTCAACATTATTACAAGTGTTAGTTTATTGAACTAATATTATTATTCCATGTTTTACAAACTCTTGGTTTTATTACTGCTGTTTTATTGCAACTATTGTTTTGAATTCCT
This sequence comes from Silene conica, assembly GCA_029255685.2. Lineage (NCBI taxonomy): Eukaryota > Viridiplantae > Streptophyta > Magnoliopsida > Caryophyllales > Caryophyllaceae > Silene > Silene conica. Next base: position 84,143,241 of record CM055313.2, read on the forward strand.
TGTATTTATCCTCATACTAATTTGATATTGTATCGTAGTTATTATGCACAACCGTTATACTCTCTCATATCTTATACTTCCTTCGTTCGAATCCAAAGCGCACATATGTTTTTTGCACAAATATTAAGAATATTAAAAAACTATTAAAAGTACATTTGGAAATGTGTAAAATGTTTTTTTATTAATTTAAATGTGTGATGGTGGATTATAGGTGGGCCATGTAGTGACATTTTTTGTAGATAAATGGTTTCCATAAGGGTAGTTTAGTAATTTTGTTTTCTTTTTTAGGAAAGTGGTAGAGTGGATATGAATGGATGAAAAAGAAATATATGTAGGTTGGATATGAAGGGAGGAAGTATTTTGTTCCCTTTTGTGTTGGGCATAAAGATTAAAGTGAGAAATAAAATAAGTGTAAAAAATTAGGTGGGTTTGAATGATAGGGATGAATGATTAGGAATAAAATAGGAATTGTGGGCCAAAAACATTTAAAAATGAATAAAATAGGAGTAGAAGAGTTGGGTGTGGTTTGGTAATAGGAAAATAAATGAATAAAATAAGAATAAAAATTTCGAAAATAGGAAAGGAGAAGAAAGTTTGAATAATCCGTTTTAGGAAATAGGGAAGAAAATATGAAATAGGAGGGAGTATAATACCGTAACTAAAAAATGACCACTTTATAATAAATAATGATCATCCCTTCACTATAAAAGGGATAGCTTTTAGAGGCTTCTCATTGGCCGCATCATTTAGGGTAGATGAGTCCTACCATTATCTTCTTCTATTTAATTAATCTCTCTCCTCTATTTTTATTTTTTTACAAACTTTCGATTTCAAAATATTCATTTTCATATTTTAAGTTTATGATACAAAGTTTATTTACATAAAATTTTATGCAGAAGAAAAAGAAAAAAAAATGAAAAAATGTTTTGAAATTCATATGTTTTAACAATTATAAATTAATAAATCTCAAACTACTAAATTAAAAAATAACAACCAAAATGAATAATAACAAATAAAATATAGACAAGTAATTTATATAATTATACACCAAATTTAACACAGAGATCCAATTTATAATATCTTGATGAAAATAACCAAAAAGAAATCAATTAAAATTAATTATCGGAAATAAAAATTATGTATAATCATTTTGTAGGTTGAAAAAATCAACCTTATATATGGTCATGTTATTTTTGGGTAGGTAGATAGACGGAGTTTATATTATATGGTCGTATTCATCCTACATATATATTTGAGTCGTCTTAAATAAAAATTTGTTTATCTTTATATTGTCGAACTAACGCTTTGTTTTACCTACATTTAAGTTAAGCGTATAAATTATTTATAAATGTTAGATTGATATAAATGTAAGCCTAAAATCATACTTTTCTTTTAAACATATTACTTACTAATTAATTTTTTCAATTTAATACAAATAAATTCGTGCATTTTTTGCACTTCATTTTTTCATAAAATAGTCACTTTTATTATCTGACTGAAAATTCATCGTTCACGGTACACTAGTGTAACACCCGTGAAAAATCACGGGGTTGTGTACACTTACTTTTAAAGATGACAAAAGCAAATTCATTTCATTATATAACAATTCTATTTATTCGAACAAATTGATTTTTAACGGGGTTGTTTTGCATATAAGATATGTTCGGTCAAAAGGTGAATTTCCTGGTACACTAATTTTCGAATATCTGTTACCAATGATGGAAATATTTGGATTAATTATGATAACATAAATGAATAAGATATATAAGAAAAAAACAATAAACGATTAAAAAAAAGATTAAATAATTAATAATGATTAATTTGGAAAGTTATTGTATTTGCTGAATTGGTGACAGAACTTAAGTTGACAGACAAATAGGATGAATAAAATAACTAATTAGGTAGAAATCTAAATTAAATGGGTGTATTAAAATTCGATAATCTAGGACAAAAATTACAGTTTATCGAAAACCTCCTTGTAAACAACATTCGCTGATGTAAAAAATATGGACTAATAAAATAAAAAATTACCTAGACATAATAATTAATGAAAGATGGAGATATAATAATTAATGAGAAAAATCAGATAAAGATGAGTTAGAAAAATAGGGAAAAAGTTACATAAAAAAGGAAAATGGAGAAAAATGAGATTACAGACTTTTTTTTCAAAAATAATTAAGAAAAAGACTAAAATAACCCCGATGTACAATAGCATTGTACATCATCTGGTAGTATAGTCCAGGAACTGTATAACTAGGATATTTTGTAACCTTAATTCAGATTCAGAAATATTAACAATCATTAACATAATTTCAGCAATGGAATATATTATTATATCATATTATATACCACATTTTCCAAAATACCATAGGATATTATATTCCTCGTAATGCCACATTAATATATTTGTCAATCATCATGGATCACTAAGAAAGTAATTGATATCGCTTAAATAAAATAAAATTCTTTACAGTGCATGGTTCACGATAGTTTGACAGTGGTATTAGACATGCATTCGGTTCTATTTGGTAAATCTAATACGATTATGTAGTTGGTAAATCAATTGTAGTTGAAAATTGAAATATTAACTCAAATCTAATAAGCTAGAAAAATAATAGACATATTTGGTGTACCCGTCATTAAATCTCCCATATTTTGTACCCGTCATTAATTAATACGATTATGTATCATACGAAATCTTTCTATATATTCTCTAAATAATTAATATTCTCTAAATAATTGTTTAGAGAATATAAAAGGCAAATTAGAAAATCTGACTTGTTTTACGTTGTCTTTTTTGATAGATAAAACACGTTTTTTAAATCAATTAGGAAATCTGACTTGTCAAAATTCAAAGTATTATATTTTTCGGAAAAATTGTTTTGTGAGGGTGAATGTGAGGGCGTCATATTTTTAATAAAATTTAAATTAACCCAATTTAATAAGGTATTGTTACATTCTTAAAATAACCCGTCATATTTTGTACGAATTTGAAACTATGTGGCAAAATAAGTTAATGGTGAAAAATAGAGGATTCCATAAAAATTAATTTATATTTGCAAACCATTAAAGGCAACTTTATTAGTTTACAACGTAATTATCTTCAATGATTCTCGAACTTTATATTTAGGATTTGTTATTAGTATAATCTGATTGGTAGGGAATATATATGGAATATTTAGGATTTGTTATTAGTATAATCTGATTGGTTATTATTAGTATAATATTATAATATTTATAATATTTAGGGAATCTCGGTATAATATTTAGGGAATCTTGGAATGATTATAATAATAATAATAATATTATAATATTATAATACATAAAAATATATGACTTGGCATAAATTGAGGGTTCTTATTGGTCTACGAAATTGATTTTTGTGAGAGTGAATGTGAGTGAGCGAAAGAGTGAATGGTGGAATATTAGCGCGCCACGTATGCAATTATACATTATTCTTTTATAGTAATAATGATTCCATATTTTCGAATCTTACGCTTTTACAATTCAAGGTGATATAAATTTTTAGATCTTGATCAAAATTTTAAATCCTTATTTGAAGTTTTAAATGTAGAAGTATAACAAAACTCTACGGGGCATTTTTATTATCTAAGAAGTAAGCTACAGAGTAAAAAAACTCCGTCGCTATTGTTTTTTTCCAGAGGGGTGCCCATATTGAAGAATTTCTCTTGGCATGTTTAGACAAGCTTGTGACGTGAGACAAAAGATAAGTGGAAGAAGCAATTAGGAGAGAGTTGTGCGAGACTACAAGCTTGTAACCTTTACAAGCAAGACGGATCAGTTTGGGTCTCCAAACCACTCAATTGCTCTCAAACAAAAAAATTCCCTTCAACTCGCCAACGCGATTGTCGAGTGTCAAAGAGCAATCATCTTGCAATTATAGATGAAAAACTTGAGTCTCTCGGCACACTCACGGAGGGTGACGGAATGGGCACAACTGAAATCGTATTTCACCAATACGTAAGACAACATCACATCTTTATTTAAATCAAGAAGCTAAATGGCATAATGAAAAACATTCTCAACGAACTCAGAAAGCGGAACCAAGTACCAAAGTTCATGGTTCAGATTACACCATGTTTTTAGGCTTATGCCTAGAAGAAGGTTTATCAGATTACAAAAAATCTTTCAGCAATCAGTTTATGCAAGTTCTTGACTCACATCTGGCGGACTTTTACAAAGGAATCAACCGATAGAATCAGAGAGAGATGATCACAGGGGAGTCAAACCGACAACACCTGCATCAAGAGTTGAGACATTAACAGTCACAGTTAGATAATTCCGTACAATTTTCAGAAGTTTTGAAATCATTTTTTCAGAAGTTTTGAAAATATCCAGCGACTTGAATTTCATTGTCGACCACGGTACTTGAAAATCCAAATTCGAAGCAATACCAACAGGATACAATGTATCATCACATTGACGCTCGCATTCTAACGAGTTTATGGCCAATGCTTAGATATTGTTGAATAAAGGAAAAACACACAATAATATTACCCGTATGCCTTACGGGCTCCCGCCTAAGGCGTAAGAGGGGGTTGACGTACACAACCTTACCCCCAAGTTTAATACCACCAAGGGGTTGTTCCCCCAATAATGAAAATTATGTCAATACTTGCATCGAGTGACGGATAGTTCACAACAAAAAGAACAATCAGTTTTGTGAGTCATTCTGCTTTATACTATTATATAATCCAACACAAAATATAAGGACTCTAGGACTAAGTATACTGAGAAGTGTCTAGAGTAACAGCAAAAGAAGGCTAACATGTAAGGAAGTAAAAGTGATGGGATAAGAAGGCAAAGGAAAGGGCATATAAAAGAACTAGAAAAAAGTAGAAGCTGCACAACAAGGCACAGAAGATGCGTGTAAGGCAGCACGAAGCAGTTTGGTGAGTGCGTCACTGAGTTTTGATTTTTGCAACTCCGTGTGCCCACGCCCACGGGGCTCATTTTAATTAAAGCTTTTAGTATCAGGAAAAAACGAAAGACCTTGAGCAAATATTAAAGAGAATATAGCTAATAGATTTGATATAGAGAAGATGTGCCTGATTTGGTTTCTCGCAAAAATCTTATGCGTACAGAGAAAGCGGAGTATATAGCAACAAGTTACTTAAACATGATGGCTACATTGAAGAAGCGATTATGATAAAATTGGAAGAAAAAAAAAAAGAATTGGAAGACATTGCTTAAATAATATTCGAGTGGAAAATGATAGATGAACCTTCTCAACCAAAACCTTAAGGTTATGGTTGAGGCCGAACTATTATTAATATTTCTAATTCCTAATACGCTCCCTCACTTGAATGCCCATTGGGCTTGAAGAGTGGTTGGTTTGCACAGGCCCCTCATACCGTGTGCTGGGTTCCACTTCGTGAGTTTTCGAGGGGTTTTGAGGTTGCCAGGATTCGAACCCGTGACCTTCGGTCACACTGGCTCTGATACCATAATAGATGAACCGTCTCAACCAAAACCTTAAGATTATGGTTGAGGCCCAACTATTATTAATATTCCTAATAGAAAACCTTTTGATGGTCTGGTCAATCATCGGGAATGCTATTCTTAGGGCATAAATGAACAGAGATTATTAGATCCACTTCTAAACTCCAAAACTTGATTAGGGTTTATTTGACTTAACAGAAAGAAGATTCACAATATTTCCGCAAGAATACTGCTTCACTACATGTCAGGGTGCCAAAAAGAGCTAACCGTTTTGAACTTTTTACTTTCACCAAGGAAAACTATAACCTTTCTGCAAGTCAAGAGTCAAGACGCGCCATGATGCTATTTGCCAATTTAGAAGGTGATTTAGTACATGAAAGGTCAGCAAGGGCGGTCTTATACTGCAGAAGCATAAGATTGTTTACAAAGGCTGACAGGCTCTATTGCTCAGACACTAATCAAAGTATATGTGCGAAAATTGCTTACCACATGCCAATCTTCCTCCAGCGTTTCCTGTGGTCGGACTGAGTTCATGTCCACCTGTAAACAGCGCGTACCATTTTACCAAACTGACCTTAGTATAAACAAGACATCCAGTCAACCTTTTAACAGCTGATATGCGAAACATACCTTTCCCAAGATCATCTTCAAGTTCATGAACCACCAAAGCTCTTCCAACAACAGAATTTGGCCCACTCAGTGGAATCTGTATACCACAGCGCGTGCAGGTTTAAATATCCCCGAAATACAGTAAATTTTCCATAGGATTGAAAGTCCAAACTCCGCATTAATTACTGGTGTATACAATCAATCAATTTATACCTGACTATCAATGATGGTAGCCTCAGCTACTCCTGCAATTTGCAACAGCACAGAGCAAAATAATTACCAAATGAACTTGAATAAATATCTAATTGCGACTATAAATAATCTACAAAATTGTTTTACCATCTGTGTTAGCAACAATGTTTCCCAGGTCACCCGCATGCCGGACTTCATCCTCCGGAGCACCATGTGTCAATTTATTTGGATTAAAATGTGGGCCTAGATTTCAGATTCAATACAAGCACATGAAACAATCCCATGAAACAATCCCATGAAAAAATAGTTTTCCATTTAACGTCAAGAAGGTTGATGAAATACAAACCTGTTGAGATGCACCCATTTGTAGTATCACCATACTCATGCTAGTTAAGTTTCAGCGCCGGCAGAAAACACAAGTCAGAAAACGATTGTCATATTCCTAGCTTCCCCCCATAGTATTAAATCTTGGTTTGGGTCACGGTTGTCGACTGTCGTGGCCTAATCTCGGTAAATGCGATTGATATCGCTATAAAACGTCATAAAATACAGTCATGGAAAACCTTATAACTCGGTTAGGTATCGGTGTGGCAACCAATATTTAAAACCTACATTTTGCCCTCATAACAAAATAAAAAACTGAAAGAAAGAGACTGACCAAATGGAACCCATGCTTCCCAGGGGTAAGCCCAGTCAAACGAACATTCACTGTGGTTGGACCTGGAAAATGCATGACAAGAAAAATATGTTAATTTCTAATTAACAAAAGAACAAGCAATACAATCCTCTTCATGATTTAGTTTCCCGTGTTTCACCAGGAACAATTGAAACTTGCCAGATAACACGTATAAAGGGTTGATGCGGAGAAGTACAAATATACCAACAGGGTTCTATAAAGATGCATAAAACAATCTAAAAAAATCAAACTTTCAACGGATTATCCAAATGAGAACCACCACCAAATACCGCAACTTTTTAGATCTATCTAAGACTACCCTTAATAGTAGAGTTACCCAATGAAACATCGAAAGGGTATAAACATTACTTTACAGTGAACAAAAGCAAATCTTTAGGGGAGTGAAAAAAAAAATAGTAAGAATCAAGTATGTAACTGCAATCAAATTTCCAAAAGCTCAAAAGTCTCCAACTTCAAAATAAATTTAAGATGTACTCGTTGTTGGAAATAACTCGTATATATCAAGACACCAGAAAATATGAAGAGTATATATCATGAATTACCATCACTACCTAAGAACGCTCTCCAAAGCCAAAACTGCATACTATGCATATGATCGTTTTTACAGCAAGAACATTACTGTGGGTAATGTCGAAAATGTGAAAAACTTTACTTGTTTTTCAGCATATGAGTATTTTTCATGAGCTTAGTACCTCAAAACTTATTTGTTTTTGAGCATATGTGTATTTTTTATGAGCTTATTAAAGTTTACAGGTTAGATTTTAATTTTTTTCCGTCAAAACTAAAATTTAGCGAAGTTTATATGTAATGTTTTTGAGTTTTATTGTAATTTTTTGAATTTAATGTTTTGATAAATAAACTCATAAACTTTATAGCAATACTCATAATTTTTAAAACAATACTCAAAACCATTATTTGGTGGACATACATCTATGATCCACTTACTGGAAAATGTGGGTTTCAACTGTGTGATACTATGATGTAATCAAAATCCTTTGAACTACATGAAGATTTATACTTTCACAATGGTAGTAAAAAAAAAGAAAAAGATGTATGTAGAAGCATTATATCATCATCTATAGTCAACCTAAGAAGACATTCAACAATAAATTTGCAGTTTTTCTGTGTCAAAGGAAACACAGGGCCAATACAAATCTAAAGTGGACAGGTATAACCAAAGCTGCAACCTATCATCATTCATTATCCATAGTACCGCCACCTCCATCTCCATCTCCATCTCCGTCTCAACCACTAGGCTTAAGATATCTTCCGTACACCGGGTTGAAGGGTTCACAATTAACATAAGTAATTAAGTATCCACTTGTGCAATTCACACAGCAATAAATTGAACCAGATTAGCAGAAAAGTTTCATTTTTAACATAGATTTAAGAATCATAGGCTCATATCATCATCTAAGCAGGTCAAAGTAACGTGTTCGACAACGAAAAGGGTAATGAAGCAATTGCAGGATCAACTATCAACATTCAACAACAACTCTCTACAGAACGATTAAAAAAAGTCCCATTTTGTACATAGAATAAATGAATAATCATCAAAAAGAGAAACCCAGAAAAAGAAGAAGTATACCATCGTCTTCTTGTGTTAAAGTGACAACACCCTCAACAACGGAGGTACCCTTAAGAACAGCAACAGCCTTCTTGGTGGCAGCAACAATGGTGAGGGGTCTCCTAGAAGTACTGGTAGAGAATGAGACAGATTGGAATTGAGAGACTTTGGAAAAAAGGCCGCCATTGAAGGAGGAAGAGGGGAGAGAGGAAAAGAGGGACAGTGAGGGATGTGATGAGGTTGGAGTGAGCAAAGTTTGAAGTGCCATGGCTGACATTGTTAGGTTTGAGTGTTTGACCCAGCAGATAGATTATGGCGTAGGTGAGTGTTTCTGGTGAAAATATAGATGCACCTTATCAGGTCCTTGTGTACTTTGGTTTTTTTAACACAAATCTGTGACGTCACACCTGCCCTAGGTAGCACAGTACTAGCATCGTTGCACGGGCACTTCTTCTAATTATTCGTTTCGTGTTCAACAGTGGAACACCCAACATACATTGCACACATGGCTAAAATATTATAGTTTTGGCGAGAAATGAAACGTTTAAAAAGATTAATTAGAAAATGAGTTTAGGTGGAAAAATGAGTATTAATTATAGTAAAGGTGGAACTGTATCCACGTCCGTGTCCGTGTCCGTGTCAGTTTTGGTTCTATCTAACACCTCACAAGCAAGACTTAGGGTAGGATTATTACTAGTCTTGAGACAAGATTTTAGCAAATCTTAAGATAAGACTAGCTGAAAACAACCATAATCTGCCAAAATCTTGAGATGAGACTCATTGAAAACTACCATAATCCGCCAAAGTCTTAAGTTGGGACTTGAAAATCAAACACTCAACTTAAGACTTTGGTTGACTCTTAACCCCGCCTTATAGTGAAAATTATCTAATGGGTGGTTGACATGTGTCATTTGTTTTTGTAAAAAAAAGTAATGTTAAAATGTAAGGTCTGGGGTGAGTTGACATATAATGTACTCTCTTCATTTTTTTCCATTCAATACATTTGTTTTTTGTACACTATTCACAAGTTAACCTTCGAATTCAATTTTCTCCCAATACGTAATAAAAAACATATTCATGTGGGGACTTGTTTAATTCGTCTTTACGAGTACATTGAAAATATATAACTTTTATAATTTTTACAAATACGTAGCTAAAGATATTAAGCACGTAAAATGTGTGTTGGCAAACGTGAAAAAACAAATGTATTGAATGGAAAAAAATGGGGTGAGTATAAAGATTGAGTTGGGTTTAGAATAAGTTTGAATAATAAAGAAATAATAAAAGTTAGTGAAAAACTGATTGGACACACTTTTAAAATTTGGAAAGTCTTAGCGATAATTTTACCCTTAGTAATTTGAGGCTATTTTTTCCTTCGACTAGATCAAATCGGGTCATCGTCGGTCACCATATTTTTTGTGGAGCTAGAGATCGGACTGGCCGATTTAGGTCGGTCCGGTTTAATTTACGAACAATTTTGAGCGATATTAGAATTAGCGTCCATAATTAAGTAATTTGACAGGTTTAATTTTGTGTGAACGAGAATTAGAGAGAGTTTGTTTATTTTATTTTTTTTAAGAGGGTAAGGTATGTGATGCGTGTCTTTTATATAAACTTTTGTTATATTTATAACGCGCATTTCTTGCATTTATCGCAGTTTTTAGCTATATTTTGCCCCGAATAAGCTACATTGTGTTTGTCTTGTTATTTGTGCAGAAATACTCAAAAGTAGTATAAACTCAGCCTGGAACCATCCCCTTAAGCATGCATATAGGAGATAGAAGAGTTTGAAGCAAAATATCGTCACCTCCAGAAGCATGAAGTCATTTTGGGAGTTAACATGCGTTGTTAGGTGTCAAGCAACAGAAGAATGGTCGATCGAGTACCTAGTTACTCGTCGAGAGAATTTTGGAAGCAGGCCTGCTTGATCGAGTAATAATAATGGTCGATCGGGAAGATTGGGAGCATAAAATAGTCGATCGAGTAGTAATAGTGGTCGATCGAGTGAGTTCCACTAGAAATTAGTCAATCGAGTGTTATGAAGTTGGTCAATCGAGTACTTTCTGTGCTGGGCAGAGTTAGATTGCGTTTACGATATTGTCTTATTAGAGATTTTATTTACGTCAAATAAAGACTGTCTCTACAATGAATAGAGAGAGGTAATTAGGTAGTTTTGCTCATTCAATTTTCAACATTCAGCTTAAGACGCAAATGGTTATATTTTCAGCATAAGTTTACGTTTTTAGTTTCCGAATAGCAAAACTTATAACATTTCTTCCATTTTCTTTATTTTAATAGTTAGTCTTTCGTTTCTTGTCTTTTAACTCTTGTCTTAAATTCTTATTTATTTATATTTACCTTAGTTTACCTTTATTTATATTATTGTTATTAATTTTCCCCCGAGTAACTAGATCTTTATTAGACCTGGCAAACATGTCGGGTCGTGTCAGGTTCGTGTTCGTGTCACCATTAAATGGGTCATGACCCCCTCAACCCTAACGCGACCCAATTAGATAAACGGGTCACATGCATCAACCCTAATCCAACCCATTTATTTTTTCAATAACCCAACCCGACTTGTGTAACCCATTTAAATTTTAATAGATCAATTTTGACCCATTAAACCCGTTTAACCCATCCAACCCATATAAATATAATGCATTAAAAATTAAAATTTACCGCAAGAATAGACAATTTTCATATCTTATTTCAAATTCAAAATAACATAACCCGGTTATAACCCATTTAGATGGATATATCATAACCTATTTAAATTAATGGGTTATTCGTGTCGGGTTCGTGTCGCAAGACCCCAACCCGAACCCGACCCATATAAGTTCGAGTCGTGTTCGTGTCAATCCAATTACATAAACGGGCTGAAATAACTTGACCCGAACCCGCTAATTTCGTGTCGGGTTCGTGTCGTGTTTTCGGGTCGTGTCAATGATTGCCGCCTCTAATCTTTACTAGGTTTAAACCCGTGAAATTCACGGGACTACTTTTAAAATTGAAGTGAATTTATATAGTTATAGGATTATAGCTAAGATATAATGATTTACGGAGTAATTAATTTTGAATTATTAACCATAAATGAGTAAGACTTGATATAAAATTAGTACATATGCTTAAATGTGTAACCGTGTAAGACAAATGATTATAAGACTCGGTTAATAAAAATAATAATTTAAAAGTTGGATAACTTACCTTTAACAAAATGGATCATCTTACAATTTAAAATCATTTAACAATATAATTAATATAGTTCAAATATGTAACAAAATACATAACATTAAGAGAACAAAATAATGTTTTGCGACATAAAACAAACAGAAGAAAATAATTTAAGTGAAATACTCTTCAAACACGAAGAATAAAAATTGGAAGTGAAAAACATGAGTGTAGTAACAAACAGCTCTCATCTGCTTACCAAACTCACACTCACAAAGATAGATATCATAATACCGATAAACAAAGGAGAATATCAGTTTATATTGCCACAAAATGTCATTGTCAATCATTAATCAACGTAATAAAGGCAAAGCTTAGCTTGAATTTATTTCTTTTTATTATTTTTTATTATTAGAAACTTTTAGAAATTGGAATTTATTCATCTTTACTTGATTAGTGATGGAGATGGAGGCTAAAGTTGGAAATGAAATTTATACTGATTTTTGTAGGTTTTTTTTAAGAACTAATTGCGTTGTTTTGAGGAGGAGATTTCGCATATTAACTTTTGGCCAATTATTTTAGGGATATTAATAAAGTTTAAGAAGATAATTGTCATATTTCTTCTTGTATTAGACAATTAGTTACTACTATTAATTTGTACTTCAGCTTTTATAGTGATGGAATATGGAATATTCCATTCATATTCTAGAATTGATTTTATTCCATATACCATTCCACTGATTTCGCAATCGCAATCTTTAGTTAGGTATATGGAATATAATTTATTTACCTTTTTTTTTAAAAAAAATTGGTTTTATTTTTTATGGGGCTCTCATTAAGTGCCACACAAGACTGTGCTTGATAACTAAAGATGTCATGTCGGCGATGCGGCTATTGCATTAGTAATATATATGATGATATATGATGATTCTTTTCAATTTAGGAAATTGAAACAAAATTAACGTGATTCACGGAATTTACCATGATTCAGAAAATTATTATTATTCTTTTCAGTTTAGTTTATTGACCATGATTCACGGATTTTAAAAATTTTATTGGACAATCAATTTAGTAATATGTTAGGAGGCTTTAAATCGCGCCACGTAAGACGAAGCTTGTTTTATGTGATGCCACGTCAGCAGCTTGACTTCTGCATTAGATAAATATATGATGCTAAGATGTCCGGTCAGCTAAATAGCGAACTTTACTGCTTATCTATCTTGACTTCCCTAATCCTAGATAATATGGAGAAGTTATGAAAAAAAATAATTTTGTCCGACTTCTATGGAGGTATCTCGTCAAGTTTGACATAGTTTAAGAACGTAATTACTTTTTCACATACGAACTTTACTCTTTCACATACATTTTTTCATAAATTTTCCGAACCTTACCCTTTTTTTAAACCTAAACACAACCACCCTCCACTCTTCTTAAACCTAAATAAAACTCTCATATATTCATATTTACCCTAATATTGAATCCAATTACTCTACAAATTTTAACAATAAATTTTAATTCTCTAGTTACCGAAGTAGGTTGTTTATTAGTAATTATTAAGACGTTTTATTATAATTATTAAGCTTAAAAACGTTTTTTGAAATTACATGTTTAGATAATATTATTAGGGTCTATGGGGTGGTGACACGGTGATCGGCGTCGGTGTTGGACGGAGTTTAGGTGCTGATTGTGTTGGTCGACGTCAGAGTTGTTGATTGAGTTTTCAGGTTGCATTGTTGTTCTCCGTCTCGATCAGAGGAAAACGCTTATTATGAATCCGCCGCATTCCTGACTTAGTCTTTGACTTGGTATCAAACCTACTCGATAATGCCTTTGTTGAACTTTGAATCTTATGAGGCGCATGCTTCTCTGTTAACCTGCTCTTAAATAGACAAGATTCACCCATAGCTCCCAAACCTAATTTGCAACAAACGCAAAGGCTCTGCCCCTTTATGAAGAAGACTCAGACGCAGCCCTAGATGGTGATTGGAGTAGAAGAATTTATGGCAATTTATTGTTGTTTGTGTTCCATTGTTGTCTTTTCTTGTAGCTTTAACTAATTTTTGTTTGTTTTTTTAATATTAATCAGTTTATATATTTTAAAATTATAATAATTTCGGCGAGCGAAGTGATTGGTGGTGGTGAATGGAGGTGGGTGGTGGTGATTTAGTGGTTAGGGGGTGTGTGGTTAGAAAGGGAGAAAAAAATTACAAGGTAGTTTGGTAAAAAACGTATGTGAAAGAGTAAAATCCGTATGTGAAAAAGCACGTCCCTTTAAGAAATGTCAATGACTTTTTATTAATAAAATGATCCATTCGTTAAAATAGGTAAATAAGTAGAAATCAAGACAGCATTGCACGACATCAAATGAATTGGAATGTCATACTATTATGGAATGAATTCTAAATCCCATATTTGACTGTTTGGTTGAACCCTAAATAGAATAAAATGTCAACCATTATCGAATGGAGTTGAATTCTAACTTTATCCCAAGACCATTCCCAAACAACAAGTCGGGTCAATTGCATATTAGGCTTTAATCTTCCCTTATTGACCTTGACTAGGGATGACAATGGGTGGGATATGGATGGGGTGAAGCCATATCCATATCCATTTAATTTATGGTCATCCATATACCACCCTTATCCGTTTTATTTTTTTCCATCCATCCATATCCATATCCACCGGGTGAAACGGGCACCCGTTGGATATTTTTACGCTCGTAAAATTTAACTACGATATATAAAAAACACACCGAAGACGAAAAAATTAAAAGAGTACATTACCAAATAAATCCGGGTTACATGAAATATGTACAATGTTTACACGCCAACAAACAAAAAATGCAATAAAATATTACTGTAGTTTCCTAGTTACGATGACGGGTAAACAACTTAATGTTCGTTCAGGTTTGTTTTGGGCTCGTGAAATATTTAGCTCCCCATGTCTAGTACTCATATTCCTGGGTAAACAACTTATTGTCCTTGGCTTTTGATAAAAAAATAAAGGAAATATTGGGCGTTAAGATCATCCCCAAGCAAGGTCGCCAAGGAGAGGTCGTTAAGAAAGTCGCGACCTTATTGGGTCACTCTAATTACGTAATTAAGACACTAATTTTAGTGACCCTGAAGTTTTTGGGGTCAACTTGTGACCCCGAAATGAATTGGTGACCTTCTTGGTGACCTATGACGTGTCAAAGTGTTATTGACTTATTCTATTATTTTGCGGGTTAGAGAATGTAGTTAATGACTGGAAAAGTGGATGTTGGAAAATGGGAAATGAGTGGAAAATGATTATTGGGTTATGCCCCTAGGTCGTGACCTTCTGGTTGAGAGGGTGAAAGTGAGCTGAAAATTGGTCAAGATAATGAAAGTGAGATTAAGAGCTAAACGTTGACAATCCCGTTAGCGTGACCTTCTGCTTGGGGATGGTCTAATAACTAAATAATAAGTGAACTGAATTGGGTGTGAATGATTATGTTCATTATTTAATAAATATAAAAGACAACAATTAAATTAGACACCGTAAAATAAATGGAATTACTTTTTCACCACAGACTTTACTCTTTTACGTACATTTTTTTCATTAATTTTTCTTATCATACCCTTTTCTTAAACGAAAACAGATTATTGGGATTTGTTAATTAGTGAAATTACATAGCTATTTGTTTATTTAGTAAGTCTTGCTTGCGACGGGTCACCATTTGTGACGGATATTTTGTTAGATAAAATGGATACAAAATGAGTTAGTGGAGAAAGGGGACCACAGGATAGTGTTGGAGAGAGAGAAAAAGTGGGTATTTTGTGAGAGAAAACGGTATCCGTCGCAAGCTTGCGACGGATAGTGCCGTTACAAATAAGAATTTGTGTTGTTTATTAGTAATTTTTATCAATGAAGATGTGATGGTTTGAATAGTTTCACTTTTTTAAGGTAACTCGTGTAGATTCATATCCACATTACACATTTCTTTTTTCACGTTTGTCAACGCGTCTTTTGTACGGTAAATATTGTTAGCTACGTATTTTCAAAAATTATAAAAATTAGATATTAATAATATACTCGTAAAGACGAATAAAACTAGATCCCACATGAATATAATTTTATGTATGTATCGAGAGAAAATCGAATTTGAATGGTTGTTTGTGAATAGTGTGTAAAATAGAAATATGTAATGTGGATTTGAATGGAGAGAGTATAAATTATCGTACAAAGAAAACAAAGAACCTTAAAATCTTTATATATTCTTATGGACAATTCCATTGATGGAAGTCTGGAAGACAAGGTATGTACATCCAATACTTCATTAATGAATCATTATAATCCAATAGGTCAGGTAGTAGTTGTTTAAGGCTCCGTTTGGCAGCGCACTCCAGGTACCTGATTTACATGAAATACTCCCTCCATTTAAGACTACATTACCACTTTGCTTTTTACACACTATTCACAAACGATCATTCAAATCCGATTTTCTCTCGATACGTAAATGAAATTATATCCATGTGGGATCTTGTTTGATTCGTCTTTACGAGTATATTATTAATATCTAACTTTTATAATTTTTGAAAATACGTAGCCAACAATATTTACCGTATAAAATACGCGTTGGCAAACGTGTAAAAAGAAAGTGGTAGTGTGGACTTGAATGGAGGGAGTAGCTTTTTTGCCAAAAGAATCAGGTAGCTTATTTTTTGGGAGTATTTGGCAAGTAGCTTATTTGATCAAATAAGCTACCTGAAATGAAATGCTACATGAGGTAGCATTTTAAATTTCAGGTACTTGATTCTAGGTTATATTACATTTTTACCCTTCAATCTATAATAAGCTACCTTTTCAGTTAGTTTACCAAACAGTTTTTTATATAATCAGTCAACTTATCAACTCTTAATTTTCAGCTACCTTATCAGCTACCTTTTCAGGTTTCAGCTACCTTTTCAGTTTTCAGGTACATTTTCAGCTTTCAGGTAGCTTTTTAGCTCGTTTTGCCAAACAGAGCCTAAGAATCAATTGATGGAAAACTACATAACGTAATAGGTGTTGAATTAGAGCCGTTAATGATACAAGACAGCTTGCGAGTAACTCGAGATCGGCTAGGTCAAAGCTCGGCTCGTATGAGCTCGACTCGAGAGCTTAACGAGTCAAGCCGAGCAAAGGCTGGCTCGGCTCGAAAAGCTCGTGAGCAGCTCGAACATTAGAGATTACATAAGATATTAATCATATTTTACAAAAATATGCTCATATTTTATAAAAATATTTTATCATTATTATATCTTTGTATCATATATATATCAAATATCTTGTTGATTTGCTGCATACTTACCTATAATCTCCGAACCTTGTTATTGAAAATATCGGAAGAAAAAAATAAAAAAATAAACAATTTTATATATATAGGCTCGATTTGGCTCGAGTTTGGCTCGAGCTCGTGTTAAAGCTCGCAAGCTTTGTAACGAGCGCATTTTTTTTCAAGCTCGGGTAAGATCGGCTCGAACTCGAGCTCGAGTTTTGGTAATCGAGCACAAGTCGAGCAAGACCAAGATCGGGCTCGGCTCGTTAAACCCCTATGTTGAATGAAGGCGGTGTTAGTGGTGAAGGGAGATACGAAAAAGGGAGAATAAAATTAATTGGATGAGAAAGTAGTGAAAAGAATAATAATGGTAAAATTGAGAAAAAAATTATTGGGTGAGGGAATGAAAAAAATTTACAAGCATAAAATTAGCATACGTGAAAGAGTAAAATTTGTAGGTGTAAAGCAGGTCCCAAAAAAATGAGACAATAAATAACCGGAACAATATTTTGGATACTTTTACAATTGAGTGAGACAATCTTTATACTTTAGGTACTTTTACCATTTACTGGCCGTGAATCCTACTAATAAAATTTATTATACTCCATATTTCTTTTTATTTTTTTATATGGTTTTCGAATTTTCTTACCATTGTCCGAAAATATTGTTTGAGACCATTATAAGAACCTTTTTTTTTTTCTAAATAGTCTATCTTTGTGTATTTAATTATTTTATTGAATTAGAAAGATTATAAGTTATGGCACAAATTGGCATTTTCATTTAAGAGTTTTTTGTTTTTAAAGAAGGTATACACTTTGCTTGTTTCTATTGCTTTCATTAATCTTTTTAATCCATATAGCCGCTTACAAACGTACTATTGATACTCCCTCCTACCTATGGTAAATGTCCCATTGTGGACAAAGTACAAAATTTATCAAATAATATAATATTTGTTTAATATTTTGGTTGTGTAAGAGTATATGGATTGGAGAAAAAAAGTGTTAAATCGTAAAAAAATAGGTAAGGGTTAAATCGTAAAAATAGGTAAGGGTTTAATCGTAAAAAAATAAGCCTAAATTTGGACAATGAAATACTTTAAAGACATATTTTCACTCCTTATTAGCTAAAACTCCGTTGATGATATTTGTTCGATTCATTTAAACCAATAAAATAATATAATTCATTCTATCTTAAACGAAAAACTTGTGGAGGTTATAAAGTAAAAATTCTCATGAAATGCAAAATAAGAGAGTTGTTTGGTTACACTCTTTTGTAAAAATGGGGGGAAGTGCCACTTCCCATGGAAATAACTTGCTGCATAAATGGAGGAAGTTGCTTACCGACTCTCCCTTGCTGGGTTGAAGTTCCTATGGAAGTGAATTCTCACATCGACAACCAAACAATTTTAGCAAATTCTAATGAATTAAACGAGAAAACTTGTTTTCCATAAATTTGTATTTCATGGGATGATGTAATTCTCGTATCAACCAAACAACCCCTAAAAATATTTAATTTGGTCACGGGCCTTGTACCACAATTTTTTTTTTTTTTTTTTTTTTTTTGGTAAAGAGAAGCGGGTTTAACCCATAAGAACGAAGCAACTACAAGAAGACGGAAGCCTACAGAAATAGACCATCCCAAACGAAACGAAAAATCAGAAAGCGAAAAAGAAACTGAAAAAGGAAACTACTCAGGAGAGTGGTTCGACACCATCCGTGGCCACGCCACCCCACAAATATCCTGCTGGGCTAATTTGCGGACTTGCGTCGGTATATTTGAGAGGTCATACCGAACTAAATTCTGGAATTGCATAACACCTTGATTTGCTAACCAATCAGCACACGAATTAGCTTCCCTATACGTGTGGTGAATTTCCACCCTCCAAGGAGAGTCCCGAATAAAGGACTGACAAATATTTATCATATGGGAGTGCGCAGACGGGATAGTCGAAGGGGATTCCATAAACCCCATAATGGTTTGCGAATCCGTCTGAATTACGAGTTTCGCGATGTTGAGTTCCATAGCAATTATCAAGCCCCTACGGAGTGCAAGCAATTCAGCCCGAGTCACCGTTGCTTCCCCTAGCTTCTCTGCGAAAGCTCCAAGAATACTACCCGAAGGATACCGAAAAATACCTCCCGCTCCCGCCTCTCCCGGATTTCCTTTTGAAGCACCATTAACGTTCAACGCTATCCAGCCCTCCGGCGGTGCAAGCCACCGAACGAAAACTTCCTTTCGACAAACCTCCGATCCCAACTTCAGAATTCGGTTATCACGGGCAAGAAGGACCTCCTTCCACCTTTCCATAAGGAAATTACCCTTGTCGAAAGTAGTCGTACTTCCCTGCCCAAAAATCCGCGAGTTACGCCACTTCCATAACCACCACACAACCACCGTAAATTTAGAGGGCCAATTCTCAATTTCAGGTGTCCGTTGTGGCGATAAATTGTGTATGACCCATTCTTTAATTGTCAAAAGACTCATAAACTCCGGTGTCTTAGCAATCGGAAATAGCTCCCAAATTTTCTTAGCTTCATTACAGTCCCGAAGAATGTGCAGGGCCGTTTCGTCTTCAGTAATACAAATATCACAACACGGATTGTCCGTCAAACCTCGCCTCATTCTGTTAGTGTTGGACATAATCCGGTTAAGTGTACGAAAAACAATGACAAAATAGTCATTTTCTCGTTCTCATCGCATGGCTTCATGCTAACTTGCCACTTGCTATTCTTGGTGCTAAATAGCTTTTTTTTCGATTATTTGTTATCTTATTTTATTTTCAGCCTTGTTTGGCAAAATTACCTGAAAAGTTATCGACAAAATAATGTAAAAGGACATGGTTTATTATTAATACTATCTTTTATATTTTTACTATTATTCTTGTATGGTTGTCGTTGACGTTGTTAGTATTAAATCATAATGACATTTTTTCAATATATTTAAAAGAGAATGAGAACAATAATTAATATATAACGATTAGGTAAAAAAATTCAAACACATATTCTCGAAAATATACTTTATCGATACAAAATTAATTCTCTATTAGACTCATACAAAAAATATTAGTTAAGTTTCACCCAAATTAAAGTAGCAAAAACTAGCAATCCTATCGCGGGTGCTAGTCATTTCCATCAACGACTCGTAAAATCTGAGGGTAAAATAGGTAGGTAAAACTGAATCGGGTACCTGATTTCTCAAATGCTACATGAGATAACATTTTATTTCAGATACTTTTTTACTCAAAAAAGTACCTGATTGTTTTGATAAAAAATTACTTCAAACAAATTAGGTACCTGAAATACATTGTCAAACGGAGCTTTAAAGTGTTTCAGTTTGTTATTGTGCTTTTTATTTTAGGAATTAATTTGATAATTCACTTAATTTAATCTACTTGATTTTTGTCAAAATCAAAAAACAATAATTGATCGGAATCGAGGGAGTAAAAACATATCACTTTACATGTGTTCATGTGTATGTATCAAATTGATGGATGTATGATGATGAATTTCATCATCCACTCCATGGTTACACATTGAGTTTCAATGTTAGATCTATGGATGAATGAAGAAATTCATCCTCCATCCATATACCACACATTGAAACTCAATGTGTGATCATGAATAAATGATGAATTTCATCATCTACTCTATGGACATCACATCAAGTTTCAATGAGTTGTCCATGGTTGGATGATGAGATTCATCCTTCATCCATGGAGTGAATAATGAATTTCATCATCAATTTATGCCAATCAAGATATAAATCGATTGAAAAGGTCATTTAATTGTTAACTTAACGAGAAATGTCTGAAATAAATTCAATCATGCAAATAACTGATTTTCGGTGATTTTAGATGATTTTCGGGTTTTAACAATTTATTTGATTTCGGGAACGACTTTGGTAAACTTTGGAGGCATTGATTCCAATTTCCAAGTCACCTTTTTTCACTTGTTTGAATCGGACTAAGCTCACCTTCTTTGCTGTAGCTGCCACTGCCAATATCTGCATAGATTAGGAGTTTCAAAACTCACCCACAACAGAATGCTTAATAGACACAACCCCAGTGTGATGACTCAAAACACAAAAGAATCCGCCTCGTTCCGTATCTATCTAACCCGGTAATCACAGTCAGAACAAACTCACATGTTTCGCAGTCAGAACCCGAGATTTTGCCACAAGGGGCTTCGTTGACATCAGAATCGCGCGTGGTCTCACTGATCACAATGGAAAGTAAAGCGCGGTCATCAACTACTGAAAAGCCATTGCCAAAAGTGGCGTTCCATCACTCCATGATAGTGGCTTCGTTGTCAGGAAACTGTGAAAAATGACCGTAAAAAACGTATCCAGAGCGTGAAAAATCCATCCCTCAAGCTTGTAAGTCTAATATTTTTCCTTCGATTGCGTTTCATGAGGGTTCCGTGTCTTGTCCCTATTATTCTCTTCTCGCTCGACTTTTTCTCAAGCACAATATTCACGCTTTCACCAGCCCTTGGAATACATCCAAATGTTTCGCAAAAGAAAACCCGAAACAGTTTCATATTGATGATCCTGGAGTCAAAATGGAAAGGCATATGAACATCAGAAAAGCCACACTGAACATTATCCTAAGATTCCTAATGATCAAGAACATCGAACATAGATATCAGCACTAAGAAGATAGTCGTAATTCGTAAATGAGTAAGATGAAGATCCCTCGACTTCTTTTTCAGTAGTTAGGTTACCATATTTCTAATGCTTTATACAGCTGTTGTTTGAAAGTGGTTATAAGCGTTCACCACTCTATGTTTGTTAAAAAGCAGAAGTCACTTGACCTAATTGAGCACCATGTTCTGCCAAACCGCAGAGGTCGTGGCCCGTGGGGCCTATATACGTCAAGCACAAATATATTATACGATTAAAACTTATGGATGAAGCTCATTTCTTCAGCTTGATCGATACAATAACTTCTTTACAAGACCTCTTAGTATCTGTACATCGGAAGTAGACGATGCAATGCCTCTGTTGAGTCTGTTCTGACTTCTAAGCAAGTAATGTTTGTAATATATGGTACCAATTATTCCCCAGTGAGATTTGATGCACATGAGTTTAGGTCAAGCAGCAATGAATTATCATCAATAAAATGTCCTGCCAAGTACATGAAGTAATACCTCAGGCAAATTTATATCCAAATCTTCACATAGCCGATCAATAGATATGCTGGCATCAACATCGTAAATACCATCACCTCGGTTTATGATGTAGCCGGTTTTTCTCTGAATTTCCTCCTGTAACCCATTAGACAGGCTAAGAGTCAGACAAAACTGTGGAAAAAGTTGAGAAAATACGCTAGCAGTGTCATAAAGATTATAAAAAATCACAGCACAGTGAACCTTGACAATGTTTAGTTGCACGACGGTGTTCTCAAAATCTCACCAAACTTTGATTCTACTTTTGCAACATTTTTTCGATAGTGAGGTGGAGGCGGATGGATGACAATAGGTAAAGAGCACGCCATAGCCCACAATTAATAAGGAAAGTTCAAGAGGTTAACAAGAGTGATTTATAAGAAGTCCGTGTAAACTATTGCTTTAAAATTCTATTTCAACTTGTTGACATTCAGAATGCAATATTTGGGTCACCCACTTCAGCCTTGTGTAGTTGTGTACATGATCCATATAAAATATATCTACAGGTAAGGTTACATCAGTTCAGGTGATCAACATTTCAAGTATTCACCAAAATTTTAGGTCTAAGTCAACTTTTGACATTCTTGTATCTGCATAAACAAATACACAGTACCATCATGATGAGCTCATAAAGCATTTAAAGATGCAGGGACATGAAAGTTCAAGATCTATTTTACCAAGTAACGTCCATCAATATATGCCATCAACCTTACAAAGGATTCACGTAGCAGTTTCAACTACACCTTATCATGCAATAACCACATAGAGCATCTCAAGACCTGAAGTTTTTCTTCGGAACAAAATGGGATTTCAGGCCACATAAGAACATACAAGCAGACATATGATGACGTGAAAGGTTCAACATTCTAGTTATCAATGTGTCAATTATTAAGAGACAAATCAGGAAGGTTACAAATAGAAACCTACCACGAAAATCCTCTGTAGTTGAGATATTGAACTCACGAACTCAAGTTTTGTGCATCCTTATTTTTTGAAGTGCTACAATGAGGGCAGTTCAGGTATATTGGTATATTTCTGTTTAGCAATGAAAATGCAGGCCCGTTATCATTAAGGTTCACATAATGGGGATTCTGTTGGTCTGCACCAGAGTATGATAAATCATGTGTTGCCTGGTCTAGTGGGTTAAACAAGCGTGGCAATCCGTTTACGGCAGGGTCACTGCCAGTCCTAGCTTCAGTAGGCCGTTCCAAATTGCCTACCTTCTCCATGTTAATAGTGTTACCATTAGATAATTGAGGAGTTCTATTGTGACCATCACTCTTACCCAATTTCACTGGGCCTCTGTGCTTACGGTTACCAATGGGACGAGTACGAGGAGATTCTTCAGGCAAGGAATCCAGCTGACCAAGCTGGTTCAAAATCTCGGGAGATAAAATATAGCGGTGGCCGCGAGGACATTCATGCTCAAAGCCAACATAAACTAGAAAGTGCCTGCAAGTAGGACTAAACCTAGTTTTTCCACTATCAGTAACACTGATATCAAAAGCACTACTAGCATTATTCGCATCTAGTAGGACCACACTCTTACTGATATCTAGCATAGAGTTGCCATCACCAAGGCTATTGTCCCTTCTTGTCTTTTGAATTTTCTGCTCCTGCAGAGGTGATTTCTTTCGATTTTCCAGATATTCGAAAATCGCCACTGGAGATAATAGTTTGCACAGTGCTGGTAACTTTTGCAGTTTACCAGGACCAGAAATTAATTGGGCCTTGGGCTGTCAAGGAGGAAATGCTGAATTAGAATTTGATCCTGCATTGACCTCTGAAAAGGTCTTTCTCATTGTAATATTTAGAAGGCCTTTACCAAAGCTAATCTTGTTTTCAGGATGTGAAATTCACAGCATTCCCATCGCCTTCAACTCCAGTTTGCAATTCTCCTGTTTCTACCGCCGCTCTATTGCTTTTCTTGGCATCCTCAGCTTCAGTTGATACTATCTTTAAGTATACTTTGGAACTTGCAGACCCTTGCCTGAGAGCATTAGCAAATGAAACACTTGCGGGATTATCGTTCTCGAGAACAATAGTCCATCTTAAAAGAAACTTCTCGCTGGGAGAGAATCCAGCTTGGAGCAATCCTTTAGAAGGTTCATAGTACCTTGCACCTCCAAGGCAAACCAGAGTCCACGGAAAAGGTTGAATAAGCCGACTCTCATTTAGTTTTGGCAGTTGTAGCATGGGGAGAAGGTTATCACAGTCAGGAAAAATATTAAATTTGATATTAGCAGTTTCAATGTCAAAAGGGTCATCTCGTAACTTTCGAGAACGGCCACAAGCACAAGCATGAAGGAAAACATATCCACTTTTATGTTTCGTGCCTGTCGCCTCCGCGGTAAGATTATCATTTTCAATATCATGCCTTTGGTGCATGCATGGTTTTCCGGTCAAACTAATTGCATCACATAATTGCCTCCCACATTTCCATATTGAAAGGCATTCCTCTTGTAGTTTTTTCAAAAATTCTTGCACACATGGGCCCTTCACCATTGACAGGAAGGCATGCAGAGCTTTTTCCAGTTGAGCTTCATGTAGTGAAGTAGGGTAGCAAGGAGGCAAATCTTTCAGATAAACGTCTTTAGCAGCTGGAAGAGCTTTCAAGCACCACAAGTATGAAAATTTTCTGTTAATCCCCTTCCCACTCTCTAATCAAGATACCGCAATATCCGGAGGATCCACAGGTCTTGCAGCAACCCCTTCAACAAGAGGTGGAGCACAGTTTCTTTGCCGGAATTTCCTTCTGATTGCACAAGTCTCATCAAAAGAAACGGATTTTCCCAGCAAAATTCCTTTCAAAATGAGATGGCTGGAAGATATCCACATCTCTGGGAAGCTCAGTGGCGAGCCTTCTAGAAGCAGCGGATGCTGCAGCTGCGGCAACAGCAACCATACCAATACCTGCAGCTGACCCACTGTCGGCAGTTGTAACCAACCCTCCTTTCCCTCTTAGGATATCAGTCTGCATATCGATGAATTCCTTAAGAGTCAAAATGTCCTCTTTCATGCCATTTTGACTATGAATTTCAAGTAACAGAGAATCTGAAGTCATCTTTTCACTCACAACATCCTCCACGAGACTTGCTGCGTAATCGAGAGACGAAGCCCTTCGGATGCCAGAGCTGTCTAAAAGCACAGCAGCTCTAGATGTGTCTAGTGTCAACAATGGAGCTGAACTAGAAATGGTCCCACTTCTTGATCCTGTAAGGCTCCTGTTTTCGGAGACAGTAAGGGGACGGCATTTTTTAATCAAAAAACATATTTGTGTTTCAAGAAAGAAAGCATTTTCTTACTCAAACTGCTTTCAGATTTATTTGCCGGCCTAGATAGCACTACGACAGAACTAGAGCCCTTCAGGGACTGATTGGACCTAACCATGCTACTCGTGCTCGACTGACTAGATGACGAAGCATCATTTGACTTCTCGGATGCAGCACTGGAGTTCACCATTTCCGAGAAATCATCAGCAAAAGCAAAGAGAGTAACAGGCGTACATTGTTCCTTCATACTCTCACAAATTCAAAGAGGCCAAATGAATTGTCATTCTAACATCTCCATTTAATCTCTAAATAAGTAAACAGGGTCTAAAATGTCATTCATCTCTACCATAACAATACCCACTAACACCAAGATACACACTTCTTAAATTTTGAAAACAATTTCGCTACTAACTCTGTAAATGCCAGTTCACTAACTACAACTTCTTACTTTCCTCTATTACCCCGACAAAAATTACTCTCAAGCAATTCAAGTACTTAGGAACAAATAAATATCTCGACCACCACAACACCACCAACAATGAGCAACAAATCAGCTACAGCATTGGCAACGTAGAAACTTCCACTCGTCTCTACCTAGAGAAACGTAGCGTAGTTCTCTGCTGTCTCAAAACTCCACCAAATATACAATACATGCTTGAGAATTTTATACTCCTTACATTCCGGTCATTCGTTATCCTATTCCATTTTTTGGTGTCTCCATCAATTGTTGTCTATTCTATTTTAAGAATGAACTTTACGAGCAATTTGATCCTTCGCACTCGTCTTAGTTCACTTGTCATTTAGTAATTGGCTCCCTCCTCTTCCCCTGGTCTTTGTGCCAAAACCAAACGACAAAACAATTGACTTGACTGGAACGGAGGGAGTAATTTCCGGTACACAAAAGCGCGAACCACATAAATACAATCACACTATACTCCATGTCTCCATCCAATTTACAAATACATTTCAACTCAAAGCGAAATATAATCAAGAAATAGGAATATCAAAACTCGTAAATGTATAATTAGATAAGTTAATAAGTATACATACTGAACATGAAGAGCATAGCTTGAAGATCCCCAAACTCAAGGTCATCAACAATGGAATCGAACTCAGAAACCTTGCGCATAGCAGGGCAATTAGTAGAAGACAGTTGAAGAAAGACGGTAGCATTATCTGCATCATGATAATAGCTAATTCTACGGCAGTCAAACCACTCCTTAGCGTAATCATTAGCTTCATCCTCATCGCCGTCGGAGAATGGAACCACGAGAGGCGTGTCAGCGGCGGCTATAACCGAAGATATCGGCGTCGATAATTCGGTTAATCCTCTGAGACGTCGGTGCGACGCCGGGATATGAATCCGACAACGGCGACACCGGTAGAAACTGGCGGAGTTGGCGGTGGTGGAATAGGAGATGGCTGCGAGTGCGGCGGCGGTAGAGACGGAGGTGAAGGAGTAGGGCGAGTAAGGACTCGCACTGAAGTGGGGCGTTTGGGTTCTTGGACTTGATGTGGGTGTCCATGGTTTTGCCAATTGGTGGCGTTTGGTTTGGGAGTTGGAATGGGGTGTATTTAATGGATTTTAATATTTGGTTGAGTTATGTTAGACCATTCTCAAGCAAGGTTAATAAGGAGGTCGACGGAGTCTTCAAATTAATGGTAGTTATGAAATAAATTAGAATTGACTTAAGTCGATTTGAGTCACAAATCGACCCAATTTGAAGTAAATTGACCCAATAATACACCCAATATGTGACATGTAATTGGTTCGAAGCATTTAAGAAAAAGAAAAGAAAAAAAAGCTAAAAAGTGATTGTTTGGTAGGGTTTATTTACCTAGGTAATGACTTTTTGCTTGAGAGTGTTTAAGTCGGTCAAGGTTAGGGATGACAGTCTCACCCTAATTCTGTGAAATTAAATGGGTGGGATATGAATTACAGTTTTTTTTAAAAATTTAGGGTGAGATATGGATATGGGTGAATTTAGGATGAGATATGGATCAAGGGCTATCAGCCTATCACCCGTTTATCACCCGGTGGATATCCTAATTAGTGTGTACGATTAATTTTTTCTAACAAAAAATAAATAATAAAAACTTTGATTAAAAACTCTTTTAATTTGTACAGATTTTTTAAAAGTAAACTTAGAAACTACTAAAAAAGCTCTTTTGTCCAGGAATATACTCCCTCCATTCATTTCCACTTGGTACTTATTCCATTTCCGTCCATTCGATTCCACTTTGCACCTTTCCTTATTTGGACAAAAAAAAGACCAACCTATCCTAATTAATACCTCATATTTACATTTTATGCCATTGTGACCCCACTCTAATCCAACATAAAAAACACCCCTAATCCATCTATTCTATCTTAATCCAACCCAAATCCCACTAACCATTCCCTCCAAATATTAAGCCCAAATAACTAACCCAACAAAACAAATTTGAAAACCCATCTTCCCCAACCACCCACATTCAATATCCATTCAATATCTACCCCATTACCAACCCATCTGGAAGCTTCCCATTCATTTTGACGGTTTGAATACCCTTTTAGGGTTTGTAAACTATACTCACTCCGTATTCTCACATTATTCGCCGCTCTCTACATCTCCCTCTCTACATCTCCCTCTTCATCTCTCTCTCTAAAAAAACCCCTTCTGAAACCCTACATCAATTTCAAATTATATCAATATTTTCATTTTCTCATCTCCTTCAAATCGTTCTTTATCATTTGTTCTTATGAGTAATTCTTCATCTTATTCTCTTCATCACCACGACATTTCTGATGATGATGATGTAACCGTTGGATTTTCTTATCCAAACACTATTGTACCGGACTCTCTTGACCCGACTGATTTTGGGACAGAGGTACCGGATTCGCTGTTTGATGGTGACGGTTTGGTTGTCGGAGGTGCTGCATGTGTTAATGATGATGATGTAGTTGATTTTGATGAGGCTAGGGTTAATGATGTCGGTAGATCTAATGTTAAGCCTGTCGGAAATGTTGAATCTGCTCTTACTCCGGTAAGAGATGAATATTTTCAATCAGAAAGTTACAAGAATTTTAAAGCTTTTGAGAAAAGATTTATACAGAGGGAGGCGGAGAAATCGGAGATTAGACATCAGTTATTCTTAGCCGACAAAGGTAAGAGAGTTGGCCCTGAACCGGGTAGCCAAAGTTGGTTAAACATGAAAAAGTTCGAGGAGAGATATCTTGCGAAACGTAGAAAAGAGAATGAGAAAAACGATTAGTTAAGTATTTCTGTTAAATTATTTAGTCTTTGTTATTTTTAAATGTTGCAGTACTTTGTGAGAAGTAAAATTAAAGGTTTAATTATTTTGTTATTGTTGTTGTAGGTATCTCAGATCTGCGATGTTGTTTATTTGAGGTATTTCCTTGTTCATTTATTTCTTTGTTCATTTATTTTGTTATTGTTGTTGTTTATTTGAGGTATTTCTTTGTTGTTGTTGTAGGTATCTCAGATCTTACATGATGTTAAAAATTCGTCTTTTTTTGTTTTAGGGTTCCCAGATCTGAGCAATATTTGAGGTATTACGTTTTAGAATGATTTTTTTTATTTAATGAGTATTTCGTCTTTTACAGTAACAACTTTCTTTCTGTGTTCTCACCTTCTTCTGCATAAAATCAATTCAATTCAGTTCCTCTTTCGTATACTGTACTTTTCTGCATATTTGATTTTCTGGGTTCTCTTAATTTATGCATTTTGAGGTAAATTTTCAATCTTTTTGTAAATCTATGTAAATTTTAGCATGTGGGTTTTGATTAGTTCATAATTTTACTGAAGATTAGTGTTTCAACATGATTGATTGTTAGTCATTTGTTTGCCTTTGTGAATTGTAATCATTCATGTGTGTTTCAATGAGCCAATATGTCCCTGGTTTGAATCAATGATATTTGTTTGCCTCTTAACATGATGTTTGTGTGTTCAATGAATTCAAGAACAGAATTAGAGTGGATGTGTATAGTTTTGGGATCATGGTTAAAGGTTTTTGTGAGGGAAATCAGTTAGGAAAAGCTTTTGAGATTTCAGCCTCTTACCATGACTGTTTTTCCTACTTGAGCCATTACTTATGATTTGTTTATGATACGTCAAACTTATTCATACTTAAAACATGACTTGTAATGTTTTTTAATGCTTCTTTAGTGACTGTTGTTGTGATTTCAGCCTCTTACCATGACTGTTTGTCTTACTTAAGCCATTGCTTATGACTTGTTTATGATACGTCAAACTTATTCATACTTAAAACATGACTTGTGATGTTTTTTAATGCTTCTTTAGTGACTGTTGTTGTGATTTCAGCCTCTTACCATGACTGTTTGTCTTACTTAAGCCATTGCTTATGACTTGTTTATGATACGTCAAACTTATTCATACTTAAAACATGACTTGTGATGTTTTTTAATGCTTCTTTAGTGACTGTTGTTGTGATTTCAGCCTCTTACCATGACTGTTTTTCCTACTTGAGCCATTACTTATGATTTGTTTATGATACGTCAAACTTATTCATACTTAAAACATGACTTGTAATGTTTTTTAATGCTTCTTTAGTGACTGTTGTTGTGATTTCAGCCTCTTACCATGACTGTTTGTCTTACTTAAGCCATTGCTTATGACTTGTTTATGATACGTCAAACTTATTCATACTTAAAACATGACTTGTGATGTTTTTTAATGCTTCTTTAGTGACTGTTGTTGTGATTTCAGCCTCTTACCATGACTGTTTTCCTACTTGAGCTCTTACTTATGACTTGTTTATGATACGTCAAACTTATTCATACTTAAATCATGACTTGTAATGTTTTTTAATGCTTCTTTAGTGACTGTTGTTGTGATTTCAGCCTCTTACCATGACTGTTTGTCTTACTTAAGCCATTGCTTATGACTTGTTTATGATACGTCAAACTTATTCATACTTAAAACATGACTTGTGATGTTTTTTAATGCTTCTTTAGTGACTGTTGTTGTGATTTCAGCCTCTTACCATGACTGTTTTCCTACTTGAGCTCTTACTTATGACTTGTTTATGATACGTCAAACTTATTCATACTTAAATCATGACTTGTAATGTTTTTTAATGCTTCTTTAGTGACTGTTGTTGTGATTTCAGCCTCTTACCATGACTGTTTTTCCTACTTGTGCCATTACTTATGTCTTGTTTATGATGCGTCAAACTTATTCATACTTAAAACATGACTTGTAATGTTTTTTAATGCTTCTTTAGTGACTGTTGTTGTGATTTCAGCCTCCTACCATAACTGTTTTTCCTACTTGAGCCATTACTTATGACTTGTTTATGATACGTCAAACTTATTCATACTTAAAACATGACTTGTAATGTTTTTTAATGCTTCTTTAGTGATTGTTGTTGTGATTTCAGCCTCTTACCATGACTATTTTTCCTACTTGAGCCATTACTTATGACTTGTTTATGATACGTCAAACTTATTCATACTTAAAACATGACTTGTGATGTTTTTTAATGCTTCTTTAGTGACTGTTGTTGTGATTTCAGCCTCTTACCATGACTGTTTTCCTACTTGAGCCATTACTTATGACTTGTTTATGATACGTCAAACTTATTCATACTTAAAACATGACTTGTAATGTTTTTTAATGCTTCTTTAGTGACTGTTGTTGTGATTTCAGCCTCTTACCATGACTATTTTTCCTACTTGAGCCATTACTTATGACTTGTTTATGATACGTCAAACTTATTCATACTTAAAACATGACTTGTGATGTTTTTTAATGCTTCTTTAGTGACTGTTGTTGTGATTTCAGCCTCTTACCATGACTGTTTTCCTACTTGAGCCATTACTTATGACTTGTTTATGATACGTCAAACTTATTCATACTTAAAACATGACTTGTGATGTTTTTTAATGCTTCTTTAGTGACTGTTGTTGTGATTTCAGCCTCTTACCATGACTGTTTTTCCTACTTGAGCCATTACTTATGTCTTGTTTATGATGCGTCAAACTTATTCATACTTAAAACATGACTTGTAATGTTTTTTAATGCTTCTTTAGTGACTGTTGTTGTGATTTCAGCCTCCTACCATAACTGTTTTTCCTACTTGAGCCATTACTTATGACTTGTTTATGATACGTCAAACTTATTCATACTTAAAACATGACTTGTAATGTTTTTTAATGCTTCTTTAGTGACTGTTGTTGTGATTTCAGCCTCTTACCATGACTATTTTTCCTACTTGAGCCATTACTTATGACTTGTTTATGATACGTCAAACTTATTCATACTTAAAACATGACTTGTGATGTTTTTTAATGTTTCTTTAGTGACTGTTGTTGTGATTTCAGCCTCTTACCATGACTGTTTGTCTTACTTAAGCCTTAACAGGTATTCATATCTTCCTTACTCTAATGTAGCTGCTGTCTAAACATCATTCATGCATGTATTAGGAAATAGACTTTGCTCGATGATGAAAAGCCTTACTGGTTTGAGAGTAAAGTTAAGTATCGTGCTTAGTTGTCTGGCCAACCCGATAAAATAGTATTGCCACCACATGGTCTACCAATGTGTGGGTGTGTGTGCTTGTTCAAATGAGTTGATTTCATGAAATTAAACAAGCTATTTTTGTTTATATGCTCAGTGAAAACAACATCAAACTGTTAGTTTGAGAGCTTCAATGTTTGTTGACTCTTTGAACATTGTATGGTCTACCCTTCAACATTGTGTGTGTGTAGGAGGCATAACTATTTTACATAACTCGATGATGAGGCCAAGTTAGGCCTGAGAGTTTATGTCAGTCCCTCCCACTTTTTTAGAACTGAAATTGAATTAAAACATCAAAGAAACAGAAACATTTGCATTGATTTCATAATTTGATTACAAGTTAAACATCTTGTCTGTCAAAATGTTTACACCCTAAACAAATTTCCTCAACAAAACCAGACTACATATCATTACAATGCAAGTTTCCTAAACATGTTGACCACCGAAACCTAAGTCACCCATTAAGTTTTCCAATCCTTCAGTGTTTCCTTGTCCTATTAAGTACTCTATGCTTTGAGTCACTAACTCTTTGTCGACTTCCAAGTTTCTTGGTAGTATTCCTAAATAAGTAAGATGATCCTTCTTCATGTGGGGTATTGCGAAATTGTTGTGACCCTTTGCCTTCATAATCTCAACCATAACGGACTGTAGTGTTAGAAATATCTTGTTCAGTTGTGTTGCACTGTAATCATTAAAAGCCTGCATCACTGAGTTAACTAATTCATCAACTGATTTGGCCCTTTCTCTTGATTGTAATGACTGCAAAGCTCTGAAAAAGCCTAGGTCGTTACAGTTCAAATCTGGTGAGTTTGGTGGTTGAAATGTTAATTCGATTTTGAACCCTTCCGTGTTCGCGACAGCCAAGAAATCAGGGTCGTTGTTGTTGATATGAGGTCTTGCGTTATCTTGTTGAATGAATATATGCTTGCTAAGACATTCTGGCCACTTTGTCTTGATTGCAGGAATAATTTGTTCTATTATGCATTGTTTTGTTACTTGCTTTGTTATTGAGTCGATTGCCTTTGTTTCTAAAGTCCCCCTCGGCCTATTTCTGCTTGATCTGACTGCTGGTAGTTGCCGTGTAAACGGAAACATTCCAATTTTCCCGTCGAATAACAACTCCCCATCCTCCGAATACACTGGTCTGCTCACTGCACACATGAACATTACTTTCGTAATGTACCTTTTAGACTGGCAGCTCCTATATGGTGGCTCCTCACCTTCGACAATGTATATTTTGTGACCGTCGTAGGTAATGTAAAACCACTTTTCATCCATATGGATGACATTGCACATTTCTGCAAATTTGATTTTGGATGCTGGGATAGCATTTAAATCAATAAAATCCTGGACAGCTTGTTCGACAATAAGACAGTTTAAAGCATGCTTGAGTCTGTTTACCTTATTTGCGTCTGTGAGTTGAGGATGTAATGGGCTTGAATGGGGTTTTAGCAATCCGTTGCAAACCCATTTATGAACAGTGCCCACTGAAACTCCCGTGTTTTCCGACACTCGTTTCATTGTATCACGTTTCTCCATATCTAGTGCCTTTATAAATTCCAGATCAGGTAGAACTCTTTTTCTGTTTGAGTTTCCAACTCTACCGCTTTCCACGTTGAGTATTTCACCCGGGTTTCTCGGATTTTTTGCCACTTTCCATATTGCTGAAACTGTTCTTTTTTTTATTCCGAACAGTGTAGCTGTTTCATTTATCAGCCCGTGACTCAGCTTCCCGTCGTGTGACCTTCTCAGCAGATGGACCGCAACTTCGTGCCTCCCAGATTCCGAGAGACATTTGCCAACCATTGCAGAACTGATTTCTAGCTTTCTGTATTTTTTTAATGGATTTTGTAAATTATTTAGGAGTTTTATGTTGTGTAAACCTAAGTGATGTAATTATGGACTGTTTATCTGGGTTTTATAGGCAGATTTTGGTACTATAATGCCTAGCCAACTGGCTGAATAGACAGCTTTTGGTGGGAAAAAACCAGATACCAAGTGTTTAGTTGGTGTTTTCAAATAGTCAAAAAATTTGGTGGGAAAAATGTTCTCACTTTATTAACCTTAATGATTTACTTTTACATAAACAGAATTAGCACTTAAACAAGCATGGGAATGTCCCCTAATAAAGCAGAAGAAACAGCCTGCACATGTACTTTTATTAATAATTTAACAGTGCGTTAAAACCCGTGCAAAAAGCATAAGTACCAAGTGGAAATGAATGGAGGGAGTAGAAACCACCAATCCTCGTGAAAAAATATTTGGAATAACTCCGCGACAGTATGACCTTTGACACAACACTCATTTCAGCATGACGAGTAAAAAATACTCTCTGATTTAGGTTAAAACCTAATTTTCTTTTGACAAAAATAACTATCACTATCCCTGCAAGCATGAATCGTGAATGTGCTTGCCTTGAGGAGATGGATACAGATTTTTCTGTTCACCAACCATGCTTTAATCTGCAAGCATGTTTAAATAACTACTTTTACCAAATAAGATAATTTATTATCTACAGATCTGTTTGGCAAATAACATTATATAAAACAGCCTTACAATGTTACATAAGACTAACTGAAATGTGAGGATTCCCTTCTATAGATTATAACCCCCCTCGACTTGACCGAGTTGAACACAACTACAAAACCTAATTTTGACGTTAAGAGTGGAGTTAAATTCAATTCTAAAACAAATTGAACTGAATTTTACCAAGTCAAACTATTTAAATGAACAGATTTTACTGAAGTGAACAAAAATAAAACCATAAATTTTCATTTGTGACGAGCATATCCGTCCGGGTCAAGTACTACCCATGTATGGTAGATAAGACAAAAGTTGAGTGCCTAGGAAGTAGCAATCTCTTTTGTCATAGGTAGTACTTAACCCGTCACAAGGGAGACTTGCTTAATATTTAATTTTAACACGACCTACATAGCCAATCCTATGTTGAAGTTAAACACAAACTCCATAGTCAACTCCTATGTTGCTTATACCACACCTTCAACCATCACATTCGAATTCTGATGGACTAGAAATCAATTCAAAGATCTTAGCTTATCACCTACCTGAATGGCTGAATTTATTACTCAAAAATTCAACTTCGATTAGAGGGCCTCTT
Source organism: Silene conica (assembly GCA_029255685.2). Taxonomy (NCBI): domain Eukaryota; kingdom Viridiplantae; phylum Streptophyta; class Magnoliopsida; order Caryophyllales; family Caryophyllaceae; genus Silene; species Silene conica. The sequence continues at coordinate 84,178,315 of CM055313.2, forward strand.
CATATGGGAACCACCGCGAGCATAGACAACGAACATATTTTTCAATTATTGCTTTTGTGAGGTACTTTTGCATTCAATATCTCATTGTTTATAGATGGAGAAAATTGTTACGATTTTTCACTTTTTCTACATTTGATCGGAGAAGTTCTGAATTAAGGATATGCCATGTGTGGATAGGCTAGGTCAAAAATAGGAGTTTGGAAGGTAGGGCTTGTTGGAGGGTGCAAATGGTGGTGGGGTAAGATGATGAAGATTATGAAGGTGATGGGTGAAAATGATGAAGATTGTAGGTGTAGATGGTGAAACTTCAAGCACTGGACGAAATAATTAACAGAATCTATTACAGAGGGACGTGCGCTAGAATTTTAAAAAGGCATAGGGGTACCGTATAGAGTTTCTAGAAATGAGGGGTACCTTTTAGGATTGCGAAAAACATAGAGATACCATTTAGAATATCCCAAAAACAAATTACAAAGTCTAGACCAGTTTGTTAATTTGATTTTTTTTCTACACATACGCAGGCTTTATTTCAGTTTCTGAATAATTTCAAATTACATACATGACAATATTCACAACATTCAACATGAAGACCCTACATGCTTGCTAAGGCCTCAACTAGCAAAGTAACAAAAGAATCTAAAAGGAACTGATTTATAGCTACAGACATAAAGCTTCATATGTAAAGGACTAAAGACATACCAGTGAAATGGATTGTTGAGTCTTCCAAATTAGTACAAAAGCCGTACTGCCAAAATGAGTTGTTGAGTGATCTTGATCAATGCGAACGCCATGTTAAAATGAGTAGTTGGGTGATCCTCCCCCCATTGAAATTAACAGATCCAAAAGGCTGATATGCTTCCTACACATATCACACAGAAGAATGTCAATTGACCTTAATGTCCATCTTAATGAACAGTGGACTGAGTGAAGTTGGTTTCATTTGGACAGACCTTGGAATTCCATTACAGAATTAAGAGTTTGGCTACACTGCAGCACTTCCCTAGAACGAGTGCAGCTCATTCATGTAATCTTTGATGTTCCCGTACAACTCTGGAAATGTGGAATAAAGGTGTTCCATACTGATGCTGGATGATAGGTCACAACAAGCCCTGAATGGCTACAGAAATGAAAAAAGGCCATGATTATAAAAGTTAAAATGTAGCGGGAGAAGTCTCATGCACGGACATATTGTTACAATATTAGCACTATTTACCATTACGGCATTACCCAATTAACCCCAATGCCTCAAGGGCTCCCGGCTTCCACAAGTAGCACGATAAGGTGGTCCAGACGTACGTAATTTCACCCTTGTTTAGAACCACAGACTCTTTCGGGATGGTCAATAATGCAGATTGTGTCGAAATATTAATCAATAATATTAACACTACTTAACAAGTGAAAAAGAAAACTAAGATGTCCTTTTTAATGTAAAAATATATATCCTGATTGTTTGGAATTGCATCCTTTTTCAAAAAAGGAGGGAAATCTTTGACAAAATAGGGAATTCTAAAATCTTTGACAAAATAGGGAATTCTAAAAAGCGTGAGGGGTTATAAAGAATCGGGATTAAACAATTGCTATTTTTTTTTTAAAATCCTCCTAGTTTGAGTAGTCCCAAAATGAAACATCTTATTTTTGTCAACAAGAACAAATGACAAAGCCTTAGTCCCACAATATTTACGATGAGCTATGTTACTCCTACTCTTCATGTTCCCTTGCATGCCCGAGTTCGACACTTGATCCTTGAACAATGACATGACACTTGGGCACCTCGATTTAAGCAATATGCATATATTTCCTAAAAACAACCGAATCTGACTCTTGAACACACGCCATTGCCGGATACTTCTAAACGAGTAACATGGATAGTAAGCAAACAAGAATCGACATATACAACTAACATCACGTAACACTGACACGAAATTCTACTACATAACATAAACGGAGCATTTTAATACCATGAATCCAGGTTAAAAGCATGTTTTGTATATTCATAAAAGAAAATATCCCAGAGCTTTACAGGAGTACCACCCTTCACAATTCACTCTTAGAATACTTGGAACACAGCCAGATTTCAAAAGGCTTGGAGCTCTTTAAGTTCATGACATAAGTCTGACTTGCTACTCAATTACAAAAGGATAAGAAAATAAGTAAATATCTAAAACTCAACCAATTCTTCAACATTAACTCTTTCCCTCCACAATACCCTTTCCCTCACCATACTCTCATTAATTCCCCAAATATTCATATCGGTTGAATCACCCTTATCCATGTTTGTTTTGGCCGTCCCCTTCCCCTGACAATATTATCCATTCCCCAACTCTCAATTCTTCACCGGTGCCTCAGGTGCTCCCCGCCACACATGGCCAAACCACCTTAAACGGTTTTCCCTCATCTTATCTTCAATCGACGCAACACCTACTTTTTCCCGGACCACCTCCTTCCTCAACTTATCATCCCTTGAGCGGCCAAGCATCCAGTGAAGCATATGCTTCTCACTCCTAAACGCAGTGCCGCAGTGGTGAAAGCTGGAGACTGGAGACTGGGGAACCCATATTTTACAGATTCCTTTTTTGTTACTCAGGTTGTTCGCAAAACAACGTAGTTAGTCACAAAATTGAGCCGCTAAGGTAGTGGAAAAGGATTTGACAGTTAGATGTTGAGAATTGAGATGTGGACAAAGTACAAACAGTAACAAACATCTGTTCAGTTTCATTACTCCAAAACACACTTAATAGTTTAGACTCCCTAATTTATTTTATTGACCTCGCAAAAGCAAAAGCAGCAGCAGCAACAAGTCAACAAGTTTGGGGTCTGCTAACATGAATCATCATTTGGCATTGTTACTAACATAGACAACCGAATTATGATGTTTTTAAAAAAAATATGGTGTTTGAATTAATCATTATAATATTATGTCACAAACAATAAAGTAAGAAAAACTAAAGAGACACAGTTGACAGAGAACCTACCTCAGGATGGACAAAAGCACCGTTAGGAGTTCAGTGGAGTTATAGAAACCTGATCAACATCCTACCATGGCATACACTATGTATTACTGAAGCTCTCAGTCTGTGCTGCTCCCTTTGCAATGACCTGCAATGCTGTGCCTTGCATGAGCCAGCCAGTTAACTCAGGCTCGGGTTCAAAGGGTTTAAGAGGATTGAACCCCTTATCTTTGACATCAATGCCATACACAAAGGGCAGCCTGATGGAGATGGAGCTCTCAGGAGGCAAAATAACTTGACATCCTAGGCTGAATTGAAGTGGCTGATTATGGTCTATAACACCGGTAGGTTGATGGGAAGCCTGTACAAGAGAAAGGAATGACAGAATGATATAAAAAGAAGAAATGGAATATGCTTAACCGCTACATGTCTGGTGTTTTAGTACCTTCAACAATGTCTACTCAAAAACTGTAATCTATTGGGATGGCTAAGGGTGGTGTCGATATATGAAAGATTTACGCAGACAATTGGTGAACATGTGGGTATACTTTAAAAATCAAATATGACGCACTCCATCCTCCAACGCATAGAGATCAAGTGACATGCATACCTCAAAATGTACTACAGGGTTCGCTGCAATGACAATTGGAAAAGGAGGGGTAACCTGAAAGAAGTATAAAACAATATAACCAAGCATCAGGCATGAATTTCTCCAATGAACTCAATCATGCATTATTTGTAAAGGTTATTCGATTATGAAGTATAAGAGGGAACACACAAGAAACGAAGCATGGGAAACTAATCACATAGCTATGTATAGCACCACAGCCATATAGCTGGTACAAGCATTATTACCAATGCCATTACTTGGATAATGAATTTTCACTAATCAGAAAAGGAAAATGGAGGGACAAAACACTGTTTAGAGCAGCAGCCTCTTTGGAGGCACAGGTAATGATGTTCTGATGGTATACGATCTTATTTGACTCACATAGCACAGGGACATGAGACGAAGGTTCAAATGGAGCAATTATAAGTAGTCAACAGTTATAAGGTTATAGGTATCATGATTTAATGATTTTAGTAAAAGCATCATCACTTGACATTTTGCAACAGTCATGGCAGAACAAAAGTTATTGACCAATAAAATTGACAATAAGTAAATAGCACGCCATAGGAGCCATACAAAAAAAATGGAAAGTTCAAGAGGTTAACAAGAGTGATTTATAAGAAGTCCATGTAAATTATTGCTTTAAAATTCTATTTCAACTTGTTGACATTCAGAATGCAATATTTGGGTCACCCACTTCAACCTTGTGTACGTGACCCATATAAATATATCTACAGGTAAGGTTACAGCAGTTCAGGTGATCAACATTTCAGGTATTCACCAAAATTTTAGGTCTAAGTCAACTTTTTACATTATTGTATCTGCATTACTGCATAAAGCAAATACACATTACCATCATGATGAGCTTAAAGCATTTAAAAATGATGCAGGGACATGAAAGTTCAAGATCTATTTTACCAACTAATGTCCATCTATATATGCCATCAACCTTACGAAGGATTCACGTAGCATTTTCAACTAAACCTTCTCGTGCAATAACCACATAAAACATCTCAAGTCTTGAAGTTTTTCTTTGGAACAAAATGGGATTTCAGGCCACATAAGAACATACAAGCAAATACGTGATGACGTGAAAGGTTCAACATTCATGTCACCAACTGAGACCAAACTGTACTAGTTATCAATGTGTCAATTATCAAGAGACAAATCAGGAAGGTTACAGGAGTAGAAACCTACCACAAAAATCCTCTGTAGTTGAGATATTGAACTCGCGAACTTCAAGTTTTGTGCATCCTTATTTTTTGAAGTGCTACAATGAGGGCAGTTCAGGTATATTGGTATATTTCTGTTTAGCAGTGAAAATGCAGGCCCGTTATCATTAAGGTTCATATAATGGGGATTCTGTTGGTCTGCACCAGAGTATGATAAATCATGTGTTGCCTGGTCTAGTGGGTTAAACAAATGTGGCAACCCGTTTACGGCAGGGTCACTGCCAGTCCTAGCTTCAGTAGGCCGTTCCAAATTGCCTACCTTCTCCATGTTAATAGTGTTACCATTAGATAATCGAGGAGTTTTATTGTGACCATCATTCTTACCCAATTTCACTGGGCCTCTGTGCTTACGGTTACCATGTTCAATGGGACGAGTACGAGGAGATTCTTCAGGCAAGGAATCCAGCTGGCCAAGCTGGTTCAAAATCTCGGGAGATAAAATATAGCGGTGGCCACGAGGACATTCATGCTCAAAGCCAACATAAACTACAAAGTGCCTGCAAGTAGGACTAAACCTAGTTTTTCCACTATCAGTAACACTGACTTCAAAAGCACTACTAGCATTATTCGCATCAAGTGGGACCACACTCTTACTGATATCTAGCATAGAGTTGCCATCACCATGGCTACTGTCCCTTCTTGTCTTTAAATTTTCTGCTCCTGCAGAGGTGATTTCTTTCGATTTTCCAGATATTTGAAAATCACCACTGGAGATAATAGTTTGCACAGTGCTGGTAACTTTTGCAGTCCTCTTACCGCCTTTACCAGGACCAGAAATAAATTGAGCCTTGGGCTGTAAAGGAGGAAATGCTGAATTAGAATTTGATCCTGCAACGACCTCTGAAAAGGCCTTTCTCATTGTAATATTTGGAAGGCCTTTACCAAAGCTGATCTTGTTTTCGGAATGTGAAAAATTCACAGCCTTCCCATGGCCTTCAACTCCAGTTTGCAATTCTCCTGGTTCTACCGCTGCTTTATTGCTTTTCTTGGCATCCTCAGCTTCAGTTGATACTATCTTTACGTCTACTTTGGAACTTGCAGACCCTTGCCTGAGAGCATTAGCAAATGAAACACTTGGGGGATTATCTCTCTCGAGAACAATAGTCCATCTTAAAAGAAACTTCTCGCTGGGAGAGAATCCAGCTTGGAGCAATCCTTTCGAAGGTTCATAGTACCTTGCACCTCCAAGGCGAACCAGAGTCCATGGAAAAGGTTGAATAAGCCGACTCTCATTTAGTTTTGGCAGTTGGAGCATGGGGAGAAGGTTATCACAGTCAGGAAAAATATTAAATTTGATGTTAGCAGTTTCAATGTCAAAAGGGTCATCTCGTAACTTTCGAGAACGACCACAAGCACAAGCATGAAGGAAAACATATCCACTTTTATGTTTTGTGCCCGTCGCCTCCGTGGCAAGATTATCATTTTCAATATCATGCCTTTGGTGCGAGCATGGTTTTCCGGTCAAACTAATTGCATCACATAATTGCCTCCCAGACTTCCATATTGAAAGGCATTCCTCTTGTAGTTTTTTCAAAAATTCTTGTACACATGGACCCTTCACCATTGACAGGAAGGCATGCAGAGCTTTTTCCAATTGAGCTTCATGTAGTGAAGTAGGGTAGCAATGAGGCAAATCTTTCAGATAAACTTCTTTAGCAGCTGGAAGAGCTTTCAAGCACCACAAATATGAAAATTTTCTGTTAATCCCCTTCCCACCCTCCAATAGAGATACCGCAATATCCGGAGGATCCACAGGTCTTGCAGCAGGACCTTCGACAAGAGGTGGAGCGCCATTTCTTTGCCGTAATTTCCTTCTGATTGCATAAGTCTCATCAAGAGAAACGGATTTTCCCAGCAAAATTCCTTTTAAAATGAGATGGCTGGAAGATATCCACATCTCCAAGCTGGGAAGCTCAGGAGTGGTGGTGAGCCTTCCAGAAGCAGCAGATGCTGCAGCTGCCGCAGCTGCCGCAACAGCAACCATACCAACGCCAGCAGTTGAGCCACTGTTGGCATTTGTAACCAACCCTCCTTTCCCTCTCAGGATATCAGTCTGCCTACTGATGAATTCCTTTAGAGTCAAAATGTCCTCCTTCATCCCATTTTGACTATGAATTTCATGTAACAGAGAATCTGAAGTCATCTTTCCACTCACAACATCCTCCACAAGACTTGTTGCATAATCGAGAGACGAACCCCTTCGGATGCCAGAGCTGTCTAAAAGCACAACAGCTCTAGATGCGTCTAGTGTCAACAATGGAGCTGAACTAGAAATGGACCCACTTCTTGATCCTGTAAGGTTACTGTTTTCGGAGACAGTAAGGGGCCGGCATTTTTTAATCAAAAAACGTATTTGTGTTTCAAGAGAAGAAAGCATTTTCTTACTCAAACTGCTCTCGGATTTATTTGCTGGCCGAGATAGCACTACAACAGAACTAGAACCCTTCAGGAACTGATTGGACCTAACCATGCTACTCGTGCTCGACTGACTGGACGACGAAGCATCATTTGACTCCTCGGGTGCAGCACTAGTGTTCACCATTTCCGAGAAATCATCAACAAAAGCAAAGAGAGTAACAGGAGTACATTGTCCAGGGAATAAGGCTGGATACAAACCTAAGCCTGACATGACAGATATTGGAGAGTTGTTACGACTTGAGATGTTGCTACCTCTTCGTGGGGAAGGACTCTTGGAAGATGTTGCTTGAGTAGTACGTGATGATGACGATGAAGGCCTGCCAAGTGATGGCAATATACTATGTGACCTTAAAAAGGGTACTAAGGCATGTTTTGCAGACTGCAGAACTCGCAATATCTTCAAATTCTGGGTATCAAAACTTGCGCCCTCTTGGATATAAATAATTACATGGCATACCTGCAATTGGGTTGCAAATTATGCCTTAATGTCATGGAGTTCAGTAACAGGCATGAACAATGGCATCAAAACGAGCAAACTATTACAGGAGTCAATAAAGTTGCTATTTCAATTAATTCAGTGCAACCTTTCTTGTTAGCCTTGTACAAAAGCGGAAGGAGATAACACAATGACACTAATACGTCAGTAATTATTTTGTCACTTGCCTACCATCAGTCTAACACCCATTCTGCTTCTTGGTCTGAAAATTGACCCTACAGTAGAAGTAACTACATAGATACATTCCCAAAAAAAAAAATGAAAACAAATAAAGATAGAGTGAGGGGTGCATTTAAAACGTTGTGGAAATTTTATCTTCTATAATAAGGACAAAAGAGTAAGACGTCAAGAAGTCCCCATAGTGGAATAATCACTTCCTCGTCTCACCGTTTGAACATCTTATCTCGGTTGTATGTTACCATTAACTAACCATAGGGTTATTGAACATGGAGTAGAAGAAACATTTGTGCCTTTAGGAAATACATATGTACGGAAAAAACACACGAATTTCTACACATGATTACATGGGAACTCGTGCAAATAGGCAAATACCGCCTGTTTTATCCATTGACATTATCTTAAACATATAGCAACATTGTTGTTTGGAACGGAGAAAACTTTCGATTAACTTGAGACCGAGAACTTCCACTTTGAATTATACCGTTATCAACCCTGATGAAAGCCAAACTTCATACTCTCAGAAATTCAAAGAGACTAAATGAATTGGCAATCCCTAAATAGGGTCTAAATGTCATTCATCTCTACCATAACAATACCCGCTAACACCGAGATACACACTTCTTGGGTCTCGAAAACAATTTTGCTACTAACTCTGTAAATGCCAGTTAACTAACTACAACAACTTCTTATTTTCCTCTATTACCCCAACAAAAATTACTCTCAAGCCATTCAAGTACTTAGGAACAAAGATATATCTTGACCACCACAACAACGCCAACAATTAGCAATAAATCAGCTACTGCATTGGCAACGTAGAAACTTCCACTCATCTCTACCTAGAGAAACATAGCGTAGTTCGCTGCTATCGTAAAACTCCACCAAATATACAATGCATGCTTCAGAATGTTATACTCCCTCTGTCCCGATCATTTGTTGTCCTATCCCATTTAGGGGTATCTCACTCAATTGTTGTCTATTCTATTTTAAGAATGAACTTCATGAGCAATTTGATCCTTCACACTCAACTTAGTCACTTGTCATTTAGTAATCGGCTCCCTCCTCGTCTTTGTGCCAAAACCTTGACGAAACCAAAGGACAACGATTGACCGGGACGGAGTGAGAAATTGTCCAGTACACAAAAGGGCGAACCACATAAGAACAATCGCTATACTCCATCCAATTTACAAATAGATTTCATACTCAAAGCGAAATATAATAATTAGATAAGTATACATACTGTGAACATGAAAAGCATGGCTTGAAGATCCCCAAACTCAAGGTCATCAACAATGGAATCGAACTCAGATACCTTGCGCATAGCAGGGCAATTAGTAGAAGACAGTTGAAGAAAGACGGTAGCATTATCTGCATCATGATAATAGCTAATTCTACGGCAGTCAAACCACTCCTTGGCGTAATCATTAGCTTCATCCTCGTCGCCGTCGGAGACGGGAACAACGAGAGGCGTGTCGCGGCGGCTAGAACCGAAGATATCGGCGTCGATTATTCGATTAATGAGGTCTGACACGTCGGTGCGACGCCGGGATATGAATCCGACGACTGCGACACCGGTGGATACTGGCGGAGTTGGCGGTGGTGGAATGGGAGATGGCTGCGACTGCGGCGGCGGTAGAGGCGGAGGTGAAGGAGGAGGGCGAGTAAGGACTCGCATTGAAGTGGTAGGGTTTGGGTTCTTGGACTTGATGTGGGTGTCCATGGTTTTGCCAATTCTAGTTTGATGACGTGCAATGCTGCCTTGATTTCTTCCTATTTACCTATTTGGTTTTTTTTTTTTTGAGGTTTTTTTTAACGAATACTCCATAAATCATTTCATTAATAAAAAGTCACGTGATATTTATAAAATATGTTAAATTTGATGAGATACACTTTATATAAATCCAACAAAATAAATTTTCCATAAAACAAAGACTTTTAAATTTAATTTGCTCCATTTCTATATATCTTCTATTATATCGGTGTTTCATAGTACAATTTTTTTCACTGAGGTTTTTAGATCTCGTGGAATTTTGAAGAGAATTTATTTTGTCTAATTTGAAAGATTGTACATTTGTACCTGATAGTTTGATAGTATTTGTAGTACCGTATGATAAACATTAGGGCAACTATCATTCGCATATTATCAATTAACAAAGATTATGAACCTGCTTACAATTGTTGAAAATTATTAAGCGGTATGTTAACTATAGGAAAAATACGTATCCGCTTAGCAAGTGTAACTCTCTCAAACTTCGTAGTTGGACTTTTGAAAGGAAAAAAATAGGATTAATTAGCAAGAATAATCCATACTATTGGTGGTCTTCTAATAACTTCAAACTTCATTTTAACCCACAATAAACCTTATTATTAGGGGTTGTTTGGTTGACATAAGGGAATTAAAGTTCCCGGGAATTTCAAGTTCACGTGAATTTCCAATTCACGTAAATTCTCAAAAAGTGTTTGGTTTGCATATGGAAGTTAATTCATGTGGGAAGTTTCAATGAGCAAGGGGGTCTTGGTGAGTAACTTTCTACATAATGGAGGAAGTAGATTAATGTGGAAAGTTCTACTTACCATGATCTTGTCAAACAAACATCATCATAGTTTTACACTTCCTAGGAAGTATAAAATCACGTGATCTCAATGAGTAACCAAACAAACCCTTATTCTCATCTTCTCATATTACACCTAAATAATTAATAACCCGTTAAATCGAGTTAAAATGTGCATGTGTGTCCCCATTTGTACTTAAGGAGCATCAATCCCTTCATTAACATTAAAAAAAAAGGCATCGTAAATGACAAATCACCATAAATCACAACTTCACAAACCATCAAGTCACCTCTACTTCCAGCAACAACGCCCACCATTAAGCCGGAGCTTGTTAATTACACTAAGTGATATTTATTGAAAATAAAATAAAATTGAAAAGCCAAAGAATCCAAAATAACGACTTATTAAATTAAATAACACTTGATAATTACAACAACTATTATTCATTAAAAATAAATTGGAAGCTTACATTTCATCAACGACAATAACAATGGCAAAATACGTAAAAAAAATATTATCACCATATAAAAATACATGACTACAACATTATCGGTACAACTCAATCAATTGATTTCAAACTGATAAATAATGCTTCAATTATTTCACCTCAAGTATTATGAGACGAAAAGAGCATATTATTATGGAATAGGCCAGGAGGAGTATTTAGGTGACTTATTGCTTGTGCAACTCAATAATCCAATAATTGCAAACACAACAAACAAACCTAACGTCTAAAAACCCAGCTGCGTGAGATAATGCAGTAAATTCCTCTCTTGTCCTTTCTTTTCCTTCTTCCATTTGTGTTAACATTGCTATATCCATTTGACTAACTGCTTTTGCTTCAATTGTTGGTAGGGGCATTTCTGGAAGCATTCCTTCTATTATTATAACTTTCCCCTTTTCTGGTAGTGATGCATAACAATTTTTTAGCAAATGTATGCACTTGTCATCATCCCAATCATGTATGATACACTGTAAAAAAAATGTATAAACTTCATTGTCAACCTTTTAAGCAAACAATTATTGTAACATTAAATTACAGTAAATTCCCCTTAAAACGGATTTCCATCTTAAAGTAGAACAAATCAAATAGCACCACATTTAAAATAAATAAGCCGGCCAAAAGGAATTTGTAATCCTTAGGCATTACATTTTTGTCATATCTATCATATAATTCATATTAATCCGTTTAAAATTGATGGGATCTACCTGTCTTAAACAAAAATTTGTATAAAATAAATGGTTTATTTGAAAATTAAGTACCTTAATTAAAATAGCATCTCCTTGTGGAACACTCTCAAACATATCTCCACTAATATGCTCCACACCTGTGATTGATAATCAATCAACTAGTTAGCATCACAAGAAATTTTTAAATTTATGACGTGTATTATGTTATTGTACATTCGAAAAAAATTAGTCTTAACATTAATTATCGTTAATAATAAAACGAAAACCCAAGTAAAATAAAGAAGAAGCTATTAGTTCATGAGTTAGGGTATACAATATTAATACATTCGACCAAAATATGCAATAAGTTTTCTAGAATCGATGTACAAGACTTCGTAGAATAGTTTGTTGAGTCTATTGTTGAACGATTTGCTATGTTTTAATGTTTGTGTCGTAGAATTGAAAGGCAGAGGGAACTAACTAGTAACAACAGTAGCAGACTAGCAGTCGCTACCCAAACACAAAAAAAGTTAAAGAAATAGTGTGTCCTAACACAAATGATGACCTTATAACATATTAATACGGAGAAGATTATCATGTCCAGTTGACAACAAATATTAACCCAATTTATTTTTAAGTCGAAAAAAAAATAAAAAATTGAAGAATAAAAAAACGGAGATCTTAATCGATTGTATTGCCGTCACCAAATTTCATATATAACTGCAATAATATGGGTAAACTATTAACTGGCAAGTGGGAAACAATCGAATTATTTAAATTAAAAAAAATAATTAGAATATAGTCAAAGGACATTCAAAAATATGCTGTGATTTTTACGGGTAGCAAAACTAGTGTTTTTATTAGATTGGAATTTTTTTAATATTCATACTTCAGATCCTAATTTTGCTTCTATATAAAAGCGATTATATAAGACAATAATGATTGGTTTTACGGATTTATCCATAACAGAACAAAAATAAATAAACTTGCGAAGACAAAATGATACCGAGTACTAGTTAATGTGGATCATAGATACGTACCAGGAATTGAAAGGGCTTTTTGAATGACATGCGGTAGATCAAAATTGATGCCGTTAATTGAAGGATACTTAGTAACAATGTTACGAATAAGATGACCAAAACCACCAGCAACTTCAACCAACTGTTTAACATCCTTAAAACCATGATATTTTTCCATCAAATATTTCATTCTTATTGTCGAATAATTATGCATTGCCGTATTAAATATTTGATTGAAATTTCCATCAATTGATGCATACTCAAATGCACTCTTTCCATGTGCCATGTGAAATGGGTTCCCTCCCTCTAGTATTGCATCCTTGAGTTTACTCCTGAAAAAACAAGTTCTTCTATAAGACCGTCACTCGTCTCCATAATAATATTAATTCTTATTTTATTAAGAGTAATGTAAGGTATTACCTTTTACGTATGATGAACTGAAACAGTCTCACACTATTAATAATAAATAAATTATCTTCTTATATAATGAAGCATTCATTTATAAATAATGTAAATAAATTATCTTTAAAATATTTGGTTACCAATTTAATGAATTTTACATGATATAATTGAAAAGGCCACGTGGTATACGAACTACGGAGATTCAGTAATAAATAATAACAACGTCTTATCTTTCATATTCGAGTCCTTGATAAAATAAGGATATTGCTTTTTTACATGCGAATTTACAATTTTATTCTTGTCATTTTTACCTCTTCTTTCTCTCAAACCCCAACAAATCCAATTTCTAACAATCACCCCACACCATTCACCACCTAAACCACCTTCCGCCACCGTCCACTAATTTTTCACCAAACTTTTCATCCCCGCACTGCCCAACATGTCATGGAAGTTTTTTGCTGATTCGTAGATACGTATATGACAAATGCCAATAGAGCGCACCTCACAAGGCATTCCAGAGAAGGAGATATCGAACAAGTTGCCTAAAAAGTCTTGTTTATGATGGATAATATCCGTCACAAACTAAAAACAAATAAACTCTTTTATCTCATAATAATAAAGTAAATGGGATGACAAGTGGAAAAATATAATGGAACACTGACATACTCATAGGTTTTAACACTTTTTAATAAATTAGAACACATTTTATTACATTGAATATCACTAGGTCTCTATTCGCAAATTTTATTCTACGACAATCGTACGTATTACCAACCAAAAAGTGACAACCTTTTGATAAATAATTACCACTATTAATTAAATATTGACCACCTTTTCAGGTTAAAAAATGAACTATTTTTTCGAAGTGGTCACTATTTATTGAAAGGTGGTTACTTTTTATCAAAAGATACTAACATTTTGCAAAAAAAAAAATAAACCCAAATAATAGAGACCGTCACACAAGATAACTAGCTACTGTTTTTCATTGTTTATAACAGGTGTCTAGGTTTAAAAAGATTTGTTTTTATTAATAACTGGTGTCTTTGACTTATACCTGTTAGCAATGGGATTCGAACTCACGACCACTAGGAGGATATTTAATAGATGTACCATTGAGCCACAAGATATTTATTGTAGATTTATTGAGATAACATTTAATTATCTACTATTTATCAATATTTGGGGTCGCAAAAAACCGTCTTTTAAACCAATTTTTTTAAAGTTTGGGGTAGCGGCTGCTACCCCTTGCTCTAAGGTGGGTTCGCCCCTGTCTATGACACCACCCTCATTTACCCCCCGGTGTCTTTAATATATTTAAGTAGATATTGATAATTATTATTTAAAGAAAGAGTTAGGCGGTGGATTATGGTATGTTAAGATATAGAGGTATGCATGTATTACTCGGTGAATCTAGGAGAATTAATTAAACAATATATTATTTAAGATTAATTTATTATTATTAGTTATTAAATAAATTGAAAATTAAAATATAGGAAACCAGATTCAGGAGGACAGGTTTCTTAGTTATTAAATAAATTGGAAATTAAAATATAGGAAACCGGACTGAGGAGGACAGGTTTCTTAGTTATTAAATAAATTGGAAATTAAAACATAGGAAACCGGATTCAGGAGGACAGATTTCTTAGTTATTAAATAAATTGGAAATTAAAACATAGGAAACCGGATTCAGGAGGACAGGTTTCTTAGCTACAATATAAGAAACCGGATTTTGAAGGACGGGTTTCTTATTTAAACATTGGAAACTAGTTATATAAAATCACTGGTGTCTTATATTAAGAAATCTGTTAGAAAAACAACAGGTGTCTTTTAATTGATGTCTTAGGCCTTTTTTGTAGTAGTGTAGATAACTCAAGTGTATGCAGTTCACGGGAAAGAGGAAGCAAATGTTCCTCCCGCCAAAGCCAGGAGGAGCAAGCCATGCACCCGTTGCCCTCCACCACCCACATTGCCGCCTATATAAAGAGGCCTTAGGCCATCATTTATTTCACCATCTTTTTGTTCATAAATATTGCAAATGGTGTTAGTTGGTAGTTGGGTTAAACCTTAAAACTTGTAAAAATGTAGGAGTTGAGAGGTCACAGGTTCGACTACCAGTTGGAGCGATGACCACTTGGCCAATGCAGCCTCCCAGAAGAGACTTACATTGTCCACGTGGTGGTGAAGGAATGCATGGGTCGAGGGATTCACCCCATCGTCTTCAAAACATAAAAAAAACCTTGTAATTTATGTATTTCTTTCTCAATATACTACATATTATTTAGTGATATTTTACAATTATTCCGCCCTTTTATAATTTCCTATTATATATCGTTTTCCTTCAATATTAATACCGTTGTAATACTTTGTTCGTTGGGAGTTTGCCTGACGGGTTAAAAGATTATGACGGGTTTATACCCATCATAAGTAAAACGAACTGGCCGGATAGAACCATTTGTTTATATGGATTTTGCCTAAAAAAAATACTCCACGTTATATGAATTTTCTAACTTAAGTGTGTTAGCAAAGTTATAAACTATGGTATGCTGATGACCTGAATTCAAATCTCGTCAGCATCTTATAATATTAAGTGCACGTTTCAAAATGTGAGAATGAAATATACACATACCGGCTTAGACGGAAGGCCTTATGCGCGGCCAAAGAAAGCAGGGGATTAAGACACACCCCTTCCTCATCAGGCACCAAGTACTTCCCAGCCGGAGAAAGCCCATATCGTCTCACAGACCGACCATCAACCTTATCAAGCGAGCAAGTAAGAAGTTTATTAGATGCAAGAAGCCTAAGGATCCTGTCCAACATGGACGCGCTATCCTCTGGCTTCTTACAAGACAACTGAGCTGCAATATCGGCTGCAGACATCTGACAGCCGGGTGCAGCTCTAGCCAAAATGCCTAGGAGATTAAGCTCCAAGGCAACATTTAACACAGTAGGAAATATACTCGACGTTATTAAATAATCTGCGTAATTTACGTGCTCTTCTTCCTCTATTAACACCTCTTGAACACTTCCATTTGCATATTCGTTTTGAAAGGGTGTGATGCAATTAGTTTTGAGATTACGATCGTTTGCATTATCAACTGCAGAAATGGTACCCATATTACTCTTGTTGTTCTTGATTATGTGTAATAAAAAAAATTGGGTGTATGTGGAATAAGTAAATAATATGATGATACTAACTCACTATATATACTTGTTACTATTTCTTAAATTTATAAGGCTCCACAATAATGAACAAAAGGTAGAATTTTTACGTATAGAAACGATTAATCCCTCCAAATCGGAGTGCTGGTTTCCTTTGCTTTTTGTAGAAAAAAATAAGGAAATGATTTTAGACCACACAAAACACCCGACCCAACGTTGAATTGATTTTGGATCATAAAAAAGTTACTAAAAAAGGAAAAAAGAAACATCACTAAACTAGAATTAAAGAAAAACACGAACCAAAACACTCCGACTCGGAGGGATTATTTATTTATATTGTGCTCTCTCCTACTTATTTTAAATATTTACAAAAATTAAGAAAAATAGTTAAATAATAAAAAATATTGTGTCGTATAAGAAGATAGGAGAGGTAAAAGGTATTATTGAGTATTATTGTGGGTAGGGACTAGGGTGATTAAAATTACTTGTGTTGTGAATGAGGTGGGGTATTGTTGTGGGTTAAGATGATTAAAATAAGTATTACATATAAAAGTTTATCAAATATAGGGTCACTTTCGTGAATAGATGCAAATTGACAATGGGACACTTACGTTTAGTAGGAAGGATAATCAGATTGCGCATGAACTAGCTCATGTTACTTCGGTGGTACGTAGTTTTGTTTTACGAAATCCTCGATTCCACTTTTTCTGTCACATTTGATATCGGTTGATAATGGTATTCTTATGTAATCCTCTTATTTCGGGTAACCGTTCTATTCGATAATGACACAAAAATTAAGGAATGTAGTTAAATAATGAAAAAAAGTATTGTGTAAGTGTAAAAAGATTAGAGAGAGTGAATGTATTATTGGATATTATATATTGTGGGTAGTGTGATTAAACACAAAAAGGATTATACAACCAGATGTATAATAGTATCGTACAACCATGTTGTATTTTATTGAGCTTATGTGTATATTTGTTGAGCTTTTAAACTATTTTGAGTTACATTTTAGTTTTTTATATTAAAATTAAAATATAGTTCAACTTATATGTATTGTGCTTTAGTTGTATAATAATTTTCGATTCTCAATATTTTCTCAAGGAGTTCATAAATTTTACCATATAGCTCATATTCTTTCTATTAAAGCTCAAATTTTCTATTAAAAAGCTCAAAATATGTACAGAAAACTGTATACCTCTGGTGGTATAATCCACTTATTGGTGATTAAAATAAATAGTGTTGTAGGATAACATGGGTTGAAATGACTAAAATAAGTATATAAGTTTATCAAAAATAGACAATAAGACATTATTATGAATCCGACGGATATTTTTTTGGAATAGAGTTGAGTAAATAATTGAGATATCAGTATATCACATGCATCTATCAGCATATACCTAGGAAAGGTAGGGTTTACAATTATGAAGGTAGGAAGTAGGATACACAATGGATTGAGGGTGAGTTCGTTCATTTTATGAATAAAATGTTACTCCGTACTCCGTACTCCGTAGTTAGCATTAATGTTCATTTGTTCTTATTATTCTTGATTGTTTTTAAGCCAAATTATGTTATTGATAGTTCAATTATTTATTATCTACCATGTTCAATTGTCGCTTATTATTATAAAGTTATACTTTTTCCGTTTTGATTTTTATTTAATGAAATGTGTTTTGATTTTTATTTAATGAAATGTGAATAAATAAATGAATGAATAAATAAATAAATAAGGCGTAGGGAGCAATTAGGTTCTTTAGCACAAAAAGGATTATACAACCAGATGTATAATAGCATCGTACAACCATGGTGTATTTTATTGAGCTTATGTGTATATTTGTTGAGCTTTTAAACTATTTTGAGTTATATTTTAGTTTTTTTATATTAAAATTAAAATATAGTTCAACTTATATGTATTGTGTTTTGGTTGTATAATAATTTTCGATTTTCAATGTTTTCTCAAGGAGTTCATAAATTATACCATATAGCTCATATTCTTTCTAATAAAGCTCGAACTTTCTATTAAAAAGCTCAAAATATGTACAGAAAATTGTATACCTCTGGTGGTATAATCCGCTTATTGGTTCTTCAGTTTATAACTTCATGCATGGTCAAGATAATTAACTTCATTGGTTTCTTAGAAAGAAAATTGATATTTATGTGTTTAGTAGTTAAAATTTAGGTGACAGTTGCAGTTATGTGTTTAGTGGTTAAAATTTAGTTGAAATTTTTAGGTATTTCTTATCCCCGGTAAATAAGGTGCTAGTATACATAGTTGTTGTATGGTGGTGGACCCAAAATTTACAGTTTAAAAGCGAAAAACTTTGCAAAGGCAAATAAGTAATGGCATAACGA
The DNA here is from genome assembly GCA_029255685.2 of Silene conica. Taxonomy (NCBI): domain Eukaryota; kingdom Viridiplantae; phylum Streptophyta; class Magnoliopsida; order Caryophyllales; family Caryophyllaceae; genus Silene; species Silene conica. The sequence goes on from CM055313.2 coordinate 84,196,851, forward strand.
AAAGTTGTATTTTTTTTGGAAATTTCAACTGAAATGGAAAACGAGGACGAGTGTCCCTGCTAGTCTTCTCTAAATCCTATCTAAAACTTAATTATTGTATTAGCCTAGATCGTAGCAATAATTAACAGACATTACTGAGTACGTAGTATTATTTTAAGGAAAATGAGATGACATTACCGGATGATACTTAAATGGGTGCTACCAGGGACATTATATATGTAAATCACTTAGGTATTTTCATTTCTCTTTTTTAAGATTTAAATTTCAAACTAGTTAGTAAAAAAAGGTAGTTTGGGAATTTAAAATTACATAGCTAATTTAAAATATCAGTAGGATTTTTCACAACAAAAGCATTTTGTTTATGTATACAGTGTGGTTATGTATGGAACATAAAATCCCCTATCTATAAAAGGAAGGTCTTTTCTAGGCTTATGATTGGCTGGAATTTTTACGTTTTTTTTTTTTTACACATTAATCAACCCCACTCTCCCCACTTACTCTCTCTCCAATTAATTACCCTCTCTCCTCATTTCTTATTATTTTTCATATACATATTCATATGTTAAAAAGCTTATGATAAAAAAAATTAATCACATTCAACCTTACAATTAAAGAAAATTTTTAAAAAATTGGAAATCTATATAGGGGACAACAAATTTTAATAAAAAAAAGTTACAATTCCGGAAAATTAACCTCTTGGATACCTTGACAATTAAAATTAAATTAGAATTTTTGTATGAACGGTCTCATACTCTCATACCATAAGACGATCAACATATATAAAAAGAAAAATCGTTTATTAGCATTGAAGAAACAACTTTTTATATGAGACCGTATTACTCTATAATTTGTGACAATTAAAATGTATAAAAGCAAATTTATATACTATATAAACATATACATTAAATTTAACACAAGGCCCAAATTTTAAGATTTTGATGAAAAATAAATCCTAAAAATATTTATATTTCCAAAAATATGAAAAAAAGGTCACTATTTAATCAAAAGTGGTCACTACGTATCAAAATGTGATCACTTTCCTACTGGTCGCATGTGCGACCGTCGTAAAGTAGAATTTTGCGAAATGGTAAATTAAGGCTACATAAAATAATACGAGTAATAATTATTATTAGGTGATATTGTCGACTCATGCATCTAAATCGATCCATGTTTTTAAGGTTGTCTATTAGCCCAAAATATATATTTTTACAAGCACAGAAATAGTTGGGGTCAACAAAAATATACAATGCCGTTTAATTATATACGGTTTTAGATTAAATCTCTTATCAATAAAAAGGAACAAATTTTCCTGCTTTTTCATTGGTTGCTTAATTTTAGGAAATTAAAAACCTTCTTTCTCGCCATGTCCCACCACTCACACAAGGAGCTTTAATTTTTCTTCATTTTACTTTTCTCCATTTAACATTCTAAAGTTACAAATAATTTTTATCTCCATAATAAAAAAAAAAAAAACTTTACTCCAAATTCGAAAATTAAAAAAATCACTAAAATTCTACCCAGAAACATAAAATTCAACAATATTAAAAAAAGTTGGACAATTAGAAGTAATTAACAAATATTTAGAGGTATGAAAAACGAAAAAAAACGAAAAAAATTATACAAAGGGTTAAAAATTAACAAACATACGTATATCTAAAAAAATGAAAAAAATACGCGAGAAGATAAAAATTAACAAAAAAACGTAAATTAAAAAATGAAGAAACGTAGATCAAAGATTTTTGAATAAGATCAAATAAACCCAACCCATAAAATTAAAAAAATTAAAAAAATACACGAGGAGATAAAAATTAACAAAAAAACGTAGATTAAAAAATGAAAGAAACGTAGATCAATTTTTTTTGAATAAGATCAAATAAACCCAACCCATTAAATTAACAAAAAAAATATAAATTTACAATTTTTAAGAAAATATAACAACCTTCGAGAATTAGTCAATTAAAACTACGTTAACATCGAGTAAAAAGATGGTCTTAATAACAATACATTATTATTTTCTTTATAAAATCATCCACAAATTTTAAGAGACGGTTATTCAGAATATTTCTATCATTTTACTTTCATTTAGAGAGTAAGTTGTTTAAAGGGTAAGATATAAAAATACAATACAATTTCTTTATCTATTTTATATGGTTCAAATTTATTTCATAATGTCATGATTATTTATTTCAATTTATATAATCATTAAAAAAAATTAATTATACCAGTAAATCAATTATTTGGAGTCAAAATCATCTCCGAATTCATAATTTATATATTTCTCATTTAAGTTCATATTAAATTATATTTGTATTACTTTTTTAATATATTTACGAAATTTTTAGAAATAGACCCGTATATTTTTTGTACGGGCATAAAACTAGTGTACAATTAAACAACAACAATAAATTAAACATAAATCTAAGAGAAAATAAAATGTTTAATTTGGGTAAAATTTGAGAAAAATTTGAGGGAAATGTTAGAGGAAGATGAGAGAGGGTTTGGGGTGATGAAAGAGGTAAATGAAAAAAAAATGGGTAAGAAATAGACAAGGGTATATCGGTTTATATTTGACAAAATTGACCGGAAAAATCGTCATGATGCAATTTTCAAGAAAAGTAATACGAAGTATCACAGATGTTATTTTCAAAAAGAAAATTATAAGCATGTAATTTTCAAACGTGTAATCAACAATTTTCTTAAGCACTAACCTAGTGGGCATCAATCGGTTATAATAATTTATGGAATAATTTTGAAGGCGGTCCAAACTCGAGTTTTATTTGTTTTTTGCTCGGGTGAGGCAGATTAAAATATGAGAACCCATTTGTTACATATCCGTACTAGTCCTTTTCATCAAGGGATCGTATAATATTTTCTTTTTTGTTGGCTTGTAGATGAAGAACGAACCTAGTAGATACAACGTAGTACAAGTACAATACAAATATACAATAATGAATAAACGTAATTAATGATGAAAATAATTTTGTGTAATTTAGTTAGAGTTCATTTTAATCGAATAGACATAAATTGACATATCCTTACTACGTTGTCACAAAACGAAAAATAATGTCTTATTTTCTTATTTTTGTTTTTTCTTATTAGAGTGGTCTCGAAATTTGGTACCACCGGATGTCCCTGTCATCGTCCTTCTATTTCTTTTTTGTGTTTTTACAATGCATGCACGAGGATAGCGAGGAAAAAATTACTGCCACAAGCTCAGGTTTCTAGCTTACGTGAATCATGTGATGTGATTTACAATTAAATTTGTACTCTTTTTCATCAATAAAATATCTGGCCTGTGTAGTTGTGTTTTCATAAGAATTGACCTTTTTCTGTTGTTTTCACCATTTATCAAAATGGTGTTTAGGTAGGTTGGAAAATCCTAAATCGATGGCGTGTAAATACGCCCGTTGGCAATGATGTGTTCAAACAAAGGGATCTGCCGACGGCACAAAGAGACCTGCCCCTGCCCTGGCGCAGCGCATGTCTCTATGATGAATTTCCTCGACACTGCAATCTTGGATGCTTATCAGCCGGCGTCTTATTGCTTTCCTATTTTCTTTTCAATTTTTTTAAGGCTTTTTCGTTTGCATGTATGGTGTTTTTAAGGCTTTTTCGATTTTAAGGCTTTTTTGTATGTGATGAATTTTAACTTCTGGTGTTTCTATGAATTTTAAGTTCTCGTACTTCAATTTAGTGTTTTAATTTTAAATTTTTCAATTTAACGTTTTGGGATTAATTTTGAGATCTGTGTATACATTCATTGAATTTTAACTTTATGTTTTGGGATGAATTTTAAGATACTACCCATTAAAACCTGACCCGGTGATCCAGCCCAGACCGGCTGCCTGGTTCAAACTGGCGGTTTAGACCCGGCCCAGACGGACCCGAACCGGCGGTTCAGACCGAACCAGACCGGCGGTCCAGACCCGGTTCAGACCGACCCGGGCCGGCGGTCCAGACCCGGTTCAGACCGACCCAGGCCGGCGGTCCAGACCCGGTTCAGGACGGACCAGACCGGCGGTCCAGACCCGGTTCAGACCGACCCAGGCCGGCGGTCCAGACCCGGTTCAGGACGAACCAGACCGGCGGTCCAAACCCGGTTCAGACCGGCGGTCCAGACCGACCCGGACCGGTGGTCCAGACCCGGTTCGACCGACCCAGACCGGCGGTCCAGACCCGGTTCAGGACGAACCAGACCGGCGGTCCAGACCCGGTTCAGACCGGCCCAGACCTAGATGTCTCAACGAACTGACTCTTTGTCTCTAGTATTCAAAGAAAGACCTTCCATCTACTATAAACTAAACAAGTGTCATGTGATTGTCCAGAGCCGACTTCTCGTTCTACAACTACTACTAAGTCTGCCACCATCTTTCTGTTGTAGAATGCAAAATCTAATGTATGATTATATATCTTAAACAGAAAAATAGGAAAATAGAAAAATCTGTTGTGAATATGATGTGAAATAGGAAAATAGCCTGGCAAGTATAAAACTTTGATGTAAAATAATTGTTTTATAACAGATTACTATTTTTGGGTTTTAAATTATATCTAAAGCATCGTAAAATGAATCATATAAACATTAAGAAAATAGAAATGAAATGTTACAAATTTACAAAAATAATTTGTATAAATTAAAAACATCGTAAAATGAATCATATAAACATTAAGAAAATAGAGAACTTTTCGACGAATTGACGTTATTTTTCAAACTATATTCTTTCAAATGGGTCGACGTCATCACTTTACCTTTTTTTTAAATTTTTACACTAAGCCTCTGGATTAGCCACGGCTTTGCTACTTTTCACATAAAAAAAGAAATAGAAAGTAGAGCATGAATCAGACCAAAAATAAATTAATATGGTGATGACCAGCGGTTTCATGTATGAGCAATTTGCAATAATTTTTCCAGACTTACAAAGCTATATATATATACACAGTTATATGATACTTCACCAAAATTAAACAATTGCATATTTTACATAGAAGGCAAGTAAATAATACAAAAGAATGCAGTAAGTCAATTACCTTGATTTGCTCTTTTGATAGGCGTGAGATTAGGAGTAGTATTAGGAAGAGATTGATTGAGATTCTTATCATTATATTGCTATCACATACTGTTATCTTTTGTATATAATTTAGTTAAGCATATAAGTATTATAATTGTCTTAATTCTAGGAGTAGATTAGGGAAGCTAAAGATTTGGAATAATCCTTTGGAAAATAACGCCATTTCGTCAAAAAGTTCGAAAATAGAAATGAAATGTTATAAATTTACAAAAATAATTTGTATAAATTAAAAAATTACGAAAATTATGTGAACCTATTATTTGAAATCTACACGCTTTTCACAATCAGATATATATCCTCAATCAAAAGTTACAAAACTAAAATACAATTTCATTAGTTCACGCCGTCGTCTTTTATTTTTGTTGTTTACCTTAATATTTTATATGGTTTGATAATTTTAATGTTTAATTCAGAAAATATAAAAAACTAATTTAAAAATAATTAAATAAATTAATAAAGTACATAAACTTATATATAGGGTACAAAAATTATATACAAAATAACTTGTATAAATGTATATATATATATAAGAAACTTATATATCTAACCATATTAGTTAAATTCGAAAACTAAAAGTTTTGATTTACCCTAATACCGTATTTGATTTGATGGTATTTAATATTTAATACTTGTTTTGTGTGTCTTTGATGCAGGTACAAAGAGATCGGAAGTTTTGTTTATTTGTATTTTTGGTTGTAATTAATTTGTTTGACATGTAATTTGTAATTTGTAATTTTTGGTTCTTTTTACACATTACAAAGTTTTCGGAAAATTAACTTTATATTTTTTTTAAATGCGTGCTTGTACTATATGTTGAATTTTGTGCAAGTATTTTGTTATAAATTTATACTTAAAATTAAACATTGTTGTTCAATTTTACGTTTAAAAACAAACGTCATAATGACAAGAATACATACTTATATAACCCGTCCACTGAACGACAAAACTTGTTAAAGTGTTTGAAATGAGAAGATATTTTGAATAGCTCATTCAAATTAATAACGCATCAGGAGTTTGTTGACAATTTTTCGCCAATTGGGATGTAAAACATCAGGGGCGGATTTAACATACATTATAAAATCTTATTAAAAGGGTAACTAAAAAAATGTGACATGACAAATTTTAATGTGACGTGGCAAAATTTTAATGTGACTTGGCATATTTTAAATGTGACATGGCGTATTTATGTGATGAATAATCAATTTATTATTACATGAGATTAATTTATTTCACTTATCTATAAATTAATTTAATTCACTTATCTATAATATTAAAGGATATTATCAATATTCTTAAATTAATTTTGTATATTAAATATATTGTTTTCCAAAATTTATGTAACCCTTCAAAATTTAAATCAAGTTTTCGTCTTAAATTAATTTTGTATATTAAATATATTGTTTTCCAAAATTTATGTAACCCTTCGAAATTTAAATCAAGACTTCGTAATTTATAATTAATATTGACATTTTAATTGAAATTTATGTAATAAAATATGTTAATAAATTTTATAATTATAGTTACAATTTTTTTTTTTAATAAAACATGTTAATAATTAATAAAAACTACTCATATTACTTAACACCCACCATTTTTATTAACATTTTTTCGTATTTATTTCATTTTTATATTTAAACATGGTAATAAATTCACTAAAACTCCTCATAATACTTAATCCCCACCAAATTAATTAAAAGTTTTTTTTATTTAACTAATTTTTGTAATATAATATGTTAATAAATTGATCAACACTCTTTATATTAATTAACATCCGTAATTTGCACTAATATTTTTTTTCCTATTTAATTCATTACTTGAATTTTTCAGCAATCAATTATCTAATCTAATAATATCACAAAATAAATTAAAATTAAAATTAAATATGGAAATATATGGTTGTCTAATGTCTATAAAAAACCATAATAACTATAACAGTTTCTATTCACTCTATTTATTTAAAATATATTGTCCATGAGTTTCTACTTGTGGATTATATTTCATGGTTTAATTTATTTATTTGACGATAATGAGTATATTGAGAATTATTGTTGAGTGGTGTTGTCGTCGTCGTTGTTGTTGTTTTTGCTGCAGTGGTGATGTTCAATAAAATATATTTTCATTTGCGATATATTTTAATTCACTCTGCAACTTTCTCTTAACTCGTATTATTATATACTTGCTCAATTTCGTTTAATTGGATATAATTTCATTAAATTAAATACATATATAAATCTATAAATATAATATATAAATAAAAGGCAAGGCAAAGAATGAGTCAACAATTTTCATGCAAGCTAGATTTTGTAAAAAAAAAATATATAAAAAGGAAAAAATAATTAAAGCAAATCTTTAACATTTAATTTCTCTCTACTCCATATTTATGTCTATTAAATTCGTCAATAATGAAAAAGGATGATTAAAAGTCACAAAACATTGCTTCATATTTATGTATATATTAAATTTGATAATAATAATAATTAATAATAATAATAATAATAATAAATATAAGCCATCCAAAAGTCATAAAATACATCATCAATTGGCTATAAATATTTGATGGAAGACAACATTTGTGAGCCAAAATTCAAGTCAATATTTTGTTTACCTCATAACCGAGAGAATTGTATGTGTAAATAATCATTCTTATCATTATTTTTGTTAAGTTCTATTTGTTATGAAGTAATATGACATTTTTGAACTTCACATATATGTTTTGTTGTTATTTAGGGGCTATCAAGATTTGTGGAGTTGTGCTCTTTAAAGGTAAATATACTTACATTTTTATTATTCAATGTCATATTTATATAATTATTTAAGGAAAAATTTAAATTAATATAATTATAATGTAATATTAAATAAATCAAATTCAACTGTTTTGGTTGTTATTAATTGCTGTGGATTTTTTTTGTAGGATGCTTCATTGGAGAAAGAGAACTATATGAAGAAGTGAATACTATAATTGCTTAAACAAATACTCTCATATATTTCCCTCAATTTTATATTATAAATTAACTACAAGATTGACAACATGAATGTTAATGATTAATTATTTTAAGTTTCATGAAAAAAATTAGTATTTCATAAACTTTAAAATGTATGATTTATTTTTGTACGTGTTATCTTTTTATTCATCATTTTCCATTTTGAAAATAGCTTTCATAGAATGAAATTGGAGTTACAAATAAAGATCTCAATCGTATAAACAAGTTGGTCAAAATAATTCTTATTGATATGAATAATGGCTAAATGTACATTATTATTAATATTTATGCTTACAATATATAGTTAAAAGGTTACTTAAAGCATTTAATTTAAATTCACATGTCATTTTTATATTGGTTAATAGTTAATACATAATTCATCTATATTGATTACTAGATTTTTCATTTATTTATACAATATTGTAAAATATCAACTGAGTTATCTATTGATTATTATAAAAGGACAAGATTAGGTATCTTATCAATGCCACAAATCTCGATAGCCCTTAAATTTGAACAAAACAAATGCGTACGATGAAGGTTGAAAATGTGATGAATATTTCATAACCCAACAATGGAACTTACATAAAAAAAAAAAAAAAATTATATAGTTAATTTAAAACCTTAACCCACTTAACTTGATGTGAATAGATAAATAAGACATATTAGTGGCACATACAATTCTATTGACGATATTGATAAGAAAAATTATTTCTTACAAATTTTGCCTCTATAAAAAAACTATAAACAATTGAGGATACGTTTTATAACTTTTGAGCATTTTTCTATTATTATTATTATTATTATTATTATTATTATTATCAAATTTAAGATAGACATAAATATCAATCAAGCTTCATCATTTTTGAGCATCGATGTTAAAAAGACAATACTAAGTATCTTACTATGTCATGTGTTATTAAAATTAAAGTCATATCTAAAATCACGTGTCACATGCTTATAAATAAAAATTAAAAATTAAAAAATGTTAGTTGCGAACACAAAAATAAATTAATACAAACTATTTATTTTCCTCCCCTACATCTGGTTATTAACTACATATTTATTTAACTTTTATTTCTTTTATTTAATAGGATGACTTTTTGGTTTCACTCACCATTTGTAGTAAGTTACTATTTAACTTAATTTATCATTTTTGCAACAATTAAAATTTAGGATTTTTGACAGATTGATATTGATAATATATTAAGACTAGCATTTATTAAACATCACAACTATGCTATTACTATGAGAAATATATTAACTATGATTTATAAGAAATAAAAATTGAGATAAAAGCTCTCTAATTTAATTAAAAAGTATGTTTTAAGCTTTTTATACTAGATAATTTATAATTCTAAAAAAAATAATAATCAAACATTATGCCTTAATTAAATAACTTTTAAATATTTCAAAAATCAAAACCGTATATTTTTAAATGGATAAACTAATTGCTCGGATAAATCTTAACAATACGATAAAATAACAATACTAAAACTTATAAACCCGTGAATGTCACGGGTCACGAAACTAGTTCAAAATGATTACAAGTTATAAATTTTTTTTATTTATGTCGGATATTTTTTATTAGCAAGTCTTGCTTGCGACGGGTCACCATTTGTGACGGATATTTTGTGAAATAAAATTGATAGAAAATGAGTTACTGGGAAAGGGGACCACATAAATAGTGTTGGAGAGAAAGAAAAAAATGGGTATTTTGTGAGAGGAAACGGTATCCGTCACAAGCTTGCGACGGATAGTGCCGTTGCAAATTAGAATTTGTGATTTTTTATTATAGTAAGTCTTGCTTGTAACGGGTTATCATTTATGACGGATATTTTGTGAGATAAAATGGATAGAAAATGAGTTAGTGGAGAAAGGGGACCACATGAGAAAGAGAAAAAGTGGATATTTTGTGAGATAAAATAGTATCCGTCGCAAGTTTGCGACGGATATACCCATCGCAAATGAGAATTTGTGTTTTTATTATAAGCTTGTAACCTCTCTCACGATCGAGTACAAGTGGAAAGTGTCATTTCTCACGATTGAGGACAATTGGAAAGTGTCATAAAGTGTGACGGCAGAATGAAAACTTAACTAAAAGAATCTTGTGAACAAAAAAATGGCGTGGAATGGAATCCAAGTTGACAAGTTGGTGTAATTAGTGACAAGTGACAAAGTCACAACTCTCACAGGTTCACAGCTTAGCATTGGTTTCCCAATTTAGTAAGACTAACCTACTAATCAAAACAACACAAATACTCATCTGATAAAGTCGTGTTTGGTTCACCCATGTTAGGTATAAGGTATGTATTTGGAACGAATTGTTTATTTCATGTTTTTTGTATTTTGATATCGTATCTAAAGACTCAAATCATAATGTATGAGTTTCTCATTCAAGGGGTGAGTATCAAATAAACGAAAAGAAATAAAAAGGGTTGTGAAAATATCCATATTTTTTAAATATTCATAAAATTAAATTGTTTTCTAAGACTTTAATTTTTTCGGAAAAATATAACTAATGATTTTTTCCCCGACATGTTTAGTGTGTGTTTGGTCTAACCTTTCAAAAAACAATATTTAGCCAAATACATAATTTATTTAAAAGTTAGGTCAATCACACACTAAGCTTTAAAAAGGAAAACTCATTTTTAACAATTTAGGCCAAACATGCTTTTAATGTACTTAAAAATAGACATATTTTGATATTTAAAAAAAGTAATTTATATATAAAAAAATTAGAAATTGAACTAACTAGTATATGAATTTTATTAATAAAATAAACATACAATCAGATTTATTTTCTCATATAAAAATAAACATATTTTGATTCACCCTAATACCGTATTTGGTTTGTTGATATCCTATATATAAAAGCAACAACCACAGTAGGTGTCGCACTGTGGTTGAAAGTTCATTTTTTATTTTATTTTTAAAAGGTGGCCCACCATGTTCTTCATTCTCTTTTATTTCCTACACAAGCGATTTTATTTCAATCTATAACAATAACTATGACAAATTACTCATGTACGTGGATTGCATATTAAATAACTAGATTAAAAAAAATCATTAATAACTTTTATAGTTAAATTAATTATGGTATAAATAGGAAAATTATTCAAATTTTTTTTAAAACACTTATTATTATAGAAAAAAAATACAGAAAAATAAGTCAAATAAAGAGCAAATGGAAATTGTTATAAAAAAAGATTAGATAGAGTGAGCATTAACATGAAAAATATTCACATATTACATTAAAATTAAATAAGTCACTATATCTATGGTGTTCAATTGCTCTATGGGTATGATTAGACCTGTCAAAACCTGACCCGACCCGAAAACCGACCGTAACCCGACCCGTCAATAACCCGAAAGTAACCCGGTTTTTTCAACCCGAACCCGAAAGATACCCGAACCCGTTTTGACCCGTAAACAACGGGTCAAAACCCGACCCGCAGCGGGTTGACCGTTGGGTCAAGACAATATATCATTTTAAAAATATACAATGTCATATAGGTATTGATGACTTATAATTTTTGAGGAGAAATATGTATATATATATATATATATATATATATATATATATATATATATATATATATATATATATATATATATATATATATATATATATATATATATATGCGGTATGTCACGTCATCACCTCAAACAACATGCCACGTCATCACCTCAAAGTGTGTGTCACATCGTCACTTTCACCGTAGTACGTCAAATTGTATTCCACGTCAGCACCGCCAACTCATCACCTCATACCACATGCTACGTCATCACATCGAAGTGTGTGTCATGTCGTCACTTTTAGTGTAGTACGTCAAGTTACATTTCACGTTAGCAATGTCACCTCATTATTTCGATGGACTACATGCCACGTCATCACATCGAAATTGGAGCCACACTGTCACTTACACCTCATTCCACATCATCATTGCCACATAATCGCCTAGGACCACATGCCACATCATCACCTCGAAATGCGTGTCAAATAGTCACTTTCACCGTATTACATCGAACTGAACCGCACCTCACTTCAACACTTCCACTTCATCACCTCATATCACATGTCACGTCATCATTGTTATCTTATTTGAGTCTCATTATCGTACTTAGCGAGTTAATGAGGGTGATGACGACGATAACGATGGTGAAAGCGAAAATGGTGACAATTATTTTGACTAAGACAAGTAAGAGGAGAGAAAACGTATAATGGGCAGGAATTACGATATAAAAGGAGTTTTAAAATGCGCGGAAAAAATGTTGATTAACCCGTATTTTTACCCGAACCCGACCCGGAACCCGTATAGACTTGACCCGTATTTTACCCGACCTGAAATACACCCGACCCGTATTTTACCCGAACCCGTATCTACCCGACCCGTAACCCGCCCGTTCGACCCGTTTGACAGGTCTAGGTATGATTCACATAAATTATTCACATAAGATGAACTTCGTATGAAATATGGAAATAACTAAGATCGATGGATAAATTTAATTAAATCGAGAAAAATCATAAATACTTTGATAAAAAGTATAAAAAATAATAATATTCAAACCCGAAAATATGGACAAAGAAATATTCATATGCATTAGTTTTTTTTACTGCAATCTGAAAAATACGGCAAAAAAATACTTTGTATGAAGGATTGTAATGAGGGAGAGAGAGATGGGAATTAGGACATTGTGAGTTCAACTGATCTTGAAATGGCGAGGGTAACAGATTAGGTGAGACATAAATCAAATGAGAACGCGACAAGATAGAAAATACAAAATACGGAGTAGTATGTTATAGAAAGATAATTAGATTTAAGGTGAGAGATGAGAGACCACAAAGTTGTATATATATATATATATATATATATATAGAAATTGAATCATGTGAGGCACCTCCTTAGGGTGAGGCCATTGTATCCATCTTAGTCGTCGGATCTAAATAATTTAGACGCACCGGATGTTGCCACGTGCCTCTACAAAACTCCAATTGTGACACTAAATCCTCGTATTTTTCCAAACTTACTCAACTCTCTCTCTCTCTCTCTCTCTCTCTCTTCTTTAGCTCGTCTTCTACAATCGATCAATCGATCACAAAGCTAACTTTCTCTCTTTACTGCAACTTTCATCGTTATTTCGTTCTTTCATCACTATTTGGAAGCTCGATCATCGTCTAATTAATTAGTTCTTCACTACTCTCATTGTGATCCGATCAATTTTGAAGGTATCTTTCTTAGCTAATCAAATTAATTTTTGATGTTGAAGGTGTAATTTAGTAATTTATTGATTTTTGTGTCATATGTTTTTCAATTTTTGAATCGTAGTGTTCGTCTTTATCATTTGCTCATTCCATCTCGTCTTATTTGTCAGTATCAAGTTACGATTTCTTCAATTCTTTTGCGATTTGTGCATTTTCGGATTTTACACCGTGTTCTCGCATATTATTTTAAGTATTCTTTTCATAATTAATTTTTAATTTTTAATTATACATATTCAAACTTGAAATCCTAATTTTATATGGTTTTTGCTCATTATATCATGATCTAGTTTTGTTCCTGATATTAGTTTTTCGTCTTCTAGGGCTAATGTATTCTTTTCATAATTAATTTTTGATTCATGTTTTCTGATACTAAATCGTTGAGATTGAAGTTCGTTGTTGACTCCTTAGCTAATTTGACTCTTCAAGTTTACTTGTGTACTATATCAGATACTTGACATTTGCACATGAGTCTATGATTCACATAATAAGAAAAAGAGTAAAATAGGTGATTTCGGCCAGTTATGACCAAGTTTCACAATATTGCCTTATAGTTTCACAATATAAGCTCTCAGATTCACAAAACAAGGTCTATGATTCACAAAATATGAAAAAGAGCAAAATAGGCAATGTCGACTATTTATGACCAAATTTCACAATAGTGCTTTCTAATTTCACAATAGAAGTTTTAGGATTCACAAAACAAGGTCTATAATTCACAAAATAAGAAAACAAGCAAAATAGGTGATTTCGACCATTTATAACCAAGTTTCACAATATTGTCTTCTAGTTTCACAATATAAGCTCTCAGATTCACAAAATAAGGTCTATGATTCACAAAATAAGAAAATGAGCAAAATAGTTGATTTCGACTATTTATGACCAAGATTCATAATAATGCCTTCTAGTTTCACAATAGATGTTCTATGATTCACAAAACAATGTTTATGATTCACAAAATAAGAAAACGAGCAAAATAGGTGATTTCGACCATTTATGACCAAGTTTCACAATATTACCTTCTAGTTTCACAATATAAGCTATTTGATTCACAAAATAAGGTCTATGATTCACAAAATAAAAATGATTAAAATTTCACAATATTACCTTCTAGTTTCACAAAAGAAGCTTTAAGCTTCATAAAACAATGTATATAATTCACGAAATAAGGTCCCGGTTTCACAAATTAAGGTCCAAGATTCATGATATAAAAAATTAAACATTTCGTGAGTGAACAATTATTTTAAGTCAAAGTTTCACGAAATATGGTTTCGGTTTCACAAATTAAGGTCCAAGATTCACGAAATAAGAAATTATAAATTTCGTAAGTAAACTAACATTTTAAGTCCAAGTTTCACGAAATAAGGTCCCGATTTCACGAATTAAGACCCAAGATTCACGAAATAAGAAATTAAACATTTTGTGAGTAAACAAACATTTTAAGTCCAAGTTTCACGAAATAAGGTCTCAGTTTCACGAATTAAGGTCCAAGATTGACGAAATAAGAAATTAAACATTTTAGGAGTAAACTAACATTTTAAGTCCAAGTTTCACGAAATAAGGTTCCAGTTTCACAAATTAAGGTCCAAGATTCACGAAATAAGAAATTAAACATTTTGTGAGTGAACAAACATTTTAGGTCCAAGTTTCACGAAATAAGGTCCCGGTTTCACGAATTAAGGCCCAAGATTCACGAAATAAGAAATTAAACATTTTGTGAGTGAACAAACATTTTAAGTCCAAGTTTGACGAAATAAGGTCCCAGTTTCACGAATTAAGGTTCAAGATTCACGAAATAAGAAATTAAACATTTCGTGAGTAAACAAACTTTTTAAATCCAAGTTTCACAAAAAAAGGTCCCAGTTTCACGAATTAAGGTCCAAGATTCACGAAATATAAAATTAAACATTTTGTGGCTAAACAAACATTTTAAGTCCAAGTTTCACTAAATGAGGTCCCGGTTTCACAAATTAAGGTCCAAGATTCACGAAATAAGAAATTATACATTTCGTGAGTAAACAAACATTTTAAGTCCAAGTTTCACGAAATAAGGTCCCGGTTTCACAAATTAAGGTCCAAGATTCATGAAATAAGAAATTAAACATTTTGTGAGCAAACAAACATTTTACGTCTAAGTTTCACGAAATAAGGTCCTGGTTTCACAAATTAAGGTCCAAGATTCACAAAATATGAAATTATACATTTCGTGAGTAAACAAACATTGTAACTCCAAGTTTCACGAAATAAGGTCCCGGTTTCACAAATTAAGGTCCAAGATTCACGAAATAAGAAATTAAACATTTTGTGAGTGAACAAATATTTTAATTCCAAGTTTCACGAAATAAGGTTCCGGTTTCACAAATTAAGGTACAAGATTCACGAAATAAGAAATTAAACGTTTTGTGAGTGAACAAACATTTTAAGTCAAAGTTTCACGAAATAAAGTTACGATTTCACAAATTAAGGTCCAAATTTCACGAAATAAGAAATTAAACATTTTATAAGCAAACAAACATTTTAAGTGCAAGTTTCACGAAATAGGGTCCCGGTTTCACAAATTAGGGTTAAAGATTCACAAAATAAGAAATTAAACATTTTTTGACTAAACAAATATTTTAAGTCCAAATTTCACGAAATAAGAAAAAGAGCAAAATGGATAATTTTTTTAGATATAGAAAATATTTGGGCCAAATAGAATGCTAAAAATAACCCATAATTTTCTTCCCATTGAAATTGGTCCAATGAACATTGAAAATCATGTGCAACATAGTAAGGGTTCGGCGGCCTCACGTGATCCGGCCTCTATATATATATATATATATATATATGTGTGGCTATGGTGGGTTGGTATATGGGTCATTAATAGCATGTCTTTGGACTTGGTCTGTTTTGGGTAAATTCGCTCAAAGTAGGTCTAAGTTTCGATCCTTTGTTTCACAAAAATTACCATAATTTTAAATGATTTTACGGGTTATGGTTTTATATATTTTCTTATCTCATTTATTTATTTACTTCAATTAAATAAGTCTATATTTATTAAAAATTAAAAGTACGTTCTTCCAAATTCGCGGGTCTGTGCAAATTGGAACAATCATAAAAAAAAAATTGCACGAGATTGTCTCCCATTGAAACAACCGAAAAAACCACACACGGTAATTTAAGCGTTCTGGTGCAATTAACAAGGTTTTGTTTTGCACATGTTTACGTATTATAGTTCTAATACACGAGCCCGTATTTCAAATTCACTCATGCACGTATAGTATGTGTAAATTCCATATTTCAAATTTCACAATGTGGGTGTTTAAACGGGTTCAGGTTACAAATTCTTGATCAATCATGCGCTTTACGCAATAAATTAATTCATAGGGCTTAATTAACAACAAATATGTGAAAACAATTATGTGCTTATAGGACACTATTAATACACGGACGCTAATTAATATTCAATACATGTAAAACAATTATATGGGTTTATATTGTCCTATGTTGGCATTTTTGTAATTCACATAGAATAATGTCTTCCATTTGAATTTTCATAATATCTTCCTAAGTCAGTGTTTACACACGGCCAGCTCTATGCCTCTATGTGGCCATTTCGAGAGTCACAAGCAAAAAGCGACTAAAGATTCTTATTTGCGATGATGAAAAACGCGCGCCCTTTCGAAAAGTTATAGTACAATTGTAATTATGATTGTACACTATTGCTGCTCATTGTGTTATTTTTCTTCTTTTTATTTTTTTCTACTTTTGTTATGCTATAATATATGACTAAAACAATTGTTTTTTATATTGCCCTTTTTAAAAACCATCTCCATATTAAACCACACTAACAACTTATTTTAGAAAACAACTTAAATTAACGACATTTTTTTTACAATATTCTAAAGTCCAAGCCCGTGCAAATAAGATTAGTTTAATATTTAATACTTGTTTTGTGTGTCTTTGATGCAGGTATTGTTTATTTGTATTTTTGGTTGTAATTAATTTGTTTGACATATAATTATTATTTGTAATTTGTAATTATATCATTATATCATACGGAGTAAGTATACAATATGCTATAAGAATTATAATATAATTCGACAACATGATTAAACAACTAAATTTAAAATAAATTGGAAAGAAATAATGTAGGAGAGAAAATAATTAAATCTTTTGTGGAATCTGGGTTGCTTTTTTTTTTTTTTAAATCAGCTAATTAGATTGCTTGAAATGAAGAGAGTAATTAATTAAAGTTAAGAACGTGGGTTGATTTTATAAAAAAAAAAAAAAAAGTCAATTAAATCGCTTGAAATATTGTTCCTTTTATAGAAAAAATATACCTCTAGTCATTTAAATTAATACAAAACATTCTACACATTTACAATTGTACTTTTAATACCGTAATTTTTAACATCTTCTTACTATTTGTGCAAAAATCATACTTTTATATACGGAGTACTTTGGATTTTGAATGGGGGGAAGTATGAAACAAACACCCCTAGATATTTTTACTATCATCTTATCTATTTATGTCCGTCGTAAACTTATAACGTATCTATGGGTTGTAAACCAAAATCAGGGTGCCAATGGCATCCACTGGTCCACTGAATAAATCCCTTGTTTAATACACACAAATATTAATGATTGCACAGATTATGATAATGTAACCAAGAAATTATCTGATCCAACTCAGCTCTTACGTCTATCCAAATCAGCAGTATATGTCAGATGTCACAATACACAACATTAATTATTGATCCTCCTTCTTCCTACCTCCTTCCTATAAATACCATTTTGCTATCTTCTTTCTTTCTCACAATATTATCATTGCCACTTTATTTTCCTACCACATTTTTTATTTTATTTATTTATTTTATTGTTCTTATTTATCCATAATGGGTTTTGGTGGTGAGACACAATTACCCATTAAAGATTCTCAACAATTTTATATGTCTTCCACTTCAATTGATTCGCTTGATCTTCCATCTGGGAATCATGGGTATTTTTCGTAATAATTGTTCTTTCATTTTAACTCATAATTTACCGGATTTAAAGTCGTATTTAAGGCCGTTAGGGTAAGACCGTGTACATCTGATTAATCCGTAACTCCAAAATTATTCACACTTAGCTGATTCAAACTCCTTAGAATAACGAATAACACCCGTCGCAAGCTGGTGAGTAGTAAAGATGAATAGTAAGAAAAAGGGAAAAGTTGAAATAAAAATCATACCAGAAATGATTTATTTATTTATGTAGGTTTTTTGAGGATTAGTATATATATTTAAAATTGAATTTTGGGTTGTTTGTAAAACAGATGCAAGCATTATAAGAGAAGGTGTAGGATTAGAGCTCCTTGCTGCAATGGCATCTTTGATTGCAGACATTGTCACAATGAAGCTAAGGTTGGTTTATTTCATCTTATGAATTAAATTATTATTAATCATTCCATCTCGGTTATTTGTTGTCTTATTCCATTCTGGGTTGGGTGTGTGAGTTAATTGTTATACTTATACTTTCTATTTTAGGAATGCAATTTGATCATTCATGTTCAGTTTGGTCCACTTGTCGTTTAGTTGTTGTACTTTCTATTTTAGGAATGCAATTTGATCATTCCTGTTCAATTTGTTTCACTTGTCATTTAATAATTGATTCTTCCGCCCTCCTCGCTCTTTATCCCAAAACGAAAGGATGACTCGGACTCGGACGGAGGGAATTTTATAAGAATTGTTATTAGTTTGAAGATTGTTTATGTAGTTGCTAATTTCTTTAATTCTGACAAAAGTGTTGGTGTTTCTGTATTGGAGTAGAATGGCATTGACATGGATCCTATGGATAGGCATGATATTCCCCGTCACGAGATTAAAACGGTTCGCCTCGTCTCCCTTTTGCTTTATTCTTAGTATTTGCAACTCAAGCCCAAAGGACATTCGCTTGAGGGGCGTGTTAGAGTATAAAACTGATCTTGGGACTCCAACCTATGTTACTCAAACTCGTTTAGAAGTACCTGAACGGGTACATGTCCAACTGTCGGACTCGGCTTTTTTATTGCAAAATGTGATGTCCAAACGTCGAGAGGTACACGCGGAAATTAAAAGAGTCGGAGTAACATAGACTCCAACCATCGGCTTAAGCTAAGCTTTTGGTTGGGATGGTTTCTTGACATTGTCACCGGTTTGTCTTCCTACATGAATTAATTATAATCGCCTCCTTTTTTTGGGTTTCTTAGGTGATATGCTCCCTTTGTGGTGAAGAACAAGATGTAAGCAATTCAAGCATCTGAGATATGAATAATTGTGTAAATCTTGTCACAGAAATAAACTCAAGCTGTTGCTTTATTTACATGCTGCAGGTTCAACAAAACTGCAATAACTGTGGGGTTTTAATGGGAAATTACTTTTGTTCAGAATGCAATTTCTTCGACGATGATGTAAGAAAGCCCTTTTGTTTGGTCAATTCGATCCAATATTTCGCTGCCAACCACAAACCGTAATCACTAACATTGGTACGATTACTTTGATGTTGCGTATAGGTCTCTAAGAAGCAGTACCACTGTGATCAATGTGGAATATGCAGGTATATATCTTGATGTACTAGTATTTTTAAAATGAACTGCTTGTCAAGGATATTGAAGTATCAGAAGTAGTTTTCCTGATTGACTGTGATCTCGCTCGCTTTTTCGTGATAAATTTAAGTTCAGAATCACCAAGCTAGCTTTAAGACCGAGTGTGAAGACCAGTCTGTATCGAGAAATGACAAAATATGAGAACATAGAACAACCAAAACACTATCACAATGTGAACCGTTTATTTCCGGAGTATTGAATTAAAATGTCAAATTATTGTTTACGTTTCACAAAACACTCATCATTTTATTCTGGTAATTGGGCAGGACTGGCGGCAAAGAGAATTTCTTTCATTGTTCATCATGTGGTAAGTTGTTATCTCGCTTTGGCAATTCCTGCGATTGCTTTGTTACGTTGCCTCTACGATATTTGACTCTGGCCTTCGTTCGTTAGGCTGTTGTTATCCAATGGCTATGAAGGGCACGCATAGATGCTTGGAAAAGGCAATGCATCATAACTGCCCTGTTTGTTGTGAGGTAACCACAGTCTCTTGTTGCGTGTGTACTTGCTTATGTTGGAAATGGCAAGATAAGTGAGAACTGTCGTTTGGGATGTTTGGATTGGACGTGTTAATCTGGTTGACGTTGTTGTTGCTTTAAAATCTGCAGTATTTATTTGACACGACAAAGGAAGTCAGTGTGCTTCTTTGTGGCCACACAATGCATTTAGATTGTGCTAAAGAGATGGAGCAGCATTATCGGTAAGAACTCAAGATGGATCTTTTGTAAACTATGCATGACAAATGTTAATCAGCAAGTCTCTCTTGTGACGGGTATATCCATCACAAGTTTGCAACGGGTCAAGTACTATCCATGTGAGTAGATAAGATAAAACAGATTGCTACTCTTAGACAGACACTGTTTTTGTCTTATTTATTCCGTGATATGTCCGTCACAAGTGAGAATCTCTGTAAATGGGTCTCTAGTCTCTACCTGTTATTTCTTTTCCCTGATACATGATAAGAGATTTTTGGTTCAGTATGAGTAAATCGTTCGTAGGCCAAATGAGTCCAATAGCGAATAGAACCGGCTCACATGAAAGAAGAATTCTATCCAAAAAAAATACAAAACGCACACTTAAACCGTTTTTAAGGAACCTGCACCTAAACCCAGCACTTTTAAACCTTTAGCCAAATGAAATCAAATGCAAAAGCGACATGAGCCTATTCAAAAAAATAGTCTAATTGAGTATTCAATCAGGTGTCTGGTTTGGGTTTGAATTGCATAAAACTATTGTGGATCGGTTTCAGGGTGTGTAATTTGTGTTTGGATTTGGACCAGTAATACAGTAAGAAGAATTCATGTCGGTTTTGGGTATTCTGAATACAGTCCGGAACTGATCCGTTGACAAGCTTACCCAAATGCTTCACATCTATTTCAGATAAAAAGAGAGAATTCTTTAGGAAAATAGAAACTGTAAATTTTCTTCAAAGTGAAAATGATGATTGTGTACAACAGAAGCAATCGCGCATGTACATTCATAGTTACTTGCTTCTTAGTTGAAAGTGAAGTTGCTTCATTCTAACTGTTACTTATATTGTGGTTGTTTACCTTATCTGGCAGCTTCTTTCAGCCGGTAACTATCTAAAATATTGCAGGTACACGTGCCCTATTTGTTCCAAATCTATGTGTGATATGTCGAAAGTATGGAGGAAACTAGACGAAGAGGTTTGTATTTCAACATCTCAAAACTATTCTACTCCGTTTTAAAATATATAGCGCCATTCCGATAAGTGGGTTTTGCGTGAGACAGTCCTATATATCACATACGAGTAATTGACATAACCCATATAAGGTTATGAGTTACGCTCACCAGAGGATCTCGTAAGGGCTTGGCAGAACAGTAATACTGTACTACTGTGTAAGATTCAAGTCTGAATCCCCTTAAAGCTTGCAAATATGCAGGAGTTGAGAGGTCTCAGGTTCGATTACCAGCTGGGGCGATGACCACTTGGCCACTGCAGCCCCCGAAGAGGGGACTTACATGGTCCATGTGGTGGTGCAGGAATGCATGAGCCGGGGGATTAAACCCCTCGTCATCAAAAAAAGATTCAAGTCTGAATCCCCTTAAATTAACCTTTTTGTCCAGGCTATAATCTCTGCTCCCCCGTCTGGCCCTCCCCTCATTTTTTTAACTAAGATCTGCCACTAGTTAGGCTCACATATAAGACTGTATCATGTAAGCTTTCACGTTGTCGTCTTGTCTAGGCTTTCAATGAATTTTGTATAATCCCTTTTCTGCTTTCTGATCTTATACCTTGGAATTGCTTTAATTTAGGTTGAGTTTACGCCATTGCCGGAGGAGTGCCAAAGGATGGTAAGTTGTTTGAATTCTCAAGATAGACTTATCAGACCATAGATGTGTATCCCTACATAGATTATAAATCTATTGTTTTATGGACGACTTTCAGGTCCGGATCCTGTGCAACGATTGTGAAGCCAGTTCCGAAGTGTCATACCATATAATCGCGCATAAATGTCCAAACTGCTGTTCCTATAACACTAAATTGATATGATGAGCTCCCAGAATACCACAGCTGCAAATTTATCGAGCGTTGTTTAGAGACTTGTTTCTGAAAGTACGGTTCAAGTTTCTCGAACGGTCGGAGTTCTGATTAGAACAGCCTCCAGATGAAATTCTGCAATGCTCATTGATCCTTCAAGTTCTCTAAAAGGGTTGGGAGACCTTCAAATGATGGTATTCATCCATTGTAATAGACTACTAATTAGTAATACATGCCTAATTAGGCTATAGTTCATTTATTTATCAATAGTATCATTTCTATTCCGTGCTTCGATAATCAGGTTGGATTAATTTGAGTTATAATGCTATCCACCTATTATAGATGGCTTATTCCGTTCTTCGGTATTAATGTTAAATCCCTTGGCTCTCAAATCTGTCGGGAGATTGTAGCAAAACATTATCGATAGGATATGCTCTTCTAAAAGATGTAGTTATAAGAGCATCTGCAAAGGTGGAACACATACCTTCTCAAATCACCCGTTTCTCATCAAAGGGTAAATTTATATACTCTTATAGAGGTTCTAAATTTGTATAAAAGTTACTCGAAAATGATAAGCGAGAATTTATATAACGTCTTAATTGTTGGCGCTTCGATTCCTAGGTGACTAGGATGTTAAAGTGTATACTTTTCTTAAAAGCGAGGGTACAAGTGAAAGTAACCTATATTTTAGGGTTATAAACGAAAATAAGTAATAGTTTTCTTCCATTTTTAATCTTCTCAACATAATCTGAAGTTTGCATCACGTATTTCGTTTCGTAATTGCTCATTCATGTACGAGTTTTACTCATTCATGAACTTTTTTTCATTATTTTTCCATTCTATACCCTCTACCTAAAACAAAAAAACTCTCTTTAATTCCCCACAAAATTAATCAAAATTTTCAAATCCGTCAAAACCACACAACTATGGATGCTAATTATCATATCGATCAATTAATAATTCTAATCTATACCTTTATCGATCATATTAAATAAAATTAAAAAATTGATTAAATTAGGGTTTGGCATTGCACCTGCCAATTCATAGCAATTCATAGAATTTCTATCAATTCTATCTTGATTTTGCTTTGTCTCGGTAAGAATCGCCTTAATAACATTCAAAAGCAATACCAGGAATTAATTCACCCAATGAGGAAAGTCCTTTGATTGAGTCAATTTCAATAGGTTCATGTAGCTAGAGTTGGTAGTTGACGAATAGTAGTTGATGCAGCCCTGGAAATACGAATAAATCAAACAAATATGCCGGATTGAGTTTTATGACAGACAATCATGTACCAGTATCACCACAGATGTTGGAGGCGCGGTGGGAAAGGGTGTTGCGCACAGGGGAGGGTGGTTTCTTTGAATTTTTTTAGAGTGAGAAAGTGAAATAAGATTGTAGATGGTGTGAAAAGATAAGGGTATTATGGTCAATCATGTCCATAATTGAGTAAAACTTGTGCATGATTGAGCACTACCCTTTCGTTTTTGGACTTAAACCTTATAGTGTTAGTTTTTCGTTAAAAACTACATTAAACTACAATTTAGAATAATCTAAAGTTGTTTTTGACCGTTGACACTAATCCGCTCAACATAAAATGACTTTTTTTAAATTTTTTTTGACAAGTCTAACATAAAATGACTTTTAATCTAAAATGATTAAAAAAA
Organism: Silene conica; assembly: GCA_029255685.2. Lineage (NCBI taxonomy): Eukaryota > Viridiplantae > Streptophyta > Magnoliopsida > Caryophyllales > Caryophyllaceae > Silene > Silene conica. Next base: position 84,220,935 of record CM055313.2, read on the forward strand.
TGCTTCATATTACTAAAGAAATAGACAAAAAATAAAAATTATCATCTCACAAATTTGGTCAAAACCATATGTAATTAGGCTAGTTTTCTTTAAACATACTTTGTATCAAATTACTGGCAAAAAAAACAACAAAAAAAAAACTTTGTATCAAATTAAAACTTTTATATTTTCTTTTCCTAGTGAAAAAACACGGTTGTTAAACTTGGTCCAAAATGTAATAGACATAATAAATTCGGGATAATTTTGGGTAGACTTAAAAAAAAAAATTTTAAAAAATGGCACCCTTGATCCTTGGCAGTTGGCACCTTTTGTTAGAAGTTAGAACATACGATCTCATTAAAGTCGGATATTATCCGTCATAATTGAAAGTAACTCTTACAATTTCACCTAATTTGGTACTTACACTTGTTATAAGACACTAATCGTCTTCAATTGTAAGAGATACGAATTAGAAATTTAGTAAGTCTCACTTGCGACGCATATATCCGTTGTTAAAGTGTCTTGCTTGTGACGGAACAAATATTTCTCTCTCACAGAAAAACAAGTGGGGGTAAATAGGTAGAAAATGGAGCACCCATTAATATTGCCACTTGCTTGTGACGGATAGTGACCGTCCTCAATGAGAATTTGTGATCCGTCTAAGCTTTTGACGGGCCAACTTATCCAATTTGTTTAGATAAGACAATGCATAGGAAATCTCAAAATATTTCTCTTTCTCTATTCAATTGAATAATTTTTAACCTGTCGCTAATTTGCGACAAATATACCCGTCACAAATCCGAATTTGGTTATTAATTCTGACATTAGAATCGTTGAAAGAAATTTTGGTATTTCAATTTGTTGCCATCCGATCCCACCTAGTCTCTTACACAGGGTGCAGACGTGCAGTGACTGAGTGAGGTGAAGAATAAATCAATAAACCCTGCATAGACTTCCCGCCAATTCCACCCCTCTTCTTCCTCCATTAAACCTCACCTTCCGACCTCCATTGTTGGCATGCTCAAGCTTGCTTCTTCTCACCTCTCGCTCTCGTTCTTTCGTTTCAAACCCATTTTCTCTCTCCTTCCCTTCAAAACCCTCCATTTTCCCCGGAACCCTAACATTCTCCTTCTTCGATACGCTTCATCAATGTCTTCCTCTCGCCCTTCCGCCTTCGACAAGCTCATGTCCGGCGCACGTGCTGCTGCCGCAAAGAAAAAGCCCCAATCATCTCCTTCTCCTCAGAAGCGTAAAGCCCTAAACCCTAACCCTAGCCCCAGCGTTGATGAGGAAGTAATCCCAAAGGAAGTAGATTCAGCCGCCACCGCCGGTAATGACAGTGTTAGTGTGAGTGAGGTGCCGCCTGAATCCAAGAAGCCCAAGTTGAGCGTAAATGTTGATGAATATGTAGTCAATTTGAAGAAAAAACCGCCTAATTTCGACCCGAAATTGGCGGCGTGGTGGGAGGATGGGGAGAAGGTGCCGTTTCTTTTCCTGGCGAAGGCGTTTGATTTGATTAAACACGAAAGCGGGAGGATTGTGATAACGGATATTACTTGTAATTTGTTGAGGACTGTCATTGCCAAGACTCCCGAGGATCTTTTGTGTGTTGTTTATCTTTTGGCTAATAAAATTGCTCCTGCTCATGAAGGGATTGAGCTCGGCATTGGCGATACTTCGCTTATTAAGTCGCTTGCTGAGGCCTGCGGTGCTACTGAGGCCGTCATCAAGAAGTCGTATAAGGTAGTCCAGATTCTGTGCTTTATGAATCATGATCTTGTGTTTGTCGGATTTTTTTGGATGCATTGTGTTATTTGATCTTGCAGATATGGAGATTTTGCAATGTGTGGTAAATGAATTAAAGGCGAGCAGGAGGAGTGCGGGTTGTTATTCGAACTTAGCATAGTTTCTAGAGTTTTAATTATTCAGCTGTCTTTCTTTATTGTATGGTAAGGACTAAGGAAGTAAGGAGTGTAATGGTGAAATTGGTATGTGAAGCAAATGGTGGTTCGTTCCGATGTGGTGCATTGGTTTCTCGTAGTATTATGACCGATAAAGCAGTAAAGAAGATGGATAAGGCGAATGATTTGTGGTTTGAACTTGGAAATGTGGATACATATGCGTGAAGCGTGATATTTGAGTGAACTACTTTTTGTGGACTGATTCCTTCCAAACTTGAATGATGCATTCAATTATGCTCTTGTGTAGTGTAATTTAAGAAAAAAGTTGATCACATGTTCTTTTTATGAAATAGCTGTTATGTTGTTAGGCTTCTCATGCTCATCACTTTCTTTGGGTTTTAGTTCTGGTTGTCTTGCATGGTATAGACAATTAACTTGTGTAGACTTTTAATCTTGTATCTATTTTCTGTTCGAGTCTGGCATTCTTCTGGAGATGTATATGCTCATGCTTCCTTTTTTTCGGTGGTGCTACTGAAGCTGTGTTAAAGGTATTGTATAATGTAATCAGCCTTTTGTTCCACAAGTGTGCATGCGTAGGCCTTTCGTTGTGGTTGGTTCCTGTTTCAAGACAATACATGACGGGAAGTGCTAAGATGTCGTGTAAGGGATATGTTGACTACTCGTTTCTTATTGTGTGGGATAGTTGCTTGTTATTGTGTGGCAAAGTTTTGATAGAACATTCTGAAACTATATTCTCACCAACAGGATCTTGAACTACTGGTTGGTTCAGAGTGAGAAAATGGGTACACTAGGGGATAACATGAGTTTTTTTTCCTCATGGCATCTACAATTGTGAAATGCAATCTGGAAATTCTATTCTTTATATTTCACCATTTTCGCTATTGATTGTGTGGAAACAACCTCTTTTAGCTAAGGTTGCATACCTCAAATTCCTCGCTCCTTTACCTACAAGGGGACTATGTTGGCATCTTGTCTTTTAACCTTATATGAACCTGAAAAAAATCCTTTAGAATGTTGATTTGAGTCTTGCACTATTCAAGGCACCTTTCGGGACATTGATGAATATACTGGTCTACGTTTCGGGGCGGTTCTTGTAAGAACCAATGTACTAAGTGCGTGAAATGAGGATTCATATAAAATATGGAAGTACGTATTGTTTATTTTAACAGTCTGGCTGTTTTTGGTGGGTTTCAATCTATGTGAACATATACATATATATATTATTTGTCTATTCTTCAATTTGTCATTTGCAATTTTCCATTGATAGGATTTAGGTGATTTAGGGGACGTTGCTAAAGAAATCCGTTCGAAGCAAAGCATGATGCGCCAACCTGCTCCATTAACCATTGCTAAGGTTTTCAGTACGTTCAACCTCATTGCCCAGGTGTGGTTTTTCATACTAGTAACCGCCCCTGTTCGTTTCTTTCATCGTACTTGTTTTTTTCTTTGAGGAGGGCAATTTTCATTCTGGGTCATTCAGAAACAGCCTCTTTGTATGGCTACCATAAGGGTAAGGCTCCGTACATTCGACCCCGTAAATTTCCTCCCAATTAGTGGTTGGTTTTCTCTACACCAGTCCTTTGTCTAGATTCAGGGACCGCTCAAAGAATATTAAAATTCCCTCCTTTCCCATGATTCTAGTACATGACTTTTCTATAGGCATCAGGCAAGGATAGCCAAGACAAGAAGAAAAACCACATCAAGTCACTTCTTGTTGCCGCCAAAGATTGTGAACCTGTGTATTTGATGCGTCTGCTTCAGGTTTTAGTTTGTATTTCAAACGTTCAAATATATTTGATTTATTTTAATTTTTTTTCCATATTTGATGAACAAGTTTGTCCCTGTGGCAGTCAAAGTTACGGATTGGTTTAGCAGAGCAAACTCTTCTTGTTGCCCTGGGACAAGCTGCTGTATATTCTGAGGAGCATTCAAAGCCCCCTTCTAATATACAATCTCCATTCGAAGAGGTGATTTAAGTTTGTTTGCATGAGATTTTGGGTAATTGGGTTATGCTGCATGTTGCATGCTGAAAGAATTATGTAATGTAGAACGCTGCACATTTGTGTCTGTTGGAATATCCATCTTCATTTGCATTTATTTATTATTGATGGTTACTTGATGATTTGATTAGATGTCCTTCATTGCTTGTGTTGAAATGTTGTGGAATTATATGATGAAGATGATCTGAGATTGGGAAAATTAAGCTAGTATCTTTCAGAAAGCTTTGCTTTTCTGTTTTCTTGAGAAATACCCCCTCATTATCTTTGGAAATTCTCCATTTTCATTTTTGGCCCATTCAATGGAATTTCCCCCATTTCTAAATTTGTCTAGGTTTTGAAAGTTCTTTTTGATCATCACAATCTAAAAGTATGAAGCACCATTTTACTTATGGCCACGTGCCCACGCCTAACAACCTACTCCTCTCCTTGACAATTACTCACCACATAGAATCTTAAATATTTGTGCCCAAGTAAATGAAGCTATTGCAGAGTATATGAAGGAGTTGTTATAATAGTTAAAGTCAAAAGAAAAGCCAAGGACCCCCCACCCCTTCAATATAACATTATGCCTATGCGTGCTTTTCTTAGGAGATGTATATTTTCCTTGGAAATCACATTATTTGACATATTCCTTAATATTAGGTTGGTTGGGCTTACACAATTACGGTCGGTGCCGAGGCTTTATTCTTATAAAATCTCTAGATCGATGGACATGACTGGGGAATTAAATCTCCCTCTAACCTAATTAATTTCAGTTATTTTTCTTTCATCAATTCCTGGTTAGATATTCAAGTAACCGAATAAGGTTAGACCTTTGAATTTCCCTATTCATATGACTTGAAAAAATGTATTTTCTGGCTATCTTTTTCATGGTCAGCCACACTTTTGGTAGTTCTTTCTGTAGCTAGGTAGGTGCTATATCATTTGGATACTTTGATCTTTTAATGAGTTGTTTTAAGCGAGCAAGGAGTCGGTTGACAATGCTAGTCTTCAAATTGTCAAGGCTAACTTTCATTATACTCATTTCAGTTTTTTAGTCACTTTTCCACAGTAACTGATACTGTCACTGTTGTTTAGATGCATCTCCTATGATTGTTTTCTCCTGAAAAAATACTTTTGATTTCTCTATCAGGCAGGGAAGATCGTTAAACAAGTCTACTCTGTCCTTCCTGTGTACGACAAAGTAATCCCTGCCCTCCTAAGTGGCGGTGTATGGAATCTATCACAGACATGTGCGTTCATGCCAGGTGTTCCAATAGGGCCTATGCTGGCAAAGCCCACAAAGGGCGTGTCAGAAATTATAGATAAATTTCAAGACAGGGTATTTACTTGTGAGTACAAGTATGATGGAGAGCGTGCTCAAGTAAGTGTAATGCAGTTGTTTCTCCCTTTTGCTGGTTCCTTTTCTTATTTGCTGTTAGGGGTATAACCAAACAGAGCCACTCGAGCTCACCTTTGAATCTTTGATAAACTTAGCTCATATTGTCAAAATTGAGTCGAGCCCGAGCGCCAGCTCTTAAAACCAAAGCTTAAGCTCGGCTCTTATGATATTTACGAGTCCAAGCCCGAGCGCAAGCTTTGTTTACATTTTTTTCGAGCATTATTTGTAAGTAAATATTATTGATAAAAATTTACTTAACATTAATTAAAAAAAGAGCTCAAACGAGCTATGAAGTCAAACCATTGTATTGGTGAGAATGCATCTGTAGATAGACACGGTACTATATTACTGTATCAGTTGCAGTCACTGTAACACAGTCATGTGTAGTGGTCACCGCAGAATTGTTTTTATTTATTACTTCCACTCGCCCACTTTGCATAACGAAAACTTAAGGAGCTGTCCATCTTATTTATACCTTCTTATTTTTGTGCTAAATTGTTCTCATCATCTTTGTGTGTTTGGGGTTGGGTACTTGGGTCTCATATTATTCATTCTTTTGTCGTGCATGTTTTTGAGTTTGGTCTTTCTTTATCCATGAAATATAGATTCATTATATGGAGGATGGCTCAGTTGAGATATACAGCAGAAATGCTGAAAGGAACACTGGAAAGTACCCTGATGTAATTGCTGCAGTGAGTAGGTATATTCTTACAATATTTCGCTTTTCTATGCGCTTTCTGCAAGTAGTTTAAGGGAACCTTATTGGAATTTCTGTTTTCTGTGCTTTGTTGCTATGGTCAGTTCATAAGTGTAAATGAGGTTAGTTTCAACACATTGGTGATGGAACTGATGTTGTTTTTGCTATTGCCACAAATATTTTGGTTTGCCTTTCATTCTCTGGGAATCCAAAATAGGAACTAGAAAGAGTAAGAACAATTGAAACAAGAAATGTAATGATAACCTTAATAGAGGAATTATATGTGTACACTGGTAATTATTTTTGCCAAAAATGTCAAATGTTTTTGCAAGAATATTTAGCACTTGTACTTCTAGGTGGCATGATTACTTCATTACTTTTCTAAGATGACTTGACAGCATCAATGCTGTTAGTGATTTTTTTCTGATTTTATTTCCTTTGTTTATCATCTAACATTTGATTTTGCCTTTGAGGCCTTCTTGCAAAAAATTCCATCTTTATGGATTTGGACTCTTTAGAGAAGGTTGCTCCTTTCCTGGCCTATGTTTCAACTCTTGCAAGATAGAGAACTTCTTAATATAGTTGAAACACGTTGTTCTTTGTCCACGTTCTTCCTTGGCAGTTGAGGTTAAAATTAAAAGTGTATCTTAATCAAGATATTCCATGATGACATTTCGTCTTGTATCCATCCACGAGTCTACGTTTAAACGTGCTCCAGTCTTGCACAAATAAAATTGTTGGGATTTCACTGTACTGACTCTATCATGTACTCTCCATCCCTCTGATTGCTTATCAGTTTATATATTGTCTATGATTTCATGTCCAGGTTGAAGAAGTCAGTTGTAAAATCTTTTGTTTTGGATTGTGAAATTGTCGCATATGACCGTGAGAAGCAGAAGATTCTTCCTTTTCAGGTATTAAATATGCAGATAAATATTAGAACATGACGTGTGATGTCATCTTCCTCTGCGAAATGGTGTCAATTATGTTGGTTAAGCTTGATTCCTCCAATCTTGTGCGTACTTATTTGGGGTCTACTTTTGTGCCTCTTTTAGAGTCATGATTCCATGTAGAGAGGTTTCTGCTTCAAACAAATCATGAAACAATGGGTATAAAGCTGTACACAATTTTTCCCCTCCAACAATAGAAATGCTGTTTCCAAGGGACCTTTACCTAAAATTGGAATGCCATTTACTAAATGAGTCATTTTGATTTAGAATACCTTATCTTGACTCATTTTTTACTATAAAAATAAAAATAGTACTGTATATTGGTAAGTTGCCATCACGCAATATGCAAAACTGTAATTCATCTATTCCATTGGGGATTTGGGGGTGCATTCAACTCATAACCATTTTTAAAATTTGAGACATGATCTTGATGCTGTGCTCTATATGAATACGTTCTAGTGTCACATATTCGCTTATTTAAAATGAAACCACAATGACCATTTAACTCATTTATCTGGACAGCTAGATTTCTGGCTCTTAGTACATAAATATACTGATCTCTGGTGCTTTTTGACAGATTCTTAGTACTCGAGCTCGCAAAAATGTTGCACTGAGTGAGATTAAAGTTGATGTTAGCATCTTCGCTTTTGACATCTTATACTTCAATGGAAAATCCCTTCTTCAGGAGCAGCTCACATGTCGTAGGCAGGTACTCACATCATGCGTCTCTCTTGTACATCGGGTTTCATCATCAGATTTAGCTGACCTTTGGTTAATTTGATGATAAAATATTGGTGGGCATTTGATGCTTTCCTTTAGAACATAAGAAAAAAAATCACTCACATAGATGTCAAGATCACATCTCAGTGTGTCTTAATTTCGTCAGGACAACCTCGTGACGTAAGATGTACTCAAATGTGTGTATATATATATGTATATTCATATATTGTGGTACAACCGATATAAGCGATTACCCAGCATTATAATACATATTAAAATTATGTGTTGAGGTGTCCCCAAAACTTTTCTAAATAGTTTGATGGTTTACTTTGACGATAAGGTGGTCTCTTTACTCCAGAACCCCTTCAAATAAGGCATTGACTTTAGGAGTACCATAAAATTTAAGAATGATGTCATGAAACATTTCAGTAAAGTTCATAGAAGGACTTTTCATTTTCGGCCCAACACTTGCTGGCTTGCTGCATTTGACTTCCCCAATGGTTATCCTTGGTGGGACTCAGGGTACCTAAACTAGTATTTGAAAGCTCTTTTCCTTCTGAACTTTGGATTATGGAGACAATGGATTAAGATATAAGAGAATCTGACCGACCTACGTTTCCCTCGAAATCTAGTAAAAGACAACAACAGTAGAGTACTAAATCAACAAAGCCGTAGTCCAACATTGTTTTTTGTAACATGAGCTATCTTCTGAAACTGTCAACGAGAGGTAAAACATTGAAAATGGAACAGAGAAAGTAAACAAGCTAAAGAAAAACAGTAGTTGGTTTATATGAATAAAGCGGGAACCAGAAAAAAAACTGTTCATCAAAAGGTTCACTACAGCCAGGCTATGAAAAAAGGTACTAGTCATACTCACATAGTTCTATTTTACATTTGTACCCCAAAACTTGTATCCGTTTTTTTTCCAAGATATTGCACTCAATGGGAGACAGTGTTTGTAGTAATGTTGGAAGTAGGGATCCGAAACTTGGCCATGACATTCCTTCTTTAACTTTACAGTGATGGGAATGATAGGTTGTTAGTTGTGACAGCCTTGAGGCATTCACATAGTCTGAAAGTTTTGTTTGTGACGAACAATCCAATTCCTTGGTGGGAGGGGTTTAGTCGCTTTATTGGGAGCACGAAACACTTCATTCCTGAGGACTTATTTCAGCCACAGTACACAGGAGTAATGAGCTTAGGTTATAATGACGCTATGGGTTCTGGTCTTCTGGATTAGGCTTTGTTAGTACTTTTCTGAGTGTTATGTAGGCTTGCACTCTGATTTTCTTCTGGCGTGATGTGGGGTATTTTGCAGCATCTCTTTGATTCATTCGAGGAGGAACCTGGGTATTTTCAGTTTGCTACAACAGTCACATCGAATGATATTGAAGAAATACAAAAGTTTCTTGATGCTGCTGTTAATGCCAGGTAATGTTTCTTCCCAGCAATGATGTTGAAGAAATACAAAGTTGTTATTGACTTATTGAGTAGGCTTTGGGAGGGCTTTAGTCCTTTTCCATGTCAAACATTTTCGTTGCAGCCTGTTCAGAACAAGTAATTTGTATTTGATATTTAGTGTCTAACACTCTAAGGTTGATTAAGGTATTAGGATTTGAATTATTTGCGTTCCTGCTACGGAGCTTTTTGTCTTTTCATTATTTCTGTCCTTATTTTCTTGCTGTATTTGTTGTATGGTTCAAATGAACAATACAAGCAATTTTAAATCTATTCCCTTGGTCACTTTTCTCTTTCAGTGATGTCACTGTCCTTCAGTAAGCCAGTCCTTTTTTTTGTTTATTGCAGTTGCGAAGGGTTGATTATCAAAACATTGGAAACAGAGGCGACATATGAGCCTTCAAAGCGGTCAAATAACTGGGTTAAGCTGAAAAAGGATTACATGGACAGGCAAATGACAATCTCTTTGCTTAATTGGGCATTTGTCCTCTGTTTGACCACTTGCCTTTTGAAACTAACTAAAAATGCCTTTATGAATTGCTCCATCTGTAATTGATTAAACAAAATTCTTCTATTCCGATCTATCGTACAGAGTGATAACAACAATCTACCTCAATGGGAGTACAAATGTACAAGAGAAATGAAAACATTCTGCAGCAACTCCAAAGGCATAAAGAAAAACAAAAAAATGTAGGACGACGAAACTATACCAAAAGAGAACACTGTTTCTTCAGACCGATAATGCAAACAAATAGAAACTTTTGAGTGTTAACACCTGCACAGTAGCATTAACAATTTGTTGATAAACTGAAATTCATTCTTGTTGCATCAGGTGCTCTATTTTCTTTCTAAAATATGAAATGACTACGCTGTCAATTTGGTAGAGTTTTTGTTTTAGAAGAAAATTGAAATACTTTAGGACACTTGGTACAGGACTCCAGAAATGGATCAGTAAGTCAACGAAACAATTGTAATATTAGTCTCAAGATCGTTTTTTTGTTGTGCAGTGTTGGGGACTCTCTTGACCTGGTGCCTATTGGAGCATTCCATGGCCGTGGAAAACGAACTGGTTAAGATTACATTCTCATTTTCTGCTCAACATATAGCAATATATAACTATTTTTGTTTGTATTATATTGTCTGGAATCCTGGGATAGCATTTACCCCTGTCTTTGTTTGAAGATGTGATGAAAGTTTTATTACCCCTGTCTTTGTTTTGTTTGAAGATGTGATGAAATTTTTATTACCCCTGTCTTTGTTTGAAGATGTGATGAATTTTTATTAAGAATCTGTTTGAATTACAATATTTGGCTCCTGTGTTTTAATCTGTCATAACATGATTGCTAATGCTTTCTCATAGACGCGATATATGTATCTTTGTTTGGTAGTGTATGAAGTGCTGAGATACCAGTAACCTTCATCTTTGTTTGAATTGCGATTAAAAATTTGATAGGAGTTATGCTATCTTATAGATGTGATATATTTATCATTGTTAGATAGTGAATGGAGTGCTGAGATAACAGTAATCTTGATCTTTGATTTAAACTGTGATTAAAAATTTACTAAGAGCCCCTTGGTAGCCATCTTTATGCTAGATGGGTTTTGAGGGATATGTATGGGTTTATACAACTTCTATATTTGGTTTGCTTGTGTTTTAAGCTGTGTCATGCAGTGGCCTACTCCGTATGTATGAATTGTGATTACAAGCATGTGGTCTATTTTCTTTACCACGTGTTTTGCTCTAAGCTTCATACTACTGGACTCCCACGTCTACCACAATTTGATTATAGTCCCGATTTAGTAATTCAGCTGCATGCTATACCTATCTACGTGAATCTCTTTGCTTTGAAATTGTTAGTGACTTCCATTAAACAGTTTCTAATGCTGATTTCGTTGTGAAAATAATTCTTCCAGCTAATAATGTACATAGTGTGTTGTCCTCTTACTAATTGTTACATAACCTAGTTATTTGGTTTTATCCTGCTAACATGTATTTGTGCTGTCGTATACGTCTTTGGAATTCTATGCCTGTTTCTAATTGCACCTGAACCATCTTGGTTTTAATTGGTTGTGCAGGTGTTTATGGCGCTTTTCTCCTTGCTTGTTATGACGCTGATAACGAAGAGTTCCAGACCATCTGTAAAATAGGTAATGGCTTTATGTAATACGCTGTCTGCTGTGGTTGTCCTTTTCATTTATGCCACTCATGTTTTTTCTTGCTGTAAATTTTGTGCCAAAGGTACTGGATTCTCTGAAGTAGTGTTGGAAGAACGTTCTTCTAGTCTTCGCTCTAAAGTCATTTCCAATCCAAAGGTTCTCCCTTATCCCATTTTTCCCACTCTTAGCTTTCTTTTTCTTGATTAATTGATACTACAGCATTTATGTCTCTTGTAAGTTCACGTTTCAGTTTTTTAAATTTAATTTTTCAGCCATACTTTCGTTTTGGAGATACTCTTAAGCCAGATGTTTGGTTTGAGCCTTCTGAGGTACATATTGAACCCTATTTGGCCCTTTTGGTCGGAATTCCAGTCTGGCAGTATTTTTATCTCTAAATGAACCTGGTGGTGTATGAACATATCATACTCCCTAATTTTTAACTTGCAGGTCTGGGAAGTAAAAGCAGCTGATTTGACCATTAGTCCGGTGCATCGTGCTGCAGTTGGAACTGTGGATTCGGAAAAGGTTATAACCCTCCCTCTTTTTTAAGCTGTGGATATTTTGTATTTTGAAGTTGATATTTTTTGTTATTACTGTTATTCCCTTCCTCCAAGTCATTTATTTACTTTTGTTCAAAAAAAATTAAAGAACAAAAAACATAAACTGACAGTGATGGGCGGTATTATTTTTACATGTAAAGAGTGCTAAATTGCTTAAAAACACTTTGCACTTACTTATATTGTGACGCAGTAGTATTTTATGGCAGTGGGGGTGTAAATTATAAAACCTCTTAATGTATGAATATGAACTTGTATGTCTCATGAACAGGGTATTTCCCTGCGATTTCCACGCCTTCTTCGCGTGAGAGAGGACAAAACTCCAGAGGAAGCGACCTCGGCAGATCAGGTGAAGTCATGGTTTTTTACTTTATGGCATATATTATTCCTACAACCATACAGTTGAGGACTGCAACTCATTTGTCAGCGAATTCCATTTCAGGTGGCTGAAATGTATAATGCTCAAGCACACACTAAAGGCAACAAAAGTAAAGATGACGATGAGGACGAGGATTGAGTGAGACCCCTTGGTTAGTAATCTGTTCACAGCTTAATGAGAATATCTGTTGTGCTATGACCACCAAGATGTTCTCTGGGAGAAGAGAGAAGCGAAGGGGAGGGAGAATTGAACAAGATTGTTTTCCTTCCAAATTTTTCCGATTGATGAATTAGTTTTACCTTCTCCCTCCCCTTCCCTTTTATTTTCCTCTTAATTCTCCGTCCAAACAAGGGCGTCTCTGTCTCGTATTGTTTGTGTGATTGTAATATACCCCTCCTGTTCAGCATTTTTTTATATATGAATGGTTAGCCAAAATTTTCTACTCAAAAAATGCCTCACAACCTAAAATTATCCCAATATTTATTTAATGTACCTGAATATTGAAACGGCCGAGTCAAAAACATCAAACAAATTTGAGTCGATCACATTAAGCTATGAGTTAAACGCAGATAATCTGTAGTAACTCGATTGAATCGACCCTAATGCCCAATTACGGGTCCATAGGAAAGTATCGAGTAGGAAACAAGATGTGGAAAAAAGAGGTGTGGAGGCGGCATTTTTGTGAAGAAAAAGAAAACAGGTTGGAAACGCAAGGAACATGAAGCAGGCTGTTATGGTTCTGGTGGTCATGAATCTCATGATTTCATGGATGAATTTTGTCAAGCTTGGTACGCTATACGACGATTTCTGGTTACGAGTTAAAACTTAAAAGTCTTTGTTCTGTTTGTTTCTCTTATAAGTCTTCGACATGTCAATTTTTACCCAGTCAATTCTAAACTTTCCAGTATGTTTAACTAAATCCAGCTATGACCCAGTAGACTACTCGACTCGATTCCGTTGTCTGCTTCTTAAATTTCAACATCTTCGGCTTCTATGACCTTTTACTTCGTCAATCTTCTGCTTAATTGTTAATGGTTCGAGTTTCGGAGGTTTGAGCTCAAACCTCGAAAGTGGTAATTGATGCCTTTAACTTAACTTAAGAGTAAGGTTAAGGTCTCCAGGTGTCAATTGTAGCAATTAAGATCATGTTCTTTTCGCTTGAAACGAGGTGAATTGAATTGATTAGAGTAAAGTTTAACTAAATTAAATTGGGTGAAACTGAGGTGAAGTAAATTTTGTTGAATTAAAAGTTAATTTTGTGAAAAATTAGCTGAATTAACGGAATATAATCAAACAAAATTGAAAGGAGTTGAAATTAAGGTGGAAAGAACATGACCTAAGTCTCATAACTTAAATGAAAAGTGAATTTCAACTCTGTTATTAATTTTTCATGAATATTTCAACAGAAAATCATTTAAAAATCCAATTAATCAGATACTATTAATACAATTTTACAACTTTATAGCTTTAGTAATACTAAATGTTAAAATGTATGAGTATTTATAATAATTTTTACAATCGTTGGTCGTTGGAGAATGTACTAAATGTGTAAATATTTTAACAGATTTTTAATATTTTATCATAGACGGATGTTACATTCTTAGATGAATAATTAATGTAGTTTATATTTCACTTTGATGTTCCCATTTACTTTTTGAGGTCAAAGTTTAAAAAATTTAACCTTCAATAAACTAAAAAATATTTAATTTTGCAACATAATTTTTACAAAGCGACCTTTGTTAGGCAAAAATCGTTTACAAAAATATATTTTAATAAAATTAATAACGCGTGAGTATAGTAAAGCACGGTCAAAGTGTCACCTTGAAGACCGTGAAAAAAGTAAATGAGGAAATCAAAATAAAGAAAAGAAAGTAAATTAATTACAGTAATTCTTGTGTGATACGGTCTCACACGTACAACGGCTCCATTATATAAAAAGAAAACTCATTTATTAGTATTATATGAGAAAACTTATTCTAAAAATAGACCGTCTCATGGTGTGAGACCGTCTTATTCTAAAATTTTGAATTAATTAATTCTATTTGTTCTAAATTTCTTTACATCTACTTTTGGTGTGTATTTGTAATATCTTTCATACTGTCGTACATGACTTTTTAACACGTACTTTTATTGTTTTATTCATTTATTTAAATAAATAAACACGAAGAATCTATGAACATCAAAAAGAAAAACGTAAAAAACGAATTGTGAATAGGAGTGACTTGAGTAACCAACAAAGAATAGGGCGGCAGAAGATTGAGAAAACAATGAGTAGGAAGTTGGAAGTGTAGGAAGTAGTACACAAATTCTTATTTGCAACGGTACTATCCGTCGCAAGCTTATGACGGATACCGTTTTCTCTCCCAAAATACCCACTTTTTCTCTCTCTTCAACACTATTCCTGTGGTCCCCTTTTTCCACTACTCATTTTATAGTATCCATTTTATCTACAAAATATCCGTACAAATGGTAACCCGTCGCAAGCAAGACTAATTACTAGTAGAAGTATATGATTTAATTTGCAACACAAATTCTCATTTTTTTTGGGACAAAATTCATCATACGCTTGTGACGGGTCGAGTAAAATCTACGTAAATAGATAAAAACAAAATAATTGTGACTTTTAAATACTCGGTTTTTAAAATTATTTATTCATATAGATAAGATTTGACCCATTATAACTTATGACAGCTATACCGTCGCCGGTCACAAGTGTCAGTGAATTTCCAAAGTGAACAAGTCTGAGTGGTCAACCAGAAGTATGGCTCAAGGTAAGAAATTGTAGAATAATAGTAGTACGATTTACAAAGGTTTGTCCGTACTCATTACGCAGCACTGTTCTCTACTTAGTTAGGCACTGCCTATAATATACTACTCTATACTCCTGCGTAGGATATTCTTTCCACTATACACATCATTATCTGGATTCTGCTTATAACGAGTATATCCGTTAAACGTTTGTAATTGATTAAATATTACCTATATCGGCTATATGGGTAGATAAAACTCAAATTAAAGTGCTGATAAAATCGTAAAAGGTTCGTCTTATTTATCTAAGTGAATTTTACTTGACCCATCACAAGTATGTAATGGATATCGACCGTCATAAATGAGAAATTGTGTTATTCTTAAGTTGTAAGGCAAAACTTTACCTCGAGAAAAAAAAATCATATTTTTGATTTAAAATAAATTGGTTGAGTTAACGACATCTGAGAGTCGAGTGTCGGACACGACAATAACATTACTCTAATACTTCAAAACCTCCTCTAAATTACGGGGTAAGGAAGAGTCACATATATGCAGCCTTAACTTTGTGTTAGGACACAAAGAAACTATTTTCAAATGACCAAGATGAAAGTTGCATTGAGAAGTGCATCGAAAGAGTGCTACTTCACAAGAAAAAGCAAGCTCAGCACAACCCAAAAGTCAGAACCAAAGAATTCAGTTGTTTATAAGCATTGTACAACCAAGGTATAAGTATCTGAGCTTATATATATTTTTTATGTTATATTTTTAATATGTAAAAGAAGGAATTTAGTACATTCTTATAAAGCTCATATTATTTAAAATAAAACTCGAATAATTTATTATAAAACTCGAATTTTATACTTCTCAACTGGTACAATTAGTGGTATAATGCATTAATTAGCAAAAGAATAACTAGTCTTTGGCTCCTTGCTATTCTATTCTACTAAGTTGTAAGGCAAAACTTTATTGAAAAATAGAAAGGAAATGGGTGAAAAATGTTGGATTCTTTCTACAAACATATTTTTTTCTTAGTAGCTTTCCCTTCTTTTAACACAAAAAAACTCCTATTAACATTCCACTAAACCAAAAAAGCAAATTAAGCTTATTATTAAAAATCTTGTAAACGGTGGAAAGTAGATAAAATAGTGAAAATGACGTGAAAAAGGGGGTGTGAAAATACTCAACATAACTATTCATGAAACATTACTTTTTGACAACCTCTACTTCTTCTTTCACTTCATGCATTTTAATTATAATTCGAAGAAGTTGGGTTACACTCTGTTTTGCCTTTCGGAGAAAAAAAATCCCCTTTTGTTTTTACACCTTAATTAGTGGGAGCAGATACGAACATCCTATCAGTGGATCGTTCATCCGTTTTAGTTATTTATTTACCTTTTATATCTTTTCCGAGATCTGCGTAGTCGGTATATAAATGATTAGGATATATGAAGTGCGTAATAAGAATATTAATAATAGTTGAGCTTTAACCATAACAGTACAGTAAGGTTTTGGTTGACATGATGGTTCATCTATCGTGGTAACGGAGCTAGTGTGATGGAAGGTTACGGGTTGGAATCCTGGGCACATGGTATTGGGGAAGTCTGTGCAAACTAACACATCTAAAAAGAAAAGTAAGAAATTAAATAGAAAATAGAAAATAGAAAATAAGATTGTTAATTCTATTACATAGCCGTCTCACGTGCAACCAATTTTTTTTGATAAATTGTAATCATTTTATTGTGAATAGTGACCACTTTTTATGACTAAAAGATAAACATTTTATTTATCAAAAAGTAATTATATTTTATCAAAAAAACACGGAAAAAACGATCGCAAGTACGATATATAAAATGTTACTCCATAGTTGAAATGATGAAGTTCCAAATAACTTAACTATACAAAACTCAGTTGCTCATAGATTCTTGTTGACATCATACATATGTTTAGGGAATTGAGTAGAATGTGATACTTGTACAAATTTGGGTAAAAAGGGAATGTCACTAATTATGGTGTAAAAAGTTAAAAAAAAGATGTGTGCCACCCACTTTGTAGGAGTATTAGTTATCACAAATTTTCGTAGAAGACAGGATAATATCCATCCAAACTGAAACGGATAGTATTACTCTTATAATATGCAAGTCACAAATTAAGGGAGAATTAAATGAAGTAACCTACTTGTAGTAATCGGATCATACATTCAATGTACTACTACCAGTTTTATAGTTTATTGACATTATATAAAGTTTTTGAGTATTGTTTTAAAAATTATGAGTCTACTATAAAAATTTTGAGTTCGTTATTAAAATAATAAACTCAAAAAATTACAAAAAAAACTCGAAAATATTATATATAAACTTGGTTATATTTTAGTTTTGACGGAAGTAAATTAAAATTTAACTTATAAAAGCTCAGAAAGAATACACATATGTTAAAAAAAATTGAGGTAATATAATAAACTCAGAAAAAATAATCATATACTCAAAAATAAGTAAAATCCGAGATAATATATGTGATATATAATTCTTTTTCTTTACCTACTTACCCTCTCATTTATAATATTATAGTAAATGTAATATCATCTATTCATCTTAAACTGTTAACGAATGTCCGTCTTCAATGATGACCGCCAAAGGAGAATGGACTATTTTTGCATTGTTGAGAGATTAGATTCTAATAAAGCATTGTAAATAAATAAAACAAAATTAGAAGAATTATTAGGGGTCTATATATTTTAGTCTTTGATTAGTGGGAACCACATTGACCTAGCATGTTAGGCCCCGGCTAACCTCCCTGGTTGGTAGCCTACACCCAACCCATCATAACCCTACTTTCTAACTACTCGTGTCCACACTAACAAAAATGAATTCGCATTACCGGGTTGCGTTTAATCTCGATTTTACCCTCTCACGTGCACCGTTACCCTTAGACCAGATGTTTCGGAATAGTCAGAAATGAATTAGTAATAGAAACTTTCTTGAAAGTAAAGACCAATTCAACAACGTGAATTAGTCAAGTAAATGCAAATTAAGATAAAATAACAGTGTTTAACGATTACAGACGGAATTAGGATAGAAAAAAAAAGTGGACGTAGGAAACCTTCGGCGCATTTCGGCATGAAGGAAAAAACTGTCCAGAATTTCAACTTCTCCTCTTGCGCTACATGCACCGCCTTTCCGGTTTAGTCTGGATTTGAACCTGGTAGGATCACGAGAACTCCAGACTTTTCCTTTAGAGACTAAAAAAGGCCGTATTTTTCAGATAATTAAACTCGAGACCTCTGATTAAACTAGATCAACTTACTTTCGGCCGATCTAAGAGCTCAGGGTCCAATGCAATGCACTAATAATAATATCTAACCCTAATTAAACACACTTTTTTTGTCACTCTTTTTCTCCATGGATGGGGTCTATACATTATGCAAGATGATCACCAAAGCAAACCTTGGAAAATCCCCTTTTAATCATCACCAAATCTAGGTTTAAGATTGATAAAAGTAAGTTCGGAATGACTAATGGAAAAGTATCCTTTGATACTTGTTACTGATCTCTGATGAAGCACCACCATTATCATAACTTCTTTTCCTGTTAGTAACAGCTGATCCACAGTTTGTTTCGTTCCCTCGAAACCCGTCTCCACCGGGTATTTGAACCGGAGGAATCTCGAATGTCTCCAATGGTGGTGGAGGGTGCCTCCATTGAGGCAGAGGACCAGCTAAAAGCAGTGTCTGCAGAAGTGGTCCAGCATTCATCATTGCCTGCAGAAGCTTACCCTTTTCAGGCAATGGCTTCTTGGGAGAAAAAACCTGCAGTGCATTTTGTGTAAGGCCATGTTGTTCCACCATTCGTGGCGGCGAAGAAACTATGCTTTCTTCACAGTCTGATGTTGAAATTCCATCTTTTTTGACAGTCTGTTCATCTTCAATGCTGGAATTTCCTGAGTGTTTTTGTTGAATGAGGAGTTTTTCGACGACAAGATGTCGATATTTGTCTTGAGCTTCATCTCTTTCTTTGATTGATTTGTTGAGTAGCTGTTGCAGATGGATTATTTCTTCCTCCCTTTTTGTTATCTCTTCATGAGCTGCAAGTCTTGTTGATTCTAGCTCTAGTGTTGTGTAGAACAATGACTGTCTTAGCTCTTCCATGCTCTGAATCTGAATACCAGTTAACTATGCAAGTTTTAGTACATTTTTAGCTTAACCCATCAATGTGGTGCATGTTCGGATGTACTCTGTCTTACCCTGCATTGGTTCAACGCTAAAAAACCCGTTATTTGGAGGACTAATAATAAAAATCATCCAAATACCGGGCTTTTGTATGGGTAAGGTTGCGTACTTCTGATCTCCTTGACACCAAGTTTTAGTACATTTTAGTTTAAACCATCAATGGGGTGCATATTCGGATGTATTCTGTCTTACCCTGCATTGGTTCAACTCTAAAAAAATACCCGGTATTTGGATGACCAATAATGAAAGTCATCCAAAAACCGAGGTTCAGTATGGGTAAGGTTGCGTACTTCTGATGACATTGTGATACAATGTTATTAAATATCACAAGAATGAGTAATAATAATATCACTCCAATGACTCAATGGCTTTACAAATTGCTGGATAAAGGGGTTGGATGTACGCAGTCTTACCCTTGTGTTAGTAACATAAAGAGACTGTATCAGAAAAACAGTATCAAAGGAATACTAGCTACTTTACGATAGAGAGAATTTACTAACCTTATTAAAAAAACACCATAAAAATGAGCATGAAAGAAAGTAAGTGTAGTAGAAGAGTAAAGAGGAGGAATGTAGTAAGTACTAACCTTGGTTTGGTAGTAGAAAGGCCAAGTGAGAAGAGGACTTCTAGTGTTGTTGTCCATGTTGCAAAATTGACAAATGATGCACAAAAACGAGTGACAAAGTTTATAGAAACAAGTTGGGTAATGAGTGGGGTTTATGAGTTTATCACTGGCCTTTTCTAGTACCTACTTTTTATACGGACATGTCTCTCTTTTGACGCGTATATTCGTTGTAAATTTATGACCTGTTAAAACAAAATAGAATGTTAATCCTTAATTCCTAGACATTCTGCTTTTATCTTATTTACCCACGTAAATAATATTTTGCTTGTCGCTGATCGCAAACTTAAAACGGATATGCGTGTTAGAAATGACAATTATCCTTTTTATAAGGAAGACTAAGTAGACTAGTTGGTAGTGCATGTATGAAAATATGAGTAAATGTCACCCTTTTTCCATACTCCAATATAATAGTATACTGTACGAGTACTTCTTTGGGTAACATTTGGGTTTCAACTTTTACAATCATTTTTAGTTAGGGAATACTACAACCTTTTTAAATTAATGAGCGCCATTATTATGATATAAATGAGAGTTTTATTGTTGACAAATCATGTCAACAAAAGTCTAGCTAATGATTAACACTTAATGATTAATTAATAGTTTCACATCCTGATAATTAAAACTAAATAGTACTACATATATTAGATCTGTTGAAAAAAAAAATTAATTAATCTGAATTTTTAAATTAAAACTAAAATAATGCATTAAAAATCTTAATTATGAAATTTAATCGACTTGGCTCCACTATGACAACTGATAAGACATGAACCTAAATTGACCGAGCATGTTATAAGCTATTCCTAGTTGCAACCAGGTCACTCGGACCAATTACGATTAAGTGTAGAGTTAAAGAGGATTGTTGAGTCATATTATTGGATTTGGCTTGTAGCAAGTCCATTGAGTTTCACTCGGTTTAGGTTCATGTCAGGCCTGCTCATCGTCGAGTGATAGAGTCAATTCTGATTTGGTTTTGTGATTGTTAAATTTCGCTATCAACATAATATATAGTGGGTTGTGTTTTTAAGTTTTAACTAATTATTTCATGTTAAGTTATTCATAGGAATTATACACAGGTTTTTAGGAGAGTAGTTTTTTAAGGATTGTTAACCCGTTAAGCACAAATATTACGAAGTATTATACAACTGGTTGTACAATACTCTTGTACATCATAACCACTCTAATCGAACTTATAGGTGCTTTTACAATTCATTGACTATATCACCAATTGTACGGTATAAAATTTGAGCTTTGTAACAAAATACCCGAGTTTTATTTTACATAATATGAGCTTTACTAGAAAGTATTTGAGCTCATCCATTTACACGTTAAACATATGAATTTTGAATTAGCTCGCAAAAAATATACATAAACTCAAAAGTTATAAATGTACAACTTATAAAATATTTTATAAATATTAATAATGCATCGCTAGCTTGAGTTGCCACATCATTTTTTAAGTTATATTATTTTATGTTACAATTGTATACAATGGTTTTAAGTTAGCTTAAATGGATCCACATAAAATAAATATTGCAATTTGTTTTTAAATAATTATCTTTATAAGAAATTTCAATTGATAGGTAAAATTTTTTGTATGGTCACTACTAACTTGATCTAAGCTAATCCAAAAGTAGATGTACAATGGTTTGACTACTAGCTTACAACTTTTCATATTTGCAAGCAAGTCCCTTAGTTAAACCATTGCACTTGCCCTTATAAAGCATTGTACCTCTACCAAGCATGTAGCTAGGTTTAGAAAAAATAAAAAAAATAAAAAAAATAAAAAATAAAATTTATGATTGGAGGAATATTTTATTGTGCGACCCATAATATTAAAAAGTGATGTAGCCAACCGTTGTAACGATATGTAGTTGAAGAGAAAAATAGCTTAAAAACCGTATTGATAAATCAAACTACAAAGTGTTGTAGCTCTCCATTGGAAATACTCTTAGCATTGTTATAATAGAACTCAGATTCTCTCAAATAAAGCTCGTAATCTATAAACCTAAACGCAAGTAAACACGCTATAAAGCTCAAATTTCATTCTATACAACCACTACAACTGGTTAGTTGTATAGTGTACTTACCACCCACTAAGCCGAACGATCCAAATCATGTTTTGACGCGTCCGGATACAGGTCGGATTAATACATTCACAAAACAAAGATTAACGGGTCCGGATACAGGTCGGATCAACGGATCATGTTATAACGGTACATTTTTTGATGTAGGTAGCAACAGTGGGGTCAAAGTAACCAGGTGGAATCGGCGGTAAAAGCGGGGGGGTTTGTTATATAATTTCTGGTATGTTTTGGTTGGACACTTGTACTCTGTGTATTACTTCTACTCTAAACACTACTCACCCAATTCTAGCTTTCGTCAACTCTTCATAATTTTCCCCTTAACTTACTCTCTTGTCACTCCCTATGTTTTTTTTAGACATTTCCATTGTAGTCATGTGATGAATTCACAAAAGGAAAAAAAGAGAAAGGACATAAACTTGGTCCATTGGGGAATGAGCCCATGGGTTTATTCAAGGAGTCTTACTTCTGACAGATACTATCCGTCACAAGTTAAAAACGGATATATTCTCACAAGTGAAGCAAATGGGAGGACAGGTGGGAGGAAATGAATATTTTTATGGATCGTGTCACTTGCATTGTTTTATGAAAAATCCGAACATAAATATATACTCCCTCCTACCCAAGATAAGTGTCCCGTGGTTCGTTTCAGATTATTCGTCAAAGTGTCCCGTTGTGTACTTTTTGTAAGTTTTTCGGTTGTTTTATTATCCTTATACCCTTCCCTATTTATGTATATTACCCACCCACCCCTTCTCTTAGACCATCCCCAAGCAAGGTTACCAACTAGGTCACCAAGAAGGTGGGTCTCCTTAATCATGTATTAGGAGAAAAATTAAGAAGACCTTCTATGAAATAAGGTCACCCCATGAGTTGTGAGTTTGTGACCTACCATGGTTCATTGTTTTATTTGTTGGGCACAAATGTAGAAAACACAATTTTGTTGGAAAGTGGAAAATGATTGGGTTGGTGACATAGGTCGCGACTTTCTGATTGAGAGCGTAAAAATGGGTCGACAAAATAAAATAAAATTAAGAGATAAAACTGGGTCGTGACTTAGTTAGCAAGACCTTGCATGGGGTGGTCTTACAAATCCTAACCTTCTCTCTTCAATCTACATACCCCTATTGCCCTACATTACACAAAATATTAAACAAGTATTATTCCTTAAATATTGTACTTTGTCCACAATGGGACACTCATCTTGGGTAGGAGGGAGTATTTATTATCAATATAATGAATGAACCTATGAACAACCATTAATTAAGAAAAAAAATGAGTTCTAAACTGACCAAAAATAGACGATTTTAAAGGTTATTTATCCACGTTTTTTAGGCTGACAAGATCTCGAGATAAAAAAAATCTCGAGATTCGCATTATAGTATAGCTTAATACCATGTAAAAATGACTCAAGATGTTAAAAGTTTCATACGGTTTAAAATAGACACATTTAAAGACTTTATCATTACATTAAGGTCGTGTTTCAAATAGACAAAATAAGTTTTATACTTTATTCTATGTTTTTTATGAAAAATTGATGAGTCATATTTATATATACTTTAATGCCTCCTCTTAGCATCTTTTGTTACGGTTCTGTGATTAGAATTGGTATTTATATGTCACTTTTAATAGATATCGATACTTCTGTATTTCTGTGTTTAAATGCAGAATTGATGCATTTGTGGAACACAAAAGTGATATATAGCACCATGTAATCAACAAGACAAAGTACAAGAAGATATCCAAGAACTAAGGAAGAATAAAGGATAAGAATAGAAGCTAGGCGAGCGAAAGAACAACTCCATATAACTAGTACCTAGTTATAAGGGCCATATCTCAGGATATAAAATTGATAATCAAGCGATTCCAATTGGAGGTGAAAGTTTATCTTTTTAGCTTTCCAACGCCGCAAAAATCACTTGATTCTGACAAGTAACGAAGAAATGGCGGATGTTTGATGACATACCGTATTTGAATTAATCATCAGGTATCCTTTCGTCGAAATCGAAGTCATAACCCCTCAAGATTTGTCGGCCAAGTTTCTTTTTTTCAAAAATAATCTATATCTGGTTGCTTTTAGTAGTGGGAATGAGTGGTTTCAGTTCAATGAATGTGACTTTAACATCAATGATTTCACCATTTTGGATAAATTTTCTGGAAATTACACCGCTTCTTCGTGGGAATATGTTGGTCCTCAGGTTATGATTGAGACAGTCAATTATGTTGTTTCACGTGATCATCTTCCAAACAGGTCATATGCTAAAGCATGCGAAATTTTCTTCTTCCATTTGTTGAAGCTAGTAGGTATTATGCTGTTGAGTCCTTGGTGCGTAAAAATTTATTACTTACTCATACTAAATATGAGAAGCATACACATAAGAATGAAGAGGATGTTATTCTTGTTATGATTGATGTACCCAGTTTAACCTATACCATACTTCTTTTAGACACATGCTAACTGCACATATAATGGAATAAGAGAGACCATGTTTGCTCAAAAATTTTAACTGGATACATATTGCACATGAGAGCGAAGAAATTTATCCATTAATGCCTTCTTTCTCTCTCGTCACTTATCTCTTTCCCTTCTTCTGCGCCACTTTAGGAGGTCGTTCAACATGTGTCATTAAAAATGTAACTTATAAATTCAACCAACCAATACTAAGTTGTTACATTTTTGCGATCAATAACCCTATTGTTTTAGGGTCACTTTCAGATTGTTCCCCTTCGTCTTCCCTGTCACCTTTAGCTCCAGAACCCGGTTCCTGAATTACAATACTTTCCCCTTTGCAGCAATGACTTCTACAAAGTATCAACCAAAAAAAAATATCAAAAACCAAAAACATCTTACATAGAAAATTAATAAGCAAAGATTTTCACCTTCACCCTCACCTTCACTTTCAACTGCCTCAGGGAACTAATGTCCCTTGAGACGAAAAGACAAATATAATTAAAAACAAATAGAAATTAGATGCCTCCCCGGCAGCGGCGCCAAATTTGACAAGGGTAAAGTCGTCACCCTAAATCAAAGTAATCCTAGATTACTACTAACAAATAGCTAGAGGTAAGTAGGGTATCGTATCCACAGGGAGGCGGTGGTAAATTTCAGTTTGTTAATATTTATATCCGTCTTAAGGTAACAATTGGGTTGTTTTGATTGTTTTTGGATTCTAATCAACTAATTGCAAGATAAATAAATAATGATGTAAACAAGTATTAGGAAAGATCTAGGGATCAAGTTCACATAGGCAATTATCCAGGGGAATGGGATTTAACTAATTTAATTGGGCAAAATTATTATTTAAGATTATATGTCCGGTCGGTATTCATATAATCTTTAGATCTAAACCTAACATGCGGTCGCTATAATTAGGTCAATCTGTTCAATTGGTGTGGCCTATCTTAGTCTTAATCTACAGTCGGATTTAAGACTAATTTGCGAGACTAATTAACTAATCCTGGCCAGTAATTAACTAATCAGATTTAAAGCAACAATAGAACAATAATAATAAGCAATTTAACAATTAAAGATCATTAAAGTTTAATTCCCCTTTTTAATCACCTAGATCCCTTTTCACCATAGACAAATAAATTAGCTAAGCATGATAACAACAACGACAACAACAAAGAAAAGAGGGAAAACGATTGGTAACATAATTAAACTATTAAAGGTATGAAGGAATAACAAGAACTTAATTGAAAAAAAGAAATAAAGAAAGATTAACAATAATACCGTAATTGAAGGCAAGATCCGATGCATAAAACTAAAAACTAATTTAATTTGAGGGTTTGTAAAACTAGACTAAAAGAAAGAAAGAGGACTGAAATTAGGGTAGAAAAAAGCATAAAAGACTCAAAGGGCACGACTCCTTATATAATAAAACATAAGGAGCGACTTTGGAAGGTTTCCGGAAAGAAACCCGTCGCTAAAGGGTTCGTCGATCGAGGACAAGATGTACTCGATCGAGGGACCTATTGTCGTAGCTGCGCGTTCCTGAGAAAAGGTTCCTCGATCGAGGATGAGTTGTCCTCGATCGAGGGACCTCTCAGCGCGTAATTCCTGCTTTGCGCACTGAAGTTCAAATGTCCGCCATTTCTTCGTTACTTGTCAGAATCAAGTGATTTTTGCGGCGTTGGAAAGCTAAAAGGATAAACTTTCACCTCCAATTGGAATCGCTTGATTATCAATTTATATCCTGAGATATGGCCCTTATAACTAGGTACTAGTTATATGGAGTTGTTCTTTCGCTCGCCTAGCTTCTATTCTTATCCTTTATTCTTCCTTAGTTCTTGGATATCTTCTTGTACTTTGTCTTGTTGATTACATGGTGCTATATATCACTTTTGTGTTCCACAAATGCATCCATTCTGCATTTAAACACAGAAATACAGAAGTATCGATATCTATTAAAAGTGACATATAAATACCAATTCTAATCACAGAACCGTAACAAGATGCTAAGAGGAGGCATTAAAGTATATATAAATATGACTCATCAAAAATCCGAACATCCAATATTTATTATCGATATAATGAATGAACTTATAAACAACGATTAAGAAAAAAAATCGAGTTCTAAAATAACCAAAAATAGCCGATTTTAAAGGTTATTTATCCACGTTTTTTAGGCCGACAAAATCTAGGGATAAAAAAATCTTGATATTCGCACTATGGCTCAAGTTGTTAAAAATGTCATACGGTTTAAAATAGACACACTTTATGGCTCTTACATTACTTTAAGATCGTGTTTGAAATAGACAGAATAAGTTTTATACTTTATTATAGGTTGTTTTATGAAAAATCCGCACATCCAATATTTATCATTGGATATAATAAGCCTATAAACAATGATTCAGAAAAAAATCTTTCAGATTCTAAAATGACCAAAAATAGTCGATTTTAAAGGTCATCCACAATTTTTTGGCCGACAAGGTCTCCAGATAAAAAAACTCGAAATTCGCACTATTGTACTTAACACCATATAGAAATGACTCAAAGTGTTAAAATTGTCATACAGTATAAAATAGACACATTTAGAGACCCTAGACATTATGGTCGTGTTTGAAATAGACAAAATAAGTTTTATACTTTAATTTACTTTGCATTATGAAAAATTCGATTATCCCATATTTATTATAGGATATAATGATGAGTCTACAGACAAGGATTTAGAAAAAAATCTTTCGGGTTCTAAATTGACGAAAAACAGCCGATTTTAAAGGTTATTATCGACGTTTTTTAGGCCAATAATATCCCGGCATAAGAAAAATCGAAATTCGCACCATAGTACCTTAATACCATCTAAATATAACTCAAGGTGTTTAAATTGTCATACGGTTTAAAATAGACGCATTTAGAGATCTTAACATTACTTTGAGGGCGTGTTTGAAATAGACAAATGAAGTTTTATACTATATTCTATGTTGTTTTATGAGAAATCTGAACATCCAATATTTATTATCGGATATAATGAGCGTAACGTTTTTTAGCCCGACAAGTTTCCAGGATAAAAAATTTTCGAAATTCGCACTATCGTACCTTAATACCATATAAAAATGACTCAAGGTGTTAAAATTGTCATACGTTTTAAATTAAGGACATTTAAAGGTCCTAGCATTACTTAAAGGTCGTGTTTGAAATAGACAAATGAAGTTTTATACTTTATTCTTTGTTGTTTTACTAGAAATCGGAACATCCAATATATATTATCGGAAATAATGAGCCTACAAACAAGGTTTAAGTAAAAAGTCTTTCGGGTTCTAACATGACAAAAAATAGTCGTTTTTAAAGGTTACTAGTATTACGCTCGTGCAAAAAATGCACGGGTTTAATTTTATTAAATTTGAAAAAATTAATAAGAGTGCGAATATATTTTATAAACATATGATTTTAGTATCGCAGTTATATCAATGTAAAAAGTAAGAAAAATTTATACACTTAATTTAGACGTAAGTAAAAATTACGCATTTGCTTAACATTATAAAAGTATACAAATTCTTATTTAGAACAACAATATCGGTTTAAGTTTACGACGGTTCAAATATACATATGTAGGATGAATAAGACAACACAAAAGCATTATGTATAACAAAAATAAAGATATTGACCTATTTTAAACGTAAGACGGATAGTAACCGATAAAAAGATATAGTTTGAAAATTATACTTACGGTTTAAATCATAAGTTCCTAACCATCGTACTGAACCCAAATTATTATTAGGTAGACCCTCTAACTACAAAAAAAACTCCGACCATATAATATAATACAAACCATGCTCTTTTATACAGTATAATTTTATGTATATTTAAGACGGAGATACATATTTTCGTTGATTTAGAACTCACAACTATTTTAATTTGTTAATTTACAGTATTGAAATGTCTCAACTATTGTATTTGGTATTTAATTTTTATTTGTGGTTTATACTTATTACCACTAATTTAATTTTTCATTGCTCCATGCTAAAGTAATATTGAAAAGTTTTTTAATATTGGAATACTTCATCTCTAAAGTTTTAGTGTTACAATCATATTATTAATTTATTATATCTAATTTATGCCTTTAATTTATGTAAAATTAGTTAACTTATTATCAACGATCATCAAAGATCTGATTTTTGCGGTTGAAATTGAGTTAGTACTCTATGGGACTTTATATTTTATTGTTTGATTATAGATTGTAACTTCTTTAATTAACAAAAGTATGGAAAAAATTAAATCGATGAAAGCTTGAGAAAAGGCGGAAAGAGATTAAATAGACGAAAACTTGAGAAAAAGTTAATTAATTAAGTATAAAGAATATGGTGGACCCTACTTTAATTATAAAAAAACTTCCTACTTTTAATCAACCAATAAAAATCCTTTAAATTTTATCCCTTTTATAGTACAGTCCGTTTTTCTTAAGACGGAAGTACCTGTCGCAAGCTTGCGACGGGTCGGATTTGTACCATTTAAGGGGTCGTTTGGTTCAACATGGGAAAATAAAATTCCCGGGAAGATAAAATTCGTATGAACTTAAAAATCACGTGAATTAGGTAAATGTTGTTTGGTTAAATGTAGGAACTTCAATTCATGCGGGAACTTCCAATTACCTAGAGGGGGCTAGGTAAGTGACTTCCTACATAATGTAGGAATTAGAACTTCCATAGGAAGTTCTAATTCCATGAATTGGGCAACCAAACAAGACTCAATTTTCCCACTTCTCATGAATTTCCAATTCACGTAATTTTAAAAGCCAACCAAACAACCCCTAAGTGTATATGGGGCATGCAAGTGGAAATTGGTGTCATTTAATTGATATGACACAAATGAGAATTTGTGTTTATAGTAAAGGGATTATCAACTTTTTATTAGGCCGACAAGTTTCAGGGAAAAAAATCTTCAAATTCGCTCTATAGTATCTTAAAACCATATAAAAATGACTTACGTTGTTAAAGTTGTCATACGTTTTAAATTAAACACATTTAGAGGCTCTAGCATTACTTTAAAATCGTGTTTGAAATAGACAAAATAACTTTTATATTTTCTTTTACTTTGTTTTATAAAAAATTCGAGCATCCACTATTTATTACAGAATATAATGAGTCGATTGACAAAGATTTAGAAAAAAAATCTTTCGGGTTATAGATTGACCAAAAACAGTAGATTTTAAAGGTCATTATCAACGTTTTTTTTGGCCGACAATGTCCCGGGATAAAAAAAAATCTCGAAATTCGCACCGTAGTACCTTAATACCATATAAAAATGACTCTCGCCTTTAAAATTGTAATACGTTTTAAAATAGACACATTTAGAGGACCTAACATTACGCTAAGATCGTGTTTGAAATAGACAAATGAAGTTTATACTTTCTTCTATGTTCTTTTATGAGAAATCTGAATATCCAATATTTATTATTGGATATAATAAGCCTATAGACAAGAATTAAGTAAAAAAGATCTGACGGGTTCAAAAATGACCAAAAATAGCTGTTTTCAAAGGTTATTATCAACGTTTCTTAGGCCGACAAGGTTGTAGGATAAAAAAATCTCGAAATTCGCACAATAATACCTTAATACCGCATATAAAAATGAATCAAGGTTTTAAAATTATCATATGGTTTAAATTAAACGCATTTGGAAGCCCTAGCAGTAATTTAAGGTCGTGTTTAAAATAGACAAAATAAGTTGGGTGTTGATTATCGCAGTACATATTTTACTCGTCGTAGTACATGTTTGACAATTTTACCCTCTTCATTTCTCCCTTCTCTCACAAATGTACTGTGTACTACATTGAAAAGAAAAAGAAATAGCAAAAAACAAAAGTAACCACCACCAGCACCACTGTTAACCTCCTGCCACCACCATAGTTGACCACCTTCCGAACACCCCTTCGCGCAACCGCCCATCTTCTTCACCTTCTCCTCACCGACGACTCATTCCCACGCCGATGATTCAGATCGCTAACTCACCAACCCAACCCGACCGAACGTAACCTCAAACGACGATACCTTCCACCCTCCACAGCCACCACCTGAACCCACGCCACCTCAGACGACGATATCTTCCACCCATACCACCATCCCACCACCACAAACATTCAATAGCAAATACTTTGTAATCAACACAAACCCTAAATTAATAGAAGTCTCAAAAATTAAAGCAAAAAGAATTGATTTGGTTTATAGTTATAGAATTAATGAATTAATAAGTTGTTTTAATCCAAATTGTCATCCATGGGTAAATAGATTGTTTACTTTGGACTTTGGAGGCTATCAGATTAGCAATTGAAATGAAGAAGTTGTTTTTTGGTTAAAGGGTATCCAAATGGAAAATTATGGGTAAAAGGTACTGTATTGAGTAAAAAATGTACTGCGAAAATAAATTACGAATAAGTTTTATACTTTATTTTACTTTGTTTTATGAAAAATTCGAGCATCCAATATTTATTATAGGATATAATGAGTCTATAGACAAGGATTTAGAAAAAAATCTTTCGGGTTCTAAATTGACCAAAAACAGCAGATTTTAAAACATATTATCCACGTTTTTTAGGCCGACAAGGTCCGGGATAAAAAATCTCGAAATTCACACTATAATACGTTAATACCATATAAAAATGACTCAAAGTGTTAAAATTGTCATATGGTTTAAAATAGACGCATTTAAAGGCCCTAGACATTAAGGTCGTGTTTGAAATAGACAAAATAAGTTTTATACTTTATTTAATTTTATTTTATGAAAAATTGAGCATACAATATTTATTATAGGATATAATGAGTTTATAAACAAGGATTTAGAAAAAAATCTTTCGGGTTCTAAATTGACCAAACACAGCCGATTTTAAAAGTTATTATCCACGTTTTTTAGGCCGATAATGTATCGGGATAAAACATCTCGAAATTCACACTATGGTACGTTAATACCATATAGAAATGGCTCAAGGTGTTTAAATTGTTATACGGTTTAAAATAGACATATTCAGAGCCCTAGACATTAAGGTCGTGTTTGAAATAGACAAAATAAGTTTTATACTTTATTTTATTTTGTTTTATGAAAAATTCGAGCATCCAATAATTATTATAGAATATAATGAGTCTATAGAAAAGGATTTAGAAAATAAAATCTTTCGGGTTCTAAATTGACCAAAAACAGCCAATTTTAAAGGTTATTATTAACGTTTCTTAAGGCCGACAAGGTTCTGGGATAAAAAAATCTCAAAATTCGCACAATAGTACCTTAATACCATATAAAAATGATTCATGGTTTTTAAATTGTCATACGGTTTAAAATAAACACATTTAGAGGCTCTAACATTAAATTAGGGTCGTGTTTGATATAGCCATAATAAGTTTAATACTTTATTTTACTTTGTTTTATGAAAAATTCTGGCATCTAATATTTATTATAGGATATAATGATTCTATAGACAAGGATTTAGAAAAAAAATCTTCCGGGTTCTAAATTAACCAAAAACGGCCCATTTTAAAGGTTATTATCCACGTTTTTTAGGCCGACAAAGTTCCGGAATAAAAAGAATCTCGAAATTCGCACTATATTACGTTAATATCATAAAAAAATGACTCAAGGTGTTTAAATTGTCATACGGTTTAAAAAAGACATATTTAGATGCCCTAGACATTAAGGTCGTGTTTGAAATAGACAAAATAAGTTTTATACTTTAATTTACTTTGTTTTATGAAAAATTCTAGCATCAAATATTTATTATAGGATATAATGATTCTATAGACAAGGATTTAGAAAAAAAATCTTTCGGATTCTAAACTGATCAAAAACAGCCGATTTTAAAGGTTATTATTCATGTTTTTTAGGCCGACAAGGTCCTGAGATAAAAAAAATCTTGAAATTCGCACTATAGTACGTTAATACCATATAAAAAAGACTCAAAGTGTTTAAATTGCCATACGGTTTAAAATAGACGCATTTAGAGGCCCTAGACATTAAGGTTGTGTTTCAAATCGACAAAATAAGTTATACACTTTATTTTACTTTGTTTTATGAAAAATTCGAGCATACAATATTTATTATAGGATATAATAAGTCGATAGACAAAGATTTAGAAAAAAAAAATCTTTCGGGTTCTATATTGACCAAAAACAGTCGATTTTAAAGGTTATTATCCACGTTTTTTTGGCCGGCAAAGTCCCGGGATAAAGAAATCTCGAAATTCGCACCATAGTACGTTAATACCATATAAAAATGACTATCGCTTTTAAAATCGTAATACGGTTTAAAATAAACATTACTTTCATGGCGTGTTTGAAACAGACAAATGAAGTTTTACACTCTATTGTATGTTGTTTTATGAGAAATCTGAACATTCAATATTTATTATCGTATATAATGAGCCTATAGACAAGAATTAAGTAAAATCTTTCGGGTTCTAAAATGACAAAAATAGCCGTTTTTAAAAGTTATTATCAACGTTTTTTAGCCCGACAATGTTCCGGGATAAAAAAAATCTCGAAATTCGCTCTATAGTACCCATATAAAAATGACTCAAGGTCTTAAAATTGTCATACGGCTTAAATTCAACACATTTAGAGGCCCTATCATTACTTTAAGGTCGTGTTTGAAATAGACAAAAGAAGTTTTATACTTTATTTTACTTTGTTTTATGAAAAATTCGAGCATCCAATATTTATTATAGGATATAATCAGTCTATATACAAGGATTTATAAAAAAATCTTTCGGGTTTTAAATTGACCAAAAACAGCCGATTATAAAGTGTATTCATGGTTTTTTAGGCTGACACGGTCCCGGAATAAAAAAAATCTCGAAATTCGCACTATAGTACGTTAATAGTATAATACCATATAAAAATGACTCAAGGTGTTTAAATTGTCATACGGTTTAAAATAGACACATTTAGAGGCCTTAGACATTAAGGTCGTGTTTGAAATAGACAAAATAAGTTTTATGCTTTATTTAATTTTGTTTTATAATACTTTAGTACCATATGAAAATGACTCAAGGTGTTAAAATTATCATACGGTTTAAAATAAACAGATTTAGAGAGTCCAACATTACCTTACAGTCATGTTTGTAATAGCTAAAATAAGTTTTATTCTTTATTCTATGTTGTTTTTTGAAAAATTCGAGTATCAAATATTTATTTATAGAATATAATGAGCCTATTGACAATGATTCAGGAAAAAAAAAATCGGGTTATAAAATGATGAAAAATATC
This sequence comes from Silene conica, assembly GCA_029255685.2. Taxonomy (NCBI): domain Eukaryota; kingdom Viridiplantae; phylum Streptophyta; class Magnoliopsida; order Caryophyllales; family Caryophyllaceae; genus Silene; species Silene conica. The sequence goes on from CM055313.2 coordinate 84,254,501, forward strand.
CACGTTTCTTTTTCAACTTGTTTTTGTACAATGTTTCAAGTGTAATTTTAGGAGTTAACCTATTCGATTTCAACCCAAATAATGAACATTACTTCATTTAGTGCTTAAGGCTTAACTCACACTTTTTTCTTTCTTCTACTTTATCCCCGCTCTTTGCTCATAGAAGGATAATCTTAGCCTTAGTTGTTTGATCGTGGCTCTTGAATAAAAGATTACATGTAAGAGATAAAAATACGGATAAAATTGAATAAAATAGGAGATAAGAATACGGATAAAATTGAATAAAATAGGAGATAAGAGATATTATGGGTGCTCTAGCGGTTTGTTTAGTAAGTATACGCTTTTAGTTTAACATTGTTTTTTGTTTAAAACTAGCTCAATCATTATTCGATTTTCCTTTTTTCCTTTTTTATCTTTTTTTAAACACGAATTTCTTAGAAAGTTGTCAATAAATTAAATTATCAAAAAATAAGATCAAATGGCTAAGATATCATTAATCAATATTTTAAGGTAAGAGAAAAATGAAGAAACATAATGGAATGAACAGTAGATGTAAATCATGTTTGGAGAAATATTTTTGTTATAAATTGAAAAGTTGACGGCGAGTGAGGCGAAAGAGTAAGAAGTGATGAGAGAGCGTGAGTTGAGGAAAAGAGTTGAGCATGACCGGAAATGACTCTTAATAGAATGGATTAAACTCGAATTTGCGTGGGCACATTAAGTTTAGAACATGTTCGTCGACACGAGCAGAGTTACATGCAGCCCTTAAACGACTCCACGGCAAGCATGCTCCACACTTTTCTCCTCCAACAGAAACCGGCTCAAATTCTAGTGACAGGGGATTCTTACTGCAACCTATCCGAGAGAATAACCCCAATTGAGTCTTGGATTCACGGTGTCCTGCGTAAGCATATCACCATCGGAAATATTATACTGCATATCACCATCGGAAATATTGAGCAGACCTTCAATGATCATGATATAATACAAGACCTAGAGATCATACCTATTCAATGATAATAATCATATTATTCGATGATAATATTTGGGTAACGAAAAAAGTTTGCAGATACACCTTCTATAGCTATTATTGCTGGAGGCTAAATTTATGACATTCGGAACATGCTAAATACTGCTCTTAAGAGCAGTTTTAGAGCATCAGAGGGCGTGAAAGAAAGAGATACTAGTATGTTGTACCAACTAGACGAAGGAGAAGTGTAGTTAATGTTGTTAACTGCATACATATCACAGTTCAGAAAACCAAGAAGTTGACGGAACAAATTAGTACAGCAATAGGTATAGACATCAGACTGATGATCTTTGTGGGTGACGGGAATTGTTCACATTAATGGGTCGTCTGGGGTCTGATCAACTGGGTCTCCTCATTTTGACATTCAGTGGCATATCCTTGTAGGACTGTATCTTTTCAGCAGCTTTGCGTGATGGCCTTCCGATGGAAGCTCTTTGAGGCGGTAGTGTGGGTTTTAATGATTGTGAAAGAGGCTCCTCCTTGTGAGAGACTGATGAACGAGAAGGCTCTTCCCTATCAGAGACTGATGAAGGAGCAGGCTCCTTCTTGACGGAGACTGGTGAAAGAGAAGGCTCCTCCCTATTGGAGATTGGTGAACGAGGTCCCTCCAAGGACTGACTCGTAGGGGCATTAACATCTATCTCAAACATGTCTGCATCTGATTCCCGGGGTTTCAACCGAACTGATTGCCTTCTCAAACACCGCCTAAATTCACACCACAAAAAAAAGAACACATTAAATCTTAAGAATGACCTTGGTTAAAATGTTTATACACCGTAGCTGAAATCATTGTAACATGTATATATAATTGCTAACATATATGATATCTGATATAGTGCGTTCTTAGTGTGTGAGTACAGGCTACAGACATAGTATTACATCAGAAACCAGCCCCAATAAATTTCAACCATTTTACAATGGTTTTGAGATGGTATGAGCCGTACTTATAGAGTTATAGCAAATGACTAAATCAGACCGCGACGGCTAATTCCACAGGAAGAGTGAAACCAACATTTAGTACAACTGTGAGTATAACACTAACACACACAAAAAAAAAGATTTCTGAAATGAGTTTTGAGACTTCAACTTGTAGTCAAAACAATCATAAGGGAAGATAAAATGTTCTAGTCGTATGATCAAAATATTGTTCACCAAGTTTCATCACCTCCATGAAGGTTCTCCTTTCCCTGGAGTCGTATACAAGTTTTCATATTGTCGAGACAATTACATAAGAACAAATCAGATAAATGTCCTGCATTTCCATCAGTACTTGAACCTTACACGAGTTTAATTTGAGCTATGGAATAACGTCAAAACCCACAAATTTAAACTTCTCACTGACCTTTTGTTTTCAGTTATCTCCTTATCGACATCTTGTTGAGAGTTTGTAGCTCCTAATGCTGTAATAATTGCACATGAATGTGTTAACGCAAGAAGTATTTGAACTCAAGGGCACCTGCATGGCTGCATGATAACAATTTTTATAAGTATGACAGATTCAGATGTCGTGGAGGAAACTTACACTGGCTTCTGGTTGCACGTTCTCTTTTGGTTTTGGGAACTCTATTCTCATTATTATCGTTGGCCGGCTTTGGTTGATCCACATCTGCCTTTTCAGACTTAATCTTCCCTTCCTTCCTATTTATCTCACAAAATACAACCAGTACCAAGTTTTTAAAATTGACAGCATGAAAATATTACTACCTTAAATCAATCATCACATAATTTACATTGCTATAAATTTTTCGGCAAAGTTGACAACGGTCGACTGCTCTAGTCAAAATGGAGAAGTTAAATTTGTAAAGAAGGCAGTACTATGACTCTATGAGTATAACAGGAAAAGAAAATTAATAAATACTAAAAACAAAAATAATAATAACAGATTTTTGAATTGAGAAGTTAGACTTATTAGACCTCAACTTGCAGCTAAACCAATCATACAACAACAACAACAACATCAGAGCCTTAGTCCCAAAATGTTTTGGGGTCGGCTGACATGAATCATCCCTTGGAACCGTCATGAGTGAACTCTCATTTCAACAAGAGAAAAAAGAAAGAAAAGAAAAAAAAACGGAAGTGGAGTGAAACAAAAAAAAATGGAAGGCAAAGGGGTTTTATAAATTTTAAATCGAACTTATCACATGTATAAAAACCCAAAAAAATAAATCAAGAATAAAGTTTAAAGTGATTTTGAGAAAACGAAGTAAAAATTAAAATAAGAGTTTTGGAGGAAAAAGTGTAACAAATCCAAACATAAAATTTTTTATTTAGAAAACTTAATAAAAACATCAAAGGCTAGAAGTCCACATGTATCATATCCCTCCATAGTGTCCTCTCCATCACCATCCCCTCCTGAAGCCCGAGAAATCTCATATCGTGCTCAATCACTCTTCTCCAAGTTTGTTTAGGTCTCCCTCTACCCCTAGCAACCGTTTCGGCACCCCAGGTCTCCAACCTCCTAACCGGTGCGTCCATAGGTCTCCTTCTCACATGGCCAAACCATCTTAGTCGGTTTTCCATCATCTTGTCCTCTATTGGGGCCACTTTTACCTTCTCTCTAATCACCTCATTCCTTAACCGGTCTTTCCTTGTATGGCCGCACATCCACCTCAACATACGCATCTCTGCCACACTCATCTTATGAATGTGACACTGCTTCACGGCCCAACAGCTAAACCAATCATAACGGAAGAAAAAAAGTTCTAGTAGTGTATAATCAAAATATTGTTCAACAAGTTTCATCCTTTCCATGAGGGTTCTCCTTCTCCTTGAGTAACATACAAGTTTTCATATCGTCAAAGATGAAGAAATAAGACAATTATGTAACCACACAACACATAAATGTCCTGCATTTCCATCAGTACTATAAACTTACACAAGTTGAATTTGAGCTATGGAATAACGTCAAAACCCACAAATTTAAACTTCTCGCTGACCTTTTGTTTTCAGCTATCTCCTTATTGACATTTTGTTGAGAATTTGTAGCTCCTAATGCTGTAATAATTGCACATGACTTTGTTAACGCAAAACGTATTTGAACTCAAGAGCAAGTACACAATAACAAATATAAGTATAACAGATTTAGATTGCCTCGGAGGAATCTTACACTGGCTTCTTATTGGACGTCCTCGTTTGGCCTGTTTTGGTTGATGCACATCTTCCTTTTCAGGTTTAGTCTTCCCTTCCTTAATTAAGCCAAATGAAGATAATGACAAACAAGTTAGGCGAAAAAAAGGGTATCAACATTATTTTGCAATACCACCATATATTTGCTTATTTACCAGCTTGATGTTTACTTCAGCTTGCATCTTTTCTTTCACCTAGAATAGAGCGAAAAAAAATTAGAATAAGTACATGTATTAAAAGGTTCATGAGATGTATGATTTATCAAAACATAAGATGTCAATATAATAGCTTCCGCCACTTTTCATTCACGATAATCTCAACCATTCACGTTAAGACATGAAAGTTGGGCAAAGTAAGCAGTCCCCTAATGTAAATAAGATGGAAACACATGATTCAAGAGAGGGTTATATCTCTATCTTTAGTTATTTAAGCTTTCCAATCAAATTCATAAAATCCGAAGAATAACACACCTGTGCGTCATTCATCTTAGCTTTATGTAAGGCATCCTTGCACGCAAGATCATGTTGTAGGGCTTTCAACTGGTCGAAAAATCAACAAAAGCAATGCATCACATTCTACGAAATCAGATAAAAGTTGTGGCTTCATTCAGGAACTACAGAAAGGCAAATCAATGAACAAAGTTTGTCTTTTAATCACTCTAATAATTTCACTCTCAAGATGTTCATACTTACCCTATCCTTACTCAGGTTAAGTTCCTGCATAAATGCAACAAGAAATAATATCAGTGCTTCTGCCGACTATCACTAATGAAATTAAACCAATGCTTGTATGGTACAAATAAGTAACACCAACCGCTAACATCTGTGAATTGCTTTGAGCAAGGTGCCAATTCTGCAATTGTGTTCTCCGAAGATTGCCTCTCAGTGTTTGCAGCTCAACTCCATTTGACTCGATGATTTTGCTTAACAATGGTTAATGAAATCAAACAATAACATATTCTGAGTATTTAGAGTACCAGAATCAGCTAACCTTAAACTACCAGCATCCCGACCACACTAAAAACTCCGCCTCAATCCCATCATATACCCAAAAGAACGGAGACAGTCACCTACGCTTGACACCAATAATCGTAAAGCACTCCATTCATTCACTACGTTTTTTCTAAATCCCCGGTATCAATGCCATCATATACCCAAAAGAACGGAGTCAGTCACCTACGCTTGACACCAATAATGGTAAAGCACACCATTCATTCACTATGTTTTTCCAAATCCCCGGCATCAATCCCATCATATACCCAAAAGAAGGGAGTCACTCACCTACGCTTGACACCAGTAATCGTAAAGCACTCCATTCATTCACTACGTTTTTCCAAATCCCCGGTATCAATCCCATCATATACCCAAAAGAATGGAGTCAGTCACCTATGCTTGACACCAATGATCGTAAAGCACACCCTTCATTCACTACGTTTTTTCCAAATTCCCGCCATGAATCCCATCATATACCCAAAAGAAGGTAATCAGTCACCTACCCTTGACACCAATAAACGGAAAGCCCTCCATTCATTCACTACGTTTTTCAAAATCCCCATCACATAATTTGGCAAATGTAAAGAATCCAACTGAACGGGGCAACTATATCATAGTTTTTGCTCTAAACAATGGCATCATACATTAAAAAAAGGATACTCTTTTTCTTCTATGAGCTTAGACATGACAGCATTTTCCTGAATCGTAGCGAAAAACAAAACAAACAGATAAAAAGCTCAGACAATCCATAAAAACAATAACAATTGATAAGAACAAAGAAATAAAAGTAAAGGATTAAGTACCTTGAGAAGGATTTGAACATAATTGTTGGTAGAATCATCATGATTGTAATTGAGTTGATCTTTAAAAGGGGATTTGGGGTTAGATTGAACGTTGGTAATATCCGACAATCTCTTCCTGACCCGGCTACCAAACGACGAACCCTTAATCATTTTATCGCCCTTCATTGACAAAAAACCCATCAAATTAAATCCAATTTCAAAACTAATTAACAATAATAATCACAATCATAATAAAACCCGCAAACATTAAAGTTGAAAATGAAAATTGTGGGCTAAGTATATAAGTAAGAATCGAAAAGAAAAGAGCGGCAAAAGTAAAGAAAATGAAGAATTTGAAATTGGGGGAAATTAGAATACGAATACGTACCGTGGAAACTCGTAAAGTTCAAATTAAAGAGATAAATTGAATTGGGGAAAAAAGAGAAAGAATCTGGAATTAAGTGTGTGATTGAGAATAAGTAATTGAGAATAAAGTGTGAGAATCGAAATCAAAATCAAAATCGAAAGGAGAAGAAAGTAGTGAGTAGTGAGTAGTGAGTGTTGAAGATGAAGTAAAGAGGACTGAAGACTGTGAGGAGAGATTATAAAGTTCTAACCGTTTGAATTTTTGTTTCGATGCCGTCCGCCTCCATTTTGAATTTTATGCCTTCTCCGCGGAGCACAAACTAGGCACAATGTTTTCCCGGGTTGAAGATGGATAGTTTCCTCTCACATTACTTATATGAACCGTATGATGTTCTATTATTTCTAACTTGTCCTCTCCCTTGTTTTAGTGGGGGAGAGACTTTACCTCTTCAACTTGTGACGGATAGTGTCTGTTACAAGCAAAACAATTTGCTAACTAGCGAGGACGAACATTTCTCTTAACGGTTGTTTTTGTATCGGACGATACTTATCGAATACGCGCCTAAGTTTGTCGCACGCCTATAAGGTGAGAAAAAGGAAAATACATCGGAGGTATCATCTTGAATTTTATAGATTTTGAGGATCAACGAGTCTTGCTTGTGACGGATAATATCCGTCATAAACTGAAGACGGATACTTTACTCTCAAAAAAATGCAAGTGTGGGAGAAAATTCAGCATTATATGGATAGTGCAACTTGCATTATGTGAGAGAGACATTATTCGTCTTCAGTTTGTGACGGATAGTGTCCGTCTTCAATAAGAATTTGTGTTTGAGGATATATGTATTTTTTTAGCTTATTACATTCAATTTTATTTATTTTTGAGCATATGTGTACTTTTTCGAAGTTTATTAAAGTTTATAAGTCAAAATTCTTTAACTATAAAATACATATTTTATAAAATTTAGATAACGTGTCTCATGTTCTAAATTTTATGTGATGTTGTGTAACGTTTCACGTATATGTAACTACGTACCATGTCCATTTTGGTATTTTAGTGTTACTTATAGCTCATAAATAAACATTTGTGTTTTTCTTTATCTACCTGTGTCATAAACTCGTATAAGAATACGCGGGTTTATGACACAGCATTTAGTCGGACAATTTGTTTCTAATATTAATAGTGAAAAGTATAGTATAATAAAATTTGTCATACGATGTATGATCGGTAACTCATATTCCCAAAGTCTTAGTCCAATAAATCTAGCCCCAACACATTTAAGAGACTAACTCGAGACCTAAAAGTGGTCAAGACATGATCTAATAGGCGCAAAATGACTTACTTAAGACAAAATCATACTTAAAATGACTCATATCGACCCGATCAAAGGTGATCTGACCGAAAAATAAGTAACGGTGAAATTATCCAACTTGAACCTAACCCAAATGACCTGATTCAAAATGCCTATATTTTTCATTTAACAATCGCAACTGTGTAGTTTAAATGTTGAGTAGTTTAGTAGTTATATTCGACACTTTATTGAGTGATTAGGCCGTGTAAGAGTTTTTCTGATAACAACCCTTAAAACCGATTGCTGAAGTACAACCCTTAGCTCTTAATATAGTCATGAAACAATTAGTTGCATCAGAAGTTACTTGCAGAATATCAGAGTGCACCAAGCTTTACTGCATAGTTACAAGGCTGGACTAACTGAGATTACTACCTAATACACAAGCTTGATGGTCGGGAATCGGGATACTTCATAACGTGATCTTCGAGAATCAACAACTAAATAACCTGCAACAGCAGAAAAACATATAACAATTGTTTTGAGAAACGGTTACTTGAACGGAAACAATCTGTGATGTCGAGTCAAATGAAGCCAAGGGTGCCCAAAAGGCAAAAAGCAACAATTCAGTCGCAAAATAAGGGGCCACTTCTAAAACCCTTGACCTTGAGTAGCCAAGGGTGCCTAAAAGCAGGATTATGTGCCAAAGTCCGTATGCACGTAAAAGACGGCAGGTGCCAGGCCCTCCCCAATGAGCAATTATCTGGCTCTAAGTGCAATAGTCAAGGCGACTAGGCGAGTAGGGTATACGTAACAAGACTGACAGACCCAGATAACAGGGAAGTATGAAACGTTACCAATTACGGAGTATATGTGGGGAAATAGATTGTACATCACCAGCATACTACAACACTATTACTCGCTGATCGTGTTTTGTAGAAGATATGAAGCCCTATTACGGATCTGCACAAAAAGAGAGTGCAACATTACTTCTAACGTCTACCAACAATAATGGAGAAACACTGCACCTCTCTATTCTCAGTCACCCACCTCTTGTGCACAAGGCCTGAAATCAGTGTTGGTAATTTGGCTAGAACACCTCCTGATAATCCCATTCCACATTTCTTTGGTAACAGGTCCAAATTCATCCGAAAACAGAAGCCAGTTTTCAATAAGGACGAAGTAAATATATATCTTGGAGAGGTTGCATTCCTTGTCTTTCAAATTTTTAGAGAGCATAAACTTTAAGATATCCTTTGAATCACTTAACTGCAAGCAAACAGTAGTAATCTTTAATATATAACATCCGACTAATTACATAAATGAAAGAAAACTGGTGAGAATGCATCTTTAAATTGCAAAGAATATAGAGACAGCCAACAGATGGCAAATAACGATGCATTTTCTTTTATTTTGCTTGTATACAGACCCAAGTCATGACAACCAGCAACTTACAAAGGGCTTGTTTAAAGACGTGTACATACCATCAACATTAATCTGAAAATTAAGACTTCAAATGTGACTTTGACATTATGGAATGAGACAAGGACATTTAGGGTTTTGACGATGCATAGAACTATAAAATCTACCTCGGTGAAACAATGTCTGAGCATTTCAGAAGCTAGAGCACTTCTTAGTTGCTTGCTACGAGTATCTACTCCAGAAATACATTCCACTGCTCTCAAGCAATTCAAGTCACAGGGTACTCTGCAGTTAATGAAGATGAAACAAGATTATTATCCTTATTATGACATAAACAGGACATATCCAATGTGACATTAAGCTAAAATAAGCCACCCGGATTTGGGATGGGATTGAAACAGATCACTGATCACATAAATGAACCCCAATAGTTGATAGTTCATTAACCACAAATAACGATTCCCACTAAATTAATGAAGTGCTCCACAATGACATAAGAAGGGCAGAAGGCATCCTTACTAATAAAAATATATTATTAACTATAAGCAAATATAAATGGATATTGAATGTCATTAGGAGCTCAGAATATTCAGAAACCGCTCAAACAAATTCAAGGTTTCATACACTTCAGGAGAAGTCTCATGGAGCCCGTGGTCAAAACTTTACAGCCTTTAAAAGAGCTTCAAAACATCTTGCTGCTCACAGACGAAAACCAGATAAGGAAATGTGAAGAGGAGCTGCAATGGCAGAAGCTACTATGTAATTCGAAATGGCTAGGCCGATAGGATAAAAAATTCCAGTACAGCACTAAGACAAATTTCAAGAAAGGGTGAAGCACGAATTATATTTTTTTTCAAATTAATAATTTGAGGTTTGAGCTCATTCCACTTTGTGGTAACGATGTTGCGAGATCATACTTGACTTGGCCATCAAAACTCAGGTAAGTTCCGCTGCCATAGTTAACATTAAAAGCTCTGTACATATTTTATTGTTTAATGTCTTATTTGTCTAATTCATATTGAGTTACGATTAAATCTCTTTAGACTAATTAACTTCACCAGTATGGCAACATTATACAATTTGCTAGTGCTCTGGTAAAAGTTTGGTCAGTTCAAGATATAACTTGGCACAGATGGTTTACAGGCCTGCCGGCCGTACATCTTGTGATATCTCCGTATCGGCAGCCTTGAAAAAACGATACATCTGAGGCAATACAACATTTTCTAGGACAATATTTTGAACCAAGCCAAAAGTTTTGAACAGTTGAACTTTAGTGGCCCGAGGTTTGGGATATTTTCCACTTTGGTGACCTCAATTTTAAGTTCTCTCAATCGGTAAGAAGGAATAACATAGTTAAATTTCATGTAAATTAAGGACATTTGCAACATAATAAACCCAATAATAATCACTCGAGTAAACATTAAATTGAAATTTCATGCAACTTTGCAAAAAAATACAATTATTGTTGATATTAGCCCATAAATCAGCAAAGTGAGAAATAGCTCAAACCTCGAATTACCCAAAGTGTAATAGATGAAACCTCAGTGTACCAAAGTGACAATAATCGAAAAGGTAGACATTTTCAGAATAAGAAATCTAACAGAAGAAGAAAAAGATTCGGGGAACAGCAAACAGAAAGAAACCACTATCAAAATATTACTTTCCCAATTATACTATGGCTATTAAAAAAAGATTCGAAGGTGGATTTAATATGTCTACCATTATCTAAGAAACAAAAAAGACTATTATATTATTTTACCCTTCTCTTCTCCCCCTTGTCCTTTATGTTCACTTATTTACATGTTAGCCACGGTAAAACAAAAGGCTACTATTGTCAAACAAAACTTTACATTTTCATTTGAAAAATCAATGCGCGTGTGCACCTTGTGCCTGGTGCGTTGGGTCCCCTTGCCTTAGTGAGCCTTACGCCTTCTCAAAATAAGATATTAACCCATGTACGAGTCTGAGTAACATAGCACATAACACAACCCGTAAAAGTGAATTATTGAACTAAAAGTTCATTTTGATCCCCAATCTTCCTCACACGCATCTTTCTTTTCCATTGCTGTATCCCTTACAAATGAATAGAACAATCACAAACGGTAACAAAACTATCCATGATCATATAACTTGGGTAATACGGATGAGGTTCAAAGCTCTAGTTTCAAGAACCACTTAAGAGTTAAGACTTAAGACTAGTTCCAGATAAAAGCTTTCTTTATGAAAGCCTTGGTTTCCTTTTTCCTAGACTATCATACGCTTAGCAATTAGTAAATTGCATAAGATGTATGTACTACAAACGGATATTGAACTTCTATGTCAGGATCTTAAAGAGAAAATAGATATGCTTAAACATCAGGTTAATCTATGCAACGAAGCTTACATCATATTTTACAAAATATCATCCAAGCAACAATGTAAAAATATTGTAAAATTGAAAGCAATATCTGCGCTGAATATAGCCTCTGAAGTTATGTGGAACTCAAAGTGCAGAAAAAAATACAAACCCAAGCAACAAGAGCCAAATTACCTCTCTGCAATAGTTTTTGTGACTTTCTCACAGCTGCTACACCATTCTTTTTCCTCAAAATAGTTGACAGCTAGAAACAAGGAATCATGCAATTCTGAAGTGAGACCCAATAGATTTCTATCTAAGAAAAGGCAAACAGTTGTTGCAACCAATTCTTGGGCTTCTGACGTCGAAAATATTAAATAACTAGACCTGCAAACAGAAAACTTGAACTCATAACTAGCTATTAAAACATAGGCTTCCACGGTACTTACAGGATCGTAGCAGTACAGGACATGTATACGAGGTTTAACAAGCTATGGTGAATGGTAACATACAGATATACCCAACGTTCACTCATCCAAACATTGGTCCAGAAATATCATACAGTTAAAACCACCCCATCCCACCACAACAGAGGGAGAGGCTATAAAATTGCAAGACAAAACACTTCGAAAATTTTATGCACCATACTCGACAACAAGCACCAGCAAGTTTGATTCACGCTCTAACATTAGCTGGTGGGGAGGAAGTATAAAATTGCAAGGCAAAACACTTCCAAATTTTATGCATTTACAAACCTTACTCGACAGCAAGCACTAGCAAATTTAATCCACGCTCTAATATTAGCTGGTGGTCCTTTGAGATGTGGACCTGCTAAAACAACAAAAGCCTTTGAGAAGTCCAGCAAAATAAATAACCAAACAAAACATAATCAATATAAGCAGATTATCGAATGACAATTTACAATTTCCGACTCCTACGAATTCGACACTTCTCCTCATGGCTAGTGAATGCATACGGGAAGCCTAGCATGACAAAAGTAAATGACGAGCATGGTATATAAAGAACATAACAATGTTTGACGATTTCAGGCTAAGTTTCATACATATTTCTAATTCACTTTAAACAATCTCACTGTTTTATGCATGTAAGCACCTTTGTAGACACTTTGGCTTTCCCATCTAAAGGACCCGGGATATCAGCCTATCACCCTAGCATATTTGGAGTTGCCAAACAGAAAAATGAAGTCGACTGCAAATGAAGTTTTTGTCCAAGTCTTAAATTTAAGAATGAAAGGAGCTACTGCGACGTCCATATAGTGGGTTTACACCAGCTTCCATACAAATGATGCCATCAATTAAAGTAACTCTTTGGTTCCATTGAACCTTTGCATAAAATGTGACTAACAAGTTATCACACACCATCACAGATTTAAGCAAATGAGTAAAGCAACAAAAATTACATTGAATATATATTCTGCCAGAAGGGGGAAAAAGAGATGGAAAACAGTTACTCACTGCTTTTTGATGATTCTTGCTCACTTTTTTCTGATGATTGAACATCAGGTGAAATATTAGATGGAGAATGCAATTGAAACCCAAAGCTTTCAAGAGCTCTTTGTAGTTCCATAAAGCCGGGAAACCATTCAATCTTAATCATGGGTTTCATAGCCTAAAAGAAAAGGACAATGAGCATAACATGTTAAAACAGCAGATGTCAGCAAAATCAATTTGAAAAGCACATAATCAGTATGTGAGGAACTAGTTATCTAGCTGACCTTATCACACACAAGAACATCACACCAGAAGTCACACGCCGAAGTCATCAATGATTCCTCTGACGAGTATAATACTGGATGAAAAGAAAGAAACGTAAAAAAAGTGATTGGACTGCAATACTGCTGCAGTAGTACAAGAGACACAGTAGAGTGCAGTTGTGTACTGACACAAATTAAGAGTCCATTTTGCTACTGATTCTTCTAGATAACCATGATGTAGAATCAATTTCGAAAGCCACCCATTCAGCAACAGCCCTCTTAGGAAGGTCGCCTCTTTAAGATGCATAAAAAGTACCCATCAATACTTAGCTTCCTAATCCAGAATAAAATGAAAACAAATTATAAAGCAGACTATTAAGAAATTGGAAGTTGCAGCACATACCAGTCCGAGGGGCCGGTTCTAACAGAGCACTAATTTCATCATTCAGGTTTTTTTTTGTTAGCAAGGAACTTCCAAGATCAGTGACCAAACAGGGCGACGAAGTTTTCTGTTATATGAAGAAAAATATCTTACACAGTGATATAAAATCATGTTTTACCGCAATAACTTGTGAAGAATAAGATACTACGAAAAAAACCTGCACTCCAAATACTTCAAGTCCCCAACTTAAACTGACATTTTTTTGGTGATGTTCAAGTAACTCAATCTCTTGTCCATCAACTTCTTTCATCTACATAAACAAGAGCCACCATAATTTCATATGCCGGTGACACAATGAGAAGACACTTATAAATCCAAATGAGAAATGTCCATTATACCGTTTGCTGAAAGTTATGAAATGTTTTAGTTAATTTCGTTTCGGTCTCAGCAGCATCATCATCGTCCGAATCCCAATTTTTTAAAGTCTTCCCCTTCTTTAATTGTTTCCTCTTGCTTTGTTCTTGATCCTTCTTGTAATCTTTAAAAAGGTCATCCAAGCCTATAACGTTTTTCCTGAAAATTATAACGCACATAAAACACATCCCAGTTTCTTCGAAACTTCTTTTGACTGGAGTAAATTGTCTTGCCTTTATACGAAATAAAAGTACATCAGAGGACATGAGAATCAGCTACACAGCAGGCCAACCACATAAACAAATTAATCGACAAACCTGCAACCCCTCCCCCCAAACCTCACATGTATTGAGGACACAAATTGTAGTGTATCACAGAAAATAAGGCTACCAACAAGCTGCAACCCAACACCAATGTCAGGTTTGATCTAGCTACAAGCCATCCTAAGCCTAAAGAAATGCAAAATTCGTTCTGAAAGACTCAACAATGCATATACTATAAACCATTTAAGGAACCTTTAGAGACTAAACAACAACGTTAGAATAAAGTCACCAACATCCAAATATATACTCATGTTGCATTTAGTGTATTCTCAAACTTTTACATACTTGTTACCTTCATTTATCTATTCTCAGCCCCTCGTAAAATTTTCTCAAATATACTTTAATATCCTGATATTTTTACGTTTCCACTTTACACTTTGGTTTCAAATTCTTCTCTTTATTAATTCCCTTTCTTTCACTCACTTTCCTTTGTTCAATTTTCAGACAGTTTTCTAGTTTCATCTTTTCAATATATAATTGTTCACGACTGTCAACCCAAAATCATTTTGGGTCATAGGTTTTGTTGTTGACAAAATCAGAGCACCCAGTGTGGATACTCATTCAAAAGGGTTTAATACCCAAGTAACCCATACAATTATGCCAAGGTACCCATATACTACAAATAAGTTAAACGATAGTACAAATGACTTCCCAAACGAAAGGTTGCAAGCCTTAGTAGGACTATTTAAATTAAAGGTTTAAGCTTTAACAAGAACGCGTCAGTACCAATCAAAACCCTAGCGCCTAAACCCTAAGGCACTGCTAGAACAACAACCAAAAGGGAAATTTTGCGCGGTTATAAGATCAAATGACAGAAATAGTTAACTTCCAAAATTGAATATCTTAGATTCTTAAAGAACCTATGCAAACTTAGAGTTAGATAATCCGTCAAATACAACCGGAATCTAGTGTCACACAAGGGAGAAAAGGCAGCAGGAATTTAGGTAGATAATCCA
Organism: Silene conica; assembly: GCA_029255685.2. Classification (NCBI taxonomy): domain Eukaryota; kingdom Viridiplantae; phylum Streptophyta; class Magnoliopsida; order Caryophyllales; family Caryophyllaceae; genus Silene; species Silene conica. The sequence continues at coordinate 84,269,632 of CM055313.2, forward strand.
TCAAATAAAACCGGAATCTTAGACATTCAGCATTCGGAGCAAAATCAACTAACTAAAAGTGTAAAATGCAGTATGAATTAAGAACGCTAGTGTGAAAAAACGTATAACAGTAACAAAAATTGACTAATAAAAGTAACAATTTTGAGAGAAACGAATAATAAAGAGCAGAATGAAATCAAAACCCTAGAATACATATATAAAATAAAGAGCAAAATAAAAAAAAAGGAAGGAAGAGTAAACCTTTTCTTGGTAGGGGGAATTGGATCGTCGAAGTCGAAATCAGTAAGCATGTCCGCCATTTTTGTCCCTTCAATTAGCAGCTTGCTTCCTCAATCAGGCCAAACCTGCGGAGGCGCCAATGGTGGTAAACTTGTAAAGGGTAGAAAAACCAAAGCGCCAAAATGATGGGTCTTATAGAAGCTTTGTTTAATTCAATTTCTGATACGACTATGCGATGACTTATTTTTCACGAGTGAAAATGGTGTCTCGGGTAGCACCGAAATGGATATGAACGCTAACGCGAATAGATACACGGACACGTGATTAGGTTTGTGCGGGTCTTGATCGAGAAATTGAACGGTAGCGGATAGGAACTGAAATAAAAAGGTTATGGAGTGGTCTTCGGTCCAAGTATTTTAAATTTTTAGGAATTTTGATTGGATTAAACTGGATTGGGCGGGAATTGACGTTTTATTTTTTTCGTAGATTATTTTATGGAGTATGAATTTCTTTGTAAATGTTGTTTAAATAATGTTTATTTATTGTTACAAAAGTTTTATAATAGACTCTGAATTTCTTCATTTTTGTGGGTATAATATAAATAATTTGTTTTATGGAGATAACGTAAGTAAACAATTAAGGTGAGTCGTAAGTCGTAACAAATCTTGGCCCAGCTTGTTCGGTTAGGTGCAAGGGTTTACATGTAGGGGTGTTCACCGGTCCAAAACCGGACCGGACCGGACCGGACAAACCCGTGGACCGGACACTCATCAACCCCAAGACCGCGGACCGACCGGTTGGGAGGGGACCCGGACCGACACCCTTAAGGTCCGGTTTTTTCCGGGTTTGGACCGGACCGGTACTACTTTACAAGGTAAATTGATTTTTTTTTCTTATATGGACCGGACCGGACCGGACCGGAGACCGGTCACCATATTTTTGGGGACCCGGAGACCGGACCGGTATGTATCCGGTCCGGACCTGACCGGACCGAACGGTCCGGATCGGTCGGGTTTGCCGGTCCGGGTCTCTTTTTGAACAACGCTATTTACATGTGACAACTTTTTAAATTTAATATCAATTTTATACTTACCAATGTTATCATCACAATAACCTCTTTTATTAATTAAGTCAATTTCTTGACTTCTTAAAAAGTCAACGAGACATTTTATTAGAAATTAAAAAGTCAACGACACATTTTATTGGAAATATAAATCTACCTTGATTTGGATTTACGTCTGTTGCGACCCCTTAATCTTTTTTGTACTATCAAATTGTTTTCAACCTCGTTTAACTTGTTAATGCTCTCAACGTATGGCATTGGGAAATCAGCCTCGACTCGAGGACCGCCTTGAATCTCCTCTTTCGACCGCTTTGGAGACCGTTTCTTGGATTTTGGCCTCTCTTTTTTTACCTATACCGTAATCATTATCATCAATGTCTTTCCCCTTTCTTTTGTTGGAAAAACGGGTTTCATTTTCATTGTTGACGAGAACTTCAATATCACAGTCTTTTGGGTTTTCAATAATAACTAGTTTTTGTGCCCGTGCAAATGCACGGATAATTTTGGCATTTTAATACTTATTTTACTGTTTTTGTTGTCATTTTGGTGCGTTGTAAAAGTCTTAGTCCTATTTTTATCGGGCAAATAAACAAAAGGGTGGACATCTAAGTTTATTCCTTATTACATAACTTATTCGGGTGAAAAAACATGTAAATTAATGTAAACCTGTAAAATCTCTACATGAATGCATATTAATAATATTTTATCAATGGATTTTACATACTGTCTTTAGTTTATTAGAGACAATATGAATAATGCATAGAAAGCGATGCGTTATTCGTCTTAACAATCAGGCTAAAAATTAGATGTTTATTTTCTTAAATACGGAGTACAATGTAGACTTTTTTTAGCAAATACATGTACAAAAGCGTCTCAACATCCTTTTGTCATTTTAATGGATTTTCAACGTATTGGTAAGAAAATTAAAGTAATGATTTTTATATATCATTTACTTGGATGGAAGTATTATTATAGCTTATCTATTGAATGTTGACTCACATTAATATATTTATAATCTAATTTGTACCCACTAATTCTCGTATTAATTTCAACAATTTATTTAGGGGATGAAGAAAAGTTTTGTAAGTGAGAGGAAAGATAATAAATTATGATAATAAAATTACAAAGTATATATAATAACGGTGTTTAAGAAGCATACCATTAAATAAAAAAAAATATTTTAAATATATATGATAGATTAATAACCAAAGTTGTGAATGAAAAATTAGATGTTGTTATTAATTTATTTTGTATTTGCAATTAATAATTTTTTTTATAATTTTTGTACTTATAAACATATGACCATAACACTTGAATTAAATTTTAAATGACACTTGAAGTAAGATACTTAGTCTTGCTTTTTTTATAATATTTTGGCGGAGTTACATTTTTGAAAGGTTAATATTGTAGCGAAGTTACATAAAAACATGTGTATAATTAATTTGTGCTCGCATAAATTTCAACAATTTATTTGAGGGAGAAAGCAAGATTTTGTGAAAGTAGACAAAAATTATGATAATATATAAAGTATAATAATAGTGAGACAAAAAAGTAAGGTGTAGAGCTCTAGAAGTGGATTTGTCAATTATTAGTAGAAAATTAGCAAAATTAACTACATATGTTTTAAAATGGCATTATCATTATAGTTTAAAGCATATATGATACGTAAATATGATATGTAATATGATATGACATTATCATTATAACTCAATGTTGACTCACATTAATATATGATATGTAATATGATATGATACAATTCAAACATATTTTGTAAGATTTAAGCATAGTTGTATTCTGTTCATTCATCTATATTACAATCATAATAATACTATTATAATTCATAAGCACTATTAATTTTCTGAATTCATGATAAGATAAAATAAAATATGCACATATTAAAAATAAAAATAAAAATAAAAATCTCAAAGAAATATACATTGTAAGTGCTGAAATAATATATTTGGTGGGAAAAAAATATTTAATGTTTTGAAAGTATTTAAAAATCAAAGGAGAATGAGCATCGTGTTAGAATCAATCACTATAATATTTACTCTGCATATGACACCGTTAAAGGGTGAAATTGACATATTCGTAGCATATACTTCAACACTTCAACGAAAATATTTGATTTATAACCTGTTTGGCAAAATACAAAATAGAATTAGAAGTTTTACTTGAAAAGTTAAAACTGCGTGAAAGAATGAAAAACTGTGTAATACAATTTTAAAAAATTATCAAATAATAAATTAAGGATTATAATATATAATATAACATGTCATCACATAATAAAAATTATACTACGATTTTATATTGCACACACAATAATAAAAAAAGGAAAACCCAACAAAAAAAGAGTATTCAAACCAAAAGAAAATTGAAAAGAAGATCTATTACCATTATTTTCCAATTTCTTGTAATGTTATTGATACGTAGTATTAGCCTCCTGCAATTTGAATGCCAACACAAAATATTAATTAAATTAGTTTCTAATTCTAATTATTAACCCATAACATAATAACGATAAAAAATAAAACAATTCATTTATTTCTCTATGTATACTCTACCAATCAACTTTCTAAATAAAAATAAAAATTAGGATTAGTAGTGTGATAGTTATATAAGATTATTTTTGTAATTAATTTTTGCATTAATGTCAACAATTTATTTAGGGGAATAAGAAAAGTTGGGTAAAAAAGCCTTAAAGATTATGATAACTTAACTACAAACTATAATAATGGTGATTACAAACCTATAATAAATAAAAGAAGTATATATTAAATAGATTATGATAGATTAATAACCAAAGTTGTAAGTGGAAACTAAAAAAATTGTATTAATTTTTTTTTTGTTTGCAACTAATATTTTTATATTTTCTTGTACTTGTAAGCATGCGACCCATAATATTTGGACATGAATTAAGTGACACGTGATGTGCTTAATCTTTTTTTTAATATAATGTTGTAGCGAGTTTAATATTGTAGTGCATTTTTCTTGTCATGGTAATTTTCATTACTCATCCTTAAACTTTAAAAACTCTAACCTAATTTTTTGAAATCTAATTATACAATGTGAATTTGTAGAGGTAATATCAATTTTACAATTTGTTGGCTCATCAAATATTTAATATGCACAATTAATCTAAGAGTAATGATGGTAATAATGACATTTTTGTAAAAAATTTTATATTAGTATATTTTTTGTGTATATGAAAGGGTTAGTTTACTACATCTACATTATATAGTTTAGTGCCATGTCACAATATTTTTTGCCATGTCACAATAAATTTTTGCCATGTCACATTTAATTTTTGCCACGTCACATTAATTTGATGTTTTAGTTTACCCTTTTAATAAGATTTTATAGATAATAATAAACCTCTTCTTAGTTTCTGCCTTCTTTTTTCGTCCATTCTCATAATTACAATCACAATCAATCTCGATTATAATTTATTTCCCTTTCCATTTACTAAAAACACGAGTATCTTCAACTTCGACCTTAAGGGTATCCGTTTTTTTCCTCTACTTCCTCCTCATCGACGCTCTCGTTGTTGACGGTAACTCTAATATCGCAATTTTCTTTACACCACTTCTTAGGGTTTACCTTCTTTTTACGACCTTTTCCATAATTACAATCATAATCATTCTCGATTACAATTTCTTTCTCATTCCAATTTCTCCAAACACGAATATCTTCAACTTCGACCACAAGGGTATCGTCTTTTTCCTCTTTTTCCTCCTCGTCGACACCCTCATTGTTGACGGTAACTCCAATGTAACAATTTTCTTTACACCCCTCCCTAGGGTTTGCCTTCTTTCCACGACCTTTCCCATAATTACAATCATAATGACTCTCGAGTATGATTTCTTTCCCTTTCCTTTTACTCAAAAGTCAAAACACGAATATCTTCCATTTCGACCATAAGAGCATCATTTTTTTCCTTTATTTTTTCCTCCTCGAAATTCTCATTGTTGACGGGAGCTTCAGTATCCGAGTTTATAGGCATTATAGCACTAGAAGGAACTTCTTCTTGGACCAACTATTGCCTCTCTTTAACTAATTTTCCAATCTTCATGCTAGTTATAAGCCTCAACTGAAAAAAAGGTTTCTTTAAATTCCAATAAATAATGTCGAAGATGATCAATCTCTTCTAACAAATCATCTACGTTTTCCACAAAATCCGTCCTCAATTCTTCGTCTTTTTTGTTAATTTTTTTCATGATCGAATTTATGCTAATTACCGATTTTATCATCACAATGATCTTATAGTTGAAGAAGTACAATTTTGTTTTTGTAAGGTATTTTATATTAGATTTTAAATTTAAACTATATAGTGTTGAGTATATCCTGATTAATTAACCCCTAACTTATATGACAAAATATATAAGAAAAATATGCTATGTATGCAAAAGATAATTATGATTTTATCGAGAAAACTTTTCAAGTTACATTATATGTTGTCTACATTATGCTAAGCTAAAGTGTTATTGAGTGTCCGAAATTTTAAAATATTAATAAGTACTAGGCCAGTTGTAACAACCCACTCTTAGACGGGTGGGTGTACTAGGCCGAGTATGTTGTACTCGGTTGAGTACACCCATGTCAGGGTTGGATTGTTGATGTCTGTATCAACTCGGCCGAGTACTCGGTACTCGGCCGAGTTTATCCAACTCGAGCGAGTACATTCGGTACTCGGCCTAGTGCGTCTTTCCGTGTCAGCGTCGTGATAGGTTAATTAAGGGATTTCAGAAGTTAAAAATAATTTACCCTAAAGTTAATCTCGCCGCAATAATATTTCTCTCAAATACTTTCTACCCAAAATCCCTAATTACCTACTGGAGTTTGTCGTGCATCGATCATCCTAGCCTTGTGTCGTTGTCGTTCAAGCAAGTTATTAATCGTATAGTTAATTTATCGAGTTTAAGGTTGTGTATGACGATCAATTAGTAATACGATGCATGTTATCTTAGGAGGAGAATTCAGAGGAGAGTCGTGGTAGAAGTTGCTTGGATTCCTTGCTTTTGTGATTTGGCTTGAGGTAGGGTTCTCCCTACTCAATTATTGTTATGTGATTGTGACGGTTTTTCTTCTATATTATGAGACTGATATTACTGCGCTTTTGAGATTGAGATATAGAACATATGCTTGGGACCATTAATGAGAAATGACTTTCAATCTTACGATCGCCCTTCGTGGTTCCCGCCGCGGAGGAGATGTGCACATTAATGGTATGGCTACCGATTGCCGTGAGCAAGCGTGGTTGGTTGTAGGACTAGAGGTCGCCACTTATGAGATCAATTTGATGATGATATCGGTATGGTCATTGGGTATCTGTTGTTGGTTGTTGCATTTGGTAGTGATTGTCTTATTTGACAATAACTGACGCATGTTATTTATTTAGTGTGATGATCCATGATTATGGTGAACAGATTCTCAGGTAATACAACGAGATTGATGCTTATGGTTAGGATGGATGAGACATCACATTTTTTGTAGTCTTGGTCATAAACTTTACTCTGTTGAGGTCTCTTCCCATATATGTGTGAAGGACATTGTCCCACATCGGTAGAATTATAGTGAAGGGACTAGCTTATAAGTAAGTGGGTTACTCCTCCTATCACCAATTGGTTTTAGGATGGAACCTCACTTGTTTATGGGCCGGTTTCATGCACCTAATTCTATAAGCCCGCTGCGGGGGACTCGACAAGTGGTATCAGAGCCGACGGTTCGGCTTGGGACCGCAAGGTGCGATGTGGTGACGGACTGACGGTACTCGATATGGCGCGGAGTAGCGTCGTGGTTGCGGAGTAGCGCCACAGTTGGACTCTCTCCTTGGTTGACCAGAGATGCTGAGTAGCATCGTGCGGAGTAGCCTGGTCGGCCCGACACGGGGTTGTGTCGGGTGCGGAGTAGCGCCAAGTGAGGGGGAGTTACACACACATGTGAAAGAGGGAGATTGTAGAGGTCTCTTCCCAGATACAGTTGTAAGTCACTTTAATTATCCTTATAATAAGTTACTCGTGCCTTTTCTTTGATATTGTACATCGTGAAACCAAGATAGTGACACTTTCATAGTCTAAGGGTCCTTCTTAAAATTTAAAGCTTTTGGTTAGGAGGGTGTTATACCAGCCGACCCTGAACATTAATTAAATAAACAGGCGACGACGAGAAAAACTCGTCTAAGTGAGTTGTCATCCCCAAGCCGATAGAAATCGCTTCGACGTACCACTCTTTGTCTCTTTGCAAATAAGAGGAATCTACCTAGCTCGGACAGCTCACATAATAAAGTACTTCCTCCATTTTTATCCAAATACAAGATTTGCTTTATTCACGTTTGCCAACGCAAGTTTTGCGTGCTTCATATCTTTAACTACGTATTTGTAAAAATTATAAAAGTTATATATTATCAATGTACTCGTAAAGAGGAATTAAACAAGACCCCACATGAATATATTTTTTCTTACGTATTGAGAGAAAAATGAGATTGAAAGTTGATTGGTGAATAGTGTACAAAAAGCAAATCTTGTATTTGGATAAAAATGGAGGAAGTAGAACCTACACCAATCGAGACATCGAAAAGGGTAACTTGTACAAATTAGCCTCGAAAGTTAAAAAAAATGTCTAATTAAGTAGAAATTAAATTTCCTACCACTTTTCTTTTAACTAAAAGCTATCTTATCTTATCAATATTAATACAAGAACATTTCGTGCAATTTCGTGCATCCACGTCATCACGTACATTTTCTTTTATTTATTTTTTAAAATAAATGTAGGACCCACCACAAAAAATATGGAATTAATTTAAGAAAAAACTAACTTTGTTAATAGAATTTTATCGAATAATTAAATACAAAATTTTAATGAACCACCACATCCAAAATTCCATTTATGTTGCATAAATAATACAATATGAAAATGCAGAATTCTCAATAGTCCGCATAGTCTATCAATAAAAAAAAAATAAAAAATAAAAAGATGAACAAAAAACATTATTAGACAATGAAAATATAAATGATAAAAAATGGTAAAACAAATAACGTTGCTATATTATTTTTGATATATTACAAAATTGTCGGACATTTTGACCATCATAATAAGCAAATTTTCGAGATATTACTAAATTTGAGTAACTTTTTTGAATAAGAAATAATTTTCAACAAAAAAATGTTAATAAATATTTAGTATATATTATTTTTATTTTCAATTTAAAAAATGAGATCTACAAAAAAATTATTAACAAAATAAATGAACTCTAAACTCTCTTAAGTAGATTTTAGAGCATTTTGTTAAAATAATACTCTAACGAAGTTCGTTATTGATATTGCACTTATCCGTTAAAATGTGTAGATCTAAAAATTTTGTTATCATGTTTTAACGAATTTGTGTATTTTTTCACGGATTTAAAACATGTGTAAATAGAGTATGAAATATATATGCATTTTGGTTCAACATTTTTAAATATTAATCATTATATTGATGTTCTTAGATACCGTGCACTTTTGCACTGGTTAAAAACTAGTTATTTCATATTATTAAAACCATTTTAAATGTATCTAATAAAATTAAATGCAATATTTACATATATTCAACGACAAATGTGTACTAAATTTAATATAAACAAAAAATTGATCAAGTAACTTTTCATCTTAACTTTACTAAAAAATCTCATATTATGAATATTTCCCCACCAAAATAAATAAATAAATTATTTGAACATACTTTCTAATAATTAAGAATTCTATGATTATCATTTGAATAATATTTTTTTTTTTCAATAATAGTAAAATATTTAATTTAGTAAAATTTTATTCTTAAAAATAAAATATGTGTTTAACTTTGGCTAGACTTGTCGTGAGTCTCTAAATTAATAATTTTATCCACTACAAACTCAAATTATAGCGAGGGTAAGTAGGGGTCGATCCCACAAGGAATGTCTATGTTTAATGTGTATTTGTAAATAATTTTAATGTAACCAATTGGGGGCGTTTGCGGTTTTAAATCTAAATCTAACAAAGCAAAATATTAAAATATTAGAGTGAATGAAATTATAAGAAAAGGTATTGAGTCTTACAATTTCCACAAATGATATAGGTTTGATCATTGACACTTTTATACTCTATTACTCTTGAATACTTTGTTGTGAAAACATGATTTTCTACTTCTCCTTATTTTTAGTTGTTCACTGCGAAAAGCGCACATAAATAATCCTTATGGTGATGACAATCTAGTCCAAGCGTATCTAAATTCAATTATGCCATAGATTATAACTAGAGAAGCCAACAAAAAGAACAAATGCATACACAAGCGGTTCTACACTTTAATTCTTACTAGTCTTATACCCGTGCAAACTGCACGTGTTTGTTATTTTCAAAAAGATTCTTTAAGAAGGAATATACTCTTTAGATTATAACTAGAGAAGGAATAAGTTTTATAATAATTGATTAATTATCATCTTTTAAAGTTGTTTATTTAAAAATAAAGTTTTAAAATAAAACAATAAAATCTCTCTATATTTTAATGAATTTTAAATTACCAATCTAAATATTGAGTTATAAAATCGTATTTGATTTTTAGATATTATAAATTTTATTTGTAATTAACGTAAATAATGCATGAATGCCAACTGACCATGTAGTTATTGTAGTATGATATATCTTTTTGTTAGTTAAAATTGAGTTTAATTTATCTTAATATTCAAGCGATTTCAGAAAAACTCGACTTACCTATCAAACAAAATTATTTGGATGAAAATAAAACAAAACTAATAAAACTGAATCGACCAGAACAGTTGCAGAGGCCAAAATATTAAACTTGTTTTTCATTTAGTCAAACTTGTGCAAGGTTAAAATGAAAATTTTGATCTGCGCACGTTTTAAATGAAAATTTAGACACCGTTTTCATGTAGTACCCAAATGTTAATTAGTGAAACAGAATCAAGTGAAGATTACGACCCAATGCATTTTTAAAATGAAAATTTAGTCTCATGCACTTTTGAAATGAAATTTTGACCCGTGCATTTTTAAAATGAAAATCTAGACCCATGTACTTTTGAAATGAAATTTTGACCAGTGCATGGGTCTAAATTGTGCATTTTTTAAAACGAAAATTTAGACCCATGTACTTTTGAAATGAAATTTTGACCGGTGCATTTTTAAAACGAAAATTTAGTTCCATGCACTTTTGAAATAAATTTTTTACCTGTGCATTTTAAAACGAAAATTTAGATCCATGCACTTTTGAAATGAATTTTTGACACGTGCATTTTAAAACGAAAATTTATTCCCTTGTACTTTTGAAATGAAATTTTGACCCCTGCATTTATAAAGTAAATTTTTGACTCATGCGCTTTAGAAATTATATAATAGTCAACCCGTGATATTGTACTATTAATATATACCAATTAAAAAGTAAACAATATTGTAATCGTGCGTTGATTTTAAGTGTTAAATCTCAGTATATACAATATGAATGTGATATAGTTATTTTAAATAAATACTATATATACTACTAAAAATCTTAAACAATAATGTTCCGTCAGACAAAATTTAAGCAAAATCGCAATGTTTTTATTAGACATGTATCTCAACTATTCTATATAAAGATCTATGAGGCCGGATCACGTGAGGCCGCCTATTACGGTGAGGCCGCCGAACCCTTACTATGTTGCACATGATTTTCAATGTTCATTGGACTAATTTCAATGAGATGAAAATTATGGGTCATTTATAACAATTCATTTGGCCCAAATATTTTCTCTATCTACAAAAATTATCCATTTTGCTCTTTTTCTTATTTCGTGAAATTTGGGCTTAAAATATTTGTTTACTCACAAAATGTTTAATTTCTTATTTTGCGAATCTTCGACCTTAATTTGTGAATTCGTGACCTTATTTCGTGAAACTTAGACTTAAAATGTTTGTGTGCTCACAAAATGGATAATTTCTTATTTCGTGAATTTCGGACCTTAATTTGTGAAACCGAAACCTTATTTCGTGAAATTTGGATTTAAAATGTTTGTTTACTCACGAAATATATAATTTCTTATTTCGCGAATCTTGGACCTTAATTTGTGAAACCGAAACCTTATTTCGTGAAACTTTGAATTAAAATGTTTGTTCACTCACAAAATGTTTAATTTCTTATTTCGTGAATCTTGGACCTTAATTCGTGAAACCGAGACCTTATTTCGTGAAACTTGGACTTAAAATGTTTGTTCACTCACAAAATGTATAATTTCTTATTTCGTGAATCTTGGACCCTAATTCGTGAAACCGGAACCTTATTTCATGAAACTTGGACTTAAAATGTTTGTTCACACACAAAATGTTTAATTTCTTATTTCGTGAATCTTTGACCTTAATTCGTGAAACCGGGACCTTATTTTGTGAAACGTGGATTTAAAATGTTTGTTTACTCACGAAATGTATAATTTCTTATTTCGTGAATCTTGGACCTTAATTTGTGAAACCGAAACCTTATTTCGTGAAGCTTGGAATTAAAATGTTTGTTCACTCACGAAATGTTTAATTTCTTATTTCGTGAATCTTAAACCTTAATTTGTGAAACCGGAACTTTTTTTCGTGAAATTTGGGCTTAAAATATTTGTTTACTCACAAAATGTTTAATTTCTTATTTCGTGAATCTTGAACCTTAATTTGTGAAACCGATACCTTATTTCGTGAAACTTGGAGTTAAAATGTATGTTTACGCACAAAATGTATAATTTCTTATTTCGTGGATCTTGGACCTTAATTTGTGAAATCGGGACCTTATTTCGTGAAATTTGGATTTAAAATGTATGTTTACTCACAAAATGTTTAATTTCTTATTTCGTGAATCTTGGACCTTAATTTGTGAAACCGAAACCTTATTTCGTGAAACTTGGAATTAAAATGTTTGTTCACTCACGAAATGTTTAACTTCTTATTTCGTGAATCTTAGACCTTAATTTGTGAAACCGAACTCTTATTTCATGAAACTTGGACTTAAAATGTTTGTTTACTCACAAAATGTTTAATTTCTTATTTCGTGAATATTAAACCTTAATTTGTGAAAATGGGACCTTATTTCGTGAAATTTGGACTTAAAATGTTTGTTTACGTACGAAATGTATAATTTCTTATTTCGTGAATCTTAAACCTTACTTTTTGAAACCGGGACCTTATTTCGTGAAACTTGGACATAAAATGTTTGTATACTCAAAAAAATGTTTAATATCTTATTTCGTGAATCTTAAACCTTAATTTGTGAAACCGAGACCTTATTTTGTGAAACTTGGACTTCAAATATTTTTTACTCACAAAATGTTTAATTTCTTATTTCGTGAATCTTGGACCTTAATCTGTGAAATCGTGACCTTATTTCGTGAAATTTGGACTTAAAATGTTTGTTCACTCACGAAATGTTTAATTTCTTATTTCGTGAATCTTAGACCTTAATTTGTGAAACCGAAACCTTATTTCGTGAAACTTGGACCTAAAATGTTTGTTTACTCACAAAATGTTTAATTTCTTATTTCGTGAATCTTGGACCTTAATTTGTGAAACTGGGACCTTATTTCGTGAAACTTGGACTTAAAATTTTTGTTTACGTACGAAATGTATAATTTCTTATTTCGTGAATCTTAAACCTTACTTTTCGAAACCGGGACCTTATTTCGTGAAACTTGGACATAAAATGTTTGTATACTCACGAAATGTTTAATATCTTATTTCGTGAATATTAAACCTTAATTTGTGAAACCGAGACCTTATTTCGTGAAACTTGGACTTAAAATATTTGTTTACTCACAAAATGTTTAATTTCTTATTTCGTGAATCTTGGACCTTATTTCGTGAAATTTGGACTAAAAATGTTTGTTTACGCACGAAATGTATAATTTCTTATTTCGGGAATCTTGGACCTTAATTTGTGAAACCGAGACCTTATTTCGTGAAACTTGGAGTTAAAATGTTTGTTTACTCACAAAATGTTTAATTTCTTATTTCGTAAATCTTGGACCATTTTATTTGTAAAACCGAGACCTTATTTCGTGAAACTTGAACTTAAAATGTTTTTTTATTCACGAATATTTTAATTTATTATTTCGTGTATTATCAAAACCCACCATGAATTTACAAATGCATTGGTGAGCAATTTTATACACCAAGCATACCAAGCTATAAATGTTTCAAACTGTGCATTTAAAAATATTAAAATTTTAATGCATAATAAACTGGTATAGATTTATTAGTGTTCAGAACAAAGTACAAATATTAAAATGTTTTTCAACAAGCTTAACCACATAATTGTTAAAATGAAAGAAAAGAAAAAAAGAAATGAAAAGATACCAATTCATTGCCAAGTTGATTGGCAGCATCTTTATAGGACAACGCCAATAAAAAGGATAGAGGAATGATATGGTGGAAGTTCTATGCGCTTTTTTTCTTAAATGACTTGGTTTGATCTAAACCACATGTTATTAATAATTTGAATGGAAGAGATGAGTCCGGCGGCCTCACCCTAAGAAGGGTGCCTCACGTGATTCAATTTTATATATATATATATATATATATATATATATATATATATATATATATATATATATATATATATATATATATATATATATATATATATATATATATATATATATAGGGTTGGGATCCGGTGAGAACCACCTTACAATGAGAACCGGTGAGAACTCTTCCTTACGGAGTTTTTTAAAAAATGATATATATATATAATATAGTCCGTTATAGGCAAACTTGACAAAGAATTAATAGTATGTATTATTTTCGACTCTAGTCATCAAGAATAAATATTAATTTGAATGTATTTTTTTTACATATTTTATTATTGTTGATCGATTAATTTAAAAGTATATTAAGTAAATCGTTTTCTATTTTTTCGAGTTCCAATTTTTTCGAATTCCAATTTTTTCTAATCTGTGAATATTTGTTTATTAATGTCGCCTTTTATATTATTTTGATGTCATATGGAGTAATACATGATTTTTTTTCATGGAAAAATTTTCATATTTTTTCATCTAGTTGATATTTATTATTTTAACGAAGTATTTTTAATAGTTTCAATTTTTGTTTTTTATATATTGTAATTTATAGCAGTCGCATATTCAGCTTTCAACTTGATTATAGATTCTCTAGAGTATAAAATGTGGATCTCTCAATTAAAGCACAAAAAAGAAGGTGGGGACAATATGGGGCACACTTGAAAAAAATAAAAAATATTGTACTTTAAACCACAGTGCGACACCTAAGTACTGTGGTTGTTGCTTTTATATATAGGATGATTATTATTTTCCTACGATTCAACAATGATGAAAAGTATACAATTGATGAATAATAGTTGCTACTAATGTCTAGTTAATTGAACAAAAGATTCAAATTTCTAAACTAGCAATAGATTAGAGATAATATAAACTAGGTGATCCAACTAGCATAAACTATCGATAATCGTAATAATGAGTTGAGAATAAAAATCAATATTCAAGAGATAAAAATATAGAGTAAAAAGTCTTACAAAACACTAATTCATTTGCTTCAATTGCTTGATCCAAGTCGAATAACTTACTCTTCCATACAAACAAAACTAACTAAAATAAACTATAGAAATTGTATTCTAATGATTAAAAGGTAGAGAAAGTATGTATATGAGAAGTGTAGAAGAAGTGTCCCTCTATTGATCAACAATACCCTTTTTATAGATCTTCAAAGAACATCATTATAAAGTCCCATAAATGAGTATCTCCATAAACTCCCACAAAGAATGAACACAATTGTCAAAATAATGGAGAATTAAGGAGTTGCTGGAATTCATTATGCTATATTGGTGTGTCATAAAAGAGATGGAATCCAATGTTCTTTGATGCATACTTGCTTTGACCTTCATTACTGGGCTTCACTTGCTTTAAGAACTATATTTCACGATATATTCAGCCCAATGCCAACCTATAAAAGATCTACTAACCAAAAATCAATCCATTTATCCCATGAAAATGCACAATTTCATCCCAAACCAACGTCAAAGACATGTGAACTAAAATCCAATAAAATACTTTTCAACCCACAAATTAATCATCAATTTTTTCCCATTGATGCCTGTTTAGCCCAAAAATCCTCATCGCAATGTTGGGCCCATAAGTAGTCTCAAAAGCAGCAGCCCATCACAGAAGCAGACCAGACGCAGGAAAAGAGCTGTTGGAGTAGGAGAATGGGTCAAAACCCTAAAGGAATATCCCCTATATTCACTCCTACATTCCAGGGCCAGAGCAGAAATTGGTTGAGCTTAAATCCGCAGCTATAAAAGGAAAGGCTAGGGCATTTTTTATTCATTCAGTTCACACGTTGTAAAACCCTACTACTTTCGGAAAATACTTGTAATCCGTCCCCAACAGTGAAAATCTTCGATCATAGTAAAAATATTGGTAGGATTCCGTTCCCCCCGCGGTTGTTTCCCTCATTGGGTTTTTCCGCGTCACCAAAAACCTCTTGCGTCGTTGTCTCTTTAATTTTCGTATTCGCTCTTTACGTAAATCTTTATATTGGTTGACACTTTGACCCGCATCACATAAACTTGACCCGGTAGAAATTTTACCAAAACAATTTGGCGCCCACCGTGGGGCATAGTGCGCATTCCAATATTTAATCGTTATCTCAACAAGTATGTCTGGGACCAAAGCCAACCCTTCCAGTTCTCAGAGCATGCCAGCCCAGTCCAGTGGGACCAGCCCTGCTGTGCCCGTTGGTCTCGCAGGACCACCCCTGGTCGTAAGCCAGACCACAGCCCCAAGGGTTGTGGCCCCATCCAGCAAACCTCCTCAGGTTCCCAGATCACCCCCTGTGTCTGCTTCTCCAAGGCAGAGCAGCCCTAGCAGGAGTGGAGAAGCCCAGATGCTCGGAGCAGGCCAGCAGCCGCAGGATCCCCGTACAGATCCGATGCAGATGGTGGTCCAGGGAATGAGTGCTCTGCAGGAAGCCATAGAGGGCCTGAAGAAGGACAACCTGGACCTGAGAGAGCAGATCGCCGCAGTTGCACGCCCAGAGCAGCCGTTCAGAATGTTGCAGCCAGGGCCTAGGCAGACCTTCAACCCCTTCGGAAGAGCAGGGTTGAACCGGCCAATTCCCCAGGAGATCGTCACCAGGCTGGATCTAGGTGTCACCACCCCGAGCAGTGGCCCAGAGATACTGGATCTGGACTCGTCTGTGTTTGGAGCGCCGCAGTCCAGACCAGTTCAGCCTGCATGTAATCCCACACCTTGTTTTCCCCATGGGACTGATTCCTTGATTTTTTCAGGTACCCCTCCGCAGCCTACCATAGGGCGAACGCCAGAGATCTCAGTAGGAGTAACACCCGTGAACCAGCCCAGCGTTGGAGGGTGGCAAGGAGGAGCACCGGCGCAGTCAGCAGTTGGTTGGCATCCAGGACCAGGCTTCAGTTCATCCGCAGCAGCCGATCAACCAGCCGCAGGCCCTTGGGGAGGAGCCCCTCCAGGCTTCCTCCCTCCGCCAGTCAACCCGACCTCAGGTCCCTGGGGAGGAGCCCCTCCAGGCTTTCCCCCTCCGCCAGTCAATCCATTCCCTGGAGTAGGCAGTCTCTCAGACCAGCGCTACCAGGAGTTGAAAGACATGATCACCAAGATACCCGGCATGCCAAGGCCCATGGAGAAAGCTTCCCAGGACAGCTATGCAGATTCACCGTTCATCGATAACATTGCCTTGATCAATGTGCCCAAGAGATTTGTGCCGCCAACTATGACACTATATGATGGTACGGCCGACCCCCTGGACCACATAAATCAGTATAAGCAGAAAATGATGGTGGTAACCGCAACCGGAGCACTTAAGGAGGCTTGCATGTGCAAAGGATTTGGGTCAACCCTATCTGGAGCAGCCCTGCACTGGTTTGTGGGATTGCCCAATCGCAGCATCTCCTCCTTTGCAGATCTGGTTAATGCCTTTAATCAGTAGTTTGCTAGTAGCATGAAACCAGAGAAGCAGACCAGCGATCTATACAGAATTGTCCAAGGATTCGAGGAAACCACTCGAGATTACCTCACCAGGTTCAACAAGGAAAAGGTTGCCATCCCGCATTGTGATGTACCCACTGCCATTGAAGCCTTCCGCAGGGGGTTGCATCACGATTCAGACCTGTACAAGCAATTGACAATGCACCCATGCACTGCCTTTGCTGATGTACAGGCCCAGGCAGTTGCGGCCATGAGGCTGGAAGAAGACGCTGCCTCCAGAATAAGTACCTATGACACAGAACCTGTGTCTAGGAAAGCACCAGTAGAAAAAAGGAATGAAAGATCAAAGCCCTACAGCAAGCCAGTGAGCAAAGTATCCGAGAGCACCGGTGGGAAAAACGATGCAGATCCACCTCCGAAGGTCAGTGAGTATGGTTTTACCACCGGAATGGCTGGCTTGCTAAAGGCCTTGAAAGAGCTCAAAGGAGTCAGATGGCCAAAGAAGAGAGAGGAGCGGCTCAATGACCGCCGTGATGCTAGCAAAAAATGTGAATTTCATGATGACATAGGTCATACCACGGACGAATGTTACACCCTCAGAAAGGAGGTCCGATTCCAGTATGACCGAGGCAACTTGGACCATCTGCTCCCAGAGAAGTCCACCAGAGTCAACGCAGCCAGCCAGGTGCAGCCTTCACCAGCTCCTCCCTGCAATAGAATTGTCAATGTCATTACTGGATGAAGAGTCTATTGACCTAGATATACTCAAGAAGGGGGGGGGGGGGGGGGGGGGTTGAATTGAGTATGCCAACTTTTTCGTTTCTTCTTCGATGGTGGTTGTTGAGATGAAGTAATAGCAAGTAACGAGTAAGAACGATAAAGTAAAGGAGACACGATCTTTTGAAGTGGTTCAGTTTCACAAATCGAAACCTACGTCCACTATTCTCGATTAATAAAATTAGTACCTTCTCCGGATTACAATTTTATCAACCCACTCGTACAACTTTGATATTAGTTGTAACTCAATCTAGATACCGTAAAATATCTAGCTACGACAAGTATCGTTAAATACTTGCTTACAATGAGTATCGTTAAATACTCGAATCTATCTTAAGTAAGTAAGATAAACTTTTCAACAACTTCTTGTATTAATGATCTTGAATGCTTGAAAGTATTCTTCAATGCTTGTAGTCTTGATTACGAGATTTGACAATGATTGACACGAATATCGAGACGCGTGAGAGACTACGTCCGTTTGATGTTCTTGGTTTGCGTGAGGCTCGTGTGTATTATCTTCTTTTTTTTAGGCGTGTAATATTGTAGGTATATATACTAATTTTAGATCTAGGTTGAATCCTAGATAGTTTAGAAATATTACTTTATCTAGAATACTAATTCTAGGTAATATTTAAAACTTAATCTTATTTGGTTTAGGAAAGGATTCTAATAAGATAATATTATATTAAGATATAAGATAATATTTCTACAATCCTTTTAGATTTAGGAAATATCTTATATCATTAAAATATAGAATCCTACTTTGAATCAATTCCTAATTCTTGTCAAAAATATAATAAATTATATTTAATCAAATCCTAGTCAATCTTAATAGTAAATTAAATAAACAAGTTTATTTATTTAATTAACCCTAAAGATAATATGAAACGTATTAGAAACCGTATAGGAAACGTGAAGCACGCCTCTCTATGCACGATTCCCAACGCACATGACACGTTCTTCGAGACATATTTCTCGAGGCACGTTTCTCTAGGAATTTGAACTTTGACAATAACGGTTAAAATAAAATCCTTAGCATTTTAGAATTAATATTTATCTCATAAGATAAATATCTTAATTCTTGTCAACTAAAGAATATTTCTATTTTAAAACCGTCTATAAGATTACTTAAATTAATATATAATAATATATTAATAACACGCATAAATCTTCACACCTTGACTTATTTCACGCAAAACTCATTTCTTCAATAGTTATAGGAATGATCTATAACTTAAGAACTCTTGATATTGTAATGAAGCTTTTGTCTTGTAAATCTTCAAAAAGACTTGACACTTGATATGAGCTTGATCGTTCTTGCAATCTTCGATTGAATTATACTTTACTAAACTACGATCTTCGCTCTATAATTAACTGTACACTTAAACGCACGATTACACGCATATGTATATAAAACATAATTATTTAGACTTGTCATTATTAAAACATAAAACAATATATAGAATATATTACTCAACAAATTCCCCCTTTTTAATGATGGCAAGTCTTACCTAGAATTGTGTCTAAGTGTAATATAGTAACGTTCCCCCTCAACATAATATTGGTCGGTCTTTTATAATATAGATTAACTAGAGTTTTTATTTTCACAATAGACCTATTACTTAAAAAGAACTTTGAGAGACAATACGTTACGACAAGGAGTAATCTTAGGCAAATTCGTAATCTAGGTCGCATTCTTTTCCCCCTCTTGACATCATTGAAAAGACGGAAACAAAAACATAAAACGACTAGAATAATATAATACGAAACAAACCTAAGCATGTAATTCTAAATTAAACACACAACCTTAATTAAAATCAAGCAAACACGAAATACGAACGAAAATACGACACACAACCAAGTACTAGAATGCCAAAAGGGCCGAATATCCAAAATAAAAGCCTAATGGGCCGAATCAGAACATAAGCCACTTGGGCTAAAATTAGTTAGAATATTGTCTAATGGGCCAAAAGTAATAAAAGTGCAAGAGGTATTAATACAAGCCATCTGGGCCGAATTAGGGTAGAACGAGAATTGGGCCAGAACAAAAAGAGCAAAAGGCTTGAGAATGTTTAAGAAAAGGTAATTGGGCCAATAACTCCAACAACCACCAATCAGAGCCCCAAATCCGCCTTCCATAACCTGCAAAACAAATCAACACAAAATACCAAACACGACTAATGCTCTAGCGAGGGTGATGAACGATGTTAGGATTAACATATCCAGGTCGAGTTCGAAACTCTAATGTGTCCAACCGATCAAGGCAGCTAGCAACATTACGTCCTTGACCGTCTAGTGCACGTTCGAAGTTCAAGACCTTGAGGGATAATGCTTTTACCGCGGATAGACATTGAGTACCATCCTCCCGAAGCATCATCGTATCACGAACAAGAGCCCCTCCTTGAGTTGTGAGAAACTGATGACGGTCACTAACCATGACGATTTCCTCCTTAATTGTTTTAATCTCACGACTCATATGAGTAAGATGACCCTCCATCCGTTGCATCCACTCCTCCAACCCGACACTACCGGCCTCCTTATTCCCAGATTCACTCTTAGGACCTTTGAATTCCGACATTAACGAGAAGATCTTGTCCACCTTACTCTCCAAATCTACCAAATTCCCATTCCCCTTAAACTCCTCATTCTCACGCCCAAATAAAAGGTATCCATTCTTACCAAATATCCCCATTAACTTCATAACTTTGTTGCTCATTCGATCACGAGGAATCACTCCATAACTACTTATGTCAACAACTCCAGCCTGAAACAACAACTCGGATACCCACATTCCGTAGGGGATATCCAAAGTCGTACAGAAACGTTCTTTAACAAGAACTTTTGAGACATGCACGATTTTCGAGAACACCAAAGGAACCAAGCTAACCCTTTCTCCGACTAACCATTTGTACAACACGATAGCATCACAACAACTAAGCTTATCTCGTCCACCACGACGAGGCAATATCGTATTCCAAAGAAAATTCACGAAGAACTTAAGTTTAGGATGAAACGAATTTGTTAAAAGAGGACTTACTTCAGTAGCTTGTTCATCAAAATATTTTTTAACCACCATTTTCTCATCCTTCGACACATTTGACAACTCTTTGCTTGGGTCAAGAACCAACCCATCATTCGACAATTTAAAAATCCGACACATATCTTCCATTGAAATTTCAACATCTTTCCCATTTATCACTGCCTTTACCCCGGTTTCAGTCATTGTCACAGTAGCATAAAATTGGATAACTTCAATAGGAAAAATAAGACCCGAGAAGTTACTAACATAAAGCCACTCTTGAAAAATCAAGAAATCTTTAAAGAATGTTAGAGACGGGGACTCACTAATCCAAGAAGTGGGGTAAAATCGTCCTGCATGTATGGAATAAGGTAAGAGTCGTTCCATTAACATACCTTCGTGTTTAGTGACACGAATCTTTTCCAAACCCGCTTGAGTAGCTTCGATTGAGACGTCCTGAAACAGAGGTCGAGGAGAAAGACCTTCTTGAAATAACTCGTCTTCCATAACACCCTTTCCCTTATCCAACTTGCGTCGTTTACTTCCCTCAGATTTCGGAACGGTCACAGTAATCGGCTCTGGGGACGGTGGTGGTGATGGAGTCGGGGTCGGTAATTTTGGAGAACATGGTTTATTTCGGGTAGATCGTCTTGCAGAGATTGGAGGCATTTTTTGTAGTTTAAGTTTTAGTTTTTGAGTTTTTGGATTTTTAATGAAGATGAAGTTGGGATTTTTTATTGTAAGAGTTTTATTTTAATGGTGATGGTAATAATGGTGAAGTGAAGAGTGAGGGAGATGTGAGTGACGGTTATAGGGTTATAGGAGGAGTGTGTAAGTAGAAAAGGTAAATTTGAGTGTTAGAGGGAGGTTACACGTGGGGTAGGTGAAAATAGGTGGGGTTAATTTGTTACGATTTGTTGGTACGTATATTTGATTTGTTACGATTTTCTTGTCACGTGAGTTTGGTAAGTACGACTTTATTTTAAGTTACGTATTTGAGATACATAACTATATTTATAGATATGTATATATATAATAATATTTTTAGGTTAAATTTGTTAATATTTGAATATTATTATTTTGATTTGAGAAATTTGGTTTGTGTACGTTCGTATAACACGTAGTATGAAATAATCAAAATTTGAGCATCCAATAAAAAAATAACACACATAGGCATGCAGCGGAATATACGGACACAGTCATATAATTCATGTCTTTTCATAGTCAATCATTGGGTTATTTTCTGCTCTTAAGATCGATTAGGTGCCACCGATTAAACCAATTTCCAATCGTAGAGTCTCAAATCGTTCCCTAGCCAAAATTGTTTTTCCGTACTACAAAATTCCAACTTAATGTTTTTCTTTTCTACATGGTCACGTAAGAAGTGATGTCTAATCTCTATGTGTTTTGTTCTCGAGTGCTGAGCCGGGTTTTTAGATATTATAATAGCACTCGTATTGTCACATAATATAGGTACACATCCCATGTCAATACCATAATCAAGTAACTGTTGTTTTAACCATAGGAGTTGGGAACATACCAGTGCGGCTGCAATATATTCTGCTTCTGCGGTTGACAAGGCGACTGAATTTTGTTTCTTGGATGCCCAAGAAATAATACATGGGCCAACGAAAGTCGCAAGTCCAGAAGTACTTTTCCTGTCTAAAGAACAACCTGCATAATCCGCATCTGAATATCCTAATAGGTTAAAATTACAGTCCATAGGATACCATAGATATAATTTTGATGTTCCAATTAGGTATCTTAAAATTCTCTTAACCGCAATCATATGTGATTCTTTTGGTGCAGATTGAAACCGAGCACAGACGCAAACACTAAACATTATATCTGGACGACTTGCAGTAAGATAAAGAAGTGAGCCAATCGTACCTCTATAAGTAGTTTCATCTACTGACTTACCGTCCTCGTCTTTGGTGAGTTTCTTATCTGTTACCATTGGAGTAGGCATAGGATGAGAGGATTCCATTCCGAATTTCTTGATTAGTTCTTTGACGTATTTTTGTTGATGCACTTTGATACCCTCGTTCGTTTGTTGGATTTGAAGACCAAGGAAGAATTTTAATTCTCCCATCATACTCATCGATCTCGAACTCGGATGTCATCAACTCTGAGAAGTACTGGCACAGTTTTTTGTTGGTTGAGCCAAATATAATATCGTCAACGTAGATTTGGACTACTAGTAGATCGGAATTTTCGTTTTTCAGAAATAGTGTCTTATCTACTGATCCTCTCTTAAAGCCGCTTTCTAACAGAAACTTTGATAGTCTATCGTACCATGCTCGAGGGGCCTGTTTCAGCCCGTAGAGAGCTTTGTCCAATCTGTACACATGATCCTTGAGTTTGCTGTCAGGAAACCCAGGAGGTTGTTCAACATAGACTTCCTCCTGAAGATATCCGTTAAGGAATGCAGTCTTAACATCCATTTGAAATAATTTCATTCCTTTATTTGCAGCAAATGCTATGAGCAAGCGAATCGCTTCAAGGCGAGCAACAGGAGCAAAGGTTTCGTCATAATCGATCCCTTCCTGTTGGTTGTATCCTTGAACGACCAATCTTGCTTTATTACGAACGATGACTCCAGAGTCATCTAACTTATTTCTGAATACCCATCTTGTTCCAATTACTGATCTATCTTTTGGACGAGGAACAAGATGCCATACTTTATTCCTTTCGAATTGTTGTAGTTCTTCTTGCATGGCGACTATCCAGTCAGGTTCTGCAAGAGCTTCTTTTATATTTGTAGGTTCAATTGTGGAGAGAAAGGAGTAGAAGGAACAGAAGTTGTTTAAGCTTCTTCGAGTTTGAACTCCTTCTGTAAGGCTTCCTATGATATTATCCAGAGGGTGAGAGCCTTTATATCTCCAGTTTCTTGATTGGTTGTTTTCATTGCTACTGCTTGACTCGGGATTTTGACTTGTTCCCCCTGAATCCAAACCAGGGTTTGTAGGAGAGTCAGGTATAACTATGCCCTCTTCCCTTTGGTTTTGATTCAAAGTTGTAGCTTCATTAGCTATAACTCTGGGTTCTAAGTCATTGGTTTGAGAGTTATCCACAGTATCATCAACTGTAGTTTCATTTCTCGCACCATTTCCTTCCAAGTCAAGTTCATCAGTGTTTCCTTGAATTTCGCCTTCATCGTTATTTTCTATTTCAGGAGGATCTTCCCTTGACAACCTAAAGTCAGGTTCGTCTAGGTTTTCCTCTTCGTCCTGTAAAGGCTTGTCGAAGGCATTATTCTCATCAAAGATAACATGTACGCTTTCTTCTATGCATAAAGTACGTTTGTTAAAAACTTTATAGGCTTTACTATGATCAGAATATCCTATGAAAATAGCCTCATCACTTCTAGGGTCAAATTTGCTTAAACGATTTTTACCATTGTTATGAACAAAGCATTTACTCCCAAAACATCTTAGATGAGATATATTAGGTTTACGACCACGTAAAAGTTCATAGGGTGTCTTTTTAAGGATAGGTCTAATCATAGCACGATTATGAATATAGCAAGCTGTGCTAATAGCCTCAGCCCAAAAGTTTCTAGGTAGGCCACTACAAAGAAGCATTGTTCTAGCCATGTCTTCTAGGGTTCTGTTCATGCGTTCTACTACTCCGTTTTGTTGTGGTGTTCTAGGTGCAGAGAAGTTATGTCCAACACCGTTGGATTTACAAAATTCTATAAAAGCATGGTTGTCAAACTTAGTTCCATGGTCAGTTCGAATAGTTACTAGATTAGTTTTTAATTTGTTTTGAACAAGCTTCATAAGACTAACAAATTCATCAAATGTTTCGTCTTTAGAGTGAAGGAAGATAGGCCAAACAAATCTAGAATAATCATCAACTAGAACGAAAACATACCTGGAACCGCCTCTGCTTCTTACCTTCATAGGGCCACAGAGATCCATATGTACTAGATCAAGAGCTTGGTTAGTACTTACTATTCTTTTTGGTTTGAAGGATGATCTGACGTGTTTACATCGTGCACATGTGTCGCACATCTTTTCTTGATCAAATCTGATCTTGGGAAGACCTTCGACCAAGTCCCATCTCTTCAATTTGCTAAGAATAGGAGAACTAATATGCCCAAATCTCTTATGCCAGAGACATGGATCATCTAACGTAACTTTCATACATGAGAGAGAGTCAGTAGGCACAATGTTTAAATCAATCATATAAACATTTTTCTTTCTATGACCTTCAAGAATAACTTTACTTGTACCTTCCATAATTATACGACAAACATCTGCATGAAAAACAACTTTGTTTCCTTTGTCGCATAATTGGGATATACTAATTAAGTTATGTTTAAGACCACTTACCAGATATACATCGCTAATAGAGTGAGAAGCTGAGACGCCTATCTTACCGATACCTATTATCTTTCCCTTTTTGTTGTCACCGAAGGTAACTTTTCCTCCGTCGAATGGTTCTAAGGTAGTGAATAGGTTGGCGTCACCTGTCATGTGTCGGGAGCATCCACTGTCGAGGTACCATAGATTATTTTCTTTAGCGATTATCTGCACAAAATAGTTTAAAGACAGGACTTAGGTACCCAAGCATACTTGGGTCCTTTTGAGTTAGTAATAATAAAAACATTTTCCTTTTTAACCCAGACTTGTCTCACTATAGGTTTTTTGTAACTGTGGTAGTTAGGCTTTGTTGGTCTAGTGTGAGTCCTTGGGTTTCGTTTTTTGTAGGTTGTAGGTTTATGAGTTTGAGTGGTTCTATTTTTCTTTTCTGCGTAATCAAAGGACATGTCATAGAACCATCTATGGTTATTATTTCTTTCCTCAACCTTTTCATTACCTTCCTCACTATCAATGATAGATATGGAGTCATTTGGTATACCTAGAGATTTAACAAATTTGACTCCAGTTTTGAAGTCGAGTGCGTGTTTTACACAGTTTTCTCGTAGATGTCCGTTATGACCACAATAAGTGCAAATTAAGTATTCAGGTAAATCTACATACTTTCTTTTTCTAAAGTCACGTTCATCAGGTTTTTGTTGACATTTAGAATGGTCTCTCCTACCATAGCACTCATGCCGCCCTAGACCCATCTTCATGTTGTTATCAGATTGTTCCGTTAAGAAGTTTAGTACGTTAGTACTTCCTTCCCATTTTTCGTGAACCTTACGAGCATGAAGAAGAAGGTCTTTTAAGGAATCTATTTCTTTTATGCAGGAGGAATGGTCAACATTGTTATGATCTTTCAAGTCTTGAATGTCTTTATTAAAATTGAACACGATTTGCGCATGTTCCTTTTTAACTTTGGACAAGTTGAATTCTAGATCCATGATTTTTTGCTCGAGGATTTCAACTTCTTCTAGATGAGTTTCATCTACAACAACTGGTGCAGATTTACTCTTTAGAAGTTCATTAGACCTTTTTAGATCTGAGGTTATAGCTTCATTGGCTATAATCTTAGATTCAAGCTCTTTAATGTTGAGTTTCAATTTTGAGATTACAGCTTCATTGGCTGTAACTTTAGACTCAAGAATTTTCTTTTCAGACATTACTGTTTCCAATTTAACATTTGTATCAATGTTAACCTTGGATTTCAGTTTCTTAGCTTTGGCCTTTAGGAGTTGATTTTCCTCAGCAATGTCAAGAATCTGTTCTTTCAGCTCGTCTATTTCAAGACTTTGTTCGTGACATTGATCTAGGGTTTGTTCGAAATAATTAATTAAAGCAGATTTAGAAAAATTTTTGACTTGACTCTTAAGCTGTAAAAAATTAACCTCTTGGTCTTCATCCTCTGAATCAGATTCTCCATAGAGGCAGAATTGTGATGAGTCATGATCGTCGGAGATTAGATCCAAACTAATGTTGCTTAGGCACAGGTTAGCGATTTCCTCTTCTTCAGAGTCTTCGTCATCTTCGGAATCTAATTCTCCCCAGCAAGATGCGAGCATAACCTTCTTAAATTCAGTTTTGGTTTTATCTCGTTTGGATTTGTCTTTAATCTTGTCCCAGCTTGGACAGTCCTTGATCATATGCCCTTGATCACCACATTTAAAGCACCCTCGTTTGAAGAATGTTTGCTTTGAGTCACTCTTTTTCTTGTCGTTTCCTTTATTGTTGGATTTGGTAAATCTACCTTTGAAGACTGCCTTTTTAAAGCGTCTTGCGAATAGAACTGTTTCATCTTCTAGTTCAGGTTCGCATTCTTCACTTGTAGAGGCTTGTAAGGCAATATTTTTATTTTTAGGATGATCATCATCATCTCTATTGAGCATGATCTCATGAGCCATTAGAGATCCAATAAGTTCTTGATAAGTCATGGTCGAGAGATCACGAGCTTCTTCAATTGCAGTGACTTTAGGTTGCCACTTTTTGGTAAGGCTTCTAAGGACCTTTCTGACTATGTCCTCAGAATCATACTTCCTACCAAGGTTCCGCAGTTCATTAAGTATGCAGGAGAATCGTGCAGACATGCTATCAATCGATTCATTCTTTTCCATAGTGAAAAGTTCATATCGCTGAATAAGCAAGTCTATACGATGTGTCCTGACTGCGGAGGTACCTTCGTAGGCAAGTTCTAAGCCATCCCATATTTCTTTAGCTGAATTACAAGATGAGAAGCGATCAAATTCAGAAGTAATCATACCGTTTTGGAGTAGACTCATGGCTTTTGAATTTTTCTCAGCAATCTTGTAATCAGCTTCCACATAATCACTTTCTAATTTCTCATATGTGGTTCCATTTGCAGAAGCAACCAAGATCTTCTTTGGTCCGTCTTGTATAATCTTCCAGCATTCCCAATCACATCCTTTGATGTAATGGGTCATCATGTTCTTCCACAAGCTATAGTTTTTCCCATCGAAGATAGGACACTTAAAGTGTTTTGAATCCATTGGAAATCAATAGAAGGATCAATCTCAGGCTGTAAAGCTTTCAAGAGCACGAGGCTCTGATACCAATTGAAGAGTCTATTGACCTAGATATACTCAAGAAGGGGGGGAGGGGGTTGAATTGAGTATGCCAACTTTTTCGTTTCTTCTTCGATGGTGGTTGTCGAGATGAAGTAATAGCAAGTAACGAGTAAGAACGATAAAGTAAAGGAGACACGATCTTTTGAAGTGGTTCAGTTTCACAAATCGAAACCTACGTCCACTATTCTCGATTAATAAAATTAGTACCTTCTCCGGATTACAATTTTATCAACCCACTCGTACAACTTTGATATTAGTTGTAACTCAATCTAGATACCGTAAAATATCTAGCTACGACAAGTATCGTTAAATACTTGCTTACAATGAGTACCGTTAAATACTCGAATCTATCTTAAGTAAGTAAGATAAACTTTTCAACAACTTCTTGTATTAATGATCTTGAATGCTTGAAAGTATTCTTCAATGCTTGTAGTCTTGATTACGAGATTTGACAATGATTGACACGAATATCGAGACGCGTGAGAGACTACGTCCGTTTGATGTTCTTGGTTTGCGTGAGGCTCGTGTGTATTATCTTCTTTTTTTTTAGGCGTGTAATATTGTAGGTATATATACTAATTTTAGATCTAGGTTGAATCCTAGATAGTTTAGAAATATTACTTTATCTAGAATACTAATTCTAGGTAATATTTAAAACTTAATCTTATTTGGTTTAGGAAAGGATTCTAATAAGATAATATTATATTAAGATATAAGATAATATTTCTACAATCCTTTTAGATTTAGGAAATATCTTATATCATTAAAATATAGAATCCTACTTTGAATCAATTCCTAATTCTTGTCAAAAATATAATAAATTATATTTAATCAAATCCTAGTCAATCTTAATAGTAAATTAAATAAACAAGTTTATTTATTTAATTAACCCTAAAGATAATATGAAACGTATTAGAAACCGTATAGGAAACGTGAAGCACGCCTCTCTATGCACGATTCCCAACGCACATGACACGTTCTTCGAGACATATTTCTCGAGGCACGTTTCTCTAGGAATTTGAACTTTGACAATAACGGTTAAAATAAAATCCTTAGCATTTTAGAATTAATATTTATCTCATAAGATAAATATCTTAATTCTTGTCAACTAAAGAATATTTCTATTTTAAAACCGTCTATAAGATTACTTAAATTAATATATAATAATATATTAATAACACGCATAAATCTTCACACCTTGACTTATTTCACGCAAAACTCATTTCTTCAATAGTTATAGGAATGATCTATAACTTAAAAACTCTTGATATTGTAATGAAGCTTTTGTCTTGTAAATCTTCAAAAAGACTTGACACTTGATATGAGCTTGATCGTTCTTGCAATCTTCGATTGAATTATACTTTACTAAACTACGATCTTCGCTCTATAATTAACTGTACACTTAAACGCACGATTACACGCATATGTATATAAAACATAATTATTTAGACTTGTCATTATTAAAACATAAAACAATATATAGAATATATTACTCAACACTGGAGGATCAGAGCTGTGTGGGCTTACCTACTCAGCAGCCAAAAGACGTGTAACTGCAGCAAAGGGAGACAAGCCAGAATCATCATGTAGAATAGCAAGGCAGGACCTCCCAGCAGTGACCTTTGACGAAACAGACGCAGAAGCTGTACCAGAGCAGCACCATGATGCCCTGATTATCACATTAAATATCGGCAATTGTGAGGTCAGGAAGGTCATGGTAGACACAGGCAGCTCCGTCAACCTATTAATGCTGGATGCACTAAAGAGCATGGGATTTGACGAGAAGGACCTGACAAAGAAAGCTATTCCCCTGGTCGGATTCAGTGGAGAAACAGCGCATACCCTGGGGGAGATCACCATCCCCACCTACGCCGGAGGGCTGAACAAACAGGTAAGGTACTTAGTTATTGATGGTCCATCTACTTACAATGTTATTCTTGGCAGGCCCTGGATCCACGAAATGCGAGCAATCCCGTCAACGTATCACCAGTGCCTGAAGTTTCCTACGCCGTGGGGAGTTCAGGAGATACGGGGAGACCAGGAGGAGGCCAAGGATTGCTACAAAGTAGCTCTTAAAAGGACCATCAGACCACCAGCTGCCAGAGCATAGCAATTATAGCATCTGCACATCCAGGAGGAGTACATCGAGCCCCAGCAGGCAGAAATCGATGAGGTCCACCTGGATGAGCAGCACCCAGAAAGGACCGTGCTCGTAGGCTCAGAGTGCTCTGGAGATCTGCGCCAGCAGCTCCTCCAGCTGCTCCGAAAGAACGTGGACTGCTTTGCCTGGTCACACAAAGACATGATTGGCATAGACCCAGAGATCATAACACACAAACTCAGCACAGATCCAGGATTCAGACCAGTGCAGCAGAGGCGCAGGAAGTTCGCAGCAGAAAGACATCAGATCATAAACCAGGAGGTGGATAACCTTCTGGAGGCAGGGAAGATCAGGGAAGTCAGGTACCCAGAGTGGCTATCTAATGTAGTGGTGGTACCGAAAAAGAACGGCAAGTGGAGGGTCTGCGTGGATTTCACAGACCTGAATAAGGCCTGCCCCAAGGACCCATTCCCCTTGCCACACATAGATGCTATGGTAGACGCCACTGCAGGCCACGAAATGTTGACTTTCCTAGATGCCTGGAGCGGGTATAACCAGATCAAGATGGACCCGGCAGACCAGGAAAAGACAGCATTCAGGTCCGAAAGGGGCATTTACTGCTACAACGTAATGCCCTTCGGCCTTAAGAATGCTGGCTCTACGTATCAGCGACTTGTCAATATGATGTTCAAAGACCAGATAGGACGTAACATGGAAGTATATATAGACGATATGGTGGTCAAATCCAAGCAATCGGTGGACCACACCCAGCACCTGGAGGAAACATTCAACACCCTCCGGAAGTACAAGATGAAGCTGAATCCAGCTAAGTGTACCTTTGGAGTTTCCAGTGGGAAATTCCTAGGGTATATGGTAACACAGAGAGGGATAGAAGCCAGCACAGAACAGATCAAAGCAGTTCTGCAGCTGGAATCACCCCAGAAGCCAAAAGATGTGCAACGTCTGACGGGAAGAGTAGCAGCCCTGAGCAGGTTTATCTCAAGATCCTCAGACCGGTGCAGATTATTCTATGATATTCTTAGAAAAAGCCAGAAGTTTGATTGGACACCAGAGCACGAAAAAGCATTCCAGGAACTAAAACAGTACCTGAGCAGCCCACCCCTGCTATCCAAGCCAGAGCAGGGGGAGGTCCTGCTCCTGTACCTCTCAGTAACCGAAGCAGCAGTAAGTGCAGTTCTGGTCCGACAGCACGAAGGAGCTCAGCACCCGGTGTACTATGTCAGCAAATCATTACTGCCAGCAGAAGCAAGGTATACCTCACTTGAGAAACTAGTATTGGCATTGGTCACAGCATCCTATAAGCTGCGTCCGTACTTCGAGTCTCATACCATCTCAGTGGTTACCAATCACCCACTCAAGACGGTTATGAGAAAGCCAGAATTGTCAGGACGAATGGCTAAGTGGTCTGTGCACCTCAGTGGCTATGATCTCCAATTTGAACCACGCACAGCCATAAAATCACAAGCCCTTGCAGACTTTGTCTCCAACTTCAGCCCAACACTCCAGATCCAAGCAGAGCAGGAAATCCTACACCTACACCAGGGTACCAAACCAGGCACCTGGGAGTTACGAGTAGATGAAGCTTCAAACGCCAGAGGGTCCGGAGTTGGGTTGATCCTCCGATCACCAGAAGGGGATCTAATCACCCAAGCAGTCCGATGTGAGTTCAAAACCACGAATAACGTGGCTGAGTATGAAGCCCTAGTCCTGGGACTGCACCTAGCCCTGGACATGGGAATCGACCATGTCAATGTATACAGTGATTCACAACTAATTGTGAACCATGTCAATGGAACATACGAAGCAAGAGACCCCACAATGGTGGCCTACTTGTATGTAGCAAAGGAGTTAATCAGCAGATTCGTGGAATTCTGCATCCAGCAAGTACCCAGAGAGCAGAACGCAGAAGCGGATGCACTGGCAACTCTAGGCTCAACCTTCAAACCAGCCGACATAGCCAGTATTCCAATCACCCATGTCCTCAGACCAGCCATTCCTGGACCAGACTCGGACCAGGAGGAGCTACCTATCTGCAGCAACAACCCAGACCAGGAGTCAGAACAAGACTGGCGAAAGCCATACCTGGACTGGTTGCAGCATGATATCCAGCCCAGCGGTAAGAAAGAAGCACGAAGTTTCAGAATGAAGGCCTCCAGATTCCTACTGATTGATGGAATCCTGTTCCGGAAATCATTAGCAGGACCATATCTGCGATGCCTGGACCAGACTGAGGCGCAGACAGTCTTGCATGACCTCCACAGCGGAGACTGTGGAAATCATGCAGGGGGAAGAAGCCTGTCCAATAGATCCCTCAGAATGGGATACTTCTGGCCCACAATGCGCAAAGATGCGAAGGAGTATGCGAGGAAATGTGACGCCTGTCAAAGGCATGCATCTGTCAATCACCAACCAGCAGAGCCTCTGCACCCGATCATATCCCCATGGCCTTTTATGAAGTGGGGGATGGATATTGTGGGACCTCTCCCCAGAGCACCAGGAAACAAGCTATACATGCTAGCCATGACAGATTACTTTTCTAAGTGGATCAAAGCAGAATCATTCACCCAGACCACCGAAGCACAGGTCATCTCTTTTATTAAGCGCAATATATTCACTAGATTTGGTATACCTTCAGAAATAATATGTGACAATGGTTCCCAATTCATTGGGAAGAAAACCGAGGCTTTCTGTGCTGGGTGGAAGGTATCACTCCAGAAATCTACCCCCAGGAACCCCCAGTCCAATGGACAAGCTGAGTCTAGTAATAAAATCATCATTGAGAATATGAAAAAGAAACTACAAGAAATGGGAGGGAAATGGGCAGAGGAACTTCCTCTGGTCCTATGGGCTGACAGAACTACTCCAAAAGTAGCAACAGGTCAGACCCCCTTCAGCCTTGTCTTCGGAGCAGAAGCGGTAATTCCTTCTGAGATCAAAGTCCCAACCCACAGGTACGGGTATATAACTGAGGGCCAGAACCAAGTGGAATTGGCCAGTAGCCTGGACACTGTTGATGAACTCAGGACCAGTGCCTACGTCAGAATGGCCTCATACAAGCAGATGGTGGCTCGGAGCTACAACAAAAATGTCAGGATCAGAACCCCGCAAGTAGGAGACCTGGTCCTGAGAAAGGTGTTCCAGAACACCAAGAACAGACAAGCTGGAAAGTTTGCTTACAACTGGGAGGGCCCATACCAGGTTGAGAGCATAGTTGGTAATGGGGCCTACAGGCTAATGACAATGGAAGGGGAAATGATACCCAGGTCATGGAATATACTTCACTTAAAAAAGTATATCATCTAAAGGTGCCTCCACCAGACCAGAGCAGCTTCCTTAGACTCAGGTTTTACTCTGTATAAATTTTACTCTGGTTCAGCTTAAAATTTTGTCTTACCTTTATATTTTTTATAAACCTAAGTTTATAATGATATCTTGCCTTTATATTTTTAACCTAAGTTTAGTAACCTAGGTCTTGTAATTTCAAACCTTGGTGCATTTTTCAATTTTTAAGTCTTTTAAAAAGGAAAAATTTCATTACTTATTTTCTGGACCAGAATTTACTTATCCTAGTGGACTGACCTAAAGAGGAAATCTGCACTGATCGCAGGAGAACCTAAGTCAAGCCTGGCACCCCAGTATAGGGATGGGTATATAAAACACCAGGCCAGCACACCAAAACAGCGATGGCCAAACACGAACGAAACATGCATGTACAAAAGAAAACGCCAGAAAAACGGCAAGAAACCAACAGATAAAACAAAACCCCATACAACGGGGCTCATACGATTAAAAGAAAGGCTGCCCAAGGCAGCCCCAAAGCAGCATTTTTTTTACTGGTCCACCCGGACCAGCAGCAAAAAGTTACAACAAAAGCCCACGCAGGGGCACCAAAAGTTCACAAAACAAAATATTTACGCCCATAACAGGGCCCAGCAGACAAATTTTAAAAAACCCTACTCATCAGGAGCAGGTCCAGCAGCAGCAGCAGCATCAGCACTGGTGGGGCCAGAGGACACCTCCTCTCCAGCATCTTGGGACCCCACCATACCCTCTTCTTCATCGTCCGAAAGCAGATCCATGTTCAGGCCATCAGGGAAATCTGCGGCAAAGGCCTCCTCCAGAGTAGACAGGTCCCAGGTAGTATGACTACCCTCCTGGAACTCCTTAACACAATTAATCCGGGTCTCAGCAGCAGTATAGGAAACATCTTCGATCAAAGCTTTCTGCAGACCATCCTTTTTGTGCTCCAGGGCCTCTACCTTCAGAACCAGATTAGCCTCTGAGGCTAAGGCCCGCTCCAGTTTAGACTGAGCTGCGGCCAACTGATTCTGAGAGGCTTCCTCCTGAGCCTTAAGCTTTTCCTGGCCCATACTTATCTCCCGACGAAAGCGCTCAACAGCCTGCCTTAGATTCGCCCTCAAGATCTCCTCCGACTTCAGCTTCACCGCCATCTCCTGCATCCTCTCCACAGCATCATCATGAGCCGCCTTCATACGCTGAAAATCCGCCAGCAACGCCTCACTCTGTTGATTGGTGCACAATGCCAGCTCCAAAGCCTGAGTACACCAAACCAGATCAGATAAAAAAAAAAAAAAAACAAAAAAAAAAAAAAACAAAAAAAGAGAGAAAAAACCAAAGAAAAGAGCCTACCTCAAAAGAAACCTCTGCAGCATGTCTAGTCAGGTCCTGAAAATGACGCTTCTTCAAGATGGAGGCAGAGGCAGGGAATAGCAAAGAGTTCAGAGTAGGCCAGAGCTTGGTCTTAAGTCCTCCAAAACCTCCAGGAATCTCTAGCTGCAGAGGAGGAGAGGAGGACTCTCCAGAAAATGTCCGAGGCAGCTGCTCTAGTATAGGCTTAAAGCCAGGAGTAGGAATGGTGGGAGGGATCTCAAGAGGGGACGGATCAACAAAAGAAGTCTCAGGAACCGACTCCTGGACTGGATCAAGAGTATCAACCTCAATCGGGGCAGCCTGGGACCCAGCTCCAGCAGGGCTCCCCTCAACAATCTCAACCTTCTTTTTCTTTGAGGACCCCGCGTCCCCAGGAGTAAATCTTTTTCTGCGCAGTTGCATAACTCTGCTCACATCAACCCTGGCCTTGCCTGGGAAAGTAGACGACGCAAAATCAGAACAGATTTAATACAACCCCACTCAAAAAGATAACCAAAAAAGACACCATACCCCCCTTCTTCGCCGCCGGAGCAGCAGAATCCTGGACCAGCCTGGAGAAAGACCTGTCCTCCGCAGGAAGGTCCAGGAGCTTGGCCTTCGAAGTAGCAGGATCCGCAGACTCAGGAAGTTTTGCCAGGTTGTGCCCTGGAAAAACACGCCAGCTATCAGGACGAGAACAAACATCAAAGGCAAAACGCAAGAAATAAACCCAGAATAGAAACCATACCTTCAATCGGCTGCCACGCAGAAAAAATATAGTCTGGAGAGGAAGGCAATGTGTCAATCTTGACAGAGATGAAACGGGTGTACCATTTACTGTCATCCGGAGTAGTAGGAAAAACGATAGCAGAGGGCATATTATCATGACCACGAATTGTACACTGGAAATGACCCAAAGAACGTGGGTTGAACCACTGGCCCAGATCCGCCAGCCCGATGTTCAAGCCACGCTCTCGGTTCAGAGCGCAAATACTAAGCAGAATACGCCATGCATGAGGGGCAACCTGACACATGGCTAGCTTGGTTAATTTTAAGAAATCAACAATGAGATCAGGAAACGGGAACCTTAGACCCAAGCGGAAGGGATATTTATAGAAGCAGGTCCACCCCTCCCTCGCAAAGTCCGCCTTCTCACCGGCGAGGGGGAAGTGGTAGACAACCTCAACTGGGAAGCCGAATCTGACCTTGATCAAGGCAGCATGGGACTCGTCAAAGGCAGAATCGCAGAGATATCGAGGAGCCAGCAACCTCTGCGATGGAAAGGGTCCGGAATAGACCCCCAGAGCAGGGGAAGAACCAGAAGAGCAACCAGTGGGAGTAGCAGCGGAAGAACAGGGAGCAGACATTGTGTAATTTCGAGAGTTGGAGTAAAAAATTTTTTACTGCAAAGTAAAGTGAGAACGAGCAAGAAAGAAGTGAAAGAAGTAAAAGAAGATGAATTTTGAAGATGGTAAAAGTGACAAAGTTGGATGAAAGGCAATTTATAGAGAAAGTGGACGGTAAAAGGTAAAGAGTAAATTTTGAATTCAAAAGTTGAAAGTAAATGCAAGTGGGAAGTTGAAATAGTTGAGGGGACATGCAATTAATGGGTGGTTGAAAAAGCAGCCTAGTGGGTAGCCTACGTGAGCAGCATCAGCAGTCCCTAACAACCCATACAAATTCCGGAAGCACACTTGAAAGCAGAGTAAAATTCCAGCCCAATTGAAGCCAAGTTAGGCAGAAATTTGGGGGAAATTGTTTAGCCCAAAAATCCTCATCGCAATGTTGGGCCCATAAGTAGTCTCAGAAGCAGCAGCCCATCACAGAAGCAGACCAGACGCAGGAAAAGAGCTGTTGGAGTAGGAGAATGGGTCAAAACCCTAAAGGAATATCCCCCTATATTCACTCCTACATTCCAGGGCCAGAGCAGAAATTGGTTGAGCTTAAATCCGCAGCTATAAAAGGAAAGGCTAGGGCATTTTTTATTCATTCAGTTCACACGTTGTAAAACCCTACTACTTTCGCAAAATACTTGTAATCCGTCCCCAACAGTGGAAATCTTCGATCATAGTAAAAATATTGGTGGGATTCCGTTCCCCCCGCGGTTGTTTCCCTCATTGGGTTTTTCCGCGTCACCAAAAACCTCTTGCGTCGTTGTCTCTTTAATTTTCGTATTCGCTCTTTACGTAAATCTTTATATTGGTTGACACTTTGACCCGCATCACATAAACTTGACCCGGTAGAAATTTTACCAAAACAATGCCCCTGTGGTTTTCACTTTTCCCACTTGTACCCCTGCGTATAGCACTTTACTAGCCGTACCCCTAAACTTAATTAGTTAAACCCATCAGTAGCCAAACATGTGTATGCCGTCTGTTTTAGCGGTTAAGTGTCATGTTGGCAGTCTATTTGCCAAATAAGCACCTGACTTGGCAAAGGATTTTCCCATTGATGCCCCTATGGTTTTCATTTTTCCCATTTGTACCCCTGCGTAAAAAGTAATAAAAAGGAATGACAAAATTGTTGGAATTGAAATTACATGAGTCGGATATCCTATTTAAAGTTCAAATTTTCCGATGAAGTCCAAGGCATTACAAATATATCTTATTGTTGATAACCGAAGATTTATCGAAACATTCAATTGTTAAATGTACTTAAATAGTAAAAGTGTCAGAAATATTTTGATTAAAAAATTAAAAATTTACCCGAGCTCAAATTAGCTATAAAAGACTTTAAATACAAAAATTATCGAAACCGAAAAAATATGGTAAAGATTTATGATAGATCAAAAGAAAGAGGGATTAAGAATCTAAAATTTAGTTGGTGCTTCAATGATGAAATAGGTAAATGACGCCGCAGGATCAATATGAGCATTGACAAGTAACGACACTCATCTTGTTTGTCGTCTTGGTCCACTTAAAATAAAATAAGTTGTGAATGTTAGATAATATTTTTTTTGAATAAAATAGAAGGTAATATATAACGGTATTATATCATGTGATATAAAAAGAGATATAATAAACGATATATTATAATTTTTTATTAATTTAAAAGGGGTATAATAAGCAATACGGTTTTAAAAATATCGGCTCAACATCGAAACCGAAAATGCGAAAATGCAGGGATACAAGTGGGAAAAGAAAAAATCACAAGGGCTTTAATGAGAAAAACTCTTTGCCAAGTCAGGTGCTTATTTGGCAAATAGAGTGCCAACATGGCACTTAAAGCCTAAAACAGACGGCATAAATATGTTTGGCTACTGATGGGTTTAACTAATTAAGTTTAGGGGTACAGCTAGTAAAGTGATATACGCAGGGGTACAAGTGGGAAAAGTGAAAATCACAGGAGTATCAATGGGAAAAACCCAATAATCTTTATTAACATCTACTAAACTAGACTAATCAAACTTCACATCGAATTAAACTTGTAGGACCAAATTGCTACATTTACAAGATAAAGAGCTTAAATGCACATAATATCAAATATATAAAGATAATTTACTATATTTTTTATTTACATTATTATATTTGTCAAACACGTGTGATGCACGTAACTAAATAACGAGATTCAAATTTAACATTTCTTATAATTTTTGAGCTTCTAATTTAATAAGAAAAAAAAGCTATACGGGAAGATACAAATTTCTTTAACTATTGTTCATTTTTAATTGACCAATTTAAACTCACAATACAAAATTTTAGTAGAAGAAAATTTATCAATAAAATTCTCCTGAGGAAAAAAAAACTCTCAAGTCGAATAAAAACAAAAGCATACGGAGTATAATTTAGGGAAAAGTGCAAGGAAACCAATTTGGCCATGTTTTTTTGAACTTAATTTCAATTCATTTCCGTTCAATTCAACCTTATTCAGTTCAGTTTAATTCCATTCAGTTCAATTAACTTTAATTCATTTTTTATGTTAACAAATTAACTATTTATTTCAGTTAAGTTCAATTCTGATCCGTTAAATTCAATTTAGTTCATTTCAGTTTAATTACATTAACTTCAGTTTAGAATATAATTCAAATCCAAAAATACTGGCTCAAGTAAAATACCACGTACTCCGAATAAAATTCATTTTTTATAGGATTATTTATTGAGAATAAACCATCATATGAGTGTCATATGAAGAATGATGGATATAATAAATTTAATTGGAATTATTAACAATATTTGTAGGACCAGTCCGTTTTTTGTAAGACGGACATACCCGTCGCAAGCTTGCGACGGGTCAAGTACGTGGAATATGGGGCAAGTTGGTACCGTATTTGATAGAAAATGGGTCATGCAAGTTGTGTGATGATGTCAGCATGTGAAATAAAAAAAAGGAAAATAACCCTTACACTTCCCCAAACCCCTCGAGACTACAAACCATCATTTCCCATTTCTCTCTCACTCAACCGTCATTTCCCTCTAACATTTCCTCACATCTACAACTTTATTATCCTCAAAATAATTTCCTCTCACTAACTAAAATCCTCTATAAAGCCCCAATCTCCCTCTAACATTTCCTGCAAAAACACCAAATAAAAAATAAGTAAAATGGTAACTAAACAATCTGCGAGGCGTGCATTGGTGAAGAAGACGACTACAAATGCTGAAGGTATGAAATATTCAAGCTTTGATAATTTAAAGTGTTTTTTTTTTGTTATTTGTTAGTAAAATTTGTTAGTTTAAAAATTTGGTTTTTTTATAAAACCATATTAATGAACACATTTTTTCACATGATTCGTGTTTTTTTAAATATAATTCGTGTTTGTTGATAAATGCATGTTGATATAATTTAATTTTTAGGGTTCTGTGGCTATTTTGAGGGATTTTAGTAGTTTTTGAGTTGTTTTTAGGGTTTGTGTTTATTTTGTTTCGTGGGGTTCTGGGTTATTTTTTAGGGTTTTTTGTATTTTGGTGGTATTTTTTAGGGTTCTGGGTATTTTTAGGGTTTTGGGATGTTATTGGTAGGGTTTTTTGGGATTCTGGTAAAATTATTTATTTATTGTTTAGTTGTTTTGTTGTTTTGTTGTTAGTTAGTTACTTAGTATTTTAGGGTTTTTATATGTTTGCATATCTTGGTAATGATGTTCGTTTTCTGGGGGTTTTCTGGGGGTTTTAATCTATTTGCATATCTATTTTCTGGGTTTTTGGCTTAAAAATGTCAGGAATGTTTAAAAAGCCTGACAAAGTTAAGAACTCTGACATTAACCAATATTTCTGACATGTTTAAAATGTAGGTAGTAAACATGATTTAGGCTAATGTATTTGTAGTTATCTTATATCCTGAAAAATGTGAGCATATGTTGGTAGTTATTCTGAATATGTAGTTATTGTGAATATGTTAGTCGTTGTCATTAGTTTTCAGTCTGAAGTTCTGTGTTGTTGTTATTGTTAGGCATTATGTTTTGTGCTTACATAGTTGTATACTTTGTCAACATGTCTTGTTCTGCTTACATGTAGTTTTTCATAGGCTTTATGTTGGATGCAAAACATTATTATTGATGTTGTTGATATGTATTCGTATTTGATTAAGTGAATATGTGTACTTCTTTATTTGTTATGTATCATACATCACATAATGGTATAGTTAGTTGACATCTGTTTTTAGCCTGAAGTTATGTGATGTTGTTATTGTGAGGTATTATGTTTGGTGATTACATAGTTGTATAATTTGTCAACATATCTTGTTCTGCTTACATGTAGTTTTCCATAGGCTTAATGT
Organism: Silene conica; assembly: GCA_029255685.2. Taxonomy (NCBI): domain Eukaryota; kingdom Viridiplantae; phylum Streptophyta; class Magnoliopsida; order Caryophyllales; family Caryophyllaceae; genus Silene; species Silene conica. The sequence continues at coordinate 84,310,110 of CM055313.2, forward strand.
TGGATGCAAACATTACTGTTGATGTTGTTGACATATATTCTTTTTTATTAAGTGGATATGTGTTCTTCTTTATTTGTTATGTATCATACATCACATAATGGTAAAGTTAGTTGACATTAGTTTTAAGTCTGAAGTTCTGTGATGTTGTTATTGTTAGGCATTATGTTTGCTGCTTACATAGTTGTATACTCTATCAACATATTTTGTTCTGCTGACATGTAGTTTTTCATAGGCTGAATGTTAGATGCAAACATTACTGTTGATGTTGTTGACATATATTATTATTTGATTAAATGGATATGTGTTATTCTTTATTTGTTATGTATCATACATCACATAATGGTATAGTTAGTTGACATTCGTTTTCAGCCTGAAGTTTTGTGATGTTGTTATTGTGAGGCATTATGTTTGGTGATTACATAGTTGTATAATTTGTCAACATATTTGTTCTGCTTACATGTAGTTTTCCATAGGCTTAATGTTGGATGCAAACATTACTGTTGATGTTGTTGACATATATTCTTTTTTTATTAAGTGGATATGTGTTCTTCTTTATTTGTTATGTATCATACATCACATAATGGTAAAGTTAGTTGACATTAGTTTTAAGTCTGAAGTTCAGTGATGTTGTTATTGTTAGGCATTATTGAAGGCCGGTGCTGTTGGCGAAGGTGGTGGGTCGGAGCAGCAGGCAGGTTCACTTGGCAGCGTTGAAGGTGGTGGGGGATCGCCTACGCAGGGATCATTCACCCAGGCACTTGGGAGTCCGGGTTTCATAGCTGCGTGGGATGCGGTTGGCGCAAGGTTGGATGCCATGATAGACGTCGAGATGATCACGACTCCCTCCTTCTCCCTCGGGCTCGATGACATAGGCGTGCCAAGTCAGCCCACCAAGACGTATGCCCGCACGACGCGCAAGAAGGCCGGGGGATCCAAGTAATGTGACCAGGTGTAATGCAGAATGTGTTTTCGGGAGGCCGGTGTAATGGCCTAGTTGCATGTAAAGGATATTTAGGTTGTCGTTGGCGTAGGGCTTTTTACTTTGGACAGTTCAATGGGTAGGTCCCTTTGTTTGGGAGTAGCCCCAGTATCGTTTTGAAGGCCACTGATGTGCCTTAGTTAAGAACTTTAAGCTGACACCTTACTGCCACAGACTATGGATGGTCAACGTAGGCAATCATTTTGGGGGGCTAATCCCCGTGGTAAAACTTAAGTATCCTTCCCTGGGAGGGGTACGACCGCATTTTGGAGGCCTGTAAAGAGCCTTATGTATATAGTGCTTGTGTTTATTCTTGTTGCTTGTTGCTTGTGTTATATTTAAGTGTTTGATATGTCAAATGTTGTGTTTGATATGTCAAATGTTGACACCTGTGCATGGCCACAAAATATGTGAGAGAATATGTACCCATCAAATAAAAAAATGACGTACGTGGTACATTATTCAAAAACATGTCTTAAGTATTCATCACTCCATTCATCATTCCGTACGTAGTTCATTATTCAGAAACATGGACACATATTTTATATAAACACAGAACACAGAAAATGTTTTATATACGAAATGTTCTGTTTTATATGTCAAATGTTAACACCTGTGCATGGCCACAAAATATGTGAGATAATATGTACCCATCAAATAAAATAATGACGTACGTGGTACATTATTGAAAAACATGTCTTAAATAATATTCATCACTCCATTCATCACTCCGTACGTGGTACATTATTCAGAAACATGGACACATATTTTGTATAAACACAGAACACAGAAAATGTTTTGTTTCTTATGAAATGTTTGTTAACATGCAAGTTACGTCACGTTTTTGTCGTCTATGTTTTGTTCTTCACCTGTTATGTAGTGTACACTACATTATTTTAGCAAGTTAACATACAAAAAATTATGCTGTGTAAATAGATGTTCATATACTTATGTATTATGTGGTATATATTACATAATCTTATGTGTTGTGCACATGTTGTTAGACTGATTTGTAGTTATCATTTGCAAGTTAACATCAAACAACAAAAGTCCATCATAAGCTGAGATTGAGACATAAATATATACAATCTCCAAAAGATAACGACCGAAAATATGTACATATTTTCGGGTAATATGTGTCCCTGTAGCTAGAAGGGCTCTAACATATTACATCGTAGGGCGCACTTACTTAAGTACCTAGACAAAAGGCGTACATATTGGTGACACAAAACAGGTTGCGTACTGATTGTTCATCTTGCAAAAAAATGTCGGGTCATCTTGAGCGCTCCCACTTGAGGTCTGAGGGGCGACATTACTGCAAAATCCACCCCCACAAATCAAAGAGATTCGCATTCCCCTTCCCAAAACGGTTCCATTACTCGGTCGCCCCCCCCCCCCCTTAAAACCCCCCGCACCGCCAATCAAAGCAGTCGCGCGATGGGAGTGTACACGTCCTGAGAAGCTTGGACGCTCCCACTTGAGTTTTTCACTGCCTGTCTCTTGCCGACCTTCCTTTTCTTCCTTTGACTCCTCCCCTTTGTCATGACGCGGATAGGGTCAAGAACAAAAGGCTTCTGTCATTGCCCTTATAGCATCCCCCTCCGCATCAGTAATGCGCCTCTCTGACCGATGGTGCTCCTGCCACTGAATAGGGGTGAATTCATGGTTGTGTTCAACTATGTGCTGCAAAACCTCCCACTTGCCCTCATCGTTCACATGTGACCACACACTAGCTTTGCAATTGCATCGACTAACCGCTGCATTCCTCTTCTGCTTATTGGCCACATCCGGCAGCCCCTCCTCAACTGCCCGACTGCCATTACCATGCGTCCCTTCAGCGGAGCACACAAAGTACCTCTCCACAAACGGTGTGTCGGGGCCATTCGCCCTGCGAGAGGTCCCTTTCCTAACGCTGAAACCCAACGCCTGTGAGTGCTTGACGTACATCTCGTACACATCTTCCCACGTTGCAACTTCCTTACCAACTAGCGATAGTGAAAAATCTGCAGACACAAGCACCACAGTATCTTAGAATAAATTGCCACATTTTTAGTATAACTTACGCACATACATGCACCCCCAGGGGGTACCTAATGCACCCTAAGAGGGGTACATAACCCCTAAAATACCGAAAATCTTAGAACAATGTACTGATTAGGCAATCTTGCCAGGCCAGGGACACATATCTGTTGAGGCTGGTGTCCTTGACAATTAAGTACAATGACTTATTAAATCTCTTTAAGGATCACAAGGGCATACTTTTGTATTATTACCAGTTGATCCACGTTTATCAATAACGGTTGGCTTGCTAGATAAGTTTGACGTTATTGTCATACGGATGGCGGTGATCAACTGGTCCCTATACGTCACACCTATAGGACACGTTTGAGAGATGTGAAGGTATGAAAATACAGTCACATTTATGCCGGATATGACTAAACAGTTAGTCAGAGGTGTTGACTAATAAATTAGTCAATAAGATGTTGAGATTATTATTTAATACGGATTAAATAATTTTAGCTAATACGGATTACAAGATTAATTCGTAAATTAAATATAAACGGTTATATTTAATTAAATATAGTATTCGCGTATTAATATAAACAGTTATATTAATTTGGGTAATTATACAATATCGTATTTTGTCAGACCATTATTAATATATCGACTGTATTAATATCTGATAACATGTTACGATTTATAAATAAAACCCGCGAACAACTTAAAGCTAAACGGGTCGAATCACGCAAAGGTATAAGGTAAGAGTGGAAAAAGCCCACCCTTACCCAAGACCCATTCGGCCGACCTAAGTAATACAAAAGGAGAGTCTTTCTCCTTTTGTCACTGACTGGTAATTCATAATTCTCACTATTAGGGTTTTGAGAACATCTTTTTCCCAAAACTCAGATCTCACATCTAAAACCTCTCAAAAGCTCTCCCCATATTGCAAGGCAATTGGAGAGTATTTTCTAGCACACGCGGCATCATCTCAATCAAGTCTTGGGTGCAAGTTATAGGAGGGAATTTACTTTAATTCCTGTTCTTAGGCCATAAGCACAAAGGACCAAAGGTTGAATTTTTTTTCTTATCCTTTTTAATCTTATGACGATAAACACAACTGTATTTTTCATTATAATCCTGCAAGTTTAGGGTGAATACATGCTTTATTCCCCACAAGTGGTATCAGAGCCTTAGGCCATGAAAATTTTACTTTTGTGTTTTTCATAAGTTTTTTTAAAGATTTTGAAAAATCTCGTTTCTGCCGCTGCGTCGGTCGGTCGACCAGTATTAGCGGTCGGTCGACCGCCCCTGTGTGAGTTTTCTGTTTTTTTTTAAAAAACAGTTTCCTTTATGAGTTTTCGATCTTGTTTTTCGATTCCTGTTTACATATTGTTAATTAATCGATATTCTTAACAATATGTGAACCCTTGTTGATGTTAATTTTGATTTACTTGTTTTAATCAAAGTTTAAAAGGTAAAAACTTGTTTTAATTTCAAAAAGTGCAGCGTTTTGCGTTTTCTGAAATTCGTTTTTACTACTTGTTGGTCGGTCGACCTAATTAATAGGTCGGTCGACCGATTTTACTGTTGCAGATTTTTCCGTTTTTCGGCAGGAGGTCGGTCGACCACAAGTTTAGGTCGGTCGACCTCCCCCCTGTAACAGACTCGTTTTTTTTTTATTTTCGAAAATAACATGTTTTATTTTCACATGGCTTAAAATAATATACTATATACGGAAATAGTGTATTATTTAGTGAAACGGTTCACCCTCGTTTGATACATATTGTTTTAAAACAGTTTAAAATAATGGATTATATGTTTGTTAAAATTGGTGATTAAAACGGTATAGTCACTTAATTTTAATCTTAAAAGGTGGTTTGGTATAAATTTATTAATCATAATAACAGTATTATGTCATGTATAAATTGTTTTTAGTTGATGCATTTTATTTATCGTCTTGTGAATGCCTTGAATGCTTTCAATAACGTATTTAATTTTTGCAAACGGTTGTAACTTAGTGTGGCCTTAGAAGATTGTGTCACCGTAATGAAGGGACACGATCTTGCTTGTAATTTTGAGATCTTGAATCTCCGTTTTGGGTTTTTGCCATGTAATTACTTTTGTATTTAAATTAGAATGTATCTAGGATTACTTTTGTAATTTAAATTAGTAATTTTGTGAAGACCAAAGACAAGACGGAGACCGGATGCTCACTCCCGCTGCAAGGACCAAGATAGAACATCAAGACAAGCTTCTAGGGTCCAACGGTGGATTCCAAGTTGTTTTATGTTTATTTTGGTAGGATAGGCCACACTAGGACTTTTATTTACGTTTATTGCATTTATCTTTACGCTTTCATCGATAATAGCTTGCATCATATTCCGCCTAAAAACCAAACCACCTATATCATGCCTGAAAACTGACTCATGTAGAGGTCACGCGTTAGTTTTCTGTGACAATACAGATGTCACATGTCAATTTAAAAGCCATCACTTTATTTAATTCATTCACGCAAATGCTAGTTTTTAGTTCACTTAAATATGGATAAATAAGAGTTGATGGGGTCTTCCTCGTATAACCAAAAATTGAGATTAGTCTTTATAAATCAGCCTCCCATGAATCCCTTCTTCGTCGGTAGGCATAATATGACCCCTTCTACGTCGGGTAAGTGGGAACAGATGATTTATTTTATCTCAACATCATGGTCACTCGATAATATTCCAGTGACTGAGATGGACTAATAGATAGGATTTACGGAAATCTATCGACCAAGAGTTCCAACGATTGGAATTAGCTAAACTGTGGGCTTATCAATATACGGAAATTGAGTCTTGGGATCGTTTATATAATTCTTGAGGGAGATCAATTATATAAATGCATGAGTCTACGAGTTTAAATTCAATTTAATATAGACTTAAATCACAACAATAAGTTGCTTATATGGTTTTGTTTTATCTTCTTTTCAGTGTAGAACACGTTCATTAAAACTGCTGTAAAACTAAAATGGCTGGTGAAGACCCAATGCCAAGTGCCAAGCTAGCACGTGAATCCTGGCTAAAAGCCTTCATGGACTCCATGAATCAGTCAACTAGACTGAGGAATGATGGGTCAAACTTCTCTGACTGGGAGGCAGCACTACGGAATGCTGCCATTGCTGACGGAAAGCTTAAGTTTTTAACTGAGCCCATTCTGGCACACCCAGGAACTGGAGCTAGAGCCAACGATGTTCGCGCTCATAGCGACTTCGTCATGGAAGCGGGTGCGATAAAGAACGTACTCATCTATGCAATGGAATCTAATTTGCAAAGACGCTTCATAACCCATGGTGCAAACAAGATTTTCACCACGCTCACTAACGAATTCTCCAAGGCTCCGAGAATCGTTTCTTATGAGCATACCTGTCGCTTCTTTGAGGCGAAACTCCAGAAGGGCCAAGCTGTCAGCCCACATATTCTCAACATGATTGAGAATATCGAGAAACTGGAGACCCTAAACTGCAAGATCAGTGAGAACATCATCGTTGATCGCATGCTTCATTCGCTTCATGATGGGTTCGCCCTCTTTAGGGCCAACTACTACATGAACGACATGAAGAAGACTCCCCATGAGCTCCACTCCCTTCTCGTACAGACTGAGAAGGATCTAAAGTTGAGTGGGAGTCTAAAGCAGGATGTTCTCATGATCTCAAGTAAGGGAAAAGGTAAAGGGAAGGCTAAAGCTCAGGGCGACCTAGCGGTAGGTAGGCCCAGGTTCAAGAAACCAGGATTTGCTAAGAGTGGGCCTGGTGAGTCGAGTAACTCACAAGGCAAGACAAAGAGCAAGGATACAAGCATGGAATGTCACCATTGCCACAAGACTGGGCATTGGAGGCGCTCATGCCCCGTGTATCGCGAGGACATTAAAGCAGGCCGTGTTACTCCTGTTGGTATGTCTTCTTCTTCTTTTATTCACATGATTGAGATTAACCATGCAAGTTGCGGAACTTGGGTACTTGATACTGGTTGTGGTTCTCATCTATGTAATCATGTGCAGGGCCTCCGAAACCAAGAACCCCTAATCAAGGGTGAGGTGGACCTGCGTGTCGGGAATGGAGCACGTGTGGCTGCAGTCTCGAAGGGAACATACGTAATCCAGCTTCCAAGTGGATTCGAGTTATTTTTATATAACTGTTATTATGTTCCTAGTTTGTCCAAAAACATTATTTCAGTTTCTGCACTTGACAAACTCGGCTTTTCATTTGTAATAGAGATTAATAGCTGTATTTTCTCCTTACACAATATGATTTATGGCAAGGCAGTTTCCATGAATGGAATTTATGTTTTAGATCAAACCACCGAGATATTACATGTGAATAATAAAAGAATAAAGGTAGGTGACAAAGATCAAACTTACCTATGGCATTGTCGTATGGGACACATAAATGAGAAACGCGTAAAACAGCTCATACAGAATGGAGCTATTTCGCCCTTTGATTTCGAATCATATGGCACGTGTGAATCATGTCTCATCGGCAAAATAACTCGTATTTCCTTCAAAGGTGTTGGAATGCGCGCTGCCGACCTATTAGGACTCATACATACGGACGTATGTGGCCCTATGTCGATCAACGCACGAGAAGGCTATAGGTATTTCATCACTTTCACGGATGATTTGAGTAGATATGGCTATGTCTACTTGATGAAACATAAAAGTGAATCCTTTGACAAGTTCAAAGAATACCAGAATCGGGTACAGAACCAGCTGGGTAGAAAGATTAAAGCACTACGCTCGGATCGTGGTGGTGAGTATCTTTCACGCGAGTTTGATCAACACCTAAAAGACTGTGGGATCGTGCTACAGTTGACTCCACCTGGAACACAACAATTAAATGGTGTGTCCGAACGGAGAAATCGAACTTTACTTGATATGGTTCGATCCATGATGAGTCACACCGTTGTGCCTGATTCATTGTGGGGCTATGCTCTTTTGTCGGCCGCTCTAATACTTAACCGAAGTCCGTCTAAAGCTGTTGACAAGACTCCATTCGAGTTATGGAAGGGAACGGTCCCTAACTTGTCCTTTATTCGGGTTTGGGGCTGCGAGGCTTATGTCAAGTGGAGACACGAGGATAAGCTCGGCCCGCGATCCGTCAAGACATACTTTATAGGCTATCCAAAGGGAACGTTTGGTCATTACTTCTACTCGCCTACCGAACAACGTGTTTTTGTTGCGGCTAGTGCGGCGTTCTTAGAGAAAGAATTTCTCGAGAACAAGTCGAGTAATAGAACCTTCGAGTTATCGGAGGTTCAAGAACCAACTACCGAGCAACCATTGGAGGAAACAGTACCTTCAACCGAGGCTGCGGTAGATATCCCTGAGGAACCTAGGAGGTCAGGAAGAGTCTCTATTCCACCGGACAGATACATTGGTATGGTCGAGGAACACGATACAGATGACGTCTTACTCCTAGAGGGTAATGAACCCACAGCCTATAAAGGTGACATGACCAGTTCTGACTCAAAGCTATGGCTAGAAGCCATGCAATCCGAGATGGACTCCATGTATGAGAACAACGTGTGGGATCTTGTGGACCTACCTGCAAAGGTACGTCCCCTTCAATGCAAATGGCTTTACAAGATAAAGCATGCCGTGGAAGGACAACAAGATATCCATAAGGCTAGACTAGTTGCTAAAGGTTTCACCCAAGTGCCAGGCTTGCACTACGATGAGATCTTTGCACCCGTAGTCATGCTACGTTCCATTCGGATTATCTTAGCGATCGCCGCATTTCATGACTATGAAATATGGCAAATGGACGTTAAAACCGCCTTCTTAAACGGTTATTTGGAGGAAGAGTTGTACATGGTACAATCCGAGGGTTTTATCGATCCAGCACATCCTAAGAAAGTTTGCAAGCTTAAGCGTTCCATCTATGGACTTAAGCAAGCATCGCGGAGTTGGAATCATCGCTTCGACCAAGTGATAAAAGAGAATGGGTTCATTCGATCAGTCGAGGAATCTTATATAGAGAAGATTCTGGAGAGATTCAGCATGACGAACTCCAAGAAGGGGTTCCTTCCTATGACTCCTGGGCTTCACTTGAGCAAGACTCAAGAAGCTAAGTCAGTGGAAGAGAAAGAGCGCATGAGTCGGATTCCTTATGCTTCGGCAATAGGATCGATCATGTATGCCATGATATGCACACGTCCTGACGTTGCATATGCATTGAGTATGACAAGTCGATTCCAAGCTCATCCAGGTGAACAACACTGGATGGCCGTGAAAAACATTCTTAAGTACCTACGGAGGACTAAAGATTGGGGATTGACTTATGGAGGCGACTCAACGCTCTGCGCCACGGGTTACGCAGATGCTAGCTTCCAAACAGATCGAGATGACTCGAAATCTCAGTCTGGATTTGTCTTTACTCTTAATGGCGCTGCTGTCAGCTGGAAAAGTTCTAAACAGAGTGTTACAGCAGATTCTACGACTGAGTCCGAGTACTATGCCGCCTCAGAAGCAGCTAAGGAAGCAATATGGATGCGTCAATTCTTACAAGGACTATCAGTAGTGCCTAGTTCGAATGACCCAATCACCGTCTATTGTGACAATAGCGGTGCCATCTTCCAAGCTAAGGAGCATAAGTCTAGCAGCAAGGCTAGGCATGTACAACGGAAAGCTCATCTAATCAGAGATTACGTGGAGCGAAAGGAGATTTTTATTGAAAAGATCGCTACGGATGACAACATAGCCGATCCTCTCACAAAAGCATTACCACGTGATAAGCATGAAGGGCACATTCATTCCATGGGAATTGGATGTGTTCCTAAGTTGTAGTACTCTTTTCTGAATACATGTAATAATTCATTTTCTCGTGTACTCTATTCAACCTTATTGTTATGATATAAAATGTTTTGTTTCTCATGTGGAATTGTACGCCAATTTTGAACACCACAAAGTGAACTGATTAACATTACATCGTTTTGGTCCTTGATTACCCACTTGAGCTGATAACTCAGGTAATCATTTTGTGACGTTGGTTGATGGTGGGTTCAACGAGCCATAAGTCACGTGGATGACTGACCAATCACAAAGGCGAGTTATACGGATATCTCGTAGGACACCCCGTGACAACGTTATGGAGTCCTAAATGTTTTATAACATTGGGTGCCAGGTCGTGGATAGGACCTCCATAGTGTTCCTTAGAGTCGAGTCTTTTGACTTTCAACTGTTTCTTGAGATTAAGACAGATTTTGGGTAACTTTGGTTTCTTTCCCACGGTCACCGTAACAGGGGCCAAGAGGATTTTTTCTGGGTTATTTCATGCTGGGCGATATCGGCAGGATTCGAGTTGAGGGAAATATCCAAACTCTTATCAGGATTTTATCATTTCTCAGGGCCACTCGAGGAGTAGTAACTGAAATGCATGGCCATGCTCGAATACAGATTCGTTTTATCAGTTAAGTTACTCTCTAGTCGGGGAAACCACTCTTGATACAGATCGCTTGTGAGATACGACCTTTGCGAATGCGGATTTGCAAATTGTCTTACATTGAGTGGGAGAAATTTTAAAAGGATATGAGATTCGGTTATCGCACCTACACTTGTACGGACAAGTGGGAGTTTGTTGGAGATTGTGTCCTCCACATGTAGTGTGATAACGTCATTGCACATACCCTTGTACGGACAAGTGGGAGATTGTTGGGGCTGGTGTCCTTGACAATTAAGTACAATGACTTATTAAATCTCTTTAAGGATCACAAGGGCATACTTTTGTATTATTACCAGTTGATCCACGTTTATCAATAACGGTTGGCTTGCTAGATAAGTTTGACGTTATTGTCATACGGATGGCGGTGATCAACTGGTCCCTATACGTCACACCTATAGGACACGTTTGAGAGATGTGAAGGTATGAAAATACAGTCACATTTATGCCGGATATGACTAAACAGTTAGTCAGAGGTGTTGACTAATAAATTAGTCAATAAGATGTTGAGATTATTATTTAATACGGATTAAATAATTTTAGCTAATACGGATTACAAGATTAATTCGTAAATTAAATATAAACGGTTATATTTAATTAAATATAGTATTCGCGTATTAATATAAACAGTTATATTAATTTGGGTAATTATACAATATCGTATTTTGTCAGACCATTATTAATATATCGACTGTATTAATATCTGATAACATGTTACGATTTATAAATAAAACCCGCGAACAACTTAAAGCTAAACGGGTCGAATCACGCAAAGGTATAAGGTAAGAGTGGAAAAAGCCCACCCTTACCCAAGACCCATTCGGCCGACCTAAGTAATACAAAAGGAGAGTCTTTCTCCTTTTGTCACTGACTGGTAATTCATAATTCTCACTATTAGGGTTTTGAGAACATCTTTTTCCCAAAACTCAGATCTCACATCTAAAACCTCTCAAAAGCTCTCCCCATATTGCAAGGCAATTGGAGAGTATTTTCTAGCACACGCGGCATCATCTCAATCAAGTCTTGGGTGCAAGTTATAGGAGGGAATTTACTTTAATTCCTGTTCTTAGGCCATAAGCACAAAGGACCAAAGGTTGAATTCTTTTTCTTATCCTTTTTAATCTTATGACGATAAACACAACTGTATTTTTCATTATAATCCTGCAAGTTTAGGGTGAATACATGCTTTATTCCCCACAATATCCCCTAAACCAAACGACATTTTACGGGCTCACACAAAATGATCACACATGCATGCATCCCACATGGTAACTAAAGTACCCTTACAGGTGCACATAAACACTGACACTAACAACATTTTATCTAAATAAACTCTTACCATATTTTGCAAGGGGCACATAAAACCCCAAAAGTAGCAACATTTACCTGACATGTAAACACCATTTTTTGTGAACAGACTCTTACGATACTTTGCCAGGGGCACATTAACCCCTAAAGTAGCAACATTTACCTGACATGTAAACTTCATAAATTAACACAGATACATGCATCACCAGATGCTAACTAAAGTAGTTTTATAGATGCACATAAACCCTACCCCTAACAACATTTAATCTGACCAGACTCTTTCGATACTTTGCCAGGGCACATAAAACCCCAAAGTAGCAACATTAACCTGACATGAAAATTTCGTAAGGAACAGGCCTTTACCTTACATGCAAAACCCATAAAACCCAGAAAATTTCGTAAGGAACGGGCTTGATATGGTAAATAAAACACTAAATAATGATTATCACAAAAATTAAACTACCAATATCAAACACAAAAAAGTGACATATACCTTCCATACTACAATTTGGTTCCGATATCTCTTGAGTTGTATTGCCTATATCGTTAGTAAGCAACCCGTCTTCAACCGCGTCCGTCATCTCCGCATTCCTTGTATCATCTCCCTCCCTCGTATCATTAGTAACCAAACCGACATCAGCCCCGTCCGTCATTCGTCGGATTTTTGTTATGTTATATTATTTACGTAAAACTTGTGGCTTTTTTTTTAATGTTTTTGTATGAAAAATTTAGAGAGGGAGATGATGTTTTGATGATGTGTTTATGAAGATATGAGGGAGGGGGATGAAATGAAGCAAAAAAAATGTAAAGTTTGAATGAAGATTGGCGGTACAACACAAATTCTGATTTTGTGTTGTATGCATGACTATATTATTTGATTATTAATTATTAATAGTATTCTTAAATGCTAATTATTAGTAATAAATAATACATATAGTACAACAAGGACAAACATGGCATGGGGATTGACGGCAGCCATCAACTCCTTCATCAATGCTGACCCAGACCCATTTGCTACAATACGGGGCGTATTCGGCCCGTCGCAAGCTTGTGACGGGTTGTTCCGTCTTAAATAAGAATTTGTGTTGTAGGACAGCCATATAATAAATTATTGTCATAAAATAATACTCCCTCCTATTCCGAATAAATGTCACATTTGCCATTTTCGTCTATTCACCTAATTGTCACATATTCCATTTTGGGACATTGTTTATACTTATTTTATTCACTCTAACCCACAATAATACCCCACCTTACCCCACAACACTACTTATTTTAATCACCTCTACTCACAATAATAATCAATAATACATTCCCTCTCTCAAATCTTCCCACCCCACACATTACTTTACATTAAACAAATGAATTCCTTAATTCTCGTACCAAACCCGAAATGTGACAGTTATTGGGAATAGGAGGGAGTACCTTTTTTTATATATACATTGATTGGCTAAATTATTGCTAAATTCCATTTAATCAACAAAACCAAAATAGGATAGACAATGAAGATACCTTATCCTAATTGTTTTACCCCTATCTTTTACAATCAAAACACAATCCAAGTAAATTAATCCCACAGCCAATCTGTCACAAACTCCTAATCCAAATCTAATTATACATAACCGCCAACTTGTTACTTCCACCTCTTTCTGTTTGTCTCGAGCTAGAATTTGGGACTTCGTCAAAATCCTTTTCAAAAAAGTTGTTATTTAAATCTCTCTTTTTCTCTCTTCTCTTCACAAATCAACACAAAAACAAAAAGCAAATCCAACTTCTTTCCTCTTTCTTCATCAATCATCATCCTTATCTCCCTAAAATTTTACACCACACACACGATAATGGCGACTTTATGGTGCAATGAAACGGTGCGTTTTGCAGAGCAGATAGTTAAAGGAAGATGGTTTACAGTATTTGCATCGTTCTTGATAATGGCAGGTGCTGGTGCAACTTATCTGTTTGGTATTTATTCCAAAGATATTAAATCATCATTAGGGTATACTCAATCAACCCTAAATCTTTTAGGTTTTTTCAAAGATTTTGGTGCAAACGTTGGTGTTTTTTCTGGATTAATAGCTGAAATTATACCAACATGGGCAGTTTTACTAATCGGTTCCGCCATGAATTTTGTTGGGTATTTCATGATTTGGGCATCTGTTACTGGTAAAATCTCACCTCCGAAAGTATGGCAGATGTGTATATACATCTGCATCGGAGCAAATTCCCAGAATTTCGCGAATACTGGTGCGTTAGTCACCTGTGTTAAGAATTTCCCAGAAAGCAGAGGGATTATGCTTGGATTATTAAAGGGTTTTGTTGGATTAAGTGGTGCGATTATGACGCAAATGTATTTAGCAATCTACGGCAACGATTCGAAATCGTTGATTTTGCTGATTGCTTGGTTACCTGCTGCAATTTCTGTAGTCTTCGTTTACACCATTAGAACTCTGAAGGTTTGCAAGCAGAGTAATGAAGTTAAAGTGTTTTACAATTTTCTGTATGTGTCAATTATTTTGGCACTTTTTCTAATGGTGGTTACGATCTTGGAGAAACAAATTCAGTTTACTAAAGCAGGGTATGCTGCTAGTGCGACTGTGGTTTCTGCTATGTTGTTTCTGCCATTGTTGGTCGCCATTAAAGAGGAGTACTACTTGTTCAAAACTCGAGCCGATACCGACAAGGTTGAGGCTATTTCTCCTGTGAAAGTAGTCGTTGAGAAACCGATTGTTGAGAAGACGGAAGACGATGACGATGAATTGAAATCGAAACCAGTATCGTGTTTTTTTTCAATCTGTAATAAACCAGAAAGAGGTGAAGATTACACGATCCTGCAAGCGCTGTTGAGCATCGACATGGGAATATTATTTCTAGCCACATTATGTGGTTTGGGTTCGAGTTTAACCGCGGTCGATAATTTGGGTCAAATCGGTGAATCATTAGGGTATCCGACTAAAACAATTAGTACATTCGTGTCATTAGTGAGTATATGGAATTATTTTGGTCGGGTTTTTTCAGGGTTTGTATCTGAAGCGTTACTAGCCAAGTACAAAATCCCACGGCCGTTGATGATGACATTTGTCCTAATTTTAGCCGCCATCGGCCACTTACTCATTGCTTTCCCGATACCCGGGTCCGTCTACATTGCCTCGGTCATCATCGGATTCTCATTCGGGGCACAATTACCGTTACTATTCGCGATCATATCCGAGTTGTTCGGGCTCAAGTACTACTCCACATTGTTTAATTGTGGACAATTGGCTAGCCCACTTGGGTCGTACTTACTCAACGTGAAAGTGACGGGAATGTTATACGATAAAGAAGCGTTAAAAGAGTTGGCTAAGAAAGGTCTAAAGCGATCAGACGTTAAGGAATTGACGTGTTTAGGGTCACGATGTTATAGGTTGTCGTTTATTATTTTGGCAGCCGTGACGTTATTTGGTGCGTTGGTTTCGTTTATTTTAGTAATTAGGACTAGGGAGTTTTATAAGGGTGATATTTATAAAAGGTTTAGAGATCAAGCTGAGGCTGCTGACAATTTGGAGAAAGAGAAGAGTGTTGTTCCCACTAAGGTCGAAGACCAAGAGGGCAAGTCAATGAGCTCAAGATAGTGACTTTTTTTTATTTTTATTTTTATTTAATTCCGATTGTGAGTTTGTTTTGTATTGATCCGTTTTATGTAAGCATTTCAGATATACAAGACAAACAAATTAATTGGATAATTATTGGATACGTTTTAAACAAAATATTATTTCACGGAAAAAATGATGTTGAGAACTTTTTAGTTTATTTTTTTCCACTACGATTTTTTTAAAATAAAGAAATTATGGAGTAAATAATTACTTGTATCTTTTATATTCAACTTTATTTAAAAAATTATCCCGGTAAAAAAATATGATAAGGTGTTCAATGTCATATTTTGTACTCAAGTAAGTAATGTACAAGTAAACGAATGGATGACAGATGTATATGTGAAATATGTAAATAAATGACCGATCTAAATTGAGTACTATAGAGGGTGTTTGATTGACTACTTTGGAATGAAATGGAATGGATTGAGTTGATTAAGTGTTTGGTTGGGTGATATGGGATGGAGTTAGATACGCATTCTAACTCCATCTCAACTCCTTGGAATCTTATACCCACCTCTCCCCTTGAATTCCAACTTCATTCATTCATGTTTATTATTAGAATGAACCACGCACTGAACCAAGCGACCCTTTAGAGGAATGAAATGGATTGGAATGAGAAGTCACATTGGGTATGGGATTCCAGGGCCAGCAGTCTGAAATGGGTCAAGTAATATCAAAAGTTAGTAGATAAGACAAAAACAAATTGTCTAGGGAGAAGCATTATCCTTTTTTCTTATCTAACAACTTTGATATTACTTGACCCGTTTTTAACTTATGATGGGTATGTCCGTCCTCAATAAGAATTTGTGTTCTAGAAGTTGGTGCAAAATGACAATTTCGATATTCTATATTCATTCCAAAATATTTCAACCAAACATGAAAATATTTAAAATCTATTCCATTTCATTCTATCCACACCCCATCCGGCCATCCCCCTTATATCATTTCACGCTCTTTTCAGTTTTCACCAAAAACTAATAAAGCGCGATTAAAGGGAGCATGAGAAAAGTAATGAGTGTTAGTGTGAGAGTGTTAGTATTGTAATCCGCGATTAAGGCCGCGTTTTGTTCTTGACTCTCTTGGGCAGCACAAGAAAACTAAGAAGACTTTAATAATCTAATATAATAAATTTCTAATCCGTGATTAAGGCCGCGCCCATTTTGTTTGTTATTACAACACGTGAGATAGCCACGTCACTTCTTCTCACATTTTTATTAGTAAGAGCGTGTACGTTAAAGATTAGGGTTTCAACTTTCACCCTATTTTCCAATATTTTCATCATCTTCCTTTATGATTCCATGCTCACTTTATCTCTTTTTTGACTTTTAATTAGATGTGAGAATCTTGCATTTCATTTGGTGTTTTTTTCGCCCTCTCTCATTCTATACACATTTTAATCACAAATTCTTATTTATAACGAATAGTATCCGCCGCAAGTTTGCGACGGGTCAAATAAAATTCATTTGAGAAGATAAGGACAAACCTTTGTAATTACCTATTCACCTTTACTTTTGTTTTATCTACCATGTGGGTGTTATTCGACCCGTCACGAGCTTGTGACTAATAACCCGTCACAAGCTTGTGACTAATAACCCGTCACAAGGGAGACTTATTGCATTTTTATACATAGATAAAATATTATATTTGGGTATTTTTTATTTGCAACAGGTGATGGGTTTAGATGTGTATAAAGTGCAATATAAAATGAGACATAAGAAATGTGACGAAGAATCCTCATTATTTACTTGACCGACTACCCTTACCTCTTACGCGCATATGGCATAAGCGCTAAGAGAACGATATCCTCTATAACTAAAAAATGTCCTTCCCTTCCTTTTAAAAAAGATACTCTCTTTAATTCCATATTTTCTTTCTTATTTCCGAAAACCGATTATTTAGATTTTTTTCTTTTACGATTTTGGAAACTTTTACTTTTAATTTATTCATTTCTATAATAAATAAAGAGGATCGTTTTTGGCAACCGGTAGTATTTCCACTTTGGTGTCCTGAGATTTGGCCTAATTTCATTTTAGTGTCCTAAAATTTGCATAATTTCATTTTAGTGACCCGAGATTTGAACTATTTCTCACTTTAATGACGTGTATATATATATATATATATATATATATATATATATATATATATATATATATATATATATATATATATATATATATATATATATATATATATATATATATATATATATATATATATATATATATATATATATATATATATATATATATATATATATATATATATATATAGGGTTGGGATCCGGTGAGAACCACCTTACAATTGGATTCGGCATGACATTTTATAGCTAGAGAACATATTTTTTGGTCTAGAAAATAAATATTAGTGACGGAAATTAAGGTGAGATACATATTATTTATTTGCATGCATCTACTATCTATTTTTTCGTATCTATCATTTTTCCGCCACTAGTATTTATTTTCTAGACCAAGAAATATGTTCTCTAGCCATAAAATTCCATGCCGAATCCAATTATGTCATTAATTTATTTAAAAACACTCCGTAAGGAAGAGTTCTCACCGGTTCTCATTGTAAGGTGGTTCTCACCGGATCTCAACCCTATATATATATATATATATATATATATATATATATATATATATATATATATATATATATATAGATTTAGGATCCCGTGAGAACTAAATTAGGGTGGGAACCGTGAGAACTTAATTAAAGCCGTTAGATTAAAACAAATAGAAACCCAGATCTGACGTAATAGAACGACGCAACACTCTCACTCTCGTCTCTCTCATTTCCACACTGCCAACAGTACCACTCTCTTCCACTAAGACCACCGACATCTTCGTCCATCTCTCATCCATTACCACCACCATCATCAACCATCGAAGCTCCCAGACGACTGTCGCGGGTGGTGCTATTTGTCATTTCATCTGAAATATAAGTTTCGTCTCTCCCGCAATCGAACAACCTCCATTTTTACACCTCCATATTCACTCCATAATCAAAGGTAAGCTTTTATTTAGCATTTTATTAGCTTTTTCATAACAATTTGAATAAGAAAAATTAGGTTTGATTGCATTATAAACAATTCGATTTTTGAAAATTAGGTTTCCTAATTCTCATTTTTAATTAGCTTTTTGCTTATAGCTTTTATTTTCTGTCTTATTTAGAATGGTGCATTCTTGTTTGGAATTGGAGTGTCTTCTTCAGATGGTAGTGTCAGCAAATTCAAGTCTAATTTGATGCTATCAGTAGTATTTTGAAAGAAAATGTCACGTCACACACGGTTGTATTGGATGCACTAGGTACGTTTCAAAAAGGTAGTAGGTACATTTTAAATATATAGAAGGTACGTCTCTTCCTTATGCCACGTTTCCAATATTAAGGGTAAGGGTTTTGACTTGTATTAGGTTTATTATAATGTTATGGGTATGTTTTTGTCTGCTTTCTGTTTCCTACCTGTTTTGCATATTTGCATGTGTGTTTTCTGGGTGAATGTTGGTGTTGTTTTGTGAGCTTACCTGTGGTTTAGTTTAAGGGTTCCTTTGAACCAACCGAGTTGATATTTATTTTAACATTTTATTCCCATGCTTCATCATTACAATAATCACATACGAGTATTAGTAATGTTCTTGTATTTCCCCATCCAGATGCCGATCATATTTGTTTATCTTTTAGGAGGGAGGGAAGGAGCCGGGATCGTATTTTAATAAAAGGTAAACAAATGAAATGATTAGGACAAAGAGGGTAGAACAATGGTGGGGCTGAGTTTTTGGTTTGGGAGTAAAATGTTGCTTCCTCTTCTGTCAGTGTCACACCAATAATGTACTCATGTTCATGTCCAAATAAACAAGCTATGAGGCTATACGGCAGTATAAGAATCATATTAGAGCTGTCATTCAATCATTATTTCTGAATCATATTAGAGCTGTCATTCAAATTATCATTAGTAGTTTCTCACTAATTAATTAATGTGTGAGCATGCGACCTTTGAATAGGAAAGTCATCGCAAATTAGCAATCCATAACCTATTTAATTGCAATAAGAATAGGAATTAGGAAAATTCAAAGTAAATGAGGAAAGTACAAAAACAAAAATTAAACCACCTTCTAGAATGAAAACAGTAGAGTAAAATCAAAATGTGAGATCTAATTGCCATAAAATTTTAAATAGGGATAGAATGATGGATGGTACATTCAACATTCAAGAGGAAGACCTTGAGGGAGGGAACCTATTGGTGTCTGCACAGTAGTCGTAAACCATGTACTTATGCTGAATGGTTTTCATAGTCTCACTACAAGAAAAACTGAACCGGGCGACAATTTTTGGCGACTGCATCGGTCAGTCGCCAAGTTGGCGACTAAATAAAAACTCGGGCGACTGAACTCAGTCGCCAATTTGGCGACAGAACTTTTTCCCCAATTTTCCCACCACCGACACACTCGGGCGACTGATTCCAAAGTTTGGCGACAGAAAACCGTCGCTAAATTTGGCGACAGACAATTTCAGTCGCCAATGTTACGAGTCCGTCGCCAAATTGCGATATAGAAACAGACGCAGTTCAGTCCCTTTCCTTATTCGCAATTACACAAACACACAAACACACGAATCCTCAATATCGCGAAAACCACCACCACCACCCTACCCTACCCTACGTGTTCCGGCCACCCTCAACACCACCGTCACCGGATTCCGGCCACCACCACCACCACCGTACTTGTTCTTACCTTCATTCAACCCATTTAAGGTTTGTATACTCTCTTGAAACTCAATTTCAATTTCAATTTTTTGTTTGATTGTTGGTTTGTTTTGTGCATTTAGTGATTGTAGTAGGTTATTAAGACCGTCTTAGCTTATTAGGTTGTGATTAATTAGGTATTAGAAGCCAATTAGCATATTAATTAGATAATTGTGGGTTAGGGTTTATAAGAAGTTTGAAGATGATGATGTTGTTAGCCTTATTGATGTTGGTTAATTAGATTAAAGTAGTCGATTAGGATGTTTAATAGCTTATTAGGATGTTAGTTAGATTATACTAGCTTATTAAGACCGTCTTAAATTAGCTTATAAGTTTGTGGTTGAAGAAGAGGTACAGATTGAGCCTCAAGTGGATGAGGACTCGGACGATGGTATACCGATTCAGTACACCCAGGATAACCGGATTATACTTGATCCGGCGGGACTATGGTAAGTGTTGTTGTTTATTATATGTGTATTATTCAATTTTTAAAGTAATAAAATGATTTGTTTTAATTAACAATTTCTGTTACAGGTTTAGACATCAGACTCCTCGTCGAGGGGTCGTTGCTAGCACAAAGGAGAACTTGTTAGGTCCTGTGCCTACTTCTTGGGGGAAAGCTAGCAAGGCTCAAAAAGAAGCTTGGTTCAATGTGTATCGGGTAATTGCATTAATTATAGTTAGTTGTTTTTTAACTCATTAAGCTAACTACTAATTAAATTAACTGTTTTTTTTTTTTTGTAGCAATCTTTCTATTGGGCTCCTGAACATGAACAATCCGTCCTTGAAAGATACCATGAAGTTGGTAAAGCAAGATATAGAGACTATATCTACAAGATTATTAAAAGAAAGAAGGAACCGAATCATCTAAAAGGTACATGTAATATATAAGTTTTGTCACTTGTAAATACAAGAATTAATGAAAATATCTTAATACTACTAACATACTTTTTAATTGTAGGTGAGAAATATCAAGATCTCCTAAAGCAACGCGAGACTCCCGAGTTCCAAGCCGTGTCCGCTCAAAAGAAGATCAACAAGAGAGGAGGGAAGAAAGATGCGGAGGCCGAGCCTACCCATCACGGGGGATCACGATCATTTTTTACGCGTATTTTTAGTGTAAGTCTTGAATACTTCTTTTTTGAATAAATATACTATACTTCTTATATTAACAATTTTCCCTATTTAGGGAGGGAAGAAGAAGAAGGATAGCAGCAACAACGACGACGGCGGCAACAAAGACGGCGGCAAGAAGCCGATGATGACGATGCCCGAACTTTTCCTTGACACGCATTCCAAGGTCAACGAAAAGACGCAAAGAAGAATATGGATTAAGGCGAAGGACAAAGAGTTATATGTAAGATAGTTTCTCTCAACTAATGATGTTTTTTTGTTACCTTCGTCAATGATTGTTTTTGCTTAACTAATAATACTTTTCTTAATGTTATAGGGGAAATATGAGGCAGAGAAAGAGGCCCACCCTGAGCGGGATGATAATGAAATTTGGTTCAAATTGGTGGATGGTTACAAGAAGGGTATGGTATATGGGGCCGGACAAGCTCATGGGGTGTTTTACAAGGAACCGGCTAGAAGGTCCTCATATGAGCCGCGCGAAACCTACGAGCCGTCTCTTGTAAGTAAATTGCAATCACAACTTGACCGAGAAAGAGCGGAAAGAGATGAGGAAATGCGGTTGATGAAAGAACGTCTTAAGGCCATGGAGACGTATTTCTACTCTTGCAACCCCGGTTCCCAGCCATTTAATGAAGATCCTAATGATCCAAGAGGAAAGGGAGGAGACGGTAGTGGAGCTAGCATGGGATTTCAAGCAGTTAATTAGTTTAGTAACCTAGGAAAAATTGTCGAACGTGGAGATTTATTAGTTTAGTTAACGTGTTCATGTAATTTGATAACAGTTCTCTTTTTTTATAAAAGGAGATTTGGTTGTTGATTCAAAAGGTGTTCGTCACCAATTGCTGGTTACTTTCTGGTTGCAGGTGTACTGATATTATTTCGTATTGGATTTGGCAAAAACGAAATAATGATTTTCATGAAAAATGCTCAGGAATTTTGGCGACTGAAATGAAGTAATGGCGACTGAAATCAGTCGCCAAAACAGAGCACAAGAAACCAAAGCCCCTGGAAAGTCAGGAGCATTGGCGACTGAACAGGGGAATTGGCGACTGAAGTCCGTCGCCAATTTGGCGACTGCTTCATTTCTGTCGCCAATTTGGCGACTGCCCTGTCTGTCGCCAAATTGTGTCTTTGGCGACTACGCTGTCTGTCGCCAAATTTGGCGACGGATTTCAGTCGCCCGAGTTTTTTTGGCGACAAAAGTCAGCGACAACTGTTTGGCGACTGTTGTCCGTCGCCAATAGGTGTTTTGCGACAGATTTCAGTCGCCAATCGTTGTCGCCCGATTGTGTTTTCGTTGTAGTGTCTCTAGGCTTGATGAATTTAAGTCTTGATAAAGCCATGTAAACTTTGACGAGTTTGAACTTGGGGATTACATCTTTTTCTTTTTCTGAAGACCATACACATGCATTGGCTTTAAAGTTTCTAAAGTTAGCCGTGAACATGAACGGAGCAGCGGTCCAGTTAGTCTTCACTTGTCCACCTTGTGTAGGAATGAAAGAGCTGGAATGGCAGCGGCCATTTACATTAAGATTACTGCCAGAATCCTGTCATACTGTCTACTATCAGTAGCTGCCAATTTTCAATATTCTTCAAAGAAATAAATCTTTGTTCTGTTGTTTTTCCTGGTTTTGAAAAATGATTGTATCTCGCTATCTTGTGCTTCGAGTTTAAGTATAACTTCTTGAATTTTGCCAATCATGGGATTGTCTACTTACGGCGGTGTATCAGTTTACCAGAGAGTACTTATCTAAAGTAGGTATGTGAGGTAGTATATTCTCTTCTACTACCTTATTATTTGTTACTGTAACAAGATGGTTCTGAAACTGATGCTCAAAGGGTCAATAATTTCACCAGATATAATTTTTTATTCAGAACAATGAAGGTTTAGCTGCTTTTTTAACCTTTTCTTTTCTGTAAATGCCATGTTTTATGGACGCAAAATAACTCATACTAAAAATGTCACGAGATGTAATATGTGTAGATACGGTACATCATAATATGTGGACTGTATAATGTATAAATGTGTCTGAAATATTGTTTTTATTCTATTTACAATACATTCATTATGACTTTCCCCTTGACTTTCTTTTCGGGACTTCATCTTTGCTGAGATATAAAGAATATAGTCGTATTTTCTTCTTTGTGGTGAATCTGATGAGGATGAATCGTAAGGTTGGAAAGAAACGAACTTTGACAGCGTCTTTAACTTGCTGAAGTTGACCCCGATTTGTCCTCACAGACAAAGGCACATTGGAGGAAGAGGAGGTTCCCCTGTTGCTCGGTACCTGCTAGCCTTCTCCTTCACCTTCATTTCTTCATTTCTCTGTTTGCCTTTTGCCTGTGACCTTATTTATTTTAGCTGATATTCTGTCAACAATTTGAATTACTATATTTATTTTTGTGGACAAACTCCTCACCACGCTTTAGTTTATGTGTTACAATACGGTTCACTAGATAAGCAAATACAGAGAAGTCAAGGGGGGGAAAAACAGTATGGTGTACCTGAGAAAAGGCTGACAGTCGTACATTCCCGGTTCTTGAGAGATGGCCGTTAGGGGTCTTATGGGGGATGATAGTACTAGATATTGGTGAAAGCTTGATGTCTTCAGGTAGATTGACCTTCAATAATGAAATGTCATTTTCGTTGCCAGATTCTGTGAATTGATCAGGAAAAAAAACAAGAGATTCATGTAATGTGAATTAGTGCACTTTGTATTCGATTTTTCTGTATATATTTGACAGTAGAACGGGAAAGCAAGTAAAAGCAGAATAAATTAAAGCAAGTAATCTCGTCTATAATATAAGTAATGATTAGCCATAAGAGTGGACAGACGGATATTAAAGGCAGACAGATCCTTTTCCAGTTGGATACGAGCAGATGCTAACGGATTAGATTTGTCCTTCCAGCTGCTTCAGTAGAAAGCCGCTTATAATGATGTGGTAAAGGGGGCTAATTCTCGCTCTTAAATAGAGTAACCTCTCTGACTCACCCAAAACTCAAATATATATCAACCAATTATTTTTTGGAATCAACAGCTTTAGCCTCAAGTATATTTTTTTGAATCACTAAATTGCTATTATATATGAACAGATATGAAGAAACTAAAGGTGATAGCTGATATTCCAAGTCCATGCAAGACGATGAAGGGCTCTCCTTCTAGGAAAAGAAAAAAAGACGATGATTCCACTATTGTTCTAGCTCAAGATCACTTTCTCTGCCAGCTAGAATGCATTAGTATATCTCATGTATTAGTATATCTCTTAGAATGCATTAATATATATATCTTCTTTTGCTGCTACTCTTGGTTTTTAACATAATATGTGCTTTTTATATATGAACAAATACGAAGGAACTAACGGTAAAAGGTCTTGGTGCAAGTACAAGTGAAGTTGTGACCTCTACCTCTTTGAGAACAAGAAACTGAATGTTTTAGTCAGTCGCAGGCCTGACTCTATTGGGAATGAATGGGTGTGCTTCAGTTCTAGTTATTCATGTCTCTTAGCACAGGAAATTTATATATGTATTTCATATATTGACAGAGAACTGTATAGTCATTTGGTTTGTAAGGTTTTATTCTTTTTGTTCAACAACATTGTAAGGTTTTACTGAGCTACTATCTTCGATGAGAGTTATGAGGGAAAGTTAAGTTAAGTTGTTTTTACTTCTTCATGAAGTTCTTGAACCATAATGCAGATTTTCGGATGCCTCTCCAATCTTTTACCGAAATCGATGAAATTAAAGCCATATCTGATAGTATAGCCTGCACCCCATTCAAAGTTGTCCAACAATGACCAAGCAAATTAAGTATCCCCTTACATTGACCCCATCCCTGTCGTAAACAAGATAATGAGGGTATTAATTATTTGGGGTTTTCTACGAAGTAATCTTCAGTTATTTCGATTTCTACATGGTAATCCTCAAAGATTTTTATGAACTAGTTACGTGTTTTGCTACTAGGTACATTTTGAAAAGGTAGTAGGTACATTCTAAATGTATAGTAGGTACGTGTCCTCCGTATACCCCATTCGCAATAGTAAAGGTAAGGGTTTTTGGGTTGGGTTAAGCGACTCTGCGGTAGAGGGCCGCCTTATCCAACCCAAAACCCCCCTCGTCCTCATTTCGGAGAGATTTTTATGAACTAGTTACGTGTTTTACTACTAGGTACATTTCGGAAAGGTAGTAGGTACATTCTAAATATATAGTAGGTACGTGTCCTTCGTATACCCCATTCCTAACAATAAGGGTAAGGGTTTTGGGTTCGGTTAAGCGGTTATGCGGTAGAGGGCTGCCTTATCCAACCCAAAACCCCCATCATCCTCATTTGGGAGCATTTTTTATGAACTAGTTACGTGTTTTGCTACTAGGTACATTTTGAAAAGGTAGTAGGTACATTCTAAATGTATTGTAGGTACGTGTCCTCCGTATACCCCCTTCCCAATAGTAAGGGTAAGGGTTTTTTGGTTGGGTTAAGCGGCTCTGCGGTAGAGGGCCGTCTTATCCAACCCAAAACCCCCCCGTCCTCATTTCGGAGAGATTTTTATGAACTAGTTACGTGTTTTGCTACTAGGTACATTTCGGAAAGGTAGTAGGTACATTCTAAATATATATAGTAGGTACGTGTCCTTCGTATACCCCATTCCTAACAGTAAGGGTAAGGGTTTTGGGTTCGGTTAAGCGGTTATGCGGTAGAGGGCCGCCTTATCCAACCCAAAACCCCCCTCATCCTCATTTGGGAGCATTTCTTTATGAACTAGTTACGTGTTTTGCTACTAGGTACATTTTGAAAAGGTTGTAGGTACATTCTAAATGTATTGTAGGTACGTGTCCTCCGTATACCCCATTCCCAATAGTAAGGGTAAGGGTTTTTGGGTTGGGTTAAGCGGCTCTGCGGTAGAGGGCCGCCTTATCCAACCCAAAACCCCCCTCGTCCTCATTTAGGACCGTTTTTTATGAACTAGTTACGTGTTTTGCTACTAGGTACATTTCGAAAAGATAGTAGGTACATTCTAAATGTATTGTAGGTACGTGTCCTCCGTATACCCCCTTCCCAACAGTAAGGGTAAGGGTTTTTGGGTTGGGTTAAGCGGCTCTGCGGTAGAGGGCCGCCTTATCCAACCCAAAACCCCCCCTCGTCCTCATTTAGGAGAGATTTTTATGAACTAGATACGTGTTTTGCTACTAGGTACATTTCAAAAAGGTAGTAGGTACATTCTAAATGTGTAGTAGGTACGTCTCCTCCGTACGTCTCCTAAGTTTGCAACGGATATGTCTGTCACAAATGAAAATCTATGTAACTTTTATATTCCATTCCATAATGAAAGAAAACCGCCCCCATAGTCTTAATTAAATAATTAAAGTATTAAGAAACGAGGACAAGAACAAGAAGTAGCAATTCTTTAATCCCAACAGGCCCACGCCAAGTCATTTAAATACTTACATTACTAACTTCTCAAATTCAACCCAAACACAAAAACAATGGGTTTCACAGAAGGCTATCTATGCCCTCGTTTTTCGCAATCGTTATCATATTCACTGGGAATGGTCAAGACATGGTGTTCACCGTCTATGGTGAACACTGGTCAGCCACTTCAGGAATTATCCTCCGTTGTCGCCTTCAGCTCATCTAGACTGATCCCTTAATCGTTGCTGCCTGCAATTCTTTGATGTTTTATACTTTCAAAGAATGAAATCATCTGACTCAAATCCACTATTCACACTCACCAAACATCTGACTCAAAGCCAAGGATCCCTCACATATTCAGCTTGAAATAAACATTAGCTATATTATGTACAAAATATATTAACAAGCGACAACAAAACCACATCCACACTTCAAGACATAATCCAGGAAAACAACAACTTAGCACTATCGGGTTCATAATAAACGGTTGTAGCAACCCTACAAGAACCGAGTCTACCAAAGGAAATTAGATGAACGGGTAAAAACTCTGGCACAAACTCCAAAATTCCGTAGTCTGCTATGCATGAGACAGTCTTCTTTCTAACAGTAGCTTGACCAGAATTCAACTGAGACAGTAGTGCACCTAGCAACTGTTCATGGTAGGCCACCATCTGACTCCCATATCTATGAAGCACATCGCACAAAATATCCAGGCACTCACACTTTATATCTGCGCTTGATCCCTGCATACAGAAGATTATTTGGATGAAATCGACATAAGTAGTGTAGGAAATGGTTTCGTGAATGCAAAAAGAACCTATAGAGGTTGAAACAAATTAAACAGTTCAGGCACCTAAAAACAGAAGAAGAATAAGATACTTAGAGGACAAGAATACAAACTACAAAGTCATAAAGCAAAGATTTGCATCAACAAATGAATGAACCAAATTTTGTTTCAGAAAATGAAGAACCAATTTCAGGAGTCATTTTTATGTTGATGCTTTTGTCTCCTCCTTTCCAGATTACATTTTTTAGAGTTGATAGGACCTTGCAGTCTTCTCTAGTAATTGGTGCTAAAATCTTCCTTCTTCTCTTACAAAATATAACAGACAACCCAGAATATCAAGTTAAGTAATGTAGTCAATGGTATAGCCTGTTCCTGGAATCATAATGAAATTCAACTGGCGTACAAAAGAGCAAAAAATTAATCCCCTTAAACTATAACTATCAGCAGAAAGTTCCAAAAATGCATAAGGAGAATAAAATATAGAGAACCGTAAGAATTTGAGTATATGCAAAAGAATTTTTCATCTGAAGGACAGAATTATCAGTTACATTGATATGGCATGCCAGGCTTATGTTACCGGATAACATATACTCCAACAGTCTTATTCTCGAAACAGTAAGCTAATATGAGCTGTCATAGAAAGGGGTTCTGAGGCACTCGGGTAATGTTGTTGTCTGTTTATAGAAAGTGTTCCTAAAAAATCTGATGGTATGAGTCTATGACATGTATGATTACATCCGCCAGAAAATAACTCAAGCAAATCAAAGAGTTGGTATAACAACGAAAAAGAAAAGGGCATATCAGGATACTTTCACATTACAAAAAGATTGAAAATTTGCCTTTTTAATTACTTATATTATACTCCCAGATATTTTAATCAACGGCAAAAAAACTGATTGGAATGGAGCGGGTATGATCAATGATAATTTACTAAGACGACTTCTGTAATATAAGTCCTGAAAGTCTTTATCTTTAGTGGTTCAGTTTCTATATATGCTACTGAACTTTATCTCACAATGTCTTTGAACTATTGGTATGTTAATCTAATGTTTCACATATTGCACACACAGTTAGACATGTCTTATCGCATGCTAAATTGTTCACACACTTAGACGACTTCTGTAATATAAGTTGTTTTTGGAGCATAAACTTCAGATTCCTCCAAAGCTAGAAGGAACCTTTCATTATTCTCCGTAATTTCAAAATGTAGGCCTATGCATGGGATCGAGGTTAATAGCCTGCAAGCATATACGCTTCTAAGAGAACAAAGAGGAAGGGGAGACTCTGTATAAATGTCAATACGGAGGAACACAATTCGCAGGTTATATTGCTGCAACAACCACAAGAATGAAACCAATACACAACAAGATGCATAAAAGACTGAATAACTGAACATGCAAAAATATAATCTGAAAAACAGGAGAGGGAAGGAGGGAAGGGGGACGAGTTCCACAATTCACATTACGAGCGGATGCCAACTAAGCTTGCTAGTGAAGTTACATGACTTGATTATCAGAAAGATGTTTGACCCGTATCTGTCCACACAGTAGCTCTATTAGTGTGCAGTCATCAGAAACCAGCTCGTTTTTGGAGCATAACAACAGAACTCCTCCAAAGCTAGAAGGAACCTTCCATTATGCTCCGAAATATAACTTTATGCACAAGTGTCAAAAAGTTTCCTTCTAACAGATAACTAGAGAGTAAAGACAATTAATCATTTTGGGTACAACATACGTACATTTTGAATATATAGCTCATAATGTAATTTTGAGTATATGCAAAAGAACAACCAGAAGCTAAGACTGCTAAGTGCTAGAAACTCTGGATCTTTACCGTTGTGTGAGACTTGAAAAGTTACTCGAGAACAAGTCTACTCTTAATAAGGAACGTTTCAAAAGAGCCATACGTACATTTTGAATATATTGTACATACATTTCTTCCACTAAAACCCAACAAATCAAACAGATGCATTACAAAATAAAATTTTTCGACTAAAACCCCAGCAATAAACTAATATTCAAACAAAATGTGTAGGGAAAGTAAAAGGGAAGAGAGATTACACTAGCAATATGACATTTTTATAATTAAAATGCTAAAGTTTCATACAAATACAATGTAATTAGCCTGTAAACCCCAATTGTTTTGCGATTTTCCAATTGATTATAAACCCTAATTCCCCCAAAACCCTAATTTCCCAAATTAATTCGACATTCTGCATAAAATTAAACTCGTAAAAACTATAGTTAATATATGTTCAATGATAGTAAATACAAACCAAATTGAAGATAAAAATTTTGATTAAACTAATATTTTCGATTAAACTAGTATACATTATTTTCTGAACTAACCTTTGTTTGATGAATAAATGATGAACTTTGATTTTTGAATCTCGAATTTTGTTTTGTAGAAGTTAATTTAACGCTAGGATTCGTCGGGGTGGATGCCTGAGGTTGAAGGAGACAGCCATTGTTTTATTTTGAAGAAGCTAACAGTAGGAAGAGAAACGCGAACTCGAGCCTGAGGTTAATTTCCTTATTTTGTCTTGGTTCTCACGGTTCTCACTGTAACTTGGTTCTCACGGGAACTCGAGCCTATATATATATATATATATATATATATATATATTGTTCTTGATATTTTCTACTAAGAAATATATTTTCAACATGATAAATCAAACATTTTCTTTCCAATATTATGTTGATTATTCAATTATGTAGTTAATTTAATATTCTATTTTACACTTTATTTTATTTAAAATGTAATTAATTAAGATAGAAGTTAATTATTGCATGTTTTAGGTCACCAATTGAAATTATTTAAATCTTAGAGCACCAAAATATAATTAATACAATACTCAAGGCACAAAAGTGAAAATTTTCCTAATTATTTAATTGATTGACCAGTTAACACTTACCACAACTCCTAACAAATATGATCTAAGAGGATACTTCCACAACGAAGAAAAGACATCCTCCAAGTTGAAAAGGAGGGCTAAGAGGATGATCCATTATCCATCCTATTTAATATGGATGCTCTAACAAATCGACATCGAGTCGAGAACTTTAAATGTATGGATGCTCTAACAAGTCGACATCGAGTCGAGAGCTTTAAATGTGATTAAAGCTTTGTTATTTTGGATTTATAGTCAACACATTTAAGTTCAGTTTATTTTATACTCCCTCCATTCATATCCATCCACATTACACATTTCTTTTTTCACGTTTGTCAACGCGTCTTTTGTACTAGCTACGTATTTTCAAAAATTATAAAAATTAGATATTAATAATATACTCGTAAAGACGAATAAAACTAGATCCCACATTAATATAATTTTATTTACGTATCGAGAGAAAATCGAATTTGAATGGTTGTTTGTGAATAGTGTGTAAAATAGAAATGTGTAATGTGGATTTGAATGGAGGGAGTATAAGTTCAATTGAGTTTAGTTTAGAGCTGATCATATGGCTCAGGCCCGATGGCCCGACCCGGCCCGATTTTTTCTCGGGTTTAGGCTTTATAGTTTGGCCAAAAAGCCTGTGGCCCGACCAAAAAGAAGCCCGCTATAAATATAGGGCCGGGTTTGGGCCAACATAAAGGCCCGATTTTTTGCCCGGCCCGACCCGAATTTTTTTTTAAAAAAAAAAAATTCAAAATTTGGAATTGTATATCAGATCACGCTAATTATCTAATATCACTAAGACCATTCCTAAGCAAGAAATCAATTTAATCGGGTCAATTGCATATTATACCTTAATCTCCCCTTATTGACCTTGACCCACTTAAACCCTCCCCAGCAAAAAGTCACGACCTAGGTCAATAACCCAATTAATTTAATTAAGAAATCAAACAAATTCACTCATTTTTTATTTGGGAGTACAATTTGGGAAAAGAGGAAAAGGAAAGCAGGTGTGCAGCAGACAACAACATCAACTTTCTTTATTTTTATTTTTTTTTCTTTTTCTTAAATGGTTGGAACCAATTAAAATGTGCCACGTATGAGGTCGATTGGTGAGTCAATTTACCTCAAATTGGGTCGATTTATGACTCAAATCAACTTGAGTCAATTCTAATCGATTGCTTAATTACAATTAACTTGACTCGACCCCATATCGACCTCCCAATCGACCTTGCTTGGGGATGGTCTAATGCATTGAATTATCAACTTTGCGGATATTTTTATATTTTAATTGTACAACTTTAATTAGTAAGTGTACTAATAAATTTTTGTCAACTCATGAGTTGTGTATGGTATTATGGTATTGCTCTACTAACCAAAAGAGTAGAAGCAAACACCTAAGACTTGAAAATTTTATTTCGTTACCAATAGTTTGTTCAAATATTCATTTTGTTGATTATTTTGTATTGTATTATTTGGCCTATTTTGGCCCGAGGCCCATTATAGGCCCAACAATTATGGGCTTCGGCCAAAGAAAATGGCCCACCATCTCGGGTCGGCCCCGACCCATGCATTTGGGTCGTTTATTTAGCTCGAGCCTGACTCAAACCCGGCCCATGATCAAGTCTAATTTAGTTGAACTCTTATAAGTTCACTTCATCTGAATCATCTCCGATAAGATCGGTTAAGTTCAATTCAAATAAGTTTAATTCAGCTTCTATAAGGTTAGTTTAAACAAATTCATACGACTTATATTAACTATAAATTCATACCCGTTTTTTAATTTTGACCATTTGAAAAAAATAATACACTTTTCATTTAAATTAATGAAACAAAAGTCGATATTACAATTCTCCAATACAATACATGTACCAAAAAAAAAAACAATTCTCCAATACATACATAATTCTTAAAAAAAAGTTGAAACGTGTTAACTTGTTCATTTGATAGAATCTTTACATTTATCCATGTTAGTAGGAGGGAAGTGACTTTAACGTTATAGTGTGTCGGGATGTGATGAAGAGGATGAGAATATGAAAATAGATGGTTAGAACTTAGAAATAAATGTAGTATGTGATTTATTAGTTTTTTTAATTGTATTATAGTAGTTGTAATAAAAAAAATTAATTTATATGAAGCGGAAAATTTGTATATGTTCAGTTGGACTCTTACAAGTTTAGTTCAGCTCTTATGTCTTGTTCTTTTGAACTTAACTACAGCTCATTTTATTTCAGTTCGGTTCAGCTATATCAATTTCATTTCAGTTAAGTTTAGGTTCATTCAGTTTACTTCAATTCTTCTATTTCACAGATTAACTCTCACCCCAGTTCAGTCTTTTTCTATTAAATTCAGTTAAGTTTAGGTTTATTAAGTTTCGTTAAGTTCAAACAGTTTCAGTTCAAAAGAATAATATCTTATAAGTTCAACTTCTTGTATAAGTTAAGTTCAGTTCAACTCCCATAAAATTAGGTTCAATTCTATTCAATTTAACTCGTATAAATTCAATTAAATTCAGTTTCTAAAAGTCCAAAAGAATAGAGCCTAACTCGTCAAGAGGGAGTAAGAAAGCCTCGGAGTACGCATTATGGAATTGATACTTTGAAATTTGTACTACCTCTGCCTTAGTCATATGCTTATACTTCATTTATTTCTCCCTCACAAGATAAAAGAAGTGTAAATATATCACCGGGATAGAGAGTACGACCGAGTAATCTTTGGGGTTAAATTGGCGAAATTACGATAAGACACTGTGACTGCAAATACATTTTGTTGTTGAAAAGACCCTTAATATTATGATGAGTTGGATCACTTGAATGGATATTGGTTTGTTTACAAGTTTGGTGGGTCGAATTGGATTAACAGTAACCAAGAATAACGGCCCACAGATAAAACCAGATGAGGCCCAGAGAATTATTTTCTTATCTTTTGAGGGTTTTAGGCCCAGTTCTATTAAACTTAAATCGTTTGAATTGAACTGAACTGAATTGAAATAAGAGTTGTAAAAAAAAAAAATTTAACTGAATCGAATTGAACTGTATAGTGCTGAACTAAACAGAAATTAAGTCTAACAGAACAAGGTTTTAGTCTTTTTAATGGCACAAAAACTTTAGAGAGACGGTCTCTCGATAACGTTAACGAGATACATCTCACATACTAAAGATAATATTATATTTTCCTTTTCTTTTTTATACTATGTCTCCCACTAACATAGGGAAAGACGGTCTCTCATCAGACATGTTGTTTTAATGGTTCTTCTAATAGTATCATGACTAATTTTATTTATTTTTTATTTTTTGGTGATGTCAAAAGCTGTCGTTACTTTTGTGCCGCTTTTTCTGACTGGTGTTGTAAGTTGTAA
Organism: Silene conica; assembly: GCA_029255685.2. Taxonomy (NCBI): domain Eukaryota; kingdom Viridiplantae; phylum Streptophyta; class Magnoliopsida; order Caryophyllales; family Caryophyllaceae; genus Silene; species Silene conica. The sequence goes on from CM055313.2 coordinate 84,343,813, forward strand.
CCCAACTTATTATGTTCTTCCCCCTCGAAGCGGTACCAAATTTGGTCACCAACCCGTCTCGGCCCACCTATATACCATCCAAACATTTTGAAAAAGGAAGTCCAACAAATCGGGTGGCTGATACCTAAATCCAGGCCAAGTTAGATATCAATTAACTCGGCCTAACTCACTTATCTACCTCCCAGTTAAGTGTTTTTTTTTTTGACAGGTGTAAACTATACCAAGATTACATAGAGGCCTTCGCAAGGTTGTGAACAACTTTGTTAAGGTTCCTTGGTATAAAACTATTACAAAAGCAAAGAAGAGCAGAAAAACACGATTTAACATCAATAAAACGCCGAAAACAATAGAACTAGTAGCCTCGGAACCACCATCTTTAACACTACAAAAAAATACTGTCCTTGCGACGGATAGAAAATCCGTCGCAAATTTTGTTTTGGGACGGACTTTGCGACGGATTATCTTTTTGCGACGGAATTTGCGACGGACCTAAATTTCCCAGACCCGCGAAGTGAAAGTCAAATGGCGGGAAAGTTTGCGACGGAAAATCCGTCGCAAATATTGACTTTTGCGACGGAATTTCCGTCGCAAACAAATTGACGAGACTCAAGGTCAAACTTTGACCAGATTTGCGACGGAATTTCCGTCGCAAAAGTCAAAGTTTGCGACGGAATTTCCGTCGCAAATCTGGTCAAAGTTTGACCTTGACCAGATTTGCGACGGAAATTTCGTCGCAAATTTCCGTCGCAAAGTTATATTATACAGACCCCGCGGGTCTTATTTTTCCCCAAATCGATTTCATAAATTAAAACCTAAAACCCTAAAGGCGATTTGCGACACCACCACCCTACCACGCCCCCACCCTACCACGCCGCCGCCGCCGCAGCCGCCGGCACCTCCTCCTCCTTCCTCCTTCCTCCTTCTCCTTCCTTCCTCCTCCTTCCTCTCCTTCTCCTTTCTTCTCCCTTCCACCTGCCACCTCACCGCCACCACCTCACCGCCGCCACCTTGCCGCCGCCACTTCTTTCTTCCTTCTCCATTTGTCCTTATGTATGTATACTAACTTTCGTTATTTATATACCGTCTTAATTAGTTATGTTTAATCCGTCGCAAAATTCCGTCGCAAATTCCGTATTATTGTTTTTTATTGTTATTAGGAATAGTTAGTTTAGTTTAATTGTTATTTGATTAGTTTAGTTAGTATTGTTAGGTGGTTAGTGATATTAGGTTAGTAGCTAATTGTTATTTGAAGATATTATAGATTCTCTTTGTAAGGATGTAGGAATAAATTGTTCAAGTGATGATGATGATGATTAGGACTACTATCTATTAGATTCGATAATCTTGTATTTGTTGAAATTATTGTAGATGCCGTATGGCTTAATGTCAATGAAATTATCTTATTAATCTTATTATTCAAGTTTTTAATTATGCAAAACATTTCTATCTAATTGTTGTTAAATTAGTTTGATAATATGCCGGGCGGAAGACGACGAGGTAGTGGTAGTCGTCAGACTGAGGGACGACGAGCGGGAGGTAGTGACGAGGACGAGATAATTGAGCCTCAGACGCCGACGCCTACACATCGAGTACACCTCGATCCGACTGATTACGAAGGCGGCAAGTGGTAAGTGTCTTATTTGTTTACGGATAATTGATTATATGAGTATATATATTGATTATAATATGATTACTTGTTGACTATTTTATTTTCACATTTAACTCTTTTTCAGGTTCAGTGACAAAGACGTTTCTACTCTTATAACACAGACCATTATTTGCAACTACAAGGAGTATGCGCCCAACTGGTCAAATGCGTCGGATGCCATCAAGGAAGAGTGGTGGAATTGGTTTGAGGTATTTATTAACTGTTTTATTGTTTCATATTTATTTAACTATATTTTTTTTTACCTATTTCCGTTTTATTATTTATTACCTATTTATTGTTTCATATTTATTTAACTATATTTTTTTTTTGAAACAGAAACATGTTACCTTTCACCCTCGTGATAGAGCAGCGGTTAAGTCGGCGTGGGAAGACATGATGAAAGACCGCCTCCGCAAAAAAATCCACTACGCTATGAGGAAACCTACGGAGCAAAGGCCTCAATGGATACCGGCCGATATCTTCCAACAACTTAAGGCTAGAAAGGATGATCCTAAATTTCAAGACAAATCCGATAAAAACAAAACCAATCGGATGTCAGGAAGTACCGAAAAAGGCAAGGCCTTAGGTACTCACATTATGGGTCGTAAAAACACCCTACAATTGATGGATGAACTGGAAATTTCTTAGTTTTTACTTCACTTTTTCTTGTCTTGAATAATTTTTAAACAATTTTCATCCTTTGACAATCTTGAGTGTTTTTTTTAACAAGTGTCGTTGGATTTAAATTGCAGGCTGAAGAAGAGGGGAGGGATGTACCATCCGCCTTGAAGTTGCTGGAGAAGACAAAAAAGCATGCCAAGAAGGGTTGACTATCAACGAAACCCAAAGCACTATTTGTAAGTTAACAGAAACTTTTCTTTATGTTTTAGTAATTTGGTTTACTAATTAATTAACGTATACTAATAACACTTTATTTTTGTTTTGTAGGAAAAAGTTTTTTCAAGAAAGTCGAAAATGATAAGTGAAGGGATCCCGGAGCAAGATATCGACGACAACGAGATCTACTTCGAAGAAGTAGGCGGTTTCAACAAGAAAGGGTTGATACTCGATATGGGAAATGCAGCCCCAGTCATTTACGAGCGTCGTCGTCACTCAAGTGCTGGGACCCAATCATCATACACCCCAGGTTTGTATTTTATAGTTTATTAAAAATTAAGACTAACCAATTATTTAACCGTTTATTAAATGAATATAATATCATGTTTGACTATTCATTGCAGGTATCGTCGGCAGAGTTCTTCGAGAGAATGCTCAGCTAAGAGAACGTGATCTCGAGACATCCCAAAGGCTAAAGGCAATTGAAGAGTTCTTAAGTCAACGGGGGGCGGAGTTCACTACTCAGAGCTGCAACCCGGGAGGTTTTTCTCAGCCGAGACGCGACTTCGATGATGATGGCGGCGACAATGCTAGGTCGGCCAGCCATTTCGCCACCCCACAGCCCACCGACACGACCGTTAGATAGATTTTATTAGGTTGTTTAGTTGTTGTACCGCGGATTATGTTTAGTTTTTAGTTGGATGATCATTTGTAAAACCTTCATTTTAGTTATGAAAAGACGTTTTAAAAACCTTGTCTCCGACAAGTTCTTTGTTGCTGGGTTGTTTTTGCTGAAATTGCAGGTTTGGAGAGCTTGCAGAAGGGGAAAATGAGCCATTTCATTGGAAATGAGGGGCTGGAAAAAGGGCTGAAACCGGAAAATCATACAGGAATTTGCGACGGAAATGTCTCAATTTGCGACGGACTTTCCGTCGCAAACCTTCACCAGAAGTCAAAGTCAGTCAAGGTTTGCGACGGAAATTCCGTCGCAAAGGGGACTATTTGCGACGGACTTTCCGTCGCAAACCTTGACTGACCTTGACTTCTGGTCAAATTCAGTCTGTCGCAAAATAAGGTCAATCCGTCGCAAACTTTTTGCGACGGAAAATTCTGTCGCAAAATAACTTTTTGTGACAAAAATAAGGGACAGACACAGTCCGTCGCAATTCCGTCGCAAAATCATCATTTGCGACGGATTTAACCCTTTTTGCGACGGACCATTCCGTCGCAAAGAGCGTATTGTTTTGTAGCGTAACCACAACATTCTTGAAGGGACAGTCAACGCTTGACAAAGCACAGGTACAACCATTACTCATCAGAAACCACGGAAACCAATAAACCCCTTGAACCATCAGATCCAAGAAGAGGGCACAAAGTGTACTTACGCCACAGCGACGTAGAAATGAAAAGGGGGACAAAGACCATGGAAGCCTATGGCAAGCGGAGCAAAAACTCCTACACTTTGGGAACCACTCATAATAGGCAAGTAAGCCGAAGTCCAAACAACGAGCAAGGACAGAACTGACACAAAGACAATCCACTTGAACAACCCCATGGCGGTCCTAAGATGCCACATAAAGAAGGACACAACACACATCCAAAGTAGAAAAACTAAAGTATTTATTATTTGAATCTTTATTATTTGGCAAATAAGGAAACACGATTTATACTGATAAAACATAATCATAAACAACAAGAACCACCGCGACTAAGCCCACCAAAACCACCACCACACAATCCGACTCCCACCTACCTTCCACGCCTTTCACGCCAACCCCAAAGGTGACACATCCAGCCACGCCAAAGCAGTCGCCCCCGATCAACCCGGACAAAACCCGTACCCGAAAACCACCCACGGTCCCACCGACACAACCCAACATCACAATGAGACTCCAAATTCCAAAAAACGAACCCCCCCAGGACCATTGGTATACATGCAACCGACCACCACCGGAAGACAAGAGACCGACGCAAACGAAACAAAGCAAGGAATTGGTCAGCAGGAACCGCCAGATAATCCCAAGAACCAAACCACAAAAAAAAACAAAGGATGGTCAAAACCCATCAAAACGGACCAACCAACAACCAACAAAGAGGGTCTTACCAGGGATGGGGAAATGGGCGAGGGAGAGGGGAACATCCCTGGGTTGCATGTACCACATTCAATGACAGAACAAAGGAACGGTGGAACGGAACGACCTCAAAACCAAACCACACACCACATTCCCACCGCGCGCAACGGAACAGGCCTGGAAAACCAGAGGAGGGAAACGAGAAACCGGCTAAGAAAACGCATCGGATGCAGGTCACCACCAAGGGTTGAAAGGCACCGGAGACAGGTCAATAGAGGGACCCATCTCCAGCGAAGGAAGGAGGCTCACGGATTTGGGTGGCGGCGGTGGCTAAGCAAGAATTAGGGTTTTTGATTTTTTTTGGGATTTTTCTCTCTCCTCTCTCTAAACTCACCAATTTTTTTGCCCACTTAGGTGTTAAGTGGATAAAAACTAACCTGCTACCATGTCAACCAAACTTCAAATAATAATATAATGTACCCTAGAAATTCGAAAAATTTAACTAAAAATCTTAAAAATGCCAACTATTTAAATGACCAAGGACTAAGTAGCATAATTTAATAACACAACTCTCTCTCATCTATATATAATATAAAAAGGCTAGACAAAGCATCACATTTCACCATTTCACTTTTGAGGAATTCTAACAAGCCACATCATCATTATTTAAAAAAGAAAAAATAAAAAAAAAACTAATGAATTTACAGGCATTTAAATGAATATCATGTTTTCAAATACCATAACATCATTATTTAAAAATAAAAAATAAAAAAAAGCTAATGAATTTACAAGCATTTAATGCATACCAAGTTTTAAAATAGCATAATAACGAATAAAGTTTAAGCTCTTAATTCTTAATAAATTTAACAGCAATTAATAAATCAAAATGCATGCTAAATTTAAAATTTATGTGTTTATTGTTAGAATAAGTTAATCCCCAAATAAAAAAAACACATCACTTTAAATTTACATCATGCAACTATTTTGTTTTGCTATAAAATTGTATTAAAAGTCTAACCTAAAAAATGTGACATGACAAGTTTAATTGTGGCGTGATAACTTTTATTTGACATGGTAAAAAAAAGTGACATGGATTACCAATTTAAGAAAATTAAAAGATACAATATAAGTTAATTTTTTTTTTAAAAAAATAGAAGGTATAAACAAAAAGAAATTGTAATTGATCTCCTCTCGTAGTTTACCTTATTTATTTAATATTTATCCATTATTTCCTTTATTAATGAAATGACCTTTTAACTTTACGTTCATCATTATTATATATACTCTTTATTTATGTACCATATTTTTTATGTTCCTTTGATTCATAAAATTTTGAGAGAATTAGTAATAAAAAATTTCATATATATGTCGAAATTAGGAAGTTTTTAACTGCATATGGAGTTGAAAATAAATTTCAATGCAATTTGTTCATATATGGAAGGGTGACTTCTTTAATGGGTAGAAAATAAATTTCAATGCAATTTTTAGATGATCGTTTCAAAACAACCAAGTTATTCACATTTTGGTTTGTCTGTCCTACTGAAAAATTGAATTGTATTAAACATTTATTTTAAAATACCGCTCCCTCGGTCGTGTTCGTTTTAAACAAATGATTGAGAGAGAGTGAATACTCCGTATAAGTTATTCACAAATTTAAACACTTAAACACAGTAAATTATTAACGATCCCGTGATTTTCACGGGATCTAAAACTAGTTCTCTCTAAAAACCTAAACCTTAATTTAACATGTTGAGGGCTGCCGTCTACCTTTTTTTGGTGGAGGTAAGTCCAAATTTTCCGTTTCGTTTTTCTTTAATTTTTTTTACGCTAATAACTTATTGTCTCTCATTTATTGCAGACTTGTTCTCACCTTTGTGTGAGTTTTGTCCTAACCTTTTGGTGAGTTTGTTCTCATCGTGTGGTGAGATTTTCCCCTGTATTTGAGAGGTTCAAGAATTAAGTGGAAGATCGGGGCCTTCATTGTTAATCCCATGGAGATAAAACTGATGCCAGATTGCTCGTTACAAACTTTTTGGTCGAAATAACTTGATTCTCGTCAATGTTTTAGAAAATTTGGAGAAAAGCCGTAGAAGACGAGAATGTAGTTTATTTAATTTTAATCGTTTTGTGTCCTATTATTCTTGACATATTGTATAAGTGTGTAACTATTATGAGACTATTATTAATTAGACAATATTTTCCCTTTAAAAAAAAAAAAAGGACTCAGGCTAGTGCTTCCACTAGTGCTTCCAAATACATTATCACTAATGACATAATGATGTACTTCGTATTTGGTTACAATAACACAATACAATTAAGGCCAAACACGTGCGCCACTAATGAAACTATGAAAAAAAATTGAACAATATATACGTACAAGTAACGCAGCCGTCCATCCTCTAGAGGCTCGCATCTGTCTTTCGATCATTACTAATTTTGTCACCAAATCTTAATGATGAAGTAACGTAAACATTCACTTCAAACTTAAAAGTTATTTTAACAAAAGCATACCGATCCTTCTACAAAATAAGATCCTTTCATCTTCTTAAAAAGAAATTAGAAAGTTCCTTACTTTCTCAAAGTAAATTAAGAGAGTATAATAATCCTATATTATTTTAACTCACTTTAGTTCTTCTATACTTAAATTAATTTTTATTTTAGATTAGTTTAGTTTATGTCAGTCTAAAATCTCATCTAACTCGTCCACCATCCATGAATTTTATCATCCGTCATCCATCATCCATCCATCATCACCCATGGATGAAACAATATCTTTTAAAGTGATAACGAGTGTGAATGAAAATAACGAAAAAACAGGAAACAAGTACGTAGACAATTAAACATTTAGCTTATATCCTAAGAATGTATTATTTCTATTTTCTATGTTTAAAACAAAATTTAATTATATCGATGGATGGATGACGGGTGAGAATAATCCGTGTCATTTATCCAGCTATCCATCCGCCACGATGACATTCGTGTAATCCATAATTCATTTAAATCAGGTTTTCATCCGTTTTGAAAAGTCCGTTAAATTGAATTTTGGTAGAGTACAAGTGAAATTATCATCTCTAATTAAATCGAGTTTAATTCAAGTCAATTTTTTTTTCAAAAGATAAGCTTGACATAACCAAAGTATGCCCCATAGACCCGTACAAATTGAAACAACGACTCACCAATTAGGTAGTCTAGTCATAACCCCACGTTATATGTTGATACTATTACTATATGATCTTCCAAATAAAGAAGATAAATTCAGATCAATTAAAATAAGACGGATTAAATATCATTATTTTTGTAATAAAATGTAATCATTTAATAACAAAATGTTATATCGCAAATTCGTCACTTTTTACCCTGAAAATGACGGTAACATTATATCAAGAAATGGTAATATTTTATTGCAAAAACGACTACAATTAATCCGTCCTGTTTCAGACGGAAAAACAGCCAGTCTGAAATAAGAATTTGCCATCAAAGGAAGAGGCCCCGAGCAGTACGTATGTTAGCTGTTGCTGTTTGGGATGTTCTGGCTTACTTGCTTCTTATCTTTATCATCAATTTTAGCAGCTTCTTCTATTATTGCGTAAACTAAGAGTATCACCAATCACCAATAATAAGTTTTTTTTGTAACGGTCACGTCACAACCTGTCTCCGACTTACTGATGAAAAGTGTTCGTCACAACTCTCACTAATAAAGATTTGTGTTTTACAAAACAATTAAAGCTACATGATGTTACGAGGCTAGGCAAGGGCAAATCTCTAACTTGACTATATTAAAATGACAATTGGGTTTGGGTTAACGTACCAGGAATATTAGGGTAAGATTATTGGTGGTATTAAGATAAGACTTTGTAAAGTCTTAAGACAAGACTCACTCAAAACTACCAACAATCTAGTAAAGTTTTAACAAAGTCTTAAATTGAGTCTTGGGAAATCCAAGACTCAACTTAAGACTTTGGTGAGTCTTGACCCCACTTTCATTAAAATTATCCAATGAGCGGTTGACATGTGTCATTTCTTTTTGTAAAAAAAAAAAGTAATGTAAAAAAAAGTAAAAATCTGAGGCGAGTCTGACGGATAATGTATAAATTTTTGGGTGAGTCTGAAGTGAGTCTGAACAATAAAGAAATAATAAAAGTTAGTGAAAAGCTGATGTGGCAGAGTCTTACAATTTTGGCCGGTCTGACCAATAATGTTATCCTTAATGTTGATTTGTTGATAATAAATAAGATTATTTCATGACAATAATTCATTCTATCGATGACCTGCAAATATTTTATTCTATCAATAATTCAAATTACCTCACTTTAATTCATCCTATTCACCCTTCTGTCCATAATAGTCGATGAATTAAGTACATCTTTCCATGTTATTAATAATTCCAATTAGACTGGTATGAGAAGAGTAGTGAATAAGATTGATTAATTTAGAATTAAAGATCGATTAATTTAGAATTATTGATAGGATAGGGTGATATTTGCAGGACACGATAGATTATTCTCGTGAAATAATCCTAATAAATATACTCTCTAGTTTTACGCCCGTGCAAAAAATGCACGGGTTTAATTTTATTAAACTGAAAAAAATCAATTAAAAGGTGAATATATTTAATAAAAATTTAGTTTCGTAGTTATAAGATTTTAAACTTAAGATTAATAGTAGCTAATAAAAAGATACATAAATTTTAAAATTATACTTACCGTTTAAATTCTAAATTTCAAAACATCGTAATGAACCCAAATTATTATTAGTCCTATCCTCTAACTACTGAAAAAAAACCGACCATATAGTTTAAACCCTATCTTTTTTATGTACATTTAAAACAGAGTTACATATATTCGTTGATTTTCATCTCTCAACAATTTTAATTTGTTGATTTCCAGTATTTGAATGCTTTAATTTTTGGGTCGGATCGGGATCCAGTACTTTTAAAACGGATATGGATCTGGATCCTCTTACGCAAACCTTGAAGGATCCATATCCGCCCCTGAACCCGTTTTCATAGTAAAAACATGAAATTTACGGTCATAGTTATTTTGTTTCTTGATTTGTGTTTGGATAATTTGGTCATTACTAATTACTACTTGTAATAGTTGGTTGAACATGATTGTCAGGCTATTAGTTACTTTTTCATTGTTTGTTATGACTTATGAGTTTTTTTAATATTGTAGGGGCTAGAAACTTGGGCCCGTAACGGGCGCGGATCTAGATCTCACATAATTGGACCCGTTGGATCTGGATCGGACTAAATCTAAGGTATACAATGCGGATCTGAATCTTGATCCTACTGGACCCAGTCCAGATCCGGGCCGTTGCCATCTCTACTCTACACCCAAGGTAGCACACTACCACACTATTAGACCTGCAATATCTCTAACAAATTTTCATTGAAAACGGACACTATCCGTCACAAACTTAATACGGATAGTGCATCTAATAATATGCAAGTGACACCATAACGAGGTGCTTCATTTTTCCCTACTTGTCATCCCAGTTGACTTATTGTGAAAAAGTCACTATCAATTTTCATTTTGTGACGAATAGTGTATATTAGAAGACACTTTGTATCTCTACTTACAGTTCCTCTATTCACGTTTCCAATTTACTTCTGACTCCAAAGAATCCTCCAAATTTTGCTTTTGTATGTTGAGAATAGAGTTGATCATGGGTTGGGTTCGATAAGGCTTGGTCCGGGCTGGCATGTTAAAAATAACACATTCATACGGGCCGGGTCGGGTCGGGTCAAGTCAATGGCATTTTACTTTAGCCCAAATCCAATCCTTGCGGGCTCAAACAAGTCATTGGGCTAGATCGAGCTTTTTTGGCCTTTACGACTCATGACCATACAAATGTGAAAGAGGCAAAAATCGTACATTAAAAAAATACAACTAAAAAAGGCTTGAAACAATGTATTAGCAAATTCTAATCCACAAGTCCAAGTCAAATAAACCCAAACTTGATATTGATAACATGAATATAAAACTTGGCCGTAGCCACTAACATATCAATAAGTAGCGGTTTTTGGCCGTAGCCACTAACATATCAATAAGTAGCGGCGGACTTTGGGCTTTTTTGGGGACGAGACTTTAGCCTAAATCCCGCCCAAATTTTCCCATAGGTTGTCTGGATCGGGATTTGGGTTTTTATGGGGACATGAATTTAACTCAAACCTGAGAAAAAGAGGATCGGGTCGGGTTGGGTTTTTGGGGTCTGAGCCATTTGTTCAGCTCTAATTGAGAAGTACTTTCCCGACCCCATTATTCATTATCTTTTCTTTTTGACATAAAAAAAGAAAAAAAAGTAAGAGATAACTAAATTGAGTATGAATAACCAAATTATTCATCGAGTATATCTTTAAGGTAAGGATCTTTCTTACATGAACTCTTCCTAAATAAAAATAACAAAAATTAACTAAAACACCTAAAATAAACTAAAAAAACAAATGACCGGAACAAATGTTTCTCCAAATCCACAATCCATCATACAAATCAACAAATCTCCCTTGTGATGGGCAAGTAGTAGTGTACTACCAATGTGGGTGTATAGACGAAACAATGTACTACTCCCTAGACATTCTAATTTTGTCTTATAACTCATGTAATTATTACTTGACTTATCGTAAACTTACGACGAATATATACGTCAGACAAATATGTGCATACAAATAACATGTAGACATTAATAGCCCAAACCCAAACACACTCTTTCTTCTTACCATTAAGACCATCCCCAAGCAAGGTTGCCAACCGGGTCGCGACCTTGTTGGGTCGCCTTAATTACTTAATTAACACGACCTTAGACGATAATTAGCTCGACCTTGATTAAGTCGGGGTCAATTGGTGACCCTGAACAAGAAAAGGTCACCATTTGGTGACCTTCCACATGGCATTACACGATTGGTTTAGAAATAAAACTTATTTTTAATATTTAGTTAATAATAATAATTAAAAGAGTAAGAGAGAGGTTTGTGGGGTAGAGAATGTAGAAAGTGGAAAATTGATTGGGTTAGTGACCTAGGTCGTGACCTTCTGCTTGGGAGGATATAAGTGGGTCAAGGTAAATAAGGTGAGATTAATGGTTAATATGTTGGTGACCCGATTAAGGCGACCTTCTGCTTAGGGATGGTCTAACAACTAGCACACACACCTTCTCCTTCCTTAATCCTTATATCCCAAACCAACACCCAATAACTCAACCAAAAACCAATACAATAGTAACAACTACTAACAACTAATAATAACCCACAAACTCTAGAAGAAAGAGTACAAGTATCATTTACTCCCTTTCCCCCAACTAATTTTAATTTTCATCTCAAAGCAAAAACCAACCTAAAATCTTTCATTTTCCAACCAACAATTCCTATTACTACCCTTCATTTTCACTTCATCCCCTTCAAACCAAACAAAGAAAACCTCATTTCAACCACTATTACATACATACACACATTCTCTTTAATTCCTCCCTTAATAATAGTTGCCTAAAAATGGAGGATTTCAATCCACCCACTAAACGAAGACAAGGTTTCTATGTCAAAATGAAGTTTTTAAATTCTAATTACAAACATGGTAAACCTAAAGATAACAACAATAATTACTATTACAAAAGATTTTTCCACCATTTTTATCATAGATTTTTTAAATGGATTCTTTGGTTTTTTCTTTCTTTTTATTTGTTCTTTTCTTTTCCTTCTTTCAAACCAAACAACAACCCATCTTCTTCCCATTTCAAACCCGGCCGTTCTCTCATTCAATCTTCACCCCAGATTCAATCAGGTAATATATAAAACCGTCTCATACAATAATTATTATTATCGCTTTTTTTTACGGGTTCTATTTTCTAATCTTGTTGATATTGTTTTGTAGATTTGAAGTTGAAGGTATATGTATATGAATTACCAGAAAAATACAACAAAGAATGGTTAAAAAACGAGAGATGCAGCAACCATTTATTTGCATCAGAGGTCGCCATTCATAAGGCATTGTTAGAAAGTGAAGCACGAACATTCGACCCGAATCAAGCTCATTTCTTCTTCGTACCCGTTTACGTTTCTTGTAACTTTAGTACCATTAATGGCTTCCCTGCAATTGGTCATGCTCGTTCCCTTATTTCCTCCGCCATTCATTTCGTTTCCTCTAACTTTCCTTTCTGGAATCGCACTCTTGGCTCTAACCATGTCTTCGTCGCTTCTCATGATTTTGGTGCTTGCTTCCATACCTTGGTATGTCCCCTTTTTCTTTCCGTCTCAATTATTTGTTTATCTTTGCTTTTAGCTATCGTTTCGAGTTAGAACCCGAATCATCATAGTTATCATTGAAGACGGTCACTATCGATCACAAGCTGAAGACGTATAGTTTCCGTTTCACAATATGCAAGTGGCAAATCAAGTTAAAACTCGAGTAATTATGGTGATTAATTAAGATATGGAATGAGATTAGGCGATTGGTTAGATTAGCTAACGCATGTGAATGTAGTTAAATGTGTCTGCGTCATAAATAACGCACGAGAAAATTGAGAAAACTCGTACATGTGAGCGTAGTTAAGATTGTCCCATGACAATTGCGGTAATCTATCGTTTGAATTATGCAAGAAACACCATACATGTGAATGTTTAGTTATTAGGCCCTGTTCTTTTGGACTGAAACTTATAGGATCTGAACTGAACTGAACTTATAGGATCTGAACTGAACTGAACTGAACTTATAGGAACTGAACTGAACTTATAGGAACTGAACTTAACTGAACTTATAGGAACTGAACTTAACTGAACTTATAGGAACTGAACTGAACTTATAGGAACTGAACTGAACTGAACTGAACTTATAGGAACTGAACTGAACTTATAGGAACTGAACTGAACTGAACTGAACTTATAAGATCTGAACTGAACTGAATTTATAAAATCCGAACTTAATTAACTTTATTTTAATTTAAGTTAACTATTACTATTATTATTGTTATTATTGTTGTTATTATTATTATTATTGTTATTGTTGTTGTTGTTGTTGTTGTTGTTGTTGTTATTATTATTATTATTATTATTATTATTATTATCCAATAGATGATATTGCTAAAAAATTAGTCTAAAACACAAGGTAGTTTAAAATATTTTCAACTTTATATATAATGGTTTGTTCATAGTTCATACATTATACTACAATTAATGTACCATAAAAATAATTCACTATTAAAATTTTCTCTAACCATTTATTTTCTCTAACAATGGTGATGAAGAAACTGATTAATGGGAGAGTGACAATTGGTGAGGGTGAGGGCGTCGTATGATGAGTTGTTGTTTTTTTGGCATTAATGTGGATGATAGTTTGGCATTAATTAGAGAGTAAAAGACGGATAAATTATTAATGAGTTGTTTTTTTAATAGATGACGTGTATCGAATAATTAAATCGAAATATTTGTATCGGTTGTTAAAAATAATACTCCGTGTATAACTTTTCTTAATTGAGTTTATATGAACTGAACTTATAGGAACTGAACTGAACTGAACTTATAGGAACTGAACTGAACTTATAGGAACTGAACTGAACTGAACTGAACTTATAGGAACTGAACTGAACTTATAAGAACTGAACTGAACTGAACTTATAGGATCTGAACTGAACTGAACTTATAGGAACTGAACTGAACTTATAGGAACTGAACTGAACTGAACTGAACTTATAGGATCTGAAGTGAACTTAAATTAAGTGACTTGAAGTCCAAAAGAACAGGGCCTTATTGTCCCACTTTTGGAATTTGGATTATGTAATATCTTCCAAATTTATAAAACCCGTCTCATTTTTCGAACGGATATTTTTCCGTCACAACCTTGTGAAAAGTTGAATAGCAAATGTGAAATGTAACAGTCACGAGCATGACTCGGCTGAAACGAGCTGAATTAAATTAATTGGAGTAGAGATTATTTGAACTAAATTGAGTGAAACTGTTGAATTAAAAGTTAATTTTGTGAAGAGATTAATTGAGCGTAAATAAAATTTAATGGAATCGTTGAAGCAAAATTGAGAGGTGTTGAAATTAAGCAGAAGGAACATGACATTATTGTTTATATATAAATTTAATCTTGCTAGAATTTTGGGTTATCGAATAAATACATAATTATCTAATCCGAAACTAGCTTTGAACTTTTCATGTTTCGATTAATTTATGATTCCCAATCAAAAGTCCCTATGATATTGCATGTTGGTCTACCACGGGTCAATTCTAGGTTGTGGATTAGGATTTAAGAGGGACGTCAATGAAGCTACTTCTTTAATTCATTTTAAATAATAAAGTACGATTTATTCATCTAATTCACTAAATCCATGATCTAGAACGATGATAATGAATTTTTGCACAATATTTTAGGAAATTAGGAGTAAAAAATGATGTATAATTGGGCGACTGAATTGATTTTGTTATTTTCGGTTGAAAAATATTCAGGAAGATGAAGCGAAAAAAGACGGAATAGCGGAAATAATGAGGAAGTCAATAATATTGCAAACG
This sequence comes from Silene conica, assembly GCA_029255685.2. Lineage (NCBI taxonomy): Eukaryota > Viridiplantae > Streptophyta > Magnoliopsida > Caryophyllales > Caryophyllaceae > Silene > Silene conica. Next base: position 84,358,871 of record CM055313.2, read on the forward strand.
TTTGGAGTGGAATATCGGCACCCATGCCAAGAGGTAGAAAACGTGGTCATTCCACCATATATACCTCCACAAAGTATAAGGTCAACTTTAGAGAAATGGCCTTTGGGTGGTCCTCGTGATATTTTTGCCTTCTTCAGGGGTAAAATGGAACTTCATCCTAAAAATGTCAGCGGCCGCTTTTATAGCAAGTAACAAACTTCTACTCCTTTTTTAGATTACTCTTCATTATTTCCCATATTGCCCCTTTATTGTTGTGTTCAAAAAAGAGTTTATTATCCATTCACGAATTATTATCAAATTTGTTACGAGTCAATTACTAGCCCTGTGGGCAATTTGCGTTTTCTTATCTGTTTATATGGGATAATATTTGACCGTCGTAAATTTGTGACGAATATAACCGTTACACGTGAGAACTCCAAGGCTATCACAATTTGGTTATGCATGCTTATTCTAGCTAAATTGACTATTAATTTGGTAATGACTTGAATAATACGGAGTACTCCGTATTTGATTCAAAGTAAAGTATTTCATGCGTTTATAAAAAGTCATTATCATCATTAATGCTATTTTGCCATCAAATTTGACATTATCTTTTTAGGATTATTAAGTCGGTTTTTCTAGCTAGCGTGTGCGTTTAGATAACAAGTTCATAAGCTAAATTCGTTAATATTTACAAGATATTTTTAATTAATTACGGTAAAAATGAGGTTATACTTACATATCTATAAAAATATCTTGCAAATCTTACCACATTTAGGTTAGTAATGTACGTTTTTAGAGCACACGTTAGAAAATTTGCAATTAAGATGGATTATCGAGTTATAGTTGACCATTTCAGATATTTTTCATTATGTTATTGCTCTAATATATCGTGTATATATAATTTATATGGGTATTTCTTTTTTCTGAAATTTAACTTAGTGATATACCCGTCTTATGTAGGGCGGTAAGGACTCAAATATGGAAGAAATACAACAATAACAAGAAATTTTACTTGAAGAGGAATAGATACGCGGGTTACCAATCCGAAATAGCACGTTCAACCTTTTGTTTATGTCCGCTTGGTTGGGCACCATGGAGTCCGCGACTAGTAGAATCAGTTGCATTGGGCTGTGTTCCAGTCATCATCGCAGACGGAATCCGGTTACCATTCAAAGACGCCATTCCGTGGCCGGAGATCTCTTTAACGGTGGCGGAAAATGACGTGGCAAATCTAGGTAAAATCCTTGACCACGTGGCAAGGACCAATCTCACGACTATACAAAGAAACTTGTGGGACCCAGATGTAAGGCGGGCCCTACTTTTCAACAGCAAGGTCCACGCTGGCGATGCAACATGGCATGTCCTACGCTCTTTAAATCAGAAGCTAAATCCCGGGGCCCACCCTAAAAACTCGGGGGTTTATGACGAATGAGTGAGTGACACGTGCAAGTGAATTATTGGTAGCCAGGGTGTGTTTACCAAGAAGATGGTCATGTGCATGGGAGAGTGTACCGTATATTGTGTATATATACGAGTAGAGTAATACGTAGTGGAAGACAGTTGGATTTACAGTGTCGCATGCGCTGGAGTTTCTGACATGTGGGACAGTATTGCGGACGTGGCATTTTTTGATTGGTTTAGAGGAACGGTACATGTGAAGAGGGAAGACTGAATAGGCTGTAGTTTTTCATTAGAATATTTTTGTGTATATATAATATTTTTTAATTTTTTTAAATAATACCTTCTCCGAGTCACACGTAGGTTTCTTTTTTTTTTGCACGCAAAACCCTCGTATTGAATTAATTTTAGACCACAAAAAAATCACAAATTCTCATTGTAGATGGAGAGTATCCGTCACAAGAAGAAGACGGATACCATTTTGTCTCACAAAATGCCCATTTATAGGAAAGAGGGAAGCACATGGGGTGCCCCATCTTGTCCCCTTATTCGTTTTGTGAGTGTTATTATCTGTTTCTCCACCCGACCCGTCACAAGCAAGACTTACTACAAAAAAAATACATAAGAGAGTAAGAGAAATCATTTCTAAACTCGCATCAAATTGGAAACAGGAACCAACACTCCGACTCGGAGGGAGTAGCTCTTACCAGTGACAGATTTATTCTTTACAAGCTTATTATGGATGAAATATTACCTATATGGACAGATAATCTAAAAAGTAAAATGTATAGAAAATCACGGATGGCTTACCTTTATTCTTTTATTTGGGTTTATTCGACTCGTCGATAGAAATTGGCGGTTTTTAAAATGGGGTTGGAAAATGATGGTGGTCTTATAATTGAGGGCAGAAAGGAGCACGAAAAGGCCACTTTAGTAACGTGAATTATGTAGTGTACTGAATCGTAAGGGATCAATGTGTTGGCATGTGAGGCTGTAGTTCCACTCTAGGTAGCACCAAAACGGACACGGACACGGACACGACATAGACACGGGACACGGCATGCCATGAAATTTAGGACACGGGATACGGCATTTAAATTTAATAAAATATAAATTTATAGTTATAAATTTCTGATTTTACTTTTGTAAAAGTATTTGATATTAATTTTAAGAGAGTGAATGTAAAACTTGCCCTTGATAATAAATTTATTTTCATTCTTTATCCGAATCAATATTCTAATTGATCTCTTTCGATAACGCATTTCTCATCTCAAGAACATCATTCACCGCAGATGATAACCAAATATCGTGGACACGCGACGGACACGGCTCAAATACCATGGACACGTGTCGGACACGTGCCCAAATAATTGCAGAAAGTTAGACACGGCTATTTAGGTGTTGGACACGTTTCGACGTGTGTCCGTGGAGTGTCGGTGTCGGACACGGTACGGCTCGCTAGGAGAAGTGTCTGTGCTACCTAGGTTCCACTTCCAAGGTGGTGGTACAATATAGCTACATTTTTGAAGAATTTAATTTACTTTTGCATATTCCAAATTTAACAACACAAATTCTCATTTGAGACGGGTTTAGTAATAATTCATCAATATATTGATGGGATAAATATTTGCTCTTTTCTATAATTTTTTGTTTTTGTCTTATTCATATAAGTGAATATTACTTGACCCATCCTAAGAAAGACTTATTGATTTGACCAACATATGAAGTTAAAAATAATTACCGCAAAAAAATTGTAATTTATTGAGTTAATTGATAAATCAATCCAACCCACAATACTTGTTAGTTAGGCTTATTTAAGTTTAGCTTCAACTCAGGTTTTTTTTTCCAATTAGCTGTTAGTTCAGTTTAATTCAAATTTAATTTGGTTCAGATTAACTCTTTTCAGCCGCAAATAATTAGGCTTGAATTGGAATTTTGTGACACAAATTTGTTAAGAATAACGACAGTGGAAATAAACTAGTAAGGGGAGGGTGATCATCACCTGCGCTTAAACCTGGTAAATGAGATCGATTCGAGTTGAGTTAATCTCGGTTGTGCTTTTGTCGGATGGTCTAAGATTTGGGTTACTTTTGACTGGTCAATTTTGAGCATAAGTTATTTTGGGTCGGGGTTAATTTCGAGCTTATTATTTTCTATGTGAACTCTTGCTTAAAGCAAATTGTAAAATCGATAGATAAAAATGAGTGGAATTCGTGACATTTGGAGATTTGTGGAGCTATCAGTGTTTCGGATAAATGATGCAAATTCGACAACATTTGCTAAAAGATCGAGAATTTGCGAAACGACGGGTATTGTGCTTGGTTGTGTACTTGTGTGTGCGTAAGGGGGCGAAACCAATAATGCTTTTAGCAAAAAGACCAACGTTTTGTGAAACGGCCAATGATTGTCATCCCGATTAAAAATTGCGGTTTCAATGGTATTTTAGCTAAAAAATCACAACTTAAAAACGTGAGAATTGCAACGACTAAAACCGTTGTAACTCTAGTACGATGAGATGTTCACGTTTAGGACCGTTAATCCTCATTTAAACCCTCGTTACTAAATTTTGAGTGAAATCTCCTATAAGGAGTCTCAAAATCCTTATTTTATGCGCGTGAGACAACTTTCCTTATATTTCACGAGGATCGGTCATTATAGGGAGAAATATTGCCTACTAAATTGTTTCATGTTTCGTTCTCTTAACATGGACTCTCCCCTTCCCGATTATTTGTATCCTCTTTCAATCAGGAGTGTATTATTAAATTATTGTTCTTTCGATTTAAATAATGCAGTTGATGAACAATTTAATTATTTAAATTCAGCTTAATCCACTTATTTAAATAATTGGTCCCCTTCTTTTCTTGATCTTTTTGCCAAAAAAAGAGAAAACAAATAATCAAAACGGAAAAAGTAGTACTTCGTAGTAGATACCCTCACCAAACACCTTAGAGTCCAAAAGCCCAGTCCTCTTCTCCACAAGATGGACTGTAAGTAGAAAGATCAAAACATCATGCAGAGCAAGGCCCATAAACCCAAAATGGGCCTGGTTAAAATGGATCCAAGGCACAGGTTAGGACCGGGCTTGTTAGTAGTTGGTAGGCACTTTCCTTTAGAAATGAGCACATGAAGAAGGCCAAATTTGGCATCTATAATCAAGAAAGTCGTCATTTAATAGTACGTTATAATATACTCCGTAACAACTTAAAAAGTCATTGTTAAGAAAGGGGTTGTCATTATCATTTCTCAGTATATCTCGTCTTTTAATTAATCTTTTTTTAGTTTTTCGAAATCTCATTTTTTGTTTATAGGTAATCGACATATTTAGGTGCGTTTGATGAGTGTTATGTCCGACACTGTGTTGGACACGAAACTACTGGTGAAGAGGAATATCCGTGCTAGTTAGGTAGGCACTTTCCTTGAGAAATAACACATGAAGATGGCCAAATTTGTCATCCACAATCCAAAAAGTCTTCATTTAATAGTACGTTATTTAATACAATAAATCAGGATATTATCATCATTTCCACCCAAATTCATCTTCTAATTAATCTCTTTCAGTCTTTCGACATCTCATTCCTCATTTATCGATATCCGACATATTTAGGCATGTCTGCGTGTGTTCGATAAGTGTTGCGTCCTAAACAATATGGGACACGAGCAACTGATAGAGAAGAGTATCCGTGCTACCTAGTAGCACTTTCCTTCAGAAATGAGCACATGAAGAAGGCCAAATTCTACACCCATAATCCGAAGAGTCGTCATTTAATAGTACGCTATATAATACAATAAACCTTTGTTAAAAAAGGGGATGTTATTATGATTTTCAACTAAAATCCGACTTCTAATTAATCTCATTTAGTATTTCAACATCTCATTCCTCATTTATACGTATCTGACACATTTACACATATCTGCATGTCTTCAACGAGTGTCGTGTCCGAAACAGTGTTAAACACGAACAAATGATGAGAGGAATATCCGATCATTCCAATGCCACTTCCCTTAAGAAACGAGCACATGAAGAAACCTAAATTTACGATCGCAATTCCGAAAGTCGTCATTTAATAGTACGTAACTTATAGTAATACAATAAACTCTAGACTTTTTTTAATGTCATTCTTAATTGAAGGTGTCATTATCTTGAGAAGACTTTAAAAAAAATTGTAAGCCTTGTTTAACTCGGGTATTATCCGTTTTAAGTCTAAAACAGATCAAATATTACCAAGTGGATAATAAAGATAAAAATATTGTCATTTTTTAGGTAATGACTGGGCTGATTTGGTATGATATTTGAACCGTCTTACACTTAAGACGGATAATGACAGTTTGAAACTAGGTTTTTGACAAAAAAAAATGATTTAAAAACGACAAATAGTAGCCATTAGCTGCATGGCGTTGGCGCCTAGTGCAATTTCGTCTGTATAAGCATTCTTTTCTTATCCCACGTGAACCACGGATCTTACCCTCCAATTCATCCATTCGCACAAAAAAAAAAATTGAATTTCCTTCTCAAATCCTCAATCAACAACAATGGAGCTTTCTGGGTTTGGAAAAGATGGTATATACAGATCACTCAGACCATCTTTGAACTTCCCTAAAGACCCTAATTTGAGTATGGTTTCATTTCTATTCAGAAACATTTCTTCTTTATCGAATAAACCTGCTTTAATTGATTCTGATTCTGGGCAAGTTTTGAGTTTTTCCCAGCTTAAATCTATGGTTGCTAAGGTTGCCCATGGGATTATCAACTTGGGTATTAAAAAGGGAGATGTTGTTCTTATTTTCGCTCCGAATTCAATCCAATATCCTGTCATTTTTCTGGGGATTATTGCTGCTGGTGCAATTGCTACTACTGTTAATCCTGTTTATACTGTTTCTGAGATTAATAAACAAGTTAATGATTGTAAACCTAAGTTGATTGTGACTGTACCAGAATTGTGGGATAAAGTCAACCATCTTAAATTACCTGCATTGATCATAGGGTTACAGGGTAATGGTAATGGTAATGGTAAAAAGTTGGTTTCGACCGAGAAATTAGTTTATTTTAGTGATTTGGTTAATGGGGTTGAGGTAGATTTACCTAGGGTTTTGGTCAGACAGAGTGATACTGCTGCACTGTTGTATTCATCTGGTACAACTGGTGTTAGTAAGGGTGTTGTGTTGAGTCATAGAAATTTTATCACGGCTGCGATTATGGTTACGACTGACCAAGTAAATGAGGGGGAAACGGATTATGTGTTCGTCTGTGTAATACCGATGTTTCATGTTTTTGGATTGTCTGTCATTCTGTACTCTCAACTGCAGATAGGTAATGCTGTTGTTACAATGGCTAAATTTGATTTGGAATTGATGTTGAAAGCTATTCAGAAGTATAGGATTACACATTTGTGGGTTGTTCCTCCTGTAGTACTTGCATTGGTTAAGCACAGTGCTGTTAGTAAGTATGATCTGTCATCTTTGAAGCAAATTGGTTCCGGGGCTGCGCCTCTTGGGAAGGAGATTATGTCTGAATGCTCGAAAAGATTGCCTCATGTTTGGATTCTGCAGGTAAATTTTCCATTGGCCATGTTCTTTGCTGAGATTGTTTCTGATGTTGGCTTATTGCTTCAGAGTTTTTTGCTGTTTAGTCTTTGAGAAGCGATACTTTGAGGACGATTGCATTAGTATAGGTCCAATTCGCGATCCTAAACTCATAACTCGGTGCTGGAACAGATATTTGTTTGTGATCTACAATGCAAATGTGCTGTATATTTGAACCCGTTAGCTTCCTGAGAACCCAAACCCGTTCTATGAACTGAATTGAACATGAGTCGCGCAACACTGCCAATGTTCCTCAAACCAGTTATTCAGATTTCAGAGTTTAGGTCCTTGATCAGTTGTGTGATACTTTCAGGGTTATGGCATGACGGAAACATGTGGAATGATAAGTTTGGAACACCCAAAGCTTGGTGTTCGGAATTCTGGTTCATCTGGAGTATTGGTCCCAGAACTTGAAGCTCAGATAGTAGACGTAGGTACAATGAAGCCTCTTCCTCCCAAACAACTTGGTGAAGTATGGGTTCGTGGGGCTAATATCATGGAAGGTATGATTTTCATTACATGTGAACATTTATTCTAATGGAAGCAGGAGATTTTGAATGCTCATTCGTCACATTGCGTGATATGGAGACAAAAGGACGCACTTTCACATGCATATACTTGATGATTTGCATAGAATCGCGTCATATGATCTGAAGCTTCAGTAGTTTTTCATGTAACTATGCCCGGTTGCCTGAAAACGTTTCTTCCAGATAAATGTAGTTATCCTGGAACTGTAGTTTTTTAAGCCTGATCCGGTATTTAAGTGTATGATGTGTAGGAATTCTCAGAACTAGAGGTGACTGTTAACTTAAAATGGTGAACTATATTACAGCAGAATTGGAATCGCTTATCTAAAACATAACATACTCACGCGTTGAAGTTGTTTTTGTAATCTCCTCGATCTCCAGAAATTACCCTTCTATTTGAAGTGTGGTAAATGTATGTGTACTTGAGTTAGAAATTTTTCCACCCAAATAAAAACTTGACATACTGTCAATCACCAGGTTATCTGAACAATGCTAAAGCCACGCAGTCAACAGTCGATAGTCAAAGGTGGTTGCACACAGGCGATCTTGGGTATTTTGACGAAGAAGGGAAACTGTATGTGGTTGACAGACTTAAGGAGCTTATCAAATACAAAGGCTATCAGGTACATAGTTCGGAATGAGAGTAACTAGAATTGGTTTTTTCGCTCATTTGCACCAGTGCATGCTGGTTGATTCTGTAGTCATGTTTCTACATCTTGAGTTTTGTCTTCCTTGCATAGAAAATAAGACTCCCTGCAGATGTAAGCTAGTTCAAACCTTCTTAGTGTCAAAACTGCACCCCCTTCGCGCCTAAAAAAAAGATAAATCAATAGGATTCCGTATCACCAAGTTCTTGAAAGCTGCTTCAAGGATTTGAATGTTTGAAGAAAAATAAATGCAGCTTGCTCGTGGCCCTATCTAAACTCATAAATTCTCTTATGAGACTCGTTCTCGTGATAAGATTATCATACGACTAGTTTTCCGGACATATTCAGTCTGATAAGATTAGGCTTGTGACCTCAGGGTCATTGAAACTCTGATAGTCTGATATCATATCAGAGAATCATCTTAACCAAATTATTTGGTTGAAGCTGGTGGTTGAAAACCAATAGTTGGTTCTATTAAGGTATAAGTCAATTATTGGGCATCAATCTTTATAAGTTCTCAAACCTTAATAGCAACTGTTAACTTCACATATGTCGACACATCAAGAACCAGAACGGTTTCTCGATTAGTCCCTCTTTTCGTATCTTGTGATATTTGCTGAGGTACAAAAATATAAATAAATAAATAAAAGGCAAATTGGGAAAAAAAAGAAAGAAAAGCAGTTCGAACCTCACTCTCAGCATATGCAGATATGCTATGTTGAGATGTTTTCTCAACACTCTTAGCATTTTAGTAGGCAGGGTCTGCTGAACAGCTGCAATGAACATAAGCTGACATACCCTTTCCTTGCACTTTAAGGCTGCTGAACTCCGAGTTTACTTACAGTTACATCGTCTGAATGCTGGCTAATCTCTGAAAAATCTAAAAGATGTCGTATCAATCAGTTTCCATGGTGCCAAAATACTCCAATTACGTTATGTAACCTTGGGCCTTGGGGCGTTTGGAATTTCAGGCCGTTTAAAATTCGGGGAAAGATGAGTATTATTTATCTCAGTATCCCAATATATATGAGGCTACCTCCGTGATATCCTAAAACCAGTATTTAGCGATTGTTACTGTGCATCCATGACCGACACTGCAATTTACTACCATGAACTTACCCCAGCATCCAACAATCCTCGGAGTTTCATTGTTTCATGTACTTTGAATACTGTAAACTTCCATCCTCTAGATACACGAATTTCTCTGTACTACAGAGTACTTTCATAAATAGCGCGCGCACTATTACTTGCATTTTTTCAGTTAGAAAGTTCAGTTTCTTTTGATCAACAATATAATCTTGTTTTTCTTCAGGTTGCGCCAGCAGAGCTTGAAGATGTTCTTATATCCCATCCTGAATTATTAGACGCGGCTGTAGTTCCGTAAGTCATTGCTATGAACCACCCTTCTGTAATCTGTGTACTGGCCTATTTATGGAAAACTATGCATTTTGTTAACCAATCATTGATCCTTCCTTCTCCCTGTTGGCAGTTTACCTGATGACGATGCAGGTGAAATTCCTATTGCATATGTTGTTCGATCACCACAGAGTTCCCTTAACGAAAAAGACGTGATCAAATTTGTTGCAGACCAGGTAGCGAACATCACCCTCTTTAGCTTTAGTCAGTACAACTCCAACAACATCATTACTTCAAAATGATACGGCATTTTGGCGCTTTATATCATCGACAGACTCGTAAAGCATTGCCCTAACCGGCATGGAAATACAGTTCATTTTTACCATCGCGCTATACCTTATATAATGAATCACGTCGACTGACCAGTGACCACTACTGCTTCATCAACTACATCATTATTTAAAAATGATCATGGATTGTTTTCATCGATACAGGTTGCGCCGTACAAGAGGGTAAGGAAGGTTATATTTTTGAACAGTATCCCAAAGTCAGCTGCCGGAAAGCTCCTCAGACGAGAGCTCATCGAGAGAGCACGGTCTAAGTTATAATGTCCTGCACAGCTGCACTGCTGCTGTTATGTTGAAGCTTTCTTGCAGCTGATATGTAAGTTGGAAATGTGTGTTCAAGCTGCAAAATCATTCTTTCTTGTATAATGTCTTTTTTTGTTCTTTAAGTTAATAAATTGAAGTTTCTTGTATGGGCTTCATACTCGTTAAGTCGTTATGAAATAAGCAGCAAAAGTTGTATCCTCTTTACATTCAACTTGTAATAACTACTGTATTTTTTCTGTAAAAAATGTACGGTTTTTTAGACCGAGATGTATTTTTCGATTTAATTAATGTTGTAATTGAATGTGTACATTTTACGAGTTTTTTTGAAAAAATCTAATTGCGTTCATAACAGAAATTTAACTCAAAATATTATATTGAAATCCACAAATATTACATATAAACTTAATAAGATTATGTTTTAACACTTCAAAAACTAAAATGTTAACCAAAATTTTCAAAAACTCAAAAAAATTGCATATAAGTTCTGTAGGCACTAAAAATTTATTTAAGTGTCGAAAATACAAAAAATGAATTGAATTGAGTTAATAAAAAATAAATTACTCAATATAATTATCTCTGTCCCTTTTAAAATCAAATTTGGATCATTCTGAGTTACTCGGGTCCAAACAGAAGCCAAATTGGGCCAGAATCGTAAACAATACGAAATGGGCCTGAAGCCCAAAGCCCGCCGAAGCCCAAACTTTTCTCCATAAATAGAGCGAAGTTTGTTCAAAACAAAAAAGGCGAAACGGGAAGAAAAGTCGAAGAAAAGAAAAGCTTTGAAATTCTCTCTGAAAATCTCGTGAAATTCATCTTAAGCAGTCAACAAGCACAACAAATTCGTGCCGCCTGCGCAAGAAAACTCAAACACTCAAACACGAATATTCAAACATTCAAGCTCGAATATTCAAACATTCAAAACATTCAAGAGAGATTTAAGTCGTTCGACCCTCTCAAGAATACAAGTCAACGTGACGCGTAGAGTGCATCCACCCTCTACACGCGACCCCCCTTCAACAAAAACGCACGCGCACCCCTTACGTGGATCGTGCACTTGTAACCTGTTTGTTTAGTTAGAATCAGAGGATTATTAGAGATTGTACACGGAATTTTCTGATATTAATAAAAACTTATTTTGTTTCCGTGTTTTGTATTTCAGTTATCATAATACAAAAATCCGTCGTTACAAGTTCAATTAGATTTGTATTGAACGTACAATTCTCATATACTAGATGTATAATCCTATTTGTGGTTTTAGAAGCTTTGGAGTTGAATTAAAAGTATGGTCGTGTTGAAGCTTAAAATGTCATGGGTCAACTTAAGTCTTAAGGCATTTGAGTTCGTTTTCATGTTACATTTGATGAAAGTCATTTTTGTTTTAGGTTTTTTGATATTTTTGTTAGAAACTACCAAGAAAAGACCAAAATATTTGTAAGGTCATGGCCTTGATTCTTTTCGATGTGAGAATATTATAAATGAGTGACTAAATAAAATTTTGTCAAAGAATACATAAATACAAATTTATAGGATAACTTTTTAATGGGATGATGATAATGTCACTACACTTTTGTTTAATACCGTTCAAATATAAGCTAATTTCAGAATATATGGGTAGCTTATTTAAATTTTTTTTCTTTATTCACTAACCTGGTAGATAATCTTGCCATAAATCCTAATCTTAACTATTCAAGTTATGTTGTAGCAATATTCACAGGTAGGGATGTCACTGGGACGGGGCAGGGGTGTAGCAATGTACCCGTACCTTGCCAATCAATTCGCATACTCGTACCCGTCCGACCACCTATGAAAAGTACAAGTTTCCATACTCGTAGCGCCCGTCAAGTGAAAATCTAAACCCATCAACCCATATCCTCCACATTAATCCACCAGACACAAGCTACGTATGTCATAATTTATTCAATAGTTTTTCTTGAATAAAATATAACATTTTTATATTTATAGTTTAAAATTTTATATAAAAGTTAATAAAAAACATTATAAAAAAGTCATAATAAATATATATTTTTTGAATAATTGGTGGGTGAGCGGGAGTATTAGATACTGATAGGTATAATCTAAAGTGCTATTGTTGAAGCTCTATTCTGCTCTTATGATGTTGGTCCAAGATTTGATTGTAGCAATAAGCAATAAGCAATAAGTGATCATTAAACCATATAATTTCATTTTCTTACCATTTTTACCATCTCTCCTAGAATTGCATCAGGGGTCGTTTGGTTCAGTGCGTAGAAATGGAATGGAATGAGAAACCATAATCGTACGGGGTTCTAATTACATTCCATTAAAATCTTGTTTGGTTCATTTTAATAATAAACACGAAGGAATGGAGTTCGAATCCTAAGGGGGAGAGGTGGGTATGAGATTCCAAGGGGTTGGGGTGGAGCTAGAATCCATTGGCTATCTAACTCCATTCCAAAATCACTCAACCAAACACTTGAATCAACTCAATCCATTCCATTCCATTCCATTCCAAAGTAGCCAACCAAACACCCCCTTGCTGCTTTGTTCATGACTAACCATGAGATAAAAGAGTATTTAGGTATCTTTTAAAAAAAAGCCAGCGGGAGCGAATACCCTCTCCCCCGCCCGCTCCACCACTGTTCACAGGTCTTCCTAGGTATCTAAAAGAAAAGCCGTCTTTTTTGAAGCCTGATAATAGGACATCTTCCTTAAGGCCGGTCATTTTTTATTTCATTAAAGTAAACATCTTATTTTGAAGCATTCATTCTCATGGCAAAGGCTTTGGAGAAATTAATTTTTTTTCCAAGTGTAAATAAAATGTATTACAGATGGTTCTCACAGGTAGCAATCTGATGTGCTACCCGATTAAACCTCGAGGAATAAAGGATAAACTAAGACAGTGAAAAAAACTTGAAAGAGAAATACAATCATATAAAATGCCCTTAACGAGGTGGTCCATAGATTCTAGCTCCGCCAACTGAAGCAACACCCTGAGACAGTCCGTAGAAATATGTAAATGAGAACAGCGCTCCTCCCAGGCCTATTTTAGGACCAAAAAGACCCCAAAAGCCTCAACCTGAATAGCAGACTCTGCCTTGAACACCTTTCTGACCCGTCCCAGTTCCATCCCAAGATGGTCAAAAGCCACAAAACCAGCAGTCGCATTTAGATTCAAATTCCAACGACTAGCATCGAAAAATACTTTCACAGCCTCGCACGAGGCCTCGCTACCAATAAGGAACAAGGGGCGACCACTGGAAAATGGTCATGTGCAGAGATGTACCACCTCTAAAACCACTAATAGTATTTATCCCCTTCGAAGTCTGAGAAGGCAGTTGTTGCATGGAGGCTTGCTGAAATCCGTCCACATTAGCAGCCGCTAACCGATACAGAGTGTTTGGGGGGATAACAGAGCCCTTGAAAACCATGTTGTTTCTGTTCCTCCACAGACCCCAAAGAATAGAGACAAAAGTACAAACTCGCAAAAAAGTATTTGCGAAACACTAGGGATAATAATGAATAAAATAATTTTCTCAGACGTGTTTGTTCCTTTTCGTCAAAATATAAGATCAACCTTCATGAATCTTGCACTCATATGTTTCCAAGTGTGATTGATTCGCACCGTGTTAAAATTCCATGTTTACAATTTCAGACGATAAAAATCTAACCAATTTATCCCTCTAGATTTTAATGTATATCCCAAAATACACTTAATCTTTAAAATACTATTGTTCCTTGATCATGTTATATGAATCTATTTCTAGTGTTAACTACATGATATAAATCATGAATAATGCTACTCTAAGTAAAGTATTGATTTTCAACACCAATTGAATGAATTACTAAATTTGTTAGGTTATACTAAATTCATCATATCTTAATGCCCTATTGATTATATGTCAGATTCAATAAAATTTACAAATATTTTTTTTTTAATTTCAGGAATTAGTTTTGCCGAAAAGAATCAAAAGATGCTCATCTTTTCTATACAAATAACTATTTTTATTTAATGCGCTTTTATACTAATACCACCTTTAAAACATATCCAAACATTACTTTTTAGTGAGTAAAACTAATTCTTACCAAATACTTTTTACGATAAGTAAACCGTGTTAGAATATTGCTAAAAATGCAAAATGGTTAGAAAATAGAAAATGGAGAAGTTTTAAAAAATATAAGCGCGTAATAAATTAAAAAACACAAATTCGCAAGTTTATAATTGATTAAATTGGAAAGTAAGACTAAAATGTCTAAGGAATAAAACCTTGATTTTTCTTATCTATCTACTCCCTCGGTTACGGTGTTGGTTTCTGTTTCCCTTTTTATACAAGTTAAGTGATGATTCCTCTTTTTATTTAAAATAATTTTCCGCGATCCAAAATCAATTCAATATTCCTTATTTTTTGTGCAAAAAGCAAAACGAAATCAACACGATAATCCAAAGAGAGTATTAAATATTATTAATTGATTCATAACGAATATGCCCGTCACTAGAGTGTTCTAAAATAAAAACCTTAGAGAAGAAGTCAGTCCAAAAATACACAGAGAGAAACGAAACGACAAACACACTCCCGTACTCATTACTACATCACTCTTCTCCTCCTCCTGGCCTCCTTCTTCTTCTTCCTCCTTCCCCACTAATATTTCTGCTCTTTCTCTCTCTTTCTCCTCCCACTTTCCTCTTAAACCCCTTCACAAATCCCTCTCACCATTTTTCTTCCAACTTCTCTACATTCTTCCAACCATGGCCAAGGTATTATTATTATTATTATTATTATTATTATTATTCACTATTATTTTCATTTCATTGTTTTTCCTGTATAAATTTAACTTTTCTGTTTTTGGTAGGGGAAGAAAAACGGTGCGAATTCCGGTGCAGATAACAACAACAACAATGGCGGCGGTGGAGACAAAGGCGGCAGCAACAACAACGACGGCGGCGGCGGAGACAAAAGCGGAGGCGGTGACTACTTGAACATAGTTCTGAAGGTTGATCGTCATTGCAACGGTTGCACTGAGAGAATTCGGAAATGCCTTCTCTCCTTCCCTGGTATTACTTCACTCTGTTCATTTCCTGTACTTTTTTTTGGTTAAAACTCTGTTTTTAGGTTGTTGTTGATGATGATTCCGCGTTGTTGATGTTTATTTAGTAATTAATGTGTACAAGCTTCATCGTTCCTGAATTTCAACGAATAATCTGATTAATATTAGTAATTTTTTCCATTTTTAAAACTCTGTTTTTCTTCTATTTTTGATAATATTTCTGTTTTAGAATCTTTATGCTTTAATCTGATCGTAGTAAATAAAATCAAAATAAAATTGTTAATGAATTGTCATTCTGGCCGCATTATTTACCGTAAAATCGAAATCGAAATCGAAACGAGAAATAATTGGTATAATGTGGCTAACAGAAAAATTAGGTTAGTGTAAGGAGTACGGTCCTTCCGGAGGATACGAGAATTTTTCTGGTTTATAATTATGGTGATTATGTTGTGAATCATGGAGTAGGTGTTCATTCGGTGAGTTTCGAAGGCGAAACCACGGTGAAGATTGTTGCCGGGAAGAATGTCGATGCTGTAAAAGTCACAGAACATTTGGACAAGAAATTGTCGAAAATGGCGGAACTGATATCTCCTAAACCTCCAAAAAAAGACGATCAAAAGAAGGATAACAACAAACCAGCTGATGATAAGAAACCTAAAGAGGTATTAACCTATTTGATTTCAATTTAATTTAATTGTTCGAGTTTGTTAATTTCTAGGGTTTTTGTAAACCTTGGGGTAATTGTTCGTCCGTTAAAATTTGACCATTTTGGGTATAATTGAGGTTATTAATTGGTCGAAGCATTTATGTACAGTAATTGATTAAATTGTTGGGTATTTATTTTGAAGTTGATTCATCCTATTTATAAATTCAAGGCTGATTATTTTGACCACTTTTCTTTCATTCATTCAATGTTGCAAGTAATTTATGACTCCTGTGTTACCAGTAATAATTCTCATGTGCGACAGTTTTACTCGTGTTTTTTCACCTAAAATGGTTTAGGGTTTAGGGTTGATTAAATGGTTTAGGGTTTAGGATTTAGGGTTGTTACCAGTAGTAATTTATGACTCCTGTCGTAGCATTCGTAGCCTTGATTTACTGTCTCATTTTATGCAGCTTCCTATAGTTACTGTCATACTCAAGATCCAATACCATTGTAAAGGTTGTGGTGAGAAGACCTACAAAGCTGTGTCCTCTTACAAAGGTTTGAAATGTTTATTTTCGCGACTTGAGATGGTGGCGTAAGTCGTAACTGGCGTTTGTTAATGTATTTGTTGATTAATTTCGGGTTGAAAAAATGTGTATAGGGGTGTATGAGGTGATCGTTGACAAGGAGAAGGACTTGGTGACAGTGAAGGGGAAAGTGGATGGGAAGCAGATGGTGGAAAGCATAAAGAAAAAGCTGAAAAAACCAGTTGAGATCGTCCCAGAGAAGAAAAACCAGAAAGACAAGAAAGACGGGGATGAGGAAAAGAAGCAGGAAAACAAGAATGGTGGCGGTGGTGGTAAAGGTGGCGAGAAGGTGATAATCAACGACTACTACTCGGTGGTGCCTTATCATGGTGATGGATACGGGTATGGATATGTTTATGGGTACGGGTACGGACCAATTGGAGTGTGTCATGCACCACATTTGTTCAGTGATGAGAACCCAAATGCCTGCTCCATTATGTGATCGTACAGTTGACTTGAGGATGACTTGTTTTTGGTTAGGCTGGATAAAACTTTTTGGCTGATGGTAAACTGGTAGTGGTAAAATTGGTGGGTGGTAAATTTTTGGAAGGTTGACAGTAAGTACATTACAGGCTTTACAGTCAAAATATTACAGACTTTACAGTATTTTGGTTATAAATGGAAGTGAAATACTAGGGTAATATTGTATATAGCTGAAGAATTGGCATAGGAGTTGGGTGAAAATTGTGGTATTTGAAGGTCACGCTATTAGTATTGAAGCTCACAATCGTCTTTTGTAAGAAATCACAAGTTTGTAGCGGAATAGCGTCATTATAAATGAAATTTGTGTTATGTTTTATGGTTCATTGGTTATTTTCAGTGATAGTATAGTAATTATGCAGTATATTTCATGCGTAAATCGATTTTAAATAAAGCTAAGTCTTTATAAATTTGTTAATTTCGTGAATCGGAGAGAATATATTTTACAAATAAATAAATATATAAAATTTACAAATTAATAACAATTCCCTCTGTAAAAAAGGTAGACGAATGTTTTTGAGTTTGAGACAGAGATATGACAAGTTAAAGTGGATAAGTTTGTGGTATATGCCGAATAAAATGGTGATAAATTTTGTAAAATGGACTTACCGTTTTACCAATCAATTATGGTAAAATACTAAAATAAAATACGTATACCTCTTGCAATAAAAATAACAAAATGAATGCTATAATAATTCTTGAACTATACGAAAAATACAATGGTGCAATTTGTGCCGTGTTATTCAAAAATACGAAATTTATTTTGAAATACAAAGATACAACTAGTTCGAATTGAGAAAATATGGTATGCTTATTCGTTCACTTTTTATAAGATGAGATGAAAAAAGCCAAAACTAGCTTAATTAAATGAAATGAAATGAAAAGAGCGAAATTTTATATAAATAGATAATTTGTAAACCTCTCGAATTGGAAAATATGTTGATATCAACAAAAAAAAAACGAAACTTATTAAAACTAATACGCTATAAGTTACTCCCTAGTTCCTAATCCCAATAATAACAATCCGCACCAAAGACGAGTTGAGTCATACATAAACCGCTAGTCTTCCTTAAAACCATCCCCAAGCAGTGGTCACACTAACTAGGTCACGACCCGGTTTTACTGTTAATCATACCTTAATTATCTTGACTTACCTTCACCCTCTCAAGCAAAAGGTCACGACCTTTGTCATCAATCCAATCATTTTTCACTTTAAATCATTCTCAATCATTGAAAATTCAAACATTAATTAATGTTTTTATTATTTTTTTATTTTTCAACCAATTACAAGTGGCCACATAAGAGGTCACAAATATGGTCAATAGTGTTTCCCAAAGGTCACAAATTGACCTTGGTTGGTATAGTCACAAATTAACAAACTTGGTCACCAATTAATTTCCTTAACCATGACCAAACAAGGTCATGACCTTGGTTGGGGATGGTCTAAGACGGGGACTAAAGCATAAGATGAAGAATTGGAATTGGTTAAAAGAATAGGAAGAGGCGGATAGCATTAGCAGCAGAGTGAAGAAGGTGGTCCATGAGAGGGTTCGTTGAAGGGGTTTTGCATGGTTAAATCAGGCAATTCAGCATAAAGTGCTGCTCTCTTTTTTGCAGTCTTTTTTTTATTTGTATTTTGTCTACATATCTGCAGCACTCGTACACACACAGAAACACTACACATACCTCCCTTTTTCAACAACTTTTATTCATATTAAAACCAGAGGCAACCAGCTCAGCCAGTCATG
Organism: Silene conica; assembly: GCA_029255685.2. Taxonomy (NCBI): domain Eukaryota; kingdom Viridiplantae; phylum Streptophyta; class Magnoliopsida; order Caryophyllales; family Caryophyllaceae; genus Silene; species Silene conica. The sequence continues at coordinate 84,377,455 of CM055313.2, forward strand.
CTACTTTTCATTTCATTGCCTGTTTCTTAAAACTAAAGCTCATGTTACATGCAACTATGCAAGACCGTCTGTTGCCGAAATGGAGATGAACACAGACGGGTTGGCTATCGTTTGCTTGGAAAAGATCCCCCGTTCAGAACAAACTGTTTCAACATTTTCAATGGCAATTGGCCGACGCCTCCTAATTCAGCTTCGCTTTTGTCTGATGGTGTCCATTTGATTAGAAATCTGCATGGAAAAACTTCGTTTTCAGTGATCTTTACGTTTAACAGACAATCTTTACATTTAACAAACAATGAGTCTGGTATAAAACTGTCTTACTCTATCGTCGTTTCAGAAAGGGATTATACGTTGGTCTCAGATGTAAGAACTTGTCATAGAAGTTTTCGTTTAACGCCCTTACATTTAGAGCATATAATAAATATGAGAAAAAGACAACAATTTACAAATAACAAAACAAGTGTCCTGACTTTGGCTAGTGAACTTTTACCGCTATTTTCACACAAAATACATTAATACAACGATTACGACTCTTTTGAAAAGAAAATATAGAAGTAGTTTTAAAAGACAAAATATGACATACTTGCGATGAATATACCTTTGACATATACTCATATTTAGTGAGATTAATAGTCTAAGTTGACAATGGAACTCAAAATGGGATGGATTATTATCCTTACTATTGCCCTTCCTAATAACATACGGAGTAACTGATAATATGCGCATCAAACATGATTTCAGCTCAAAAAAGAGAATCTACATGACAGGTTCGGTTTCCATGACATCCCACATACAAATCCAGTTGCCCAATTAATAGTAACTTAATCTTACCATAAACATTACACCTATCCAAAGAGCATGAGCCTGAGATGAACCAATTACCTACCAAACTGAAAATCAGTAGCCAACAGACTATGTAGCCAACAGACTATGTTCTTGAACCTTCCCACCAAAATTTATAATTCACACATATCCTAATGATTAGAATATACAATTAACAATTCTCTGCCAAAAGCCCACTTCATAGTTCCCTCGATACTTCCTTTTAGTTATATGTCGTATATCGACATGACAGTTCAACGTTTCATTTTCAACCAAAACAAGAATTAGTTACAAAATAGCGCATCCGGGTTTCTCACTTGCTCTAGTGTCCAAAGCTGAGTGGCCCAAGCCATGTAATATGGCTTCCGACTATAATTAAATTTTGCTTGCATACAACTAATCGACATGTACAAAACTCTGGTCAAGCTTAATCACATATTCTCTACTACGTTAGATGATTTTTCAAAATTTTTAACCAATCATATGAAACAAAAAGGGAAAGAGAGAAAGTCACCTGTCTGCATGTCAAGAGAGACCATCATGATTGTCTTCAGGTATGAGGCTAACACCATTATCCTTGAGCGCGTTCACAACAGCCCAAACCTTGGTCCTGTTTTTGAAGCCTTTTTTCTCCACCTCCTTATTTATGTCAACATGAATCCCCCGCCCTTGTCCATCTTCTAGTCCCTCAACCTTTAAGCGCCTTGCTAAGATCTCGCCAACAACTACAGCCGCCTTTGCATTACAAGAACGACCACATTCAAACGTTCTTTTGAGATCATGCTCAGCTGTTGAGGCCGTTGCAACAATCCTCCCGTTGTTCCTATCTATTACATTCGCAGTAATGTACTTCAGAGACATAAACAACTTCAGAATGTACCTTTTCGAAACTACCATTCTTTGTTTCTCCAAGTGAACTAACTAGGATCAAATTGTGCTGAGGCACGTGCCCTAATGATGTGATCCTAAGAGTTCAAACACACGACAAACAAGAAAGAATCCAATTTAGCATTAGTTATGAGTAAGAAAATTTGCTTTGATCAAACAACTCAACACATGATCAGCCAAGAAATTCACCTAAGGAAGAGCAGAACCAAACAAGCTTAAGAAAAACGAAATAGTTGAAATATGTCAAAACCTTCACCCTAAACGAGTAAGGAATCTCCTTTACAAACAGAGCTCTTCATACAAAAGAAAACACGCCTAAAAGGCTAAAACCCACACCATAGATCATGTTTCATCAAAATGATAAAAAATGCTCTGATATATTTTCTCTTCTGTTTCATGTACAGTGGGTTGAAAAACACGTCGAGATTTTAAACTAAGAGATATATTACAAGGGCCTTGAGGCTGAGATAAATGCGTTGCATAGTATTCTCAAAAATTCTGAATTTCGAGCTTCAACGACATTAGCATAACTCTTAATCTATATACCAGCGCTATACAAGGTTTAAATTGCAATAACAGAGATTTGTACCTTCTACTCTTTTGACCTGATTCCTAGTATATACAGTATACTTATAAGAAGCGACATCCTTGCCTAAGTGTTAACGAAGTAAAATATACAAGAAGTCACTTTCAAACTAACAAAAATATACTATATTATATATAAGAAGTGGAAAATGACCATAAAATCAAGCAACTACTAAGGGATCGTTAAGACTAAACATTACCAGATATTAAAGATGTACTCTTTGTACATGTTCATAGTTATTTTTAAAGATGAAGCAAATTGCTATAAGGGCTCATACTTAACGAACATTTACCAATTTTTTGTCAACAATAGAACGTATGTCTAGCAGTCTAGTACACTTCAGCAACTAATGAACGTCTTTCATCACATTTAGAGGCAAATCATTCATGACTTCTGAAACTTATTATCAAACACTATCAGTTTCAGTCACTGCTATAGTGCTATACTGCTATATCATCACTTTCATAACGAAAAACCATCTTATGAATTACTCCGCAATTACATTGTCTTTAAATACTGAGTCACTGTAACAGACCTTCCTCTTTATTTCATAATGAGTAACCATATTAAAATTTTACGACTACACAGCCCATCCACCGCTTTGGCTATATAAGTTGATGTTTGAAGTTCTAAAATTTTCGATGTTATACACAATGTTCAGAGAATGATTTCTAAGCCTACTTGAGCAGCACCAATGTTACTCCGACTGTTCCAATTTCCCGGCCTACCCGTGTCGACACTCGACACTCGGACTTGGGTATGACACTTGGACACCTCATTTTGGACCAAAATATGCATATTTTTCAATAAAATAGCGGAGCCCGACACTTGAACACGTACCCGTGTCGTGTCGAATAATTCTAAACGAGTATTGGGTAACATGTCCAGCACTATGATCACCCATCTTATTACCATACAACATCCAGCTTCTGTAAATGTACATCATCCTCAAAAACAGTTTTTATAATGCTTCACAAACATCAATTTTACCCGAAGTATCGTTGCTTATTGCAGAGGCGAAAACCCACAAAATATTCCCCCAAAAATCGATAACCAAACACGAATTTTACGTGAACTATCTTTGCTTATGTTTACTAAACCAGACCTGTCATTATCTTCCAAAGTATTACCAATTATCCAGTAAGGTTTCTGCCTGATCAATCGTTCACGCAATTCATCAAACACATTGTGTTCATCATCAATCATCATTGCCCATTGTTTTCCCAGCCTTTTGGTTGATGAATGATACTATAAGTCAAGTCTAATCATCCTTATTGTAAAGAAATCGATGTTAATATCCGTCTTCAACTTAATACGAGTACCAGTTTACATTTGCTATAAAAAAGCAGGTATAAGAAAAGGCGGAAAACACGAAAATGGGTAGAAAAGTATATAGAAACTGACCGGAAAACGAGGTTGAAACTGACCCGAACCCGAACAGCCCTGTCAATAGATGATTAACACTCGATCGGATTACTTCCCAATGTTCAGAGGGTAAATGCATTAACTTATAACCAACAGGTTTGATGTGAGCACCATAGCCTACAAATTCATTTGATAGGCTTTCCTACTGTCTTGTTCTAAAATTTATACTTATATTTCCTCCCTTCAACGTAGACCATCTAAACAAGGTCAATAGATAGTTCACGATCTTTATAACAGGTCAATTTATGACCTTTATGTGAAGGTATTGAGCTAGTTGGCAGAGACTAAGGCCCTCTTCTTTCTGACTTATTTTCAGCTCGTTTCAGTTCAGCTCAACTCTATTCAGTTCAGTTCAGTTCAGTTCAGCTCAGCTCCATTCAGTTCAGCTCAGCTCAGCTCCATTCAAATCAGTTCAGTTCAGCTCGACTTTATTAAGTTCAGCCCACATTATTATTATTATTATTATTATTATTATTATTATTATTATTATTATTATTATTATTTTATTTATTTATTATTATTCTATTTATTATTATTAATTAATAATTATTATTATGATTATTATTGTTGTTTTTGTTGTTGTTTTTATTACTTCTTCATCTTATTATTATTTTTTATATATTTTTATTGTTTATAATAATAATAATAATAATAATAATAATAATATTATTAGTAGTAGTAGTAAACATGAAAGAGTGGAAAAAATGTAATTGAGAAGTAAAATTTGATAACATTCAAATAATAATATTTGTTAACACAATCAAAAATCATAATCTTGAAAATATAGGAAAATTCAAAGGTATGACTGATAGTTTCTTCTGAATGGATTTTTTTTGGGTTAACTAGTAATTTGCATTGAGTTTTTTATTGGTTTTTTTAAATTCAAGTGATTAAATTAAGTAGACACATTTTTTAGCCTAGATATGGTTAGTTTGGACAATACTTTAATATAATGGTCATTTTGGCCTAGAAATGGTTACTTTAATAATATAATTATTTTTTTAAAAATCGCAAATTTATATTAATCAAACTTTTTATATTATTATTATTATTATTATTATTATTATTATTATTATTATTACACTTTAGTTAAAAATTTATATTCAATTTATTTCTATTAATTTCTGTTTCATTCAGCTCAGTTCAGCTCAGCTCGATTAAATTCAGTTCAGTTCAGCTCAGCTCGATTCAGTTCAGCTCAGCTCAGTTCAGTTCAGTTCAGTTCAGCTCAGCCCCATTCAGTTCAGCTCAGTTCAGTTCAGCTCTAAAAAGCCAGAAAGAACAGGGCCTAAGTTAGGCAAAAAATTGTACCTAGAACGATTTTTATTTTATGGATATATACTCCGTAATACTCATTCACTAGGAAGACCTTATACCAATATGCCAAATGTTTTCATGATAAATTAATGGTCCTGATTTTTGCAGTACACATTTTACTCGATGCAGTACATTGTTGACAATTTTACACTCTCATTTTCCTTTTAGTAAGTCTTGCTTGCGACGGGTTATCATTTGTGACGGATTTTTGTGAGATAAAATGGATACAAAATGAGATAGTGGAGAAAAGGGACCACATGAATAGTGTTGGTGAGAGAGAAAAAGTGGGTATTTTGTGAGAGAAAACGGTATCCGTCACAAGCTTGCGACGGATAGTGTCGTTGCAAATAAGAATTTGTGTTTTCCTTTTCATTTTCTCTCCATAGTCTCTCTAATGTTTTCTTCCCAATATCAAAATGTGTACTACGAGAAGTAATTTATTTCCTCAGTACATTTTTACTCAATACAGTAAGATGTTTACTGCAAAGATCAATAGTATAAGTATTATTAGTTTTATTTTATTTTTATTATTTTATTACTTTTTTTGTACCCTATTTTCATGATGAGTAATTTTATTAAAACAATATGCGCGAAAATTAACGTAAGGTAACATAATAATTACGAATATATTGGAAAAAAAAGGAAAAAAGAAACAAAATAATTGTACTACTTTGAGTAAAACGAAATAAAACACAAATTAATGAAATACGTTTGTTTACTATTAATTGACAAAAATTGATTAAGCAATTAAAATGTGTTGATTTGGTTTCTAAATCAATTGAAATACTACGTAATATTAAACATGTCAATTCGTTTCTAAATAATTAACAATGATTTTTCTTTTCAGGTTGATGAACAAACCCTAATTAAAAAAAGTACATTGTTAAAAAAACAATCAAATTACTGATGTCACTCGCTCCTTTTCCTTTAATATAAGCTTCTCCAGAAGATATATAATTCTTTATACGGCTCCTACTTAGAAAGTCTAACAACTGGAGGACTAGATTGCTCCCGATAAACGGAAGCTCATGAGCCGGGGGCATTGAACATAAGTAAGGTTAGACACTTCGGTTATTACATGAGTAAGGTAAACTTACCGGTCGCAAATATAAAATTAATGAATTAATTACTTGTTCATCACTTGAATAATCGTTCATAGTTGTAAATTTTTGAATGGTGTAGAAGATTGTAAAAGTTTCAATATTAGAGAGAAGGAAGAGAGAATTAGGTTTAATGTATTTCTAGGGAAGGGCAACAAATGGAAATTTTGGTATAAAAAGTATTACAGTCCGTTTTTCTTAAGACGGGTCACCATTTGTGACGGATATTTTGTGAGATAAAATGGATATAAAATGAGTTAGTGGAGAAAGGGGACCACATGAATAGTGTCAGAGAGAGAGAAAAAGTGGGTATTTTGTGAGAGGAAACGGTATCCGTCACAAGCTTGCGACGGATAGTGCCGTTGCAAATAAGAATTTGTGAAAGTATTATATTGAGTAAAAAACGTACTGCGAAAATAAATTACGTAAATTAAAATGAATTGGAATAAAATCGTATAATACTACTTTGACGAAATAACTGTATGTTGTTGACCAAAAAAAGATAATGACAATCTAAACAAATAAAGAGAATGGTTAAAAACTCAAAAATTAAAAATAAGTCACAATATATAGCCTTCAATCTTTTTTTTGTTTTCTTTTCTCTCCAAAAACAAAAATGGATTTACACAATATTGCAAGAGGAAAAAAAACTAAAGACCATTTTTTATTGAGTCACTCTTTAAATTACATATTGAATGAATTCAGTTTTGACAGATTTTGAACCAACTTTTTTAATACGATTGTTTGGGCAAAAAAAGTCAAATAAATTTACGAATTTTGGTAAAAGAAACTCAATTAAATTGACAGATTTTTGGGCAAAAATTCAATAAAAGAGCATAATAGTGGTAGGTGAAGATCACTGTTAGGGATTGAGGCAATATATTTGAGTATGAATCAAAGGTTTTAGCCCAACTAGTGATTTCGGGTCATGGATATCAAGTTACACGTTCGTCAAAATCGCCAAATAATATTTCAAATACGTTCGTTAATAGCATTGACATATCGCTAAATTAATTATAATCGTTTAGGTATTTTATTTTTAATTGTTAATGAAATTGTATAATCACTTTTCGAAATTAAAACCAAGTTATTTAATATTTTTTCGAAAATTACGTTATAAGATTAATGTAACCGTAAAATATTTAGGTAATTTTTATTGTACTAAAATATTTACCATAATAGAAAAAGAAAAACTAAATTTATAAAATGTTAGGAAAAATATTTGTAAAGTGGGAGAGAGAAAAGTGGGTAGAGAATGTGAGAAATGATTGAAAATGTTGGAAAGTGGAAAATGAATGGGTTGGTGACCTAGGTCATGACGTTCTGCTTGAGAGGGTAAAAGTAGGTCAAGATAATTAAGGGGTGATTAAGGGTAAATATGGGTGGTGGCCTAGTTAGCGTGAACTTTGCTTGGAGATGGTCTTACCATATTACACATTTATCAATACGTGTTTTACGCGATAAATATCGTTAGCTACGTATTTACGAGATTTATAGAGTTAGATATTTTAAATATACTTGTAAAGACGAATCAAAGTAGATCCTAGATGAGTATATTAAGAGATAATTAAAATTGAATATTCACCGTGTATAAAATTAAAAGTGGTAGAATGAACTTGAATAAGTTCGACGGATGCGCCACATGAATCCATGGTTGCGAACATGCAATTATTGGTTGTTGTTTGGTTTGTGAAAGTTTAAATGTGTTTTTTGTTGGGTGGTTGTTGAACGGAAAATATCTACGTTAATAAAAATATTCACTACTATTTTTAAGAGAAATAAAAGGATAACTAATTCTTTAATTCAACTAGTTGGGTTCAAGGAACGAGGATCCGTTTAGATTGATGGATTTAGAGGAAAAGGCAAGGGAGGGAATTGGAAGGATGTGAAATTCATTGTTTGTTTAGGAAAGTGGGGTGGAACGAGTTGGAGGGAACTCCAAGAGTCCAAGCCAATTTATTTTTTCTCCAACGTAGTCAAGATTTGGAGTAAAAATCATCTCCTTCATTATCCCTCCCCTTCTCTCCCTTCCCTTTCCCTCCTTCTCTCTGCCTTCCCTTTCTTTTTTTCCTATCCAAACACACCCTGAGTGTTGGAGTAATATGTTATTTTTGCCTTATTGCCCAAAAAAAATTATACTCCAACCGTTCAACTTATCACAAAAATGTTTTCAATATCGCTTTAAAAAATATATTTTTAATATCACAAACACTTTTATAAAACCATCATAACCCAAACACTAATATATTTGCATAAATTTCTCGTGATCAATATTAATTTTTCACAATTTTATGCAATACAAACATTATACACAATTTTTGCATATCCTACTTTCACCGAAATAAGGGTGCCGCACCCAATCTACCTCCAACAACAAGTATAAGGAACCACAAATTATAGTATAAAACGGTGATGTGTATTTTTTAAATATACTTTAATTATATCTTTAACCCGCATTTCTATGCAAATATCGTACTTTGTAACTATATTTTGTCCCTAGTAGTCTACCTTGGATTTGTCTTGTTATTTGTGCTCGAAAGACTCGGAAGTGGTGAAAATCAGGCCCAGAACCGTCCTTTGAGTATGCACATATATAGGAGATAGAAGATTTTGGAGCTTGGAATCCGCAATGAAATAAGGAAGTTTATGGAGCAAAATAAGAGCTTCACATTACTAGTGTCTGTTTTGAAAAATCATAACTTGCGTTCTACAACTTATAATCGAGTGAATCAAATTAAAGGCGAAACCTTATCATGATAGATTGATAGGTTTCTAACACCACCAAAAAACTCTTATTTGAGCAAGTAACAAAGAAATGGCGGCCGTTTGAAGTTCTTGTGCACTTTACAGGAATTGCGCGACGGCAAGTTACTCGATCGAGTAACCAAGGTGCTCCATCGAGCGATTCTGGATCACATTTTGGTCGATCGAGTACTTATATTGCTCGATCCAAAGGATTATGCTAGATTTTAGTCGATCGAGTAAAGTAAAGTACTCGATCTAGTACTTTCCGCGCTGAGCAAAGTTAGATTACGTTTAGGAGTATTGTCTTATTAGAATTCTTATTTCCGTCAAATAAAAAATTGTCTCTACTATAAATAGAGCACAAATTCTTATTTGCAACGGCACTATCCGTCGCAAGTTTGTGACGGATACCGTTTTCTCTCACAAAATACCCACTTTTTCTCTCTCTCCAACACTATTACTGTGGTCCCCTTTCTCCACTAACTCATTTTGTATCCATTTTATCTCACAAAATATCCGTCACAAATGGTGACCCATCGCAAGCAAGACTTACTATAAATAGAGAGCTAATTAGGTAGTTTTAGATAATAAAATTTCATATCTAACTTTTAGCATTCAGTTTTACGTCACACATTAAAACGGTTATATTTTCAGCATTAGTTACGTTCTTAGTTTCCAAATAGCAAAACTTGTAATCTTTATTTCCCTTCTTTTTTTTATTTTAATAGTAATCTTTCGGTTCATGTTCTTTAAATTTGTGTCTTTTAATTCTTGCCTTAAATTACTGTTTTGTTATGTTCACCTTCATATTTTACTTCATTTATCTTCAAATCATGTTATTAATTTTCCCACGAGTAGCTATTTTGTGCTAGTATTTAGGGGAACCATGATTTTAATACGTTCTTAATTAATTGTTTAGTTCTATCTTATTTTTATATCTGAATTGTTAATCACAACATTTAATACTCACTCCTATTCTGGGTTTTCTTCCCATTTGAAGGGGCACAATACTCGAGGAAAAATATTTTTTTAATAGAGAAAGAGTTGGGTGGGGTTTGGAATAGGAGAGAGGGATAATAATTAGAAGTTAAATAATGAATTGTGGACCCCAACCATTGATGAAATGAATAAAATAGGGGTAAAAAAGTTGAGTGGGGTTGGGTGATAGGAGAGAGGAATGAATAAAATATAATTAAAAGTTACCAAAATAGGAAAGGGGAAGAAAACCTGAATAATCCGTTTAAGGAAATAGGGAAGAAAACAGAGAATATGAGGGAGTATCAATTAAACGGTTAAATCGATGTAATTAGTTAATTAATCGAGTATACTCGACCGAGATCGTATGAGAGGGAGGGGCAAGACCCAACGTGAGCAATAAAGTACCCTAATTAGTCGATAGCAAAATTAATAGTATTTTAGGGTGAATAGTTGACCACAAGCTCCTGTTCGTTACCCTTCACACGTGACCTTAGATTGACCAGGTGAACCGACAATTCTAGTACAATTCTTCTTATTATTTTAAATATCCTTTATTTAATTGTCTTAGTTTAGATAAATCACAATTCTTACACCCAAATTTGTTACCTTTAACACAAACTTTAGTAAATAACTAGATATTCTTTTCTTCCTGTGGATACAATACCGACTTTCCTAGCTTAAGAAATGACGTTTTTTTACAAAATAAAATCTAATACAAAGAATGAATAAAATAATAAAAAAAAAGTCGATAAAAATATCTAGTCAATACAAGGAGGAAAAGTCGAACACAACACGATGGGGTAGAGTATAAAAAGAGAGGACGCCACATGTTTTAGAAGCCCTTTTAAATCCTCACGTCTGGGACTGCGAGAGAAAATCATCTTTTCTTTTTCTACGTTACCTAACTTTCACATCGTCCAGACCCTAACCCTTGATCTATCTCATTCCGCCGAATTCCTTCCTTTCTCATCACACCAACCCTAATTTCGCACTGGTAATCTTGATTGATTTACACTTTTATTCTTCTTAATTATCACTATTTGCAATTGATTTGAATTATTGTTCTTATTGTTTTCAATTAATTGATTAATTTTGGAAGAAAAGTGGTGTCTGACGCTAGGAAGAAGAAGGCGGCGGCAGCGGCGAAGAGAGGTAACAAAGCCGCAGCAGCGTCATTCTAATACTACTCAATTTAGCCTTTTTATGTTATTATATAAATTATGACATTTATTAACATGTCTCACTACAAAAGTTCAATTAAAATGTCAGTATTAATTATAAATTATGAATTTTTGATGTAAATCTGTAAAATTTACGTAAATTAATTTAAGATTTATAGAATTTTGAATTAAATTTATAGAATAAGACAATTTCGTTGCAATGAGCGTACGTGGCATTTCCGTGGCATTTTTTGATCTTACGTGGCTTTGTCTACGTGACGTTTATTAGTCCTTTTAGGTGGTATTTTAATTATATTTTATAGATTTTATAAGTAGGTGTGGGTACAAGGATAAGTCAATTGTAATTACAACCATATCGAATGATAAACGATAGTTACTCGACAATTTGTTCAACATAAATGTCGGGAGAATGGATTGAAATGCAGAGGTTGGATCAATTCCAACCGCGTGAACATGATCACATGTTCGAAAAACTTTACTTTGTTTAGGCAAGAGTTATTAAAGAAGCTCTTGACTGGGATACCACAGAAGGTTATCTTAAATATTTATTTGAATTGTTTACTACGCTGCTAATAATTAAAGGAGTTATTCAAGATATTACTACGCTGCTAATAATGTTCATGGTTGTCTTTAAAAGAAAGAAATAATAGAATAACTAATTATTTAGTTGAACGAATTGTGCGGTAAATTGCATGTTATTTAGGCCTTGTTGCAAAAAAAAACTATACCAAACCGTCCAACTTGTCACAATAATGTTTTTAACATCCTTTAAAAAAAAATTTGCTTTTTATAATATCACAAACACTTGTGTAAGACCATCTATACAATATTATTAAAAGGTAACCTAAAATGCCACGTAGACAATGCCACCTAGCATTTAAAAAAAATCACGTCGTTAATTAAACATGACATGGAGCCACGTCATTATTGCTTATTAAAAAAAATACTAAAACAGTAAATGTAAATAACATAACAATTATTAAATGAACTTTTTAATTTCTAGATAAATTAAATAACAATTAAAAATCAGAATTTCTAATAGATTTAAAATATCGATATTTATTGTTAGAATATTTTTATGCAACAAATGAAACCATATAATTCTAATTTTTACGCTATTTATAAAAAATACAAATATCTATAAAACTATATTAAAAGGCTACCTACAAAATGTCACATAAATGTCACTCGAGACAAATAATTCCACGTCAATTCCACATGTGAATAATTAGCCAAAGCCAATGACACATATGACTAATAACAATAATAATAATAATAATAATAATAATAATAATAATAATAATAATAATAATAATAATAATAATAACAACAATAATAATAATAATAATAATAATAATAATAATAATAATAATAATAATTAATAATAATAATAATAATAATAATAATCAATAATAATAATTACAATACTAATTACAATAATAATATCACATTCAATTTATTTTATTATGGCTTTTCCTCTTCCCTACTCATTTTAAGTTTTCCTTAAAAGTTCCCGGTTTATAATAATAATAAAAAAAAATAATAATTAATAATAATAATAATTAATAATAATTAGAATACTAATTACAATAATAATGTCACATTCAATTTATTTTATTATGGTTTTTCCTCTTCCTCACTCATTCTAAGTATCCTTAAAGTTTTTAATTTTATATATTTCATTTCTTCAAATTAAATCTATAAATGTAATTAAAAAGCAAGTCAAACTATCATTATCATCCACAAGTCATAATTTAATTTCATGATATAACATCTGTATCCACTCTCATGTAAAGTTGATTTTGTAAAAACAAAAATAAAATAACAATAATTAAACAAACCTTATACATTTCATTTCTCATTATTGGCCCATATTTATGCCTATATTAAATTTCATAATAAAAAAAAAATAATGTTCAAAAGTCATGAACATTAATTGATATTTATATCAATATTAAATTTGATAATATTTAAAAAGAGGATGCTCAAAAGTCATAAAAAACATCCTCAATTATTTATATATTTTTGTTGGAAGACAAATTTTATAAGCCCAATTTTTTTGTTATTTTTATCGTTAGTAGAATTTTATGTATCACTTATCTTTCTTATCGTTTTATTCACATCAAGTTAATTGTATTAAGGTTTTAAATTATTAATTAATTTGTTTATTTTTTATGTAACTTACATTGAGTTATGAAATGTTTGTCACATTCCAATTTCATCGTATGTATTTGTTTTATTCTCATTTAGGTGTTAAATCAAGATTTGTGGTGTTTGTGTCTTTAAAGGTAAATATACTTACATCTCTATGACTTTATTTTCATTCTCTATTTCTTTCACTATTTACGAGGATAATTAAGTTTATAACGATGATATTGCATAAAACAAATTTCACTATTGTTGGTTATTTGACACTAATTATTGAGTTTTTTTGTTTATATAGAGATAAACGATTTATTTGAGAAACAATACTACATCATAAAGTAAAATACAAAGATTGCTTAACCAATTGTAAATTATGGATTAACTACAAAACTGACGACATTAACATGAAAGATTAATAGTTTTTTGTTAGTTTTTTTCCACGTGTATTTTGGTATTGTTGTTTTTCTTCCATTATTTTGCCTTTGAAAAATTAACACTCTTCACCTACCGACTTATTTGATTTTTCCGACTATGGTATTATATTAACACGTCGATGTTCATAATTTCGATACATGTTCTATCATGAATTATTCATGAGGTGATATGTGTGTTTGATATTTTATAAATCCAATTACTATAATTACTAAAAACATCACACGATGAAATAAAGTCGTTGCTTTAAAATTCTTAGTTCCACAATTTATTGTTATATTAGCTTCAATTTTAGAGGGAGTATGGAATGTTTGTTTTGTCATAACATTTCTACTCGTGTGTTTTATGTTATTTTCAAAATTGTTGATGAAATTTTAATATCTAATTTGCGAGGGTGCTCTAACTTTGGGATCTTTGTTTGCTAATATAGTTTTTTATAATTTCATCATACGAATACCTATATTATTAATTTATTTTAGTTTGCATTGAGTTACTTTAATTTTGCACGGTATTTTAGTATTCATTATACATCACTTTAATTTCTAATAAATTGTTGACAAAAGACTAATTAACTTATATAACCCTTAAAATATGACAATCGTAAGTTGAGTTGATCTTAGTCTATTATGATAAATTACTAAAATATCACATTAGAAATTGAACAATCCGTGAATTTCACGGGTCATAAAACTAGTTATAAGTTATAACCCATGCACTAATATATTTGCATAAATTTCTCGAATCAATATTAACTTTTCACAATTTTATAAAATAAAACATTGTACACAACAAAATTTGATTTTTTTAATTTTTTTTTTCATATTTTACCTTGGTTGGGAAAAAGTAGCCGCACCCAGTTTACGTTTAACAATGAGTAAAAAGAACCACAAATTGTAGTATAAAATGTTTTCACGATATAAAACAATGTACTTTATTAACAAACTAGTGTTAAACCCGTGCAAAATTGCACGGGTATATTTTTAGAAAAAATATGGTGGATAATTAATATTACCGAATATTGTCAATAATACGTGAATATTGTGCATTCAATTTCTATTATATTAATAATACGTTAAAATGCACATGATAATAATAATGGTATTTATATATTCATTCTTTTATTGTTTTCCTAAATCGATATAGATGTTATTTCAAGGTTTATTTTGTACCTATTATGTTTTTTTCGATTGCAAAAATGCACGGGTATATTTAACCGGTATACTTTTAAACTTTTAAGAACATCGATATATATCGATATATTGTGTATTGTAATTATTTATTGGAATTTTTTAACTTTACTCAATTTTGTTTTTAAATTTAGTATTGTCGCTTTTTTCGATTGCAAAAATGCACCGGTATATATTTAACGGGTATACTCTTGCCAGAAATTAAAATTTCGTGTTTATGAATTTATATAAAAAATGTTACGTAATATTTCTTAAACTACGTTACAAGGTATTTATTTAGAATTTCAGACGGTTATTTCTCAGGAAATTCATAAATGAAATTGCGGTTTATTCTAAAATTTTAATACCATAAACCGTTCTAATGTTAAAACAGTTGTGCAAATTATTAATTATCCACAGGTATATTCAATCCCGCTATTAATCATTACGTAAAATTTACGGTTTATTTTTGTAAAATTAAAATAGTTGTGCAAATGAATTACGCAATTTTACACGAATTTTTCGTAAAATTTCATGTTTAAAAATTTATATAAAAAAATGTTACGTAATACAGTATTTCTTAAACTACGATATCAGGTATATATTTAGAATTTCAGGCGGTTATTTTCTAGGAAATTCATAAAAGAAATTGCGGGACCCACCTGAGAGAATTAAAAAAAAATCACAATTGCATTGATGAGGTGGCGCGTCGAGGGCTTCTGAAATGATTTAGTAATTATATAGATAAGATAAAGTTTATTTTTTGCATAATCTATTTATTAAAGTAACAACCATGTTGTTTATTTGTCGCAACCGCCTTAAAAAAAAGGAAATTTTGGGGACCAACACTATTTTCATAATTAATTATTTGAAACTACTTATAAAACAACAATAATCCGTACACCATTTAATTCCAGTATCTCATTTAGGTTATTTTAGAGCACAATTTTACATATGACCATCAAATTCTCAATAATTTTAATCCACTTAAATTATGGAAAGTTTTATGGATATATATTTAAATCCATATAAATATGACTAAATTATTTAACTGTAATCCATATTATTATAAAAACTAACGTAAGATTTAAGAAGTATGACAATTTAAATAATCATAGCGATCGTCGATACCTCAAAATGTGATGAAAATAATTAATAATTGTCGCATTTATCACATAAAATAGATTTAGTGAAAAAATAATTATTTAAACATAAACTTTTAATTATAGTGAAAATAATTTATAAAGAATAAAAAAAGTACAAATTGTTCATTGTTAGAATGATGATTAGATATTTGAAATAAATAAATAAAATAATGGTTTACAAAATCTCTAATTTCCTATCTCTACACAGCGAAACAATTGTAAATTTATCAAACAAAATTTTGATAAATTATTAAACTCATAGTTATAAAATTATTATATATTAATTTAAATTGGAGAAAACATAAAAAAAAAAAAGTGAATAATTTTAAGAAATATAAATAATTTTTTGAGACAAAAAATTTAAGGATGCTTTAATAATTATGAAAGTATCACATATACAATGTTAAATGTTAAAAGAGCAAAATGACGAAAAATCATTGTAAAATATACGCCTCCATTTGCAAAATAAATGAGAGCTTTGATGACCGATCTAAACTAAGAAATTTGTAAAATTTTGATAGATATCATTTGTGAGTTTTTTTACTACAAGAAATTTGTAAAATTAGGATGGACGTAATTTGTGAAAGGAATTTAGTAAGAGGGATTTAGACGGAAATGAGAAATAGTGTTTGAATGCAATTCGTGTAAAAGGAATTTTGGGTGGGCCAGGTTCATACTCGGAGAAGTCTAATTTACCCCGTCTTAAACTTAGTGCGGATAATGATCATTTTAAATGAAAATGCGTGTTTATATGAAGCCCAATGTCCTCATTTTTAATATAACTAAAGTTGTCACTTATTAACAACAAACAAAGGTAACATTATATAAGAAAATATTTACATTTAAACATAAATGATAGCATTCGGTCCGTCTTAATTTTAGATAAAAATTGTGCGTTTGATACAAGAATTTGCCTTCTAAACGACGAAGGTTATATGCCATTTTATTAAAAAATTTCAGATATAAATGAAATACTGTTGTGATTAGCCGGTTAAACAAGTGGGATAATACATATAAGTTGGATCAAAACACGGGCGAATCAGATAGAATATAAATTTAAAAAATTGTAACATCTTTTATTTTACCATATTCTTTGCTGAATTTTTTATTTTTTAGAGTTAAATCATATTTAATATTAAAAACATAATTATATCATTAATTAACGTACTTATATAAAAGCAACCGAACTCCGTGTAAAATTAATTTTTCTATTAGTTTTAAAATAAATATATAAGATATTTAATTCGTATTTTTCTATTATTAATTCAAATATAGCCTACGATTTCCAATTTTCTTTCCATTCTTTTTTTGAAGGTCAAACCAACCAAACTTTAATCGGGAAATATATTAGAGAAAAATATTGCTAATACGTAAAATTAAAACATTTTCAATTCTTATTTCAACCATTGTTCATAAAATATTATTTTTGACAAAACCACTAACATTTACATGTTGGAAAATAAAAGTTCCGTTTTGGAGACACTGAAAAAGTATCTAGGGAGAAAATAGGAAAATGAAGAGGGCAAGCATTAATATTAATATTCTAATAAACTTGATTATCCGCCTAAGTGGATGAGCCCGAGTTGGACTAGGATTTGACCTTAAAATAACGGGTCATTACAAGTTTGGATTAATCAGGAGTTACTCAATATCAGATTAGCAGGTTTTAACTTGAAAAACCCGAGTCGCGTTAGATTTGGATTTACGAGAACGGGTCATCTATAAATAGATATAACTGTACATTTGTAATACATTCATAAATTAGTCAACATATCTTATGAGCACAAATTCTCAGGAGAAATCAATGTACATACACATTAGACTCTTTAACCGCACAAATTCTCATTTGTGACGGACCAGGACATATTAGGATACAAGATTGTACAAGCAGGATAAGTCTTCTAATAGTGTCTCATGCAAGATATGTGAGACGTGTTATTACTCATTAACAACATTATAGACGATCATGTAAAATACTATCTTACATAGACACTATTAAGGAATTATTCCAATAACAACTTGATGATAACAAAATATATAATAACAACCCCGTGCAATTTGTACAGGTTTAAGACTGGTCTTTTCTATAAAAGCAACAACCACAGAGCTGATGTGTCGCTCTGTGGTTGAAAGTACAATTTATTATTATTATTATTTTCAATAGCCCCACCATGTTCAACATTATCATTTAATTCCCATTCAAAGAACGATATATATACAACAAACAATATAATACATGAGTTGATATATAAATTGTGATTTTTGTGAATTGCTCATTAATTAGATTTACTAAAATTAATACTACTAATTTTTAATGTTCATTTTATCATTATATAAAGTATTAACAAAACTAACAACCGAAAAACATCAAATTACAAATTTAATATGGAGTATAGAACTAAAAAATCATCCCCACAATATAATTTAACTACGAGATTATTTAAATGGAAAACATTATTACGAATAACTCATTTATATAATAATGTAAATATTTAAAACGCAATATAAAATTAAAAAAATACTTAAAAAGAGAAAATTAAATAAGAGTATTTGCCTAGAAAAAAATGAAGGATAGCTTTAATCTAATAAAAGCATCATATCTCCAAAATTAAAGAGTATAACAACACAAATAATTTAAAAGGAGCGAAAATATACTCAAAAACAAAAATTTCGTTATAAAAACAGTTCTTTAAATATTACTTTTACAAAATTAAATAGATTTAAATAAAATTAGCCAACACATCTAAAAATTTCGAGTAAAAACAGCTAAAATACATGAGTATTTGGATCTATTGCATTAGCGTCGTCAAGTCGTATGGATGAAATGGGGAAAGAGGTGAGATTGAGTGGAGGTGGTTAAAGCCTTTACGTTGGTATTATGTAGTCGGGATGATTGTGAATGAAGAAATGATGTAAAATTTAATGGGGCTTGAGGCCGCTTATGAGTTAGTTAGATGGTGGACGGGCCAGGTAAAATTCATAGAGAAAAGTCTGTTTAGGTAAGTCATAAGTATAAGTGTAAGTTTTGGATCAATTGGGTTATTATTTTAATTGGGACAATGGTTTATTGAGATACCGACTAAACAAATTTTTCTTAAGAATTATTTAATAATAAAATTGTTATTATAGATAGTGAATATTTGTGATACGTATAATTTTCAACTTCACCATTTATAGGAAAACATTTTAAAAACAACCATTTGTTGTGGCTAGTAAGCGATATATCGATGTACGGGTATTACTTTTGTTTAACGAGTGTGCGTGCGGGTAAAATGTGTCAATGACAACGGTATCTGTACATCTTAGACATTAATTAAATATAATCATTCACTTATTTTATGTTTACGAATACATTATGCATGTTATATACTCTTATTTCGATCAATTGTTTACCTTACTTTTAGCAGTAAACCAGTGAAAAAAAATGGCCTTTTGAGGGGTAGAAGATCAAACAGCCCCTTGTAAATACTACTCCTCAAGAAAGTAAACAAACAAAAAAGACATCGAAAAATAGAATAAATAAACAAATGATTGAGATAAAAGGGAGTAATTTGGTATTTTGAAATTATGTCAATTAAGCTGACATTGGTTCATTAAAACAAACAA
Source organism: Silene conica (assembly GCA_029255685.2). NCBI lineage: Eukaryota > Viridiplantae > Streptophyta > Magnoliopsida > Caryophyllales > Caryophyllaceae > Silene > Silene conica. Next base: position 84,396,991 of record CM055313.2, read on the forward strand.
AACCACTTATGTGAGATTAATTAGTTCTCCCCTAAATAACTAACATTGAAATTTACGACTATTTTTTTTATTATTAAAGCTATTATATAACATGTATTCATAGACAAAAAAAATCATCTTATAAGGACTGTGATGCATAATTAGTACGAGTAATATTTTATTTTCTGCATATGTGAATTCGGGATTAAGGATGATTTGGGATTTTATCTCACAAAATATCCGTCGCAAATGGTTCATGTGGGAAGTAGTAAATCCCATGAATTAAGTTCCCACATGTAATTCATGGGATTTACAAAAATTGTTTGGTTACCATGTAAGAATTGACACTTCCCATGAAATAAATTCATGCATGTTGTTTGGTTGGATAACTTAATTCCCATGTTTTTTTGTGTTGTAAATACTATTCTACCCTTGTATACAATATACAAGGTCGGCTAAATACACCATGATAGATAATGTATATGTTGAACCATGTTAGTGCATGTGCTTACTACGTATTCTAGTTGATATGGCTACGTGCCTACATCCTAAGCAATCGACACCGGGTCTTTTTAGAGACAGTCTCTCACCAAATTAAGTTCTCCCCTAAAAATAACTTATGTGAGATTAATTAGTTCTCACATATTATATAATGAACCATTTGTATTCCCACATAAGTTCTCACAAAACATGTTATATTAGTTCTCCCCTAAATAACTTATGTGATTTGGGATTCCCACATGAACCATTTGCGACGGATATTTTATGAGATAAAATCCCAAATCATCCTTAATCTCTCTATTTGAGATTAATTAATCTCACATAAGTTATTTAGGGGAGAAGTATTACGTAACGTAATAGTTTTAAAAATATTACGTAACATCTTATCTATATAAAACCAAAAACATTTCAAGCATTCTCCTTAAGCCACATCATCACATTCATGTTTTTAATTTTATTTATTTTAAGTAATGTGGGACCCACAGAAAAAAATAAGTAATTAATTGCTAAAAAATCTTTATGTTTAAGTTTTAGACGTAAATGTTTACGTTTATATTTTCTACACGTAAATATTAGTGAATAATAAGAAATAGTGAATAACTTAGAACGTAAATAATTCAGCCCAAGTTTTACTAATAAATCAAAGTAAATTAAGTCAACTATTAAAAATCCAGTCCAAATTTTTACAACAATTATAAATTGCAATTACAATAACAGTTAAAATAAAGTACGAAAAAATACATCCAATATAATACTAATAAGATAAAATAAAGTTTTAAAGAAGAATATAATAATACACATTAGCTCTAAAAACGCAAAAAAAAATGTTATAAATTTTTTCGAACTACATATTGCATAATTCCGAAAAAATGACATGTGATCGATTTAAAAAGTAAAAAGAAAATCATTTAATTAAGATATATGATGAAAACAACATCTCAATAAAAACATTCTCTTAACATAGTTACAAAATGAAGTAAAGTATGGTAGCAGATAACATAATAGACGAGTAAGTTGCGAGCATGCAACTATGATATAAAATGAAATAAGAATTTGAAAAAAAACATGCACATTTAACTAACTAAATGTACAAATTTTAACAAAGAAAAATAATTTATTTTAAAAAAAAATTATAGACATGCATGATTTTTAAAAAGATGATAAGATGTGTAAATAAAATTAAATTAATGAGAGGAGCGATTTTGGTGCCGGTAATAATTTCCATTAAGTAACATAAAAGTTTTGGTTCTTTGACAAAAAAATGTTTTAGACAACTTTATCTAAGGTGGGCATGTGTCTTTTAATATCAGTTCTTAATAAAAAAAACAACTCGATGTGGGATTTTCAAACTTATAAGCAAGTGAGGTTTGAAAAGTTTGATTTTCGATAATATATTTTTGTCTAATACAACATCTAAAATAGTTTAAAAAATATTTCAATATGTAAATTTTTAAGATTACTTATCTTATCTATATTAATACAAGAACATTTCATGCAATTTCGTGCGTTCACGTCATCACATCCATTTTATTTTATTTTTTATTTTTAAATAAATAAATGTAGGATCCACCACAAAAAAGATGGAATTAATTTATGAAAATCAACTTTATTAATAAAATTTTATCGAATAATCAATACAGAACTCCAATGAATCATCATCCTCAATTTCATTTATGTTGCATAAATAATATAATATGAAAATGCAGAATTTTCTCAATAATCCACATAGTCTATCAATACAAAAAAAAAAGGTGAACAAAAAATATTATTAGACAACGATCATAAAAATGATAAAAATTGGTAAAACAAATAACGTCGTTATATTATTTTACAAGCTTTTAACTCTAACATTTGACCATCATAATAACACATTTTCGAGATACTACTAAGTTTGAATAAATTTTTTGATTAAGAAATAGTTTTCAACAAAAAATGTTAGTACAGTTTTAATTTTCAATTTTAGAAATAAGATCTTGGTGCCGGTAATGATAAATTAATGAGAGGAGCGATTTTGGTGCCGGTAATAATAAATTTCCATTAAGTAACATAAAAGTTTTGGTTCTTTGACAAAAAAATGTTTTAGCTAATAATTCGTAAATTGTGATATACTATAATGATTCATCGCAAATCACAAACAACTTTATCTAAGGCGGGCTTGTGTCTTTCAATATCAGTTCTTAATAAAAAACAACTTGATGTGGGATTTTCAAACTTATAAGCAAGTGAGATTTGAAAAGTTTGATTTTCGATAATATATTTTTGTCTAATACAACATCTAAAATAGTTTAAAAAGTATTTCAATATGTAAATTTTTAAGATTACTTATCTTATCTATATTAATACAAGAACATTTCATGCAATTTCGTGCGTTCACATCATCACATCCATTTTACTTTATTTTTTATTTTTAAATAAATAAATGTAGGATCCACCACAAAAAATATGGAATTAATTTATGAAAATCAACTTTATTAATAGAATTTTATCGAATAATCAATACAGAACTCCAATGAACCATCATCCTCAATTTCATTTATGTTGCATAAATAATATAATATGAAAATGCAAAATTTTCTCAATAATCCACATAGTCTATCAATACTAAAAAAAAAGGTGAACAAAAATATTATTAGACAACGATCATAAAAATGATAAAAATTGGTAAAACAAACACCGTCGTTATATTATTTTACAAGCTTTTAACTCTAACATTTGACCATCATAATAACACATTTTCGAGATACTACTAAGTTTGAGTAAATTTTTTGATTAAGAAATAGTTTTCAACAAAAAATGTTAGTACAGTTTTAATTTTCAATTTTAGAAATAAGATCTACAAAAAATTAACAAAGTAAATGAACTATAAAATTTTGTTAAGTAGATTTTAGATCATTCCCTTAAAATAATATTCTAAATAAATTCGTTATTGATATTGAGCATATCCACCAAAATGAGTAGAACTAAAAAAATTGTTATCATGTTTTAACACTGAATTCGTGCATTTTCTCACGGATTGCAATTTTTGCACGTGTTTTGCACTATGATCATTATAAAAGAAGAAATAGATTATAAGATATACATGTATTTTGGTTTACCATTTTTAAATATTAATCATTATATCGATGTTTTAGAACTATACCCGTGCAATTTTGCACGGGTTAAAACTAGTTTTATAAAAATATTCGAAATTAATGCGTGATATAATTTTTTTATATCACTTTGTAAACGGTCAATTTGTATAACATAAAATCTTATCTATATTAATACAATAGCTTTTCGTGCAATTCCGTGACCAGTAAGTCTTGCTTGCGACGTGTCACCATTTGCGACGGATATTTTGTGAGATAAAATGGATACAAAATGAGTTAGTGGAGAAAGGTGACCACATGAATAGTGTTGGAGAGAAAAAAAAGTGGGTATTTTGCGAGAGAAAACGGTATCCGTCACAAGCTTGCGACGGATAGTGCCGTTGCAAATAAGAATTTGTGTTCAGTGACGCTACGTCACAACAACCAATTTTTTTAAATAGTAAATATGGGACCCACGGATTACAATATGAATTTAATTAACGAACGACGGTTCATATTTATGTTTTGTACGTAAATACTAATAAATAACGATTTATTGATAATCTCTATACTATAAAAGGAGTAGAAGTTCAAGCATTTTAATTGGCTATCGATTTTCATAAAAGAATTTGATTAATGTTAACGTAGGGCCTCTATGATCCTCAAACTAATTAATTACTCTCTTTCTTCCTTCCATTCTTCTATTAATTCAATAATTCTTTATTTCTTAATTCAATAAATTGGAAAATTATTAAAATTAATTAACTTTTAAAAATCATTAACTTTAATTAACCTTTATTTTTAAAAAAACGAACAAGTAAATAGCCGAGAGAATGCACTGGGATAATATTACTATTGTTCATCGTATAACGAGTATTATTCACTGTATAATTACCAATTTTTTAATCACATATTTACCTCTACAACAAAGATAAACAACAAAATAAATTTTTATATAAACAGAGTTGGAAAACGGATAGCAAATTTTTCTAAAACTATTATATTATGAACACATACTTTATATCAAATTAAACGAGCCTAATAAATGAAAAAAAATACATATATAATATAAAAATAATGTTAAAATCATACTTTTTAAAATTTATTCAACTTCTTTATTAATTTTCCAATTTAATAAAATTAAACCCGTGCATTTTTTGCACGGGCGTAAAACTAGTTTATAAAAAAGAATTCAATCGCAATATTTGGAAAAATTACACTATATATTTATTTATTTTCAGTGCTTTCTGTTAATATCCTTGATTAATCTTTTTTTTATTGCACGATTAAAAAGTCCTTGATTTGAATTATATCTTACTCGAGTGACTAAAAATATACCCTTGGAGCGATGTATTAATTGACTAAATATTTATACCATTAAAAAAATGTGAATAAATTATATTACATTCACATTAATTTTTATCATAGCATATCTGAAGTGTATTAATCGAGTAAAAAACACTTGAACATCACATTAGATCCAAATTGAAAATAAGAAAGTACAAAAGTATTAAAATATAAAATAATATTCTTTTTTTTTTTTTTATAAAAAAAGTATGAGAACTATTGCCATTTTTTGCATGTGATTTAATAATATAACTTTTGTAAAAATAAATTGTTAAACAATAAAATTTATGAGGTAAATTTGAGAATAAAAATAGAAGGAAAAAATATACTAAATCAAGACTTTTAAGAATCCTAGATTAAATATTAAACATACCTTAAATACTAAATAAAGACCTAAATGAACTCAGTAATTGACCGTGTAAATTTGGCCCGTTTGATTAATTATAGCGAGTTGTCAAATTGTATATTGTGTAATTCACGCATTTGTTAAATTATTAGATATTCAATTCCGTGCATTATAAAGCATAATACGAAGAACGAATAAAATAATAAGAGGTTAAAGCCTAGTAAAATTATAAAGCATAATAGAAGAATGAATAAAATAATAAGAGGTTAAAACCTAGTAAAATTATAAAGCATAATACGAAGAAGGAATTAAAAAAAAAAAAAAAAGAGGTCGATATAAATATATACAAGTCGAACACGACACGCTAGTGTAGAGTATAAAACGAGAGGACACCACATGTTTTAGAAGCCCTTTAAATCCTCACATCTGTGACTGTGAGAGAAAATCTCTTTTATTTCTTCTTCATTACCTAACTTCCCACCGTCCAAACCCTAACCCTAGATCTCTCATTCCGCCGAATTGCTTCTCATCGCACCAGCCCCGCCGAATTGCTTCTTTTCTCATCGCATCAATCCTAATTTTGGACTGGTAATCTCAATTGATTTACACTTCTTTTTCTTAGTTATTACTATTTGCAATTGATTGAATTATTCTTCTTATTGTTTTCAATTAATTGATTAATTCTGTCAGAAAAATGGTGTCTGACGCAAGCAAAAAGAAGGCGGCACAGAAGAAGGCGGCGGCAGCAGCGAAGAGAGGTAACAAAGCCGCAGCAGCGTCCGCATCGGCGAAAGCGGCCTCTATTGGTCAAGGTGGTGCTGATCAGTTAGCTGATGAAGTTGACCAAATGCTTTTATCTGATCGTACTTGTACTGGAATTCTCTGTTCGCATCCTTTATCCAGAGATATTCGGGTATGGCCTGTCATCTTCCGGGTTTTAGATCTATTTATTCAAATTTATTCTATTTCATTGGCTTTGATGATTATGGTTTTATGCCGATTATTTCGTTGTTTTTAGATTCTGGGAAGTTATTCTATGATCGAAGCAATGTCAATTACGCAAGCTTATTGGATCTGTGTTCGGCGTTCTAATGCCGATTACTTCTCTGTCGTGTTTATTATGATATTGGATGATAGAAAAGTTTGGTTTTGTCAAAAAAGTCCATTAAGTAGGAGTATCTATCAATTATTAGATACACGTGGACCAAATTTGAGTGTGAAATAATCTAATTACTCATCAATTCTATTCTTAAAATAGGTTAAATCTGCAAAGAAAACACCATTGTTGCTCTGTGATTTTGCGACCATAATAGTACCTGTGGAACTGCTTTACCTTTTTTTCCGTCAATATGCTTACTCATATAGCAGGAGTGTGATTTGTTTGTATCGTGGTTAGTAGGGTTTTGTTTAGTAAATAATCGAAGAATTTCATGTTCGTTTGCTTTTCTTTATTTCTTCTGTGTTTTGATTCATTCTTTCCGGCTTTTATTTAAAATTTGGTAGCTGTTAATTTCTACTCATGTGGCATAATCGGACCTAAATTCTAAAGCTGGGTTCTTGATACTTATATTTTGTTTCTATCTATATGTTTCCAGCTCTGTTTCAGGTGTTAAGTGGTTCTCTGTTGTGCACTATGTTACACTTTGCTTAACTGCCGTGTCGCGTGTCGCGACACGTATCCGTGTCCGACATGACACGGCACGACACTTTGACACTTCACTTTAGACCACAAATAGGAAAATTCACCCAAAATAGCCTTGTCGGTGTGTCTGAGTAACACTGGTTGTGCATAATATGGGCCTTTATCGTAAAAGTAGTATTTACATCTACTTGTTTCATCTGTCGTGTTTTTTTCTACTAATTACCCCCTACGGAGAATCATCTTTGGGGCTGTGGCTGTATACATCTATTAAGACTTGTACTCTGACAATGTTTCAAATACTCTGTAAGCCTGTTTTACCATGCAAATTTAAAACCGGCTATTCATCCAGGTATAATACTAATATACTATACTTCTCTGTTTGTGTGGTTGGTGTTAAACATGTGTCTGGTAACTGGTGTGCGTGGTTTGTCATCTTGCTCTCTTGCTTCTATGTGTTTTCCTGCACATGACTTGGCATTTGCTAGTCCCGCATATAGCCTGTTCTTGTAAGCTGTGAATCTGTGATATACTTTAGATCAATGCTTACTTTCGCAAATTGTCTGGAAGATTTTATTTTTTTTGGTTAGTATTGCCTTTATCTTATTTGTAACTGAAGCAAGCCCTTGGTTTTGTATCGGTTTCTGATCTGTATATAATTAATTCACTTTCTTCATGCAGATAGAATCCTTATCCGTTACTTTTCACGGACATGATCTGGTACTTGATTCCTTATTGGAGCTTAATTATGGGAGGTTTGTTGTTCTTTTTAGACTCTAAAATTACATTTGCTGTAAAAAATTTCTGGAATTAGCCTTGCTGATGCCAATACTTGCACATGCAGACGTTATGGTTTGCTTGGGCTTAATGGTTGTGGGAAGTCCACCCTTCTGACTGCCATAGGACTGCGGGAGCTTCCAATTCCCGATCACATGGATATCTATCATTTGACCAGAGAGATCGAAGCCTCTGATATGTCTGCCCTTGATGCTGTAATATGCTGTGATGAAGAGAGGATGAAGTTAGAACAAGAAGCTGAAGCATTGGCAGCACAGGTATGCACTTTATATGTAGTAATGGTATTAGTTTTAGTTAGTTATCTATATGGTCCTTAAGAACGATCAATCTAATTTTTTGTTTGGCTTTAGGATGATGGTGGCGGTGACAGACTTGATCGTATATATGAGCGTTTGGATGCTATGGATGCTTCAACCGCAGAAAAGCGTGCTGCTGAAATTCTGAATGGTCTTGGTTTTAACAAGGAGATGCAAGCAAAGAAGACCAAGGATTTTTCTGGTGGTTGGAGAATGAGAATTGCACTAGCACGCTCCTTGTTTATGAACCCTACAATTCTGCTCTTGGATGAACCTACTAATCATCTTGGTAAAGTCATCTTTCTCTTATCACATCCAATTGGAGATCAACTTTTTTCCCTGAATCATGCTCACTCTCATTCCATTTTCTTCTCCGAGTTCCCTTTAATTTGATGCTCCCTATATCATAATAAATGTTAAGGAACCGACTCAGTACTTCTAAAAAAGGTGGTCGATGGCACATACTCCCTCCTCTTCATTGCAGGGTAAGTTGCATGAGATGGAAGTGAATAACCCAAAAGATGGAAGTAGAAAAAAATCAAAGACAGGATTAGAAAGTAAAAAAAGGAATTAAACAAAAGGAGGAATGCCTTTTTACACCCTTTGTTACGGTAGTCTAGGACGAGTCAAATGGTATATTTGGCCTGATGGTCGTGTCGGTGTGCTGTGTTGCTTTCAAAGTTATCTTGGTGTTGCTGTCAACATTTTCTATCTTTCCTCTGAGAACCTAACTGATTTTCTTTGTTTTTTCGTTTGCTTCGCTACAGATCTTGAAGCTTGTGTTTGGCTGGAGGAGAGTCTCAAGAAATTCAATCGTATTCTCGTTGTGGTGTCACACTCCCAAGATTTCTTGAATGGTGTCTGCACAAATATCATCCACATGCAAAGCAAGCAGTTGAAAATTTATACTGGTAACTTTGATCAGTATCTTCAAACCCGCGCTGAGCTTGAAGAAAATCAGATGAAACAGTATAAATGGGAGCAGGACCAAATAGCTAACATGAAAGAGTACATTGCCCGGTTCGGTCACGGTTCAGCTAAGTTAGCCAGGCAAGCTCAGAGCAAAGAGAAGACCCTTGCAAAGATGGAAAGGGGAGGATTGACCGAGAAGGTTGCCCGAGACCAAGTTCTGGTGTTCCGTTTCACAGATGTCGGAAAGCTTCCCCCTCCCGTCTTGCAGTTTGTGGAGGTGTCATTTGGCTATACGCCCGAGCATATTTTATACAGAAACCTCGACTTTGGTGTGGACCTTGACTCGAGGATCGCTCTGGTGGGTCCTAATGGGGCAGGAAAGAGTACACTTCTGAAGCTGATGACAGGAGAACTGGCCCCTACCGAAGGCACTGTGAGGCGGCACAACCACCTAAGGATCGCGCAATACCATCAACATCTTGCTGAAAAGCTCGACATGGAGGTGTCAGCGTTACAATATATGATGAGAGAGTACCCGGGGACAGAAGAAGAGAAAATGAGGGCAGCAATAGGAAGGTTTGGGCTGTCGGGCAAACCTCAGGTGATGCCCATGAAAAACTTATCCGATGGACAACGTAGCCGTGTTATATTTGCATGGTTGGCATATAGGCAGCCTCAAATGTTGTTGCTGGATGAGCCGACTAATCATTTGGATATTGAGACGATTGATTCATTGGCCGAGGCCTTGAACGAGTGGGACGGTGGTATGGTTCTTGTTAGCCACGACTTCAGGCTCATCAATCAGGTTGCACATGAGATCTGGGTGTGCGAAAATGAAACCGTATCGCGCTGGGGAGGTGATATCATTCAGTTCAAGGAGCATCTGAAGAAGAGAGCTGGATTATAAATTGAAGCCTAACAATTTTGATGGGTGTTCCCAGGTATCATGAAATTATGCAGTTATATTATTAGTGCTATCGCTCTTGGCGTGGCGCCTTTTTGAGCTCTCCACTTATTATTATTATCTGGGATTTGGCGAGACATTGAAGGCTAGAGGCCGGCTTAGGCCGGGCTTGGGCCCGCCGGTGAAGCGACTCTTTCCCTCATTGTTGAGAGGTGATATTTTGTTTTTGCTTTTTTTGCTATTGAACCTTTTTTCATAAGAGACCTGGTGGTTTGCTAGGAATATTGTCCTGTTTCTGTAACCGAGACGACTACTGACGATGATGAACCTGCATGTTTGAGATAATCACATTATTAATAGTATATTTTTCTAGCCTATAATTCATCATCAGCTACACCACACAGCCGTGGACAAATTGTCGATCTAGGTTGAAGGCGAGACCCATGACACCCGGTGAGACAAAATATGGAGATGCTAAATTACTATACCAATGAAGTGAAACTACGTACTCCCTACTATTCAGCCTATTCTTCCCTTTTTCCTTATTGACTATAATCACGTTTTCGTCTCTCTTTCCTGGATGTGCAAATTGGTCTTTTGGAATTTGGCGTAGTAAGTGAAGTGTGACGGTTCCGATTCTGGATTTCTGGATGTGCAAACAAATTCCTGCCTTCCTGGTGCGGAAACTTTCAATCTTAGCGGACTAGCAATTCTCAACATATGTTAGGCTAAAATGAATGAACAAGTGATTAACTAACCTCGTAAGGAGCTTTGAGTGTACTCGAGAGGATCCAAACACGCAACTCGTGAACACATCACACATGGCCACACAAACGACTTTTCCGGTGGCAATAATAAAGTCGAACCAATCAATTCCGGTGGCAATAATAAGGTCGAACCAATCAATTAAGTAATGGCGTATTCAAAATGGTCACTTATTAATGAATGAATATGTTCAATGTGGTTGAGAGATTTGAGCCGAAGGGGTTTATCTACATGGAATAAGTTCACCTCTATTTCATTCGTTTTTGTTTGGCTACAATTAGCTACATACTGCACAAATTCTTATTTGCAACGGGATTATCCGTCGCAAGCTTGTGACGGATACCGTTTCCTCTCACAAAATACTCACTTTTTCTCTTTCTCCAACACTATTCATGTGGTCCCCTTTCTCCACTAACTCATTTTCTATCCATTTTTTCTCGCAAAATATCCGTCATAAATGGTGACCTGTCGCAAGCAAGATTTGCTATACATACAGTTTTGTTAAGCTCACCTAATAATTTTTTTTACTATGATTTCATTCTCTTCAATTTAGCCCATTCAATTTAATTCAATTCAGCTTTACTTCATTTAATTCAAGTCAGCTCGTTTTATCGAAAAGAGTGAGACCTATTTCTAAAAGAGCATTGTATTTTTTTGGGCACTCGTAAAATATATATATGACATTTGGTTCATTTAGTTTGCAAGATCGCAAATTAAAGTAACATGGTAACTACGTTTGTGGTAACAACAAAAGCGTGGGTTGGATTATGTATGGACTACAGAACCTCAATGTCAACATCCTCTACTTGACACCTATAGGTAGCACGGACACTTCTCTTAATGAGCCGTATCGTGTCCGACACCGACACTCCAGGACACACGCCGAAACGTGTCCAACACTTAAACAGCCGTGTCCAACTTTCTACATTTATTTGGGCACGTGTCCGACACGTGTCCATGGTATTTGAGCCGTGTCCGTCGCGTGTCCACGATATTTGGTTATCATCTGCGGTGAATGATGTTCTTGAGATGAGAAATGCGTTATCGAAAGAGATCAATTAGAATATTGATTCGGATGAGGAACGAAAATAAATTTATTATAAGGGCAAGTTTTACATTCACTTATTTAAAATTAATATCAAATATTTTTACAAAAATAAAATCAAAAATTTATAACTATAAAATGTAATATTTTATTAAATTTAAATGCCGTGTCCCGTGTCCTAAATTTCATGGCATGCCGTGTCCCGTGTCCGTGTCCGTGTTTATTTCCGTGGTGTAAATTTTACATTCTAAGTTTAATTTATTTCGTAAACCATAATTTCTACGTAAACGATTATATTTATAACGTCAACTTTTATATATTATATACTCAAATTTAAATTTTATCTATAAACCAAAAACATTTCAAGCATTCCCCTTAAGCCACATCATCACATGCATGTTTTTTTTTTCTTTTGTTTTTAAAGTAAATGTGAGATCTATCGAAAAAATTGGAATAAATTGCTGAAAAGTGTCAGTGTTTAAGTTTTAAATGTAAATTTTTACGTTAATGTTTTTTACACGTAAATATTAGTGAATAACAACGAATAATGAATAATTTAAAACGTAAATAATTCAGCTCAAAGTTTTACTAATAAATTACAATACACAAAATGAGCTGTTAAAAAATCAGTCCAAATTTTTACTGCAATAATAAATTACAACAATAATTAAAATAAATTACGAAAAAAATTCATCAATTATAATACTAATAAGATAAAACAAAATTTTAAAAAAGAAGACAATAATACAAATTAGTTCTACAAACATACACAAATTATTATAAATTTTTTCGAAATATATCATTGCATAATTTTAAAATAATGACACGTGATCGAGTTAAATGGTACAAAAAAAAGTCATTTAGTTAAAATATACGATGAAAAAAAAAAAAACTCAACAAATTAATCTTTTAACATAGATACAAAATGAATCAAAGTATGACAGTAGATAACATAACAGACAAATAAGCAAGCATCATTAATTTGAAATTATGATGTAAAGTTAAATAAGAATTTGAACAAAACTAAAAGATAAGAGCATTATTTATAACTAACTAAAGATAAGAATTTTAACAAAGAAAAACAATTTATTTAAACAAATAGACGCGCAGAATATATAAATGTATTGACTCTTTGATGAAAAAAATGGCCAATAATTCGTAAATTTTGATATACTAAAGTATTGCTCGCAAAGTACAAAAAACTTTATCTCAGATGAACATTTGTCTTCCAAGACCAGTTCTAAATCAAAGAAAACTTGATGTGTCGATATTCAAAATTACAATCTGTGGAGGGTGTGATCTTTGATAATAATATGCTTTTGTCTAATATAACATCTAAAATTGTTTACAAGGAGTATTTTCGGTATGTAAATTTTTAAGATTACTTATATACTTTGTAACGGCTAATAACTAATATTTGAATTCTACTTATATCTAAAGTTGTTGAATTATAAATATCAATCATGTGCATTTATTAAACATCTTCAAAAATTACTTGACAATACTAGGTCAGAGTATTAGTTAATATATTTTTAAGAGAAAATTGTTAATTACAGCCTTATAAAAACCACTTTTTGAAAATTACAGCCTTATAATTTTTTTTTTAAAAAATTACATCCATAATATCACTTTTCTTTGGAAATTGCACCACGATGCCGTTTTCGGTCAATTTTATTAAAAATTGACCGATATACCCTTGCCTATTTCTTTACTTACCCATATTTTTTCATTTACCTCTTTCATCTTCCTCTAACATTTTCCCCAAATTATTCCTAAATCTTACCGAACATTTTGGATTTCTCTTAAAGTTATGTTTAATTTGTTGTTGTTGGTAGTGTTAATGCAAATCTGATATTTGTCACAATTTTCGTTTTTCAATTAATTTAATCGAATTTTAGGGTTTCAATTTGGGGAAAATTGAAGAACTCTAATTATTTTCAATTTGGGGAAAATTGAACAACCCTAATTATTTTCAATTGGGGAAATGATGAAGAACATTAATTATTTTGAGATACAATGGAAATCAATTTGTTGTTTTTCAATTGTTTGAATCGAATTTTAGGGTTTTAATTTGGCAAAAATTGAAGAATCCTAATTATTTTAAGTTGGGGAAAATTGAAGAACCCTAATTATTTTCAATTTGGGGAAAATTGATGATGAAGAACACTATTAATTTTAAGATATAATAGAAATAATAGAATTATAATTCAATTAAATTGAATAATCTAAAATTAGATTAGGTGAAATTGCTGAATAAATGAAGAATTATGGATAAATAGAGTTGTAATTTGGGATGTATAAGAGAATAGATAAGATGAAGGTAAGGGTATAAGGCTGTAATTTTCAAAAAGTGGTTTTTAAAAGGGTAATTAACAATTTCCTCTATTTTTAATATTAGTTTTTTTAAAACAACTCGTGCATTTTTTGCACGGGGATATACTTAATTTAATTTGAATCCTCAAAGCAAATTAAAAATAAACGAGAAAAAATAGGGCAGAGTAAAATGGTTAGCGTGAATGCTTGATAATTGATATAGCAAATCCGTAAATTATTTTTTCAATTAAATGCCCACATCAATTTAACCGACAAAGAAGGCCAAAAACCCTACAAAACCGAACCCAATTATTGAAAATCAAGGTATTACAATTCTGGAAGAAATTTGAAATCAGGTGATTGTATCTTCCCTTCTCTTCGTTTTTATATTTTTTTGGTAAGATTTTCAGATTACACCTTGAAACGAGGTAAAAATTGTTTATAGAGCGATAATTTTTTGGATACACGTATTATAATAGTTATAATACTCTCCCGTGCTTGCAATCCTATGGGCTATGTGGACCATTAGGAACAACAGGCTCTTCGAGGAGGAACATACAAACCCGGATGTTATTGTTATGGGGCTCACGCGAATGGTGGAGGATTTTATTACCTATAATACTGTTATAGTCGAACAGAATTTTCAGGGGGAAGCTCCGACGCCGGGACTGAGGGCATGGTCGGCTCCGAACGCTGGTGTCATAAAAATCAACACTGATGCTGCGATTTTCGAGGATAACACGGTGGGTCTCGGGGTGGTGGGCAGGGACGCTATTGGTGAGGTGGTTATGGTGGCGAGTAAGCGTTGCCAGGCGCGGTGGGCTGCGGAGATGGCAGAGGCGAAGGTTGTAAGTTACGGCCTGGAAGTGGCTGAAAGACTCGGGCTTCATAGTGTGGTCTTGGAGTCGGATTCTCTCAACGTAGTCCGTGCGGTGGATAGGCGGGAGCGATCTCGAAGTTTACTTAGGAGTCGTTTGGTTCGACGTGGGAAGATAAAATTCCCCGAAAGATAAAATTCATATGAACTTAAAAATCACGTGAATTAGGTAAATATTGTTTGGTTGAATGTAGGAACTTCAATTCATGCGGGAACTTCCAATTACCTAGATGGGGCTAGGTAAGCGACTTCCTACATAATGTAGGAATTAGAACTTCATAGGAACTTCTAATCCCCATGAATTGGGCAACCAAACAAGACTCAATTTTCCCACTTCCCATAATTTTCCAATTCCCGTGATTTTAAAAGGCAACCAAACAACCCCTTAGTCTGTGTGTGGATGAAGTCTGTGCTCTCATTCCCAAGTTTGATTTTCATGGCATTTTTCATGTAAGGCGAGTAGGGAACACCGTTGCTCACTCGGTTGCTAGATTGTGCTCGGCAGCCGGGGAAGAGTGTGTGCTTGTATCTGACTTTCCGTATTCCGTCACCAGTTTGGCGGAACTTGATTTAATATAATTCATCCCGTTTTCCTTTCAAAAAAAAAAAAAAAATACTCTCCCGTGCTGATTAATAGTTATCTTCTCATCAGTTTGCGTGCACGTTGACGTAACACCTACGAATTTTGCTGAGTAGAATTGGCTATGTTAGAATAAGTATACGCAGCTAGGTTGACGTTGTAGACTTGTAGCACGGTGGGAATATTTTCAAAATGGTTGATACCATCGATTTATAATTTATATACGTTTGCTTTATGCATGATATTTTACATGTTGACAAAAAAGCTTCTAATCGTCTAAGATAATTCAAAGTAACATTCCCGCGTGCTGAAATTTGAACAATACCTATGATGAGAAATGTTTATACATATCAATGGATTGGATTGGAGCGAGTAGACTGAGTAGTACCTACTTCGTATAACGGAGAACAGATACGCTTGTTCGCTTTCTTGAAAAATACAGTTTATTTGAATTGGTTTAAACTAGATTTTCAATTTGAAGTTAATGTTGGGTAATTGGTTGCTTTTGTCTTTACTAGTTGATATTGTCTGGTAGAAGTGATGAGTTTTAGAGGAGTTACAGCGGGTATGAAGCGACATCGACCTGGTTCAAATGCGAAGGAGTTAGCCCCAGACGAGAAGTCCACGTTTGAGCTAATTCGTAGCACGGACAATACGGGGATATGGCTATGGAATATTTAAGAGAGTTGAAGAGCATTCCAGTTGACAAGTGTGTTAAGTTCCTTAAAGGCAGGGGTTTGATCAAAGAGGTGCCTAATGTTAACGCCACAGGGCGGAACAAGAAGAAGCTCATGGCTACGGAGTTTGAGCCCTTGAGTGAATTGACTGGCGGTGCGTGGTATCAGGACGGAATGTTTGATTTTGATATGATCGAGAATTTAAGGAAGGTGGGTAAAAGTCTCATTAATAGACATAAGGCGATGACTGCTGACGGAATTTTGGATGCTATGAAGAAGTCGGGTGCTCTTCAGTTTGAGATGAAAATCGATCAGGTCAAGTAAATACTCGATACTTTGTGTTTGGAGAATTTGATTTTTAAAGTGAAGAGCAATGGGTTGGGGGATCTCGTTTCTTTTCCATTTGGTTCAGAATGTTATAAGCCTAGATTGAAGCAGAAGAAGACTAGTGGTTTGGCTTCGATACCTTTTGGCGCTTGCACTCGCGTTAACCAATATGATCCTAATGGCATTGTCTCCCCCGTAAGCTGTGAGTATTACACCAAATGGTTGGAGACCTTGGATTTTTGACGGTTGAGTTACTCCTCGTCACTAATTTTGTCTTACCCGTTTTTAGAGTCGTTTTACTATAAAATAAAAGTATAATAGCAGAAATATGGAGTATCTGATCTTGCAGTTTGAGCTGAAGATTGCTTCTCTTTTCGATGCTTGGTGGAATAAGTTCTTGTTTGCCCCATTACTTAATCTTTGAATTGCCTGAACCCTGAAACATTATGCTATACACAAACTCACAAAGTTTTGCTGTTAATTTCGCTGACATTTGAAACATGTAACATTGGACAATAGTTTATAGGGCAGTTATACGGTTCACATTTAAGATGACCTCAGAAAAATTAGTCGGAAGGTACACATTTAAAACTCGAATTAGTTGGCAAAAATAATGTTTTCTTGGCAAAAATATGTAAGCCATGTAATATTATTTTAATTAAATAATAGTAAAGATAGTTTTGAAAGAAAAAAAAATCATCGTAAATGGATTCAAAGTAGTAACTATATTAACAAAGTTATGTTTGAATTTCGGTAGTTCTCTATAAGAAGTTAATAACTCAACAGTTAAGCGTGACTAGGTGAAGTGCATGAGTATTGAATCCAAATAACAATCAAATGAATCGAGTTAACTAGCAAAACAAGAACAATTTTGACACGATTCAAATGTGAAAACATTTTAATTATAAATAAAAAATAATATTTTATATTTTGTTAATATTTTTTGTTTGCCACGGGAATTATTTTGGTCACGGGAATAACTTTTTTGTCACGGGAGTTATTAGCCACAAGTGAATTTGGGGCTAAAAAAATTAATTCTAGCCACGTTCTTGTTTTTTCCGTGCTATCTCTTAGCCACGGTCACTTGCGCCACGAAAGGTATTTCCGTGACAAAGTACTTCAACTACGGAAATTTAGTACTTGCGCCATGAATTTAGCCGTCGCCAAAGTTCTGAATTATAGTAGATGGTCAGATCATAATATCGTACTTAATCGTCAATTTTTCTTGTCGAGATAAACGGCTTTAAAAAAATCATCAAAAATGGACTCCGAGCGCAAAGTTTTGGCGATTTCAAGTTTTTTCGTACTTAATCGTCAATTTTTCTTGTCCCAATCTTTACGTTTAATTTATCTTTTAATTTTTTATCGCAAAAAATAACAAATTTAAAATTGTTATTATTTTTGTTATTAATTGTCATTTATATATGGTTCATTAGTTTATTTTTTTCGATACAATAATTAATTACTCCCTCCTATTCTGAATAACCGTCACATTTTGGGTTGAACACGGGAATTAAGGAATTCATTTGTTTAATGTAAAGTAATGTGTGGGGTGGGAAGATTGGAGAGAGGGAATGTATTATTGATTATTATTGTGAGTAGCGACGATTAAAATAAGTAGTGTTGTGGGGTAAGGTGGGGTATTATTGTGGCTTAGAGTGAATAAAATAAGTATAAACAATGTCCCAAAATAGAATATGTGACATTTTACGTGACTAGACGAAAACGGCAAATGTGACAGTTATTCAGAATAGGAGGGAGTATTATATAAGGGATTGACACATGATAAAAAAATAAGTAAGGAAATATTGTTGAGAATATATCATGATAAATTAGAGTTGAAATTCATATTTACCATAATAAGTGAAATAATCTTAAAAATATTTCCTTACTTAACCCATTAATATAAATCATCCCCTAGTCGATATCGAATAATACCTAATTTAATTCAAATACTCAAGGGTAAGTTAGGAATAAATGGGAAAAAAGAGGGTGGGTAACAGGTGGGAGGGGAGCGTTATATATCAAATCCCTACATTATTTTCACGATTAAAATGCGCGCAATTCAACCGGCAAGTAACATCAAAAACCTACAAAAGTTGAAGCAATTATTGAAAATCAAGGTTGTACATAGCTAACAGCAAGATAACTAAAATTCTGTATGCAAGAAATTTGAAATCAGGTGATTATATCTTCAATTCTCCTCGTTTTTAATATATTTTTTGGTAGTATTTTCAGATTATATGTTGAAATTAGATTAAAATTGTTTATCAAACGACAATTTTTTGGATACACGAGTTATAATACTCTCCCGCACCGATTAATAGATCTTCTCATTAGTTTACGTGCACGATGATATGATGCCTAAGAATTTTGCCGAGTAGAATTGGCTATGTGAGAATAAATACACGTCGTTATGTTGATATTCATACCAAGGTAGGAATATCGACAAAATGGTTGATACACTTTAATCGATTTATATATGTTTGCTTTATGCACGATATTTTACATTGTGACAAAACGGCGTGTACCCGTCTCCGATAACTCAAAATAACAATCCCGCTTGTCGAAATTTGAACAATACCTTTGATAAAAAATATTTATACATATCAATGGATTGGATTCGAGCGAGTAGTTGAGTAGTACCAAACCATTTTCAGCTGTCAGTGTTGACGTCTAATCATTTCGGTCTGGAATTCAACCACTATTCTCGATGCGGTGACGCGGTATTGAAGTCTAAGCAGTATTAGTTTAATAATTTATAATTAATTAATCAAATATTTATTATTTTAGGGATTTGAGAAAAAAATTGATATGAATTGATACGAATGGATATGAATTGATAATTTTACGAAAATAGGGATTTTTGTAGAACGTATTCATCTGAATTGATGTGAATTGATGTACATGTGTTAGAGATGAATTTATATTTTGATATTAGATAAAAAAAAATATTAGAGAGAGAGGTTAGAGAGGAAAAAAAAGGAAAATGAGCTAGAGGGATAAAATTGTTAACAATGTACTGTATTGAGTAATAGGTGTACTGCGAAAATCAGGACCCATAATTTATTAGATTATTATGAATTAAATTTTTTAATAGAAAAGTTTAAATAATTAAATGTTATTAATTAGTAAAGTTCAGAATATCAACAATTATAATCCATAAATTGATCTGCCGATACCCCTGATTAATTGGTTATAATTCTATTTGTAAACATTCGTTTTGGTCTAAGTGATCCCAGGTTTGAACCTTACTAACAATATTTTTTAAATTTTTAAAATTTACTCGTTTTTTTACAAAAAATTATTAATAAAACTAGACCTACCGAATTATAATTACATATTAACTAAAATAAAATTAATAAATACAAAAAGAAATCCGTATAATTGAATTAATTCGAAAAAAAACATAGAATATTTTATTACGTCAATATTAATTTCCAAAAAAAAAAAATTTAAAAGTATTAAATTCCAGAATATTAATTTTTTATTACTAACTAAAACGAATTTTTTTTAAAAAATCTTAATTTCCAGAATATTAATTCCGTAATATTAATTTTTATTACTAACTCAAACGTTTTTTTAAAAAAAATATTGATTTTTTAAATATTTTATTACGTAAAAAAATATTATTATTGTTTATTTACTAAATATATTTTATTACGTAAAAAATACTTTCTATTTTTCTATTTTTTTAATCTTTTATTAGGGTGTTACTGAAACTCGGTAACACGATGTATCGCCCTAACAGTTTCATTATAAATAGGGTTAGTTATTATAAAACCGCCTCCATAACCCATATTTAATTTGAATGCTTAGGAGCAAATTAAAAATAAATGAAAAATTAGAACGTAATAAATAAAACGGGAAACGTGATATACTAAATCCATACATTATTTTTCTCAATTAAAATACGCATGGCAATTCAAATTGCAAATAACAACGAAAACCCTACAAAAGTTAAAACTGAATTATTGAAAATTAAGATTGTACATTAAGAGCGATATAATTACAATTTTATATGCAAGAAATTTAAAATCAGCCGACTATTTTCCATTCTCTTTGTTTTTTTGTTGAGGTTTTTAAATTACATATTGAAACTAGATTAAAATTATTTATAAAGCGATAATTTTTTTGGATACACGAAATATTCTCTGTCCCGTTCAATAGTTATTTTTTATTAATATATTTGAAAAATAAGATTAAATTTAATTTGGAGAAAATAGTTTTGCTGACAAGGTAAAAAAATGAACTCGGAATAATTTGTCGGGGCGTACACATCGAAAACTCGAATTACTTGCAAAAATAATGTTTTCTTAGCACTTGCGCGGTTGTGCCACGAATTTAGTCGTGGGCCAAGTGCCCAATTATAGTCAGTTTCAGGACTATACCACCAGATGTACAATGCTATTGTACATCCGGGGTTATTTTAGTCATTTTCTTAATTATTTTTGAAAAAAAAGTCGGTAATCTCATTCTTCTCCACTACTTTTTTTTTTTTTTTTTTAATGTAACTTCTTCCCTATTTTTCTAACTGATCTTCATCCATCATTAGTAATTGATTTTTCTCATTAATTATTATATGCCATCTTTCAATTTATTTAATTATTATGTCAAGGTAATTTTTTATTTTTTTATTTTATAGTCCATATTCTTTTTTACATTAACTCGTAATCTTATATTAATAGCTCGTATTCTTATAATAATAGCTCGTATTCTTATATTAATAGCTCGTATTCTTATCTTAATAACTCTTTTTTTTTTATATTAATAATTCGTATTCTTATCTTAGTAACTCGTAGTTTTTTATATTAGCTCGTATTCTTTTAATATTAGCTCGTATTCTTTTAATATTAGCTCGTATTCTTAGGGTAATAACTTGCACGCTTTTGTGCTCGTATTTTTTTAGTTATTTGTGATTTTCTTAAACTCGCATTCTTTTTACATTAGCTCATATTCTTATATTAATAGCTCGTATTCTTATCTCAATATCTCGTATTCATATTTTATATTAGCTCGTATTCTTTTAATATTAGCTCGTATTCTTTTAATATTAGCTCGTATTATTAGGGTAATAGCTTGCATTCTTTTGTTCTCGTATTTTTTAAGTTTGTGATTTTCTTAAACTCGCATTTTTTTTACATTAGCTCATATTCTTATATTAATAGCTCGTATTCTTATCTTAATAGCTCGTATTCTTATATCAATAACTCATATTCTTATCTTAATAACTCATAATTTTTTTTATATTAGCTCGTATTCTTTTAATATTAGCTCGTATTCTTTTAATATTAGCTCGTATTCTTATTTTAATAACTCGTTATTTTTTATATTAGCTCGTATTCTTCTAATATTAGCTCGTATTCTTTTCTATTAGCTCGTATTCTTTTTACGTTAGATCATATTCTTATCGTAAATATTCATTTGTTAAGTGCTTTGGGTCAGAAAATTTACCCTAAATATATTCATTAGGGTTATGATTGGTGTATGTAAATATTCATTAGAGTTATTATTGATGTAAATATTTACCTCAAATTAGTATTGTGTGATGCGTTTTTCATTCCTGATGTCGATGCAAATTGCTTCTCGTTCAATGAAATATTATTCGATGCATTTTTCCGCCTTGTTGAACATACCCATCGCTGCCCTTCTGCCATCTTCGAATCAAATTTTTGTGGGAGAGAAATTTGTTGTGACTGTCGTCAAGAGAGAATTAAGAAAATGTTTACGTTGATTGATAATTAAATATTTGTTTTGTATTGGGCTCTAATAGAAAATTAAAAAATTATATATCAGGTGGGCCTGATGTACCATGCTTCTATACACCTGGGTGTAGGATCCTATTTGAGCATGTGAATTATAGTAGTGGTGTCAGGTGGATTACACGATTTTACCTAGATCATGTCATGTTATTCACTTGATACAACCGTGGCCAGAATGTATGTTCCACACGAACCGGGTAAAAATATCCGTTGTATTCTTCTAGTCGAAATAACTGATTTGAAAAAAATCATCGAAAACGAACTCTCGAGTGCAAAGTTACAGCCATTTCAAGTTTTTTCGTACTTAATCGTCAAATTTTTTTTGTCCCAATCTTTATGGTTAATTTAGCTTTTAGTTTTTTATCGCAAAAAATAACAATTTTAAAATTGTTGAATTTAGCTTTTAATTTTTTATCGCAAAAAATAACAACTTTAAAATTGTTGTTATTATTTTTGTTATTAATCGTCGTTTATAAATATGGTTCATTAGTTTAACTTTTTTGATACGATAATTAATTATTATAAAACCCGTCTTCGAACCCATATGCGGTAATACTAATTTAATTTGAATCCTCACGAGCAAATTAAAAATAAATGAGAAAAAATAGAGCGGGTAAAACGGTTAGCGGAAATGCTTGATAATTGATATAATAAATCCCTACATTATTTTTCAATTAAAATGCCCACAGCAATTTAACCGCCAAACCCTACAAAAACTGAAACCCCCGATTAAACTAAACCCCCAATTATTGAAAATCAAGGTATTACAATTCTGCAAGAAATTTGAAATCAGGTGATTATATCTTCCCTTCTCTTCGTTTTTATATTTCTTTTGGTAGGATTTCATATTACACTTTGAAACTAGGTTAAAATTGTTTATAGAGCGATAATTTTTTTGGATACACATATTATAATAGTTATAATACTCTCCTGTGCCGATTAATTGTTATCTTCTCATCAACGTAACACCTACGAATTTTGCTGAGTAGAATTGCCTATGTTAGAATAAATATACGCAGTTAGGTTGACGTGGTAGCAAGGTGGGAATATTTGCAAAATGGTTGATACCATCGATTTATAATTTATATACGTTTGCTTTATGCACATATTTTACATGGGGACAAAAAGGCGTGTACCCGTCTAAGATAATTCAAAATAACAATCCCACATGCTGAATTTGAACAATACCTATGGTGAGAAATATTTAGATGACGCTTGTTCGTTTTCTTGAAAAATACAGTTTATTTAAATTGGTTTAAACTAGATTTTCAGTTAATGTTGGGTAACTGGTTGCTTTTGTCTTTACTTGTTGATAGTGTCGGGTAAGAGTGATGAGTTTTAGAGGAGTTACAGCGGGTATGAAACAACAACGACCTAGTTCAAATGCGAAGGAGTTAGCCCTAGACGAGAAGTCCACGTTTGAGCTAATTCGTAGCACGGGCAATACGGGGATATGGCTATGGAATATTAAGAAAGAGTTGAAGAGCATTCCAGTTGACAAGTGTATTAAGTTCCTTAAAGGCAGGGGTTTGATCAAAGAGGTGCCTGATGTTAACGCCATAGGGCGGAACAAGAAGAAGCTCATGGCTACGGAGTTTGAGCCCTCAAGTGAATTGACTGGCGGTGTGTGGTATCAAGACGGAATGTTTGATTCTAATATGATCGAGAATTTAAGGAAGGTGTGTAAAAGTCTCATTAATAGACATAAGGTGATGACGGCTGACGAAATTTTGGATGCTATGAAGAAGTCGGGTGCTCTTCAGTTTGAGATTAAAATCGATCAGGTCAAGCAAATATTCGATACGTTGTGTTTGGAGAATGTGATTTTTAAAGTGAAGAGCAATGGGTTGGGGATCTCGTTTCTTTTCCATTTGGCTCAGAATGTTATAAGCCTAGATTGAAGCAGAAGAAGACTGGTGGTTTGGCTTCGATACCTTGTGGCGCTTGCACTCGCATTAACCAGTGTGATCCTAATGGCATTGTCTCCCCCGTAACCTGTGAGTATTACACCAAATGGTTGGAGACCTTGGATTTCTGACGGTTGAGTTACTCCTCGTCTAGACTAATTCTGTCTTACCCGCTTTTAGAGTCGTTTTACTTTACTATAAAATAAAAGTATAATAGCAGAAATATGGAGTATCTGATCTTGCGGTTTGGGCTGAGGATTGCTTCTCTTCGTTTTTATATCTCAATGACATGTACAAAACATGCAAGGCAAAATGTATTAAACCTGTTCATCTCAATTTAAATTCACAAAAACAATCCGGCAAAGCCGACCCCCTTCCCATGACAAAATCATCCTTATGGATAGTCCATAGAGCACTCCTTAGTTCCTTCCCCCGCAACCCTGCATAAGTCAATTCTGCAAACGCTTTCCGACTCAAAAACAAGGTTTTGTACATGCCTTTATAGGCTCGCATGGCTGCAACCATTTTGTCCATGTTCCCAAAGTATGTTGCTATATACGAGTCACTATTAATAGAAACGTAGTAATCTAAGGCAGCTTTTGTGTTACCATGCATGGCCCTAAAATCTTCGTCCTTAAGTAGGGTTGATTTTGTGGAAACATTTGGATAGATGGTTGTTAGTCCTTCAATCTCCATTAAACCATCTCCAGCTGCTAAATAAATATTTGTGTCTCTCGGGATTCCAAGTGATTGAAGGATAAAGGCCGTCTCCCGAGGAGTTAATGGGCACTTGCCCCGGTTTCTCCAAATACGGGCTGCTTCGCCAGTCCATGGGGTTCTCTCACCTCTTGCAGATTCAATGGCTTTCACGGATTCAGGTGAGATCCCTCTATACTCGCATTGGCTGTAAGCAACCATGTCGGGTTCAAATCGAAGGTGAAGGGCAAGAAATGGCTTGGGTATGGCTTGGAGTAGCTCGGTACTCTTCTTCTCTAAGGCTTTTGTAAGGCGTAGTGCTTTATAACATGCTTGGCAGAGAGCAGCTTTTGCATAGTGAGGATACCTGCAAGATAAGTAGACAATAAAATGTCAATTAGATGAGGAACTTTGTATTCGTTTGATGATGTCGAACATCCTGACACTGTCACATATGCCTGTTACATTGTTTATCACTACATCTTAACAGAGGCGGATCCTGAAAAATTAGTTTTAGTGTCTTGTTGAAAAGCTGCAAGTCATCATACAAACGCGATAGATTTAACATTTTCTCAACAGGAATGTTGGGCAAAATGCCCAAGAAGTTGCATTTTACAGGTGTCTAAAATTCCCATGTATTTCTACATGGATACACCAATGCATCTCAATCTTTCCTTCAGAAAGAAAAGCATTATAGATTTATACTGGTCGATTTCGTTTTCATTGAAAGGGGAGGGGGTCAGCTTCGCTGATTTTTGTTTTCATATTCATTTTTTACTTTCAGTACGTATGTTAGCAGCTCGCCTCCTTCTTCAATGGTTGTCGTCTTGTCGAGTTCAAACCTTGCAAACTGTTGGCTTTCCCAAGTTTTCCAATTTCTCTTTTATCTTCATACATGAAGCTTAATTAGAATGTTGAATGGCAGCAACTTGCAAACTTGCAAGCTACGCTATGTAAATAGCACAATTTCCAATCAAGGTTTGTCCTAATCCAAATAAGAACAGTGTTCCCGAAAAGCGTCAATCTAAATGATGCAGTAATATCAGGCCCAATAGGTAGTCATCGAGTTTAGAGCCATTTTAGGAGCAGTGTTTCTCCTATGCCATTTCCTAAGCAATTGGAAACAAAGAAGATTGAATAATAAAAGTACCTGTCTCTTCTTTGGCTCATTTGCGGTGTGAATGAAATATATCTATGTTTTAGCAGTAAAGGAAGAACTGATTCAATGTAATCAAACTGGCCTTTGCGCTTCCTACAGTCAACTTGAAAAGGCTCTTTCGAGGCAATCTCTCGAGGCAGATCCTTAACAACGTGAACAAAGCCATCCATTTGTTGACTGAAGTAGTCAACATCAAACACATCTGCAAAACCACTGAGGCATACAAACTGTCAATCCGATCATGTCCTACAAATTTGAGGGAACAATATGATATTGCACTTCCTAACAATGTGGGACAAATGACCACTCGAGCACACATATCCAAATCTCGGATTCAATTTGGCTTGAATTTTTACAAGGGTGCCGGGACCACGGGACCCATTCACAAAATAAAATAAATACAAATTTGAATAGTATTTCAAAATGAATCAGCCAAATGTTTGAGAAATAAGGCGTAAAATCATTAAATAGCCTACTAAATGTTTCCTACATACATAAGTCTCCTTCAGTTCCACTAGTAAGGTTCTACTTTTCTCGTGTGCAACTCCCCTTGGTAATTCTAAGAGAAATGACACATTAGTAAAGACTGGATACGGACGCACATAGCAGACAACAAGAGCTTGCTTGAATTAGGGGTATAATATTGGTTGATCAACATTGACATGATGTCAAAGACGGAATTGGAGATGAACAGCTAGCAGAAGTTTTAGGTACCCATCTTAAAGAGGTGGTTAGCATCTCAGCTCAAATGAATATTGTATCATGACCTTGTTAGAAGTTTTAGGTGATACCACTAGTGGCTAGACTTGTCGTGAGTCTCCAAATTAATAATTTTATCCACTACGAACTCTAACAATAGCGAGGGTAAGTACGGGTCAATCCCACAAGGAAGGTCTATGTTTAATGTGTGTTTGTGTAAATAATTCTAATGTAACCAATTGGGGGGGTGTTTGAGGTTTTAAATCTAAATCTAACAAAGCAAAATATTAAAATTCGAGCAAATGAAATTATAAAAAGAAGTCTTGGGTCTTACAATTTCCACAAATGATATAGGTTTGATCATTGACACTTTTAGACTCTATTTACTCTTGAATACTTTGTTGTGAAAACATGATTTTCTACTTCTCCTTATTTTTAGTTGTTCACTGCGAAAAGCGCACATAAACAACCCTTATGGTGATGACAATCTAGTCCAAGCGTATCTAAATTTAATCATGCCATAGGTTATAACTAGAGAAGCCAACAAAGAAGAACAAATGCATACACAAGCGGTTCTACACTTTAATTCATATGATTATTATTCTCCTACAATTCAACAACGATGAAAAGCATACAATTGATGAACAATAGTTGCTACTAATGTCTAGGTAATTGAACAAAAGATTCAAATTCCTAAACTAGCAATAGATTATAGATAATATAAACTAGGTGATCAAACTAGTAAAAACTATCGATAATCGTAATAATTAATTGAGAATAAAAATCAATATTCAAGAGATAAAAATATAGAGTAAAGAGTCTTACAAAACACTAATTCATTTGCTTCAATTGCTTGATCCAAGACGAATAAATTACTCTTCCATACAAATAAAACTAACTAAAATAAACTATGGAAATTATATTCTAATGATTAAAAGGTAGAGAAAATATCTATATGAGAAGTGTGTAAGAAGTAGTGTGTAGAAGAAGTGTCAACAACATCTTCTTATATAGGTCTTCAAAGGACAACTCCTTAATGTCTCTTAAATCATAGGTATTATTACCAAAATAAATGAGAATTAAGGAGTTGTTAAAATTGCATTAAGTCTCATGTTGTGTCATAAAATAGTATTGGAATCCAATGTTGTGTCATAAAATATGAGTTGAATGCATGAAATCCATGGAATCCAATGTTCATTTTGATGTTCACTTGTTTGGACCATAGTAATTGGATCTTGACTTGCTTCAAAAACCATATTGTATCACATCTTTAGCCCAACAACAACCTCTAAAGAAGCCTACTCCATTCACCAATCCAATTATCCCATAAAAACATGCAAATCCATCATCAACCCAATATCAAAGACATGTGCACTAAAATCCAATAAAATATTTCTCAATCCATCAATTAATCATCAAAATAACCTTTATTAAACTCTACTAAACTAGACTAATCAACTAGCTAGGGTGAATTAACTAAACAGAAGGCCGCAAAAGTGTACACCAGTACGCAAACAGAACAATCTTAAGGGAATAGATTTACCTTGATTCATTCCAATAGGCTGCAACCTCAAATTTAGGAAGCACAAGAGTGGCATTAAGCAAACGCGCAATGCCGACACCATCACAGAACTGCACTCAACATGAACAGAAGAAAATCAATCCAGTAAGAAAGTTTGAGCTTGCTTCATACTAATGCAAACACTGAATACAGAAAAGAAATGAAAGCATCACTCACATCTCTCCTCATTTGATTGAGGCCGCCATAACAATCCACACGTATATATCCATTGGTCTTTGCAGGTAGCTCTACAACATATCGCCGTACAAGGTTCACAAATCAAAGTCAATTCATTGCTAATTTGCTATACTCAGAAACTAAATCACGTCAACCCACCCAAACTAGACCCAAAACACCAAACATGTATGATAATCAGTGGCTGATAAATGCTTACCGACTAATTTTTCCTGAAGCCACCATTTGCAAGGTCTCCACTCCGCAAGACGTTGCAAGCTCCATATATCAACTCTAACACTGAAATTCTTAAAAAGTTATCTAGTTGAGCACTTGAGTCTAAAAACAAGGAAAAGAAATCTACACCCTATGGGATGATCTGCCCCCTCCTCTCACAAAAATCTCAGCAAAACGCTTATTTTGCCCTTCATCACATCCATGTAATGAGGCGCAAGGCCAACGCACGATACAGGAGGAAGACCTCTTTGGCGGTGAAAGGAAGCGGAGAAGGTAGATAGCATCGCTCATACAAATAATTCCTTCATTCTAAAACTACTGACCCCAAGTACACTAATTAAGTTCAACCATTTTCTCCATTAATCCCATAACTTCACTTCAACACCTTCACTTTAACCCTAGGGCCAAATTTTCCGACATAATCCCACTCAGTCCATGAATTAATTTCGGTATAAAAGCATGATAAACCCAGAAACACCCAGCTTATTCAAAGCGCTCACAAGGGGAAAAAAGGGTTGGAAAAACTAGTTGGAATACGAGGGGCTAGCAGGAGCATTCGCCTCAGCTGGGCAACGAAAATTTTGATATAGCAAGTTAAAATCCCCAATTCCGAGAGATTTTTCGAACCCCGTAACTCAAAATCCTAATTCCACCACTGTCTTCAGCAACATATTCAATGCACATTTCACAGTGACAGTAAGCAATTGTCCATATAATCGAATAATAACATAAAACTGAAAGATTGAAACTTTAAAGTAAATACAGAAAAATGAAGAAAACCCAAAAGCTAAAATACAGAAAGAAGAAGTAAAAAAAGAAAAGTTACCCAGGTAAATCGGAAGTAACTGAAAGCTGAGAGAAGAGAGAAGAAGGGGACAAGAAAACCAAAGCAAGGGCAAGGAAGAGAAATAGGAGAATAATGCTGCAAATTGGCTTCAGAAATATGTTCATTATTTGATTTGCAGGTTTCATTGCTGTGATTAATTTGGATGATCAATATTCAATAATTGTTGGTTTAATTTGTTGCGACGAATCCGGCGACGGACTATAAGTGAAGCTCAACATAGATTTGGTGGCGGCGGACGGCGGACGGCGGTGGTGGCCGAGGTGACGGATTTGTGACGAGAGAGATGGAAATCAGTGATGAGTAAAGAACGTTTTTTTTTTTTTTTTTTTTTTCCTTTTTCCTTTCCAAATGAGTGCCCCAGCCCCCAGGTCGCGAAAATTGAACCGTAATTTCATGTTTAGACTAGGAGAGTTTCTATGCTTGAGCTAAGGCGCTAAGCAAATAATATTGAATAACGAACAATTGATGACCCTTCGGTATAATCTACAAATTGAAAAACTAATAATTATAAACAATTGTTACAATTCGGACACTCTGACACATTTTCGTGTCTTATCTTGTGCTTTTTTTATCCTTATTTCGTTTTAGTGTCCTATTTTGTGTCCCATTACTTTAATATTCTGACACCTCATCCTTAGATAATACGGAGTAGTAGATATCATACATGTACTATTTAGATTTAAAATTGAAATACAATCTCTAATATATTTATCATTGATTCGATCTCTACTTAAATTTCGGATGGCATCTTGAACTTGCCCCTCCGTTGGTTGGAGCGAGTGTATGTGCTTTATAATAAGACGGGTAGGGCGGTAGGCTGTTAAGGGCTTATAAATCCGTTCCAATAAGTCGACTTTAAAATTTAAATTTAAATAATTTAGCCCGATAAATAAAGAATTAACTGACTTTCAATGACGATTTGACGACTTTAAATCTTCTTCAATGAAGTGTTTACTCTTTAATCTTGACTATACTATTTGGGTATATTACGCCGGGACGTAAAAATGATTGATTTGATGGAGGAAGGTTGCTTGACTAGAACTCCTTTGACTATCTGATTGAGAAAAGGTATTTAGACCCGATTTTTTTCACAATTTAACTCCGTGATGAAATAAGATTTAAAGTGTTTCGATGTCTTGATCCTTAAAGAAGACGGTTTAATCTTCTAATTTAAAGTGGTATAATCAAGGGCTCCTCCAATTGATATTCACAAGGAGTCATTCTTCGGATATCGGATAATTTGAAGTACAATTAAAACTCCATACCTGTAATTCTATAATCACGAGTTCATCGAATTCCTGACAACCGTGCAACATCGTGCAATCAGCCATTCAACATGCAAGTAACTAACAAATTCTCAACAGTTCTTACAAAAATCATTAACCCGAACAAAATCATCATTTATCCCTCACAAGCTTATGATGGGTCGGGTTGCTTCCACTTGTGTAGATAAGACAAGTATAGCAAATCACAAAGTGTTGGTCTTTTCCTACTCACATGGATAATATTTGACCCGTCACAAATTTATGTTACAACTTTACTGCATTTTTTGCAGCATACTTAGATACAACTCATACAATGCTAATCTCATATACAAAGAACAACACCTATATTGATATCAGGAGTTATGGAATCCCATAAACCTGATGTGTTACTCTACAGATCAGAGAGGAAGATATACACAATGATCATGATTCATGAGTAAATTATAGACCGAGTCGAAGGTTAGTCGATTGTATTGTTCCAACGAATGCGGAGCAGTGGTCTAAGACTCTAGGTTACAGACACAAGAGAGAATAGAAGGCCAATGGGATGAAGGCATTGTCTAGTTGTGCTGTATAAGCCTCCAACAACCCACTTACTATTACTGCTACTATAAGTGAGCTCCAGTTCTGCACAATTTCATAAATATATTTCATCAATGTAATTCTCATTTCACATAAATCGGTGACGCTTGTATAGGGTGGTCTCATACTCTCACATGTGAGGTAAACCCAAATCCTTACATATTCCACATTTAATGATTGTGAGTCTTGTATGAGGCGTGAGCGTGACACGACCCAAATACTTGTAATTCATTTTATTACATGATTGGTCTCTCCTGTAGGAATGTATCATATATGTTTTTGTGTCCACATGCAGGGGTAATGCGTTGGTCGCACATGTAATAACCGCCTCACACGAGTTTTTTGTGCACATAAATCCAATGCAGGGACATGTTACAAGTATGTAACATTACAAAATACCTGTATATATCCGGTAGATGCCAGAAGCGGTAGGAGGAAAGAGCATGCTGCCATGACGGAAGTGATGCCTGCAGCTGTGCCTTCGATGGTTTTCTCTGACCACACAAAGCAGAGACAAGTAAAAGGTTTAGAGATTTGAGTATCCAAATGAAACGTTAATCCAACAGATAAATGCTGCTGTATATACTATAAAGTGACTTACTGCCTGTCTTGCTCCACCTTAGTACACCATACTTGTGGCCAACCATGGACGCCTATTTAGATAGAAAATAGGCACTAAATATCAAACGCCGTGACATGCAATAGTTCCATTAACTCCAAACAAAGGAACAAAGAGAGGGAGAATAAACCCATAAATGAACTAAGGAAAAAAAGTTCTTGACTTGTAATCGTCGCTTTCTTGCTCAGCCACAAAGTTTGCGGATAAATCAATATGAAAAGGCATATTGTAGATAGTTCCTACCAACTATACAAAAGATATAAAATGAATCCATCATACAACAACACAACATTACCCCGGGTGTCTCAATGACTCCCGCAAATTGAGAGGTAGGGGGGTTGGATGTACGCAGCCTTCCTCTTGTGTAAGCAACACAAAGAGGCTATTTCCGAATGACCCAATATGAAAATTGCGTCAAGAACCGCATCTAAGGACTTGCTAATCACTGGAGAGAAGCGCAACCACTTTAGTGAGTCATTTTAATTTATTCCATCATAATCCAGAACCAAAGAGTAATGAGTCTTTGGCTCCATTGGAAATATGGGAATAAATTCAACTCCAAGTCGTACATCAAAGAATCAGGCAATCAAACTGTAAGTACTCCGCAATTACGTCTTTATTGCTTTGAGTGGTAGCCTAGTTAGATCTATTCAGTGATATGAACAGCAGCATTGACAAATGCTTATTGAACCAGAACTAACCATTGTATCTCCAATTCCGAGGCTCAAAATTCCAGCAAATGGTGCAAGCGGTCGGTCATTAAAACCTGATGACATCCACATGGGCAAAGCACATCCCAACAAAAGAGAGAAGTGGCTGAAAGAGAACAAACTAGGATATCAGTGACTGCTACTGCCTAGCATATGAAGTATCCTACATCTGTCACGCATAAGAAGTCTTACCTAACAACAAGAAGATCAGAGTCACGATGGTCAGTAAAAGCGTTCATAAAACCATGGATCATCTCCCCCAAAGGCCAAATTCTCCATATCTGTTCCAGACAAATGGAGATTAGGAAGTGAACTAATAATTATGATATAGCTAAAATCAAGTGAAGGAGACTAAGAAGTAGATAAAGACTCTGCGCATACACAGATGCTTATATAGAAAGGTTACTAAATAACACAGGTGGTATTGTAGTATTCTTCTGTGGATGTAAAACTATAATTGGTGCCATTTGCTAAAGTTATTTAATTTGTATGGCAGTGTATTTTCTCAAGAACTCTTTTAAGTATGTCCTTTATCCATGCACAATCTTAGTATCTCCTTTAACATGGTCATCACGAATTATTCGCGCACCATATCAGGTCAAATGCACATTATAAATCAATCATATCGGCCATTTTTTTCCTATTTTCAGTTCATCCAATACATATCAGGATATTTCATATGTTCGATACTGATACATCTTGAGCGATACCAGACATATCGGCCGAGATTTTAAACCATGGTAGACACCATAATTTTGAAATGTATTATGATGTTTTCATGTATTCAGATGTCTCTAGATATAACTAAATATTATCGTAAAATATGAAAAGATAATATTTTTGATATAGAGATTATTTTTATAATCTTACCCTCTAAGCCATCCGCAACAACAAATACATGCTTTAATAGGCCCCATAACCTCCCTATGACAAGTCGACAAGACAAGTACTATCCAATCCCCAAATCCCTTAGAGATAAAATCAAGATAACTATGAATGTTGTAACCATCAATCTTCTTTCAATTATCAATATAATTTTTGCTCCATATTATTTTTGTTCAACATCATTTCTTATCGGTTTAAGATTTTCATGGGTTGCCTAATCAGTTATTGGTTTGGCCTCCAATGTTCACCAATTTTTTAGGGGAAACTCTCGTGCTAACTTCTACCAGCTTTAGGAAGAAGTATTAATCATCACTATTTATAGAAGATACAAAAGCAATGAAGTATAAGTAGAACTTACACGAATAATTTCCAAAACTAAGAAAACTGCTAATGCAGCACCAAAAGCAAGATTCAGAAAATTTGGCTGCAAAAAAGATGAAGAAAGCAATCATTAGGCATAAGCTTATATATTTCACAGACAATAGATATTTTTGAAATGGAAAACTGGATACCTGAAGAATAAGGGCTGGAACAAACATAGCAACAGCCATCAAATGATAATATTTTCGCAGGAGGATCCTTTCTACCTTACTACCTTTGGAAATGTCGTAAAATCGATGAACTGAGACACAAATGACACCCACCCAGTACATGCACAGAGATAGTCTCTTGAATGGTTCAGAGAAAACAAATGAAAGGACCCTGCTCAAGAGATAAATAGAGTCAAGATATACTCTCCATATCAATAGTTGGGTACACAAAGTTGCTCAACATTTTAGTCGAGGAAAATTCCTTCACAGAATATAGAAATAAGCTGAAGCATATCACTTTCAGAAACAGCTCTATTTAAACCTACTCCCTCACACTCTCACAGTCGCAGTAATTCCAAATATGTGCCTTGCTACTAATAAAGCTGCTAAGAACAGAAATTGACAGCTGGTATGCAGCTGTAAATGTAAACACAACTTGTAGTTTTGTACATCCCCTACTCTTCCTAGCTCTTACATGACATTTAAGCTTTATCTTATTCACCACATAAGGCAATCAAAACTACGGCCCATATCGGGCCAAGTTGGCCGGAACATGTTATAAGTCAGTCGTCTTGATTCTTGACTGATGTTTTCCTATTTTTAATTTATTCAATACATCTCAGACATCTCAACCTCGGTGGCCAGTCATACATCCCCGGCGATACAAGGCGTATCGGCCGAGATTATAAACATGGTTAGACTCTGCATGACTAAAGGACACTGTTCTAAAATGAAAATGAGGATAAAAGTGCGCGGACACATTTACAAAGCAAAAATACGCTTCTACACTAGAAATATTTCAATATTTTAAAGTATAACGGGAAGAAATAGACTCAAAGTCATTCAAGTATATGACGTACTAAATGCTATGTGCTCTCTTCCTCTATTTTTGTGATGCAAGCCATACTAGCTTAGCTCTTTTAGGAGAAGTGTCAGACTAATAAGTGTCTGGTATAAAATCCATACCCATACCCAAATTCAAGATATGCCATGTCAGTACAATCCTAGAAGCAAAGAGCCGAAGTAACATCGCTTAAGATGCAACTGTAAGTCAGGGTCCTACTATGTAAGACAACATTCCCTTGTCATCTCTTAGCCAAGAAGAATACATAACCTACACGAGAAACAATATGCAGAAAATGGTGGCTAAAGCACAATATTCATATTTTTCATTTGACCTTCTCGTTTAATGATTTTGGATAATTATAGATCTATGAAGACATTATCAAAATTGAAGAAAGTGTGGAGAACAAAGAACACAATGCAGAAGTATGTGGCCTTACCAGAGCAAAGGATGCACTTGAAAATCATGAACAAATTGCGCCCACAAGGGAATAGCTGCAGTTGAGCTAATAACCAGCAGTGTAAAGAACAAAATGGATTTCCCACTCTCACTCTGAATCCTTAAGCCTGATCCGGTGTAGTGATCGACAACTTGGAGACAAAATCTCAAAATCAAAGGGAAGAGTAGAAGGCCAAGCAAATAAACCTGCAATAAGGGATGACATAAAGTTTGTGAGAATGCTATATCTACTGTTTGTGTAGACATAAAAACCTAACAAACTCAATCAAACAAAGAAGGGGAAGTAATCTACCTGAATGATGGTGCTTATCTCACTTCTTTTTATGATGTATTGCACAGAAACCGCATCTGATGATATGAAATGGTGCATTATCTGCTCAGTACATGACATTGCCTTTAATTATAATTGATGGATAGAAAATAAGAAGAAAACCCCAAGTGCAATTACAAGTTTAAGGTAGAAACCTTCATCAATGTCGACCTAAGCATGTCTCCAGCATATGTAGTAAGACCAACTGTCACCAAAAGGCCCTCTCCTATAACAAGGAAAGAAAAACTGAAACATGCATTTAGTAGGGTAACCGATAGAGAGTACATGATCTACGATATCATAAACCTCCATATCAAACAGCTCTTGCTGATTGACAGTGATTTGATACATTGGAAATAGCAAGCGCCATTTAGAATCATGGAGTTGAGAAGAAAGAAAAACTAGTGTAAGAGGTCCAAAATATTCTAATTGTATAAAGTCTCTTATTGCGAATTTAAACATACTGGTGAGCCAACCGAATTTCCGAGTATCTTCTATTTCTCTGAAATTCTGACTGATTTTTTCACAACATTTTTTATCAGAATATTTGTTAGACCTGTTAAACGAGTCTGGTCATACGAGACGGGTCAAATACGGGTTGGGAGTCGGGTTAGGGTTGAGTAAAAAATAGTCTTTTGACGCCTTAATTTTTTAAATCAAAAAAATATTTTTTAGAATATTAAATCCATTTAATATTTTAATCTTGATCTTTGCTTACAGTTATTATATTGAAATAATTATAGCAATTATATTAATATTAAATCCATTTAATATATTAATATGTCTGGACAGATGGGTTGCGGGTCAAGATTTTCAGTCTTGAGCCCGGAAAAAAGGGTCTGTCGGGTTGGGTTTGAGGACCAATCAATAAATGTCTCGCAAAGTACACTCTATCGTCTTTATCTCAATAAATGAGGCAAAAAAAAGGAGGAACAAAAACCAGTAAAGCGTATACCTATAGAAGCACATGACGGGAAACTATAGAAAATGTGCTGAATCAACTTCATGGCAGCTGCTCCATGGCCCAGCATCCAAAAAACTAACATTACCAGGTGCAACCCTGAAAAAAAATACGAAAGAACCAATCATACAAAAATCTAAAGTTTGGTAAGAATCAAAAGGGACCTATGTCAAAAATACGAAAGAAACAGCAAACTATGCTAATTTTGCATCATTGCATCAGAAGGGCACAATATTTGTACTTGTATCAAACGTACCAGAATAAGAATCATCGAGTTGAAGAACTATGTAACCTAGAGCCGTCAACATTGCGCTAGCAAAGCCAAGCTTCACTACAAGATTGCTGCGGCGTAATTGCTGAACAAAATGGCCGACAAACAGGAGCACGCTGAAACAGCTCATATATGCAGCCCAATAGAGCAACCTTTCATACTGAAAATCTGCACATTGTCGAAATCTTTGTTCATTGAAAACAGAGCCAAGGAGTAATACATAATTGAAACTCATAAGTCATAATCACCCATATATAAGACACTACTTCCCTTTGAAAAGTAATTGCCTAAGTTCTACTTGGAATATCTCAAAATAATAGGCCAGACCATGGTATTAAATCGATCCCAGAGCAGCAGATAACGGCTGCTTTGTAAGGTTTGAAGATTACTGCAACCACATTTTGAGGCAGCCTCATTTGTGGTGTGGTGATAACGATTGGATAGAACAATCGACTCGGCGATCTAGACAAAATAATAGTGATATACTGTATAGTACTCATCTACAATATACCATGCTTTATTCACACATTCTCTTAAAAAGAGATCTAGTTAAATAAGACCTTTTTTGGGGACGGGGATACATTAAGTTCACGGGCTAACACTAAACCCTACAAACAGAAATTATAACTAGTGTACTTGTACACCCTCATCTAACTTATTAGGAGGAATGGTTTATAGGTGGGCCCAAGGAAATGCTGATTGTCTGTTAAAAGGTCCCAGCCTCAAGGTATTGGCAATACACTTACTATATAGACGTGAAATCCACGGTTACATTGTGAAGAATGTTGGGACTCTTGGAATTTTTCCATAGATAGATTTCAAGTTGAGACTCAAGCCTTAAGTTAGCGATTCTCATGCCTTGGAGTGTTGACTGGATAATGCTCTGTCAGAGTTGTTTCTCTGCAAACTCTTCACAAGAGCAATTGAGGAATTTGGGATTCAACTATAGTCAAACATCCTCATTGCCTACCTCTATCAGACATTAATCATCTTGGTCTCAGCTATATAATCGAGCATTAAGAAAAGTCTAAAAGGAAAATAACTTTCCCTTCCAGCTAAGTGAAACAATTGAATTTGTCAAACTGGTTCCTAATCACGCATCCTAATTGCTTATTATTTAGATTGATAAAATTTATAAGTCCTTTATCATTAAAATAATGCCAAAATAAAATATAAATATGAAGAATGATTTCTATTTTCCACATCTTTTACTAGTAAGTCCTATAACTCCTAGCATTGTTCAATAAACAACTAATGGTAGACAACCAAATACTCCCTCCACACAATCGTTTTCACCCCATTCCTCTAATATATGTGAGGAGTATTTTATTGAAATGAGGTGAAAATGAGTGTGTGGAGGGAGTAGCCTATACGGTGCTTATATGGCAAAGTTGTTACAATAGCTTATTGATCAACTTCTTGGGACAGCTGTGTTCGAAATTATTTCATAACTTAGCAGACTGCAGCAAACATTTTTTTACAAGTATTCACAGAAAGCTGTTAACAACAACCAACATTACCCTAGTGCCTCGCCTGCCTAAGGTAAGGGGAATTGGCTATATGCAATCTTAACTCTTTGTTAACAGCACAAATAAGTTCTTACTGAATGAAGCCATAATGAATAGATCATCGGTATTTTAAAAACATAAAAATGTATGCTTTGAGGGCATTGTGTGCTGAATTCGGCAATAAGCTTGGTTCATTAAGCAGAGAGTAAGTCTGTTGTAAAACAGATTTACGAAAAAACATTGTAAAACCATTAATAAAGTACTTGAATTCCCTCACTAGCCAATCATGGTAGTTAGTGGAATTGGGGGTAATTATGTAAATTAACTACCGGTTTTACCATAACTTTGTGTGCAACGGATGTATACAAGTACTTTTTTCGGTGACGAGAGAACCCGCACCCGCTACCTTGAATGCGCACTGGGTACCCTACCCTCGGGTATATGTGATACTAAGGATAATGTAGGAGCGTTTTACACATAACTCCTTATTGTATGATTCATCGGTTACATGCGAAAAAGGTTATACCTGTTGCCGCAACTTGACCCAATACCAATCCTCTAGAGAGCTGAATTAACTTAGAAAGCATCAAAGCAGGCAATGTAACTGCTCCAAGCAATGTTCCGGACGACGCACCAGGCCTACACCACCAATTCAATCATAATTACAACATTCAGTAGTGTTCAGCATATTCACTACATTTCCGCATCAAATTGAATAAAATCCAGATTTCTACAATCTAAACCCTAGAAACGCTGAGTACAACGAAATTAGCAGCTAGAAATCACAATTTAAAAAACAATTAAAAATAGAAATAACCTGGTGCGGAAAGTGATTAAAGAAGGAGAATTCTCAAGATTGATCTCAACAAAAAGAGCGACGACAGCAAGGAAAGAAAGCGCAATTGATTCGAAGAAGAGAGAAGTAAAAGGGGTAGAGTAAAGAATACGTGTGAGAAGGAAGAAAACGACGGCTCTCTCGCCGTTAAGGAGAGAGAAAAGAGACGCCATTGTTGAAGAAGAATTGAGAATCATGAAGGTATCATGTGCAGATTTTGGTGTGGATATTGTTTTGCGCGCGCAGAATTGGGGGAATTTGGTTAGGAGAAGGGTGTAGTTGGTTGGAAATTGATGACATTGGTGGCTGGATCTTTACTGTATCAAACATTCAAATCCGTGTTTTGGTGACTTGTTGCTACCTGGTTTTCAAGTCTGTTAACGACGTCACATTACCCAATAGCAAGTTGACACGTTACATTTTGGATTGGCAAATTCACATTTTCAAGGTTGATAACTTGATACGGTGACGGATCAAATAAAATTCACACGGTAGTTAAAGATAAGTAATTTGTGATTCACCAGACACTATTTTTATTTCATCAATAGGTCTTTGTTGTAGCGAGTATATCTAGGACTGTTAATGAGATGAGACAGATCGCGAGTAGCTCGAGATCGGCTCAGTGGCTCGTGTGAGCTCGACTCGAGAGCTTAATGAGTCAAGCCGAGCAAAGGCTGACTCGACTCGAAAAGCCCGCGAGCGGCTTGAACATTTGAGATTACGTAAAATATTAATCATATTTTATAAAAATATTTTATTAGTATTATATCTTTGTATCATATATATATCAAATATATTGTTGATTTGCTAAGTATTTTACATAAAATTTTCAAACATTGGTATTGAAAATATCGGAAGAAAATAATACAAAAATAAACAATTTTATATAGGCTCGATTTGGCTCGAGCTCGTGTTAAAGCTCGTAAGCTTTCTAACGAGCGCATTTTTTTCAAGCTCAAGTTAGATCGCCTCGAGCTCGAGTTCGAGTTTTGGTAATCGAGCACAAGCCGAGCAAGGCCAAGCTCAGACTTGGCTCGGCTCGTTAACACCCGCGGGTATATCCGTCATAAATTTGCGACAGGTCAAATACACCCACTTGTTTAGATAGGACAAAAGTAAAACTGTATATAGAACTACAAATGGTTTGTTTCATCTCTCCAAATGAGTTTTATTTGTCCCGTCACAAGCTTGCGACGGATATTGCCGTCACAAACGAGAATTTACATTATTTTATCTTTTAATGTGGAGTGATACTTGACCCGTCGACTCGTCGCAAATAAGAATTGTATATATACTATACTTCATCCGCTCAAGTAGTTTGTTTACTGATTTAGGGTTTAGGGTTTATAGTTTTAAAAAAAAAAAAAAAAGTAGTTTGTTTACTGATTTTATTTTTAGGTATCTTATTCATTTGTTTACTTTTCTATATTAGAAATGATTTTAAAAGGGTGTTTAACATCCACATAAGTACACAACTCATTGTCCACTTGTCATTTAATAACAATATTCCCAAATGCCCCCTCCCTTTTCTTAGTCTTTAGACCAAAATCAAAAATAAATAAATGATTGGAGCAGATGAAGTATTAACAAGAATTGAGGTTGAGAGCGGGTTGTTTGGAGATCGAGAAAGTCAATGAAGGGCGAAGGAGGTCACAATGAGAGGAGTGGAGTGGAGACCGGAGGTGGAGTCTATGTATAAAGTTCAAGGTAAACCGTAGAAAATTTAAAACGAACCACTTAAATTAGGAACCAAAAAAATTAGGGATACATAGTAGAATTTCCAAAAATTGAAATATATGCAAGCCACTTCCATGATTCATACATTTCTCATTGATTTACGACGACACATTCTACTAGCACATAAACCCGATCCTACGCAAAAACTTAGCAATATGAAGACCAAGAGCCGATATCCAAGCGCCATAAGAAAGAGCGCCATCAAATTATTCCACTTGCCATTAACGCTCGGGGAGATTTCATACGCACTACTAACAGCCTGATAACCTGATATGGCCCTCACCGCTCCCACTGAGAAGTTCGTCCCAACATACTCGTTCTCCAAAAGTCCCTGTTTTTTGTTCAGGAGCAAACATTAGGATTCAGCAGTGGCGAATGCATTTAAAGGACCGAGGATCCTCAAATACCAAAAACCAGAATGCACACTTTTTGTGCTTAAAAAATATTCTAATGTATGTGTTTTTCCGTATAATACCCTGAATTATACGCGCTTCTATATTACTGTGATGCAGCTATTCACCAATGCGAATCATGACACAGTTTGCGTATATCTGAGTTCTTACCTCACAACGTAAGAGGTAATGTTCTGTAATATTTTTCCAAATATCCAATGCACCCTAGAGACTGACTTTTCTTGGTTCAACCCTCGGTTACAGGGTCACTATGGTTTACGCTATTAGGACCAATAAAAAACCATTTATGTCCGTGATAATTGACAAAGCGTGTGGAAAAAATCGAGTTACTTACCTGGATGGAGTAAGTGTGAAGAGAAATATAGGACAAAGGGTAATTCCAAAGGGTTCCGGGCAAATCACTCCGAAGTCTGAAGTATCCTGCTGAAAGCATCATAATGATCTGCAGACAGACAGTACTCATCATGTCAGCATTAATCTATTTGCAATTACATTTCATAGTTTTGACAGTCGATCAATTTAAGGAGCCATTTACGTCAAAATACATACAATCAAATCTTCTAGCTCGCGCCTTTGAATTCTATTGGCTCAATTTCGAATTTTATTATTAGCAGTTGGTTTAATTGGTATAAGTTATTCATCACAAGTATTTTCATGGTTATCATTGGCCAAAGTAGGTTTCATTTGATCATCAAAAGTGTTAAGAGTATAAAACCGATCTTGGGACTCCAACCATCAGCTTCTTTTGGTTTAACTTTAAAAGGTTTCTTGACATGGTATCAAAGCCAGTATGACTAAAAGGTCACGGGTTCGAATCCTATCCCCTCAATTCTAAAGTGGAATATTAGGAGAGGCCTGCATCAACGGTATAAAAAATTTCAAAGGTAAGGATGAGAGATAAAAAAGTCATTTAGATTTAAGTGAGCCGTTTACGGGGCCCTGTCGCACACACCTCAGCAACCAATAAAATACGATTTCTAGCCTTCATACAGTAATAACTATACCGCCTAGTTACCCATATGATTCTCAATGAGGAACGGTGCTTCATTCAGTTGGTTTATTTAAAGGAATCAGAAGAAGGAACTTACTTGAACAACAACTAGTGTCAAAATGCTCCAGAAAACATCAAGCTGAACAGCTGCAACTGCTAGCAATAAACCTTCGTTGACCAGAAGGCACATAAAGAAGTTCAACACGAAGTACATCAACAAACTAAATTCATCTCGTAACCCAATCAGAAAATAGAAGACGAGACTTGATGATATAGCAATCAGGAACAAGAACGGAATGCTTGATAGAAGTTGTCCAAGAAGGAAGACAATCGGTCCAGAATGCTTATTTGACGCTTCACAGGCATATGTCTGCACATTATATCACTTATGTTTACTCTTTCACTGATAAAGTGCAATAAAAGAACTGGTAGGAAAAATCGCCAGCAGTAAGATTCCAAGATATGTATAAATGAAATGAAACACTGGTTTTGAGAAAACGGGGTTACATAAAAACACAGAGAAAAACGAGAGGTAGTCTTGTAGGTCCAACCTTGATTTCATTCATATGTGCTGTCACTCCTGCAATGCTTAGAAGTGACGTAAACGACACAAATACAAACATCGCAGCAACTCTAACCTGCCAATCAAGACATGAACACAGCTTGGTAAATGAGAAACTACCTACAACCAATACCTTGGATTCCAACAAAGTAACCTTTTCTAATCATTTAGAAGTCTTTAAACCATATTGAGTGTAAAGTTCCACTCTGCATGTGTCTACAACAGTTAGAAATGTTGTCAATTCACTATTATCTCAAATATACAATGTCTACAATTTTAAAAAAAAATAATAAGAAATATTTTCTTTGATAGATCAAACATAGCAACTTTTCCATTGTATCTCTAAATTAATTTGGCGAACTAATATCTGTCGACCCCTAAAGCCATGACAAAAGGGTTTCGTATACATAGGACACGGGTCATTAGAAAAAAAAATATGCCAAATAAGTGAGGGTGACACTACTGGACATTTCAACACTGAAGAGCTTCTACCTCCCCAAGAGAAAGATGTAAAATCAAACAAAAAATTCTTAAGATGCTAATTCGAC
The DNA here is from genome assembly GCA_029255685.2 of Silene conica. Lineage (NCBI taxonomy): Eukaryota > Viridiplantae > Streptophyta > Magnoliopsida > Caryophyllales > Caryophyllaceae > Silene > Silene conica. The sequence goes on from CM055313.2 coordinate 84,440,437, forward strand.
ACAATGTCACTTTACAAATAAAGCATTATTACATTAAGATAAAAATGCAATAACAAAGATGTTCAAAAGAGCAGGTACATCATTGCTACTAAAGATTGTTCGTCCACCATAAAGATTTCCACCAACAGCCAGCCAAAGAACACCGAAAAAAAAAGATAAACATGGAGTGATTTTGAGCAGTTACCACTACAGAAGATAAAGAATGCCCTAAGCCAGAGAAAACAGTGCCAATACAGAGTGCCAGAAGCATAAAGAGTACAAGCCGAAGCCAATAATATTTCCATTCTCTGGACATCACTAATAAAGAACGCCATATCAGAACTGCAATCTTTGTCGCTTTGCCAGCCTGTCCTCTACTTTTCAAAAGAGGGCCTTCCTGAATGACAAATTTAAAGCAAAATAATGTGATGTATTAGCTCAACACAAGCAACAATTATTGGGCAAAATGTAATTTTAGAGGAAAATCAACATTTTCCAAGGTTTTCTTTGCAACTTCACTGAATCCTTCGACTGAAAGGAAAAATAAAATAAACGAGAGAGAAAATCTTTTGATGGTCAAACATTGACAGTATCAGAATTCACCTCGGGCTTCTACTTTGGTCCTCAAAATGTAGATAACTTCATACTTGTCTCTTTTAGTGAATGTCTAATAAAAAAAGCAACTAACTTATGTCCCAAGATTTGTGACATTACCATGCATGGGTGATATATATTGTACCAGATACTTCATAGATGTTCTAACCATTTGATAACAAAATTAACCCCGGTGCCTCAACGGTTCTCACTGGAGCTGAGAAAAGAGGGTCGTAAATATGCGGCCTTACCCCTACATAGGCTATTTCTAAATGACCCATAAGATTCACATTGACCAAATGGTACTTCGCAATAAAAAGAAGTGCATCTTTAGTGATCCATTTTGTTCTGTGCATCATATATTCATATTCTAAGGCAAAGAAAAGTACCCGATAAGAATTCATGATGCTAATAAATGCCAGAAATAAGTAAATGATCCCCAACGAAAAAAAAGATGTTAGTAGAGAATGACATTCAACTAATAAAAAACTTATGCTAGCATCGGCATCCGCATGCGCACCAGCACAAACACCACTAGTCCGAAGCAAGTAAATGTGGCTCCATAATAGCGGGGTATCAAACAACTATCTATCATGTGTTGGTTATGAACCTCTTTTTCCTTTCTTCGGGGTGAATAAATACCTTATAAGTCCAAGAGTAAATAGCAGCAACAAACCTTTTCTGTGAGCTTTAGGATCATTGCCTCAACAGCGGCAGCATCTGCGGATGACTTAAAAGTTGCTTCAAGGGTACGGATAGCAACTGCAGTGTCCATATTCACTGATGACAAATCTCCGTGATCATCCTGTGGATGGTTATGATTTTCTAATTCAGATAGAAAATTAGGATAAAAACACTCAAATGTTTCACTTTCACAGAAAGCTAATTGTGTAAAATAGATAAGACTTAATTAGGAACATTCTTCTTAAGGAGAGAAATTAAAACATGAAGAACCATACCTGTAAGTTCTTACACATTGCAATGATTCTGTCGAAGTCTGTATTAATTGCTCGAAGAAAGTGATCAGAAGGACTTTGCATTATAGGGCATGGAAATCCAGCATTTGAGAAGTGCTTCAATAGCAAATAATGACCATTCAGTTTATATACAGTGCCAGGTCTAGAATTTAGATAAAACTTAAAAGATAAACACCAAATCAAGAAAAGTTGGTTACAGAAACATCAAATCTCTAACTGCGTGATGCCGCATCTAATCTTATACCCTTTTCAAATAAATGAATTGAGAGAAAAATTATCTGTAGTTACTGATTTGCAATTATCACTTCAAGTGACATAAAGAAACAAGTCGTATGACAAACAACCCCAACATGAAAACTCGTGCAATTTACAGGATTGGGTAATTTATAGGATAGACCGGGATAAAAAAAATCCTGGAGCAAAAACCACAGAGGCATGTAATTATATCAAAACATTCAACAGTCAATCATGTCTTCACCTGTAAGCAGGCCAGTGTTTCTCCGAAAAAAAGTGTATTCCCGTTTGAGAGCAGACAAATACGATCAAAAAGGCCAAAGACTTCTGTGCTGCTCTGATATATTGTGAATATAAGGGTGCACCCTGTGCTCGCAAGCTTCTTCAATGTAACCATCATAAGAAGTGCAGAAACACTGATATACAACAACTCATTAAATTTACTTTTGACAGAAACATAAGTTCCTTTAATTATAGACACACAACATCTACAAACAATATAAAAAGAAAAAAAATCAATAAATATCGAAAAAAATTATCCTCCTTAGAACGAAGATCTCTAGTATAAAAATATAATGATTTTGAACGCCCTCTATGAGCAATATTTCTTCATACAACCCACAAGTGGGTCTACAAATCTTGCACAGTTTTGAAGAGGCTGACTTTTATCCACCTTGATAGATTATAAGCGAAAATTTGACATCAACTGTAACATCATATGAAGAATCTCCAAAGCCTTGAGGGCATAGATTATGAACTCAGTCGAAATTTATGATATAGCATCGATCATATAGTATCACAAATGATCTATATCTGTAATTAAATTTGCTTATCCTTAATTAAATGCTTCTGGCAGAAGACTCTAGATTACAAATATACTCCCTCACTTGAGACATGAAATTTATGTGTTATTTTGGATCATCTCAACTAATAGTGAAGGCTTTCTCTGGCCAGTTAAAGAAACATAAACTACAACTTTATCCACGCCAGAGAGAAAGAGAGAAGTTTGAGTAACATAGAATAAAAAGCGGAGACACAAAGAAGTTCAGCAGCAGCTGACCTGTCAAGATGATAGAGAGGTTCATCAATAAATATAATATGTGGTCTCATCACAAGCTCACGAGCAATGCTGACACGCCTTCTTTCGCCACTACGAAGGCCCTTCATGTAGCAGTGGCCACCTATCAATTTGTTAGCGTAATCACTCAAAGACATGGAGATTAACGCGTCTTCCACGACACTCTTCTTCTGACAAAGGAAACCAGGAAGTTGAAGCAATGCTGAATAATAGAGGAACTCCCTGACAGTTAGAGATCCTATCAGGGCTGTTTCCCTTTCCACATAACCCTGCATTATACAAGCAAAAATGGAATCTTATCAAACCGTACCAAAATAAAATCAGAGTTGACGAACATGATTAGCTAGGTGTGAGCAAAACCGTATACCTGATACGGTTTGAAAACCATATCGGGTATACGGTTTTAAAACGCAAAAATCACAATACGGATCCGATACGGTTTAACTGTATGTATATAGTTTTCGGGTAACCGGAAAAACCGTGTATACGGAATCCGTATATACGGATACGGTTTGGTGAGAAATGCACAATAAAACATTGTAATGATTTAAGGGCTATTAATTACCTCTAACATGACTACATATGATGAATGACTAATTTCTTATTTATTGAGATAAGTTAGTAAAATAAGTCATAAAAAAACATGAAGAGTGGAAGTTGAAATAGGCTCTTTGCGTTTTTTGTAATTTTTTTATACAAAAACTTCAAACAGTGTCAAAAACCGTATATACGGTTTTGTTTTTGCCCGACTCGGATATGGTACGGTTTTGTGAAAACTGTATCGTATACACGGAAATCCGTATAACTTAAACCGTATACCGTATCGTGTATTTTTGCTCACCCCTATGATCAGCTAAAAGGCACCTAAGATATTCCAAGTCATTACAAATAGTTTACGTGTGCTTTTAGCCCGTTTATTGATGCAAACACATGCAAGTGGGATATTGAAAGATAAATGGTCAACTATACCGCTCCCTATGATCTTATATTCTTATCTGTCAATTTCCGACCCTGCACAGCTTCACCCTCACTACCCACCGCCTCTCAGACGCAGCTCCACCCTACGAAGATACCAATCACCCAAGGATACGCACCTTTACACTAGAACTGACGAGCAACAACCAGAAGCACCTCCTTTTGTCCTTCCACGTATCGTGATTAGATGAGATTAGGAGATATATTAAGAAGGGATATTACAAGTAATATTTGGTAACTTAGCTTAGGTTGATGTTGGACTCTATCTCTATACGAGATATTGTAGGGTCATTCATTCATGGTATTGAGTCTCTTGCTTCTTGAAAGAAAACGTTTCAGCATTCCTTCTTAAATACTAGCGACCGTTCTCGGGCGACTAATTTCAGTCGCCAACAATTTGATATTGGCGCCTGTTTTCACTAATTAAACGATAAACAAACTAAGTATATCATATGTTTAGCTAGGAAGGAGTTTCTTTAAATGCCCATGCATTAAGGAACCACAAATGAAACTACACGGTCAACAGGTTTTCATCTTATGGGGAAGTTAATCTAATCTACTTGAATAAAAAAGAGGGAAAGGAGCTACAAATATTCAGAGAGATCTACACACTAGTCAGGCAGATAGTTTTTAACTGCTCAAGTATACCTCTCTGCACACGAGAATACCCTTTAGGGTGTATTTGGACAGCAAAAAAGGAGAGAAAGGGAGGGGAAGGAGAAGGAGGGAAAAGAAAGGGAGAGAAGGGGAGGGGAGGGAGAATAGAGGATGTGATTTTCTCTCCAAGTCTTGCTTATGTTGGAGAGAAAATAAATTGGCTTGGAGGAGGGAAATGGAGGGATTCATTTTTCCTTCCCTCCAAATCCTTCCACCTTCATTTTCCTAACCAAACAGTGGATTTCACATCCTTCCAATTCCCTCCCCTCCCTTTCCCTCCAAATCCCTCAATCCAAACACACCCTTACTGTTAGAATATAAGACCGATCTTAAGCTGATGGTTGGAGTCCCAAGATCGGTTTTATATTCTAATATTTACTAGTATGACAATATTTTCCAATGATTTCACTTGCAATTTTACTTTTATCCATCTGTTAGTTCCTTTGATGAGACATTTCAAGTTCAGACTGTGCAACTAAAAGTTAGTATGTTTGAACTGTTCTAAGTAAAGTTTCATGTTGAATTGTCAATACGCAGCAACAAGTAGTCGAGTATATAGAAATAATATATATGAAGATATACAGATCTAATAACCCAAAAACGTGCTTATCAAAAAAAACTGATGATGATGACCAGCTGACTACATTCACTAAAAGCAACCATCACAAATTTACAGAAAACAATGGTAGAAATTAATCACTAAGAACTCACATAGGATCCGTATGGCAAGTAAGATTTCATTCCGTTGATAAATACTTCACCGTACATTCTAGCCGAATGTGGGAGTCTTCCTACAAGGTAAGAAGAAAAACATGTCAAGATAAAGGAAATCTCATAACTTACATTAACTACAAAGAATCATGCTCAATCTCGGCTATAAACAACTCAAGTATAAGAAAAATCAAACCTGCAAGAGCCCTTAGCATGGTAGACTTTCCCGACTTGGCTGGACCCATTATAACAGTCATTGTTCCCGGCAATGCATAGCCAGTTGAGCTCTTTATAACTTTATCAGAGTACTTCCGTTTACCCTTAATCATCACAGTTAAATCCTTCCAAACAATTGAAGCACCAGCCATTTTCCTAGAGATGGTACCCTCTAAAACAGGCGGAGAAGCCAGTGACCCACTATTAAATTTCGACAAACTGGGAGAACCGGGAGTAGTGGCAACATTAATTGAATCAACTCCCTCATCTACCCTAACATCAACATCTGTATCATCACCCCAATCAGGAGAATCCTCAAATGAAATAGGTTGTCTAAGCGACCCGGGTTTCCTTAAATAGAAGAAATTACTGGAAGGAACCCTACTGGTGGCCGGACTACTAGCCGAAGAAGATGATGACCTATAATTATCTGGCTGAGACTGTATTTCTTCCATTTCTCTAATACTTACCAAAACCCTTTTCCAGGTTAATCTCCCCCAATAAAACCTAGAAAACAAAACCGTATCCCGGTGTTTCAACCCTAATACTCAAAATGTTGCTTCAAAACCCTTACAAAACTACCTGTAATCAAAAACCCACATTTAAAACAAACAGCAAAATGTCACCAGTATGTTAACATACTACAATTAAAACTAAATTTAATTAAACCGTACAGTCCGTACTCAACCTAGATTTGCTGAATAACAAATACCCAGAAAAGGAAACAAAACATTATCTTATAAAACCCATTTAAGTAACATTTCACCAAAAATACAAAACTTAAACAAATGTACAAAATGGGCAAACAAGTAGCGGAACTACCCCCACACGGGAAAATTAAAAATAAACATTAGAATTCAAAATTAATAATAAGCAATTAAGCATGCGTACAACATATAGTATAATAATAATAAGAAGAAGAAAAAGTGTGAAAAACATATTGATGAAAAAGGTAACCTTGAAAATGGATCTGAGTAAGGTAATAATAACAAGAGTGGAGAAGAAGAGTTGAGTGATGTTTAGTTGTTGGAGTGAAGAACAAGTGAAGAACAGGTGAAGAACAGCAAACACTAAAAATGAGAACACAAAGAGTATGAGTGAGACTGTGATTGAGTGAAGGTTTCATTAATACGACAATTTATCATTTGACTTGCTTTCCACACCTAAGCATTTATTTCTATTATCGCAAATTCTCGTTTCAGACCATTATTTCCGTCTTTTTTAAAAGGCCGGATTCTGATATGATTAAATCTAATGACATTGACCGGGTATTAGAATAACTTATAATAACTTGTTTTTCAAAATGGTCATATTTAACTATAAATTGGTATTAGAATTCGGTCTTTTTTAGAAGTATTGTTTAAGACCAAAATAGTCCATCGAAAAGACGGACCGTCACAAATTAATTCATTTTTTGTAGTATTTCCAGAAAGACGGAATTTTAGGACTATGGTCCTGTTTTTTCTAGCTTAATTTCAATTTATTTCAGTTTTACTAGGTTGTACTCTGTTTAGTTTTGCTCAGTTTCAGTTAATTTTATTCACCTTATCTCTTAACAAAATTAATTTCTAATTGATGTTTCATTCACTCTAACCCAATTCCTTCAAATTTAGTTTAATTTAGCTCTACCTCATTTATTCAATTTAGCTCGTTTCGGTCGAAAGGAACAGAGCCTGTTTTATAAACAAATGTAATCACACCGGTCCGACTAATATTACCGCTTACAATAACTAACTTGTCTTTCTGAGGTAGTTATATTTAGCTGCAAAATAGTTCAAAAATCCCGTCTTCTAGTTTGGTCAGACGGGCCGTGACAAATTAATTCACTTTTCTTTTTTCTTTGTCTCTTCAAACATTATCTCCTTTGGCCTTTGCTTTATCTTGGTTTATTCTATTTTACTTTTTCATTATTATTATTATTATTATTTGGTGGGTGGTATTTCTTTTTTAAGGAAATGGAATAATTCTTGTTGGGTAATCATTTTCACAGAAATTTTGATTTGTTTTTTGTTCAACGTTCCAATTGAGCGATCAAGAGACATGCTACATTTTTACGGCAATATTTAAAAAAAAAGGTGTTACTTATCAGAAGTACTCGTATTTAATAACCTCTTTTTATTTCAACGATTGAACTAATTCTTTTACCCGTGAAAATTACTGACTTGCAACAGTACATATCAACGTATCGATATAACTTAATCTATTTAATTGGATATTAAGAACTGTGAATAACGATATCAATTGTATATTTAATCCTTTATAGCTCTTTTTCATCATCGACCAATGTTTTTTCCGACTATTTGATGGCTCGCTTTCTAGTTTTGTACTTTTTAAATTTTCCGACTATTTGATGGCTCGCTTTCTAGTTTTGTACTTTTTAAAAATAATTTTGACGAGTATTGCTTGGCCTAGGTTCTACTTCCAATGTCGAGGTCCTGAAAACGTGGCCAAACACATACTAAGTTTTTAACAGCGTTTAGTGTTCGCTTGCACATCAAACCCACACGAGTAATATCATAATCGGTTTTGGGCAGCGTCTCTGCTCTTAAACATCAGGCCTCCAAATATTCGATACAACATCCACTAAACCGGCTTAAACCTACGTTCCTTACACTTAACCATACGATCTGACCTAAAACATACACGTTATAACAGTCTAAACCATGTCCTCGGAAACTGAGCAACTACAACTGAGAAATCAGAAACCCTAAATATCGACCAGACCATGGAGCCAACTTGCGGAACACCTTCCACTATACAACGGGTATTTAACACGCTGCTGTACCTAGATGATCTTCAGACAGGAAAGGGGTAGATACAAGAAGCAAAATTGTTGGCCTAAATCTCGATGGTTTCAGAGAGTAGGCCATCAAAATTAGCCATATGCGTTCCAAAGGCAGGAATGCTGAGAGATCGTCTCTTCAGCTTAACATTACCTGATGGGATAGTCTTCTTATCCGTCTTAGTGAACACGGAAGGGTAGAACAGGTCAGTTACCAGTTCACTTCTTGTTCTCGAGAACATGTCAAATGTTGGTTGGTATTTATCTACTTTCTTCATATTATTTACAACTGCAGATGAAGTTGTGCAGGCGGGGAGAAACTTGTCTGTAAAGTCATAGACATCCTCAGTCGAGTAGGCGTTTTCCTGTTCATCCTGCATTGCCAGATCGTCATACTCTTCATCTGACTTGGTTGATTCCTCATCAACAGATCCTTCTATCTGAGTAAAGCACGTTATAACGTCAGTTATTATTTCTTCAGCAAAAACAGAAACATAATACACAGGCAAGTTGCCAACTATAGGAATATTAATAATAGTTGGGCCTCAACCATCACCTTAAGGTTTTGGTTGAGATGGTTCGTCTATCATGGTATCAGAGCCAGTGTGACCGAAGGTCACGGGTTCAAATCCTGGCAACCTCAAAACCCCTCGAAAACTCACGAAGTGGAAACCCAGCACACGGTATGGGGGGCCTGTGCAAACTAACCACTCTTCAAGCCCAATGGGCATTCGAGTGAGGGAGCGTATAGGAATATTAATAATAGTTGGGCCTCTTAGTAATATGGCCATCATTTAAGAGCCATCTGTGTAGCAATGACGAAGCGTAACACAGGCTTATAGTTAGAATTCATGTACCCTCGAGGAAAAAATTACGTTCAATCATACAACGGAAATTTTGGGTATACCTCTTCCTGGGTATGCATGTCCTCATCACTGAGGTCCTCATCACTGCTGACCTCAGGTGGATCATCAACCTCCTCATCGCTGTCAAAAGCCGAAAGGTCTTCCATGGGCTGAGAAGAAAATATAAAATATAATAAGTCAGTCTTAGCAAAGTTAAAGAAACTAAAGCATTTGTATTTGGTTCTTTAGGAGCTTTTAGTTTTCGTTGTAAGTTTCAGCTTATCTAAATTGCCGGGTTAATACTAATTAATAACAACATCCGCTTTCCATCTCCAATATTTGGCCAATGTTGCATACACATGGTCTTTGAAGCACTGAGGCGAGGTTTTTAATAATAGCAAAGTTACCTCTTTCGCAGTTCCATCTGACATGTGCGGTGAGCTGCAAGAGGATGAATAATATCTACCGACAGTCTCAGTACCAGTCCAATCCGTTTTAGATTCATCAATGCTACTGGAATGACTTGTGCCCCCAGTATCGCTCGGCCAAGCACTTAAACCAAAATGACCAAACTGAAGATTGACTGGTTCTGCCTTGCCTATCTGCAGTGGTCCATACATTGGATTTCCAATCTCATTATCGCCTCCCAAAACCGGATTGCCATTACTATCAATGGAATTGACTGGCCAAGCCTTAGCAACGGAACCATCATTATTAAGAAGAGCCATTAGATTTCTTGATGACCCTCGCCTTTGAATTAGTTGAAACATCCCTTTAGAGCTCAAAGAATCAGCTGCACATTGATTCCTGAACTCCTCATATACAGCAGTCACGGTGTTAGTGGCAGGATCAAACAGCTGTTCTCCTGCCTCACGCCGCCGTAGACTGCTGAAAAGCGTGGCATGAATTGCTGCAACGCTTTTGTCGACATTAGTGTTATTGATCTTCGGTACAAGATGCTTGTCAGCTCTATTGGATAGGTATTCTTGAATTGTTCTAATATTCCTAATGTACTTAACATATTTGTTTTTGGTCGGGTCCAAAGTCATATACTTTGCTCGCACAGCAAACCTTTCCAAGTGTTTATCTTCATTAGTGATATATATCATGAATGGTACAATAGACGGATGTTTCTTCATAAGCCCCATCTACACAGACAAGAACAAGACGACAGTTAGCAATGTGCTTGTATGAAACGGTCTCACATCTTGAACGTGATTTTCGTTTAATTATAGGGTTAACGGGTTGGTGTCACACGCGGGACTGACCCAAACCAGTATTTGTGGATTAATCACAGCTTCCATTATAAACGGGTCAAAAATAAAGCGCAGGAAGTAAAACTACTACTCACCACGAAGTTAAGACTCAAGTGTACCCCTTCAACAATAACAGATTCTTTTCGCTCTTCCCAAGCAGTAATAAGACGGTCAAGACTCTCTATGACCATTTCACTTTGGGCCTTGTATCCTTGAATCGCCATTTGTTTCGGGCTGATCAGTTGCGCATTATTTGCACCCTCTTCAACCTTTTGATGATCAGAGTTCCCATTTAGAACATTGTCGGATGAACCATCCTTAGAAATTGAATGAGCAACTGTAACCTTCGTAGCCTTCCTTTTAGCCTTAGCTTCAGCGACAGCAACAGGGTCTAAGAAATCTCCTGCATGATAAGTAGAAGCCCACAGCAAAGGGTTCTCTTTCTCATCCACAAAGCTCCTCATCATGTGCCGTATAGAATCAGTTGACACGACTGTCGTGATTCCCAACCTGCTCCCCTGCAACACGTGGGCATGATAATCTTTTTAGTTGCTTTTAGTAAAAGAAACGTTTACATGCAATGATGCAATAAAAAATATCGCTAACAAAAAAAATATTACCACAACTCGTAAAATGGCATGGGAGGTCTTATTTACACAACCTTACCCCTCCGTTAGGAACAAGAAGGGGGCAGTTTATGGTTGACCGGCTTGACCCATAATGCACGTTGCATCGAGATTAACACCAAATAAATGCACTTCACAGCAAAAAGAAATCAAGGCACGGCCAGGTTAGCGAGCCATATTGGTTCGTCTAATACACAACCATGGAATAACGAGTCCTTTCCCCCATTGGAAGAGAAACCAATGTCACTTCCATAACTTGAGGTAGTCCAATATGGCAACCAATGATACCAATGTTTTTAATATCTTAAAGGCAAAATACGGGTTATGACTTATGAGCACAAGTGTTTTACACTGTTGGTGGCATAAGATACACGCGTGGGCATCAATTTAAAGAGGACCGTAACAATAGTGACATAAACTTAATTTTATAGGAGAGAACATAGCAATACCAGCAATGAAGATAGTGTAGACTTGCCACAACCACTAGTTCCACATAGTAGTACAGTCACGGACTCCTTCCTTTCACGCATTCTGGAACCAGAAAAGTAATCGCACCAAACACGACGATGAGGAAAAATAGTTAGCAACAAGTAAAACTCGAAAGCATAAGAATAAAGCTAAATCTTCTATAAGGAAGACAACATTTTCAGAACTACTCATTTAAGTAGTAACTTTGGTGATACTTATATAAATTTAGTGAATTTTTGATGAAGGGTGTGGCGTGTGGGAATAGTCAAATAGATTATAGTTATACATGCTATGAATATTTCTAAAGAACTCTGTGATATCTAAGACTATACTTTCAAGAGGTAAGCAACCAACCTTAGCGGCCGAGGCAACCATGACAACAAGCTTCATCGAGAATCTCAGAAATACTTTCCTCGGGAAAGCGAAAAAAGAATCTCAGAAAATACAGGAACATTTTACAACATAAACCAAGCCACTACTCAACTTTTTAGATAAAAATTTCCATGAACCATGTAGAATACATACGTCCGTGTTTAGTTAACTTAACGGGATAAGAATGTACCATTAGTTGAGAACCCTAGTTATTGGAAGTACGAATTTAGAGTGGAGTAATTTCCGATATGGATGCATGTATGCAACACACTGCAATCTATGTCTAATGTAATTTGTTAGACGCCCAAATTTAAGAACGATAAGAGAGAAAGAAAGAGAGCACCGCAAAAGTAAAGTGACAAACAATTATTTCCAAATGGGAAAACAAAAGAAAAATACAGATCCAGTATCCGAAGTAATTTTGGAAAATTGCAGTACAGAGAACAAAAATTACCTGCAAGCTAAAATCAGATCCTCCCTCTGCTTGGGACCCACATATTTATACTCCGAAAGGGCATCACACACAACATCTAAGAACGCGTCTCTCCCAATCGACACAGTTGTACGCATTTTGTAAACCTCCGAATGCAGATTTTTGGTTCCGGCATCCTTCTTAATAACTAAACCGTTCCTCATTTGAGTTCTAACCGGGTGACTACCAATAGGCAACGAGTCTTGTATTTTTGATCCTAACGTATCCATTCTCGCTGCTGCGTCAATTAAGCTTTGAGTTTTCACCATGTCAAAGACCCTCTTGCTAATCTGTCCAGTTTAATGAAAAATTTCGACATGTTAAGGGCAATAGCTGACAGACGAGATGGGTCACCAAATTAACCAAACAACTACATAGATTTGAAGGCTACACAGGCAAAAAATATGTTATTTGAGACTTCCATACGATCGATCACTGGTATTACCATTGGTTCCAAAGTAATTACGGAAACACAAGAACTTAAGACTTTAATTTAGTTACATTAATATATGTTGGAAGTAAGTTGATATGAGATTAATAGAATGCATCACAAACAATATGGTGGGGATCGGTCAAATGAGACTTCCATACGATCGATCAGTGGTCTTAGACGGAATTTTGAAAACTTGGCGATATGGGGATCGGTCAAATGAGTTTCGAACTAAGTTTTAGCCACAAATACGACACATCTCACGGCTTTTGTCATAAGTTTTCATTTTGTTTTTTCAAATGTGAACCCTATAAATTATGGAAATCTCTTTTTATGTGTAATTAAAAGAAATGATTATAAGTGAAACTGAAGAAGAAAAGTAAAACAAAGTTTAATAAAATGTCAATAGTTAGAAAAATTTAAAACCCCTTTCAGGTTGTTATTCAACAACCACACTGAAACCAAATCATACGACATTAGTGAAGTGTCGATGTGTGCCTGAAATTGGTGTATCGGACAAATGTTCTGTGTAGTGCAGACACAAGACGCGTGTCGGACACGCTAGCTAATTAAGTAAACTATCGGAGTAACATAGAACCAAACCAAACTAAAACAATTCCTAACAAACAATAAAAGAAGAACCTTCTTTAGATTTTTACAAGCTAAAAGTGCAGAATATTTTTAATCAATTTCTTTATTCCTTCTTAAGTATTTCTAGATACATCCCTAATTCACTACTGTACAAAGGCATCAGATGCAACGGAAGTCAGAGTACGGCTGCTTTAACCGACGATAGGGGAAGCTAAGCACACAAGGTATCTAGAAATAAAGCCACCGTGGTTTTTCAGAACTCTATTTGGAGAAAAAAGTCCTAGATATCTATTAATCAAAACATTCAAAGAACGGAACAAGATTACAACAGCAACAAACATTACCATGTACAGACACCCGCTATGTTACTCAAACTCGTTTAGAAGTACCTGACACGGGTACGTGTCTAAGTGTCGGACTCGGCTATTTTATTGAAAAATATGCACGTTTTGGTCTAAATGAGGTGTCCATTTGTCATACCCATGTCCGAGTGTCGAATGTCGGACACGGGTACGCGAGGAAATTAGAAGAGTCGGAGTAACATAGGACACCCGTCCGTGTACGCATTTGTATTCATGCCAAACCCATGATACCAGTAGGAATAACAATTATATACAAAAGCAATACCTTTATTCCATCTATGATATTGATACCATAACCTCAAATCTCAATTTTGTTCACGGTTGCAATATTATATTACCTATAGCAGCCGAATTTGATAAATACGACAAAATATACAGTAAAAATGTAAAATACAGTGATTGTGATCTCTAAATCTCATTTTTGTTCCCGGTCGCTATATCACCTCTCATAACCAATAATTTTAAACCTCAATTTTGTTCATGGTCGCGCTATTACCAATTGCAGCCGAATTTACTAAATGCAACGAAAATACAGCAGAATACAGTGATGGTGCTCTTTAACACCCTAAAGACGGTCAAGTCTCAACTTGTAGACAGAGATATATGTCACCAACATACATTTAATAGAAGTTAGAGTAACTGTTACTCCGACTCTTCTAATTTCCTTTTCCTCGTGTACCCGTGTCCAATACTCGACACTCAGACCTGGTATGACCCTTGGACACTTCATTTTAAACCAAAATATGCATACTTTTCAAAAAAAATAGCCAAGTCCACACACTTGGACGCGCGACATGGATAATTTCCTTTTCCTCGTGTACCCGTGTCCAATACTCGACACTCAGACCTGGTATGACTCTTGGACACCTCATTTTAGACCAAAATATGCATACTTTTCAAAAAATTAGCCAAGTCCAGACACTTAAGACACTTGGACGCGCACCCATGTCGGATACTTCTACACGAGAGTCTCAGAAACATAGGTTAGAGTAAAGCAAGCAAAGATGTAAATATACCTTAAACGCATGGCGAGCTTTGCATCCCATAAACTGCAGGGTACACTGCAGAACAGAACGCGTATACCGGAACGACCCCTTATCAAGTTTATCAGTCTCTCTTTCGCCATTATCCCTATCCACAACCACAATATACACAACTTTGCTTGTTTCCGCCATTTTCCTACAATTGTTTTCTTGGGCATCAGAACCATTTAAGTATAAATCACATGCAAATACAAAAACCAGTACGCAACTGTAATACCAGCTGCTTAGCATGACATTCAAAAATCAAACTAAGAATCTTACAAAAGAAATCAAATAAATATAGCACTCAACAATCAACATGCAGATTCCCATTTTAAGTGATTACACCTTCAAAGGTTTAACAAATTTGTTCAAATCAATTTCCACATGCAACAACACATTACTACCGATAATACTCCCTCCGTCGCAATCAACACAAATACACAAATTCTACCGTACGACAGTCGTCAACAAAAAAATTGTAGTCACCACCACTTTTGGAACTTTTCGACAAAATGACGTTATTTAACGAATTAATTATCGCTTTGGGCTTATTTGAAACTATTTCTTCCAAATGGGTCCACGTCATCATTTTATTTAGTTTTTCAATTTTTTTCAACACAAATTCTCATCTATTACGGAGGTATCCGTCACAAGCTTGTGACGGATTAAGGTAGCACCATAAGCAATTGTGACTAATTTTGGGTAAACAGTGATTTAGGTTACGTGACACATTATATAAATTTAATAAAATATAAATAACGTAGGATTTTATTTGTATAATGTATTTTGATTTTAAATTTAAATAATTGAACGTAAAATTTGCAATCGACCATAACTAATTCTCATTTTCCACCCAAATTCATCGGGTTGGACACGGGGCATATAGTTAGGACTTAGGAGGAGTGTCCGTGTTATCCAGGTCACCATTTACAAAAAAAGTGATCACCCTTTGCTCAATAAACCGAAAAAAAAAACCGGCATACAATTGAATTACTGAATAATCAAAGTGAAAATGTAGATGATAAAATTGAAAAAAAGAATGGAAAAAATACCTGGAAAAATGAATGAAGAATGATGATGAGAAGAAGTGAAATTAAAAGGAAATTCCAAGGGTTTTAATAGGATGGACGATATGTACTATGTTGAAGAGGAGTAGCAGTAACAGCCATAGTTACACCATAATCGAGAAGAAGGGGGGGGAAGAAGGAGAAGAAGAAGAAAATGACAGATTGAAGAGTTAAGTGTCGACATTGACACGCATCATAGCCAAGCTTGTTACACGAGTCTTTTGCTGCTTCTACTATCTCTCCCCTTTTCCCGCCACCGGACAGGCATTGTTTTTCCCTTTTTAATCAGGAATAAAACGTGTATTCTTCTACTGCTTTCTTCTAATAACGTCTGTCTCCTCCCCTTGCGGCTTTGCATCCACAGACAACACACTCCACACTCCATTCTACAGAGTCCAGACCTAGTAAACGGGCCAATTGAGTCGGGTTTGGATAGAGTTTTTTTCGGGTTTGTAAGAAATCGTAGTGTGTTGGGTCTGTTGTTAGATTGGATTATTTTAGGTTTATTCGGAGATGTGCCAAATTACTCCATAACTTATGTATTATCTAATGAATCTCTTAAGTAACACTTGTAGCAAATTAGTCTATAAATTTTCAAAAATATGTAAATTAACACAAGGTAAGTTTTTTTGCCAATTTTTTTAACTAAAACTTATTATTTTCTATTATAAACAACCATTTTTAATATATACTCAAATTAAATATTAAATGCAATATTTGCATATTCAACAAAAATATAAATCAAATTTGATATAAATAAAAAATTGGTCATGTAAATTCACTTAAAGTTCTCATATAATGATTAGGCAAATTTACAATTTACCACCTATTATGTTCACTTTTTTACAATTTACCACCTATTATGTTCTACTTTACAAATAACCACCTAATTTTCATGTTTATCTCCACCATTCTCACTTATTTTACGTTTTGTTGACGGTTTTATATAATTATTGACTCGACTTCATTTAACTGTCTTGCGTGAATGTGCATTGACCAATATACCCTTATACATTGCATATACTTATTACCTACAGTACTTCTTAGTTTAAGGTTATTCCCAATCTTATCTTTTCAAATTGGAAAAATTTTGAAAAATCCACAATTGTAAACAAGGAACCCTAAAAATCAATTTCTCCCTTTCTTCACCCTTTATCATCCAATTTTCCTCTGGCTTAATTAATTTTGGGTTAATTCGTCTTTCATTTGTTTTGAATTTGGAATTTGGAGTTATTTTGTTCGCAATTTGGAAGCTGAAGTTATTTTGTTTTTGTTTTGTCAAGAATGTTGATGTAACATGAATTTGTGAATTCACTACAAAAAAATACTGCCATTGCGACGGATTTTTTGCGACGGACAGGAAATCCGTCGCAAAATTAGTTTTGCGACGGATTTCGCGACGGATTTTTTGTTTGCGACGGAATTTGCGACGGACCTGAATTTCCCAGACCCGCGTAATGAAAGTCAAATGGCGGGAAGGTTTGCGACGGAAATTCCGTCGCAAATATTGACTTTTGCGACGGACTTTCCGTCGCAAACTTATTGACCAGACTTGCCCAAAAGTAGGTCAAGGTCAAATGTTGACCAGATTTGCGACGGAATTTCCGTCGCAAGAGTCAATATTTGCGACGGAAATTCCGTCGCAAATCTGGTCAAGATTTGACCTTGACCAGATTTGCGACGGAATTTCCGTCGCAAAAGTCCGTCGCAAAGTTTTTTAATACAGACCCGCGGATCTCATTTTTCCCCCAAATCAATTTCACAATTAATTAAAAAAACCCTAAGCGATTTATCGGCGATCCCAACCCACCCAACCACCCACCCAACCACCCTACCCTACCTCCCCGCCGGAGCCGCCGTCGCCGGAGATCCCAACCGCCCCTCCTTCTTCCTCTCCTTCTCCTTCTCCTTCCTTCCTTTTCCTTCCTCCTCCGCCCCTCCTTCCTCCTCGCCGCCCCTCCTTCCTCCGGCCAGCCGCCTCTCCTTCCTCCTCCACCTGCCACCTCACCGCCACTTCTTTCTTTCTTATGTATGTATACTAATTTTATTAATATACCGTCTTAATTTTTTTTGTTTAATCCGTCGCAAAATTCCGTCGCAAATTCCGTACTATTGTTTTTTTATTGTTATTAGGAATAGTTAGTTTAGTTTAATTGTTATTTGATTAGTTTAGTTAGTATTGTTAGGTGGTTAGTAATATTAGGTTAGTAGCTAATTTCGTCCCAAATCCGTCGCATATTGTTGTTAAGATGTTTAGGAGGTTTGTTTTTTGATATAAAATTTGCATTGTTGTTGCTTGTTAGTGTTGTTGATTTGTTTAGAATATTCTTGAATAGTACCCGTTCAATAATTACACATTAGGTGTAATTGTTGAATAGTCCCCGTTTTGGGACTGTCTTTGAATCTTTCATGCCATTTAGGTAGTAAACATTCTTATATTTTCTTGATTGTAATGAAACAAAAATTGGGCAACACTTCCTTATTGTTCTCCAAATACATTCTATATAATGTATTTGGAGAACAATAGGGAAGTGCTGCCCAATTTTTGTCTCATTACAATTAAGAAAATATAAGAGTGTTTACTAATGGTATGAAAGATTCAAAGATGGGTTTAGGCTGGAGAGATAAGGACCCCAGACCAATATATGTAAATTGTTCTTTTTTGCAGGTTGGTGTTGGTGTTGGTGTTGGTGTTGGTGTTGGTGTTGGTGTTGGTGTTGTTGTTGTTGTTGTTGGTGTTTGTGTTGGGGTTGGGGTTGGTGTTGGTGTTGTTGTTGTTGTTGTTGTTGTTGTTGTTGTTGTTGTTAGTTGTTGTTGTTAGTTGTTGTTATATATGTAGTTGTTATTTAATTGTTGTTGTTAATTAATTGTTATTGTTGTTAATAAGTTGTTAACTAGTTTTTGTTGTTAGTTGTTGTTATATATATATATATGTAGTTTTTATTTAATTGTTGTTGTTAATTAGTTGTTGTTATTGTTTGTTAAAATATGTAGATTTACTATGAAGAGATTAGAAAGAAAATGGATGTATGAAAGGTTGGATTCTAGGAAAAAAATAAGGCAGGATTTCGTAATTGGTGTTAATGAATTCATTAACTATGTTAAGCAACAAGACGAATACGTTAGGAATAGAGAAATTAGGTGTCCATGTTCTAAGTGTAAGAATACAAAGTATTTAGTTGAGCAAGATGTACGGAAACACCTTGGTTTGAGAGGGTTTTGTGATAACTACTACGATTGGGTGTGTCACGGAGAGAAATTCTCCGTTGAGGAAGAGGGAGGATCATCAATGCACTCCGACAATCCTTATAGAGATATGGTGGAAGATGCGTTACGCGATAGCATTGATCAAATTAGGGAAGATGCTCTAAACGCCGAGGTAGTCGATGAATCTCCAAATCCTAATGTATTAGCTTTCTTCCAAATGCTAAAACATGCCGAACAACCTCTTTATGTAGGAAGTCGTATGACATTGCTACAGTCGGCTTCAAGGTTGATCACTTTAAAATGTGAATTCAACTTAGCTGAAAAATGTGTAGATGGTTTTGCGTCATATATCGGAGATATGATTCCTGAAAATAATCTTATGACGCGTAACTACTACGAAACCAAAAAAATTCTTAAAGCTCTTCAACTTCCCCATCAGAAGATAGATGCCTGCTCGGTAGGATGCATGCTTTTCTGGATGGACGACGCTCACCTTGATAAGTGTAGAAAATGTGGTACGAATAGGTACAAATTAGAGAAAAATGCAAATGGCAAAAGAGTTCCCGAAAAGTTCTTAACTTATTTTCCATTAGGACCACGGTTGCAACGCTTTTATGCCACAAAGCACATCGCGGGCGAAATGCGTTGGCATTATGAAAACCCTCGTGTTAGTGGAACAATGTCTCATCCAAGTGACGGGGAGGCTTGGAAACAGTTTGACCGGCTGCATCCTGATTTTGCATCTGAGCCTAGGAATGTCCGTCTTGGACTTTGCACTGATGGTTTCGCACCGTTTAGTCAATTTGGGAAGCAATATTCATGTTGGCCGGTGATACTTACTCCATACAATTTACCACCCTGGCTCTGTATGAAAAGACAGTTTATGCTCTTAACATTACTTATTCCCGGTCCCCACAATCCAAAGAAAAACCTTGATGTCTATTTGCAGCCTCTTATTCACGAGTTGAAGCAATTATGGGAGACGGGGATCTTAACCTATGACGTTTCCCTGAAGCAAAACTTTGATCTTAGAGCCGCACTCCTATGGACGATAAACGACTTTCCTGCATATGGCATGTTAGGTGGATGTATCCTTTCGAGAGGTAATATCATCCTTATTCAATTCTTTATATTACATAATACATATTTTTCATCATATTTTTCATTCTAAATTCATTTGTTTGTAGGTTTTTGAATCATTTGAAAAAGAAAATCAAAAATAAAGCTCATGTTGAAGGGTCTATATGTAATGCATATTTAATTGAGGAAATAGCAAATTTCTGTTCCCTATACTTTGAAGATCATATAGACACCAAGGCAAAGGACCTTGACGTTGGTTCAAAAAAGCCGACACAATCTAACTTGCCTGAGATATTTCAAGATCATGATGGCACAACTTCTGGAAAATGTCGTGAAAGGTTTTTAGAGGACAACGAATATGAGCGTGCACACCTCTACGTTTTATCGAACTGCGATTCTGATGAATTGAAACGAAACGAAGTGTAAGTGGTGAATCTAAATTCTTATACTTGAATTCATAATTATTAGTTGTTCAAAAATTAATAATTCCCCTAATTTGAATATAGGTTGTTTGAAAATTTGATCATGAGAGAACATCCTGAATGTGTCGTAGGCAACGATGTTTGGGAAAAATATGAAACAAGATTTCCCAGATGGTTTAGATCTCAGGTTACTAATATAGAAGATCCAGTTCTAATTGCCTTAGCAAATGGTCCCTCAAGAAGAGTCAGAACATGGAAACGCTATTCCATCAATGGCTACAAATTTCGAGCTTTCATTCAAGGAAAAGATTTGGAAAAGTGCACAATTAACAATGGAGTTTGTGTGAGTTCCACTGAAGGAGCTGACTACTATGGGACCCTTGACGAAATTGTTGAAATGACTTATACAGGCCCACAAAGCACTTACAAAGTCATTTTGTTCAAATGTAGTTGGCTAGATAACTCCGAAAGAGGCATGCAAGTGCATAAGGAATATAAGCTTGTGGATGTTAACCGGAGTAGAAAATTTGCAAAGTACGACCCATTTGTGTTGGCATATCAAGTGGAACAAGTCTACTATAGTCCTTATCCAGGTATAAAAAGGGATCAAAGTCAATGGTCAGCGGTATTCAAAACCAAGGCTAGATCACATGTCGATGCCCCCGTTGATGAATCTTTCTTTCAAGAAAATGTTACTAATGGTGAAACAATACTGTCACCAATTGAAGTAGAAGAAGAAGATGAAGATGAAATTGTGGAGGAACCAGAATACATTCAAATTGTGACAGTGAGGCAACATGAGGATGAGGACGAGGACGAGGACGAGGTTGAGTATGAGGATGAGTATGAGGATGAGTATGAGGATGAGAATGAGGATGAAGATGAAGATATTATAGATTCTCTTTGTAAGGATGTAGGAATAAATTGTTCAAGTGGTGATGATGAAGATGATGATTAGGACTACTATCTATTAGATTCGATAATCTTGTATTTGTTGAAATTATTGTAGATGCCGTATGGCTTAATGTCAATGAAATTATCTTTCTAATTGTTCAAGTTTTTAATTACGTAAAACATTTCTTTCTAATTGTTGCTATATTAGTTTGATAATAATATGCCGGGCGGAAGACGACGAGGTGGTGGTAGTCGTCAGCCTGAGGGAGGACGATCGGGAGCTGATCATGATGAGGACGAGATTGTACCTGAGACTCAGCCGCCTACACATCGAATACACCTCGATCCGACTGATTACGAAGGCGCCAAGTGGTAAGTATCTTATTTGTTTACGGATAATTGATTATATATACGTATATATTGATTATAATATGATTACTTGTTGACTATTTTATTTTCACATTTAACTCTTTTTCAGGTTCAGTGACAAAGACGTTTCTACTCTTATAACACAGACCATTATTTGCAACTACAAGGAGTATGCGCCCAACTGGTCAGAAGCGTCGGATTACATTAAGGAAGAGTGGTGGAATTGGTTTGAGGTATTTATTAACTGTTTACTACCTATTTCCGTTTTATTATTTATTACCTATTTATTGTTTCATATTTATTTAACTATTTTTTTTCTTGAAACAGAATAAAGTTACCTTTCACCCTCGTGATAGAGCAGCGGTTAGGTCGGCGTGGGAAGACATGATGAAAGACCGCCTTCGCAAAAGAATCCACTACGCTATGCAGAAACCAGCGGAGAAAAGGCCGCAGTGGATACCGGCGGATATTTTTGAAGAACTTAAGGGTAGAAAGGACAATCCAAAATTCCAAGAGAAATCCGACAAAAACAAGACCAACCGGATGTCGGGAAGTACCGAAAAGGGCAAGGCCTTAGGTACTCACATTATGGGTCGTAAAAACACCCTACAGATGATGGATGAAATGGTAATTGTTTAGTTTTACTTCACTTTTTCTTGTCTTCAATAATTTTCACCCTTTGATAATCTTGAATGTTTTTTTCAACAACTGTGGTTGGATTTAAATTGCAGGCTGGAGAAGATGGGAGTGATGTACCATCGGCCTTGAAGTTGCTTGAGAAGACCAAAAAACATCCTAAAAAGGGTTGGCTATCAACGAAACCCAAAGCACTATTTGTAAGTTAACAGAAACTTTTCTTTATATTTTAGTAGTTTGGTTTACTAATTAATTAACGTATACTAATAACATTTTATTTTTGTTTTGTAGGAAAAAGTTTTTTCAAGAAAGAACAAAATGATAAGTGAAGGGATCCCGGAGCAAGATATCGACGACAACGAGATCTACTTCGAAGAACACGGCGGTTTCAACAAGAAAGGGTTGATACTCGGTATGGGAAATGCAGCCCCAGTCCTTTACGAGCGTCGTCGCCACTCAAGTGCTGGGACCCAGTCACAATACACCCCAGGTTTGTATTTTATAGTTTATTAAAATTTAAAACTAACCAATTATTTAACCGTTTACTAAATGAATATAATATCATGTTTGACTATTCATTGCAGGTATCCTCGGCAAAGTTCTTCGAGAGAATGCTCAGCTAAGACAAAACGATCTCGAGACATCCCAAAGGCTGAAGGCAATTGAAGAATACTTAAGTCAACAGGGGGCGCAGTTCACTACTCAGAGCTGCAACCCGGGAGGCTTTTCTCAGCCGAGACGCGACTTTGACGATGATGGCGGCGACAATGCTAGGGGCGCCAGTCATTTCGCCACCCCACAGCCCACCGACACGACCGTTAGATAGATTTCATTAGGTTGTTTAGTTGATGTACCGCGGACTATGTTTAGTTTTGAGTTGGATTATCATTTGTAAAACTTTCTTATTAATTATGAAAAGAGATATTAAAAACCCTTGTCTCCGACAAGTTTTTGTTGCTGGGTCGTTTTTCTGAAATTGCAGGTTTACAGATCATGCAAAAGGGAAAAAATGAATCATTTCAATGGAAATGGGGAGCTGGAAAAAGGGCTGAAACCGGAAAATCACACAGGTATTTGCGACGGAAATGTCTCAATTTGCGACGGAAATTCCGTCGCAAACCTTGACCACAAGTCAAGGTCAGTCAAGGTTTGCGACGGAAAATCCGTCGCAAATGGGCCTCTTTGCGACGGATTTTCCGTCGCAAACCTTGACTCACTATGACCAGAAGTCAAGGTCAATCATGATTTGCGACGGAAAATCCGTCGCAAAGAGGACCATTTGCGACGGAATTTCCGTCGCAAATCTTGACTGACCTTGACTACTGGTCAAGGTCAATCCGTCGCAAAGAGTGGTCAATCCGTCGCAAAAAAGTTGCGACGGAAGAATCCGTCGCAAATTAACTTTTTGCGACAAAAATATGGGACAGACGCAGTCCGTCGCAAATCCGTCGCAAAAACATCATTTGCGACGGATTTCACCCTTTTTGCGACGGAAAATTCCGTCGCAAACAGAGCATTGTTTTGTAGTGATTGGTTTGTCAAATACAATTTGAAGCTTATTTTAATTCTTCTCTACTCATCTATCTATTTCAGCCCAATTTATGAATTCATTTTTCTCAATTTGAACATGCACTTTCCGAATTGATTTGTTAAAAAAATTAATAACTAATATGCTATTTTTGTTAAACATGATGCAATTTTTTCCTTGTTTCTGGATCTACCAACAATGATCGTTACATGCCCTTTTTTTTACCGTTTCAACATGCACGCAGAACTTTTAATTGATATATGGCAAAGTGAAACCTTAACCAACTCTGATTATGGCAAAAGTGACTTACTTATGTACGCATATGAAAGGGTACGGATGCACAAGTATGAACAATTGGGAAACAACACTAATTGAAGACACGATTTATGGGAAGAATTGGGGGTTGGGGATGAAGACACGACCATTTCTGGGCAATTATATTTTATGAGTAAGGGTATATTGGTCATTGCAAATTTACGTAAGACGATAAAATAAAATCGAGTTGATAATTACACAAAATTATCAACAAAATGTAAAATAAGTGAAAATGGTGGGGATGAACGTAAAAGATAGGTGGTTATTTGTAAAGTAGAAGATAATAGGTGGTAAATTGTAAAATTGAGAACATAATAGGTGGTAAATTGTAAATTTTCCTAATGATTAATGGATATTTTTGACCAAATATTAGAACAACTTGTTTAATAATTAGGATTATCCCTTCAAAAAAAGTTGTTTTTATAAGAGGTAAACAATAATTATTGATCCTAATAATTATGAATTTAAGATTAATACCTAATCAATACTTTTGACTATTTAATCAATACTTTCGAATTTCAATAATAAGAAAATATTCAATTTAATAAATTTCTTTTTTAAAAATAAGATTTGTGGCTAATTGCATATTAAAAAAAATTTATGGGACACTAGTACAAAAAACCCCTATCGTGTCACAGCTATCGTGACGGTTCTAATAGAAAACGACATAAAAGGCAAAAAATATTGGCGGGAAGGACTTTTTTAGGCTATAGGGAGTCTATTGTGACGGTTTTAATAAAGAACCGCGTCACGATAAAATAAATTATCTGTGTCGGTTGTAAGTCAGAACCGCCACTATAAGTCATTTGTGATGGTTTTAATTAAAACCGACATTAATAACGACACTAAATGTAGTGATAAAAAACAACAGTTTTTTATCAAAAACCGTCACCATATAAAATTTGTGACGGTTTTAAATATAACAGACGTATATACAAAGGACGTATTTGTGTTGAAGTAAACTTCTAATAGCTTTGTTTACGCGTGTCGTCTTCCACTTCCTAATTGTGATATTGTTATATTGAATAATACTCCACGTAGTATTCAATTAAACCTCCAAATGCAATTAGAATAAGTCATTCTTCTTTCCTGTACATGTATCTTCCCCAATTTTTCTCGCGCGCCGATTCCTCACCTCCTCCTTCCTCTTCAATTTCACTACACAGCTCGCCCCTCTTCAGTTTTGATGCGCGCGTCATATCCTTCATCCTCTTCAATTGGTAAGTTTGTCATTCTTGTCTAATTGTTCGTTTTCAATTAACTCAATAATTGTAATTTAGTTTTCGGCAACACTAATTTCAGTTAAACTATGATGATTTGCGCAATTCAATTCAATTAATAGTGTGGAATTGTACATCGTATTTGATTTAATTTTGGACTAAACATAGGAATTTGTCTCAGATGATTAAGATTCAGGATTAAGCCGAGTATAGGTGTCGAAAAAGGTTGGAGTTATGGAGAGGGTCAAGAGGGGGAGGGAAGAGGTTAGGAGGAGATCAGAGTAATCCATTTTTGGTGGCGAATATTAGAGATAGTTTTGAGGATAAAAGTCGCATGGAATACCAGTGCGTGATTTGGGATGTACTAAGGAAGACTATCAACTGGCTGGCTTTTAAGGTGAATGCGAGTATGCGACTAATATAAAGCACATCTCCGGAGATATTAAGCGAAAATGTGATCAGGGTAAGGGGTCTCTTAGTCTCTTTTGTCAATATTGCATGAAATCTGAAATATAATCCCTTGGATTTATGAATGTATTTGCTGGTTAGTTAACGTATAGATAATTTGTGATTTCCAATGTAGCGGCAAAAGCCATTGCTAATTGTTGCTGAAGATGTGGACAGTGAGGCCTTGGCAACTCTCATTTTGAACTAGATTCGTGCTGGTCTACAGGTATTTATATCTCCCTTTGTATATTCCTCTTGTTCAGCTGCTTGAATTTGGAGATTATTTTTCAATCATGAACTTGTAACTTTTGTTAGATTTGTGTTGTTAAAGCTCCTGGATTTGGAGAGAATAGGATCGGAAAGCCAATTTGCAGGATCTTGCCACGCTTACTGGAGGGCAGGTGAGTTTCCTTCTAAACAGCTCTCACTGAACCTACCTATGACCTCTTTTGGGGAAACTTTCGGCAGTTTGATTTGATGTTGTTTGTGCAGGTATAAGTTCTAATTCTGCCCTTTGACTCTGTGAGTTTCTATTGTAAAGTTTTGACAACATTTCTGTATTATTCTCAAACATCTCTACGTTATTGTTCCTTTCGGTCATACCAACGCATGAATTTTCCACTTGATTACTATTCCAAATGCAGGCTATATGGCAGGACAATATAGATCCAGACCACATGAGTTATGAGGTCCACACTTCTACTTTCTTGTTTCTGTCATTATCTTTAAATTTTATTTTTTGTATTTCATCTGTTACACACTTACACTACTACTGTTCCCGAAGATTCAAAAGGAAAAACAATATATCATGGGTGCTTTTTATGAAGGGTAACTATTCAGAATTCTTAATTTATAAGATGTATATTCGTTTATAGTTGTTTATAACTGAGTGGGAACTCATGGATTTCATCAAAATCCAATAATTTAATCAAGCACTTCAGTCTCTTTGTAATTCTGTACATATCAGTACCTTAACTTTATACTTTTACTCTTTTAGAAGGTAAACATTCTTTCATATAGAAGGTCGTAGGGAATCTTTGTCAGCAGCAGCCAACAGTCCTGGTAAATGACATTTTCCACAATTAAAGGTTGTTGAATTCCTTGCAGAATAAAGCAAAATCTACAGCCCATGATAAATTAAAAGTCAGAGGATCGAGATGGTTTTCTCAAAAGAAAGGGGGCGGGCGAGTATGTTGGAAAACGATTTCTTTTTTTTAAGCAAAGCAGGTCGAAATGAGTGTATAGCCTGGCTTATGTTCAAAGATTCTGGCTAGTGTATTAGAACTAGAAGAAAGCCTAAAGTCTGCATTACAGTTGTTAAAGTAACCTGCATCTATCATCAGTATAGCATCCATGCTGGAACAGTTTATCATTTGTATTCACACCCTGGTGCATAGCAATCCATGTGACCATGGAATGTTTAGGGTTGTTCCATTTACTCCATAGCACTGGAGCACATTCAAGTTTTTACGCTGCATCTGTTTCTGCTTATTACTTGTTACTCCCCTGCCTTTCTAGATTTAGCTCCACTGCATCTTGTTAATTTGTTCTTTATATTATATGTTAACTTTAAGTATGAATTTCAATGCATAGAAATCATTGGATGTTGATGGTTGTTTGCTTGAGCATACATTTTGGATTCACAACTAAGGGTGGCAAAGAAGCTCAGCATAAAACAAAGGCTAAAAGCTGCTTGGATGTAGACTATTGAAGATTCAACCATCTCAGTTGAAGATATGAATGAAGTTAAAGAGGTGTGGGCTACAAAATGTTTCGAAAACATGTAGTTTAGATTAAATTACTGGATTTTTACTTGTTGCTTGGTTGAGGTTATTGTCGAGGATGTACTTGTTGCTTTTTTTCTCGGATTGATGCGTCGTTGGGAAACATAAGTGTTATTGTATTGTTGGATGAGAACATGAGATGTATGGTTATTCCGAAGTTATTGTATGAAGCATTATTTTGTTGGCAATTGATTAAAATTCTTTGCAGGTATTTTTCTGTCAATATTTATAGTTGGCCAGCATCATTTTAAGGGGATGTGCCGTCGAAATTAGCTAGATATTTTTTTTTTTTCAAAAAAAATATATATGGCGACGGTTCTTAAATTGGAACCGACACCATAACATACCATAAGGTGACATTTTTTAACTCACAACCGACACCGTAGCGTATAAAAAAGTGACGGTTTTAGGCTCAAAACCGACACCATAGCTTACATTATAGTGACGGTTTGAGGCTCACAACCGACACCATAGCTTACCCTATGGTGACGGTTTTAGTCGCAAAACCGACACCGTAGCTTACCCTATGGTAACGGTTTTAGACTCAAAACTGACACCATAGCTTACCCTATGGTGACGGTTTTAGACGCAAAACCGACACCATAGCTTAACCTATGGTGACGGTTTTAGACTCAAAACCGACACCATAGCTAACCCTATGGTGGCGGTTTTAGACCCCTAAGGTGGCGGTTGTGACTCACAATCGACACCATAGTGTACCCTATGGTGACGGTTTTAGACTTAATACCTACACCATAGTTATCCTACGGTGGCGGTTTTTAACTCAAAACGACACCGTAGGGTAAGCTACGGTGGCGGTTTTACAACCGACACAAACCTTATGTGACCCCGGCAATCACGTCGCTCGAAAACCGACACTAATGGGCTATTAGAACCGACACCGTAGGGCATAATTCTACTAGTGGGACCAACTCAATTTGCTACATTTATAAATAAAGAGGCTTAATTGCCCAAAATATCAAACTTATGGGGATAATTTCTTATATTTCGCTAGGTTTATTATTGTCAAATAATTCTTACATAATCGTTAGCGTACAATAACAAAGTATATTTCCGCGGTAATTTTTTTGCACATTTCAGTACTTTTTGCAAGAAAATCTCTATTTGTCTCCCTCATCTCTTGCTCCCCTTGTGGCTTTGCGAACACAGTCCAGAGTCCACGCACAGTTCCACTGTCCAGACCTAGTAAATGTGTCAATTGAGTCGGATTCGGATAGAGTTATTTCGGTTTGTAAAAAATTGTGATGTGGCCGATTGGTCGTTGGATTAAGTTATTTTAGGTTTATTCGGAGATGTAGCAAATTACCCCATAACTTATGTATTATATGCAAATCAACGGTTTCAAAAAATGTGTTATCAAACACAAATCAAGTTTTTTTTACTATTTTTTAACTAAAATTTATTATTTTCCTATTATAAACAGCCATTTTAAATATGTATATTACAAATTAAATGCAATATTTACATATTCAATATAAATGTAAATCAAATTTTATATAAATCAGAATTTGTCATGTAACTGTTCATTGTAAATTAACTTAAAACTAGTTTTACGTCCGTGCAAAAAATGCACGGGTTTAATTTTATTAAACTGAAAAAAAATCAATAAAAAAAATGAATAAATATAATAAAAATATGGTTTTAGTATTACAGTTATATCTACTCCTTACTAAAATGTGAGTAAGGTAAGTTACTATTCATAATGAACGGTAACCAAGCACCAACACTTTTCTCCTTTGACCTTCAAAACACATTTCATTCCCTCAATTATTTATATTTACCACTCACCTCAATTGTCCTTTGGCATTAACATGTAGCCAATGTTTTTCTTCTTGTAGGGTGGTGGTCACCTATTAATTTTATCCATATTTTTCAATGTAATTTCTTCAATATTTGGTAATTCTTGTGGAAATAAGAACTTAAAGGATAAGCCTCATACCCTTGAATTGAGTTTGTTATTGTAAGCAATGACAAAACCATTGTCTTAAGAGGCTTTTAAAGTTTGTTCAAGCGCCTTGAAAATTTTTAGATCCATTGCTTTGCATTTAAGGCTATTGAAATGTAACAATAATTTTGAAAATGCTCTTACATTCGGTATTCATGAATGTCAAGATGTCGCCCATTTTTAATTATACTGTTATATTGGCGAATGACGAATGCCCTTCAAAATAGCCTTATTTTTTCCCGGCACTTGTGAACGAGTGATGAAATTTGTCTTAGAAGAAAACTAAGTTGAGGAAGTAGAACTTCATAAAATCAAAAATGAGAAAACAATGCTTCATAAGTGGTGATAACCAAGTAGGCTTTTGTCCTAAATTTGGGGAAATAATAAATCCAACTCCATATATATACAACATGAGACGGCTAGGATGGAAAAATGAGACGATGGAGTAGCCATGTGTTTATACATTGTTTTACTCCATAATACCTACTAAATTAATTTTAAATCACGTAAATATTGTCATCCATGATTCATATAATCATTGTACATACATGTGCAGGAGAAGTGAAACGAGAGGGACCAGGATTATTAATGGGATATGTTATTGTCATTTTTTTGCCGGTTATTTTGTTGTTCCTAATCATAGGTATAACCGCTTCTCTAAATGAAATGGAAGAGCTCAAGGTCGAAGTTTAACAGCTTGAGCACAATCGTATTGACCTAATGCACCAGGTAAAAAGTACAATTTTATGCATAGAGTCTAGGAATGTCAGTGGGTCGGGTACCTAACCCAGACCCTAAGGGTCGGACCCTAATGGGTCGGGTATGGGTCTGAGTTTTTGAGATCCACTCGGGTATGGGTCGGGTATGGGTCTTATAAAAAAACATCGGGTACGGGTCCGGGTCTTGGTGTTAGGACCCTACTCGACCCTTAATTAGACTCTTATATTTATTTTTTACTTTTAAAAAAAACACATATGGACGTCAATAACTCAAATAATACACACGTACATACAACCTTTTTTAGTTATCACTAATATACTATACGCATATTTAAATAACCAATAAGAATAAAGAGGAAATTGATGAAAATGATAAGTTTGGGCACTAGGTAAATGATATAATTTAGGGAAAAAATTGTTTTGTCAAAGAAAAAAACAGACCCTATGGTAGACCCTACCCAAACCCGGACCCTCTAGGTCGGGTATGAGTCCATTAATTTCAGACATTTCGGGTATGGGTCAGTTATGGGTCTAAGGTATGTGGCTCAGAGCCGGGTCCGGATCTTGCTGGACCCTACCCAAACCCTACCCATTGCCAACCCTAATAGAGTCATATGGAGTCTCCTAGGGTCCTTCAACATCTATTGGGAGGTCTAGCATTCCTAATAAAAAGTACAACTTTATGCATATCTAAATGTTCAAATTCAAGGTAAAAGACGCATGGATGAAAAATATGGACATTAATATTTTTGCTAGGTATTAGCCGCTATTCAATTGGGTTCAAGGGTTTACTTGTAATATGCTATTTCTTATATATTTGGTGCATGTCGTTCATTCTACAATTATCTAATGATTGATTATTTTTGTTTGGCATTAATGTCCCTTCCTGATGTTAAGGTAGTGTGACAAAAACGAAAGGAAAAAAAATCTCAGTTATGAAACAAATGTCATGTGTAAGAGAGTAGTAATGAACTCTATCAAGGTCATCCGTAGGTTTTGTGGGTAGCTGTGTGATCAAGCACAACTTGATTTTGTAGTTAGTGTATTTTTGTTCTGTTTTTCTAAATAAAGATCGATATGTGGGAATGTAGATCTCGAAAAATTTTGGAACTTTACCAATAGCAATATAGCAATTAGCATGGCCCAAAAATAAAGATCAATTAGATGGTCGTTAGTGAAAAACTATTGCTATACTTCGATCAATATGTAATGTACACATTAAAAAAGTAGGACACCAAATAGCAGATTTAAAATACTTGGAGTATCGTGTGTATCCTACACCAAGATTTTTACAATGCCATTAAACAAAAGCCATTTTTAAAATGCACTCTCTCAATTTTAAGTAGTTTTCAAGAAGTCGTGTAGTTAATTTCATAATTTGCCAACATTCTTACAAAATTTTAGCTATAACGTAATTCAATCTTAATTTTGATGTCGGATAGGAATTAGGACCTGAGCGCACATTATCCTAAGAGCATTTTTATTGAATGCCAAAACTTAGATTTTTACAAGTCATGATAAAAATCTTGGACACCCTTTTTTTTACTCCAATTATGTCATTCGGAAAAGGAAACTCCGGTCTATATCGATACAAACTTGATGAATATGGATCCAATATTTCACATACAAATTAAACTACCACGAATGAAATTTTTGTAATGATTCTGACTCTAAATAGCGGTCGTTAGACCTTTTATAAAGACGGTCACAAAGAAAAAAACAGTCTCAATTGCGCGTGTTTATTATTGTAGTGCCTTTAGTGAGCTTGCTACGATAAGGGAATCAAACTACCATAATATAACTATCTTTGGGGTATGGCGCACGAAGTGCGCCAAACAACAACTAGTTGATGTAAAAAGTAAAGAGAATTTATACGCTTAACTTAGATCTAAATAAAACAACGCAGCTGCTTTACATTATAAAAGTATACAAATTATTATTTATGACGACGCTATCGGTCTAAGTTTAAGATGTATCAAATATACATATGTAAGATGAATTAGTAAAAAAAACATTATGCATGAAATTATTAATAATTGATTTTACTATTAATATTATTAATTTTTTTTAAACCGCAAACTTTGATTAATCAAACAAAACTTTTATTATTATTATTATTTAGTGAGTTAGATCAATTTAATTAAACTTCATTCACTTTTATTAATTTCAGCTTCATTCAGTTCATTTCAGTTCAGTTTAGCTCAGCTCGATTAAATTCAGTTCAGTTCAGCTCAGTTCGGTTCGGTTCAGTTCAGCTAAGCTCAGCTCGATTCAGTTCAGTTCGGTTCAGTTCAGCGAAGCTCAGCTCGATTCAGTTCAGTTCAGTTCAGCTCAGCTCAGCTCAGCTCAACCCAACTCAACTCAACTCAATTCAATTCAGTTCAGTTCAGTTTAGCTTAATTCAGTTCAACTCTAAAAATCCAGAAGATCTAAGTATTGCAAAAAGTAGTTGCTTAATCTTTAGGCAACATTTAGGACAATACGCAATATAGAAGTTTCAAATATTATTACTGTAAATTGGAGAAATTTGTACAAAGTCAAATCAAATCAAATTATCCAATTAAAAAATAACCACAATAAAGAGTTTATGAACTATATTAAGTTCCCCTTCATTTCACTCAAACAACAATATAAACACAATTAACCACAATACATATTGTCACTTAACACACAAAATAAAGTAACAAATAAAAAATAAGATAATAGTAGTATTTTGTAATTTTGTAAAGTCAATTAATAATTACTCACTTTTACACACCAATTTTCTAAAATAATTTTATTTTATATATATATTTTGTAAATTACCCCTTTAAAATGCACTTTTATCAAAATTGTTTCAAAATTCTAAATTAAGTCACGATTATTTCGGCTGTTTTTGAACTTATTATCCATTCTTATACCTGTCAAAGTATAAATTGGCTAGGTCATAAACGGAATAAGTTCACAAACGGATGAAATAAGTGACTTAAATTGTAGTTTGAAACAATTTTTTGACGAAAATGCATCTTAAATAAGTTATTTTAGAAAACCGTATGTAAAATTGAGTAATTTATATATTATAGAAATCAATCTGTATCAGTCTCGGACGAAAATCAGATAGTGGTCTGATAGAAGTGTTTCTCAAATGAAGGCATATGAGTAGCAAAGAGATTGATAGCCAAGGATAACCCTTCATTCCCACTAGGGCTGGATATTACGAACGAAAGACCTTCCAATTTAATGTCACAATTACCAAAAGCCTTAGGCAATCCGAACCCAAAATCGGCCAAATGAAGAGGAAGTTTCGCCCACGAGTTCACCAAAAGATGTGGATACATACTTTTGTGTGCGCCCATTAACGGTTCTGGTAACCCAGGACGGGTTTCCAAATAATCGATACCTGATCTTAAGTACTCCTCATTATTCATCCTTCTCACGGCCTCGTGTACTTTACTTGCCACGTACCAAAAAGGCTTAGAAATAATGTCACATACTTGAAGTGAACAAACGGAAAAGAATAGTACATTTCCAAAGTACTCGTCCGGTAATGCCGGGTTTTTCATTACGAATCGTCCGTCGACCGGAATGTAGAGCTTCACCTCTTGATCATGGGATAAGTTTCTTGCTTTACATGTACTTCTCCAGATGTGAGCAGTTAACACTTCATAAGTACTTAGCCTTATGTTTTTGTGGTTGTCTTGTAATTGGGAGGTTGCTAATTGTTTTAGGTTGTTAACTTGTTCTTCTGATAGGTTGAAAAGCGATTGCTTTGTTTCGCTATCACCTGATAATACACAAAAAGTTTAGAGAGACGGTATTTATGTACACCGTCAAGAAAATGAAATATCAATTTACAATGGCATGTGTTACGCGTATTATGATCTATTATTGTTCACTTTTTCAAAATTAGGTTTACACATTAATTTATGTGAAAGTAATGTTTCTATAAGTACACAAATGCATAGGTGTAACCGTGTAAGAAGAATAGTTAGTTCAATTAGTAAGAGCTTTTTTATCTTAATTTTAAAGTTAAGGGTTTGATTCTCACCTGCGATATAGTACGCTCATTTGAATCAAAAAAAACAAATGCATAGCTGCCTTTTTATCTATGAAAACTCGAATTATTAGAGCCGATATAATGTCTGTTTCGAAGCCGATCCAAATTTTTGGGATACCTTATTTTTCGGAGCGTGTTTGGAAATTATTTGTTTTTTTTTTTCAAGTTTTAAGGTTTAACTCAGTTACCACTGGACTAACACCACTTGGTTGGCAATTATCTGTTTTGAGTAAACAAAGTACCTGAAATAAAATGCTACCTCATGTAACATTTAAAAAATCAGGTATCTGATTTATTTTTTAAATGATTACCTATTTTACCCCAGCTTTTATAACCTCAATTAGTTAAAACCAAACTCAATACAAACCCTAATTACTTAATTTTTCGGTTATGAGTTTAATAGAGAACTAATTTTGTATTGATGATGTATATTTTCGTGGATATATTGTTTGATTTTTTTTACCTAATCGTTATATATTAATTATTATTCTCATTCTCTTTCAAATATATTGAAAAAACTTCATTATGACTTAATACTAACAACCCCGACGACAATAACACAAGAATAATAGTAAAATCGTAAAAGATATCAATAATAAACAATGTTTTTTTACGTCATTTTGTCAAATATATTAGCTACCTTTAGCTAGTTTCCAAATAGTTTTAACAAAAATTAGTTCAATTACCTTTTCAGGTAGTGTGTCTAACGGAGCCTTATTCATAACCAACTAACTATTGAAACTTGGAAGTGACGGTCTTTTAATAAATTATTGAGACACTAATTTTTTTTATACCCTTTTATTTGCATTTCGTGACGCTTTTGTCGTAAACTGTGACATAGTAATTTCATATCTATTTAAATAATAAATATATCCATTTTATCTTTAATTATAGTTTATACTTATTTTATTATTTTTAGATTTTTTCTTAAAACGGTAAGTCTCGCTTGCGACGGACATATCCGTTGCAAGCTTATAACGGGTAAAGTTCTCCCACTCGAGTATATAAGACCAATCATAGAAAATCTCACACAACTTGACCTGTGACAAATTTGTGACAAATATATCCGTTATAAATGAGAATTTGTCTTCTTAAAATTGTAAAATAATCGGTCATCAATCAGAGGCGTATCCAGGACTCGATTATAGGGGGTGCAAAAACTTAACAATTATTTCAACTATATGAACTAAAATTTAAACACAATAAAATCGTGAGGCCAGAGTAAAACACAAAATTTAAAAAATTGGTTCTAAATAATTCAATAAGGTATAAATAAAATAATTTGTATAAATTTGCAAGTATATAGCTCTTTAATGAGAAAAGAGTACATTTTATAATATATTTCAGATAATTGTAGTCAAATAATATGATCTTAGAACATTAAATAGCAATAAAGTCAAAATTTATTACTAAATGAGAAAAAAGTGCAAAAATGTTGTATGTGGGAGTCGAACCCGTGACCAAACTTATAGAATTTCAGTATCTAACCACTACACCACCAAATATTCATTGAACCTTATAGAAACTAGTTTATGAATATTTTCGAACAAAGGGAGTGCGGGTGAACCGCTGCACCCCCTAAAAACGCCACTGTCATCAATAAACTTAATAAACTTATTGATGAGAGATTCTCATACTTCAGTATTGAGATTTCTCCCAAGAGGCCTACTCAATTTGCCATTTAATGTTGTTGGCGTGAAGTTGTCTGATGCAAATATTTGTAGTTGTAGTAAAAGAAAACCCGAAAATTGACGTGTTACATTTGAGGTTTGCCACTTTGCATGAAATATCCATTTTTAACTCGAAAAAACCACTACTCGTGTTTTCAAATTAAGAAAAACATCGTTTTTTTTTTCAAACTGCTAATCTTTTTGAGAGTTAATGAGTTATGATTTATGACGCTACTATTGTACTGTGAAAAGCAAAATTGTTTCACCTGACAAGGATCCATCGGTTGGGAACACGGGCACAATCGGGTCAAACTCCGAGTGCGGAAACCCGACTCGGGGCGGGTTCCGAGGAGCAAGATGAATAATCCTATCATGGTTAGGGTAAAGAGGAACCTCAAAACCCCTATACACCACCAACAAAGAGTAAAGAAACAACCCAAGCGAAGCTCCATCAGCTACATGGTGATGCAATGCAAACCCGATACACAACCCACCACATTTAAACCGGGTT
Organism: Silene conica; assembly: GCA_029255685.2. NCBI lineage: Eukaryota > Viridiplantae > Streptophyta > Magnoliopsida > Caryophyllales > Caryophyllaceae > Silene > Silene conica. The sequence continues at coordinate 84,476,958 of CM055313.2, forward strand.
AACTGACCCATTAATAAAGGTATAGACCCAAGTTCCCCGGAATAATCACAGGCCGGGATCACGAGCTTACGCAGCTCGGGACCCGGCCCAAAGTCACCGAAATCAGCCAATGTATGAGTTGTTTCAGCCTCTACATACAAAGCACCTTGCCCAGAACAGTCTATTACGTACCGGTCGTTATTCGGGTTTAGTTTTAAGCGACCGGCTAACGGGTAGAAATGGACTAGGATTTCAGCGACTGCTTTTTTTCCGGTTTCGCAGTCGAAATTGGCTGATGGGTGTGGAGGGTTGTAGATGAAGAAGACTGTAGTGTGGGAGTTGGGACTGCGGATTATCATGTCTAGCCTTGTTAGTTCAAGGGTTACCTTTGGGGTTTCCCTTGCTGGCTTAATCATTATCGTTTCTTTTATTTTTAGGCTCATGTTGTTGTTGTCGTCGTCGCAGTTTGCTTATTAGAGAGGAATGATTTTGAAATTTGTGTGTTGAAACTTAATGTGGTTTTGGATGCCTTGGATGTTGGAACTCTTGTGCATATATATAGCAGTTTGCTTACAGTCGATTAAGTTAATATAGACAGCGCGGGGTAGAATGACAAGTAATAAAGTCATTTATATTATATTATAACCTAGGTAGCACCAAAACGGACATGGACACGGACACGGACACGACACGAACACGGGACACGGGACACGGGACACGGCATGCCATGAAATTTAGGATACGGGACACGGCATTTAAATTTAATAAAATATACATTTTATAGTTATAAATTTTTGATTTTATTTTTGTAAAAGTATTTGATATTAATTTTAAATAAGTGAATGTAAAACTTGTCTTTGATAATAAATTTATTTTTATTCCTCATTCGAATCAATATTCTAATTGATCTCTTTCGATAACGCATTTTTTATCTCAAGAACATCATTCACCGCAAATGATAACCAAATATCGTGGACACGCGACGGACACGGCTCAAATACCATGGACACGCGTTGGACACGTGGCCAAATAAATGTAGAAAGTTTTTAGACACGGCTGTTTAGGTGTTGGACACATTTCGGAAGTTTTTAGACACGGCTGTTTAGGTGTTGGACACATTTCGGCGTGTATCCGTGGAGTGTCGGTGTCGGACACGGTACGGCTCATTAGTAGAAGTGTTCGTGCTACCTAGATTATAACTGGTTATGTTAAGATATAGAGAGGATGGGGAATAATTACATAAGGAATAATTATATTATTAATAGATCGATTTACATCTTGATTAAACCTAACTCTTGTTTAGCAAACTTTGATGATAGCCGTTTCTAATGGGTCTCATTGTCTGATCCTAAAAGGTTATTAAGGAAGAAAGTAAAAGAAAACGTAGATAAGAGTTTTTTATTAAACCGAGGGTTCGGCTTAATCGCAGTGTCCCACTTGATCAAGTACATTGTTGTGCATGACCCATTGGCTATGCCCCTAGTAGACAAGACTCATGTACTAGTATTAGTTTTGAGAGAGGATTTAGTTAGTTTATCGTAGTTTTGATAAAGTCTTGAACTAAGTTTTGAACATTTGAGACTGCACTTGAGGAGTCATGTATGATCATGCGACAATTCTTAAGGGGAGTCGATCACTGAATGAAAAGGGCTTATATGAAAAACTGGTGGAAAAATAAGGTTTGAGGAGTGGCTGACGGATACGGTATAAAGTTTGAGATAAGTTTAAACAATAAAAAAGAATGATATTAATGGAAAACTAATATAAAAAGGATGGCGAATGGCGATAGAGTGTCGTCGGGTGGTACTGAATCTCTGCACCGCTCTAATTAATGTAAAAGAAAAGTCAAAGTTAGTTTTTGGTTTTGCTCAAAAATTCTAAGGATACCTATGTTGATTTTATATTTATTCAATTAAAATTAATCTCTTAACTAAATCAAGAGCCTCTTCTTTTCGACTAAAACGAGATGAATTAAATTAAATGAAATAGAGTTTAATTGAACTAAATTGAGTGGAACTGACATGAAGTGAATTTAGTTGAATTAAAAGTTAATTTTGTGAAAAGATTAACTAAACATGATTGATTGAACGTAAATAAAATTTAACGGAATACAACTAAGCAAAACTTAAATGAGCTGAAATTAAGCGAGAAAAGATAAAACCTAATTAAATTTTTCATAATATTTTACCTCAAAACAACTTTAGATACCACAGTGCTATATATATAGTACTCTTTTTAATAAAATAGCACATGAATTTCTGATGTAGGATGAACATGAGTATACATTTAGATGACTTAAAAGTCAATATCTCAGAAACGACGACGGTGGATTCTTAGTGTGATTTCTGTTTGAGGTGAAGTTTTATGATGTTAGCTTTCCAACAAGTGATCATACATAACGCGTATGACCACTTGTTGGAAAGCTAACCTCATGAACTTTCACCTCAAACAGAAATCACACTAAAAATCAGTCATTGGTTCTGAAATATTGAGCTTCTTCTGAATGCATATCTATGTCCATCCTACATCAATTTCTATATTAATTAGTGACCATTGATATTATGATATATGTCACGAGAATTTGGTCCAATTTTTTCTGTAGAGATAGTTCGTAAATTAAACCAAAAATCAAGAATTATGTCAATGAACAAACAAGTGAGGGTAGTTTGGCCTAAGTTTGTACTTCACAAATCAATTTAGCCAAATTTCTGCTGGTCGGAAGACTTCATTGTTTACCATCTCACCTATTTATTGCCTTGTTTATAAAACAACCATGACTTCATCGCACATCAAACCACAATTATCAGTACCAAACTCTACCTTATCACCCTCACAATTCAATCCATTGTCGCTCTGCCTATAAACGTAGCACCGACACAATATGAGATCGGAAGCAAAACCCAACTCCGTATCAAGCCAAAATTGAGCAACGATAGTCTCAACCATGACACTCAGGGCGAACCCACATAGTAGCAATGGGTGGCAGTCGCTCCCCAAACTTAAAAAATTTGAATATAGTAGATAAATTAATAATATCTCATTTAACGTATAGTAAAAATCAGGTGATTCAATGCTAAATGTTTTGGTTACCAGTTTAGTGACCCAAGTTTGAATCGTGTTGCCTGCATTTTACCATTTTAATTTTATTGCTACCACAAACATTTAATCTTAAGTTCAACCCGATGTCACTGATAACCAGTTAACCAGTTAACCACGACTTATCCATCAGTCGATCCATCTCTCGACCACCATGTTTGTTGCCTACACTAAGCTCTTTCTACAAACCTATATCATTGATCTATTAAATGTAGGATGTAAACAAGACATGTAAATAGATGACAATCTTGTTTGTTGTAACGTCTTTATTACTCCACAAAAAGTGGCAAATTGGCAAGAAGACCATACTCATAACTTTTTTTACAATTAATTTGGAGTATAATATAAGTTCATACCCTTTTCTGCTAATTAGTTTGGAATTCAAATTTTAATAGAGGAGAATGAAAATAACCACGTAATTTATTATTATAACTTTAGTGGCGCCTTCTCATTTTCCAAATAGAAATCGTTTACTCTTCCTTAAGATGACACAATCTGTTTTTAGTCTAAAACGAGTCACGTGTATATATAGTTATATACCACTATAGTAGTATACCACTTGTTAGGGCTGAGTAAAAAATCCGATTATTCGAATTGATCCGACATTCGATCCACATCCGATCCGAAATAATGAATATCTGATCCGAAAAGGGGTTCGGTTCGAATATCAGTATATATAAAAATGCATAGGGAAAATCAATATATTTATCTTATACTAGTGTAACACCCGTGATAAATCACGGGGTTGCGTACACTTACTTCTAAAGATGACATATATAAATTTTATTTATTATTTAGATAAATAAGCTATTTATTCGAACATTTGTACTTTTTCAAAATAAAAAAGAAATAATATCATATCATTGTATATATTAAAATATATATATATATATATACGGAAATTATAACATTCAAATTTGAGAACTTTAAGCTATGTAAGTCCACATAATAATATTAATAAAAGTAACAATTGTAAGACATAGTTAAAAAAAGGAAATTATAACATATAAATTTAAGTAATTTAAGATATTTAAATTATATGTAAAAACCAAAACTAAAATAATTAAGTTTTATATATTACAAAAAATGAAAATAATATAAAAATCGATTCTAACAAATCTTTTCATAATGAATACGTAAATAAAACAAATAAAAGATATAATAATTTTGTGATATACTCGTAGCATAATACCGTACTAACTACCTATAAGAGAATAGAATAGTATACTCCTCATTGATATTGTATACCAAGAAGACTCGGCTTCCTATATCAGCTGTGGACTATAAATATCATTATTGATCGTTGCGTGATTGTAGTTGTTTTAATCAACCCAACTCTTATTTGGTTTTTTAATGATATAATTATTATTGACATTAAGTTTTATGATATACTCCGTATGTAGGATATAATTCTTTTCTTAATCATAATATTAATTTATTGTTTATTATGTAATTAGATAGTTCCTAAAAATTGAAGATTTTAATACCCCTTGAAAAAAACTTCTTTTGTGTCCACTCTCTAAAGAAAAATATTCTCACCGGTCCTTCATTTGATTTATCTTTTTTATTATTTTTTAAAATGGAATAAGCCACGTACAAACAAAGTAAACGATGTGTATGAGATTTCTTTAATTATACCCTTTATCATACCTAAATTTTTGTAATTACTTTTAGTTAGTTGCACATGTGACCGTCATAGAGTAGAATTTGTATTAGGATAAGTATAACAACTTTTAATGGTGATATTTTTTTATCTTATACTCCTTATTTATTATCTACTAAATTGCATGATATTCGTACGGATTAGAGATTCAATGCTTGTGACAGTCGAAGAAGTATATATGTGATGATGGAAGAGAGTTCTCCGTAACTCCTCTTAAGTTCATTTTTCAATTGAGTATTTCATAAATTTTAAACTGAATCTTAATTGCATAATTAAAAGAAGGACGAAAAAAAGACTTTCATAAAGATTGTCGTATGTAATAACATGAGTCCAATAGTCCATTAAATATTAAATAGTATCAAATGTATGTCGATAGGTTTGTGAGTACATGTCTCCAAATTATGAAATTACTCATAGTATGTAACTTTATAATGTTTTATATTTACGGTCTAACTCGTATCATGTTTTGTAGACGATAAAAAAAGGATCAAAAGCAAAGTATAAGTTTAATTACCCTAACGGATTGCTCTATAAATGTATTTAACTTGCGGCCCAACTCGTACTATTCTGACTAAATCGGAGAAAAAAAGACCAAAAGCGACGTAAGACCAACTATATATCTTAACAAATTTCCATCATGGTCGGTACTCCGTAACTCCATTAGTCAACTATTTTTTTTTGCTAATGGCATGATAACCACTTTCAAAATAACATAACATAACATTTACAACATATCTAGTGATTCTTGTATCGTAGAAATCAATACTAACACGCAAAACTTAAGCTTTAATATTGTAATTAAGCAAGATACTCGACAAAATATAAGACGAAGTCAAAAAGTGTCTATAGATTTATTGTATGTAACTTAGGTATAAAACGTCAATTAACAAAAACAATGGAAGACAAATTAAAATTGCATAATAGTTAGTAGAGCAGACTATTAGACCTAATTTGTAGTGTTTTACATTAAATTGTTAATTTAACCATCTTCTTTTTTGAAAATACACAAACAAAGAGTACAAATGTCAAATATATATCAAAGAAAATTTTAAGCAGATTCTACTAAAAACAAAAAACAGAAAACAGAAGATACATACAAAATTTTAACATCAATTGAATTCGCGGATAAATGAAAAAAAATATAAAACAAAAAAGTCAATATTAGGTAATAATGTGATCTATGCAAGAACATCAATGTATATGACTTAAAAGTCATACAAAAATGTCATACTACATTCCAATCTCGGTATTCTTAATACTCAAATAGTAGAATCAAACATGAAGCGAGTCGGCGTAGTTATAACCTGCAAAAAAGAAATTACTTGTAAGATTATTGTTCAAAAAAATTGCAAAATAAGAAATTACTTATGATATTATCGTTCAAAAAAATATAAGCACATAGATATTAATAATCTACATTAAAAGAACATGAAGCAAACTAAATTCTTAACGGGGGAAACAACTAAAACAACAATATAGGTTACGTAAAACTCAGAAATTATGTATGATATATCAATATATCAATATATATACTTAAAAGAGGAACTTTTCGAGCGATTTCATTGGTTATTGTTTTAGTTAAATTTCAATGGCTATTACTTTAGTTAAATAAATTAAGTATATAAATAAAAAGATAATTAAATAGTAATAAAATATCAGTTGGATAATTATTGTTTTTAGAGCGATTGCATTGGCTATTAGTTTGATTAAATAAATTATATAAATAAAAAAAGATAATTAAGTAGTAATAAAATATCAATTGGATGATTATTGAATTAGATAAAATTTATGAAATGCTTTGAGAATCTCAACCTTCGGCCAATAATAAAGAGTTCGGTCTTTATGAAATTAATTACAACAATAAAATAACAAGAAAATGGATATACTATAACTATAGGTAACTTTGGTAGTCGTAAATTATATGAATTCTTTGGGTTAGAGTAAACTATATGAATTCAAAAGGGAATAAAATTATATCAACAACTAAACCAATTCATGTGAAATACTTCACAACTACGGAGTATATAAGACTTCTATTAGACTTCAAATAAATAACTCTATAACAAAACAAATGAAAACAGTATATATACATGCATAATTGAATCAAATTTGTTAAAAAAAAAACGGTTGAATCAAATTCCTATAATTTTCTCGCGTATCTAATATCTTAGGATTATATTATAATTGCATCTTATATGAACATTTTTTAGCAATAACTTTGATTGTGTGTATATATGAAATTATTAATTGCTTTTTCATAGAAGTGTGTTACAAAATATACTAATGATATTGTTTGCAATAAATTTTCAGGTACAATCCAGGTTTCGCATATAGTTTTATAAAATTGTGAGAAATATTTCATGTTACACACAAATCAATTAATGTAATTTATTAAGAATCACGGAGTATATAGTTTTATTTTCAAAACTTTGAAGATTATCTCTAATTACTTCGGTTTGCGTTTTGTTTGTTGTTCATCTACAAAATGTTTTTGAATCTTACAAAAACAGTATATTAAGTGGACAGCAAAGCATATTAATTTGATGAAACACATCCGTGCCGATTGCCTGCATATTGTTTATTATTTTTCCTTATATTTATTTGACCAATTTATATTTTCATAAAGTCCTATACATTTATTATATAGTCTGTGTGCCATTTGTGGAATTTAGTCCCACTCTACGCATAATATGGAATAATTAGAGTGCAAAAATACTGTCAAAGTTGATTTCAAGGTTTCCCACACCAAAAACTATACGTCACTATGGATTAGTGATCTATGTGAAATAAAAATAGTAGTTTTTGTTGTGGGATTTAATATTGACAAAGTTTTTCCTGTTTCTGATTATTGGATAAGTTTCAAGGTGAAATGTAGTTTTTATACGGATGGGGCCATGGGGGTAATTGTGCACAAAAGAGAAGAGACACATAATCTATCCTATCTATCTATATTATTAAAGGAAACTTTTTCTCAAGCAATGTGATTGGTTGAATAATATAATAATAGGTTTTGAAATAGATATATAAAAAGATAAAGTATGTAACAAAAGATATAATTTCAAATAATCTTATTAACATGTTAGATCTATAATTGAATTGAAACTCCAACTTCTAATACTCTTTCCGATTTCTTGACAACAACTGTACCTTACAAGTTAAAAAAAACACGAGCTAATTGAAACACTTCTCGAGCTAAAAAAAATAGAACCAGATTTGTAAGATGTCAAATTTCATGATATAAGGAATAAGTACTTAACAGAATCATGAACTAAAAAATACGAGCACATAAGAACGCGAGTTATTAACGTAAGAATGTGAGCTAATGAGCTATTAAGCTAAGAATACGAGCTAATGTAAAAAAATACAGTTATTAAGATAAGAATACGAGCTAATGTATATAAAAACATACGAGCATATATATAAGAGGATCACGAACTTACAAATATGAACATATAAGAATACGAGCTAATATAAAAAGAGTACGAGCTAATGTAAGAAAAATACAGGCTAATAAGATACAAAAATACGAGTTATTAACATAAGAATACGAGGTGATGTAAAAAGTATACGAGCTAATAAGATAAGAATATGAGCTACTAAGATAAGAATATGAGATAAAGTAAAAAAAAAATATGAGCATATAAGAGGATCACGAACTTACAAATAGGAACATCTAAGAATACGGGAACTTACGTACAAATATGAACATCTAAAAATACTGGCTAATATAAAAAGAATACGAGCTAATGTAAGAAGAATACGTGCTGATTAATAAGATAAGAATACGAACTATTAACATAAGAATACGAGCTAATCTAGCTATTAAGAGAAGAATATGAGATAAAATAAAAAGAATATATACGATCTAATGTAAAAAAGAATACTTTTTAATGTTAAAAGAATACAAGTTCTAACTATATATCTCCATATATTACAAAGATTGGATAAAAAATTTCTTTAAGATGATGCTCAAATAAAAAGTATTCAAGTTATTAAAAAAATACATGTGCTTAAAAAAATATTTTGGCAGTGATGCGTAATATTTAAGTGTCTTTCCAAGAGACCAAGACCATTGAATATGAGGTACATGTTTTCGTTTTCATTGGAGTTTCATGCACTTTCAATGTTCCATGTTGCTCCATTGATGATGATACATCTGATGTTTCATTAGCCCTAAAAACAATCCTACTTGAATTATTCTCTATATATGTCTATTATACTAAGTATTTTTAGAAGATTAACTGTTACGATAATTACTTTGAAATCATGTCAAGATATTACCCGGGCAACGCCCGGGCTTGAAATCTAGTACATATATATAAATGAGGAAGTTGTTGAATCATTGTAGGGTTCTAAAATAAAAGAGTAAAAATTCATCTCCTAAATGCAGTAGACGAAACCCAATTAAAGACTACAGTCATAATTCAACTAACAATTTTTTATTAGTATTATTTATTAGTATTATTTGTAACCAATGAAATCGCCGGAAAAAAAATCTAATTGGTAGAATATTTATGGAATATTGCATGGATATTTAGGATTAGTATATGGAAAACGATTCTGATAAAATATTTATTATACATGGTAAACGATTTTGATTGGATGTTACCAATATTAGTTGTATATGACATACGTTTTTATTCTAATTGGTAGAATATTAATATATTTGTATACCAATATTATCACGATTCTGATTTAGGATATTTTCAATGTGCTATTTATTATATTGGTAGAATATTTTATGGTAGACGACATTATTGGTAGAATATTTATGGAATATTGCATGGATATTTATGATTAGTATATGGTAAACGATTCTGATTGGATGTTACCGATATTAGTTGTATATGGCATACGTTTTTATTCTGATTGATAGAATATTAATATATTTGTATATGGCACCTAAAATATAGTAGGTATTTAATTTGTTATCATTTATTAAATCATAACTTAGATGCTACACGTTTTTTCTGCGGTTGGAATATTGACTTGCCATATGTACACGGTTTTATTATTTATGGAATATGCCTTAAGATAATATGAATCAATTTATAATACTTTATCAAATTATTATATTATATTTTTAGACGGTTATCACAATCAAATTAGCATATTTAATATGGAATAAATCATAGATATGAAGTACACGATTTTAACATTTATAGAATATTTTTTTTTATTCGATTTAATAAATCATAGAATATATGATGTGACATAAATCAGACATCCTGATTGGTCTACGAAACATAAATTTCTGGGGGTGAATGTGAGGGCGAGAAATACTAAACGCTGAAACGATATTGCGCCACGTCAGTTAAAATACATTTTGCTTTTATAGTAATAATGATATACAAGTGATATAATGCTTAACCCGTTTTAAACTTAAAATAATGATGTCATCTTATAAATTAGAAATAATTCTTAAACTTCTAGGCATGTTCCTGAGCTCAGGGCCTCAGCCTCTTTAATTACATCAATGTAACAAGCTGGTAAACAAATTTTAAAAAGTCTTGCTTGTGACGGCAAGATATAGAGAGGAAGGGAAGATTTTATTATTGATTGTTGTGTAATTCTGATTACAATATAGATAGAGTATATAATCCTTATTATCATAAACCCTAGACGATAGCCGTCGTAGCTAATCGTAACCTAATGGGTCTAATATCCTAATAAAACCCTCATGGGTTTATATTATGGACTATTTCTCCTTTGTTCGGGTGTGGCTCAAACCTGGTTTTGAATTTAGTATGCTATGAGAGCCCATGGCTAAAGACCTGGTTTCATGGGTCAAAGTTTGCAAACTCTGCATCTGCTTCTGACTTATCTATTCCATATGGATAATACTTGATCTGTCGCAAGCAGTTTGCGATGGAAATGTCCGTCGCTATTTGTGACAATCGAAATGGAAGGAGTTTACTATACTATCTGACATTGCAGTAAGTCTCTCTTGCGACGGTTAAACCCTAAACCCTAAACCTAAGCTTCTAACAGGTCAAGTTTTTCACCTTACTTAGACAAGACAAAGCATAAAACGTCTCAAAAGACCTATTTTTTCCTACTCAAATGGTAATATTTAACCCATCGTAAATTTACGACACAATACAGTGACAGAGAATTTGCGCTGACATTGTGACTATGAATGTGTTCCATCTACGTCCAGTCGTCCAGTCGTCCAGTCGTCCATCTCAAGTTGCGTATGTTGATTACTCTCTAAGTGTCCAACTAATAAATATGAAAATAATGAAATATATTATCATACAAGTTCCTCCTATCAAAGAGATCTGGTGTTGGATAGTCGATGGAAGTTGATAAAGTACAAATAAATGGAAACAATTTTAATTGACTAAAATATATGTTCCGAAATTTAACCGAAATTCTATAAATGATAATACCGTGTACTTCATATCTATGATTTATTCCATATTAAATATGCTAATTAGCAATATTTAATATACTAAATATACCCCATAGAAACGTGTAGCATACAACTAAATATACTAAATCGTATACAACTACCGTGATTATATGATACTTATCTAAACGTGTAGCGTATACTAAATATAATATAATATGAGTAAAAAATAGCAATATTCCATATATACTCTACCAATAATGTCATCTACCATAAAATATTCAACCAATATAATAAATAGCACGTTGAAAATATCTTAAATCAGAATCGAATAAAAAAAAATTCTATAAATGATAAAATCGTGTACTTCATATATACGAAGTATGATTTATTCCATATTAAATATGTTAATTAGCAATATTTAATATACTAAATATACTCCATAAAATCGTGTAGCATACAACTAAATATACTAAATCGTATACAACTACCTAAATAGAATCGCTGTATCAACATTGCTAATTTTTTCCATATAGTAAATATATTCCAGTCTATAAACTACACGGCTGAACAATCTAACTCTATAAAAGGAGTAGAATTTAACTCCTTCTGATTGGTTGCTTGAAATAAGTAAAAAACTACCCACTAACTTTTAGTTTGATTTAATTTCTCTCTCTCCTAAATTCAGAATTCTCATTCCTAATTACGTAATCGATTGCAGTATTACATTTCGTCATTGTCATAATAAAATACGATACAATCAAATTATTGTTCATCGAAAATATAAATAAGTGTATACAATGTTTCAATAAAATACGATAGAGAACGGTCCAAAAATCAAATCTGAAAAACAAAAAATTACAAACACGGAAAATAATTACAGTCCGAAAAATAAATTACATTATATTCTCCAATTTTCCAATCAAATCAAATAAATTAAGATACCAAACAAAATAAAATAAGGTAAAATACGATATAAAACGGTCCAATATATATCAAAATTATTAAATTTTCACCAATGTCGTAATAAAAATCCTGTATATTAGAAAAAAAAAACTGAAAATCAGCACGAAAAATAAACAAAACGGGAATTCCAACCTAAATAACTCAAAGTCAACTAAAAATTATTCAGGTGGGGATATTGCGTTTATTAATCAGGTTGCATATAATGATTAATGATAATAATAATACTAATAAAATACTGGAAATAAACTGAAAATCTGAAAATTATAATTTTATATGCTAAAAAAACTGCAAATCAATCTTATTCATGTAGATCTATCCCCAAGAGATTGAGACGATATTGATAATAATCAAATAATTGAAAGTTAAAAACAACACACAAATAGGTAATAAAAAAACACGCGATCAATATTTCTAATAAAAAATCCGTTAATTCTGAAACCATAACAAATAAATTTTGTCTTTTACATTAGTAATGAAATAGGTCCGATTTTATATCAGAAAAAAAAGGTCTATTTTAATAGTTGATGATTTATAGTAATTTATATATTTTCTACTTAATTTTTATTTTGAATTATATTTGTATTAATTATTAGTCATATATTTATGAGTAACCAAATATTCAAAAATAGAACCGTACATTTATTGTACGGGTATAAAACTAGTATATACAAAATATTAAGAGTTTGACCGTGACTTTTGTATACCCTACAATTGAAAAAAAGAATTTGATTTCCATTCTACAACCAACTCATATATATTCAAATACACGACTAAGCTTACAAAATATTAAGGGTTTAAAAGTAATTGTACACAACCCGTGATTTTTCACGGGTGTTACACTAGTAATTAGTATAGATCACCGGATTACAATACAGTATTTGTAGAGGATTGTGTTAGAAAAGACCGTAATTAAAATAGGGTCATTAATCATTTTTACATTTAATAAATTTATTATTTATAAAGTTTTGTACTATATAAAATTACAATACTTGCTAATTATTGAAGTTCATTTCAATGAGTTTCATTCGTGAGAATTTGTGATTTTCGAGAATATAAAAGATTTGATCGCAATTTCGAACATTTATTTTATCTATTGATACAAGAACATTTGTTTAAAAAAACAAAAAAAAAACTACTTTAATTTGTTGAAAAATATTGGAAGACACAATTTTCTAGTTTTTGTTCGTTTTTAAATTTTCCAATTGCATATTTTCACTTATAAATTTTTTTTACACCACATAATTTTAAAATTAATATTTATTTTAAATGGTGTTTAAATTTAAAAAATGTTTAGAGCAGCAACATTTTGAACACATCATTAAGTTAATGATAGATTAATGTTTTGTAAATTATTAAAAAACTAAAGAGGCATTATATTAAATAATAATTTACAAACCAGACAATTTAGAGAAACAATTTTTTTCATAAATAAAATTTTTGTATAGTAAATAAACTCTCTTAATCCCATCAATCATTGGAAAATCATTGAATTCTAACCATTGAAATATAAGAAAGCAAAGCAAAAAAACAACTTTTATAAATTTTAAATAAAAATTGACAGTTAGCATGTCTAACTCGATGTGAAATTGAGTAGGGTTGCGCCAATTAACTCATTTGTTTTTCACTTATATCACTCGCTAGCATACACCCTACACGTTACATTTTACATGTTACATGCGATATGTTATAGGCTTATTGTCAATTAAGTAAATAGTAATATTATATAAAAAATAAATATACTTTATCATTTAAATATATACATATCATTTAACAATTTGTATGGGTTTAAAACTAGTAAAATAAAAAAGAATATACTAAGAAATATGTAAGGTGAACACAATTTAATTAGTTGAGCGAAATATGCTAGGTGTGTTAGGTTTTTAGTATATAGGGATTGAACACCGTGAAGATAGATTATATAAAAATGAATGTTTATCTATCTATTCTCAAGATATCTTGCGTACAATGTTTATCAATGTCCGACCAGGGGCGAACCCAGGAATGAATATTTGGGGTAGCAAAAAAAATTAAAAAGGAAAAATGCAAGCAGTGGGGTTCGAACTCGGGGAAATAGGCGGGAAACCAAAATTTTTTACCATTGAACCACAAGTAGTTGATTACACATTTAATGAGATAATATTTACTTATCTATTATTCAACAATATTTTGGGTAGCAAAAATCCGTCTTCTAAACCAATTTTTTTAAGTTTTGGGTAACGGCCGCCACCCGTTGCTACTAGGTGGGTTCGCCCATGTGTCCGACCGTCAATGATCAGACTTACACGACGATATATAGCTCGGAGACGCATACAACTTAGTTCTTCTAGTCTTACTCAGATACCTTTTTATCTTTTGAGTCATTTTACCTGATTGAATAAGAGCGGTTGACAATTGAATTCAAATTGACCCGTTATTTTCGTAACCCTTGCTTCTTCTCTTTCAACAACGGAAGAAAGAATCTTTGCAATTATTTAAAGAGGGTATTAAGTACGACAAATAAAAATAGTCACATTAAATAACTGTTTATTTTCTGATAATAAAATGTGGAAACTTTGCAACCTAAAATGATCATTTTACCGTCGTTTTTTACCGGATCGTACTCACGAATACCATAATTTGTGTAGCCAATATTATTAGAACACGTTAGTACGTTACCATAAAGCGTCAATCACTCAATCTCCTGCTGTCTGGCAGTCTACTGGCATGATATGCTTAAAATTAAGAATGGGCCGGGTAAGAAGTTGCTGATTGTTAAAACATTTATGAGCGTAGCAACTAAAAAAACATTTATAATATGATCCAAATTCCCATTTGTGACAGATATATCCGGATCGTAAATTTACGATGAAATATTATTTACGGAAGTGGAAAAAAATATGCATCTGAAATTCGTTATACTTTATCTTATATATCCAAATAAAAGAATTTAACAAATTAAAAACGTCATAGGTAAGACTTAGTAATTACACAAATTCTCATTTGTGACGCACATATCCGTCGCAAACTTGTAACGGGTTAAATATTAGCCATTTGAGTAGGAAAATACGAAACATTTGAGATTTTCAATGTTATCCTTATACTCCATACAAATGGGAAAATTTGACCCGTTATAAATTTGCGACAAGTATCCGTCGCAAGAGAGACTTATTACCGTGATTATCATTCCCATCACAATACAATTATTGCTAATTTATTTCCTTTTTGGTACAGCCGAACAGGGCATGGTCCATGGGATGGACTATATTATCCCAAAAGAGCAATTAAGATTGATCAAATAACGACCGTAATAAATGATATATGGATCGACAAATGATACTACAACAGATAGATGACGTCTAAAATCGGGAGACGTTGGTGGTTAGCGTACCTTATATATTAAAAGATTAAAAATTATATTTGATATTCAGTAGATTATAATGGGGTTGCGAAAGGTCGTCGGCGTTTTGCGAAAAATCGTCGACGTTTTTTAAACAAAAGACAAGCCTTGCCCTTCTCTCTCTCTCTCTACCTTTTATGCTCTGAAATAAAAACAACATAAAATCGAAAAAACGGTTTCAACATCGAACAACGACAACGATTAAATGTCAAACGACGACAACGATTTATTGTCAAACGACGACAACGATTCTTCGTTAAGTAACTAAAATCTTAATTTTATTTTCCAAAAAAATTTGTTTAATTCCTTTAGTTGAAATTAGGTTGAATTATTCGTAGAAGACGTAGAATTGACAAACCCGAAACAAATTAATAGTAAATCGAAATTTTGCATGAGACTTGAGTATCGGCCGTCCTCGCGTGGATAGGACGGCAAAACTGGCCGTCCAAGCATGGTATGGACGTGAATAGTACACGTCCATGCATGGTTTGGACGTGTACTATTCACGTCCATACATGGTATGGACGGTGTATACTATTCACGTTCATACCATGTATGAACGTGAATAGTATACACGTCCATACCATGTATGGACGTGAATAGTACACGTCCAAACCATGTTTGGACGTGAATAGTACACGTCCATTATGACATGCAAACAAAATGTTTATTTCCCCCCTGGACGTGGGAAATGCACGTCCATCACCACATTGGCCGTGTATTTCTCACGTCCTATCCACCCTTAGCCGACCATTTCACACGTCCTACCCAACCATGGACGGCAATTTCCCACGTCATATCCACCCTTGGCCGGCCATTTCACACGTCCTACCCCACATCAATTACCAAAATTGTGTTTTCATTCCCAAATCAAACAAAATAAACACAACTAAATCGACATCATACAACACTAATAAGAACAATAACAACACAAACAACAACAATAACAACAAAAAAAACAAAAATTCAAGAGGAAATTGAAAAATTAACAAAAAGGTGGTGGTCGGAGTGGTGGTCCTTGGCGGTGGTGCGTGAGGTGGTTGTAAGGTGGTGGTCGGAGTAGTGGTGGTGCGTGAGGTGGTGGTGGTGGTGTCGTGGGTGGGAGGGTTTAGAGAGTTTTGAATTTGGGTGGGGTTTGAGAGGTAAAGGGTAGAAATGTCTTTTTTTTGAATTTCGTCGACGATTTTTCGCAAAACGTCGACGACCTTTCGCGATTTGGATTATAATTAATAGAAGTAAATTGATTAAAACATATTACAATTGATAGATTTGATAATTTATGGATTGAGGTTAATATATTGTTGTATAAGTGTGAATTATGGACAAATTCATTTTTTACCGTCTACTAAAGTGAATATGATGGGGAGAACAACAAATTGGAAAATCTAACTCTATAAAAGGAATAAAAATTAAACAACTCTCATTGGTTCCTTGAAATAAGGAAAAAGAAAATGGCCCACTAACTTTTATTAATTTAATTTCCCTCACCTAAAATTCTGAATTAATTGTGAGCATTCCTCCTTCCTAACTACGTAATCGTTTCCACTATTAGATTTCGTCATTGTCATAATAAAATACGATAGGATCAAAGTATTATTAATTGAAAATAAAAATAACATCCCTAAAAAAATATAAATAACAATATATAACGGTATTTTAATATATATGTATTTATTTATATATCCGTGCATTTTGTGCACGGGTATAAAACTAGAAGTAGATTGAAACTCAACCTACTAGATTGAAGCTCAATCTATTATTTCAATATATTTACCAAATACGTAATTTAGTAGATTGTCAAGTCAAATATTCTAAAAGTTTTGAATATGCTGAAATTTCATCAATCTACGATTTACCATCCACCCTTTAATAGATTGTTGTGTTTATATGTAAATGGTTGACGGATTCATATATCACAATCTACTGATGAAAATATGCTTGGTAGAGCAGTATATTGGAAAATAGTAGATTCAACTTCAATCTACTCTTTCCCATTAACAAAACACTCGACATAGTAGATTGTTGAGTCAAACATGTTAAAAGTCCTCAATTTGCTGAAAACATATCAATCCACCGTTTACCAATCACCCCTAACACATCTCTAAATTTTTTCGCTTAAATTTCTCGCCTAAGTAATATTCTACCGGACAATTTCTATTTTCTAATTAATTAGTGTTTACTATTACGAAATTACTCTTCCACATACATTTTGACATAAAATGTCCACAAACTAACCTCCCTATAAAAACGGAAAAAATAATTTTCTCCTTACCCGTTTTCTTCTCAGTCAAAATCTAATCAATTTTTTTCTCAAATACTTCAATTATTCATCTAAACTAGTATATGTATTTATCAACAAACAAGTAAATATTGTTAATTAAATTACATAATTAGTTATCGATTAAATTAAGTTTGTTCATCTGAGTTGTACTTATTACTTATTAGGCTTGAATTTCCATTAAAGGTTAACGTGTTCCCAAGTAAAATTGAACGGTATATTTCAAAAATATTGATAACATGAATATTTTATATTCTATTTCTTTTATAATAATAATATAAGTTAATACACATGCAAAAATTATACGAGTTTGAAACTTACATATTTATTAAATCCGTGAAAAAATGCACGAATGCAGTGTTAAAGCATGATATATAGTATATTAAATTCAATTCGCGGAAATTAATAAATAGCTAAAAATGTAAATATCGCTATAAAATAAAAACAATTATCAAAATTTAACAAATTTGTAATATGATTAAAAAAACATAATTGTAAAATAAACTAAGACAGTATATATCATTTCAAATATTGGAAAATTCCATGGTAAATTACATTAGTTGTTGTATTTAATATCAACAATGATTTAATGCACAAAATTGAATATATTCATGACGTACTTAATAACTTATTTTTAAAAAAATTTAGAACAAAAATTCTAATATTTTGCATTTACAGTTAATTTATAGTTGCATTTAGTATTTAGTATTTAAGTTTCTTGATAAATTGATAGTTTATTTATTATCTAACAACTTTAGTTAAATACTGCTATTTTTATAACAACATTGAGTGTAATTTTTTGTACTTTATTTTTATCATAATTTATTATTGTAAATTAAAATTTAGATGAAATTTTAATCAATTGGTAATTTTTACCGTTGTTAAATTTGACCTAAAATATTTTTGATTTAAATTATTAAATCAACTATTGGTCGAGTAATACGGTATAGGTCTATTTTTGCTTAAATTAAGCAAAAATAAGTCCAAAAGAACAGGGCCTTACTCAGACAAATATCCCTTTTTGTTTATTTTTATTGATAATTTGATTATGTCTGCTGCTTTTTCGCGTCACTGAGTAACATATTAACTAGTTGGAATAGCTCAGTTGGTTAGAATATCTGGCTATTAACCACAAGGTCGGACATTCAAGCCCTCTTTCTAGCGTTTTCCAACTTTACTAGTTTACTCCAAGCCAAACTACGAAGTACTCCGTATTACATTCTTTAACTTGTCACTTTAGGAGCCATAAACTGATTGTGCAATGAATAGATGACATTCTGATACCAGCTCTCTTCTCTAGAATACAAGTAAAAACTATGAAAACAAGAAATAAGGTAAAGATATCCAACTATTCAGTAGGTTTTCTCTTCTTCCCAAGAATGGAAGGTATTTCAAATCGAGAGCCTCCCATTCGCCACTTCTTGAATGCTAACATAGAGGATTGAGCTGCTTCACACACTGAAACAGGCCAAACAGCAAATGATTTATAAAACTTTACGTAGGCGTTAAACGAATTAAATACATGCTGAATGGGTTGGTCTTAGATCTACGATGTCTGTTATAAGTTTGTGTTTAGCTGAAGTGATCGTATTGTTCGTAGGGGATGCAAGGATAAACTTACGGTGAGTTTCTTCTTTAGTAAGCAGAGTTAGGGGCTTTGACGAGGCAGTGAAAGATGCAGTGTGGGCTTTGCTGAGTACTTCCTTATACCTGTTTGTAAATGCATACAAAAGGAAGGATCCAATCGTTCTGTCACCGATCCTACAGAAGGTACAAATTGAATTAGTGAGTGACAGGCCGATTTACCTGTTAATAGTTGGATATTACTCGTCACAATAAACAGAAACCAACCTGAAATACTAATACTAACTTGATGACAGAGTGAGAGTACGGTCAACCTCAGAATCATATTGTGGCAGGACATGTAAACATCATGCTATGTTACTCTGACACAGTCACGAAATTGCATTCTTACAGTCACAGGTGTTGGTGTGGGTACATATCCTAATCTCTGACTTACCATGAATCAAATCTCGTGAAGCGGGAACTCTAAAGAATTGAAGCTAAAGCCTAAAGGTGCATGGAAATTTTCTAAACACATTGACAAATCCAGGAGCAACCTGGATTTCTCTGTGCCAATACAAATCCGGAAACAGATATGGCCATAGCTAAGTCACAGATGTTTGTAAGGCCGTAAGGGTATACATATAACGTGTCCCTGTGCCTTAAACTTTTGGAAAGCCATTTGCCACATTCGTCTCTGTGTACTACCTATTACAAAAGTAGGACATTGCAATCAAATGTTACAACATAGTCCTCAAAAGCATGGAACACCAATCAAAATGATTCCCTAATTAGGTCACTTCAAGAGAAGGAGCTGCTTCACAAGGCAGTTGAGTAACAGGACAAAAAAAATAATAGAACCTATATGGCCATAGCGAAGTAAACAAACCATATGCTCATGCAAGCAATATTTAGAGGCTTACACAGGTGCTATCTTGCATCCTAATTCGTAAAAGTATTGGCACCGGTTTCGTAAATCAACAGATCCAGGATCAGCCTGGATTTCCTTCCTTGTCCTGGATTAAGAAACAGTCAATAAGCATAATGAGCACTCAATCACACAAAGCACCACCACAACAACACAGCCTTATCCCAAAATGATTTTAGGCGGCTAACCACTGAAAAATAAAAATATTAACAAGGAACCTTTTTACCAGGAAAGGGAAAGTTCATATATATAAGAAGCAAAGTAGTGGTGGAGCTTTGAGGACGTACATTTGATTGAAGCAATGTGGAACACTCATAATTACAGTTTGTCTCGTATGTAATTCATGAGCGAGCCAGAAGGGCAGCTCTACTTTGGCTCCTTGTTCAACCTGAAAATTCAGTCAGAAAAGAATTTCAGATTTAAACATATTCATATTTTGGATCTAGCTTCTTTATTCCCACCTCCTCCAAGCCCTTGGCCTGGCCTGGAAGGAAACTTACATTGTTTGTCTCTGAACTCGGATCAAGGGGTCCCACGCCAGTTGCTGCTTTCTGAAAAACCGCTGGAATGAGCTGTCAGCAGACCCAGTGGAGAGAGAAAAATTAGCATTCAGAAATAGAAGGAAATTAGAGAATGAAGAAGAAGAGCATTTTACTAACCTCCTCTTCCGCAAGGATATCATCTAAGTCATAGTAATTTGCCATAGACAGGCTCTTGCAGATAGTCGTAAGCCTTCGTTTTTAGGAAAAAACGAAGCAAAAGTTACAGTATTTAACTGGGGTGGTGATTGCTCTCAAATATCACCCGTCTTCCAAGCTAGAACTAACGAATCATTCACTGCAGAAAAACGAGTAATCCATAGTCAACATGTATGATACAGAAGACAACACGACGTGTTTATCATCCTGAAACATTTGTTCTTGAGCCCAATTGGAAGTTTTGAGGCATGAAGTAATGACCAAATGAACTGTACCCTAAAGAGAAACTAAAAATCGAAAATAAGATATTCAATACAACCAAATCAAATTAAAACCATTGTCAAGATATAAGAAATACCATGATCAAGAAGTTCAACACACCCCCGTAGCCTCTATTGAAGATAATATCACAAATATATCCTAATCTTCTAGATTATATCAATCACCCTATATGATTGATATCATTTTGTAATTATTCTCGATCATTCATGCTGATTTGATTTATGTATATTAGGCAAAGAATAGTAGCGTCTAACTTACGTCTCATGTATATATACCACACCATGTAGCTGGTAATGATTCATGCAATAATTAAAATCGCCATAGATTGGTACACTCACATTTCTCCATTTTTATCGGAATTCCCTCCGTCCTTATTGGTTGAACAGAAATAACAAATGCCGGTCTAACTACTTGAATGCTACAATTACATACTTCAAAACCCGATTAATTCAATCGGCAAATCTAAATATAAAACTAACAGTCTAACATTATCAGCTCAATCGATTCACAAAAGATAGTACTCGTACTCCATAGCCACAAAGTAATCATTAATTTACTAGTTCACTTTGATTGGACGAAACAAAGAGCGTACTCGACAAGAGGGAATGAGGGAAACATAAAGGTGGTAGCTAAAGATTAAGAAAATAGAAAGGAAGCTACAAAGAAGCAAGAGGTGAGAGTAAAAGAAGATGTTACAGAGAAAATGAAGTATTACCAATGAAAAGAAGCAAGATCGGCGGTGAATTTGATGGATAACTGAGTATAGGAGATGAAGATGAAAATTGGGGAATTAGGGTTTGGATTCAGGTGAAAGAGGGGTGGAGAAATAGAGCGAAAATTTAGAAATTCAAATTTAAGGAATCCATGATTCGCGGGTTTGTAACTATCTATCGTAGGCTGTAATTCTATAAGTTATCTAAGCTAGCTCGTAGAGCCCTCGGAATCAGCTCGGTAATGCTCGGCTCGAAATTGGTCAACACTAATTTCGAGCCGATTTCGAGATGGGTGGTCCAAATCTAAGCCGATTCCGAACTTGGTAGAGCTCGGAATTGGAAGTTAGCTTAGGCTCGTTTTATCTATTATTTTTAGTAGGTCTTGCTTGCGACGGGTACCATTTGTGACGGATATTTTGTTAGATAAAATGGATATAAAATGAGTTAGTGGAGAAAGGGCCCCACAGGAATAGTGTTAGAGTGAGAGAAAAAATGGGTATTTTGTGAGAGAAAACGGTATCCGTCACAAGCTTGCAACGGTTAGTGTCGTTGCAAATAAGAATTTGTGTATTTTTAGTTATTTTGTCATTTGTAATTGTTTTTGTTCCTGATAAAATGTCATGTTAGCAATTATAATTCTATGTTGCTTATATTTGCATTTTTCTTAAAATATAATAATTTTTAATTTGATTTAAAAATTCAATAAAGTAAAAGAAATTAAGATTTAACTGAGCTCGAATAGAGCTCGAGTCTAATCTAAGCTGATTCCAAGCTTTCATTTTCTAAGCTCGGATAATTCCGAGCCGATTTTGAGCTCAAGCTCAAGTTTCCGAGCCGATTCCAAGTCCACCCGAGCTCGAGCTCAAATCGACTCGGTTATACCCCTAGTCTTTCGTGAAAAATAGAGTACCTTTATGGATAGAATGTCACTTTTATATTGTGAAAGATCTGTAATCCGTTTTCAACTTGTGGCAAATAGTATCGTAAAAATAAATATTAGTGCCAACTGTTAAGTAAAACTGGTCCTGCTAAGGACAAAATGTGTAATATCAGTAATCTTGTACTGATGTTTCAACAATGTAATTAACTATCGTAAATACTAATCTATGACGAACATATTCATCACAAGCTGAAAACGGGTCAAGCATTATCCAAGTGGTTAGATAAGACAAAAGCATTAATGCTATTCCTAGGCAATTTGCTTTTGTTTTATCTACCAACTTATATATTACTTGACTCGTCTTCAACTTGTGACGGGATATATGCGTCTTCAGTAAACTTATCGAGTAACTATTAGTGATTCTTTTTCTCTTTTCTTTTTTCTTTTTTATTAAATATTCAAAATTATAAAATTCAATTTCTGAGGTTCACTTTTAGCCAGATTTGGTGACAATGTCCATAACTCATGTAGTCACTTTTCTGAATCGAGATTTGAATGAAGATGTTTATATGCAAAATTGAAAGATTGTCAAATGGATGTCTCCAATGCTTTTCTAAATCGAGATTTGAATGAAAATGTTTATATGCGGTTGCCTATGGGTTATAGTGTTCTTGGAGGCATGATCTCCACTAATCATCTCGCTCACAAGTCACAACAAATATAAACGGTCCAAAGTGTGAAAGTTGCGAAGATTTCTCTATGGGATCAAATAAGCCTCTAGGCAGTGATTTTGTACACTTCCAGGCAGTTGCCCTATTTCATGAAAATCGTAAAAGCAAAGTCAATCTTGTAGCTTTCTCTTCCGCTGAATCAGAGTATAGAGCTATAACCTTAATCACTTGTGAGGTAACTTGGTCATCGCCTTACTTTAGGACCTTTGCTCGAAACACATATCTCATGTTGCCCTCGAGTGTGACATATACTCAGAATCATATTAAAAGGACAAAACACATTGAAATAGATTGTTATTTCACCCTCGTACATTCTCATATTATTCATAAGAACATTCCTCGTTCTAATTTGCGTCACCTAAACAATACACATAGACTCGGTATTTGCTTCATGGTTCGGAGAGTACATAACTCTCAACCCGAAAAAAAATCAAAAGATAAAAAAAACTACTGTATGGTCATACTTGTAGTAGATACTGAAACTCAAATTGAAATGATAATGTCTCAACATTAGCAGGCTGGGACAAAATCCTACCACTATTACTTGCGACCCCTCGAAAACAGTCGACAATGGATTTTCTGAGCGAACCTGAGGTGGGTAATTGTTGACAAACCCAATGAACTAACGAATCCGTGTCGTTTGCAAAATCGTGTATGTTTTCAATCAGTAACTCCGGCAACCAAATCTTCTTCGAACTAGTTACTGATATTGATGCTAGTAGGTATTCCAATTTTGATTTTTCTAGCTCTGATGTTACTCCTTCTGCTGTGTATATTCGCACCTGAAGAAGACAGTTTATTACTTGAAATGAGTAGCCGGGAAACGACTATATTGAAGAGCGAGTTGCTGGACTTACAGCAGGGGATGATCGGGTTCCATAGCATAAGCCGAATATGACATTCGAGTTAACTGTTTTCAGCCCGTATTGTTCATGAATGATAGCTTCCTTGGTATTCATTTCAACCTTTGCAGCGCAACCAAAATATCAATGTCAAGCGTTCATCTACAAATTCGATCAATAGCAGATTTCAATGTTTCGAGGAAGTATATGCACCTGTTTTGTGGTTGATTGAGTCGGTTTCCTCAAGATACAGCGTTCTATGGCTTGCGCATTCACAATCTTCCCTCCGACGTTAAGAGTTGCCTACATCCAAATGAAGATTTTATAAGATAATGCATACTCAAATAGTACACATCCGACTAATATACTTGTTTGGATACATTTTGTTGACGATGACATGTTAACTAATCTCGTTTCCAAGTGTGCTATTTCAGGTTCCTATTCCTCTTATGAACGAATCAAATACAAGTTTAGTCGATCCAAGGCTGCCCAAGATTTGTGTTGTAACTTAGTCACTAATGAACCCAGGATTAACTGTTTAGGGTGGCGGGATTCGAACCAGGGGCATCAGGTTGAAAAACAAAGTCACTACCATTGTGCCATAAGATATTTAGTGTACATTTAATTGGATATCAGTAATTTATCTACAATTAAACAATATTTGGGTAGCAAAAATCCGTCTTCTAAGTCAACTTTTTTAAGTTTGGAGTAGCGCCCGCCACCCCTTGCTACTAGCTAGTTTCGCCCCCGGTTCTACTGACAACAGTATGCCAGACCGTTACCTCAGCGTGCCACTAGGGTAACAAATGACATTGGAAAGATAATTAAGGTGATGAATCGAGTAGATGATGATACCTTGTTCAGCAAATTGACCAGCTTATCCGGGCTAGAAGGCACACCAAACTTGAGATATCCCTATGTGAAAGTCAAAACAACGATAACTATTGACCGGAACAGAGGAAGAACCGAGTATGATCAATAATAAAGCAGTACATTGAAGGAACGGTATGACTTACATGCATTATGCAAGCATTGTATATATTCATCCAAAACGCAAGCTTCTGCTGTTCCGTCAATGATCGAAGTTCCACCTTCTGTAGACTGCTAAGTAACCCCCTAATACACCATCAAACATGTTTTTCCCAATTGATTATGTGTCGAAAAAACATGCAATAAGGAAACCGAGACAAAGCCGACTAAGGCCCTGTTCTTTCTGCCTTAATTTCAGTTCCTTTCAATTTTGTTTGGTTATATTACATTTAAGTTTTATTTACGTTCAATCAATTATGTTCAGTTAATCTCTTCAGAAAATTAACTTTTAATTCAACTAAATTCACTTCACCTCAGTTCCACTAAGCTCTGTTCCAATTAATTCAATTCAACTCGTTTCAGCCAAAAGAACAGGGCCTTATGGATCATATTACCTTAGCTTCTGGAACAAAGAGATAGAGCTATGATGAGCAACAAACTTAGGATCCAAAGAACTCGACGAAAACACAACCAGATTCTTGTAAGGACCAATATCTCTTCTGACAGCACCTTCGACATCAAAAACACCATACGGGTCTTGCTGTTTCGACTCCTTGTTAAGTACTAAACTTGTTGATAAACTCACCCCTGCTTCTTTTCTGAAACTTACTGCAGTAAAATTCAAGGATCTTGACACAGGTCCTGATTTCTCAATCTCACTTTGCTTCGATGTCCGTATTAGTCTCACATATAACAGGATTATGGTCTTCATTATGTTTTCAGATAGCTTGTTTGGTTGCCATTTTGTCGTTCCCCCACTCATCTCTTCTTCCACTTTTGTTAGTCCCGGTAAGGCTTTTCTGGATTGATCTGATCGGAATTCTGTACCGCTTCTTTCTTGTGGCTACACCAGAGATCGTAAATTATGTCTCAGACATTTGTTTACGTTTCAGACACGACTATTTTATGCTGAACATAGGCCATGTTCTTTCCGACTAAATAAACCCCAATCATGAATAAGGGTAAGATTATTGGTAGTGTTGAGACGAGACTTTGGTAAGTCTTAAGATAAGACTCAGACAAAGATAAGACTCGCCCAAGACTGGGTAGCACCAAAACGGACACGGACACGGGACACGGGACACGGCATCCATGAAATTTAGGAAACACGACACGGCATTTAAATATAATAAAATATACTCCCTCCTATTCCGAATAAATGTCACATTTGCCATTTTCGTCTATTCACCTAATTGTCACATATTCCATTTTGGGACATATTTTTGACCATAAAAGGACAATCTTACCCTTAGTACTTTACTTATTTTACACTAAAACCACCCCTAACCCAACCCCTAATTGTCACATATTCCATTTTGGGACATATTTTTGACCATAAAAGGACAACCTTACCCTTAGTCCTTAAATCTTGTGCCCTCCCTCAAATGTGACAATTATTGAGAATAGGAGGGAGTATATTTTATGATTATAAATAACGTATAATTTTATTTTTATCAAGTATTTGAAGCTAAATCTAAACAAGTAAATGTACAATTCGACCTATATTATAATTAATTCTCATTTTTTCATCCAAATTCGTCTTTTAATCGATCATTTTTAAAATTTTATTACTCGTCTAAACAATAATATGTTTAGAGATGTGTCCAACGAGTGTCGGGTGTCCTAGTGTGTCGGACATGGGACGACTAATTAGGAGGAGTGTCGTGCTGCCTAGCCCAAGACTATCAATAATCTACACAAAGTCTTAACAAAGTTTTAAGCTGAGGTCTTGAAAATACAAGACTAGTAGAGTCTGAGATAAGTACGAGGGATAATGTATATAGTATGAGGCGAGTTTGAACAATAAAAAAATAATAAAAGTCAGTGGAAAGCTGTGGGGGCAAATCCTAGGGAGTTGACGGATAATCTTACCCTAAATGACGTACCTTAGGAGTAGGATGTCTAAAATCCCGTAAAGGCGAAGCAGGAGGATGTCGAAACTCACGCAATGGTGAAGCTGAAGGCTTCAACATCCCACTACTCTTGGCAACGACAACCCTGTCATTAACTCCACTTTCCTTACGATTCTCCAAATTCGCGCTCTGGGTTCCAATCCTGTGATTACTGATAGTGAAATCATTGAGACCATAGCCGCCGCCATTGATGGCTTTGCTAATGAAATGCAAAGCTTTGTTGTCGTAAGAAGGGAGGTGTTGCGATTGATCAGTACTGTCATGGGAAGTACTTGCATTTCGTATCGAAGAAATGGTTGCGAGTTGCTTCGTTGCCAGTTTTTGTGTAGCTTCATGCTCGGTTTTAGTGTCGTTTTGAATCTTCTGTATTTCGGATTCAAGCCTAGCGATCTCATCTTCAACCATAACTAGCTCAGACAACACCTCTTTCATCTAGTATATAACAACATTATACCCATATCATTAGCTTAGCTTCTGTTCGTCTCGATTTTGAACACGGAAGAAACGTGACCATTTTATAATAAAAAATTGTAGTCATCCACAAAATTGATCATAAAGTGATTTATATTTTTTTCTGTTACAAATGAGACTTGTGGTGGATAGCATGCGATAGAAACGGTTTTTGTTGCGCAAATAAGCTTGCGACGAAAAGTGAAATTACTAGCAACGGATACACCTTGTAAGATATAATCCATTACAGGGAAAATTAAGTTTAAACCCGTGAAAATCACGGATTAACTAATAAATGTTTAAATACTACATGATGATGATATATTGTCTTTTAATAATTTTAATCGTAACAAATATATAAGATTTTCAAAACAATCTTGCAATGAAGTAATTAGTATTTATCCCTCCAAAAAAAGTAATTAGTAGTCAATCTCAAAATTATGGGAGATTATTTGTGTCTACCTAATATTTAAGTAATTTTTTGATATATATTTGTATTTATGGAATGTGATTGGAATAATATAAATTTGTACGTAATTTTTGCAAGGCTTCCTATCAACCGCCATGTAAGATTGTGCTAGTAGATTAAGATGTCACGTCAGCTAATTTGGCTATTGCATTAAAGAAATACTAGGTTGTAACCCGTGAAATTCACGGGTCTGTTTTTTAAACTTTAGATGAATATAGTTAATAATATTGGAGATAAGCAAATTAGTTATTTACCGTCATACCGACATGTGTCATAAATAATTCAAAATTTATTTATATGTATATAATCAATCAGCTTTCTTTGATATGTAACCCATATATAAAATAAAGTTTTATATTACATATCGTACAATAAAAGCAAAAAGTAAATAATCTGATGAGACGTGAGTAGTAAATGTATAGTTGGGTTAAAAAACGTATTTTAATTATATTTATTAAAGATGTTCATATAATAAATAACAATTATTGTGCGCGACATCTTACACGAAGACATTCCAAAATTATTAAATGACCACTCATTTACTATTTACTATATTAAATAAATACTCCGTAGTTGTTAAAATGTTTCGCATTCACGTGAATAGTCAGATGTCTTACAATAAATCGAAAATGTAGTCTAATAAATCACGACACTCACATAAGTGTATATACCGATGAAGAGTAATTATTCCGACCCATATTTAATAACGATTAAGCCATAAAAAAATGTAGTCTAAAAAATTCTTGTAGGTATTCCGACCCGTAATTATTCCGACCCATATGTAAATCGAAAATGTAGTCTAAAAAATATTTGTAGGTATTTTTTTGTTCCGTGATTATGGATTGGTAACTCTAGGATTTAGGCCGTGCTACGGAATTAATCTTCAGCCAAAACTGTCATTATTTATTATTTCAATATATGGAATGAAATCTTGTGATTCCATAGATTTAGTCCGTGAAATCTTGGAATAGTTATTATACCATTATACCATATCTTGAATCTTATTGGACAATAGCTCTATGATGAATCTAATTGGACAATAGCTCTAGGATGAATCTAATTGGACAATAGCTCTAGGATGCTTTACAATGCGACACGTAGGACAAAGCTTTTTTCTAGTGATGCCACGTCAGCAGCTTGGCTTCTGCATTAGATAAATATATGATTTGATGACGTTTTGACCAAAATTATTGGCGCCATTAGTGTTCCATCATAAATTCCTGTTTAACGAGTGGTTACATTGTTTTCATATCATGTTAAACGTGTTACGTTGATTTAACTCGTATGTTAATCTATTGCATGATTAGTTCAACTATAGCTATCCCATGAGTATGGATTGAATTGATGCTTCACATGATTATCGATTGAATTGTATGCTTCACATGATTAATATGCCGAACATGTTTGTTTGTATATTATTCATACATGCCTGTATTGTAACACCCGATATTTTGGACTCGTAATTCTACTGATTTTAATTGTAATTTCAGAATGATTTATATTTCATGAAATTTCATAATTATATTTAAATAATTTCAATATTTCATTTTAAAAGAATTTTAGTTTTAAACGACACCTCAGTTAATTACATAAACTATATTTTAACATTTAAATTTTCCGAGACTTTTATTGATTTTGACTTCACTAGCTTTGTTGTAACGGGTTATTAATTTGTCGCTACGGTTTATACTACAAGACTCTTTATCGACTGGACAATCCATCAGAAATTGACTCTTTTTTTGCGACAAATCGGCCCAATGAAAGTTTGCAATTGGTAATGCGTCGCAATTAACATTTTTATCTAAATTATGTCATTATCGCATTGATCTTTTTAATTATCGAGAAACCATCTAAACTAAAAAGTTTAAGTTAATAAATTGAAATTTTAAGATCGATTTTATACTCTAACGATAATACGTAAATAAAGAATGCATGAGTGTTGAATGAGTGGGTGGGTACCTTAGGAGGAAGATAATTAGGGAGAGTAAATTCCATGCCAGGTTTTCGATTATATGCTTGTTGCATGATTTCACGTATCTTCTCTTCATGCCCAAGCATTGTTTCCAGCACTGATACCTACAGTTAATTAATTTATTAATTAATTAATTTGTTAATTACTCGTAATGTACACGCAAATCACCAAAGAATGTTCTGTATCAATATTAATTCCAAGTCTTAGCTATATTGTGCCCCGCAAAAACCACTTTAGAGAGACAATCTCTCGATAATGTTAACGAGACTTATTATTGTCCCAACTCGATTACCCATGGCTCTCTCAATCAAAATGACATTATTCCTATATTATCCGACTCTCGATAGATCATACCATTTTATAATCCTCCTAATCCTATGATTTTATTCTTACCTTACAATTTTATTCATTTTAAAATATTTTGAGCTATTATCATTATACAATCTTATGATCCGTTTATACCAAATAAAAATATGAAAAATTCACGTGATACCCTTAAATTTTGTCACTTTACCGCATGGTACCTAATGGTTTATGTTTTGTACATGATAGCTAGTGATACGGTGATACCCTCCACATTTGATTTTTATGCACAATATCTCTCTTTTTTTTAAAAAAAATCAAATAACAAGTCTTCTACTAGAATTCAGAATTCGCTAAATTTTCTTCCTAAAATGATTATTTCATCATAATCTGCGATTTGAGGAAAAAAATTCTCGACTGACGTTATTTATGTTTCTGTTTTTTGTTTTTTTTCGAAATTATCAAATTAACCATAACTGATGTACTACCTCAAACTTATTTGTTTCAAATTATGTGTATTTTTTCTGAACTTATTATGTGACTTTATTTGTTTGGTGCATATGTGTATTATGCCAAAACTCAAATTTAATAATATGTAATGTTTTTAAATTTTATTTAATATTTTGAAATTAATGTTTAAGTGAATGAAAGCAAAAAATCACAGTAAAACTCATAATTTTTAAAATAAAATTCAAAATATTTATTATAAATTATAATGCTTAAAAATTATACAACTAGTACGTAATAGTATATCAGATTATAATATATAATCTACTTAATTATTATTGCATAATGAAACAAAAATTTCGTTGTAACTCGTAGAAACATACTAATAAAATGTTAGGTTTATTAATATTTTGTGGATAAATATTATTATTAAATACTTCTTCCATCTCGATTATTTGTTTAACTTTGATTTTAGTATAAAGATCAAAGAAAGAGACGAGTATCAATCACATGATGACAAGTGAACAAAATTGAAGGTAGATGATCAAATTGTTCTTAAAAAAACATTTCCAAAATAAAAGATAAATAATTATTGATTGAGCAACCCACATTGATATAGATAAACAAAATATTAGAAAGAGCAAGTCTTTTAAATCTTTGAATATTTTGTTTTTTTACCAAATAAAAAACTATTTTCAATAGATTTCTAGAATTCTACACTTCGATCAATTTTACTAGTAATTACACTTAGACCCTGTTCTTTTTGACTTAATTTCCGCTCCTTTAATTTTGCATGCTTATATTATGTTAAGTTTTATTTACATTCTATCAATTATGTTAAGTTAATCTCTTTATAAAATTAACTTTTAATTCAACTAAATTCACTTCACCTTAGTTTAACTCAATTTAGTTCAATTACACTCTAGTTTAATTAATTCAATTCAATTCGTTTCATCAGCCGAAAAGAACAAGACCTTACTCTATTAATTCAAAATAGAGTCTAAATCCTAATAACATTTGATTGTCACCATTCTTTTTCTAATCACATTTTTTATACAAAAGGGCCTACGGTTTTTTTCCTAGTTTGTTTGACGTGCAAGTTGTGTTATTTTTATGGAAAACTATCAATATAGATCAAAAGGAAACTTATCCAGGTAGATTTTACAGATCAGGTTGAAAAAACATCGAATTCTATAGTAACAATTAAACCTTTAATAAAATACATTTATGTATCCAATTTTATTAAAATGCGTCAATTTATTGACATACCATAATATTAAATTTGTATGGAGAGTCGGGTATCACGCGCCTATCGTGTCGGAATATGATAAACCATGTTCATAATAAGGACTAGAGTATACTATTTTCACACATTAATAGCTTGTTGAATTACTCCTTTCACACTATCTATATTTCCCATTTTAACTAAATGCTTAATTTATGAAAAAAGTCCGTGTTAAAGTAACAATATACTCGTATTTAATATGGAAAATAATGATAAGCTTTCATCGGATAATACTATATTGAAATTCCGTACCACCTGATACTAACATTATCTTAATTAATCTTCCAAGTTCCATCAATATAGTACATCACAAGATAAAACAACATACTCACATTCAAGAAATTATCTAATCCTTCCTTTTGTTCTTTGTTAGTTTCGCTCTGTTTTTTCGTTTGCGTTCTGTCTTTGTATTGGGTTTTCCCATGCCTTCTTACCAAAAAAAAAAAAAAGAAATTATCTAATCCTACAATAGTTTCGTTCTCATGCAATTTAAATACCATAATAAAAGAATAAGAGTTAGCTCAGTTGGTAAAATTAGGGGTTTGATTCTGCGATATAGTGCGCTAATTTGAAAATCGTGGATGGAAAACACACAAATCGTTCTGTTTAATCAAAATTAATTCATTCAAACAAAGAAAAAGATTTTAATACGCAATTTAGGACTACGCCCTCTCCCAATAAATAGTTTACATTTATTATATTTGATACGGAAAAATATAAAGCAAACGTAAATTATCGATCACAACGGAAATACCTCTCTTTGCAATTCTTCTTTTATCCTTTGACCACCATAATTTTTCTTTCCCTACATATATACCACCATAAAACCATTATGGTAACATCATAAACATACCTAGTTGCACCACAACACAAATTCATGTATAAAATCGTTGATTTTTTACAAATAAGCACGATGAATTATACAACCAGATGTATAAAACTAATATATATATTTTGAACTTTTTGATAGAAATTTCGAGCTTAATTGGGAAAAAACATGAACTATATTGTAAATTTTAATGTCAAAAATTATTATACAACTAAAAACAAAACATATAAGTTCAATTATATTTTAATTTTAATGTCAAAATTTGAAATACAACTCAAAATAATTTTAAAACTCAAAATAATATATACATAAACTCAATTAAATTCATTATAGTTGTATCATGCTCTTATACATCTGGTTGTATAATTCTTTTGCGCTGTTGAAGCAAGGGCGTTAACCATCAAAACTTAAAAAAACATATAAAAAAATACCATATCGACTGGCCTTCGAAGTTGGTCATTAACCGCGGTGGTAGCCATGGCAGTGTTGGTAGAGGCAAAGTGATCAAAAGAAATTTGGTTGTTCTTGTTGAGACCAAATTTCTTAGGCCGAGTTCCGAAACAAGTGCAATAAACGTCGACGAGACGACGAGATAACGGTTCGACAGTTGTTTTAGTTTTAGTAGGTGGCGGTGTTGGTGGCGGTGTTGGTGTATGATTAAGTAGTTGTAAATTATTAAGACGGGGTTGAGATTGAAGTTTAAATGAAGTTGGAGAAGATGAAAAGGAGCTTTCAGTAATTTCACTTATTCTCTTGTTGTTTGAGGTTAACTGTCTAAGTTGGTGGGACATTTTTTGTGTCGTAAGTAGTTGAGATCAAAATTGAAAAAAATAAATTTAAAAAATTAAAATAAATAAAACATGGCGTAGCTTGCACTTGTAGTTTGGCAAATTGGCAGTTATACCTTCGCTGTGTTTTTTTCCCTTTTTATTTTTATTTTCCTATTTTAATTTGGTGGATAATTCATGTTTTATTTGTCATTAAAAAAATTGGATACATCGGGTGCACCAAGTGGATTATAATCTGATGTATTATCACCGCAAATAGGATTATACATCCAGATATATATAAATATCGTATATTTAGTATGAAACCAATTGAGCTTATATGCAATTTTTTTGAGTTTTTAACAATTTTTTCTTGCACTTTAAGTTTTTAGAGTTAAAATTAAAATATTTGGGTTTTATATGTATTATTTTTGAGTTTTAACATAATGTTTTGATTTATAAGTTTTTTATAACGACGCTCAGATTCTTTTTAATAAAACTCATAAAATATACTCCCTCCTATTCTACATAAATGTCCCATTGTTGGGTTTGCACAAAGATTAAGAAAGTGAGTTGTTTATTGTAAAGTAATGGGTGGGGTAGGAAGATTGGAGAGAGGTTGTTGTTAATTAGATTTTTAACAATTGTGTTAGTATTTGTTAGTATGTTAATTACTCCCTCCCTTTTTACCCACCAAATCCTTTCCCTCCCTTTTTACCCACCAATTCCCTTCTTCCTGTATTTTTTGAAGCCACTGGCAGTTGCAAAACGATCCACGAGCTGTTTCCGTTACAATTTAGGTCCAAATAAATTACGCAGTTGAAATTGTTTACACAAATTTTTGCTAATTAAATTACACAAACTTAAATTATTAATTGAACTTAAAAAAAAAATTACATTACGTTGAATTAAAATTACATAGTTCCAGGAGTTCGGTGTTTTTTCGGTTGGTTACGATGAACAAAACAGCTACGTCTTCAGGTTATCTTGGACAGCAGTTGAACGAGAAACACTTCAAAAGAACATACGATTAAACCCGTCGCAAACAAATTGGCAAGAAGATATAAAAACGGAATACATGGACTTCAGATTAAACTTTATTTAGAAAAAATGGCCCATATCAGTTGTACTATAGCAAAGTAAACCCAAGACCCAAGTCTGAAAGTCAGAATCCTTCAACAACATTGAAAATTAACACCAAAATTTGAATTTTGGTGCCAAAAGCTCAAAATTATTCAAAGTTTGCGCCAAAAACATGAATAGGGCCTACATCTGCAAAGTTCTAAGGATGCCTTTAAATAGAATCTTCATTCATTGACATCAGTCCAAAAGGCAACTTTAGCTCATTCATCTTTGCAAACAAAAGACAAACAAAAGCATTCAATGAAGAATCTCACCAATTTAGAACGTTCCAAAATAAATGAAGAACTATTGCTAAGCTGTAAAAATGGAAAACCAAAGTACGGTATTGTCAATGAATTGGCAGCCAAATATTCAGTGGACAGAAGAACAATCAGGAGGTTATGGGCAGCAGCACAAAAGTGTAGAGAAGCTGATATAGCAGTGAACGTTATCAGCAAAAAGAAAGGCAAGTAAGAAACCTGGGAGGGTTGTGCTAGATGAAGAGAAGCTCCAATCCATTGACTTACTCGATAGAACAACACAACACTCACTGGCAACAAACCTTGGGGTCAGCCAGTCAACCATTTGTAGATGGGTTATGTCAAAACAAATCAGGTCACACTCCAATGCCATCAAACCAGGTTTGACCGACAAAAACAAACTTGCTAGATTAATTTTCAGCCTTCAACATTTAAAGTATCATGAACTAACTAAGCAGATTGTTTTCAAAGATCAACGAAATATCATTCATATGGATGAAAAATGGTTTTCAAGAACTAAACCAACAACAAAGTTCTACTTAGGAAAAGGTGAAACAGATTCACATAGAAGTGTCCAATCTAAAAATTTCATAGAGAAGGTAATGTTTATGTGTGCAGTAGGTAAGCCATTGTATGGGTCTAACGGTGAAGTAATTTGGGAGGGCAAATTAGGTATTTGGCCCTTTGTAATACAAGTTCCAGCTCAAAGAAATTCCAAAAACAGAGTAGCGGGAACACTAGAAACAAAGTGTGTTGAATCAATAAACAAACAAGTTACTAAAGAGATGATAATTAACACAGTCATTCCTGCAATAAAAGCTAAATGGCCACCTCACCTAAGCAAACATATCATTATACAACAAGACAATGCTCGTCCCCATTTTAACAATGATGACCCTGATTTTCAAAGAGTAGCAAATGCAGATGGCTGGAAAATTGATTTAATCTACCAAACACCCAACTCCCCAGACTTAAATGTATTGGACTTGGGTTTCTTTAGGTCAATTCAATCTCTCCAACAGAAAAAAAAGGCTATGCATATTGATGAACTAATTCAAAACACAATCAATGCTTATGAAGAGCAGGATGCTTTAAAATTAAAGTATGTTTGGATAACACTTCAAGCATGTATGCTTGAAGTAATGCAAAAAAAAGGTGGAATTGATTACAAAGTACCACATATGCACAAAACAAGACTTGCAGCTACTGGTATGCTACCTGAGTATTTGACTGCTAACATGGATTTAGTCAAAGAATGCATCCAGTATGTAAACAATGTTGGTGACCCAAGTAGTATTAGTGACTTAATCAGGGCAGTTAATAGAGCATCACGAAATGAGGAGGATATAGCAAGTGGTAGTGGCAGCAGTAACGTACCAACAGGGGATATTGATCCTGTTGGAACCGTTACTGATTGGTTTGATGAGTACTAGACAGGGTAAAGGAAGCATTACCAGTAAGTTTTTGGCAGAAAACAAATTTTTGGAAGTAGCAGAAGCATGGTTTGACACAGAATCAGAAGCAGCCAGTATATTTTGGTAAACAAGCAGATGAACAACAACATTTTGGCAAAGTATCAGAACAACAACAAATTTTTTGGCAAAGAGGCAGAATAGCAGAATCTTATCAACATCAACATTTTGTACTTAATGTAATTGTTTATGATGTTAGAACTTTGCAGAATGCTACTCTATGGTCATGTTTGGCACAGTTATGGTCATTTCAGAAATGAATTGAGTAAAACGTAGCTATATTAAACAACAACGCTGCCATTGTTGTCCAAACACAGCCTCATCACAACAAGGTGGTGGCATTGTGTTTGAATAACAATGTCAGCAGGCCAATTTTTTCCACCCTCATATACAATAATCATTGGGATAACTACTAATGACTTTCAAATAGATCAGTTTATCATCACTAGTCCAACAGAGAAACCAAAATAACCAGCAGTTTATCGTCACTAATCCAACAGAGAAACCAAAATGACCACAAGTTTATCATCACTAGTCCATTCATTTAATAAAAACAGGAACTTAAATAAAGTAAGAGAAGAAGAATCAACCTCCCTTATATGTCGTCCTCGGAATCCGGACCAAATCCAGGCCAATACCTTCCCAGTTCCCTCATAAACCAGTCAACAATGGCAGGACTTGATCGTATGGCCACTGAATCCAACATTTCGTCACATTTACCAACAAAAACACGACATGCATGACATTCTCCCTTTTCCTTCTTCACCTCCTTAATTTCATACTCTAATAAAATCTCAAATCGAGGCCAGTAATCACATAATTCATAAAAAAACTGTAAACGATTTTCCGGCAACGATTTCCGCCACTCCAGCCAAGCGATCGCCTTCCTCTCCCTCTCTTCTTTATCAGTTCTGACCCTCAACCTTACCTCCTCCTCCCTATCTTTAACAACCACACCATCATTCAAATCAGGACCCAGAACCACATCCAAAGAATCGGAAACAACTTCATCATCACTAAACCCATCGTATAAATCTTCGTATTGCTTCTCTAGAGCACGAAGATCAAAAAAAGCCGAAGTAGAACCAACAACAACCATAGTTATTGAAATACAAAAGTAGATCAGAGATGATGATTTCAGAGGCGGAAGAGAAGAGATCCAAAATATGGTGTTTATTGTAAAAAAAGGGAAAGAGGAGGAAGAGGATATGAGGGATAAGACGATTGAAGAGGAGGAAGAGAATATGGGATCTTAGGTTTTTACTGAAGAGGCGGAAGAGAAGATCAAAGAACAATCGAGAAAATGAGTGAAGAGGCGGAAGAGAGAGAATGGGAGGGGTAGGGTTAGGGGTTATAAACGGCGGGAAGGGTTAGGGTTAAGAGGGTTTTGGGCTGGGTTATTAGTGGGGTAATATAGGATTTGGGCTGGGTTAATATTTGTTAATTGTGGGGTATATTGTAATATAGGCAAAAGTTGAAGGGTAGTGTAGTCTTTTCAACACCCAAAACATTAACAAATATAGACAATGGGACATTTATGTGAATAACCGAAAATGGACAATGGGACATTTATATAGAATAGGAGGGAGTATGTATAAGCTCAAATTCTTTGTTATAAAACTCGAAATCTATACTACATGTATACATCTGGTTGTATAATCTCTCTAATTGGTAGT
The DNA here is from genome assembly GCA_029255685.2 of Silene conica. NCBI lineage: Eukaryota > Viridiplantae > Streptophyta > Magnoliopsida > Caryophyllales > Caryophyllaceae > Silene > Silene conica. The sequence goes on from CM055313.2 coordinate 84,515,299, forward strand.
ATCACCAGTTTTATAAATTATGAGCATTATAATAAAAAATTTGAGTTTTGTATTAAAAATTATGAGTATTATTATAAAAATTTTGAGTTTATTTACTTGAACATACATTAAGCACAAAAAATTACAATAAAACACAGAGAAATATGAATATACATCGGAGGTATTACCACACACTTTTCTTAGTTTTTGAGCTTATGAATATTTTTTTTGAGCTTATGAATATTTTTTTTTGAGCATATAAATATTTTTTTGAGCTTATGAATATTTTTTTGAGTTTTTGAGCTTATTACCTTAAACTTTATTTGTTTTTGAGCATATAAGTTTTTTTTAGCTTATTACGTCAAACTTTATTTGTTTTTCAGCATATGTGTATCTTTTTAGCTGAATATTGAAGTAACTGAACTTAAGAATTTGAGTAAGACTCATTATTTTTAAAATAAAATTCAAAAACTTTATTATCCTGCTGAAATTATACAACCGGTGGCAGTATAATACATGAGATATATAATCTACTTACTAGACTTTGCAAGCTTGAGCTAAGGATGAATAGATATTTCCTTTTTTTGGTAAGATCGAAGACATCTTTGTATTTGATGGGATAATATCTTTGAGTAAAATAACATTTTGTAATATTTTTTTTTGTGACGAGGGGTTTAGTTCCCCGAATCCATGCATTCTCGTATCACCGCACAGACTTTGTAGACCACCCTCTTTGGAGGCTATAATGGCTAAATGGTTATCGTCCATTTTGTAATATTAGAGTAAGAGGTTAATTGATTTTTGAAATTACTATAATGAACTAATTAGTAGTAGGAATGTAGGATAGATGTTGGGTTATTTTATTTTATAGATATGATATGAATCATATGATTTATTCAATTATAGACATATTGGTTTAATTAACGAGTGTATATCTCACGCAATTGCACGAAGATGTTAACAATTGAAGTTGTCGTATTTCACTAGAGTGTGTTATCATATTTCGATGCATTTTTAATGTAACGGTATAATCTTCATTGTTGATGTCTAGTACAAAAACGTTAAAAAGATTTAAAAAAAACACCTTACGCCAAATAACATTGACAATTTGAATGAAAGCAACAAAAACTTGTTTTCTAAAAAAAATTATTCTATATATCATTACTGCATTTACTAACGGTATTAAACTTGACTAATGACATCAAGAAAAAAACCAAGTCCAGAAAAAAAGAACAAGTAATATTTTAATTACAAATTTACAAGGTATATTTATTTATTTTTGTAGAAAAGTAATGATATTTCATATATTAAGAATTTTTTTTATAAAGCCCTAAATATCCTTTCCTACAAAGGAGACCCCCTACATTAAAATCCTCAAACAAGCCCATATTACAATGAAACATACGAACACTAGTGAAGTATTGGATTTTCAAACAAAGCCTGAGCAACTTCAATGATATATTTTTCAATAAGTCTCTCTTAAGATATACTGTATAACCGTTTTAAGACTAAAACGGATCAAATATACCCACTTGCATAGATAAGACAAGCTTTTTTACTAATATCTAGACATTTTATTTTTGTCTTATATAAAAAGTAGTAGTTATTTGACCCTTTTTTATTGTTTCAAACGGATATGCTTGGTTTGAAACAAGAATTTGTGTATATTTTTAAGATTAGCTTGCAATTAATGTATAGTATAAATTATTTTGCTACAATGCAATTATTGGAGAAGAAAATAATTGTATGCTTGAAAGTTAATGTAGCTTAAACAGCTTGAAATTGAATCATTTAGATGATATAATGTAACATTAAATAAAATTAAAGTTAAAAAAATGATTTAATTTATGGGACTCATAAAAGCTACTAGGTATTGTAGCTTACCATTGAACGACTTTATAGCTAAAAAACATAGTTGCTTGAAATTTTGAGTCGAAAAGTTAAGCTACAACGACGTAGCTGTCCATTATACTTGTTCTTATTAGAGCATCTTCAATTGTTTGTTTAGAGACTTATTTGCAATTTTAAAAAATTTCCAAGCAAGTAGCTTACCAGTGAAGTATGAAATAATTGATGTAGCTATGAGCATTGTAGCTTTACTAAGAGCATCTCTAGTGAACAAGTACAACACATTGTAGCTTGGTTTGCCTATTCGGGTTTTTTAAGCTATTTTGCTCTTCGATTACACACCGCTCCAATGGCAGGCTATAATACTTTCTAGCTCTATGGATCCCACCATAAAATTTGCCTCCAATGAAAAAAAATATTTTTTTTATTTTATTTTTAAATTTTTTTAAACCAAGCTATATGTTTGGTAGAACTACAATGCTCATAAGAGCATCTCCATTGGTTGAGCAAAAGAACTTGCTTGAAAATTATAAAAGTTTTAAGCTAGTTGTTTGACCATTGGAGAATTTCATATTAACTAGCTTAGTTTGAGCAACTAGCTCAAATGGGTCCACAAAGAGATATGTGTCAATTAAATAAATGTATATATAAGAGTATCTTCAATAGTAAGCTACCTTTGCCAACTAGAATGTTTAACACTACAAGAATAACTTGATCGGGCGACAGTTTTTGGCGACTGCATCGGGTAGTCGCCAATTTGGCGACGGAATAAATATTCGGGCGACTGAAATCAGTCGCCAATTTGGCGACAGAACCATTTCCCCAAATTTCCCACCACCGACACAACCGGGCGACAGAAATCCCATTTTGGCGACAGAAAGTAGTCGCCAAATTTGGCGACAGCCCCTCTTCCGTCGCCAAATTGCCCAGTCCGTCGCCAATCTTTTTTACAGAAACAGCGAAAATCAGACGGTATCCCTCATTCGCAAATCAACAAACACACAAAGACACACTTCACCTCCTCCGGCGAAAAACACCTCCATCACCACCCTACCCTACGTGTTCCGGCCACCTTCAACACCACTGTCACCGGATTCCGGCCACCACCACCACAACCCTACTTGTTCTTCCCTTCATTCAACTCATTTAAGGTTTGTTTACTTCTTCATAATTCAATTTCAATTTCAATTTTTTGATTGATTGTTGGTTTGTTTTGTACATTTAGTGATTGTAGTAGGTTATTAAGACCGTCTTAGCTTATTAGGTTGTGATTAATTAGGTATTAGAAGCCAATTAGCATATTAATTAGATTATTGTGGGTTAGGGTTTATAAGAAGTTTGTATAAGACGATGTTGTTAGCCTTATTGATGTTGGTTAATTAGATTAAAGTAGTCGATTAGGATGTTTAATAGCTTATTAGGATGTTAGTTAGATTATATTAGCTTATTAAGACCGTCTTAAATTAGCTTATTAGGTTGTGGTTAATTGTATAATTGGAAATTGTTGTTAATAAATTGTTATTATTATGTGATTGAGGTTGTTCTTTAATTAAGTGAGTGTAATTTTAATTTAAGACGGTCTTAATAAGCTATTGAGATGAAGATGATGATGAGTTGGCAGAGGAGGAGGATAATGAGACTATGAATATTGAGTTGGAAGAAGGATGGGAGGAAGTTGAAGAAGTAGTGAGAGTGCATGATGATGACGATGTTGGTGATGATGATGACAATGAGGATGAGGATGAGGATGTTGGTGATGATGATGATGAAGATCTAGAAGAGGATGAGGATGATGATTAGTTTGGTATATAATAGTTGTACAATTTAAATTCATGCTTGATATGTTTATTTGATGTTTTTTCTTCTCCTACTAATATTTTCATTTATGTGATTGTAGATGGCAGGAGGTCGAGGTAGAGTGCGAGGCGGTGGCAGTAATCGTGCTAATATTTCATCCGTACAAGAAGAAGAGGAACCAGTAGAAGAAGAGGTACAGATTGAGCCTCAAGTGGATGAGGACTCGGACGATGGTATACCGATTCAGTACACCCAGGATAACCGGATTATACTTGATCCGGCGGGACTATGGTAAGTGTTGTTGTTTATTATATGTGTATTATTCAATTTTTAAAGTAATAAAATGATTTGTTTTAATTAACAATTTCTGTTACAGGTTTAGACATCAGACTCCTCGTCGAGGGGTCGTTGCTAGCACAAAGGAGAACTTGTTAGGTCCTGTGCCTACTTCTTGGGGGAAAGCTAGCAAGGCTCAAAAAGAAGCTTGGTTCAATGTGTATCGGGTAATTGCATTAATTATAGTTAGTTGTTTTTTAACTCATTAAGCTAACTACTAATTAAATTAACTGTTTTTTTTTTTTGTAGCAATCTTTCTATTGGGCTCCTGAACATGAACAATCCGTCCTTGAAAGATACCATGAAGTTGGTAAAGCAAGATATAGAGACTATATCTACAAGATTATTAAAAGAAAGAAGGAACCGAATCATCTAAAAGGTACATGTAATATATAAGTTTTGTCACTTGTAAATACAAGAATTAATGAAAATATCTTAATACTACTAACATACTTTTTAATTGTAGGTGAGAAATATCAAGATCTCCTAAAGCAACGCGAGACTCCCGAGTTCCAAGCCGTGTCCGCTCAAAAGAAGATCAACAAGAGAGGAGGGAAGAAAGATGCGGAGGCCGAGCCTACCCATCACGGGGGATCACGATCATTTTTTACGCGTATTTTTAGTGTAAGTCTTGAATGAATACTTCTTTTTTGAATAAATATACTATACTTCTTATATTAACAATTTTCCCTATTTAGGGAGGGAAGAAGAAGAAGGATAGCAGCAACAACGACGACGGCGGCAACAAAGACGGTGGCAAGAAGCCGATGATGACGATGCCCGAACTTTTCCTTGACACGCATTCCAAGGTCAACGAAAAGACGCAAAGAAGAATATGGATTAAGGCGAAGGACAAAGAGTTATATGTAAGATAGTTTCTCTCAACTAATGATGTTTTTTTGTTACCTTCGTCAATGATTGTTTTTGCTTAACTAATAATACTTTTCTTAATGTTATAGGGGAAATATGAGGCAGAGAAAGAGGCCCACCCTGAGCGGGATGATAATGAAATTTGGTTCAAATTGGTGGATGGTTACAAGAAGGGTATGGTATATGGGGCCGGACAAGCTCATGGGGTGTTTTACAAGGAACCGGCTAGAAGGTCCTCATATGAGCCGCGCGAAACCTACGAGCCGTCTCTTGTAAGTAAATTGCAATCACAACTTGACCGAGAAAGAGCGGAAAGAGATGAGGAAATGCGGTTGATGAAAGAACGTCTTAAGGCCATGGAGACGTATTTCTACTCTTGCAACCCCGGTTCCCAGCCATTTAATGAAGATCCTAATGATCCAAGAGGAAAGGGAGGAGACGGTAGTGGAGCTAGCATGGGATTTCAAGCAGTTAATTAGTTTAGTAACCTAGGAAAAATTGTCGAACGTGGAGATTTATTAGTTTAGTTAACGTGTTCATGTAATTTGATAACAGTTCTCTTTTTTTATAAAAGGAGATTTGGTTGTTGATTCAAAAGGTGTTCGTCACCAATTGCTGGTTACTTTCTGGTTGCAGGTGTACTGATATTATTTCGTATTGGATTTGGCAAAAACGAAATAATGATTTTCATGAAAAATGCTCAGGAATTTTGGCGACTGAAATGAAGTAATGGCGACTGAAATCAGTCGCCAAAACAGAGCACAAGAAACCAAAGCCCCTGGAAAGTCAGGAGCATTGGCGACTGAACAGGAGAATTGGCGACTGAAGTCCGTCGCCAATTTGGCGACTGCTTCATTTCTGTCGCCAATTTGGCGACTGCCCTGTCTGTCGCCAAATTGTGTCTTTGGCGACTACCCTGTCTGTCGCCAAATTTGGCGACGGATTTCAGTCGCCCGAGTTTTTTTGGCGACAAAAGTCAGCGACAACTGTTTGGCGACTGTTGTCCGTCGCCAATAGGTGTTTTGCGACAGATTTCAGTCGCCAATATTTGTCGCCCGATTGTGTTTTCGTTGTAGTGTAAGCTATAACATTTTTAAGCTAGAAACTACCATAATGGTAAGTGTTGTGGCTTAGATTTTATGCATATTTCCAAGTGTGTAATTTTAGTTGGTAGATTTTTTTTGTAGGGTTATTTAAGCTACTAGCATGGAGCTAGTAGCTCATTTTAAGATACTTCAAGAGAAGTGCTCAAATGGCCAAGCTACTTACTTGAAAACTTTTTTATTTGCAACCCAACACTTCACAAAGTGTAACACCAACTTTCGCCAAACATCATAAGACCAACACCGCATCCCAAGGATGTGCAAAACGTACTCAAAACATGCTACATGATGATGACATGACCGCATTCCAAAGATGTGCAAAACACAACCAGACTTATATAATACTGGATTATTGAATACATAATAGGCCCAGCCCATGTTATATTATTATGGCATGTAAACCTAATGTATTGTATTATAAATAAGGATCGATGAAATGGGAAGAGGCAGACGTTCAATGCACAACTCTTAACATGGTATCAGTTATACTACACACTATCTTAAACACACTACTCTACCCATACTAATCTCTTTTTTCTTACCCTAGCCGCCATGGTTGACGGCGACGGCGCGATTTCGAAAGAAAAAATTGATGCCTCTTCCCCCTTCTTTCTCGGCCCACAAGATAAGCCGGGCGATTCGATTACCTCGGTTCGCTTAACTCTTAACAACTTCGATTCCTGGGTACACGATATCCGCTTAGCGCTAAAATCACGCCGCAAATACGGGTTCGTCAATGGCACGATAAACGCACCAACTGCCCCCTGCTCGGAGGATGACTGGGACACCATACACTCTATGCTTGTTTCGTGGCTCTATAATACGATCAGCCCTGAGGTACGTTCGTTATTACCGAAATATGATAACGCTAAACGATTATGGGATGACTTACATGATCGGTTTGGTGTTGTTGATGGCCCACGTATCCAACAAATAAAAGCCAACCTACGTGAATGTCGCCAAACCGATAACATGACTGTCGCCATATATTACGGAAAATTAAGTCAATTATGGGATGAACTCGATAAGCACGAACCTCTAATTGAATGTAGTTGTTGCACTAATTGTACTGCGGGTAAAAAGCATTTAGAACGCAGGGATGCAGACCGTCTTCATCAATTTCTGCTGGGCTTGTCACCCAGTCCTTACGCAACCCTTCGTTCCGTCTTAATATCCCAAACTCCTCTACCCACTGTTAGTAGGGCTTTCCATATGGTCTCCCAGGAAGAAAGAGTCTGTCACATCGACCGTACCACTGATACCGTGACGGAGGTTGCGAGTTTTGCCGTTAAATCGCAACCTCGTGCTTCCCTCAAACCTTCGTCACAATTATCGCGTTCCGAAAGACAAAAGCTTGTTTGTACTCACTGTAATCGAAAAGGACATGATCGGAGCCTCTGTTTTGATTTACTTGGCGAGGTTCCGGATTGGTGGTACGAATTAAAGGGTATGGACCCTCCTCGTGGTGGTTCCGGTTCGGGTCGTGGCGGGGTGTCTCTGGCAGGGGAGGGGGTCGTGGGTCAGGCAGTAATTTTGGGACCCGCACCCGTGACACAGGGGCCTCTTCTAGTGGTCGTGATGAGCGTACATCTGGGGATATACCATCTGATTCTACCAAAGCTAACACGCTCACACATCAGACACCCATGGTTTCTGTTTTTGGGACTCCTTCTAATACGGTCTCGGGTAAGTGGCTCATCGACTCGGGGTGCCCACACCATGTTACTGGCACTTTATCTCTTTTATGTAATATCCGACAGGTTCCGAGTCGAGTTGTTGGATTACCAAATGGCGTACAAATTCACGCCACTCAAGTGGGTTGTGCGGTGCTTACTCCGAATATTTCTCTTGATCCCGTATTATATGTCCCAGAATTATGTTGCAATTTAATATCTACTTCACAATTAAGTGACTCCTTAAATTGTGAATTCATTACTAATGCCTCTTTATGTACCATACAGGACCGGGATACGAGGGAGACGATTGGAGCTGGTGATCGGCACGATGGGCTCTACTACCTTCGACAAGAAGTGCCTCTTGTTAATGGGCCTATTGCAACCGGACCATCCTTTGGGTTATGGCATAATCGGTTTGGTCACGCTTCAGAAAAAGCCATTAATTTACTCCCTTTTTTTCGCAATTCCAAACACTCATTGGTTAAACCGTGTGAGGTTTGTCACCGTGCCAAACATATCCGTAGTTCCTTCCCTTTAAGCACTAATAAAAGTTCGTGTGTTTTTGAACTTATACATTGTGATTTATGGGGTCCTTATGACTCGTCTGTATCGTCCAGGGCTCGTTATTTTTTGACAATTGTCGATGACTACTCACGTGGTGTTTGGATTTACCTTATTTCGTATAAAACTGAAGTCTATGCTAAGTTTATGCTCTTTCTTGCCTTAATTAAACGCCAATTTAATGCCGACCCTAAAATAATTCGTAGTGATAACGGGACTGAATTTAATTCCTTAAAAGATTATTTTTTGACCCACGGCATCATTTTTCAATCATCTTGTGTCGGTACCTCACAACAAAATGGGAGAGTTGAGCGTAAACATCAGCATATCTTGAATGTGGCCCGGGCCTTACGTTTCCAAGCCGGTCTTCCTATTAAATTTTGGGGGGAATGTGCGTTGGCTGCAGCTCATATCATTAATCGGACACCCTCTCGTTTATTAGATGGGCTTACCCCGTATGAAAAAATCTTTGGTCGACCTCCCCCATTCGACTCACTTAAAGTCTTTGGCTCCTTATGTTTTGCTCATAATCAACGTGCCAAAGGAGATAAGTTTGCCAGTCGGGGCCGGAAATGTGTTTTTATGGGTTATCCGTCTGGAAAGAAAGGGTGGTACCCCTTTGACCTTGACCGTAATGAGTTTTTCACGTCTCGGGATGTGGTGTTTTATGAGGATAAGTTTCCTTTTTTAGATGAACAAACCCCCCATCTGTTGTACCCAATCCCTCTGACGATCCATACATAGTGGACTGGACTTTGAATGATGAGGCTGCTCCCACCCCTGGCCCAACTGAGGACATAAATCCTCCTGACCCCAATACCTCTACAATACCCGATACCCCAAATACTCCTACCCCAGGCCCAAATCCAACTCTCTCAGACCCCCCACCTAGTCCAACTTTCCACAATACCCCAAATACTCCTACCCCAGGCCCAAATGATATTCTCTCAGACCCACCAAATAACCCAACCCCCCACGACATTCCTAGCCCACAAAATAATACCCCTCATAACCAAGAACCCCTTCCCGGCCCAAATGCCTCGGCCCATCCTCCTATGGGTCGCGGTCATCGCCTCAAAATCCCGTCTACGGCCCTTAATGATTATGTGGTCGACAAGACCATCCGAGGTAGTAAAAGCTCATCCTCTGCCTCCGCCCTCTCTTCGTCTACCTCAGGTACCCCGTATCCTTTGGCTAATTATTTTTCTTGCAATAATTTTTCTGTCCCTTATCAGTCCTACTTGGCCGCCCTTACCTCTCACACGGAGCCACGTAATTTTAAAGAGGCAGTGAAAGATAAGGGATGGTGTCAAGCTATGGAGGCAGAAATGAAAGCTCTTGTTGATAATGGTACATGGACCATGGAACCGCTTCCCCCTGGCAAGAAAGCTCTCGGCAGCAAATGGCTATATAAAATTAAATACAAGTCTGATTCCACCATTGAACGCCTTAAAGCCCGATTGGTTGTCTTCGGAAATCATCAGACAGAGGGGGTAGACTATGATGAGACCTTTGCCCCAGTTGCTAAAATGACAACCGTCCGCTCCTTCCTTGCTGTCGCAGCTTCGAAAAAATGGCATCTCCATCAGATGGATGTTCATAATGCCTTTCTCCATGGTGACCTTGATGAGGAGGTATATATGCGCTTGCCCCCGGGTTTTCAATCCCCGATTCCTGACCTTGTCTGCCGCCTTCGAAAGTCTCTCTATGGCCTCAAACAGGCGCCTCGGTGCTGGTTCGCTAAATTGGGTGTGGCACTTAAAGATTATGGTTTCTCCCAGAGTTACTATGATTACTCGTTGTTCGCCTTTATTCGAGATTCGGTGCAACTTCACGTCCTTATCTATGTGGATGATTTGATTATTTCGGGCAATGACTTGTCTGCTCTTTCTACTTTCAAAGCCTATCTCAGCTCGTGTTTCCATATGAAGGACCTGGGAGAATTAAAATATTTTCTGGGTCTTGAGGTGGCCCGGAATACCGCAGGACTCTTTCTTTGCCAACGTAAGTACACACTCGATATCATTTCAGAACTCGGGCTGCTTGGGTGTAAACCGGCCCCTACCCCCATTGAACAGCATCATCGTCTCAGTAGCTCATCCAGTCCTCTACTTCCAGCTCCCGAGTCCTACCGGCGTCTGGTTGGGCGATTGATTTATCTTGCGGTCACTCGACCGGATATTGCATATACTGTCCATATCTTATCTCAATTCATGAGCTCCCCACGGCAGGATCATTGGCAAGCGGCAATGCGAACTGTTCGCTATTTGAAAGGAACTCCAGGGCAAGGCATCCTTCTTCGAGCCCAGAATGACCTTCTCCTCAATGGCTGGTGCGATGCAGATTGGGGGTCCTGCGCTCGTACTCGTCGCTCTCTTACTGGCTGGATTATTTTTCTCGGTTCTTCTCCCATTTCATGGAAGACCAAGAAGCAACCCACTGTGTCCCTCTCATCTGCTGAGTCGGAATATCGCTCCTTAGCGGCTCTTACATGTGAACTCAAATGGTTAAAAGGCTTGCTAGGGGATTTAGGTGTCTTTCTCACCTCTCCTATCTCGGTCTCCTGTGACAATAAATCGGCCATCAATATTGCTCAGAATCCCGTGTTTCACGAGCGCACTAAACACATTGAGATCGACTGTCACTTCGTCCGTGACGCGCTTAAAGCTGGTCTTATCTCTTTGACGCATGTCTCCACTACAGGGCAACTTGCGGATATCTTTACTAAAGCATTAGGGGTTACGCATTTTCTTTCTATTCTTGCCAAGTTGGGCATAGTTAATCCCTATGCTCCACTTTGAGGGGTGGTAATAGGCCCAGCCCATGTTATATTATTATGGCATGTAAACCTAATGTATTGTATTATAAATAAGGATCGATGAAATGGGAAGAGGCAGACGTTCAATGCACAACTCTTAACAATACAACTTAAAATTCAAAACATCGTCTCCTATCCACCTAAAAGAAACAAGTTACGTCACCTTACCTACATGCCCAAACAAATGACTATATCGCTCCTTCATGGCCTCTTCCGGTTCCCAAGTTTCCTCCTCAACAATATGGTTGGACCAAATAATCTTTAGTAGCTTGGTTTCATCAGCCTGAGTCTTACACATTTGTTAATATCCAAGATCTCCTTGGGCAATTCCATATAAGTTCGAGCCTCATCTAACTCTACATGCTCAATTTCAAGTAGATGAGAGGGATCACTAACATACTTCAAGTACATTGGACACATCACTAACAGACTTCCGTTAAAATCTACCATTCATAATATATTATTGCAATATGTTTATGCTAATATTAATCAGTTATTTACCTAACAGGCCAAAACTTACATCTAAATAAGATATTTTAGAGCTCTGCTAGAATTAAGCGAACAAACTCCCATTAGGCTGTAGTGATCGTTATAAATGCCTATAAATATTTGTATAATCATATAAACGTCTGTTTAATTTTGGCATATAAAAAACAAATATGCAATTTCACCGTATCTACTCATCCTTCTATGGTTCCACTTTGATCTACAACTTGAGCATCGTCCTCCACACTCTTCTTCCTACACTCTATACCTCGTTCCGTATTCTTCTAAAATTCATTAGTCGCACGTATAACTGTCGTAGAGAAGAATTTGTGTCGTTGCAGTGTCTCAACCTCTCAAATTTCTAACTTGATAGTCTTCCATATGTTCAATAGCAAATAGTGAACTTTATCCTCCGTCGAGACCAAAGGGTATCACCAATTCTTATATGATGTAATAGAAACAAATTAAAACAATTATTACATTATTTCCTTTGAAATACGACCATAAAGTTGAACGCTAAAATACGACATACTACACCAAAAGCAACTAAAATACATAGGCAAAGAGCCCAGTCGTCAACTTCATATCCTTTCTCATAAAGCGCACCACACCGTGTTACCAACCAAACTCCGGAGTACCTGAAATTAAGTAACATCGAAAATACATCAATTTTTAATATAACATGAATTAATCCCATATCAAAAGTAGAAAGCGAAGTTAACTTGAAGGAAAAAGATATGATGCCTCGTTAGTAAGTTGCCTACGTTAACGCTTTTACAAAAATATTAATAAAATCAATAAAATTTTCTTACAAAATAGGAGTATTAATTAAGAAAATTCAAACCTTTGTGCATTTGCTAGTACAAATGCTTCCATAGCCCACTTTGGGTAGCATAAACCTTCTATGCTCTTGACAATTCCGCTTCTTTTTTCTTGGTTTGCAATAAGTGTCAACACAACCGGAAGCAGCACCGACCACTATATAACAAAACATATTTATGACAAATATTTTTTATTTTTGTTTCTTTTAAACTGGCAGAATTGTCAGTTATGTTGCAACAAACCCAGACCAAAAGCGTTTTACTTGTGACGGATACTATCCGTTACAAGCTGAAAGCGAATAATGTTCCTCTCACAATAAGAGAAGTGGAGGAATGGGCATCATATGAATAGTATTACTTGCATTTTGTGAACACAAATTCTCATTGAAAACGGGTACGATCCATCACAAGTTGGAGACGGATAATGCCCTCTGACATAATGCAAGTTGCACTATAAATTGCTTCGTTTTCTCCCACTTGCATCTCGACTTGCTTTATTGTGAGAATAAAGTATCCGTCTTCAACTTGTGACGGATATATCCGTCTTCAACTTGTGACAAGCAAGACTCTTTGTTTTGTGAAAGGGGCAATATCCGTTTTCAGCCTGGCCATCTTCAATGATATTAAATATTATATAAAAAATTGGTCTTTCGTTTAATTTTTTTAGTGTGTCCAAATTCAAAAACTTGGTCTTTCACTAATTGACGATATTGTTGACAATAATAGATAATAAAAATTAAATTAAATTATTAGATAAAATTCACGAAAATTAAAATAGTGGTATATTTAGCTCGATTATAGGTAATCGTTAATCAACGCAAATAACCGTTTAAAGTGATCAGCCGAACCGTTTCACGGTTTAGGTTCGATGTTTTGCCAAACCAAACCGTATGCTAACCTCATTAAATTTGCTGAACCGCGAATCAACAATGCTATAATTACAACTAAGTAAAAAGTAGTGAAAACTCACCAACTGAGCGGGACCAGGCTCGAGGAAAATCGCAAGTACATAAGCTATTCCGATCACACAATAAACAAGACAAAGCAAGACTGCATAATTCTCGAGGATGGAGGATCGAGGGTTATTGAAGAAGTAGAACATTGATAAATAAACCAAGGGTTTCACTATCGTGTTAAAGTGGTCGAGTGTGTCCTTTGCAAGAAAGTAAGCCAGGCTGCTCATGCCGGAAGCGCTTTCCCTCCAATAATGCAGCTTATCTAGTGAAAATGACCTTAGCGCAGCAATCATACACAATAATGCTGCACCAAAATACATTCAAACGGAGATTTATTACGACTCAGATCAACTCATGTAATAACAAACATCATTAACGGAGAAAAAAATCTATAAAAAACACAACTTCCTCCATTCATGTCTGAACAAATCAAGTGCGACGACAATTGGGAAAAAATTGAGCATTTCATGGATAATGTTACTTGCATTTTCTGCCCTCTTCAGCTTGTGACGGATAATATTCGTTTTTAATGAGAATTTGTGAAGATTAAAAACTTACAAACTGCAATAACTGTGTAGGTATAGCCAAGAGCTCCAAATGTCTCATCACTGACTTTGGCAAGAGTTCCCAGGCAGGCTCCGGCTAGAAGTAAAATGAGGTAGTCTACAGCTTGAATTCTAGCTTCTCTTAATCTCTGCTTACCAACCCTAAAAGCATAAACAGAAACAATTATGAAGTTAATCATTACATAACTTTCAAGGTTTAGCTAACCAAAGATTATGTAACTCACAAATTCTCCTACGGTAGTGCTGCGACCAATGTGAAAAGTGACCACTTGTTGATAAATAATTACTACCACTTTTGATTAAGTGACCACTTTTTATTGTTAAAAAATGACCTATTTTTCGAAAGTGGTCATTGTTCCAAAATAAGGTCACGTTTCGCAAAAAAAAATGGGATACAACCAATGATTTTCCACTCATTTTTCATTTTCTAAACATTTTCAATCATTTTTTTGTTTTGCTAATCTTGTAAACCAATAACATAAGACCACATGGAAAGTCACCACATTATTTCAAAGTCACCAAAATTAGTAAGTTAATTATATTTTAAGGTGTTATTAACATGACCCAAAAAGGTCACGACTTCCTTGCTGACCTGCTTGGAGATGGTCTTATGGTTGTCGAATATTGATATTGGGCGACTTGTGAAGAGTATGAATATGAATATACCTTCCAAGAAAATATCTGTACTGCTGAAAAATGCCAGGAGTGACTCTATTTGATAAGTCATTTGATTTTAAGATGTTATGTTTTATATGATCTTTCTTTATCTGGATATTACATTTCATATCCAGCCATACATCTCCCGCAAAAGAAAGGCGTCCTGCATTCACTGTCGTAGAGGTTTCTTCATTTTCCTCCGGTTTTGAAGATCCGGGCAATCCAAGCTCACTTTGCAAATCCAGTGGCACTGGATATCCATTATGAATCATCCATCTTATCGGAAGTTCATTGCACTTTACATCCGAGTTAGGCTTCACTACACCCTCTAAGATGTCGATAAAATGGTCCGGAGGGTTTATTCTCTCCGGGACAGTGATTCCAAGTCCGGCAAAATATTCCTCGACCTTTTTTGTTGGTCCGAGATATGTAATAAGACCGCCTTTAGCCAGAAGTATTAAATCATCGAACATTTTGAACAATGTATAGCTGTAAGAATTCAGAAATCATGTTTAAATAAATTAACGCATGCTAAATGGACGGTAAAACACCAAAACAAAATTTATCTCCCTGACAATCTGCATGCTAGCTAGCACAATCACTCTTAACAAGCATACCCGTGTCGGACACAGTATCAAACACTGACACTCATGGGACATGCGCCAAAACACGTCAGATAGACAGTACCTATAAAATCTTGTCTAACTTTTTTCATTTATTTGGGTACGTATCTAATACATGTCCATGGTATTTGGATACACCTTAGCACAAATTGACCATTTCGTTCCTAAATCAGGCATATAACTTGTAGCATCCCAGAAGATATGAGGTTAGGTTGTCTCACATGGGGAAAATAATAAGGAGCTTATGATTTGTTTATAAGGGATTACATCCACCACTTAGTAACAAAGCCTTGTGTTTTTCGCCTTTAGCGGGGACAGAATAACGACCAAAAAGTGCATATCCCGTCTTATTGGGGTTGTTATACTAGTAAAAAATCAATGACATCAAGATAAAATATCTACGAAACATAATGATGCGGGAGCATACTGAGAACAAGCAACTGAGATCCTACTTTGTCGAAAAACAAACAGTTCTGTGAACTGTTCAGTTTCGTTCCTCTACAAAATTTCACATCATATAATTCTTTAATAAATGAGAAATTACCTGGGCTGATGAACCACCATACAAATATTTACACCTTCCAATGCTTCGCGACGGAGTGCTTTGAGCAATAACAAGGATGATGAACTGTCCAACCCAGATGTAGGTTCATCCAAGATCAACAATGATGGCTCCATGACCATCTCGAGCCCTACATTAACCCTTTTTCTTTGCCCTCCTGAAATTCCACGTTCTTCAATTGTGCCAACAAGTGAATCTCGTACACCCTGCAGCCCTAGTGATTCAATGACCCTCTCAAGAACTAGCACTTTCTCTGCTTTTGATAGATCTGCTGATAATCTACATTAATTACTTTAATCAGATACAAACAATAAATGAAGATTTATAACCGAAAAAACTTTCAAATAGAATTGTTTTGAGCATGAGTGAGCCCACCTAGTAGCAAGGGGTGACGGGCGCTACCCAAACTTTAAAAATCCGTTTCCAATAAGAATTTATGCAAATTAAAATGGAGAAAAATGAGTATGGCATACATACCGGCATCTTGCGCTGAACCACAAATTCTCCTCAACTGTTAAGTTTCCATGAACTATATCATCTTGAGGAACAAATCCAATAATCTTTTTGTAAGAGCTGGTTGATTCAGCTTTTCCATTTATAAGAATCATTCCACTCTTTCTACAACCAGTAGCCTTCCCGGCCAACGCTGACAAAAACGTTGTTTTTCCAGCTCCAGACGGACCCATGACAGCGGACACTCGTCCAGGGGAAATTTTTCCCGTCACACACCGCATCAAATGTTTCTTTTTCCCCTTCAATGTAAGGGTTAAATCTTTGAAAGCAACCTCTAAAGTAGGTCGCTTCCGAATTTCTATATCAGTCGCCATAGATAATAATCCTGAGAAAGTCAGGTTTTTATTCTCCTCCTGTAAAGCCTTTTCTTTCTCAATTTGCCCATATGCGTATTTGAAAATCTGGCTTTGCGTCTGCAATTTTTTTGCCATGACATTCTTCTTTATATTCTTATCGCCAATATCAAAGTCGAATCCCTTCGGACAGTCAGGATTTGCCTCAATATCGTGCATCATCTTCTTAAGTTCACTATCGGTACCCTTCTTTTGCTTCCCTTTCTCAGCATTTGAAGCATCAGCTGTGGAATGTGAAGCACCATCTTTATAATGATCTGCAATCTTTGCAGATTTCCTCCTCGAAAATGTCCGAGACAAAGAGGTTTGTAATCCTATAGCATGTTTTTTTGCAGCATCCTTAGCGTATTTCCAACGGTCTTTTGCTTGTGCCGTTTCCCTGGCACTTTTTGCAGCAGCATCCCTAGACTTCGCTAGTCTTCTTTCTCGAGTAGCAAGAACTTGATCGGAGCAGTTATATATTATCAAAAGCAAAAATGTCACTGCAACCTGTGATGTATAGATAACAAATAACTATGTTGCATTGTAAATTGTCAATATTAGCTTCATGTAAACACCACTTAAGGGGTCACTTTTGGGTTAGTTGTATCTACGACCGTTGTAAAGTAGAATTTGTGTCATGTAAATACTAAATAGTATATACAAACTTTATTACAAGAAAAAATAATAAGATTTTTTTACGAGGTATGCATGTATTTTTTGAATTCTATGTCATACTCGTTGTTTTTTATATCAATTTTATTCCTAAAATTAACAAATAGTTTTTAAAATACTCAAACTACTAATTTTTGAATATTCATACAGTTAAATATTGCAAAGAATATATATTTACGATTAAGTAGATACTAGTATTTATGGTAAAGGCGGCTTATAATATGCAAAAAAAAATCATTAAAAAGGGGGAAATAACCATCTAAAAGAAGCTAATTAGAGTATTCAACGTATCTTCAAAAATTACCATAAAATCTAAGCGAACTAATGATATTTACCATGTAGAATTAAAAAAAAAAAAGAACAGGTAACATGTAAAATGAATTTTAAATCTAGCATAGGCTTCAAAAATGGCTTAAATAAGAACACTTACAAAAAGTAAGATTCCATAAGCAGTAATATTTTGGGTTGCACTGCCCATGTTGCATTTAGTCATAGGTAAACACCCTGCATAAAGCATTTGTAATGTTTTTATTTCAAATGTCTACATTATATTATATTAGTGACAAGGCTTAACTCGAGTAATAAGTAAAATGAAATTCAAATAAAATTACGATTAGAGGAATTGTTCTGATAACATTTTCTCGGAGAACACTTGATTAGTTTTTGGAATAAAAATTTCAAAGACGACTTTGCATTTTTGTGCAATTTAAAAAAAAAATTATGTTAGCCAAGTAAAGGCATAACTCCTGATTTCGTTCCAATTAATATTCATCTTATGTAGTATATGTACGAAGTACTTAAAAATTAAAATAAACCTCATTTTACTTGAAAATTGCAAGATAATGCGATGCGTTATTGTGCTTGTTTTTAAGGTCTCTATTACATTTCAAAATTCATTTTCCAACTGTGCATAGCAAAGCAATTACATATAACAAATCTAACATATATACACCAGTATAGATCACACGCAAAGCATACGCGACAACTATATAAAATATAAAAATTATTTTGGGGGTATTATTTACAAATTTTAAATCAACACCTCATTAATGTTTCACTCCTAATAGAAAAAATTGAGTAAAGTTTTAAAATGTACTTTTATACAAATATGTTTAAAAATTGAGAAGTTATTATACTCTTAAGGGAAGTTTGGTTGGAGTTCTATAAGAAAGGGAAAGAAAAACAAAGTTACTACCCCTGAATAAACAAAGGGAATCTAACTCTTTTCCATACCCCTAAATTCATCTAATCCCTTACCTCTCACCTCCGATGAGATTTCATTACCTTGTTAGCCTTCAACCAACTTATTCACCAACCACCGCACTTGCGACTACCACCACACTAACCACCACCAAACCATCACCATGACACCCCGCCAACGCCGTCACCACCACCATGAGACCACCACCATGAGACCACCACAACCACCCCACCTAAACCATCCGCACACCAGAAAAACCACAACCCGCCAATCTTCTCCCCAAATACCCATAACTATCGGCAGATTATTGTCCACCCCCACCGTCCCCGCGGGATTTCGAGGGTAGGGTAGGGTTTTCCTGAGATGAAGAGTGACGATTATGGTTTTGGAGTGGGTTGAGGCGGCCACGGTAAGCGGTAAGTGGATGACAGTGTTCGGTGGGGCGATGAGGTGGTGTCTCTGGTATAGGGACACGGTCGTTGCAACCATATTTTATTAGATAAGTGGTTGTTTGTGGTGATGTATGTTTGTGGTAGGAGTGCTATTAGTTTCTTTTTTGAGGTAACCAAACAACTAATTAAATTTTAGATAATCATTTGCCTTTCTCCCTCTAAACCTTTCTAATTTCATTTCATTTTCCCTTTTTCTAACCAAACACCCCCTTAGTAATAAGAAGAATAGAGGATTTTCATTGTTAATTCGTGGACTGTAGTTTCGAAAATGTTCTAAATATACAATGACTTCTTAAACCCCCAAATTGTGGAAAAACTTACCTGACTGACTTGTGGAACCAGTTCGGCAATAATGTCTGTCATAAGAACATCAATTAAACAAAATCAACATTGAAAGGTGAGGCAATTGAAATCAAAATAAATAAAGGACATTCAAGTGAGGAAGTTTATCTATGACAATTTAAGAACGTATTTACTAAATCCCGCATATGATTTTACTTAATTTCCACATTTTGTCACTTTTATTCCAAATTTACCCTTAATTAAAAAAACAACTTAAAAAAACTCTCTTTTTTTCTTCCTTTCACTCTTAACCAAATTGCTAATAATTTAACAAATTATGGATTTTAATTCGCACATATCACAAGTAATTTCATCGTTCCATCAACAAATTAATTAATACACGCTTTTTAATTGATTGAATTAATGTTCTTTTCATCTTAAAGAGAAGGATTTAATTTTTACATTTAGGTTTGAAATTTAAGATTTTGGATTTTTGGCTTATTGGAAGTGGGCCAGTTTATGGCGGCTGGAGGTGGGTCGAGTTATGGCGGCTGATGGTAGTGGTGCGCTCTGGTAGTGAGCGTTAGGTGGTGGGGCGAGTGGTGATGAAGTGGCTGAACATACGTGTTTTTTGGGGATTTCTTTGCTTTCGATTATTGTCCTTTTTAATTGTTTTTGAAATGTGAGGGGTAAAATCGGAATAATATGACAAAATATACGAGATTTAGCAACTCCGTTAATAAAAAAACCTAAACCACGTAATGTTAGAAAGCACAAATAATACAGTAAAAAATACCCACTACTGCATGGTACTTTTTCGACAGTAGTTGAGCAGTATGACCCTGCTTCACAGAATACCTCTCTACTATGGGCAATATCAGCCCATATATCAGCTGCACCACAAGTATGGTTTGGTTGCCCCTGCGGAAGTTGATAACGGTAGCTGCATACATTTTATGAGTGTGTCAACATTTGTCAATCAGCAAAAAAAAAATGACACTTTCCGAACGAGTTGAGTAAAAAGACAAACTTACGGATCACAAACACCAGTAGTTTTGTTGAATGTAGCTAATGGACAATATGATCCAAGTGGGCAAGCTTCAAGGTAGCAAAGGCAATAAAAAGAATTCAGAAAATTTTTGTTCGTGAAGTAATAACATGTAGTTACTGAATATTATCTTATAGTGCCGGCATCACCCTGTTACATGTGATAAGTGGAGACCCCAATAGTAAAGGGTACATGTCAAAAGGTGACGCCGTATCATTATCCGATCAATTATATCGACTATATACAAGTTTGCAGCACTTACGTATCATGCAGGTTAGACCATGAGGGCAGAAGAAACCTTCACAACAAGGCTGACAATCATTCGTTCGATCAGGTAAATCCTTAGAATCTCTCAAATTAACACTTTGTTCCTTACTAACACTGCAAGCCCATCCTGGCTGACACCCCGAAAGCCATGTAGTTAAGTTACAGTTATGGTTTAACTTCACGTAATTGGTTCCCATCAGTCCATTCTCAACAAAGCTATTGAAATAAAATTTAATTTCTGCGCTTGTACACAACCGTCTAACCACGTCCCCTGTTAATACCACAAATTTTGATTGAAATAGTTCATCAGATGATACAAGTGGATATAAGTAAAAACAAAGAAAATGATCTATGAGTCGAGAAATTTCTCGAGTCATAGTAGAAAGCTTAAATATGTTTAAAAATATTATCTTTATTATGTTTAATATATTGATATTGGTTTCGCTTAGTTTTGAAGAGTCACTGTGCAAACACAATAACGCCGTGTTCTTTCTGGCTTAATTTCAGCTCCTTTCAATTTTGGTTGGTTGTATTCCGTTAAGTTTTATTTACGTTCAATCAATTATTTTTAATTAATCTCATCACAAAAGTAAGTTTTAATTCAACTAAATTCACTCCACCTCAGTTTCACTCAATTTAGTTCAATTAAGCTCGACTCTAATTTATTCAATTCAGCTCGTTTCAGCCGAAAAGAACAGGGCCTAAGTCTTGCTTAAGACGGGTATTATCCGTCTTAAACTTAAGACGGGTCAAATACTAGCAGGTGGGGTAATAAAGACAAAAAAAATGTCATTTTCTAGGCGACAAGTGGAGTGATTTGGTATGCATTTGACCGATCTTACACTTAAAACGGATAAGGACGGTTTGAAATGAGAATTTGTGGTGCAAATATATACTTACATCCAAACAAGTGTTTCAATAACAGAGATATTATAATTAAAAAAATTCACAAAAAAGAAACTAAACCTTGGTTTATACTTTTGTTGAATAAAAGAAATGTATGTAAACATATTCGCTAACACTGATAATATCATTACATTTTATGTTAATGCCGCAACAGTACAACGGCATGCTACTATTCACAGTCTCAGAAGCAGCATGAGTGACATATAAAGAACACATATTCTCATTGAAGAAGACGGATAGAGCTCCTCTTAGAATATACAAGTACCAAATCAAGTGGAATCAAATGGAGCCGCCCACTTGCCTCCCACTTATATTGTAAGAGAGACAATCTCCGTGTTCAGTTTATGACGGACAATAATGTCCGTCTTGGACGGCATAAGGAAAGGTAGAAAATATAGAAATATTTTAGATTTTCTTACATTTGGATAATAGACCATTAAAAAAATGATTCATCAAAGTTAGTAATAACACATTTCATTTGTGGCGGTCGTATATTTACGATTCCTTTATTTCACGAGTGAGAAACACTACAAGACTATACGGGGCGACCGCTTGTGTAGTCGCTTATTTGGCGACAGAAAGAAAAAGAGGGCGATTGAAAACGGTCGCCAAATTGGCAACCAAAAATCTTATTCACAAAAAAACCGCGGAAATCCATTGGCGACCAACTCTATCCAAATAGCAACCGAAATCAAAATAGCAACCGAAATCAGTCGCCAAATTAGCGACAGAAATTAGTAAATTATTTAAATAAAAAAGCATAAACATATACAGGACGGAGAGATTAGTAAATTGCATTAATAATAAGGAGAGTATGAATACCTTTAGTTTGACGAACGCAATTAGACAAAAACTGTAAATTATTTGAAAAATTGAAAGCTGCATTCCAATCAGCGTTGCTGCAAAACCATCAAATTCATACTTATTAGCATACCTTCAAAAAAAATACAAAAAATCACAATCGAATAAAATAAAATAAAATAAAAATACTAACGCATCTCTAATACAAAAACTGAATCTCTCGGTGACCTCGGGAGTTAATATAGCACTAGTGTTCGAAATTTGTTGATAAACAAGTTCCGTTATTAGATCAATTGTACCAGAATTATCAATGTCTTCGTCCCCATGACAAATTCTACTACGCGATACAAGTACCAGAAATAGTGTCAAAACGAAACGACGAGGTTGTGAACTCTTCGTTGTCATTCTCGTAAATGTAATGGAATTGGTAAGAAGTTAGTGAAGGAATTTATTGAAGATTGGGGTGACGATGGAGTTAGGATTTTGAAATTGAGATTGTAAATTAGGGATTATTAAATTGGGGAATTAGGAGTAGAAAAGTAGAGCTAAGTTTAGCAATTTAGATGTTGTAAGTAAGATGATAGAACTGAAGAATAGGAAGGATATGGTGACTGGTGTGGAGAAGTAATTGGACATGGTTTTAGAAAATGACTAAGAATAGGGGAGGGAGTGTTGAATTTGTGATGAAAAAAGGGGAAGTGAGTAGTAAGTCACAGCCCAAACTAACAACCATATTTAACACAAAACTAGGGTGACATCCGTAAAAATTTACGAGTTGTTCAATTTCAATTTTTTTATACTCATGATCAATTAGGCTGTTAAATATGCTAATAACGGAAGTCGTGTATAGGAAGTTGTTTTAATAAAAATAAATAAAAGGGTGTACATATAATAAAATAAAAGTTTGTATTTTCAAATACAAAGTACTAATTAGAAGGATATAAAAAAATAAAAGTCTAAGACAAACTCATAGTTTCTCGAAAATCTCCTTATAAACAACATTACTTGTGGTAGTAAACATGCCTTTGTTGTCTTCATCTAAAATAAGGACTTTTAGACCATTCTTATTTGTAACCCAGGAGATAGCAGCGTACAACTGTCCATGGGTGAAGGCTGGTCTAGGAAGATAAAGACCAACACAAGATAAAGATTGTCCTTGACTTTTGTTAATAGTCATTGCAAAGCAAACTGATAAAGTAAATTGTCTCCTTTCGAACTTAACGGGGAACCTAGTGGTGTCTGAAGGGGTCAAGGTGATACGGGGAATATAGACTCTATTACCAATATGACTGCCAGAAATAACAGTTGCACCTATAACTCGCTCTCCTAGATGAATCACCTCCATTCGAGTGCCATTGCACAATCCATTTGCTTGGTCAATATTTCTAAGAAGCATGACTATAGCTCCAACTTTAAGTTTTAGGTGGTGATTAGGTAAACCGGAACATCTAATAGTGTTTAGAAACTCAATGGAGTAGAGTTCACGAACCCCACTATTCGTCTCTTCTTTACCTATTTCATCTGAGCTTAGGTGGACTTTCTCTTCCGTAGGAATTTGATCCAACACAAACTCGTTTACCAACTCTACGACATTGTGAGTAGGTGCTAGGATAGCTTTTTCCGTGAAGTATTGAGGGTCACCTAAGTGTTCTTGTAAAGATGGATACGTGTTTGATGGCCGGATTTTGTCGTCGATTCCGGCACCAAAAACAATTTATAAACTCCCAAATTAAGTAGTATAATTTAGGGTCGAACCCAAAAGACGGTGGGGAAGTTGTATATTTAAGTTCTAGTTCGAGCTCGAGTTGGGTAATAAGTTTGTGATTGATTAACAACTACTAAAGATAAATTAAAGCAAAAGTGTCAAGATGAAATCGATGAATAAAAGATACTAAGGTGTCGGGGGTACTAAGGTAGGTTGGTAACGAATCATGCAAGGGAATCTAAGGTCTCCACTATACTAGGCCTAGGTTTGTCTCGTCTATCGATTTGACTCACCTAAAGTCGATCCCTATCCTAGCTTTCGCTACAAATAAGGCCAACCTAACATACATACATGTCCATGAAAGCCCTAGACTATCATCAAAGGCCAACAACAATGAGAATCATGTCCAACCGTCGTTGAGACATTTCATCAAACATGTAACATGCATAAATGAAAACCTAGCAAAGAAGAGAACCAAATCCTAACCCTAAGCAAGATTCATAGCTATCAACAAACCAAAGCACACCCCTAACCCTAGTAGGGGAACTACTCACACATGGCTAACATAAGTATGTAAACAAATGATGAGGAATTGCTAGACATGTTGGATTAAGTAAGAGTAAACAATTAAACAAACAAAACTTAAAGGAAATGCAAAGATAAAGTAAAGATGAAGAAGATTATACCATTAACTATGGAAAAGGAAATGACTTGGATGACAAGTTGAAGGATTCTTCCAAATCCCCCAAAAATTACAACCCAAATAATCCACTAACAAATGCTTAAACACAAACTTAAGCAGAATCCTCTAGAGAGATTAACTAATAAAGAAAGATTAAGTAAAGATCTAAATAAGATTAAAGTATTTTTTAGTGTTTTTGAGTCTAAGTGCTAAGTATTCAAAACAGTAGTAAACCCTAAAAAAGCTTAAGAATGCGTCATAAGAAGTGTCACAAGTGCGGGTTTATATAGGGCTCGAAAATACGAAAAAGGTCTCCCAGCCGGTCGACCGGCTGCCGGTCTGGGACCGGCTGAGAGTCCAAGTAAGGACTTCTGACTTTTTCTTCGATTTTCTTCAATGAGCATGCATTCCCAGCCGACCGGCCGGCTGCCGGTCTGGCACCGGCTGGGAAGCCTATCCTTCAGTTCTGACTTTTTTCCTTCTTTTTCTTGGCTACAGGTACCCTCAGCCGGTGGACCGGCTGCCGGTTGTCCACCGGCTGGGACACCTTTTTGAGAAGTCTGCCCAATATAGCTTATTTCTTCAATCTTCGAAAATTTGGCTAAGTATGTGAAGGTCTCCCCAGCCGGCAGACCGGCTGCCGGTAGGCCACCGGCTGGGAGCCTTGTTCCATGAATCTGCAACTTTCTCTTCTTTTACGCCAAAATTCCTAAGTCAGAGCTCCCAGCCGGCCGACCGGCCGCCGGTTGGGGACCGGCTGGGAGGGCCTGGGAGGCAACATTCACAAATCCTTCACAATTCTTCATAAATCGCTCCAAATTCGGGTCGATTTGTCTCGTTTCTTTGCCCCCGCCGTAATGACTACAAAAATTGGACAGAATAGGAATATACGAGGCAACGGACGTAAAAACACCTCAAGACACGCAAATCGAGGCCGAATCGTGACCGAAAACAAAGAAAATGCAAAGGAAATGATGACCAAAATGGAGCTCATCAGTGTTCTCCACAATGGTAGTTATTGGATCTGTTCCAGGAGGAATTGGAATATCTTCGGGTCCCTCAATGTTAGCAACACCATCATTTGCGCCACCTGCTAATCCATCCCCAACTTCAAGTATCCACTCAGAAAATTTTCTTGTTTCATCAATGTCTGATTGTGAACTTCCAGCTTGAAGTCTCATATTTTTCGTGAGTTTTAAAACCTAATAGAAATTTAAAAAAGTTTCACACTTTCACAATTGGACAACTCTATATAAATTATGGTCTGCTCAAACTTATTAAAGCAATAAAGAAAAAAAATCAGGTTCTAACATTGCAATAGCTCCATAAAGGAGATGAACTTATAGCAGCCCCAAAAATATCTTGTCTACTCCCTTTAGGTGTAACTGGCAAAATCTGTTGAAAATCGCCGCCAAACATGACAACTTTTCCACCAAATGGCTTCTCATGATCTTCTCCTGATGAAAATCGCATTATATCTCTCAAATTTCTATCAAGAGTTTCGAAACAATATCGATTAACCATAGGTGCCTCATCCCTTATGATAAGCTTTGCCCTCAATAATAGCTCTGCCAAATTAGTTCCTGGTTTAATACCAGGACAGGAGGAGTTTTCCTCGACATATATGAGTATGCTGAGTCTTGTGTGTGCTGTCCGACCACCGGGAAGAAGGATAGCAGCAATGCCACTTGAAGCAACGGCTATAACGATATCACCTTTACACCTTATTGCAGCGCATAAAGTTTTCCAAAGAAATGTTTTACCGGCACCACCGTAACCATAAACAAAGAATACACCACCTTGACCATTTTGAACGGAATACATTATTTTTCTATAAACTGATTTTTGTTCATCGGTCATGGAAGAAGTGAGCACTTCATGTTCCTTATTAAAAGCATCCTTGTCATAAGACAATTCATCTGCCAATAGCCTATTCGAACTGATTGCATGAATGTCAAAATCTGGAAATGGCACGTTGTCAAATTTACGCAATGAACTACCATTCCTTGTCATAAGACAATTCATCTGCCAATAGCTTATTCGAACTCGTGGATATATCCATCACAAGTTAGAGACGGATTAAGTAATAGCCGGTGGTTAGATAAGACAAAAGTATAATACTAGTCACTAGGTAATTTGCTTTTGTCTTATCTATTAATTTAGGTATTATTCAACCCGTGTTCAACTTGCGACGAATATGCTCGTCTTTAATGACAAATTTGTTTTTGTCTTATCTATTAATTTGGATATATATTTTTTTAATAATCCTTATCTATTATAAAAACGCGTTATAAAGCTAATTTTTAGTTTGAGAAAATTATTTTATTGTATTTTATTCATGAGTAGGTTTTTGAGAGATGACGATTTGAGAATAGGTGTATTGCGAGATTATTTTATAATTTAAAGTTAATAAAAAACATGAAATTGAGCCTCAATACATAAAGATGAACTAGAGAAATAAGTAGCACAAATGTTAACTTTAGGGGTACCTACTAAAAATACACCTTGTGGCCTTATGCATGTAAATGATATCCTAATAATTTAGGATGGTCTATTCTATTCCTGTTCTATTACCTTATTCTAACTTGATTTTACGTGCTTAATTGATTAATTATGTCATTTTATTAACTAAATTATAATAATTAGTCGTGTTAAATATATTTAATATTAGTCAGATTTCATATTATTTTAGAATTATATTAATGTGTAGGTAAAACGGAATAAGGAGGCTGAAACTTGAGCTCGGGACGGAGTCACGTGAAGACTTGATAAAATTCACTCTTACATCATCATCATATTCCATCATCACATCCATTTTCTTTGATCAGCCACCATCCTGGCAGTCCATCTCAGCCACCATCTCAGCACACCATCCCAACCCGAGTTCCACCCAGCAAGTCACATACAAAAAGTTCAACCGTTCAGGTTCTCAATGTTGTGCTGTCAGTAGCCGCCACTTCCCACCGGTGGGCACCAACTCAAACTAACCTTCATTTTCAGATTGCTCGGTGTCGACCGACTACCGACCTGCAACTCCCTATTTCTTCAAATCTATGCAAATTACTTGTTCTCGTGCAGCCGACTCCCACACCCCCTTCCCAACTTGAATTGTTTGTATGTGATTAGAGAAAACAAGATTATCTTAATTATTTTTCTCATCATACAAAACATCAATTCTCTTAAGCAAATCGTAAAACCTTCTTTAATTAGCATCTCACAAAAAAGAATTTGTGCTTGTCGATCATCCTAATCGATTGTCTTTCGTTGATTTCGAGAAATAAAGTGTCTCTTATTTCAAGTAGTTAATATCTTTTGGGTTTTGGTATTGGTTAGTCAGTTTGTAATAAGTTGTACAGTAGCATAGGAGGAGAGTTTGTAGAGAAACGCATCTACTGCCTTTAGTTATTTCTTTCCTTTGTCATTTTCTTTATTTGCCTTAGTTTAGACACATCATGCTTTTCTCCATAAGATTGTTAATTAAGACAAACTAAATTACAAGTAGATAACACTCACCTCCATGTGGATTCGATTCCGACTCCCTAGTTATATTTAGTTAGATAGTTAGTTTATCTTTGATTAGGTACGCGACTTACACCGATCAATTATGACGTTGCTTCATATTTGATTGTTTGTATACAGTAATTGACCTTGTATTGTTACTATGTGTGCTGAGATGATCCATTGGAAAAGACGAGGCAGAATCTCAACAATTTTTTCGTGTATGATGTTATGGATGAGGCTGGGGATCGAATCGAGTCTTTACATAGTTTAAATGTTTACCTCTCAGACACATATTCATATTTCAATAATTCAGTTTTTATTGGATTGATGTAAACACTACTTAAAGTTATTTTAGTTCAAGTTTCATTATGATATTTTTGATATTTTGCCTCGGGAAACCGAGATGGTAGCACTTTTATAGGCTAAGGGTCATTGGTAAAGGTCTTGGGTTAAATGGGTGTTACATTTTGTTACTGGTGTAACGTTGGCAAAGTGATGAGAGATTATGAGATGGCTAGTTTACAACAGTGCACCATAAATATTGGCTTAAATGTTCAACTCCATATGACTGGAAATATCATATGGATCAATAGAAGTCACCCCATAAATGGGTGACAAACAAACAACACCAAACACGCCAATTTCAATATAATTAAACATATGAATATGCAGTGATGATGAAATGCAATACGATATGACATGACACACAAAACGAGGATTCACCATACCACTTACCATTCCGTATCTGGACGCACCCAACCGTACCCATCGCTTAAACAACACTTGAGTATCGGGACACACCCAGTCGTACTCACAACATAAGTTATCAAGGACATACCCACGAGACCAGGCCTGATGGCTACTTATGGTCCTCTGTCAGGCATCGTGTCTTATTACACGTGTCCCTCCAAGCTCGAGTCATAATATGCACATCTCTCTTGGAGTGAGAAGCTCGAAGAGGCAGTCCAAGCGGAAAACGGTCTCCCAACCTTTTTCCGTCTCCACAACAACATCCACATCATCCGTCACCAATACCAACAACATTCACAATAACGCAACCAACGTCACAATAAATACACAACGAGACAATACCATTTCCAAATCTGATTCGTTCTGCTACGTGACCAACCACACACACACCATGCTTACTTGCCAATTTCGTTTTCCGTGCCATTCATACTCCTCAATTCATGTAACATTATTACCGATTACTCAATCATGCTCATTAAGACTAATTACGCCATAATCACTTACACTAATCACGTGAGACTCTAACATCAAATACAACTAGGTTGCAACCCGTGAAATTCACGGGTTTGTTTTTAGAATTTTAGTTGAATATAGTTAATAATATTAAAGATAAACAAACTAATTATTTACGGATAAATTAATTTAGAATTATTTATCACATATGTCAATATTTATTATGAGCTATTATATATTTTATTTATTAGGACGATCAAGATTTACAAAAAAAATAGTGCACTTGTAATTACCCATTACACCATTCTTAAAATATGTAAAATATATAGTCCTGAAATAAAAGTTGTCTATTAGAGTCTTAAAGATCGTATAATAAAAGCAAACGTAAAGTAACTGTTGAGACCGAAGTAGTAAATGTATAGTTGGTTTAAACACGTAAATTTGATTATTTTTATTAAACATGTTCACAACGTAAACAACAGTTGTTGCGTGCGACCGTCTTACACATGACAATGAGAATGCAGTTGAAAGCCATAACATAATTCTTAAAAGTGTTTTTGATTTTTGTGAATTGTGAAGGATGAAGATAAATACGTGTATTTTATTTATAGTAATTCTCTTATAGTGTTTTGAGAAGTGATTAGCTATCTTTTGAGTACGATATCATCATATCCCATTCACAGTTCATTATAAAATGATTGAAATAAACTTCAATGTGATTTGATCATACTTCCGATTTTTAGGAATCAATGATTTTTTTTTTAAATTTCATTCACACTCTTTTCCCTAGAATAATGGCAATTGGTTTCTAAACATTAATATTTTAGGATTAGTTTAATAATATAACTCATTTTAGTATATATAATCTCCACAATTTTAACATTTGACATATTGATGTTTGAAAAATGTCCATAATTAAATTAATCAAATTAATCTTAAAGAAGTAATACCCGAATATTACATTTTGAATATGGAATATCCCAATCCTATTCAATATGTCAGATTCAGTTTTTATTTCAATGGTTGACTGATTTTTTTATTTCTTTTCATTTAATCTAATACGACGACACGTCATACTTAAATGAAAATTTGTGATGTCATGTCAGCGGATTGACTTTTGCATTAGATAGATATATATGCTGCATATAATATTGAAATTGAGTAGGATTAAACTACTTCAAAGCATATCCGCAAGCTCAAACTGTTCCGACAAGAATCCGTCTTGTAAGATCGTCACATCCTAACATATACACATAATATCGTCACTACACATCATATTCACCAATACAACCCATATTCCCTTGTTAAAGCTTGTTAATTACCCAAATACACTAATCAAACCACTAAACTAGCCGCTACCACAAAACCCCCAAACTTTAGGATTTGCTAGAAATGGAATTAACGAAGTATAAAGATGACTCACCAAGATAAATCAGCATAAGGAGGGCACTCCATCCTAAATTCAAGCTTGAATCTCCATAAAAGGTGTTTGAGAGAGTTTTAGAGAGAAGGGATAAAGTTTAGAGAGAAAAATAAGAAGATTGGAAACGAATGAAATGAAGAGGAAAAGGGTTCTTAAACCTGCAGTCTGCTCGAATCCACTTGACCAAGTGGACGCTCCACTCGATCGAGTGGACAACTTACTCGATCGAGTGGTCAACACTCAAAGGGTTCCACTATCGCATTGGTCAACTCGATGCCACTCGATCGAGTGGACCTTCACTCGTTCTTCCCCAAACCACTTATTTGGTCAACTGTAGTCTCACAAACAGTCAATCATTGACTTTCATAACCTCTGTGGACCCTGACACGATTTCCAAAGCATCTTAATTGAATCCCACAAATACGGGGTATTACACTGTTAGTCGACCATACTACACATATCACTCTCTTGTTTCGCTCTTTATTTTACTTTTCACTTCACAACATTTCTCCTCTCTACAAATCTTTAAAACTTTGTAAGTAAAAAGCCTCCATATTCCCCTCCAAATTATTTAATTTTTAAGTCATCTTTTTTTTGTGTGTAAAAAACAGATTGATCTAAGTAATTTATCCTCCCTGGTTTGGCCCACCATGTCTGATTGACCGTCATATGACTAATGACCAGCCAAGAGTTGTTTATAGTTTCTCACATCCCCAGAGAACAGATTAGGATGGAGCTGGTCTAGACTTGGCAAATGGATAATTCGAGGCGGGTTTAGGTCCAGTCACTTCAGATTGATTCATTTTTGGGTCGATAATTATCAAGGCATGTCACTTCGAGTATTTTGGTCTTTTTTAGTTAGGATTCAGCTTAAAACAAGTCATTTCGGGCCACTCCAACTCGAGTCATTCAGGTTGGGTCCTTTTCGGCAAGTCAATTAAGGTCTATGAGGCCAGATCCGTATCACACTTCTGGGGTTACTTTAAGTTTTCACGTCAATCTTAAATCTTAATATACACTATCGGTAATTCAAATAAGGCCAACTTTATCAAGTTTAGTTATAATTACCCACCTTCGTAATGTCGTATCCCAACCCTAACTTTGCCATAACAACTTCTAAAAAAGGGTAATTATCTTTTACGAAGTAATTTGTGAAAAGTTAAAACCAAAAGTAAATAAAAGAACACAAATTCTCATTTGTGACGGCGGTATCCGTCATAAGTTTGTGACGGATACCGTTTTCTCTCAAAAAATATCCACTTTTTTTTCTCACTCCGACACTATTGACGTGGTACTCTTTCTTCACTAACTCATTTTATATCCATTTTATCTCACAAAATATGCGTTGTAAATAGTGATCGGTCCCAAGCACGACTTACTAATAAATGAAAGGATTAATTACAAATAACCACCACGTATTTACGTATTTTTACAATTTACCACCACGTATTTGTTTTTTTACAAATAACCCTCAAACTCTTCCGTATACTCCCCGTTTACCACCGTAGTTAAATCACAAACATTTTTTTTTCTTATTTTCCGTCTTGTTAAGTAACAATTTACGTAATATACCCATATTACCCTCCTAATTACACCACCCCCACCAAAACTAAACAAACACCCAGATTTCCCCAATTACTCAATTAAAAATTGATTTCAAACCCTAATCCAAAAATCCCCAAATCATTTTCGGAATTCAATCCAAAATTGGTACTTACACTAGAGTAATCGGCCACGAATTGTTACGCTTCACTACAAAAAAAACATTTCCAAACAAAACTAGTCTACATGCCCCATTTTTGCAACCATTCTACAACCTTAGGATTTTTTTCCCTACAAAGTTTGATGCGTATTATCGGTCCTCGATTTGGATGTAAAGAGAATTTATTCAGAATCCGCATTTGACCCAATGCGAATGCTGCTTCATGAGCCAACAAATTTGAGCAATCTCTGGTAGCTGCAAAAGAAGCCGAATTCGACACTGTTTTTCGACCTGAAAAAGTTGCTGAACAAATTGGGGAAGCAAAGTCGATAATACGCATCAAACTTGGTAGGGAAAAAAACCCTAAGGTTATAGAATGGTTGCAGAGATGGAGCATGTAGACTAGTTTTGTTTGGAAATGTTTTTTTGTAGTGAAGCGTAACAATTCGTGGCCGATTACTCTAGTGTAAGTACCAATTTTGGATTGAATTCCGAAAAAAATGATTTGGGGATTTTTGGATTAGGGTTTGAAATCAATTTTTAATTGAGTAATTGGGGAAATGGGTGTTTGTTTAGTTTTGGTGGGGGTGGTGTAATTAGGAGGGTAATATGGGTATATTACGTAAATTGTTACTTAACAAGACGGAAAATAAGAAAAAAAATGTTCGTGATTTAAATATGGTGGTAAACGGGGAGTATACGGAAGAGTTTGGGAGTTATTTGTAAAAAAACAAATACGTGGTGGTAAATTGTAAAAATACGTAAATACGTGGTGGTTATTTGTAATTAATCCTAAATGAAACCCCAACTAATAAATTTTAGTATGAATGTTGTCTCTAAGACTCTTCGTTTGAAAACTTCGTTTGTAATTTGTAAACCATTTTCTGGGCGTAGGTAACAAACATCAAACACATGCTCTACTGTTTTTGCATGTAAAATTTTAATTTCCCCAAATTTCACGGTGAATTTGTTTGATTGATTGATTGATTAATATACTGGACAAAAATACGATTTGAAATTGTCCCGCTTCACAATTCAGTTTGGCTCTCAGGTTCCTCCCTTTCTCTGCTTTTCTGCCTTCCTTTTAACCCTAATTATCGCAATAATTTTATTAGTGTAACCTTAATTTCCGGGGTTTAATGCATTGCGCTACCAAACCCTAATTTGGACGATTGTAATTAGTTACATTTCGTAAATTGTGGGTTTGAGTCGAGAATCGAGATTATGGGGGGTGATTCTCGTAAAACTGTGGGTGGTGAAAATGGCGGTTTAAAGAGGAAGCCTGGTGCTGGTAAACCCGATTCCTCGGTTAGTGGCGAGTCTTCCGGGTTGAGGAGGTCTACTAGGAGCCAGAGCAATTCTAGTCCCGTTAGTATTAGGAAGTCTCAAAAGCCCGAGATTACTAGTCCGTTAAGGAGGTCTGCGAGGGAGAATATGTACCGTTCCCCTAGCTCCGGGAAGGGGCCGGAGTCGAGTAATAAGCGGGGGACGAAGAGAGAAAATGGGACTTCGAAAGAGATTGCTGGGGAGGTTCGAGTGAACGAGAAAAGTGGTGACAAGAGGAAGAAAAGGCTGGATGCTCGACAGTTTAGGGCAATGTTTGAGCTCAAGAATGCTGCATCATCAGGTGTGCTCACCTTAAATTGCTCACATTCTTTGTTAAGTAGTTGTTTTCTTATGCATGTGTACTTGTGGTTTATGTTATGTTGCTTACTTACTGTTGCTGTTGATTTGATACTAAAACTTTTGTAGAAACAGAATCGAAAAAGAGAAGGCTGGAAAATTGTTCTAGCAATGCGGATAGCGGAGTAGGAGACCCTAGTGAGGGAATATCAAAAAAGGAGGATGATTGTGCGACGAAAACTGATGCAGATTGTGGTCTTGGTAATCCTGACAGAGGGATACCAGAAAATGTTGATGACGCAGAGAGGGGTATTGAGGAACAAGAAGAAGAGCCGAAAGAGTGCAATGTCGGTCAGAATAAAGAGGGTTGTGTGATGAATACTAACGGAAAGAGTGGTTGTGATAATCTCGACAAGGGGATTCCAGATAATTGCAATGAAGATGGAGATATGAGTTTCAAGAAACCTGAAGAAGAGTTGCAAGAGTGTAGTGATGGAGAGGATAAGGAGAAGGATACTCTAACGGAGACTAATGGTGGTACAGAGGGTTTGGACTTGAAGAAAAAAAAACCTTGTGACCTTGAAGATGGAGAAGGCCAGCTAGTATCTGGAGGCACTAACCTGTTGTTTCCATCTACTTCAGAATCCCTGGCTGATAGGAACAGTGTGGATGTTGTAATCGGGGAAGTGGATAGCTGCGAGGTGGAAAAAATTTCTAACCAAGAAATACCATCTTGTTCAGACAGGCCTTCGGACAATGGTAATGGTTCAGTAAGTAGCCCAAAAACATTTGCAATTGAAGCAAGTGGCGTTGGTGGTGAAGGTATGGAATTTATTCCATCACCTCCATTTAAAATGGGCTCTTTAACTATAGTCGAGTCTAAATGTTCGGAAGGAACAAGGTAAGTATCTCAAATATTCACATTCATATCCACATTCCAGGTGTTGTTATATGTACATAATTTAAGTTAGTAGACACTTTGCCCTTTTTCGCATGGTATTGTGTCAGTGTTAGAGTTCCTTAAAGCAGCAAGTCACTATGTTTTCAATTTGGATCATGATGGAATATAACAAAATGTTTCACTAATTTAGTTAGGCGTTTAGGGTCCATATTAGTAGTTGGACTAGTTGCCTAGTTGGTTTATGCAAATTGATGCGAGAAAGGTGCGTTGTGGCCTCGTATCTGTTGTTGATGTGCCTACAAATATGGTAAGGTAACTTTCCCATTGGTCTGTAACTTCTCTGGCCTGTTATAGTCGTGGTGGTTGATGTTGGTGTCTGGAATAGATTGATTAATGGTGGTGCTTAGGAAAGATGGTAAAGGGGAGAGGATGAGAAGAAAGTTAGGGTTAGTGACTAACAATTGTAATTATAGGATTTTTTTTGGCAGAGGCAAAAATCATTACAGTTTTTAGCCCTATTGACCAACTTATGTGCTACCCTATTAAGACTCCTAGTTAAATACTCCCTCCGTCCCTGTCATTTGTTTACTTATTCCATTTTGGGTGTCTCAGTTTTCCCTTTCTATTTTAGGAATGCTTTAGTGAGCAATTTGATCCTCCACACTCAATTTGGTCCCTTGTCATCATTTATTGCCCCCCCCCCCTCTTTCCTTGGTCTTTGTACCAAAACCAAAGGTAAACAAAATGACCGGGACGAAAGGAGTAACAAATAAAGGACAGCATGAGTACAATTTTTTTTTGACGGCAGCATCAACACGAACATTCTTCTTTTCTTGCCGTTGATAAAAAACGGATGTTTTTTGTTAAGTCAAGATTGAATATTGACTTATTGTTTTGTGGAAACTGTTTGATTGGTACTTGTTTACAAACGAAATATAAATTTGACATACCTTTGGGCAAAAAGAATGTTATGTTCATTTGTGCAAAATGGCGTTAATTTTATGGTCCTTTTGAGAAAAAAAACTTGTTTTTAATATATTCTTGTCGCATCTCACTTCTCAGCAAGAATGTCGAAAATGATTTTACATATCCTATATACTTTACTGTCAGGGCATCCAGCTCCTGGTTGACATTACAGTTATTATTTGTTTTTTATTTTCATTACTTGACTTGGATTTGGTTATTTGGGTAGATTTTGCAATTGTAAGCGTCGTATGTAACTATGTATGTCTCAGACCTGGATGTCCTCTTCGTAGCAGTAGTATTCATACTTTATTTCGAATTTGCTGGATTCTTTCGTTTCTAATTTTTAAACCTACAAGTGTGCTGCTTATTATTGTTTCCGTAAGTTGTCATCGCTAGTCCCTTTGCCAAATAGATTTTTGAAACTGTGTTTATCATAGTGATACTTCATCCTATTCCTACTTACCTATCATCACTTTTTGTCTATGAAGCTTGTAAAGATGTTATTGGTAAATATAAGTTAGTTTGTGTCACAAAAGTAGTGGAGGATGAGGATAAGAAGTTCAATAAGCTAAACAATTATAAAACCAGTTCACTTCGTTTGAACCAAGAATAATCACCGTTTCAGGCACCATTTGCCCTTGCCTACAAAGAAGCTAGATTGATAGATCACTTTATCCTCATAAGAATATGAGATTTCTGTTCAAGCCAAAGATATTGAAGCACTTTTTCTTGCACACTTCGCAAAACTTGGCTTCTTTGTTTCTACCAAACCTTCATATTTGATACGTAGGGATTAGGCCACATAGCCAAGACACCATAATGTTGTTAGGATTGGGCTCCTACTTTGGATCGATGAGATTACTAGGATAGAGTCAAATTAACTAAAATACATAATTATTTTATTAAATTATATTGAAATCTTGTGTTTAAATCATAAAAAAGCTATTATCTTATCATGTGCCTACAAATTGTTCTAGTTTACAGTAATTTTCTATCTTAAAGTCGTATATAAATTTTGGTAACCAAAAAAATTAAAATGTTACTAATGTGACCGGGTCGTATAATCCTAGTATCGTAGGATCGGGTTAAGATTCCACTTTAGAAAAATTGGAGACAAGTTGAATCGTAAGATCCTACATAGGATCGGGATTTGTCACCACTTATTGGATCGTAGGATCCAAATTGAGAGTTTAACAACTTACTACCATGATTTCATCATATCCTTTTGTATATACCGATGATCTTTACCTGCATATATCTTGATCTTGGATTGCTCAAACAAACAGTTTGGATAAAACAGCGTACTCTTTGATGTCAAAATACTCAACAATAGGTCAATGTCCTATATGAAGGTCTGGTGTTATACATTAACCGTACATTGATGAATCTCAAAGAATGGTAAATAGATAACTGAAGTTCACCTATTACTAATACATAGAAGATCTATGGAGAAAATGAGACCATGTGAGCCGTGCAAAAAAAGGGAAAAATTAATCAGACTGTGTAATATTATCTCTCATTGTTTTACATGCACAACTTATTGATAATGCTGATACTGGACTTGTCTGCGCTATTTCATGCTATATGAAGACTGGTGTTCTGTTGGATTCTACTAAATTTGATTATCTTTCTCAAACTTATTTTGTTGTTTTATTATCAAGTTATGCTAGTGTTTCTTTATTATTTCTGATATTTCTTTTGATCCCCCTCTTCCGCAAAAAGAAGACGATGTTGTGGAAAAGCATGCCAAAGTTTTCATTGGACTCCTGAAGAAAATGCACATATTTCCATCTGGTACTGTTCTGAATGCACGGAGAAAATGCTATCTTTTGGTGTCCACTCCGTGTCAGAGGGAATAGAATCAATTTGTGATGCGAGGGAAGTGGAACTTTCAAATTCTGAAGGTACTGAATTTGTTTTTTTTTCTTTTTTTTAATTATTTACTGGGTGACAACAGAGTTTTCACTTCCAATGGTGTCAAAGGCTTATTACTTTTTGGCTTTGGAATATGGTGGAATAAATCTAATGGGTCACTAAACTATGCGCACCTTTTTTTTGTGAAGTATCATGGGATCAAGGCTAATCCCATTGCAATTTTCATTATGGGTAATTTGAAAACATGCTTTGCAAGATACAAGTCTTTGTATATATAGGTATATAAAATCTTTACCTAGTAGTAGGCAGAAGAATTGGAGTCATTGTTGCGTTGCCAACTAAGCATCATGGTGATCAAGTGAGTAAGATGATGCAACATTTACCTTGAACAGAACCAAAACTTTGCTTTCTGTTAGCATTGAACTACATTCTGTCATCACTTTTTAGATTCGTCTATGTTGATTTGTTGGTTTTACCTATTTATCTTCACAAGGTAGTTTGTTTGCTGCAGGATCACTTAAGGAGAAACAATATTTCATCAAATACAAAGGTCTAGCTCATGTTCATAATTGCTGGATACCGGAAACACAGTTACTTAATGAAGCTCCTGAACTTTCTGTAAAGCTTAGTGAACAGGTAAATGTATTTAATTTTTTGTTGGCTTGCAGTCTCAGCTTAATATTGGCCATGTATAAAGAAAAATGGATGTTAGGCCTTAGAAGACAAGTAGCATAAATGTATACATATACCTCCATGATTTCACCTCACCCCTTGCTCACTTTACCCTCTTTAGAACAAATCGTGGAATCCAGAGTGGGCAGTTCCTCACCGCCTGCTATCGAGAAGATCAATGATTGTTGACAAAGAGAATGCTGACATTGCATCAGAAAGCAGTTATGAGTGGCTTGTGAAATGGCGCGATCTTGATTATGATCAAGCTACATGGGAGTTCGAGGATTCTGAATTTTTCAAGAAACCTGAAACCCAGCAACTCTTGAAAGAATATGAAACACGCCTTACTGGGGATAGATGTTCGTTCCAGCAGCTCTTGAAGGAATATGAAACACGTCCCAATGAATCTAGGAATTCAAGTATGTCAGGGGACAATAAGGTTTGACATCATGCTCTTTGAATGATGCTCTTAGTTATATGTTCTTTGCTAGAAATTTCTGAGAAGTGAGAATGGAATGCCTCAAATGGAATGCTTCAAAATGGAATGCTTCTTCCATACCTCCTTTAGTGTCCTTTTAGCACATGTTAGGACTTGGGAGAATTCTAAAGTTTATGATACCTACTAACTTGGTTTGGCTAGATTTTAAAATCAGAACCCTTCTCTAGTAGTCGAGTTACCGCGTTCTTTATATATCCTAGAGAAACTAAGATATTACAGCAGGATGGAACGTCTTCTCTGATCATGATGCATGTTATATTCTTTTTTTCATTTTCCTGCTAATTTCCATTTTAACGTAGCAATTTATGTATGCCTGATTGCAGAATGGCATAATTACATACTATAGAGGGACAATCTTTCACTGTCCTGGATTTGAGTATGTCCAATGTTGATTAATAAGGTTTTAAATTTCCATTTCTGTTTCTTTCAATAAATCATTGTAGATCCAAGAAAGAAGAAAGAATTTACATGTCAAAAATGGAAGATTTTCAGATAGCCTTCGACTTGAAAGTGTCAATAAGCTCCGCGAGTTTCACCAAAAGCGCCATAATGTTATATTACTTGAAGAACAGGTATGACTGATGAAATGGTCAATGTATTATTTTCTCAAGTTCTCGCATGTTTTACTTTACCTATATGCCTATAATCTAAATTAGTTTTTTTGGATATACACTCTCCTTTCTTTGTTACTTTCCTTCAAAAAAGTACCACACGGTTTAAAGACACAATAGACTTTTTGGGTTATTACTAATACTACTGCTGCTGCTTGCTTGTTGCACTACTACCATGCTACTACGACCCTTACCATCACCACCACCACCACCACCACCACTACTAATGGTAGAATAAGTCGAACCTGAAGAAAGTCAAACCTGAAGAAAGTATTTTGAAACGTAATTTATTTTCGCAGTACATTTTTTACTTTTTTACTCATTTAAGTAGATTTTGCACATTACTTTCCATTCATATGCCCTTGATAAAAAAACAACAGAAAATAAACCTAATTATTTGAGATTAGATTACCAAAACCATTAATCAAAGTCTATCAAAATTTTCGGCTAAGGATCTTAATTTGATCCAACACGAATTCAATTTTTTGATTATAATCTGTCGACAAAATTAATGGTTCGTAAAGAACTTTGTATGCATTTTAGGGTTTGGTATTGATAGGATGAGGGAATGCTTATTGGGTGAGTGTAGGGCAGCCAACCACCACCGACCCCAGACCTCACCATCCCAACCACATTTGTCAATGGATGCGTGTTTTATGGGCTGCCGGTGTCAAGGTCATTGGCTGTTGCAGGGGAAGTGTGTTGATGAGACGGTTTTGCATGGGTCATGGAGGGTAGTTGTGGCCACTGTCATATGGGATGACGACGATCTGACTTGCCCACATCACTGGAGGACTGTTGGGGTGGTTACGGGAGGGACGGTGCTTCTGATAGGAGGTATTAGGGAGGTTGGTGGTGGACTTGGGTGGCTTCTTTCTTTTTACTGTAATACCTATTACAATCATTTTCATTTTTCTCTCAGAGTACGAAATGGATGGGTAAATGGCAGGGGCAAAATAGGAAAAAGTGTACCGTAATAAGTAAAATATGTACTACGAAAATCAACACCCATTTAGAAATTGTGTAGTATTGCACACTCATGGTTCAACTACTACTAATGGCAAGATGAAAGAACCTGAATAAAGTATGTAGAAGTTTGTAGTAGTGCAATTTGGGTGTGCTTCATCATGCTGCAGAAACGCTTTGTAAGCTATGTTTTGTTCAAGGGTGGTTCATGTAAAGAATAATAATTGAATGTATTGATTACTTGAATATTATTGATAACAAAGGTTGCTTATATAGCAATTATAAGAGAATGATAATTAGAAACATAATCTAACTAGAATATATCTTAGAGATCTATTTGACATTATATAGAAAACTATAGCTAATAGAATATCTAAAGGTAATTCTAAATCTATATTGTATTCTACGAACATCACGATATTACCATATTCTATTATTAGGGTAATATTATATTCCTTATACGCCCCCGCAAGATGGACAACTGGAGGGGCAAGCCATAGACGAGTGGTAGGTTGCTTAATTCTTTTTTTGAAAGAAACCCAAAGGATTTACGCAACTTCTATTAAATCAACAATAGCACAATCACAAATGTAGTTCGGGGAATCATTTTCCCATCTATGCCTCCCCAAGGCCTAATGTGAGCTACCTCATGCGCAACACGATTAAAAATTCTACGAACGTAACTAAACGAAAGAACTTCAAAGAAAACACACAAAGAATAAATCTCGCCATAAACTAAAGAAATATCACTTCGCCCTCGTTTCTTCTTCCGCAAATAAGTAACAATGGTAAGAGAGTCGCTTTCTATCATGATCCGCCGCAGCCCCATCGCACGAGCTTCTTTCACCCGGTAGGAGGCTTAATTTTGCCATAGTGAATAAGGGAGGAAAAAAAAGAAATTGGAGGAGCCTGGCACCGCCAAAGATGTGCGATAAGTGAGAAGACTTGTGATATTGGGAAAGAAAATTTGGATCGTAAAATTTGTAGGCTTTTATACGGAGTCGGATTTGATCGTTGGATCAGAACTTTCACATGAAGAGAAGATAAATATTTGTGTGATATATATTTGATGAATTTTCAGAAATGCCATAAATTATGGCAAAAGTTGAGAAAGATGACATGCATTTATTTTATTTTTGTGAGTGAGAAAGAAAATTATTCTTACCATATTTTGTAAAGGCCGGGAGAGATAGACTCCATATAATTTGACGGAAATATTAATGGTGGCTAGAGGAAAAGTAGGCCGAATGTTGGAATAGAGAAGAGAGAACATTTGTAGAAAGGAGTAATTTGAGAGATTGGAAGACTAGAATTAATTAAGGATAAGTCGTGTAGTACGATTAATTAATTAAGATCATAAGATTGAGTTTGAGAGGAAAATTCATACGATTGAGATAGTGATTAGTAGGTAAATAGGTTGAGGAGTTTGCAAGGGAAGATAGAAAGGTAAGGAGAGAATCATGCTCATGTAAAGCTATAACATGCAGTCATGCATGGAGGGAAAATTGAGGGATATGGACAAACCGATAGACAAGCGCGAGGAATTTGAGAATGGGAAGAACTTTTGTCAAGAAAGAATAAGGGGATTGAAGTTTAGGCAGGAGTAGCAATTTGGTTTACGAGGATGGAGATTTGGTATTAATCGAGATTTGAGACGTGGGAAAGAGAAGATTTATCTTGAGATTTGATGAGGTAATAGAAGAGATAGAGCAATTAATGTTTTTCGACATGTTAAGAATTAAAGGATCGGAACGAAAAGATAAATTGAAGTTTAAGGAGATGCTAATTCTGAAGCTTGCTGGAGATAGAACAGATGACAACCATCTCCTGCCAGCAGCGGAAAGACGGTCATGGTTGTTTTTATTGTAGGATTTTTGTATGTAGAGATCCCGAGGATCTCATCTCTCTGACACCATGTAAACAATAATAATTGAATGCATTGATTACTTGAATATTATTGATAACAAAGGTTGCTTATATAGCAATTATAAGAGAACGATAATTAGAAACATAATCTAACTAGAATATATCTTATAGTGAATTCTATTATTAGAGTAATATTATATTCATTATAGTTCATTTTATGAATAATGAACACAAGATTATTTTGGCACACATACTTGGGATTAGACTTGGGGTGTAACAATAAGATGCGGAAAAAATTGAGATTGGTACTGTTAGGAATAATGAAAACCGAAGATTATCGTTTACGTCTTCTTTTCTCTTTATAGCATGGAACCTGCTTAAATAATGCATGGGCTGAACTCAGCCTTGTTATTCTGAGTTTAATCTTCGTGAGTAATATCAGGGAAAACCAGTGGAAGGTTGATTATAGCCTTTTAGCCAAATCTTACAAGCAGGTCGCAGAAGATATGTTCATAGTTAGTGTTTTACTGTTCTCTTGTTGGATACGTGGAGTAAATGCAGCATGTTACGTTTTGGATCATTTTTTGACCAGGTGAAATTTTGATACATTACTCTGATTTGCTGAATATTTTTGCAGGATAGAGCGATGAAAATAATATACTTCATTTCATCCATTTTGAGTAGTGTCCGTCAACCTTTTCTTATTATTGCTCCACGTGAATCTCTCTCTTTCTGGGAAGCTGAGTTTTTACGTTTCACATCATCCATCAATGTTGTGGTTTATAGTGGAAATACAGTTTCTCGTAAAATAATTAGAAATTTGGAGTTCTTTCGAGAAGGTGTATTGATGCTTCAAGTGCTGTTATCTAGTTTTGAAGCTATTTCTGAGGTATGTAAAAATGGCATTATTCTTATTTAATTTTGGGTGCATCGTGCATGAAAATGTGATAATAAAGCAAATATATTTGCAAAATGTGATGTGATAATAAAGCAAATATATTTGCAAAATGTGACTCGACAGAAATAACCTTGTTTGTTTGGATTTATCGCACTGTTCTTTTGTTGTGGTCTAAGCCTGATCATATTGCAATACAGGACTTGGAGGAGATAAAGAAAATGGACTGGGAAGCTGTTATAATTGATGATTCCCAGGAACACTATATTTTGGGGAATTCTGGCTGTATCAAGACCTTGGTCACTAATTGGAGATTGCTTCTGTTTAATGCACTGCCAAAGGTGCACAGAGCATTGCTTTTATTAGCTTAACTAATTTTTGAAAAAGCTTTTTGCTTATAATATTGCAAATTGGCAGGATACAATTGCTGAGTACATCAACATCTTGTCTTTGCTCGAGCCTATTGGTAGTTCCAATCAGGATCAAGGACTGATAGATGCTTCAAAAACAGATATAAATGTCTTGAAAGAGAGGATATGCTCCTTTATTATTTCTCCAAAATTTCAGGAGTACTGGGTCCCAGTGGAAGTTTCTAATGTCCAGCTGGAGCAATATTGCTCCATTATTCTGTCAAATTCATCTGAACTTTGCTCATGCTCCAAGAGTGATCCTATTGGCGCCCTCCATAACATTCTTATTTCCACGCAGAAGGTTATATCTTACAAACTTAAATGATGTGTCAACATGCATGCCTTAATGCTGAACTAATATCAGACTCATTTCTTACCTTATGTCTTGGTATTTAGGCTTTAAAGAACTTCATATCTTCTTATCATTTTATTTCTTTCTTCCTTTTGGGATGTAATCATATATAAATACTTAATGTGTGTTTTATAAATCTAGTCAGGTTATTTTCACATAATTTGAAGTGCTTGTCATTTTATTATTAATACATTTCTCTTACTTGTCTAGGGATGGAAATAAGGGATTGCATACATGTTATTAAATGGAAATATTTTATTGACTTTTTGCACCTTGGCAGTGCTGTGATCACCCGTACCTTGTGAATTCCTCGCTGCGAAAAATTTTGCTTCCTGAACAACCTCCTCAAGATGCTGCCCTCGACATGGGCGTTAAAGCAAGTGGCAAGCTTCTGCTTCTTGATAAACTTCTGTCAGAATTCAGGAATGAAAGATTGAAAGTGGTTATCCTCTTTCAGGTATATATACTCTTTCAGTACTGTGTTGTTAGAAGAAACTTGTGAATACGTAAGCTAAGCTAATCGATACTGTTTAGAGGAGACCAACGTATGTGCTGATGGTATTAAAAGTTGGCTGCGAATTACCAAGCAAGGTGTTGAAGGTTACTAAGTCCGCATGTGCCCCTACTAGCCCTTTCCCCCTCCCCTTTGCTTCGTCCCCTGGTCAAGTCTCTTGTTGTAGCGATGTCTGTCTGAACCTCCAATTTCTGTGCTTGTAAAATTGCATTCATCGCCGCATGTTTCCACTTTCCACCGTAATTGGTCTCTAGAGATTGGATATGATATTATTCAATACTTATTGGACAATTCAACACTGCCCCTCCCTCCTCTGATTCTGCTTCTTCTTCTGTAGTCTCTGTTTTTTTCTCAATTTTTGTTTTACTGTAAAGGTAGGCGACTTTGGATCAGTTTTATTTATTTGTCAACTTTTGTATCCATCAATAACTGTTTTCTTTCCATCTGCATAACATTATTTAAAATGTAACAGCCGATTG
The DNA here is from genome assembly GCA_029255685.2 of Silene conica. Classification (NCBI taxonomy): domain Eukaryota; kingdom Viridiplantae; phylum Streptophyta; class Magnoliopsida; order Caryophyllales; family Caryophyllaceae; genus Silene; species Silene conica. Next base: position 84,560,280 of record CM055313.2, read on the forward strand.
GTGGTTTCGGAAAGGATAATTTAGACATCATTCTGGACGATTTCCTTACATGGCGGTTTGGTGAAGATTCGTATGAGCATGTTGCTTTTGGAGGTCAACCTTCGACAAAAAAGGCTGCTTTGAATAAATTCAACAGGGAGAGAAATAGATCCTTTCTTTTACTGGAGATACGAGCTTGTCAACCTTCCATTAAGCTGTCATTAGTTGATTCAGTTATCATATTGAATAGTGACTGGAATCCTCTGAATGATTTAAGGGCTTTGCAAAAAATCATTATTGATTCAAAGTTAAAACCAATCAATGTCTTCCGTTTCTACTGTTCTTGTACTGTCGAAGAGAAAGCCCTTATAATTGCAAAAAATGATACCATACCTGAAAACACTCATCAAATCAGTCCAAGTACTAAGCGGACGCTTCTCATGTGGGGCTCTTCATATTTATTTTCCAGGTTAGATGAATTTCACCGTGATAAGGTTCTTGACTACAAAGATAATATTGCATTTGGGGCTTCAGTCATGAGGGACGTATGCGAAGAAATTGTTTGTGTTGTTCAGAATCGGGGAAACATTAACCGAAATAAGTATATCTCTCTGGCTCGACAAGATGGCAGATGCTATCTCACTTCGATTCCCCTGTTAGGGGAGCTGAAAACACAGTCAGACGAGGGTGTTTCAGCACAGACTTTCTGGTTGAAACTTTGGGAGGGTAAACAGCCTCAGTGGAAGTATCTTTCTAGGTCATCTGAGAGAAATAGGAAGCGGGTTCACTATTCTGATGAATTATCTCTGTCACCGAATGTTCCAACTGATGAACCAGCAAAGAAACGCAAAGATTTTTCTCCTCGCCGAGTAGGACAAAATCCAGAGAAAATAAAAGATAGAAATAAGGAACATCATGGTATTGTTCTGAAGCCTTCTGTCGAATAGGGTTTGGCTACTTACTCCCAGAAATTAACTTTAATCACAATGATTGTTACCCAGGGAATCCTGAAATAAGGGAGCCAGATAATAGAAGAGGTTTGCATGAGCAGAGGGGTCTTTTTGACATTCTGAAGCCCAATATATTAAGACTTTGTGAAGCTCTGATGGTTAAGGTATTGTGTTTAACCTCGATAGAAGATGCAATAGTGGTCGTAGTTTTGTGTGTGTTTTTGAGTGCCCATATATATGGTCTTGGGACCACATTATGACTGAATTTTCAATGTGTTCGAGCTTTGCGCAACCGCATTTTGATGTGATATCGGCCACATTTATCGCGCAACGATCCATATCTGGCCATGATGATTGATTCCGACATCATGTTTCAAACTGGGATATAATTACAATGAGTTCTCGTATTCACTTTATTTGTCTGCTCTTCATTTACCCGTTTTGTCTGCTCTATATTATTTTCGCTCTGCTTTCTTGTCCCCTCTTTATTTACACCTTTTATATTAAGATTTTCTGCTGTTAATATGATTCAGGATGAAGTGAAAAGTTTGGCTGAAAATTTTCTGGAATTTGTATTGAACAATCATCAAGTCACACGGGAGCCTGAGACTATCTTACAAGCTTTCCTGATTTCACTGGTTAGTCTTAAGCTCTTGTACTAAAGTTTGGACTGCATTAATGTGGTTTTTCATTTGTTTATATTTGGGTCTCTAACGTTAATTTATATTCCCTCCCATCCACATTGCTCTTCCCATATTCTACATAAAGAAAATCTATTTGCTCCCCATTTTAAATGCTATATATCGTATTGTATGGGGGTAATTGCCAACTTATCCTAATTATTATATTTACAGAAATGTTGTTGCTTTCTGGTCCTAATTTCCGTGATTATCCACTAACCTTAACATGAAAATAATAACACCACCCCTCCTTTCTTCATTTATCATACCTCATTTTCACTAACCACCTCATTCCTTTACTCCTCTCACCGTAACCAGCAACGATCGTCCACTGCTGGCACCACCATTGCTGGAGCCATTCTTTCCCCCGCTAGTACGCCCACTCCCTTTAACATACTCTACTCATATTCCCCTTCCTTTGGATCTAACCTTCATTCACTCAATGTTATGAGCCTCCATAACCATGTAACCTCACAGGCATCCCCACCATACCACCATCTCCTTCCCATGCCCACTGGCAAACTCCAAAAGACCCCAAAATTACCCTTACTCTCCAAACATCACTGCCAAGTAGACAACTGAAATGGCCACCATCACACGCCCCCTTAAACACTTACCCTTCTATGCCGCTCCTATCCTCTAACCTCCTTCCAGGCATTCAATAAACCATCACATGACCTCTGACTCCCACCGTAGCAAAAGAATTCGTTTTGTGGTTTCTTCTTTGCCCATCTCTACAGATAGTGAAATAAAATTTTCAAAACTCTTGTGTACTCTCTAGTATCAGACGTATCTTGTCGTAGTTTTAGTGGGCCCGGTAGTGGTGACTGGTGCTCAGATGATAGTGGTCAAGGGGGCTAGTAGTGGTAGTGGTTGGTCATGTGGTGGAGTATGGTGTATTAAGCATATCATGTTTGGTTTTAGTTTTTACACTGCTTGCATGTTGGTTATTTTTATACTGAGTACTATATATTGTTGTGCCATAATGAAATGAGAACTAGGAAGAACAATATGTATGGAAGAGAGTACAGTGTATTTATTATTTATTTCCAATTTCTTTCTGTGTATGCTATTTTTAATTGGCTGGATTATTTGTTTTCATATGGTAGAATTTTGCTCCTTTGGTTGCAGTTCTTTTTCTCCATGCCGTGAGATTAGAAGCTGGACATAATGTGTAATATGTTAAGGTTTCTTTCTAGGCTGGTGTTTGCTTACAATTTAGTGATACCATCTAATTGATGGTGATTTCATTTTACGATGGCCTCAAATCTTTTTTTTATTAGACGAATGAGCTTGGTATGTTGCTTGTCAATGTGCGCTTTCCGTCACATTCACAGTTTCTGTTTCTACAAATTGAGTCTGCATTCTTATGTTCGATACTTCGATGGGAATTTTTAAATACCCATTAAAACAAGTGCACAAGATGCTCTAGTTATGGGGTTGAGCACAAGAGCGGTGGGTAGTTATCGGTTAAGTCTTTGCCTAGTTCTAGAGTAATCGAGCTTGGAAAGATTTGTTTGAGGTCACAGTACTTAAGTAACTTAATATAAAATTAAAGGCGATTAAATTGGAAACTAAGAACAAACATTTACACGTGTTAAGAAGGTTGGAAACAACTAAAGAAAGGCGTTAGGAGTAGAAGGATTACGGGCTCAAGCTCGGTTCTTGTGGATAGTGTTAAATATGCTAACAAACAAGTTAATAAACCTAATCAGAGTCTTATGCTAGTGGCTTTTGGATCTTCAATAACCCCACCTGCTATTCATCAGCCCACTTTCCTAGCACCATTTAGACAAGGGTCAATGCTAATCGGGCATTTATTAATCTGGTATCTATGGCATCAGACAGGTTGGCTGTGACAGGAAATTTATCAGACTAGGAAAGGTGAAAACGTTGATGAACAACAACTATCAATGCATGGCTTTCTTTGTCAGCACAGCAGTAGTGCTTTGCAAAATCTTGAATTTGGAGTGTTGCATTTGGAATAGAGATTGTGATGTGTAAAATGTATATCATATTCATTTTGGCGGTTAAAAGAACAAGATTTTTGAGCATATTTTTTTTGGGAGTTTATGCCATATAGGGCTTATAAGACCAAACATCCAGACCCCATTCCCCCTTCCCTTCCCTTCCTCCCTTTCCTTTCCCCTTCCCGGCCTAATTTGGTATCCAAACAAGGCCTTAATGTCATTATTGTGCTAATATTCCTTGAATAACTTAAGCTGTTGTTGTCTGCTATAGTGTTGGATTTCAGCAGAGGTGCTGGAGAATAAAGTTGATCATAAGAGATCGCTTGATATTGTAAGAGAGAAGATGAATTTCAAGTGCATAGAGCAGGAGACTGCCTCCGTGTATTCAAAGATGAAACTACTTATGAAAATATTTTTGTCTCGCAATCTTAAGATTTTGAAGTCGTCCATTAATCCTACTTCAGCTGTAGATGATAGTACAAGGGTTTTAAATGAAAATTGTGTAGACGTATCCATTGACTACATGGACAAGACCACTGCACTTGATGAAAGTTCCTTTGTAAAGAAACAATTTCCTTCGCAGTTGCAGATGAAAAATAATGAATCAGATAGCCTGGAAAATGCTGACAAGCTAAAGAAAAAATGTGAAAAGAAGATCAAAAAAATGAAGGAGAAGCAAAATGAGGAACTTGTAAATTTTGAAAAGGTTTGGGAAAGGAAGAGGGTTGAGCTTGAAGACTCTTACAAGTTGGAATCAGCTGTTGTTCGTTATTCACACGCTAATTCTACTGCCCTTGTTGACAAGTTGAAAATCCTAGATATTGACTACGCTGTGAAAATAAAAGATCTGGAAAGTAAAGTTTCCAACCTTCGTACAGAAATTGAAGCTAGGCATCAGGAAGAAATAGATGGTGAAGAAAAAAAGATAGCACAGTTGTTGAAACTTGTGAAACCTTTGGTACAGGATGAGCTGTTGGAGAATCCCCAATCTGTAAAAAGTATCCAATTGCCAAAGGCAGAAGCCGTAGTGCCTGAGAAGGATTCAAATAGCAATCTACCCATTGCTAAAAATCTGCCGGATGACCGAAATTCTGGCGGAGAAGCATCTGGCACCCATCATGCTGCTACACCCCCTTACAGTGTAGATAATAATTTGAGCATGGAAAATCAGCGTTCTTCTGCTGGAGAAATGGCAGAAGTTGCTGACCAAATTGATGCTGTTATAGTGGATATACCAGTTATCGCAGAAAGCGGCAGGAGTGACGTCAGCACTTCAGAGTCAACAGAGCAGTTAAGGTCTTCAGTTATGAATCAGCAATCTGTAGATGAAACGTCATGCCAGGTTTGCTTGTTTTTCATTTTCTTTTTTAGGTTTTGTCTCCTTTTGTTCGATTCTTCCTACGTTTATATTTTTGTCCTCCAGCTGCCAATCGACTTGCAGTTTCCTTAATCTTCATTCTTTTACCTCTTTCAATAAAAATTCTGATCTAAAATTATTCTCCAACTGTGATTCTTAATTTCTCACAGAGAATTAATTTTCTGACTATTAGCCAAGCATGGTTGATTACAGATATGACTTCATTTCTATCTATGTTGGCAAGTAATGTATTTTCCTTATCAATGGTTGGCCTAGCTTTTGTCATTCAAATTCGAGTGACCAATATAGTTCGATGAGTCCTGCCATTCTATGTAAGTGTGGAATAATTGTTTTTAGTCGACTGCTAGATGTTTTTACTACGTTATGAACTTGCGGAGTCCTCCCAAATTTGCTCTTCTTTAGAGAGCTTCACTGTATCCTGCTTTTATGTTGTACAAGGATTGATATTCCATTTGCATCTCTTGAGATATTTAGGATACTTTCCAATAAATGGAAAGACAGGAATCAGTGAAGGATGTACGCATAAAGAATGCGAGTTCAATGAGCAGTGCAGGTAGCTTGCTGAATAACAGAAATAGTAAATGTTCCTCAATTTCTCCTTTCTTATGAGGCATGGGAATGCAATATCCATTTGTGAAAAACTGACAATAATGTTTTTTTTCCTTAATTTTACTTGTTGCAATTACCATGATTTTGACTCATAATTGTAGTTATGGTGTCAAACCTTTAATTACAAGCAGCCTTGGTTCGCATTTTTGTTGGTTAATCTCTGCATTTTATTCTTCATGTAAACTACTATATACCTGTAGGTCGAAGGAGTTGAAGTGAGAGTTTATCCTCTACCTGAGATTTGTGATACTTCTCCTGGAGGGGAAACGTCATTGCTGTATCCAGCTAACCCCGTCCCTTCTAATCTTCCACATGATGAAGGGGGAAGTAATGTTCCTGCTGCTGAGGTTCCAATGTCTGCTGGATATGGTCAAACAAGAGTTGCCTCAAGTGGTCAACTAAATAATCAGCCAATTGAAGTTATAATGTCAGCTCAAAATTCTTGTACTCAAGTGCAACAAAATATACCACAACTGGTAGCTGCTCGTGCTGCTGATGCAAACATCAGGCAAGGTCCGACATATGTATCTATGACAAGAGGAGCTCCTATGGCACGTGCCAGCCAATCAAACCTAACACCAGTGGTTAATCCTACTATTTCCCTGGTTTCACCATCTTATCATCTTTCAGATCCTCTTCAGAATGAATATGATAGAATAAGGAAGGAGATCGCGGATGTCGTAAATGCTCATGATGAAATGGTTGGTATCTGGATGAGTGTTATTCTTTTGTATGTTTTGCTTTTTCTCTGTTGTCCTTGATTTGATTTTTCTTGTACCTCTCCCTTACCATGCAGAAATTACAGCTAAGAACTGAATGTGACAAAGAAATACAAGAGGCTGTGGCCCAAATTCGAAAAAAGTATGATCTCAAGCTTAAGGAAGCTGAGTCATCGCATTCACTAAAGAAGAATGAACTGGAGATGAATCAGAATATGGTTATGATGAATAAACTCCTGGCAGATGCTTTGAGGTCTAATTACACGGACTCCAAGGCAGCGCCGCAAGGAGGATCACAAAAAGGTTTGCTACTTGGCGTCTACTTTGAGCATTTATTTTCCGCTGTCTAATCTTGGATGTTGGTGACTTGGCGACGCGTTCATCTTTTTTTTGCATGCCTTTCCAAACCTTTTATGTGTTTGTTTGCTAGAGTTAACCTGACATTGCCAGTTGTGATTTGGGTTGGCTTGAACTCTTTATTTTTCTCCCGTGTTAGGATCTTTATATTTTCTTGGCCCCATGTTCATTTTCCTGAATTTTAGACTGAAAGGTATTCTGAGTTTCTGACTGGGAAAACAGCAGATATTATGCTTCTCCATGTATGTTGGTCTATTGAGGTTTCTCCTTTTTTAATGCTCGGAATTCTTCGTCAACCTTTTTTTGTGCATGTCCGAAGTTGGTAGTATTATTGTAATAAGGATCTTTCGTATTGCATTTTGGATTTAGTTCGTAACAATAACATGGGAGTAGAAATAAATGTGATTTAGTCAAAATTCAGTTCGTGTTGCTTGAGGACAATTTGTAGATACCTTTGTGTCATGTCACCTTGGGTCATGATTATTAAAGGTTTTTGTCATCTGTTATGTATACTTGTTGCTTGAGTTGTAATTAGAGATTTTGGGTGAATTTGGATTAGGTTACTTCCCTGTGGTTTCAGAGCGGGTCATTTTGGATAGGGTTAACATTGGGAAGAACAAAGTTCGGCCGGAATTTGGGTCGTGTTCAAGTTTCTTATTTGAGCCAAAGTTACTCTTAGATTGGATCAGTTTTTCTAATGGATACAACCTCATTATATATATGCAGAAAATTTTGAAATCCTGTTCTGGAATGTGGAACAAAACAGTATGAGTGTCAGACACGAGTGCATATCCAAGTGTCGAATTCGGCATGAGTCAAAACTTTGAGACACGGGGACCTTGTCCTAAATTGAGGATACGGGTGCGGGGATACTTCTTCAAAACACAAAAAGATCCTAAATTTGATATATTCCTAAAAAAAGTCAATACTTCATATAATGTCTTAGCCCTCTTAGGAGAAGTGTCGAACTATCAAGTATCGGGTATAAATTCCATACCTATATCCATGTCGTCTCGACACAGGACGGTGCGGAAAGTGAAGAATCGAAGTAACGTAATTTTCAGGGCAGTAACGGATTCAGTGTTCGCTCATAATTGTTTTCTTTCATTTGCCTTTTAATTTGTGTGTGCTATGCAGTATTTATCCTTCACTTGCTTCTCACAGTTCATTTGTCGTGCAGGTATGTCATCTAGGTCTATAGACCCTCTTGTTCAAATACAGACTACTAGACCGCTCTCTGCTGCCAGTTCGTCTGTGGCCTCTGACGGTACCCCAGCTCCCGTACGCAATGTTCATCTGTCTCCAATACTTACGCCGAGTGTACCATCCAGATCAGCTCTCATTCAATCTTCATCTGCTAAGCACGATATACCTGCAGCACACCATCATCTGCAACATTTGTCAGCCCCACCTGTCACAGTACCTAGCGTACTGCCTCTACAACCCTCTAACAACCCGGCATCATCTCAATCACCGGCCTTTAATCCAGATCAGTTCGTGGATATGGCGAGAGAAAATGAAGCCAGTATTCGTCGGCTTGCTGGTAATTTACCACTTGTGCCAGATAATATCCAAAATCAGGAATCCTTAGTGTCCCTGTTTGCGACAGCGGCTGATATGCAGCAGTTTGCTGGTGAAGTAGTCTGTTTATCAGATGATGACTAGGCATTCTGATTTCTGACCCATTTTTTTAGGTTTATTTTAATCATATGGGCATCAATGAGGAGCAAAAGAAGTGTCGTTTGGGTGTACAGTTCACAATCGATGAATCTAAGTGGTGAAGTTCCGGAAGTAGAGTAGAGGTGGCGGATTTAGAAATTGGTGTCCCTGTCGTTTGTAGTAATCGTACAATGTTTTCTTTAGGATGTGTCGAAGGTACCATTATAGGCGTTAGTGACGGGGAGATGCAGGGATGGTCGTAGTCTTCACCTTGCTCTCAGAATCTGAAGTGCAGTGTAGTCCGGTTGTATAGAATTCGCGGTTTTGATCTTCGGAGCTGGTTAGAATGTAACAGCTAACTTTCCATTAGTCAATCTATCTATTCTTTCTATACAAGTTCTTGCTTTTGACTGCCTTCCCTGAATTTCTTTTTCGGGTGGGGCCGTTTAGGAGTACCATCGTCAACAACAGTAGTATAATAAATGGTTCCGAGATATAAGTTGATGGTTTTTTATTCTCTCTAAAATTGTTCGCCTTTCAGGAATATTGTTTCAATTAAAGATGGAGAAACCAAATAACTCCTTGTTCACAAAACAAAAACTCAAAATTGTCAACAATATAGTGTTGATATAAAACATTGTACTCTTACGATGCCTATACGTTCCGAGTTTTGATTTTCTATGGCTCACACTAGCCCATTAAAACCGAGAAGACAATCCACCACGTTCCGCAATGCGCCCCTCCCACTCTCCCATGTCTTGTGCGCCATACCATCCGCTCCCATTCTTCCGCACAGGGTCGTGGAATGGGAGGGGCTGGTTGGGTACTTGGGTGGGCATGGTGGATGTGGGGTGAGCGGTGACAGATAGTGGAGTGGAGTATTAGCATCAGTGGAAAAAAGAAGCAACGTCATTTACTAACGGTCTAAGTTGACATAGGGCCGTGGTTAATTGTTTGTAAAGAAAGTTGAAGGGTACCACATATTTTTTTTAAAGTGATTGGGTATGGCAGTCACGGCCGAACTCAATGAGTAGCAAAGGGTAGTAGTTACTAGCCCAAATACAAGAATAATTGTTTAAGACGGGTTTTACTACCCCAAATTTAAATATGAATTAAAAATAAGCAAAACTAGGCAAATAAATATAGCACTGAGAAAGAAGTTTAGCCGTGGTAACTGCCGAGGGAAGATCTTAAAGTATATTGCACAACAATAAGTCTCACTAGTAACGGGTATATCCTTCACAAGTTTACGACGGATCAAATACTAACCATGTGAATAGATAAGACAGAATAAATTGGTATTCCCTAGACACCCTCCTCTTGTCTTAACCCCAAATGAGTTGTATTTGACCCGTCGCAAACTTGCACGATATGTATCACAAATGAGAATTATTGATTGCCCAAATGGTCAAGGGATCAAGTCTTGTTTACCCTAATAGTCTCATTTAATGCTTCCCGAATCGAATCCTATTCTCCCTAGTAGTTAAGGAAAAAGTATGACATTGATTAGTTTTGAAAATAGGTAAAAACAAAAAAAATAACTCAATTTTATTTTATAATTCTCGAAATATAAAATAAAAATAAGTCGCATGATTATAAAATGAAAATGATAAGCCAGATTAAATTGATGATTTCGAGTTTGTATAACATGCAGATTATACATTACTTTGTTGTACACTAGTTTTATGCCCGTACAAAAAATGTACGGGTCTATTTCTAAAAATTTCGTAAATATATTAAAAAAGTAGTACAAATATAATTTAATATGAACTTAAATGAGAAATATATAAATTATGAATTCGGGGATGATTTTGACTCCAAATAATTGATTTAATGGTATAATTAAATTTTTTTTAATGATTATATAAATTGAAATAAATAATCATGACATTATGAAATAAATTTGAACCATATAAAATAGATAAAGAAATTGTATTGTATTTCTATATCTTACCCTTTAAACAACTTACTCTTTAAATGAAAGTAAAATGATAGAAATATTTTTAATAGCAGTCTCTTAAAATTTGTGGATGATTTTTATAAAGAAAATAATAATGTATTGTTATTAAGACCATCTTTTTACTCGATGTTAACGTAGTTTTAATTGACTAATTCTCGAAGGTTGTTATATTTTCTTAAAAATCGTAAATTTATATTTTTTTTGTTAATTTAATGGGTTGGGTTTATTTGATCTTATTCAAAAAAAATTGATCTACGTTTCTTTCGTTTTTTAATCTACGTTTTTTTGTTAATTTTTATCTCCTCGTGTATTTTTTTAATTTTTTTTAATTTTATGCGTTGGGTTTATTTGATCTTATTCAAAAATCTTTGATCTACGTTTCTTCATTTTTTAATTTACGTTTTTTTGTTAATTTTTTATCTCCTCGTGTATTTTTTTCATTTTTTTAGATATACGTATGTTTGTTAATTTTTAACCCTTTGTATAATTTTTTTTCGTTTTTTTTTTCGTTTTTCATACCTCTAAATATTTGTTAATTACTTCTAATTGTCCAACTTTTTTTAATATTGTTGAATTTTATGTTTCTGGGTAGAATTTTAGTGATTTTTTTATTTTCAAATTTGGAGTAAAGTTGTTTTTTTTTATTATGGAGTCTTTTATTGTAAGGTTGAATGTGATTAATTTTTTTTATCATAAGTTTTTTATTATATGAATATGTATATGAAAAATAAAAGAAATGAGGAGAGAGGGTAATTAATTGGAGAGAGAGTAAGTGGAGAGAGTGGGGTTGGTTAATGTGTAAAAAAAAAAAAAAAAAAAGTAAAAATTTCAGCCAATCACAAGCCTAGAAAAGACCTTCCTTTTATAGATAGGGGATTTTATCAAATTTTTATATTAATTTTGGTCATCCTATACTTGCTACACGGCTACTAGGGGTGAGCAAAAATATACGATTCATTATACGGTTTGAATTATACGAATTTTTGTGTATACGATACGGAAATCCGTATATATGACGCGGTTTTCACAAAACCTACCATATTCAGGTCGGGCAAAAACGAAACCGTGTATAAGATTTACGACACGGTATGAAATTTTTGTAATAAAAAATTAAAGAAACGCAAAGTTCAGCTTTCAACTTCCACTCTTAACGTTTTTTTATAACTTATCTAAATAAATAAAAAAATTAGTCCTTCATCAATTGTAGACATGTTAAATGTAATAATTAGCACTTGAATAACTACATTATTTAATTCGACATTTCTCACCAAACCGTATCCGTATATACGAATTCCGTATACACGATTTTTCCTGGTGCCCGAAAACCGTATATACGGTTAAACGGTATAGTGATTTTTGCGATTTTTAAAACCGTGTACCCGATACGGTTTTCAAAACCGTACCGGGTATATGGTTTTGCTCACCCCTGCCCGCTACCCATCAATAAAATACTGGGTTCGCCCTTAATGGTAGTTAGTAAAAAAAACTATTTTACAATATATAACCGTCTTACGCAATAACTACTCGCGGAGTCGCAAATGATGTGGGCAGAAGCCAGGAGTGTTAACGAGCCGAGCCGAGCCCGAGCTTGGCCTTACTCGACTACCAAAATTCGAGTTTGAGCCGATCTCGAGCTTAACCAAATTTGAAAAAAATGTGCTCGTTACAAAGTTTGCGAGCTTTAATACGAGTTTGAACCAAACTTGAGCCCAAATCGAGCCTATATGAAATTTTTTATTTTTAAAAACTTTTTCTTCCGATATTTTCAATAACAAGGTTCGAAGGTTGTATGGAAAAATATTTTAGCAAATCAACAATATATTTGATATGTTTGATATAAAGATATAATAATGTTAAAATATTTTTATAGAATACGATTAATATTTTATGTATGTTGGGGCTGGTGTCCTTGACAATTAAGTACAATGACTTATTAAATCTCTTTAAGGATCACAAGGGCATACTTTTGTATTATTACCAGTTGATCCACGTTTATCAATAACGGTTGGCTTGCTAGATAAGTTTGACGTTATTGTCATACGGATGGCGGTGATCAACTGGTCCCTATACGTCACACCTATAGGACACGTTTGAGAGATGTGAAGGTATGAAAATACGGTCACATTTTGCCGGATAAGACTAAACAGTTAGTCAGAGGTATTGACTATTAAATTAGTAAATAAGATGTTGAGATTATTATTTAATACGGATTAAATAATTTTAGCTAATACGGATTACATGATTAATTCGTAAATTAAATATAAACGGTTATATATTTAATTAAATATTGTATTCACGTATTAATATAAACAGTTATATTAATTTGGGTAATTATACAATATCGTATTTTGTCAGACCATTATTAATATATCGACTGTATTAATATCTGATAACATGTTACGATTTATAATTAAAATCCCGCGAATAACTTATAGCTAAATGGGTCGAATCACGAATTAGAATAAGGTAAGAGTGGAAAGCCCACTCCTACCCTATTGGAAATTTCGGCCAAAAGAGCTACATAAGGAGGAGGACTCTCCTTATGTCAGGGACTCTTGTTTCACTGTTTAAACAAATCTCAAGGAAAAAATTAGGGTTTTGAGAGCTTTCTTCTCCCAAAACCTCAGATCTCACATCTAAAACCTAAATAGCTCTCCAATATTGCAAAGTAGTTGGAGAGGATTTCTAGCACACGCGGCCACGTCTCATTCTAAGTCTTGGGTGCAAGTTATAGGAGAGAATTTGTGTTAATTCCTGTTCTTAGGCCTTTCGCACAAGGACTAAAGGTTGTACTTCTTTTCTTATCCTTTTTAATCTTATGACTATAAACACAACTGTATTTTTCATTATAATCCTGCAAGTTTAGGGTGAATACATGTTATATTCCCCACAAGTGGTATCAGAGCCAGGCCATGAAAATTTTACCTTTGTGTTTTTCGTAAGTTTTAAAACCTGAAAAATCGTCTTCTGCCGCTAAGTCGGTCGATCGACCCCCCGTTGCGGTCGGTCGACCGCCTCATGCGTTTTTTGTGAGAAATCGTGTTCAGAAACTCGGTTTCGTGTTTTGTGGTCGGTCGACCTGTTTTTCGGGTCGGTCGACCATTCTGCTTTAAAAAAAAAAAAAAAAAAAAAAAAAAAAAAAAAAAAAAATTTCGTCAGATGGTCGGTAGACCTGTTTTTTGGGTCGGTAGACCACCCCTGTAACAGACTCGTTTTTTTTTTATTTTCCGAAAATAACATGTTTTATTTTCACATGGCCTTTAGTAATATACTATATACGGAAATAGTATATTATTAATTTTGTGAAACGGTTCACCCTCGTTTGATACATATTATTTTAAAACGGTTTAAAATAATAGGATTATAAACTTATTAAAATTAAAGTGGTTAAAACGGTATAATCACATAATTTTAATCCTAAAAGGTGGTTTGGTAAAATTTGTTAATCATAATAACAGTATTATGTCATGTATGAATTTTAATTTAGTTGATGCATTTTATTTATCGTCTTGTTGAATGTCTAATGAATGCTTTCAATAACGTATTTAATTTTGCAAACGATTGTAACTTAGTGTGGCCTTAGAAGATTGTGTCACCGTAATGATGGGACACAGTCTTGCTTGTAATCTTGAGATCTTGAATCTCCGTTTTGGGTTTTTGCCATGTAATTACTTTTGTATTTAAATTAGAATGTATCTAGGACTACTTTTGTAATTTAAATTAGTAATTTTGTGAAGACCAAAGACGGAGACCGGATGCTCACTCCCGCTGCAAGGACCAAGATGGAACATCAAGACAAGCTTCTAGGGTCCAACGGTGGATTCCAAGTTGTTTTATGTTTATTTTGGTAGGATAGGCCACACTAGGACTTTTTATTTACGTTTATTGCATTTTTTTTTTTGCATTCATCGATAATAGCTTGCATCATATTCCGCCTAAACCAAACCACCTATATCATGCCTGAAAACTGACCCATGTAGAGGTTACGCGTTAGTTTTCTGTGACAATACAGATGTCACATGTCATTTGCAAAGCCATCACTTTATTTAATTCATTCACGCATTTGCTAGATGTTAGTTCACTTAATATGAATAAATAAAAGTTGATGGGGTCTTCCTCGTATAACCAAAAATTGAGACTAGTCTTTATAAATCAGCCTCCCATGAATCCCTTCTTCGTCGGTAGGCATAATATGACCCCTTCTACGTCGGGTAATTAAGTGGGAACAGATGATTTATTTTATCTCAACATCATGGTCAATCGATACTATCTAGTGACTGAGATGGACTAATAGATAGGATTTACGGAAATCTATCGACCAAGAGTTCCAACGATTGGAATTAGCCAAACTGTGGGCTTATCAATATACGGAAATTGAGTCTTGGGATCGTTTATATAATTCTTGAGGTAGATCAATTATATAAATGCATGAGTCTACGAGTTTAAATTCAATTTAATATAGATTTAAATCACAACAATAAGTTGCTTATATGGTTTTGTTTTATCTTCTTTTCAGTGTAGAACACGTTCATTAAAACTGCTGTATAACTAAAATGGCTGGTGAAGACCCAATGCCAAGTGCCAAGCTAGCACGTGAATCCTGGCTAAAGGCCTTCATGGACTCCATGAATCAGTCCACAAGACTGAGGAATGATGAGTCAAACTTCTCTGACTGGGAGGCAGCACTACGGAATGTTGCCATTGCTGACGGAAAGCTTAAGTATTTAACTGAGCCCATTCCGGCACACCCAGGAATTGGAGCTAGAGCCAACGAAGTTCGCGCTCATAGCGACTTCGTCATGGAAGCAGGTGCGATAAAGAACGTACTCATCTATGCAATGGAATCAAATTTGCAAAGACGCTTCATATCCCATGGTGCAAACAAGATTTTCACCACGCTCTCTAACGAATTCTCCAAAGCTCCGAGAATCGTTTCTTATGAGCATACCTGTCGGGCTGTCGCTTCTTTGAGGCGAAACTCCAGAAGGGCCAAGCTGTTAGCCCACATATTCTCAACATGATTGAGAATATCGAGAAACTGGAGACCCTTAACTGCAAGATCAGTGAGAACATAATCGTTGATTGTATGCTTCACTCGCTTCATGATGGGTTCGCCCTCTTTAGGGCCAACTACTACATGAACGACATGAAGAAGACTCCTCATGAGCTCCACTCCCTTCTCGTACAGACTGAGAAGGATCTGAAATTAAGTGGGAGCATGAAGCAGGATGTTCTCATGATCGCCAGTAAGGGAAAGGGTAAAGGGAAGGCTAAAGCTCAGGGCGACCTAGCAGTAGGTAAGCCCAGGTTCAAGAAACCAGGATTTACTAAGAGTGGGCCAGGTGAGTCGAGCAACTCACAGGGCAAGACAAAGAGCAAGGATACTAGCATGGAATGCCACCACTGCCACAAGACTGGGCATTGGAGGCGCTCATGCCCCGTGTATCGCGAGGACATTAAGGCAGGCCGTGTTACTCCTGTTGGTATGTCTTCTTCTTCTTTTATTCACATGATTGAGATTAACCACGCAAGTTGCGGAACTTGGGTACTTGATACTGGTTGTGGTTCTCATCTATGTAATCATGTGCAGGGCCTCCGAAACCAAGAACCCCTAATCAAGGGTGAGGTGGACCTGCGTGTCGGGAATAGAGCACGCGTTGCTGCAGTCTCGAAGGGAACATACGTGATCCAGCTTCCAAGTGGATTCGAGTTATTTTTATATAACTGTTATTATGTTCCTAGTTTGTCCAAAAACATTATTTCAGTTTCTGCACTTGACAAACTCGGCTTTTCATTTGTAATAGAGAATAAT
Organism: Silene conica; assembly: GCA_029255685.2. Taxonomy (NCBI): domain Eukaryota; kingdom Viridiplantae; phylum Streptophyta; class Magnoliopsida; order Caryophyllales; family Caryophyllaceae; genus Silene; species Silene conica. Next base: position 84,576,353 of record CM055313.2, read on the forward strand.
AGCTGTATTTTCTCCTTACACAATATGATATATGGCAAGGCAGTTTCCATGAATGGAATTTATGTTTTAGATCAAACTACCGAGATATTACATGTGAATAACAAGAGATTAAAGGCAGTGACAAAGATCAAACTTACCTATGGCATTGTCGTATGGGACACATAAATGAGAAACACGTAAAACAGCTCATACAGAATGGAGCTATATCGCCCTTTGATTTCGAATCATATGGCACGTGTGAATCATGTCTCATCGGCAAGATGACTCGTATTTCCTTCAAAGGTGTTGGAATGCGCGCTGCCGACCTATTAGGACTCATACATACGGACGTATGTGGGCCTATGTCGATCAACGCACGAGAAGGCTATAGGTATTTCATCACTTTCACGGACGATTTAAGTAGATATGGCTATGTCTATTTAATGAAGCATAAAAGTGAATCATTTGACAAGTTCAAAGAATACCAGAATCGGGTACAGAACCAGCTGGGTAGAAAGATTAAAGCACTACGCTCAGATCGTGGTGGTGAGTATCTTTCACACGAGTTTGATCAACACCTTAAAGACTGTGGGATCGTGCTACAGTTGACTCCACCTGGAACACCACAATTAAATGGTGTGTCCGAACGGAGAAATCGAACTTTACGTGATATGGTTCGATCCATGATGAGTCACACCGTTGTGCCTGATTCATTATGGGGCTATGCTCTTTTGTCGGCCGCTCTAATACTTAACCGAAGTCCGTCTAAAGCTGTTGACAAGACTCCATACGAATTATGGAAGGGAACGGTCCCTAACTTGTCCTTTATTCGGGTTTGGGGCTGCGAGGCTTATGTCAAGTGGAGACACGAGGATAAGCTCGGCCCGCGATCGGTCAAGACATACTTTATAGGCTATCCAAAGGGAACTTTTGGTTATTACTTCTACTCGCCTACCGAACAACGTGTTTTTGTTGCGGCTAGTGCGACGTTCTTAGAGAAAGAATTTCTCGAGAACAAGTCGAGTAATAGAACCTTCGAGTTATCGGAGGTTCAAGAACCAACTGCCGAGCAACCATTGGAGGAAACAGTTCCTTCAATCGAGGCTGCGGTAGATATTCCTGAGGAACCTAGGAGGTCGGGAAGAGTCTCTATTCCTCCGGACAGATACATTGGTATGGTCGAGGAACATGATACAGATGACGTCTTACTCCTAGAGGGTAATGAACCCACAACCTATAAAGGTGCCATGACTAGTTCTGACTCAAAGCTATGGCTAGAAGCCATGCAATCCGAGATGGACTCCATGTATGAGAACAACGTGTGGGATCTTGTGGACCTATCTGCAAAGGTACGTCCCCTTCAATGCAAATGGCTTTACAAGATAAAGCATGCCGTGGAAGGACAACAATATATCCACAAGGCTAGACTAGTTGCTAAAGGTTTCACTCAAGTGTCAGGCTTGCACTATGATGAGATCTTTGCACCCGTAGTCATGCTACGTTCCATTCGGATTATCTTAGCGATCGCCGCATTTCATGATTATGAAATATGGCAAATGGACGTTAAAACCGCCTTCTTAAACGGTTATTTGGAGGAAGAGTTGTACATGGTACAACCCGAGGGTTTTATCGATCCAGCACATCCTAAGAAAGTTTGCAAGCTTAAGCGTTCCATCTATGGACTTAAGCAAGCATCGCGGAGTTGGAATCATCGCTTCGACCAAGTGATAAAAGAGAATGGGTTCATTCGATCAGTCGAGGAACCATGTCTCTATATCAAGTCGAGTGGGAGCAAGATTGTATTCCTAGTACTGTATGTCGATGACATACTCTTGATTGAGAATGACATACCTCTCTTATCTTCGGTTAAAGCATGGTTAAAAAACCATTTCCAGATGAAAGATCTGGGAGAGGCACAAAGAATTTTGGGCATCCGTATCTACAGGGATAGATCACGACGGATGTTGTCTCTCAGTCAGGAGTCTTATATAGATAAGATTCTAGAGAGATTCAGCATGACGAACTCCAAGAAGGGGTTCCTTCCTATGACTCATGGGCTTCACTTGAGCAAGACTCAAGAAGCTAAGTCATTGGAAGAGAAAGAGCGCATGAGTCGGATTCCTTATGCTTCGGCAATAGGATCGATCATGTATGCCATGATATGCACACGTCCAGACGTTGCATATGCATTGAGTATGACTAGTCGATTCCAAGCTCATCCAGGTGAACAACACTGGATGGCCGTGAAAAACATTCTTAAGTACCTACGGAGGACTAAAGATTGGGGATTGACTTATGGAGGCGACTCAACGCTCTGCGCCACAGGTTACGCAGATGCTAGCTTCCAAACGGATCGCGATGACTCGAAATCTCAGTCTGGATTCGTTTTTACTCTTAATGGCGCTGCTGTCAGCTGGAAAAGTTCTAAACAGAGTGTTACAGCAGATTCTACTACTGAGTCCACGTAAAAGAAAATATTTATTGATAAGATCGCTATGGATGACAACATAGCTGATCCTCTCACAAAAGCATTACCACGTGATAAGCATGAAGGACACATTCATTCCATGGGAATCAAATGTGTTCCTAAGTTGTAGTACTCTTTTATGAATTCATGTAATAATTCATTTTCTCGTGTACTCTATTCAACCTTATTGTTATGATATATAATGTTTTGTTTTTCATGTGGAATTGTACGCCAATTTTGAACACCACAAAGTGAACTGATTAACATTACATCGTTTTGGTCCTTGATTACCCACTTGAGCTGATAACTCAGGTAATCATTTTGTGACGTTGGTTGATGGTGGGTTCAACGAGCCATAAGTCACGCGGCTGACTGACCAATCACAAAGGCGAGTTATACGGATATCTCGTAGGACACCCCGTGACAACGTTATGGAGTCCTAAATGTTTTATAACATTGGGTGCCTGGTCGTGGATAGGACCTCCATAGTGTTCCTTAGAGTCGAGTCTTTTGACCTTCAACTGTCTCTTGAGATTAAGACAGATTTTGGGTAACTTTGGTTTCTTTCCCACGGTCACCGTAACAGGGGCCAAGAGGATTTTTTTCTGGGTTATTTCATGCTGGGCGATATCGGCAGGATTCGAGTTGAGGGAAATATCCAAACCCTTATCAGGATTTTATCATTTCTCAGGGCCACTCGAGGAGTAGTAACTGAAATGCATGGCCATGCTCGAATACAGATTCGTTTTATCAGTTAAGTTACTCTCTAGTCGGGGAAACCACTCTTGATAAAGATCGCTTGTGAGATACGACCTTTGCGAATGCGGATTTGCAAATTGTCTTACATTGAGTGGGAGAAATTTTAAAAGGATATGAGATTCGGTTATCGCACCTACACTTGTACGGACAAGTGGGAGTTTGTTGGAGCTTGTGTCCTCCACATGTAGTGTGATAACGTCATTGCACATACCCTTGTACGGACAAGTGGGAGATTGTTGGGGCTGGTGTCCTTGACAATTAAGTACAATGAATTATTAAATCTCTTTAAGGATCACAAGGGCATACTTTTGTATTATTACCAGTTGATCCACGTTTATCAATAACGGTTGGCTTGCTAGATAAGTTTGACGTTATTGTCATACGGATGGCGGTGATCAACTGGTCCCTATACGTCACACCTATAGGACACGTTTGAGAGATGTGAAGGTATGAAAATACGGTCACATTTTGCCGGATAAGACTAAACAGTTAGTCAGAGGTATTGACTATTAAATTAGTCAATAAGATGTTGAGATTATTATTTAATACGGATTAAATAATTTTAGCTAATACGGATTACATGATTAATTCGTAAATTAAATATAAACGGTTATATATTTAATTAAATATTGTATTCACGTATTAATATAAACAGTTATATTAATTTGGGTAATTATACAATATCGTATTTTGTCAGACCATTATTAATATATCGACTGTATTAATATCTGATAACATGTTACGATTTATAATTAAAATCCCGCGAATAACTTATAGCTAAATGGGTCGAATCACGAATTAGAATAAGGTAAGAGTGGAAAGCCCACTCCTACCCTATTGGAAATTTCGGCCAAAAGAGCTACATAAGGAGGAGGACTCTCCTTATGTCAGGGACTCTTGTTTCACTGTTTAAACAAATCTCAAGGAAAAGGGTTTTGAGAGCTTTCTTCTCCCAAAACCTCAGATCTCACATCTAAAACCTAAATAGCTCTCCAAATATTGCAAGGTAGTTGGAGAGGATTTCTAGCACACGCGACCACGTCTCATTCTAAGTCTTGGGTGCAAGTTATAGGAGGGAATTTGTGTTAATTCCTGTTCTTAGGCCTTTCGCACAAGGACTAAAGGTTGTACTTCTTTTCTTATCCTTTTTAATCTTATGACTATAAACACAACTGTATTTTTCATTATAATCCTGCAAGTTTAGGGTGAATACATGCTATATTCCCCACAATGTATTCTCATATGTTCGGGCCGTTTGCGAGTTTTTTGAATCGAGTCAGTCTTTGCTCGACTTGACTCGTTAAGTTCTCAAGCCGAGCTTTGACCAAACCAATCTCGAGTCGCTCGTGACCTGTCTAGTGCCGAGCTGGAGTCGAGCTCACACGAGCCGAGCTTTGACCGAACCAATCTCGAGTTGATCGTGAGCTGTCTCGTATCATTAACTACGTTCACAAATTTTTGTTTGTGTCGGACATATCCGTTGCAAGTTTGCGACGGGTCAAGTAATATTCATGTGGGGTATGTAAGACAAAATCAGAATGCCTTGAAAGGACCAAATTGTTTCGTCTTATTCACCCACATAGATAATACGAGCTTGTGACAGATATATCAGTCACATAAAAAATGAAGACGGTAAAAGGTCTGGAAATGGTCTGAACGGTTGTGGAAGACGAGGAAGGTTCTGGAATACAGTAAGTGAGTAAGTAGTTGTTCACCAAAAGCCCTAAACCTAAACAAGCCCAACATTCTAACAATATCAAATAACAATATCAACAACAAACAAACCCTTCCTTCCTTCATTTCTTAATCTCTTCTTCTTCTTATCCTCTACCTACTTCACTTTCCACTCTCTCTCTCTTATCTTTCCCTCTTCATCAATGGCTTCCGCTAATGCTCTTTCTTCTCCTTCTCTCCTCTACTCTCCCGCTAAGGTTTCTCTCTTTTTTCTTTCTTCTTCTTCTTATTATTATTATTATTGTATACTCCTTCCGTCTCAACCATTTCTTTACCTTTCGTAAACAAATGACTGCGATTATGTATTACTGTTCATCATTTTTGTTTCAAATCAGTTTACATGACTCGTTGAGGCTTACAAAAGAGTCGTAATTTGATTATTTAATTCGATGTTTAATCGAATGGTTCGTTGTCCTCGTTTGTTCCGTCACCTGTTACCTGTATGTATATATGTATTTGGTGTAATTGTGTGTTGTTGTTGTGGTCGTGGTAGGGGAAGTTGAGAAATGGAGTCCCTAAACACGCACAAAAGGTGCACTACAAACCCTCCTCCTCATCGACGAGGCGGCTTTCAGTGAAGGCTTCTGCAAAAGATATTGCATTTGACCAGGATTCAAGGGCAGCCCTTCAAGCTGGCATTGATAAACTTGCTGATTGTGTTGGACTTACTCTTGGTCCTAGAGGTTTCCCCTCTCTTCCGTCTCAATCATTTGTTTACTTTTTTTTTTTTTCATTGTAATCCGCACTTCGACTTTAAAACCTAAAACTTATAAGTTTACCTTGATTTTCTTTTGTTTTTCACTTTTTCTTCTATATATTTTCGCATTTTATGGTGTGCCATCACCTAGAGACTGGTGAGACGGTTCTAAATGATGATTCATGTCAGCCGACCCCAAATCATTTGGGATTAAGGCTATGATGTTGTTGTTGTTGTGGGTGGGGGTGTGGGGATTCAATAATTGGAATTGGGGAGTAGTTGTTAGTTTGCAAGGTGTGGTTTGAAATTATGTATGTACTGTGATATCATAATAATGCTACGAAATGCGGCGTCAAACAGTTACAACAACACTAATAAGTTTGAGATTATGCAGAGGCAGTTGAAGTTTGTGAAAGTTTCCATTTTTGTCTAAATTTTTGCATATGTGATTGTGATGTCAGGGAGAAATGTTGTCTTGGATGAGTTTGGTACCCCAAAGGTAGTAAATGACGGAGTTACTATCGCTCGGGCCATTGAGTTGGCAGATGCTATGGAAAATGCCGGTGCAGCTTTGATCAGGGAGGTATGTTTTTCATAAACTGACCTCGAAAATCTTTGTTTTGTATGTTTAGGATTGCTGCAAGTTTGATTTGTATTGGCTAATTCTAGGTTGCGAGTAAAACAAATGATTCTGCTGGTGACGGCACAACGACTGCTTCTGTCTTAGCTCGTGAGATTATCAGACAGGGTTTACTGAGCGTTACGTCTGGTGCAAACCCTGTATCCTTGAAAAGAGGAATTGATAAAACTATCCAAGGTTTAATTGAAGAACTCGAAAAGAAAGCCAGACCTGTCAAAGGGAGTGATGATATTAAAGGTACTATGTCACTGTACTTGAGAGTTGAAACGGTGTGTGAGCATTAAAATCCAGTGATAATTTCTATTTTGGTTGTTGGTGTTTCGCCTATGCTATTACAATTTGATAACATTGTTGATTTAAAGAACCAATTTGCTAATATTTGAACTTATTCTTATTCAGCTATTGCTACCATCTCCTCTGGAAATGATGAATTGATTGGTGCAATGATTGCTGATGCTATCGACAAAGTCGGACCAGATGGTGTTTTATCCATTGAGTCCTCATCTTCCTTTGAGACAACTGTTGAAGTTGAAGAGGGAACGGAGGTTTGTGGCCTGTAAAATTAATAATACGATATTTTTTGATATTATTGTAGATATTCAATATTCACTGATTGAATTTGGTGTTGCAGATTGATAGAGGCTACATATCCCCACAGTTTGTTACAAACCCTGAAAAGTCTATTGTTGAGTTCGAGAATGCTCGAATTTTGGTAACAGACCAGAAAATCTCAGCAATCAAAGATATAATTCCATTGCTTGAGAAAACTACTCAACTGAGAGCACCTTTGCTCATTATTGCCGAGGATGTCACAGGAGAGGCATTGGCCACTCTTGTTGTGAATAAGTTACGAGGAATTCTAAATGTTGCTGCTATCAAGGCACCTGGTTTTGGAGAGAGGAGGAAGGCTATGCTTCAAGATATTGCTATCTTGACAGGTACGGGAATGTCTGCTACTTCACATTTTATAGTTGATATTCAATACCCCTTTGTTCTTTTCTAGTGGCGGCTTTCCTAGGATCCTGGATGGGATTTTTTTTATTGTTGGGCCAAATAAAATTCTTTTGTTCTAAGTTATGGTATGGTAAATGGTTCACTTCATGTACTTCTGAGAATTTTTTTATTTTGGGTCATCAAGAAACCGTCACACATGGGTCAAACGTCGGCTCCTTTTATCCCGCTGTTTGTGATACCCTTTCGAAATAGTTTTTGTTGCTGTAGTTTAGAAGAAGCATGGCAGTGAATGACATTCATGAAGAATTAGTTTTTAAATGTTATGTGTCTGTTTTGTTGAAATAACGTTTTATGTAGCTTCCCCGCCTTACGCAGTTTGACATGGCTAAAACTACATGACATACATTTCCTTGTAATCCCTTTATTTATGCTCAATCGATGTGATTTGATATCCCTAAATATAGTATCTCTAAATATCTACTCTCCCAACTTTTACATTATAGGAGCTGAGTACCAGGCTAGCGATTTGGGATTGCTCATAGAGGGCACCACCATTGAACAGCTTGGCACAGCTAGGAAGGTGACAATCACCAAGGATTCAACTACCCTTATTGCTGACGCTGCTTCAAAAGATGAGCTTCAGGCCAGAATTGCACAGCTTAAGAAAGAGCTTTTTGAAACAGAATCCGTGTACGATTCTGAGAAGCTCGCGGAGAGAATTGCCAAGCTCTCTGGAGGAGTTGCTGTTATTAAAGTCGGTGCTGCTACAGAGACTGAGCTTGAAGACCGTAAACTACGAATTGAAGATGCAAAGAACGCAACTTTTGCAGCCATTGAGGAGGGTATTGTCCCTGGTGGTGGAGCTGCTCTTGTCCATCTTTCCACCTGTGTACCTGCTATCAAGGAGTCTTTGGAGGATCCTGATGAACGTTTGGGCGCTGACATTGTTCAGAAGGTATGTGCTAGTTGGGGTTTATTGTGGGAGCGATATTCGCGACATTAAGGGCTCTTCTCAGTTCATAGTTTTATGTCTCAACATGAACTTCCGTAAAATTCTTAAAAATATGTTTAAGAGGGCTCCTAATATCCGTCTTGCTGTACAAATGCAGGCACTTGTATCACCAGCATCTTTGATAGCCCACAATGCCGGAGTAGAGGGTGAGGTCGTGGTAGAAAAGATTAAAGTCAGGGAGTGGGAGTTTGGTTACAATGCAATGACCGACAAATACGAGGACCTGGTGGCCTCTGGAGTGATTGACCCAGCTAAGGTTACCCGATGTGCATTGCAGAACGCTGCTTCTGTTGCAGGAATGGTATTGACTACACAAGCTATTGTCGTCGAGAAGGCTAAGCCCAAGGGTGCCGGAGCCCCAGCTCAACAGGGTATGACCATTTAAGTTTAGGGTGTCAAACTACAAGGCTTTCTCTAGGTTTTAAAGAGGTATTAGTTAAGTTTTCTTGGCACTGCGCTTGTTGTTAGATTTGAAAAGTTTTGTATTGAGAGATCGAGACGGACCATGATAAACAATTATGCAAGATAAACAATAATTAATTGATTGAGGGTTGCTGTAAATCTGTCTCCGGTGCCTTACATGATTAATTTTAATGAATTTCACGCAAAAGTACCAAGTAATCCGGGTCAATTCATCCTTGTAAGAATTTGGGTCGTGTCATTAGGGTTCCAGTGATTGGATCCAGGTCAGGTCGTTACGGGTTCTGCTATTTTTGGTTGATGTATTATCAAGTTATTTAGGGATCACTGTATTAGTATGCAACCTTGATCGATTGAGAAAAAGATAAAAATCTTATTGAGGACGGACGGACATAGCCGTCACAAGTTGAAGACGGGTTAGTACCCATCTTCTTCAGCTTGTGACGGATATCTCTCTTAAACGAGGATTTGTGAAAAATAAATAAAATAATAAAGTAATACAATTGTTCGATATTCCAAATTTAATTACACAGATAAATTTAATTAATAACAAGTTGCAGGAAAATATCAGTGTTTATTCTTGTTCTTAAGAGAAACAACTTAAACTTCAATAACAAATGTACAATTTAATTAAACATTTTATATCGATTTAAAACCCGAGTTAAAACGTTGAACTCGAACAGAAATTAAATCTAGCATCAAAAATCAAGTGTTAATCCGACCCTTTCAGAGTGAATAACTTTCAGTAAAAAAAAACCAATGAAATAAAAATTATCATTAAAAATATGCCAAATTCTGTTCTTTCTCAGAACTTAGCACATTGATGTGGTAACCCTGTATCATGATGAACACCTACAATTTCAGTAACAGTACAGTTAATCACATCCATCCTCAGCTTCGCGCCAGCCGCCTTCAACCCTTTAAGCGAAACAGCCTGATTGAACAGGTTCAGTGATGGCAATCTCGAGGCCGAAGGTAACTTACCATTAGGCAGGTAGTTCCTGAAATCATCTGCTAAAAGCGGCACCTCGAAATCCGCCTTGTTATGTCTGATTACGTTATCCTTGGCGCTAATGTGCGCGCCGGGTTCCATGTGATTGGTCGAGAAACTCGCCTGATGCGGGAAGTTCGGATACAGGCTTACATAACCTCTCAAGTACATCATGTCAATAAGGAATTTTTTCCATGATGCTTGCCAACCATTTGTTCTGGATTTCGGTATCTGAACCGGGTTTTTCTTGGCGTCTTCAGTGAATCGCATGTTCATGTAGACGTAAAATTCTCTCCAATGCTTTGGAAAGAACAGCGCGCCCCAACTGCAAGGGAGTTGGTGCAGGTAAGGGGTGTTTGGGTGAATGTTTTTGAAGTATTCTGTTGCATTCCATTTGGGTCGCTCTTTGACAACCTCGACTAAACGAGGTGTATACAGAGAAATGGAGGAGAGCTCTGGGAGCGATACTTGTGGGTCGTAGTAGTACGATAATAAGGCATATTTGATCCATAGGTAGTAGTAAGGGGAGACTTCAATGTCGTCTTCAAGTAGAAGACCGAAATCATCATCTGAAGACGGGTACCAACTTTCACTGACAGCGCGGATTAGTCCTCCTTGGATGATTCTTCTCCTTAGAGTTTTCGGACCATGTGGCCAGTCGAATGTGCCTACATGTTTTATGGTTGCCTCGTCGACTTTGCTGTCCATGTTGAAAGTGATCGAGATTTCATCACCAACATAGTATGCATTGCTGAGAGACTTCAGAAGTCTTGCGAGGGACTGAACTCGATTTTGAGTGATTATGTTGATGGAAATCTTCATCTTGTTCCAATCTGAAAATGAAGCAGTTAGCTAACATTAGCTCAATACAACAAGGGCTTCAGCACATAGCGGGATAATGACAGAGATGTGGCCTATGCTTTGAATCTGTTAGTCGCCGCTTCGAACGACTATGCGAGGTCTCTGAATTCTGTATTGGGCTAGGGTTTCTGTCTGGGCCTTATTAAATTAGGTCTAATCTGTATTGTATTAGGTTAAGAGTACTATATAAACTCTTAACCTCTACCCTAGCAGTAATACAATATTCTATATCGTTCTGAATCTGTAATCTGAAAAACTCCTCACATTCCCTTTTGCACGTAGCTAACAAACCGTTTGTGAACCACGTAAACAGTCAGAGACGCTGAATTAACATTTACAGTTGCTGTATCGTAAAAAGAAGCATTAACTTACTTGGCAGAGCAGTGGATCTTATGTCAGCCATCCAAAGAACCTTAGGAACAGATGCTCTTGGTAGAAGAACAAGTGTAGTGCTGTTTTGGTTAGTTTCCGATGCCATTTTCAGAGCTTTTCTCACATTGGTTTCGATATCATTGACTGTGATAATCACACTAGGATTATGCATTTTAACGAGCCCTTTCACGCTGGCAAAAACAGCTTGAACTATTGGCACCTCTGAGTCTGAAGTTCCTGAAATAGCACCGACTCCAAGGTCAAATATCTTAAACCGTCTCTCTTTACAGACTGATTTTGGCCAATTCAAAGCGGTGGCAGCGTCTTCACAAGCGCAGTATTGTCCTCCCGACACAACAATGTAGGCCTTCTTTCCTACAGTAGACCTGAATTTCTCAAGCAGAGGTGCTAAAGCCTTGACTTCTTCGACAGAGTGGGCGTAAAATAGGGCATCGATCTTTTGAGGGTACATTGCAGCCCATTGTGTGATGTAACCACTAGACATGGCTCTCCACCATTGGTCGTCTCGTACTTGAACCACGTCTTTGAAGATGACTGTTGTTTCTGCAACGTAAGCTAGGCGATGCTCACTGTCGCCCCATGTTTCCTTATCTTTTGTGTCTACTGGAAGTACAAAGGAGCCAGCATTTCTGTACTTCTGCAGCTGATAGCTGCATATCCATATAAAATGTCAACTAAAGCGAAAAGTAAAATAAAATTCATATGAACTTGAAAATCACGTGAATTATGTAATGGTTGTTTGGTTGAAGGTAGGAACTTTAATTCATGCAGTAACTTTCTACATTACGTAGGAATTGGAGTTTCCCAGGAAGTTCTAATTCCCATGAATTAGGCAACCAAACAAGACTTAGTTTTCCCACTTCCCATGATTTTCCCATGATTTTCCAATTCCCGTGATTTTGGAAGGCAACCAAACAATCCCTAAAATAAAATGCTTCCATGATACGAGGTCAGCTAACATGAATTATTATCGGGAACCGTCAATGACAGGTAAAGTACTCTATACTTCTAGAGATAATCTGCAGGGATTCATTAGGGTATTGACTTTCTGCTATGTCTTAGTTACTAAGCATATCAAGTCAGAAGGTTGCTTACATGCAACTTAAAGGCTGTGCTTGTATTCCTGTAATCTATCTAGTTCAGAACGCGCTACGCTGAACTTACAGATTACGCGTGAATACACGAATTTAATAGCATCAGTCATGACAGTATCTAACATGAAAAACATAAATCAGCCGATCATACATGTGAGCCGATCTTAAAAGCAAGTTCTGTTACCTGAGGTGAAGATCTTCCCCTGTCATGAAAGTCATGGGGTTCTCAATGAAAAGGGTCTTAACAAGGTCCGCTGATAAAAACCATGAACTCGAGAGAAAATCGACCTGCACCACCTTCTGAACAAGAATATCATAAGCCGGGTCAGGTAGATAGAGCCCTGCCTCCTTAGACCGAAACTTTCTGTAGCTCGGAAAGGTAAAATCTTTTTGCCTGAAAGGAAGAATCCTGCCTATGCTCCCTAGGACAGAATTCATATACTTGTCGGTCCCTGCGACGTGGGATAATATCTGAAGCATCTTCTTCCCCGGGATCATGTCATCATCGAGTATGTAAACCAGATCCGACTCAGTCTGTAAGGCCAATTGGAACCTCCCAAAGTACTTGAAATCATGACTGGATCCCACGAAACTAATTCTCGTGTCGTTGTAGGTTTGAACTATTCTTTTTAAGGATCGGTCATTGGGGCTGCCAAACGCGAGCACCCAAACATGGTGAAATGGTATAGTTTGGTGCAGTAAAGAGTCGAGTTGTGCACACAGTGTTCGTCTTTTGAAATGGTTTAAAATGACGGTAATTTTGGGTTTTCTACTAGGAATTCTCGAATCCCACTTAGATGGCATCGCCATCAGTTGAGGAAGCGTCTCGGTTCCAAAGCTTTTGCTCTGAAACTCCAACACTTCATCATAAAGCTCCCTCTTTAACTTAATCATTTGCAGATCATTCGACTTTTTCTGCACAAAATCAATCTTTTCCTGCTCACAGACATCTGAAGCAACCAAATTGGATGCTTCTTGATAATGGCTAACAATGTGGGGTTGAATAATGTATTGTTTCCATTGTTTTGCAATTTGGGTAGCCCATAAAAAGTCGGGTTTTGCTCGTAAATCAACTGAAGGGCTCATGTAATACAAGAGAAAGGTCGCGTAAATGGCAAAGCCGAATTGCAGACAAGTCAGAACTGTTACTAGCCTGTTTGAACTGCTCTTCTTCACCTTTCCCTTTCCTCCTACATAATCATTCAACATTCCTTCCAAGAATTCCCCGCTTTTCGCACTTGTACTTGAACTCTTATAGAATCCCATTTAGTTAATTGATCCCCTGTATCAATGGCGGAGTCAGGTGAGGGCTAGTAGACGCGCTAGGACGATAAAAATTTCAACTTTTTCAGTAAAAATCATTTGCAGAAACATTGGTTAGAACTGTTAGAAGTCATGTTGATATGGCATAAAAAACGAGTTAAAAAGACGTCATACAACAAGTTAATAATGACACTGGCCGACTAGAGACGCGTCTTACATATGACTGACTGTCAATGTAGAGACGCGTCTCCAAAATAAGCGAAAATAAACACGACAAACATGCAGAAGTAAAATGCATATACTGAACCAAGTGGTGTTAGTCCAGTGGTAACTGATTTAAACCTTAAAACTTGTAGAAATGCAGGAGTTGAGAGGTCACAGATTCGATTAACAGTTGGGGAGATGATCACTTGGCCACTGCAGCCCCCAAAGGGTGGCTTACGTGGTCCATGTGGTGGTGCGGGAATGCATGGGCCCGGGGTTTAAACCCCTCGTCATAAAAAATAAAATAAAAATGCATATACTCATATACATACAGTACCTGAGTCTTTCGCAGCAGATCGATTCTCGGGTTAAAACAAATTTGTTTCAAATAAGTTTAACCATAATCATATAAGAAACAGAAAAGTTAGTTAAAATATAGAAAATTTGGAATAATAATATAGAACATATGTTGTGAAGAAACGAGTTTATATATAAGTGTAATAATTAGTTTGAAAGCTAAAGAAACCGTCATGAAAAAAATGCAACTACGGTCACATGGGTTTATACAGTTACTACGTCTAATTGTCTAAATACATATATTTATAAATAAATTAAAAAAAAATTATGAAGAAAATTAAATGCGTTATTTGCACTGTTCTTCAGACATATTTTCACTCAATCTATGTTACTAAAAGCCAAAGATTTAGCCGTTAATAAGGGTTACCCTTACCCCCTGCGTTTTTGGCATTCCCTTGTGTTTTTAGTCCATCATGCTATCTACATTTACAAGTTACAACCCTTCATTTGTTATTTGATTTTGGTCATGGTTAACTAATTTAATGACCGCGGAATCAACTAACTTAGCTTGTAAAGTTAAGAGAGACGGTGTTCATAACCTAGGTAATATGGACACTCTTCATAATAACCAGTTGTCTCGTATTCGACACCGACACTTGTGAGACACATGCAGAAATGCCTTTGATGTATTTTCCATTTTACACCATCAATATCTTTCATTTTGTATTGATAAAAATTATAAAAATATGATATTCCTATTCCTATCACAAAGACGAATCAAACAAGATTTCACATGACTATATTTTCTCTTATAAATTGTCAAAAATATTGAAATTTTTAATGAGTTGTGAATAGTGTCTTCAAAAAGCAAATATAAAGAAACTGATGAGACGAAGGGATTAATAATCTGCATATTTTCGAAATTGCTGTAAAAATTCGAGAAAAAAGTACATACATCATAGCTAGGTACTACCTCGAATTTTATTTATTTTTGAGCATATGTGTATATTTTTTTTGCTTATTACGTTGAACTTTATTTGTTTTTGAGTATTTGTGATTTTTTCTAAACTTGTTAAAGCTGATAAGTCAAATTTTAATTTTTTTCGGTTAAAACTCAAATTTAACTTGGCTTATATGAAATGTTTTTTAATTTTATTATATTTTTTTTGAACTTAATATTTAAATAAAACTCGAAAACTTTATTATAATGCTCAAAAACTACAAAACCGACGGTAATACATCCAATCAAAAGCATAGAACAAGTTGCCAACATTGAAGTTTGAAGAACCAATGTTGTTTTTTTGTTAATTAACCATGCATATGCAAGAATCTTGAGAAAAACGCAAAGATACAAGCTACCTTACGTCTATTATATATAACTAATAACAAGAATTAAACAAAATTAAAATGGTCAAACCCTGCAATATTCATCATTCTAAAATACATACACAAACTAAGTAATTTGTAATTATAAAGAATGAAGTCAAAGGTGTAATTAAGTATAGAAAAGTGATCATATTTTGATAAACAATAATCATTTTTTATTAAATAGTGACCATTTTTTTGTTTAAATGATGACCTATTTTTCAATAGTAGTCACTATTTATTAAAAAGTTGTCAATTTTTATTACAAAATGGTCACGTTTTACAGAAAAATATGGGATTACACCGTCGTATTGGAGAACTACTGATTAAGTATATATATATACCTTAATATTAAAGGAAATGATGAAACCACATTGGAAAATGAAGGACACTTTTCTTCTTCTTCACTAAACCACAAGTGCATAATCTTAACCTCACACAAACTTGTAACGTAGAATTGCAAAGAATGTGTGTATGGAGTTTATTAATAAGTTCATGATAATTATATAATAATAATATAGTGTATCAAAATCATCAAGTTTGGTATATGGTTGACTTTTTATTATCTACTCCTAAATTAATTAATTAATTAATTAATTTTTTTTTATTTGGCCTCAAAATGGTGTTGATCATAATTTATAATCCCTCGTATTCACTGTTTTTTTAACTTTTCATTAAACGGATTATTTAGGTTTTGTTCCTTTTCTTATTTTGAATTTTTTTAATTATATTTTATTCACCGCTCTCTCCTATTAACAAACTCACTTAACCTTTTTACTCATATTTTATGCATTTCATTAATGTTTGTGGCTCACAATTTATTATTTAATTCATAATTATTTATCTCTTCCCTATTCCAAATCAAACTCAACTTTTTCTTCGTTATTTTACTATTTTCCTTAGATATTGTGTCCATTTCAAAAGAGAAGAAAACAATGACGAGGAGGAAGTACTATGTAATTATGTATGCTACTTTGCCCAACTTCCCTCAACTTGATTTGCTAGAAATGAGACTACTTGTTCTTGGTATTCATCCATCAATAAGTTCACTTGACTATGACAAGAAAAAAGGTGCATTAAAAATCACAAATAGTTCGTTTTTATTTTTTCAAATGAGTTTTATTTGACCCGTTACAAGCTTGCGACGGATAATACCGTCACAAATGAGAATTTGTGTTCATCTATATCCCCTATCGACAAATACGACATTCTTCTTTACGGATATTCAGAGAGTGAGAACTAGTTAAACTCATCAGTCACGTCAACCAACTTTAAAATTGACTAATTGTATAACACGATGACCTGAAAAGCTCTCCTACAAATTATTCGGAATAATAAACTTATTTTCATAAAAGCATACCAAGTATATAGATATAATGTTTACCTATTTTATTGTGTGTAATACTACTACTTTTACTTTTAAATTGTTAAATAATCCAATTTGACTAATAAGTTTAGTTTTGTGAGATATTCTCTTACAAAATTACCTATAAAAGTAACTCTTTGTTCGAGTTATTTGTTGTCCAGTTTTATTTTTAGCTATCTCAGTCAATCATTGTCGTTTTCGTTTTAGGAATGCATTAAATAAGCAATTTAATCATTCACACTTAATCTGATCCAATTATCTTATAATAATTCGCCCTTTTCTCTTTTTTTAGTCTTTATGTCAAAAGTAAAGAATAACAATTGATCGGGATGGAATGAGGAATTTATAAAATGGGATTTGGGTGCTTTTGAGTTGGGAGTAGTGGAGAAAGAGTGGGCTTTGTTTAGGGGTATTGCCATTAAAACTAGTTAGTTATGACTTTTGAATAATGGATAATGCTTAATTAACGGTAAAAAAACATGATATCATGTCCAAGTTAAACGTGTAAAGGATTGCTTTTCACAGTGGGATGTTGTTGACAAGTATAGAGTATGTTATAGTGGAAGATAACCCAAATCCTAAACAAATTTAGACCCGTTATCCGACCGGTATTTAATACTTTCTCGAAATATTTATTTTCACTCCATTTTAATAAAACATTTTTCATAATGGAACATTTTTCATATATATTAGAGAAATGAGGTGAAAATAATTATATGAACGGCGTAGTTTGATTTCGATCAGGTCGATTGAAATGAGCATACTGTATAATTTTGATGCAGTAAAGATATAAGCCCAATCCACAAACAAATGCAAGAGCAGCCCAAAACTGTGGATCTCACAAACGGATTAATTAGATTAAATTTGGTTGGGTTAGTTTTAGAGTTGTCCAAACGCGGGTTTGGGATTGGGCCGGACTGAAAGGGAAAAGTATACCCTATAAGACTATAGCAGGTGGGTTGCGTCAAAATAGTTGGCCACTTCTCCTTGCCTTACCCGCCCAACTGCTAAATTCGGGCAACCCGTGGGCTGACGGGCTCATTTTTCTGTCAACTTTTGAGAATTAATTAATTAAGTAATTAACAACGCGATAAACTTGCAAAGTCGATATTGAATTAAGTTTTTAGTTCTTAACATCAATACACAAAATAGAAGGACGGCTAAATTGGTCATCTGAACATAAGTTCCAAAATCCAAACAAGAGTAAAAAATAAGCAAAAATTAATATATATACTAATTGTTCATGTTACTTTAGCGGGCCGGATGGGCCAGCCCGTTTTACATTTCTCTTGTCCGTGCCCGGTCCATTTACTAAAATGGGTTGGGCCGGGTTAGACCTTGGCCCATTTTTTCAGAAAAATGATGTCCAAACCCGGTAAAAATTTAGGCCGGATGGGCTGGGTTTTCGGACGGTACCGCCCATGAACAGCTCTAGTTAGTTTGTTTGGGTTCCTCGTTGATTGCGGGTTTATTTGGGTGGGGTCGGATCTATTACGGGTCAAATGAATCAGGTCACTTTCGAGTCTATGAATAAGAGAAAAAGTCATTTAATTTTTTTTTTAGTTTTATTATAGTTATGGTTTGTCGGATCATTTTCGGATTTGATGGTTTCCGATCAGGTCATTTTTTGATCGGAAGAGTTACAGGTCAAAAAAGCTCAGTCATATTCAGATCAGATCATGTCATGTCAATTCGGATTTTTGGTTTGCTTTCGCGGATCAAGTTGCTTTTCCAAAGTCTATGAACAACCATATTAGACGTTGGCCTTTGAGGATCAACTCACCAATTATTTTGTCTTATCGTAGTTTTTATCCTAACTGTGCACGAGATTCTAGTATAAAAGTAAACACGTTTCTAATATTATTCACAAATATAAGAACGGAATTATTTTTCTGTATATGGATTTTACGCTTTTATAAACATTTTTTTCATTCACTTTTCATATTATACCTATTTTCATAAACTTAAACAAATTAACTCTTACATATGACGTTTCCCTTAAATCAAATCTAATTGTTCTAAAAATTTGAACAATCAATCATAAATTTTCAATTAGTGAAGTATTTAGTTGTTTATCAATAATTAATATATTTTTTTGAAACTATTAATGTTTAACAATTAGTAAAATTAAATTGTTTATTTCTTTATTAATAATCCGGAAAAAATCGAAAAGAACAATAAGATCGAACGAATTCAAAGTTGTTAAATCTTCAACGTACTCATGAATTGTTCGTTTATTAGTTTGATTTTAATCTTGAATTAGCAATAGTCTTGTACTTCAATTTAAATCCAAATACGAAAGTACCAAAATATCAAATTAAAGTGTTAATCTTGAATCAAATAATCAACCATGTTCGTGTAGATCAATTCAGCACACAAGTTTTAGCACTAATGCACACAAAGTTTAGATGCAACTTCGTAATTTGTGTCACTGCTTTTGTATTAGTCATTGTCCTCAGAAACTTGATAGAATTGCTCGTAAGCTATCTAAAATATAGGTAATTCTATTCTATCTGCTAAAAAGACTTGTATGAGTGG
The DNA here is from genome assembly GCA_029255685.2 of Silene conica. Taxonomy (NCBI): domain Eukaryota; kingdom Viridiplantae; phylum Streptophyta; class Magnoliopsida; order Caryophyllales; family Caryophyllaceae; genus Silene; species Silene conica. The sequence goes on from CM055313.2 coordinate 84,595,387, forward strand.
TTTGCATAATTAGTATATTGTTAAATGTTAGCATTATTGCTAACCTTAATTAGATAATTAGTATGCACCTTCTTAGTTTCCTTTGTATTTATGGTTTGGGTTGTTTGGCTTTCCTACACCCAGTAAGATTTGAGTATATATATTGTACTAGTTTAAAACCCGTGCAAAGTTGCACGGGTATATATAAAATCGTTTAAAATTGGCTTATAATTAATTGCAAAGTTAATATTTTTTCCACCCACTTTAAACTCCTTACTTTAGAAAATATCTTAAGTATTTTTGTCGATTATTTTGAATCCAACTTTATCATATGTTTACTCAATGATTTTGACGGATAATTACACTAAGAAAGGTTCTTAAGATAACAAAACCAGAGTTATGATGATTTTTGTAACTCGTTCATATGCAATACTCATGCATTACAATTAAAGATGTTAAATTTTAATCTGACCCACATCCTTAATCATGAATATTTTATCCATTTTACAGTCAAGTTTTGTTAATTATGACATGCAATCCGAGAGATATACGACTCTTAATGGCTCGTTATTTCAAGGTTAAACCTAAGAAATTGAAAATAAGTTTATGTTAAAAGAATGTCAAATATTACGAAAACATTAATAATTATTTTATATAATAATTTTATGAAATTATTTAATTTCTATGTATAAAAAATTGTATAATAAATGATATTGTAACTAATATTAAGTTGTGATTTTTAATTAACAAACATGATAAAAAAAATTAATAAAATAAATTTTTATTTAACAATTGTTCAATGTGAGAACTATGATTTTAATCAGTAGTGAATACGTAGTATGATTAAAATAGTAGTATCGAATATGATTTAACTAAAAAAATACTCCCACATATTCCGAATAACTCTCCCTATTTAAGGATGACACGAGAATTTAAGGTAATTGCAGAGATTAAAGGTATTATGGGTATTATTGTGGGTGAAGTGATTAAAATAAGTATTGTTGTGTGGCAAAGTGATGGAGTTTTGTTATTGGATGGGGTAATTAAAATATAAGTATAAAACTTTACAAAAAAAAGAAATATGTAGAGTATTGTGAATAGACGAAAAGGAATTGGGGAATTATTGAAAATAGGAGGCGATATATTTTTATTCTAATGACTATGGTAAAAAAGGCCTTAAGAATGTTTTAACCTGTATTCTAATTAACTTTGGTCGAAAGTGTGACTCATATTGAAACTACTGAGCGGTAGTAGACTGTCCAAATTCAATCTGACATGGCTTAGAATAAGCGAAGCCAATGATGTTGCTCTATTTGTGGGATGTGGAAGGTAAATTTCTTTTTTTAATCGTCGGTACCACGGTTGAAATTCTTTCTTTTATGAAAGTGGAGTATTTTTCGTGTTTTAATAGATAGATAAAGTAGTTGACTTTATGATAAATTTAAGGTATTATTTTTTTTCAGAGTAAGTCATTGATTTTCACCATCTATCCAAGAGGATGAGATAAGTTTGGCCTAGTCGAGAGATTCAACCTTTCTAACAAAATAATGATGCTAAGAAAATATTTATATGAGATTCTAAAATTATGTTTATTTTATGGACGATATTGCTAATAAAAATAATTTCATTTATATGTTACAATAAACATAATTTCCGTCGCAGGTTTATCATTTAATTATTTTTCCAGTAGGTCTTCTGAGAGACCGCCTCACAATAAGCTTATTGAGAGACTATTGTACAAATTTAAGAAAAAGTGCTACTAAAGGTTATATAATAGGTACAAATCATGATTAAAGATAGACTGAGTACATTTATTATGTAAACAGGTACGAAATTACTATAGTAAGATCAATAACAAAAGGGTCACGAAATACAAATAAAATGGTACAAAAGAGCGGTCTCTCAAAAATTTATTGAAAGACCGTCTCTCTCAAGTTTTAGTGTTATTTTTCTCACCACAACGTAAATTTAACTATGTAAGGTTATTAGATAATTCACATGTCTTTGAAAGACCGTCTTCCACTAAGTTAGTAAGAGACATAACATTGAAAATAGAAATTAAATAGCTCCCTCCCTTTCAGAGGTCTCTCAATAGAACTATTAAGATACGGTCTCTCTAAAGTTTCTGTGTCACATTTAAAACGTCAAAAACAATTTAAAGTCGCGAGGTACAAATTAGTACTTCATCTGTTTTTATGGGATCTACTCATTTGTTGAATATATGAATGTAGTATTTTAATAAAATGGATATATCATATGAAGACGGAAAAAGTGCCGATTTAATTGCCTAATAAACCATTGAGAATGTACAATTTTTTAGGGTGAGGAAATGAATTTAGATTTTTTTTGATAAAGTCCTATAATTTTGGAGTTATCTTAGAAAACATTAATTTTCAATGGAAATAAGGTATTAGTAGTTTGGACGCAAAAAAATGTGGTGGTGGACTGATGATGGTTGTTTTATTACTTTATATAGATGTGGGAATTTTGTAATCAGTTGAGGAAAAGATGAGACACGATTTGAAGAAAGATAATCTTTTTTTAGGTTGAAAAATATCTTTTATTCTTTTTATGGAAGGTTGAAGGTTTGTTCACTTTATTATGGAAATAATTAGAATTGGTGGAGAGATGTAGTAGGCAAGTGAGCAAGTAGGCGGGAAAAAATAGTGTGTTGTGGTTTCTGTTTTATTATTTTATATAGATGTAATTTAGCTATACAGACATAACGGAATATACAAAAATCATTCCCCAAACACTTTCTCTGTTTTAACATGGTATCAGCTGGGGTCTCTGGCTGTTCATGAGTCACAACGGCGACGACGACGCACGATCCAACATCAGTCAACACGCGCACTCTGATTCTGAGTCCGACGCGATGCCAAAAGAAACCAAGCTCAGTCCGTATTTCCTTTCAACTTCCGACAAGTCCGGCGATAAGTTGATTGTGGTCGAATTGAACGGTGATAATTATGATGAATGGTCCGTGAAGATGCGGGGAGCACTCCGTTCCAAGAAGAAGACGGGTTTTATTGATGGCACCATTAAGAGGCCAGCCGATGACTCCGACGATCTCGAAGATTGGTACATGGTCAATGCCATGATCGTGAATTGGATTTTCAATTCAATTGAACCGGGTCTCGGTTCCTCGATTACTTACGTTGAAGAAGCTAAGGCGCTTTGGGATGACATTGAACAGCGTTTTAGTATTGGAAATGGTCCGAAGTTACATCTTTTAAAAGCCTCTGTTACGAGTTGCAAACAGGAAGATAATGAATCCATTGTTGCGTATTTCGGTAGACTTAAAAGATTCTGGGACGAACTCGACAAACTCGATAAAATTCCAACTTGTACTTGTGGCGGTTGCAAGTGTGGAATTAATCGACAACTCGACGAAAAGCGTGACCAAAGCAAACTCCATGATTTTTTGTTAGGACTTGCTTCAGATTATTCTACTGTCACTTCGAATTTACTCTTGCAGGAACCCTTACCTTCCCTCAATAAAGCCTATTCGACATTGATTCAAGAGGAAGGTGTCAAAGGCAAATTGAAGGCTAGAGTTGCTGGAACGCGGGATGGCGAGAGGGCAGACCCCGTCGGTTTCCCTGCTCGTTTCAATACCAACAACTCCCGGGCAGAGGATGCGAAAGACAACCAGGGTGATGCAGTGCGACCACACTGTGATAAATGTAACAAATTTGGTCACACCCGCGCTCGATGTTTCGATATTATCGGGTATCCTGCTGGATGGAGGGATCGGACGCGCGGCAGAGGACGCGGTGGTCGCGGCAATCAGACCGGTGGTGGCAGAGGAGCAGGAAATAATGCTCGTGTCAGTGAAAACCTTGAGAATCAGGAAGAATTTATCAGTGTACCCAAGGAGAAATGGGACGCATACGTTAATCACACCAAAGGGACGACTTCCACTCCCCGTATGAATGGTAAGACGGACAATGAAATTACTTGGTTACTCGATTCCGGTGCCACGCACCATATGACCGGTTGCTTTGATGTTTTAAGCGACATAACGGCCATTGAGCCGTGTATGATTACGTTACCTAATGGGGAACTTGTTGAAGCCACCAAGAAAGGAAGTGCCATATTGAACGAAAAATTAAAATTGCTGAATGTGTTATTTGTTCCTGATTTTGAATGCAACCTCATTTCTGTTTATCAGCTTAATTCTGAACATGATTGCACGGTACTTTTCACTAACAATAAGTGTGTTATACAGGACCGCGTCTCGATGACGACGATTGGAACGTGTGATCAACAAGGAAGGCTATATTTGCTTCGAGGGACGACCGGGACACGCGTGATGGCAGCGAGGTCAGTCGAGAATAATTCGTGTCTGTGGCATTCGAGATTGGGTCATCCTTCGAAGCGAGTAGTCAATCTCTTACCTTTTGTTAGTAATAATAAACGTAATGGTGATATTTGTGATGTTTGTTTACGTGCTAAACAAACAAGGGAACAATTTCATATTAGTGAAAATAAAGCCACTTCTATTTTTGAATTAATCCATGTTGATTTATGGGGGGATTATCGCACTCCTTCTTCATGAGGCAGTCGGTATTTTCTTACTATCGTGGATGATTATTCCCGTGCTGTTTGGGTCTATTTGGTTAAAGTCAAGAGTGAGGTTTCTCAATTAATGCAAAATTTATTTGCGATGGTCGAGAGACAATTTAAAATGAAAGTTCAAATAGTACGTTCTGATAATGGGAATGAATTCGTTTGTTTAAAAGATTATTTTGCTAGACACGGGATTATTTATCAGACTACTTGTGTGGGAACTTCGCAGCAGAATGGGCGTGTTGAGCGAAAACACCGTCACATCCTTAATGTGGCGAGAGCTTTACGATTTCAGGCAAGTCTTCCTATTGATTTTTGGGGAGAATGTATTTTGAGTGCCGCTTATTTGATAAATCGTACCCCTTCCATGCTTCTTAAGGGTCGTACTCCGTATGAGTTGTTATTTGGAAAAACCCCCACCTATGATAATTTACGTATTTTTGGATGTTTGTGCTATGTTAAACATCCTCGGAAGGATGGTGATAAATTTGAATCTCGTAGTAGACGATGTATTTTGGTTGGGTTTCCTTTTGGTAAGCGAGGTTGGGAAGTTTATGATTTGGACACAAAGGAATTTTTTGTGTCAAGAGATGTGGTTTTTGATGAGTCGACTTTCCCATATTCAAGTAATCTTAAGACTAGGAGTGAGCATGAGAGTGTCCGTGAGGTTGACGAAGCAGCCCATTTGAGAGATGATGATGGAGTATTTATTTTACATGATGTTGGGCATGAAGATCATAACAGCCCTCCACATTCTGATGCACCTTTCGGAGATGCTTCCCCGACCAATAACACGCAGGAACCTACCCACACGCAGGAATCTACCCTAGACCGAATGTCGCAACCCGCTGCATCAGCAGAGGTCGTGCAACAGTCTCAAACCAATAGTGAAGAGGAGTTAGGGCGAGGAAGGAGAGCACATGTTCCTTGGTCCAAATATAGTGAGGATGAGTATGTTACCGGAGGTGCCCGTGTAGTCTCGAATAACAAAGCAAATAGCCTTCCTTCGAGTGAGCTCGTTCCACCGTTTGCATCAGGTACACCGTACTGTTTATCACATTTTATTTCTAGTGATAAGTTTTATGTGCGTTATCGTTCATTTGTAGCTGCAGTTGATAATTGTGTGGAGCCGCGCTCTTTTCGTGAAGCAATGAAGGATAAAAGGTGGTGCGATGCTATGCAACTCGAGATAGATGCTCTTATTCGGAATGGGACATGGGAGGTAGTTGATTTGCCTTCTGGTAAAACAGCCATTGGTAACAAATGGGTGTATAAGGTGAAATTGCGGGCTGACGGTTCCGTAGAGCGATTCAAAGCCCGGTTGGTTGTCCTTGGAAATAGACAAGAAGAGGGTGTCGATTTTTTTGAAACCTTTGCTCCGACTGCAAAAATTGTCACATTTCGTACTTTCTTTGCCGTAGCCGCTTCACGCAATTGGGAGATGCATCAAATGGATGTCCATAATGCCTTCCTTCATGGTGACTTGGAAGAGGAAGTTTATATGCGGTTGCCACAAGGATATTCGGTTGACAGTCCCGGAAAGGTATGTCGTCTTAAGAAGTCCTTATATGGGCTACGTCAAGCTTCCCGTTGCTGGTTTGAAAAGCTATCCGATTCATTGTTAGCCTACGGTTTTACACGTTGTTTATCTGATTACTCATTATTTCGGTTTAGCTCTGATGGCATTGATGTGTATATTTTGGTCTACGTTGATGACCTTGTCATTGGGGGGAATAATACGGAGGCCATTCGTCGAGTTAAGACGTATCTTAGTTCTTGTTTCCATATGAAGGACCTTGGTATGCTCAAATATTTCCTAGGGATTGAGGTAGCGCGGAGTAGATCCGGCATTTTTGTTTGTCAACGTAAGTATGCCCTTGATATTTTAACTGAGACGGGTTTAATTGGTAGCAAACCCGAGGCACTTCCCATGGAGCAAAACCACAAACTTGCTGAAAGTACTGATGCTCTATATACTCGGCCTGAACAATACCGAAGATTGGTAGGTCGTTTGATCTATTTGACCAATACTCGTCCCGACTTGTCATATAGCGTACATGTTCTCTCGTCTTTTATGCACCAGCCACGGATCTCTCATTGGGAGGCCGCAAAACGTGTCGTGCGCTACGTCAAGAACCGTCCTGGGCAAGGTTTGTTGTTTAAGTCTGATTCCTCCCTCCATATGACCGTATTTTGTGACGCTGATTATGCGAGTTGCCCTTTAACTCGTCGCTCTTTGTCGGCATATTGTGTTTTCCTTGGGGACAGCCTTGTTTCTTGGAAAACCAAGAAGCAACCTACCGTTTCTCGTTCTTCCGCTGAGTCAGAATATCGTGCCATGGCCGTCGCTACTTGTGAAGTAAAATGGTTACGAGGTGTATTAAAATTTCTCTCCGTCGATGATGCTGAACCTGCTTCTCTTTATTGTGACAATCAATCAGCTCTCTATATTGCTCGTAACCCCGTTTTTCATGAACGCACTAAGCACATTGAGGTTGACTGTCATTTTATACGGGATGCAATCCAAGGAGGTCTCGTTAATCCACGATATGTGCACACAAATGATCAACTCGCAGATTTGTTGACGAAGGCATTAGGCGCACGCCAATTCAGTCATTTGTTATCCAAGTTAGGCGTTGTCGATCCCCACGCTCCAACTTGAGGGGGGATGTTAAATGTTAGCATTATTGCTAACCTTAATTAGATAATTAGTATGCACCTTCTTAGTTTCCTTTGTATTTATGGTTTGGGTTGTTTGGCTTTCCTACACCCAGTAAGATTTGAGTATATATACTGTATGTAATTTAGCTATACAGACATAACGGAATATACAAAAATCATTCCCCAAACACTTTCTCTGTTTTAACATATATCGATTCACAATCCTTTGTTCCTCATATTCAATACTCTTGAATGTCACCAAAAAAAAAATATTCAATACTCTTGAAAATGACATATAGAATGATGCACAAAATAAAAGATTAATGTCCTCTAATAATTTGTTTTTCAGACTCTATAAACAAATTTGGGTTCAAAATTTCACAAAAGTAGCTAAGAGATGAACGGAAATCTATTGGGTGTGAGAGGTTAAAAATGACAATCATAAAATTGTAAAAGTCGTATGTAAAAAAGTAAAATTCGTATCTGAAAAAACATATATCCCTATAAAAAAAGTTAATACAACTGTAATAGACATGACAAGAGAGTTCTCAAAAATACAAATTGTTCAATTACAAAGTTCATTCTATATCAACATGGCACAATGCCATAAATTTACATTCTCACACACAGACAGTAAATAGAACAAGAGTTAGTTCAAGTGGTAAAAATTCTCTTACTCTAATCATGAAATTGGGGGTTCGATTCTCACTCGTGACATTAATATACATGTTTTAAACATAAGTTTTGTTGATTAAGTTGTATCTTACTTATGGTTACCGATGAGATTATGTCAAAACTTCTTTACATTGTTTGTTAAATAAACTAACTTAATTATGTTATTTTATGGTTAATGATGCTCAGTTATTGTTTATAATCTTAGTTGTACTTGATGTCGACCAAAATTTTTCTCTTTTCTTTCTACATATATCCATTTTGTTATTTTGTATTTAACACTCTAATCCTTGTTACTTATTTTGTGAACTTAGAATAACCATATAAACTCTTTTACGTATACGATTTATTTATTTATGGACATAATTAACCATTTTATCCTATCATTTCAACCTCATTTTTTTCCAATTCTATTCTTAATCTAACTAATTATTTCCTCCTAACTATCAATCAACAACCACCGCACACCGCCCACTCAAGCGAGTTGCTACCCCCCTTATTCGCACACTGCTGGCCAGACTAGCTACCCGAAATCGTCCCTCCTGATCCATCACCCACCCCTCCTACCTGCGCATAGTCGCAGACCCATCACTCGACCAGACTTGTCTATTCCACTATCGATTCCCCAACCGCCCCATTTTGAAAACACATATTATCATAACCTGCAAAACTAGCTAAGCCGTTATAGTTATATACTTGATTTATCACACTTGTCGAGACACGGTTGCAACGTGAATATCTTTAATTACACATTATTAAAAATTATAAAAAAAATTGTTATTCTTATAACATTAATGACGACAAATCAAACAAGATCTCTAATGAGTATATTTTGTTTTATAGATGAAGTGTAATATTAAAGATTTTCTACGGCCATAAATAAGACCAAAAAACAAATATTACCATTTGTCTAATCGGGAAAGCTACAACATAGCTACATAATCCTTTTCCCTTTTCTTTTAAAAAATCAAAATAAGCCGTCTGAAACGAGAATCCCCTTTACTATAAAAGGAATAACATTTCAAGGCTTCTTATTGGCTATTGGAAATGAGAGAGAGAGAGAGGGACTCACATTTTACTCAAAAAATATTTAATTACTCTCTCTTCTAATCTTACCATGTTCTCTTTCTTTTATTTCTTCATTTAAGCATATTTCAAAATTTATTTTTGTATATTATATGTCTATATGATTATGTTATGCTTGCAACTTGTGCTGATATGTGATTATATTATATGAAACGATGATTATTATTATTATTATAATAATGTAAAAGAAGCCCAAATATTCAAATTCAGAATTTCATCTGCAAAAAAAAATTAATAGTCATTAGAACAAAAACAGAAATTAAAAAATCACGATTTCAATTATTTGTCATATACAAAATAATAAAAAGGTAAAAATAATAATAACACCAAATTCATGAAATTCACAACAAAGTACAAACCCACAAATTCTAATTACCAAATCTATATATATTTTTTTACAAACGGAAAGATGAATACATCTATAAAACCTTATTAAAAGGCTAAACTAAAACGCCAAGTAAAAGCCACATCAGCGACAATAAAAGCCACATAGGATTACCAAAAAGCCACCTCACCCAACAAAATCCACGTCCACAATCCTAGATGTCAACCTCTATAGTCTATACAATCTTATTAAAATGCTAACTTAAATAATGTGACATGACATGTTTTAATTTTACATGGATAATCAATTTATCATATTACATTAATTTAATTCATTTATTTGTAAATATATAAATAAAATAAAAAAAGCAAGCAAGTCAAAAGTATGTCATTTCAATATTAAAATATTATCAAGTCACATCATTATCTGTAAAATTTTATTTAAAAGCTACATAAAAAATGATTAAATGTTATATATATTTCGACGAAATAACACCTACCACGTCACAAAACCACGTCATTCCCTATACATAATTGTCCAATTGTTCCATCATTTACCAATATACACATATCTATATATAATTAAAATGATACTTAGATAAACTAAAATGATTTTGATATTAAAAAATAATTTTCATCTTCTAGAATAATTACTCTTATCCTATCTATACAATAATTAACCATCACTCTATTCAACTCGCGTATTAATTTTGAAATAATTCTATAATTATAATAATAGGATACTTGGGCAAACTAAAAGCCCTATATTGATTTTGATGTCACAAATAATTCTCATCTTTAAACGTAATTATTCTTCTCATATTTATGCAATAATTAACCATCACCCATTCAACTCCCATATTAACTTTGCAATAATTTTTATCATAATTAAGATTATAAAAACAACTCATAATAAGCTACCAACCTTTGAATGCCAAAATCTTTATCCTTTCCTAATTAATATTAATGTCACTAAATTTTAATATATATATTATTCAACTTCTAAATCTAAATTGACATTATTTAACCTCTTCTATTTAAGATTGTGCTTTTACTTCTTATAAAATAGTTATGTGAGAGGTGAAAATTTGTGTAGTTTATTTGATTTCCTTAGCTTGAATTTTGTAAGATAAATTACTAATTCGTGGTGTTTTTTGTTTGTCTTATGTTGTGTAGGCGGTTGTGAAGGCGTTTTCATAAAATCATTGGTTAGCTAACTAATAATGACATGCGCAGGTAAATTTAGTTTTTAGACAATAAGTAAATTAAATTTTCGATTTCTCTATGAAAGTTTTTTTATTTCTATATAATTAAATTCTAAATTTATGAAAGTTAATTTTGAAGGGTGATATTTTAGTATAAAATATGCATTTTGATAGCAAATTTGATTTGATCTTCTTTCAAAAACTAACCTCTTTATTACTATTTTTTTAAAGAAAGTGACAATTGCTAGCCATCTTCGTTTTTATTTTTTTTCTAAATTACATGGGGTTAATAAATTATCATATATAGTCGAGTGTCGTATATATAAAAATCTAGATATATACATTATACATTTATACTAATAAAAAATGGACCCGGTTTTTGCCAAAGCTCATATTAGTATATTACACCTTTTTTCATTAATCATTATTATCTTACTAAAATATATTGTAGACGTTAGATCATCAAACTGAAACAATAGTTAATTGTGAAAATTAGACCGATCAATAAACCTATAAAATAGACCGTGTCTTATTTTTTTTATGCCTAATCTGTTATTACACCCCTTTTTTCATCCGCTATTATTATCTTATTACAAAATATTGTCATATATGTTATTTAGACGATCCATCATTCTAAGAAAACGAGAGTTAAGCATAAAAATTAAACCTATCATCATAACTCACACCAATGATGGATTTATGGGTGAATGTAAAAAATTGTAAGTTATGACCATTTTATTATTGTCATGTAATTACATGCAATTTGTTACAAAATGAGATATAATTTCACTAAAGTAGAGAATGATGGAATAAAAATTAAACAACTTTGATGAGAACATAATTGTACATTTTATAATTTATGCGTTTGTACTTTTTATATATGGAAAAAAAACGTTTTTCTAGCATTTGAATAATAATGGTTTACTTTGTTAAATACAAAAGTGGTGCAGTGAATTGTTCTTTACTATGTAAGCACAAAAAATGATATCTGGTACAAATACAAATATCGGTTATACGAATTATGACTAAAGATGTTGGTATCTTTGTTTTCTTATATGGATTTTAATAGAAGACGTTCAAATTTATTAATTTAAGAATGTTAACACTCGATAATGTTGTTATGAGTGCAGTGATAATATAATTGAAAATTCATATTATAATATTTTGTATCCTAAGATCTATTGAGCCTAGACCCCGACCTTGGCTTTATACGACAATCTTCTTATCTTTTTGTCCACTCAAACAAAAAATTAATATCTATATTAACGCATTGGTGCTTAAACTTGGTGTTTTAATCAACTTCAATTTATTTTGACTCATAAAAAAATGGTGGTTAGTAATAAATAAAAGAAAACACAAAACACGTACATATTAATTGAAACTCTAAATAGTTTATGCAAGTCGAACTATAAAGGAGAATTATGTAGATAATATAATGTTATTCTGATCTTCAATTTTCTAAAATTTTTATATGACTCAAAATGTAATTTATGATGATATGATTCTAACCGTATGGAGAATATTTAAAATTAGCATACTAAGTTGGCAACAAATATTCTAACCCAATTTATTTTTAAGTCGAAAAATAAAAAATCGAAAAATATAATAACATGGATGTTAATTGATTAAATTGTCGCCACTACATTTCATTTACAATTGCAATAATACTGGCAAGCTATTAATTTGACAAGTAGAAAATAATCAAATTATTTAATTTAAAAGAAAAATTAATTAGAAAATAGCCAAAGTAAGGACATCCAAAAAATAACCAGTGATTTTCACGGGTAGAAAAACTAGTTATTTTGTAAAAATAAAAAGGAAGAATAATAATTAATTTTGGATGAATTCGTATAGAAAAATACTATTTTGGAGCTTTTAAAAACAAAAATAAAAATAAAACAACAATTAACCTTCATATGATAATTCGCTAATTCAGTATTGTCTCGCCTATCGTATAAAATGAACAACATACAAAAAATATTTTCAGTAGAATAATTATTACTGATAATATTTATGTGAAAAAGTCTTTAAGAACTAAAATAACATAAAATTGATCAAGTAAATATTACATCTCTTGCATATATATACTTCCAATTTTTTTGAATATTTTATGGTTTTAGCGAAATCGTGTAATTTGCTTATCTAAGTGAATTACTAAAGAACTAGCGTAACAACCGTGAAAATTCACTGGTTGTTCAATTTTAATTTTGACGGGAAATGATCAATTAAAGTTGTTAGATATATTAATAATATATGTGGTGTATATGTAAATATTTTAAAGAAAAATAAAAAAAGTACATCTATAAATAAGAACATGTTGACATTAAAAGTTTGACGTATAACTCGAAAAGCGTAAAATATAATTAAAAAATGTAAACTTATAACTTTTCAATAAAAGAAGGTTTTAGTAATAGAATAGAAAAAGATATAAGGGGTGAAAAAAATTAAGTGAGATAAAATAAGATTTAGGAAAGAGAAAGAATAAAAGATAAATAAGGTAAAAAAAGAGAAATTTAAGTAATTATATGGTTGGAATATTAATTAATAAGAAGTTGATATTTAATAGAAGCTGACATGACTGTTATTATTCACGTTATTGGCCGAAAAAAACTGAAATTATGAGGTTGAATGAGAGAGCTCTATTACCTAATTCTGAAACCTGGTTGCGCCACGTCAGCAGTTTTACATTTTGCTTTTATATATATAATGATTATACTGAATTGATACAAAAGCGACTTGTGAATTTGGTCGCTTGAATCAATTCGGAATTCGGAGTGGGTGAATGAATTTGGTATCCTATCAATATCTATATCACGTTATTTTTGTAGTTATTATCTCGCATTTTTCGTCTTTTAAGCATTTTTATTACGACCCGTGCATATTTTGCACGAGAATAAAACTAGTTAAGACACAACCAAAAAAAAAAAAACGAAAAAATGTTTGTATGGTGAGGTTGGTCCACCAGCAGTCTACCACTACCAATACCTTGGTTAACTGTGTTTTGGCGAGCACAAGAATTTTCACAACCTCCGATACCTCGTTATTAAGAGAGTATGTTTCATTTCCCCCTTTTCCACAATCAAAATTCAAAATACATATACTCCGTAGTATGCTCTCTAAATAATTAGGGTTCCATTTCAGCTTATAATAGTTCTCCAATTTCTTCTGGTACTTGATTTTTTCGATTTTTTTTATTATTTTTTACATGATTTTATATTATACTTTGATTTTGTTTGCTGACTTTGTCTTACTGTTGATTAATTTGCAGCAATTTTGGAGTTTTTATGGACTCCACTCCATTTTTGTTTCTTCTTCTTCTTCTTCTTCTCTTCACTGGATCAGGTACTCTAAAACCATAATTTGTGATCCTTTTAAATTACTTGTTATCGAGTCGGAGCCGGAGCCGGATTTTAAGTAAGTGGAATAGATAAGTAATGCAATTGGATAAATTAGGAAAAGGATTGAAAAATGTTGTCTGGAAGTTGTAATTTCGGTTGGTAGGAGGCAGTAGATCCTGCTAGCTTCCTCTCTCCATCACTGCTTAAAGCATCCTTTTCGACTATATACTGTTTATTTACCTTTATTAAAATACTGCTTGTAAAGAACACCAACGTGGTATTAAGTATGAACCACCATTAAAAGAATTTTATCCAACATGAATTTTGCTTTGTAATGCATCAAAATAATGGAAAACAAATGACACTATTAATCATATTTAAAGTATTTGATCAAATACTATTAAAACTCGTAAATAAATTCTGAAGAGTAAATGGCTAGATTTTTCCAATATAACTTGTTCTTTGCCTAAGGGTCGTTTGGATGCATGTGGGAAGTTGCATTGGCTCGGAAGTGATAAATCACATGATTTTAGAAATGTTGTTTGGTTGCATAAAGGAAATGCAATCCATGTAGGCATTCTCACTTATCTAGGGGACCTAGGTAAACAACTTTCTCCCTTATGGAGGAATTGGAGGTCCAAGGTAATTCTATTCCATGTGAATTGAGGTAATTAAACAAGCTACCCACGAATTCCCATGTTATTTAATCGGTAACCAAACAATCCCTAAGAGGCTAAGAGTTCAATAACAATTAAAAATTTCATAGGAGATGAATTCTCTTAATACCCCTCAATACGATTTTTACTATCTCAGAGTAGTAATTTTTTCTCTCCATTTCTTCTACCGCTTGACTAGTTGTGAAGGTGTGTAACAATATACACGAATAACAAAATAATCACACTAAGAATAATATACAACAACGGTGAACTTCATTCTCTCTTACAATAAATTTTTTGACGTAAATAGACACTGCATGTCTCCATGAAACTAAGTGAGGCAGTTTCTATAAAAAGAAATTTTAGAGATCTGTATCAAAATTAAACCTTTTAAGCTGAATTATCTTAAGAACCAGCTTTATAAACCTTTATTATCAGCACTTGACACACACAACTCTAGTGCTTCATTCATTTCCACCACCATCACCACCATACCGTACCTTACCTTCCTCCACTAATTTTGTAGATCTTTCTACTTCATTCAGCTCAGGTATAATTTTTTTTGTTTTCCTTTTGTTTTTATTTTCCTTTCCTTGTATATCTACTAGCTTATTTTGTTTTAACAAATTAGTGTTAATCCAAACTTGGTGTAATGACTAGTGAGTGGATTCGATTTTTATTGTAAGAGAGAATGAAGTTCATCATTGCTGTATATTATTATTACTCTGATTATTTTGTTACTCCTCTATATTGTTATTGCACCCTTTTACCTCATAGTTTTATCTCCTTAAAACAATACTAACTTGATTAATTTTTTTCCAAATACGAAGTTACTTAATCTCACAAAACCCCATTCGAGCCTAGTTCACTATAGGTAGCGAACTACAACTCCAAACTCGAACCAAACGAACCCCGAATCATGTAACCTTGGGTGATGGTGTAAAAGTTGGGTTCTTTTTTGAATTTTGTTGAGAGAAGAGATGATTATTTTGAGAGAGTAATGAGAGAAAAATACATGTTTTTTCTGTAGAGAAGGGAGATGATATATATTATGAACATTCTGTATATGAAATTCTGCTGAGACTTTAGATTGTCACTTCATACCACATAGCAAAATTTTATCTCCTTAGAACGGCACTGACTTAACTAGCTGATATTCACGAATCATGGCTTGGATAAAATGAACCCATTGTCTGCATAATACGAAATTGGGAAAAATAGGTTTAATTTTTGAATGAAACATAACCACTAGCTTAATTAAGTTTGTGGTTGTTGCATAAATTAATCCAACACAAGTTACACAACAAGGTTTAATGAAAAATGTTACAATGCACATGCAACATGTTGGAGTAAAATGAATGTGAATTCATTTGCGTAAAGATGTGCAGAAAAGAAATGAATTGTTTTAATTCATTTGTTTGATAACGTGAAGTGACCATATACATGGGAGGATTATGTTTTCTTCTTAATGCCCCTCAATACAATCTTACAGTAGTAATTTTTTTCTCTCTGAAATTTCAGCCTTTCTCCCCGTGAATGCCTCTTCTGAAGATGATTATCAGCTCTGTGAGAGTGTTGTAAATAAATGGGCAACTTCGCAATTAAATCATGAATATAAAGAAGATAAGCATACACTCCGCGACCTTTTGTTTTTCTTGCATATACCAAGGACGGGAGGACGAACTTATTTCCACTGGTACATGCCTATGCATTTTACCCTTCTCTATACTTGTTTTAAGTGTGTGTGGGTTGAATGGCAGTTATTGCAATGTCTATTTCCTCTTCTTGCAGTTTCTTGAAGAAGCTGTACTCTACTCAGTTGGAGTGCCCTCGTTCTTATGATAAGTTGCGGTTCAACCCGAGGTATGAATACAAACATTTTTTCTATCGGCATTTTCTGTACTTTTGCGTCGTCTCATTTGATGTGTATTCTCTATGGCATTAGATAAAGGATACTTTGGTAGTACCTGGTTTCTTTGCTGTTCTCTGTGACTCTGTGTCAGTTGATGACAATATTTCATGCTATTTTGCATTTTTTACTTAAAAATTAGAATTGTACCATTTATGGGCTCACCGCTCATGGCTCTAATAAACAAGTCATGTAAGATTCTGACATGTCTAGTGGATAGTGATTCATAGCCATTGCTAAGCTTCCTAATCGACTTAATAAGTAAGGTTTTGTTCCGCCTTAGGATTTCCTGTATCTCAAAACTTAAAACTCAATCCACGCTTCTCTTCTAGGCGTACAATCTATGTCCGTCACATCCTAATATATATCCTGTGCTCATGAGTGTATCCCCATAACAACTGCTTGCACATTTGGTCAATACTCCTGCTTGCACGAGAAGTTTTCCATGCCAAAAACTAATTGTTAACTAGCTGTGCCCGACTGCATAAGAGAGTTGTTGATCAGCCAAGTGGAAAAGCTTTGGCTTGATCTTAAGAGAGAATCATGCCGTACATTGAAAAGGTGACCTTGAATTCAAAGAGAGACCCAACTAATTAAAGGTGAAATAACTATTGAAAAATCTAGGAGTCATAACAAGTTTTTCATCAGAGGACTCCTGTCTTTTCATCCGCAGATTCACTTATTTGAAGGGGCTTTCTATGTGTGGCCTTTTATAATTGTGTATTAACATCAAGCAAAACACCAAGCTTTCCCTGTTTGGTTAAATTCGTTCCCCTTTCTGTTATGGTGGGTTCACCACAGCTGGTATATTGTTGAGACAAATATTATTGTAGTTTTGCACTCTTCTTTTGACGCTTCTGCATGCAAGTTTAGTATGCTTGTTCTCTTGACATATCATTTATAAATCTTATTTGCAGGAAAGCAAACTGCAGGTTACTAGTTACTCATGATGATTATAGCATGATGACAAAGCTGCCCAAGGAAAAAACATCAGTTGTGACAATATTAAGGAATCCCGTTGATCGTGTATTCAGTACGTATGAATTCTCAATTGAGGTAGCTGCTAGATTTTTGGTACATTCTAATTTAACTTCTATAGCACAATTGGCGAGACGTCTACGAAAGAAAAGCAATGCAGTTAGCACTCTAGATATATGGCCTTGGAAATATTTGGTTCCATGGATGAGGGAAGACCTGTTTGCTAGGGTATGGATTCACTGGTATTTCTTCCTTCATTTATTTGCCTTTTTCTGTGTGGTAGTCTTGTTCACTGGTATTCCGTTTATCTAGAGCAAATTTTTTCGCCCCGTAAATTTGAAGTCCGACCGGATTATTGAATATTAATGTAAAGATTACGTTTAGTAAGTGATGATGCACCTCTTTTGTGTGCCATACATCCATGCAAACTTCCCAATTTCACGGACTGTGATAAATTCTTCTTGTTTGGTGTTCTCTTATGAGTTCAACAGACATTGATTGAATGTTATTCCTATAATTTCTGTCGTCAACTAGGATGTAGAACAGCCTGTCTGAGATTATACTTGATCGCTTGAATTTGATGATGGTTTTTTTTTGTAAAGATATTATTATTCGAGGTAAGCCTATCTTTTATCGTCATTGCCATATTGCCTTCATAGAGTCTACTTCTCTAACAGTGTGAGGCGTTGGACCTTAGTGACCTCTTCCCTTAAAATTTATTGATACTGTGAAACCAACCATTGAAAAACAGGATGATCAGCTGTTAGTTTTATGTACAAAGGATTCGTTGCCTTCATAGAGTCTAGTTCTCTAATGACAAAGTTGTGCAACTTTGACCTTGAATTCTTGAAGAGGCAAACGGGATGATAAGAGTGGGATACAAGAGTATTATAGGTGGATTTGTAGTTTAATTAGGGATTTCAGTGCAAGAGTGTCATATGGAGTACCATAAAGGCATAAACATAATCAGAATTAACAAATTAAGGCGCAAAATTTTTCTATGATGGTGCACTTTCTTATTTGTGACGCTTATGGGCAATGGCAATGGCAATGGCAATGGCAATGGCAATGGCAATGGCAATGGCAATGGCAATGGCAATGGCAATGGCAATGGCAATGGCAATGGCAATGGCAATGGCAATGATGTATTATGTCATTACTGTTTGTGGCTAAATAATTATCTGCCTTTTCCCGAGCATGTGTGGTGAATGATGTTTACAGTTGAAACCACCAAACATTATGTGTGGAATATTTACGCAACAGGAATCTATAGCCTAAAAAGATTTGAAAATGTGTTGCATAGGGGGTTAGCCTCTTTTGAAGATATTTATGTCAACTTAAATTTGCAGAGAGATGCTAGGCTACTTAAGAAGCAAAATCATGTTGGGCATAATGATTCATATGAGATGGGAGATATGGCTATGCCACTGCACCAGTACATCAATGATCCAATAGCTTTGGACATTGTTCACAATGGAGCGACTTTTCAGGTTGACCTATCCTTATTACGATTTGCATCTTAAGTAAGCGTTAATGTTTGCAATGCAGATCACGTGTTTTGCTTCCTTTAGTTTCTCCCATTATCTATGGGGTTTTGGACTCCACATAATTGTTGAAGCTACTTTTGTTTGTAATTCAATTTTCTTATTCAGTGATTTTTTTTGTTTACACTGTATATCCAGTATACTTTCTCTGTTACAGTAGATAGTATATGTTTGCCTTTTGCGCTATTTTTTAGGAGTGACAATGATAGTGGGTCTTACCTCTAGCTTTTACCTTATTGTTTAAGCTAGGCTACTATTTTTTAACTTTCTTCTAACGGTTTCCCTCATTTCTTTATCTTTTATATTCTTTTTTTTGCCCTTTGTGCTTGATTACCATGTTTGTTGCTTTCTCCATTTTTCTAACCCTTCATTGACCTTTTCCATACCAAAGATCATCTTTTACTTGCTCCAAATTGTTGATAGACTAATGTTTTGTTTGGATAATGGAATTGGGAAGGAAAGTAGAGGAAAATGATTTAGAGGGGATCATTTTCCTTTGTTTGGATAGAAAAATGTACATGGAGGGATTTGTAGGGGAGAGAGATTGGATCCCTCCATTTCCCTCCGGCAAGGCAAATGATCTCTCTTCCAACAAAAGGAAAGATTTGAACGGAAAACAACTTTCTCCCTCCGTTCCCCTTTCCTTTCATTCTAGTGTTGGTGCTGCCATTGCATTGTGGATCAAGTTATGCAAGTTAGAGGCCCATAGAGGAGGCATGAGTGTGAATGAAAAGCGATTTCAGGGAAAAATTTAACTTTCCTTAAGGAGTTAGTTTTACACATTATGGGAAATTATGCATTTTACAAAACTGAGATAGTCGGTATAACTATCTTTCTGTAAACGGAGGGTGGTAGACAGAAGTGCTTTCTCTATCTCATAATAAAATCCACACCAGACATAGATATTAAGCAATATTGATTAGGGGTGGGGTATGCTGGTTGACACAAATAGAGATTATGGGGTTATAGGTGGGAAAAATATGAGAATTCTTGTAAAATTAGTGATAAGGGTTATGCAAGGGCATATTGAGTAGTATTTCTTATAGATATGATGTTTTCACTAGGACAAGTTGTGCTACTGAAAATGATTAAAGCTAAGTGTGAATGTTATTGTGAGATGGCCTAAAATAGATAGTGTGAACCTCATTGTGAGACGGTCTATAATTGAAAGTGTTAATCTTGCTCTTAGACAATGGAACTATGTACAACATAAAAATTGTTAATGTGACCCTAGTTTGCAAATGAAGTAATTCTGAATCTAGCAATTCTCCAGGCTGTAATGTCTATGGATAGGGAGGTTGGACTTGCCCCTATATTCAGTATCAATTTAATTATTTGGCTCTAAAAAGAGATCCGGTCCTGGAGGTTCTAATTCAGCTTCATTTGGCCAGATACTTATCAATCCGTATTGCTTTTGTTTTCGATGTTCTTATTCACTTGATATTGATCTTCTATGCCTGGATCCCGGCTGATCGATCTAGACCATTTACAGATTGCAGGACTGACCAATAACTCCTATATGGCAGAGTCACATGAAGTACGTGCCTGTATCCGAAAGCATCCTGCTCTGGGTGATTCTGTGCTTGATGTGGCAAAGGTAAGTGTCACATTAGAACTCGCTATGTCATTTTGTAAAGCTCGTCAATCTCTTTGGGTTTAATTTATTACTCTAAAATTCTAGAGGAGGTTGGATCATATGTTGTATGTTGGACTGACCGAAGACCACAAAGAATCAGCAACGGCATTTGCACACGTGGTTGGTGCACAGGTCATATCCCAGTTTGTAGGATCAAATTCTAGCATGGGCCATCTGGCTACTAATTTAACCGGTCAGTTACACTGATACTTGCACCTATTTTTTCTATTGTTTTCTTGAACTGTTGTGTCCTTGTTGTAAAAGGAATTTATTTGTGGCTAGGTGGGCGTATATACTTATGCCTCTTCTAGTACGTCAAATTGCCGTGCATTACTGTTTATTGTTGGTGCACAGGTCATATCCCAGTTTCTAGGATCAAATTGCCTTGGTGCATTTTAGGAGCACCTTTTAGACACGACTCACTTAACATTTAACAAGACTTGCTAGTACACACTTCTGTGTCTTCCTCCACTTCTTTCCCCATTCCTAGTTTTTACTCATTTTACATTTTAGCCAACATATAAAACTCCTAAAAACGTATTGTTGCTCAAAATTTTAATTGGAATATACAAAGTTGTCGCTAAAAATAGACTCGTTTACCCTCTCTTCAAACTAAGAACCGCCTCTTTTCTTCTAGATATAAATGTTAACAATGGAAGATACAGTTGCCTCTGGTGCCCTTTTCATCTCCATCAAATTGCTTACCCAAAGTTGAAAACTTATTTTGACAATAATTTGGTAATATGGGTATTGGCAAGAGGTTTCCTTATGTGTCTTCTGAGTAAGTGTTTAGAAGACGTTGGCCTAACTTGACAGGATTCTGAAATCGTGGTAAAGACAAAAAAGCGTACATCTATTCATTAGGCTTTTGTATTCTTAGGGTAAGAGGATGGTTGGTGTCAGTCTTACAATGTAAAAAGGGGATGAAAAGGGAGGATTTAATTGAGTTTGCCAAAAAATAAAACTAACTGTATGTTATTTGGTGTTTGGGTTCTTGGGGTAAGAGGATGGATGGGGCCACTCTTACATTGTAGAAAGGGCTGAAAAGGGAGGATTTAACCGAGTTTGCAAAGAACTAAGAATTGTGTGGCGTATCAGCGTATGCTTAGTATCTGGCTATAACATGTGAGTTACATGCTTGTAAAATTTGTGTTTGCTATTTGTAGTTGTGTTCTTACACTGGTTTACTAATGCTACAGAACAGAACTCTCCTCTTACAGAATTTGATTCCGAAAATAGCCTTAAGGTTAGTCACCATGTTAATTTTAATACTTGAAATAAAGAGCACTCAGTTGTAGTACTCACATGTCTTAGTGTTGCCTCCACTACAGAATAGCCAAATTGGTGAAATTCCAAGTGGAAGACTTTCATCTGACATAGCTGAAGACACCAACAATGAAGATACCAGCAATAGTGTAAGCTTATTTGTTGAGACATTGCTGACCTCATTATGAGATTTTTCTAATCATATTCAACTTCTTATAACCCTGTGCCCCTCCTTTCCTATAATTTTTCTTCACTGGTAGGTCATTGATATGTGCCCTATTATTTATTTCAGAAGATGACTGTTAAAAAACTAATGGAATCTTATGAAGTCTGCATTGGTGGTTTACGAAAGTCTCAGGCACATCGGCGAGTGAATTCTTTGTCGAGAATTTCCCCTGTTAACTTTACAAAGGAGGTATTATATTTGTGTACCTTTTCCTTTACAGATCCGAACATTCTAGCCATGTGAACTACCTCTTATATGTTGGTTGAAGTCGGGGTTGCCACTTACATAGTACGGTCCATTCAACTACGTAAATCGAATTCACATTTGTTTTATTATGTGTATCCAATATTGTAGGCGCATTACAACGAACATAATACGGTAATTCGTATTAATGCGCTTGATTTTATAAAAGATTAAAATACAGAACATTGTTAAATATAAATACGAGTAATTAATACCAATGTCCCACACTTTATTACTCTTCCTTCACATAATAATGTTCCTAATTTCACTTTAGTAACCGAAGTCGCCTTAAATAAGTGTCACAAAAACCAACATTAGAGCCTTATTCCCAAAATGATTTGCAATGGGATGACATGAATCATCGTTGGAACCACCTTTCTTTTTTAAAAACGTAGATACAAAATAAAAAAATAAAAATTAATGTTTACAAAAATAATATTTTTTAACAGAAAATACTACAAAAAACAAGTAAAAAATCCAGCTCCATCATCCACACGAATCATTTCCCTCCATAATGATCTCTCTATCACCATACATTCTTCAATCCCAATGAACCTCATGATTTTCAATCACCTTCATCCAATATTTTTTTGGTATTTCCTCTACCCTTGCGATCTTCACCATTCCTCAATGTTCAAGCCTAATACTTGGTGCATAATAGGCCAAACCATCTTAACCCATTTTCTATCATCTTGTCCTCTTTTGGTGCCACTCTCACCTTCTCCCTTAATCACCTCATCTCTAAGTTAATCCTTTCTTGTATGGCTGCATATCCACCGTAAAGTATGCATTCTAAAGTATGCATCTCTTCCGCAATCCTCTTTGAACGTTGCGTAGCTGTGTAATAGTGCAGGCCTAATTGTTATGCGATAGATAGTCTGAGGCATGGTGTTTTAACATAAAACCTTGTGGCATTTTTTCACTTCAACTCAAATAAGTGTTCAATTAATAAAAATTATAACATGATGCTAAAATATTTACATTCATCATAAAAAAATTCTTGCATAATTTTTGAAATGAATAAAAGTGTATAAATGCAGAAGTTAAATGAGAAGATTATTTTGGGATGGAGGGAGTATATTTTGTTTTCCTTTTCTCCGTGTTTCTTTTTTTAACATGTATTAGTTTGATGATTTAGCGAATTCCAAACGGATGGGGGTGAATCGATACGTGATCTGCAAGGTACGATGAATTAGGTTAGGTTACCCTAGTTGCAATAATCACGATGTGATTTCCATCGTTTATGAGTGCTTTAGTGACTTGGCTGAATAATTTAATAAACCAAAAAGTTAAATTTGAACTTCCACATTTTTTGTACTCATTTTCAAAAATTCTTCATTCTGTACTATTTGTTTTTAAGACTATAACCTTTTTTTGTAGGTTTCATCATTTTTGCCAAAACAAGACTTTTTTTTAATATTAACCTGAAATATTTCATAAAGCTAATATTTGTAATATCGTGATTGTTATTGGTTAAAAAAATGTATTTTGCGCCAAAAAAATGGCATTGTGGGAGGGTAGGAAGATATGCTAGGAGAAAGTAGTTTTGAAAATAACCTACAAAAGGTCGGTATTTCGAAACCGAGACAGAAAAACGATGAAAGGAATAAAGTAACTCTAAGTTGAAGTAATGTGTGGGATAAAGCTTCAAAATACCTGTATAGTTGAAATATATTGTAATGCAATCTTATTGAGCATTATCCCTATTTTCTCGCATATGAATTAGCCTTTGAGGCATTGCAGTAATGTTGTTACTCTTTCGGCGGAAAGCTGGACTTAACCTATTGTGCTTTTGAGCCTAGTTTCTGAAGCATTAGGTATGTATGTGAAGCTAACACTGATATTTCGAGCCACTGCAGGCACGCCTTCAGGTACCTGAAACAGTCCTTAATCAGATTATATCTCTAAATAGGCTTGATATGGAGCTTTATAAGTATGCTCAGGACATCTTTTCCCAGCAACATACAAACACAGTTAAGAAGCTGGTGAGTTATTATTCCTCTGATATACGAGTATTTATTTAGCCGCAAAATGGTTCCATTTTTTAATGCTCTTATAAATGGTTGCCGTATGGTGATTAAAATTTGAATTCAGCACATTTTCAGTTGTTCACAATTTAAGTATTCTGCATTCCACTAGCCTTTTTGGAAACCGGGATTGGGATCACAGGATTCGATTCTTAATCTTGGGAGTTGCCACAAATCATACTCGGGTTTGTTGGTGCAATAGAATCTGGAATTGGAGTCAGGCAAAATCCTTAGTTGGAGGAAATTCGGACAGTGTAAAAAAATCTTTACCAGCCTCTCTAGCTTAGAAATCCAACCCACCGTAAAGGCAAACCTCCCTATAAACACAGTGTCTCTATGAGCTTCTCTTGTTATTCTTCCTTAACAATCTCAAATTGCAACGCCCTACAAGTTTTGTCTCTTTTTTCACTTAATTTAGAAGAATCAACTTTGCAGTTTGGTTCCATCGCTAGTTTGTTCAGCAATTTGACAAATTTAAAGTGCAGTTTTTTTGAGATGGGAATTGTATTCTATGCAATTTTTATGAGATTGAGGAATTAGTTGGTTCCCAATTTGGTGGCCCCATGATGGATTCTGGTCTTAATATGACTTTTTTTGGTCTCATTGCTGACTTATCGAGTTAGGTAATATTTTGACATCCATTTCTGCACACATTTTGGAAAGTAGTTCGCTTTCATAGCGCTTGGAAACAGTTTTACTGTTGCAGATCTATTAACCTGGGGTCTTGTTCTGACCAACTTATTGGTAACTGCGTCTAACATGCGACACTGCTTGCAGTGTTGTGAACTACTTAGTGAAGTTAGAATCTGAAACACATGCGTGCCTAGCCGCCTAGGTAATGTAATAACTCGCAATATAGAGTATGTTAAAATTGAAAATATCATGTTTCCCAAACAGGGTTTTTGCCTTTCGGTCCTCAAACCTGTATTTTAAAGTCCCGGGTTTTTAAATCAATTTTGAATTTCTGATTTTCAAATCCCAATCCTCATCAAAGATTTGAAATGAGAATCTAGCCTACGCCCGACGGTTGCTCTCTCAAGTAAATCTAATCCCGATTCCTGAAGAGTCTTGTTTTTTTTTATGTCCTGCCTGTCTGGTTTTCTTTATGCATGTCAAACCGACCAAACAAGTCACTCATCAACAAGTAATCCAAGTTCATAATTAATGTTTAGTACTTCTCCTGCATTCTTATTAGCTTCTCTGTTAAGAGGCACAACTCTCATGGGCGTACTGCTAATACATGGATGTGTTTTGAATATTAGTATACAGCAATGTTATCTTAATTTCATGCTTGCGACTATTTTATAATTTCCCCCCATCATTCAAGATGCAGGAGACTGAAGAGATCATCTCATTGAACTCAATCGCAAGCCCGCCTTGGAAAGACATTTTATTAGTCATGGCAATTGTTTTGGTGGTTCTGGCTCTGTGTGTATGTTTAAACGCAAGAAGAAGAACGTTTAAAGTTAAGGTATGAAAGTCGTATATATGTAAACATATAGACAAATGCGCTACCTCATCATTTGAAGCATCTTACGTCGGATGCATCATACAACTTCCCCCAATTTATTAGGGTTACATTGGATAGCATTTGAGGTTCATGTAATGCTTTGCCCTCTCTTTCGACTTGTAATTTGTATTAGTTAGGGGAATTGAAACCGCGGTTATCAAGTGTAGAGTTACTAGTGCATCCGTGTTCGTTGGCTTTCTCTCTCACCGCTTCTTCAAATATACAGACATGAATTTCTGATACGATGAGGGTTCTCTTGAAAGTTTAACCTAATTGACAAGTTACAATCCCTATTTTTACATGTTTTTGTTATCAAATTTAGTTTTTCACACAAAATGAAATATTAACAACTTTATCAAAGAAATGACTATTACATCTAAAACACAATTGCATAGAGAATTTATGGCAAATATATGTTTGATTTTGTAGGATTAATCCCATCTTTTCAGCGCCACTAAACAAGAAGCGCGAACAATTTATAAATATCGGCTACATCTGTTGTACCCTGATAGATTCGAAAAACCTCTGCTTTGGCAGCGTATGAAATGTAAGGAGTTACAGCTAAAACTGGAGCACTCGATAGCAAAACTCGTGTTATGTTCAGCAGATAATGAAGCTTTGAGCTGTACCGGAACCCAAATCTGGTTAGAATTCGGTCCTGACCAAATGATGCGGTCTATTATTTTCCGGTTCGGACATAAACTTGCTCCGCCCTACCTGAAATATGCTCTGAAAATCCACCTGAACTTGAATGGATGAGGTTTGGTCCAGCAAGACAGGCCCGTAAATTTGGGCTGTCTCAACATAACATGAACATTTGGGCCATTTAAGATTCCGGGTGGGCGGTGGCCCAAACTCAGACTGACCTGACCCACCATGACCATTACCAAATTACATTAATTTGCCCCGATTTAATGCGTGCCATCCTTGTAAAGTCGTAAGAACTGGGTCATTGACCAAGTCCAAACCAAAATAAAAATAACTCTTATGACTCCGTCACAAATACTATTATATCTCCGGTTCTATAATAAAGAATGTACATTTATGCGAGTTTATATATAAGAACTGTGTTTGATTATTTAAAAAAGTATTCGAAAAATCAAAATTTTTATTGTAGAGCTCGAATTCTAATTAAATTGCATCCTTGTGGAAGAGAAAAAAAATGGATATTCTACGTGATAATCACGTGTTTTTTTATTTTCTACGTGGTAACCTCATTTTTAACAAAATCGCATTTAATTGGCCATAACTCAACCAAGAGTTTCGAAAGCGATTTTTTTTTCAAATTAAAGATTTTATATATGCGGTCAATTTGAAAAGAAAATGTCGCATTTGGGACTCGTTACAAAGAGGTACAAACCGTACCGTTAGTCAAAGTTTAAAACTTAACTAACCGTAATTCTTACCACAAGTTCTAAAACTTAATTTTTTTCCGACATCAAAGATCTCGTAAAGTCGGTCAACCATCGTGAGTTATGTCCAGTTAAAAGTTATTTTTTAAAAACAAAATTATCACGTAGAAAATATTAAAAAAATACGAGATTACCACGTTGAATATTCGAAAAAGATTTGTTTTAAACGGTCTGAAATAAGACAATAAGTATGTGAATTCAGAATCTTAACCTTATAGCTCTATTTTTTAAAAACAAAATTTAAAAACTTTAACTCAAAACTCGAATTCTAATTAAATTAAGTCCCCATGAAAAGGAAAAAAGAAACTCAAAAAGAAGCAACGGAAAGAAAAGCGAAAGGGGGGAAAAAAGGTGTGAAAATCCAAGGAAAACGATGGAAGTAAGTGAGTGAGTGATGCACAACCATGCATACATATTACATACACACGCATAACGTTCTTCTACTTCTATACTTCCATTTCCACAGTTCCACCCTTTTCCTTATTTTACTCTACTTTTCTCCTTTTTTAATCCCCTTTCATTTTCTAACTTCCGTTTTCTGTTTTCCATAACACGAGTTTTTCGTATCATACAATTTTGCATTAATTTATTATAATACGATTAAGTAGATGTGAAATGTGACATCTTTTATGTTTTTTTGGGAGTGTTTTAACGGAGAAATAGGAACATACATCGAAGGTACTACGCATATAAATATTTTTTTGAGCATATGAATATTTTTTTGAGTTGATGAATATTTTTTTTGAGTATATAAATATTTTTTTGAGCTTCTGAATATTTTTGAGCTTATTACTTTAAACTTTATTTGTTTTTGAGCATATGAGTTTTTTTTGAACTTCTTAAGTCAAACTTTATTTGCTTTTGAGCATACTAGTTTTATACTCGTACAACAAATGTACGGGTCTGTATTTAAATAGTTGATTATTCATAATTATGTTTGACCAATTAATAAAAATATAATTCAACATAAAAATTAAGTGTAAAATATATAAATTATTATAAATCATCAATTACTAAAATAGGCCATTTTTTGTGACATAAAATCCGATATATTTCACTAATAATGTAAAAGGCAATTTTTATTTGTTATGGTTTCAGAATTTACGGATTTTTTATTAGAAATACTGATCCCGTGTTTTTTTTATTATCTGTATACTTGTGTATATTTATTCTAATTTTTTTTTAAAAAAACTTGTACTTATGTTTTTAATTTGTAAATTTTAATGTTCACATTTTATTTGTAATAATTATTTTTAAATTTTTAATATTGAATAAAGTTTTAGTGCTAAATTAGATGGTAATTAAATACCTCATAGAAGGTGGAGGGTCCTACTCAAATAAAAAATTAATTCTCTTAAAAGTATCGACCAATAGAAATGCTTTAAATGCTATTTCTTTTATAGTATAAAGATATGTATTTTTTCTAAGCTTATAAAGATTTATAAGTTAGATTTTAATTTTTTTTCGTTAAAACTAAACGTAACTTAGTTTATATGTAATGTTTTTGAGTTTTATTATAAGTTTTTAAGCTTAATGTTTTAATAACTTAACCCAAAAACTTTATACTAATACTCATAATTTTTAAAACAAAACTCAAAAACATTAGTATGAATGCTCAAAAAGTATAAAATTGGTGGTAGTGCATCGAATGTATGATCCTCCTACTGGTTTTAACGTCCTTTATGTCGCCTTTTTATCTAATATTTCGTAATTGGTATGGGTGTCCAGGTTCGCCGGGATTATGTCTATTCAGTATTACAATTTATTTTATGATATTTTAAAATTATGATGAAACAAATTACAATTAGAGAATTATACAACCAGATGTATATATCTGGTAGTAAAGATTTCGAGCTTGATAACAAAGAATTTGAGCTTATACATATATTTTACGAGTTTTATTGAAAAGAATCTGAGCGTCTTTATAAAAAAATTGTAAATCAAAACATTATATTAAAACTCAAAAATAATATATATATAACCCAAAGATTTTAATTTTAACACTAAAAAATTATAGTGCAAATAAAATAAAATTAAAAGCTCAAAAAAAAGTGCATATATGCTCAATTAGATTTGTATTAAATGTACAATATACATCTGGATGTATAGTCCTATTTACGAACAAATTGTGAGACAAATTCACTACTCTAACTATTAATATTTTACTTATATTGATCGGTTATATAATTCTTCATATATATACTTTACTTTGTTGTTAGTATTGTTACTTTTATTACATCCGTTGTTACTACTGTTATTTTTATCGCGGTTGTATTAATATTGATAATTTCAATAATCTCATTGTTACTTTTATTATTTTCACTACCCGCGCTCGGTGATATTGTTCATCTGATTTGTAGGGTATGCTTGAATTGAGGGAAAAACATAATTTCATTTTGTATTTAACAAGTTATTTTCACTTTACCAACCCCGAAAATAGATTAGTCCCGTAACAACTCTCTAAGCATTTTAAACCTGAAATTAAGTAACATATTACTCCTAAACTGAATTCCCCGATAATTATTTTTCCCTTAAATCATTACCCTAATAATTCCCCCCTTCGTTCCAGGCAAGCCCTTTTCAATTTTCGATACTAATAAAATTACTTTTACTATTTATACATACAACTTTAAGAGGCTCGTATAAACATTATTAAATAATTATTTTTTCTCTTAATTTTTGTGCTAAACTAAACAGTAAATAAATGACAGAGATGAAGGAATTACCGGATTATACCACCACATATATACAATTAACTGTGCATATTTTAAGTTTTTTATTAAAAATTTTGAGTTTTAGTTGAAAGAATATTAACTATATCGTAAAGATTATAAACTACTTTACAAAATATTGAGTTTAGAAAAATTATTATACAACTAAAACAAAGTATAACTCTAAATAGTTTAAAAACTAAAAATATATTATATATATATATATATATATATATATATATATATATATATATATATATATATATATATATATATATATATATATAAAACTCAATTAAATGTATCATGGTTATGCAATACTCTTATGAGTCGTTTGATTACATACGAGAACTTCCATTACCTTGGAAGTTTCATATCACATTATTTTTCAATTCATGTAAATTAGAAAATGTTGTTTGGTTACATGTAGGCATTCACACTTAGCTACGAGACCTAAATAAGCAACTTTAAAGTTCCAATTTATAAGAATTGGAATAACCAAACAACTTACCCATTTTGTAATTCAAATAAATTAAAGTTCGTGTGTCACTTTAACTTAGTATGTGTTTGACCTTGCTTTTCAACTGTTTTTTCAACCAAAGAAATAGAACCTGAGTCAAACACTACTTTTTAAAAAACTAAAAACTAATTTTATTAAACAGAAATTCTAAAACTGACTCCTAGAAACACCTAGAAACAGAAGTAGCAATTTGTTACTTCTGTTTCTCTTTTCACGTTGCTCTTGAGTTATTTGAGCGCCAAAACCCAAAAAAATACCGCCAAATATCAACTTTCAAATTTTTTTACCTCCTATAAAATAAAACTGTCTGGTGTGAGGGTGAGTCTTACTAGATGTCAGAATTCTCGCAAGTTAATCCCGCTCTTTTGTACATCTATATATAATATATTTTAGTAAAATAAAAAAAATTGATAGAAACTAGTTAGGCCAAACACGATAAAACTAATAAAAATAGTTTTTTAAAAATTTTGGCCAAACAGGACCAATTTTATCAAGAACTAGTTTTATAAAAACTCCTTTACAGAAGTAGAAATTATTTTTCATAAATAAGGCCAAACATGCACTTAATATATAACCTCTTAGCGTAATTGAGTGTTGTAGTTACTAGTAACTAGTAGTAACACGCATAAACGTTGCTCTAGTTGACCCTTTTCCTTATTCTACTCCACTTTCTCCCTACTTTTATTATTAAAATACTCTCTTTTTATTAAACATTTATTTATTATTATTAATAGTAATATTAAATTTATATTTTTTGAAAAAGGGTTGTTCTTGTTATTGCAGGTCGATGGTTCATTTAAGATTAGACATTAATTAATCATCCACCCTCCCAACTCTCCCCCTCATTAACTCCTTCTCTCTCTTCCTCTTTCTCCTTCTCTCTCTTCACAAACCCAACTTCATCACTACCACCACCACTCCACCATTCCCCCCACCGGATCTGACGGCGTCGTTTTACAAACCCAGACCCAGAATGTATAAGAACCAGCTACAAGAGCTGGCTCAGAGAAGCTGCTTCAACCTTCCTTCTTATACTTGTATTAGAGAAGGTCCCGATCATGCTCCTAGGTTTAAAGCCATTGTTAACTTTAATGGTGAAAACTTTGAGTCTCCTAATTACTGTACTACCCTTCGTCAAGCTGAACATTCTGCTGCTGAAGTTGCTCTTTCTTCTCTTTCTTCTCGCGGTCCTTCTCACTCCCTCGCCGCCCGTATTCTTGTTAGTCTCCCTTCTCCCTTCTCCCTTCTCCCTCCGTCTCACTCATTTGTTTACCTTTCGCTTCTTTCTTATCGAGTTATATATTTAAAAAATCTTATTTAATTGGGCAAAATGACCAATTAATGAAAAACCGTCTTATGGTGTGAGACCGTCATATGAAAATTGAGGTGGGTAATTGGGGAAATGAATTGGGTAATCATGGGAATGTTTGTTGGTGTAGAATTTTAGAAAATTTAGTGAATTTTTGTGTGCTATATCAATGAAGTGGGAGAGCATTGAATTGAAGAAAATTATTTAATGATGGTTATTTAATTACTCAAGTGAATTTCATATTAAGTGCAAATAGTAGTATTTGATTGTATTTAATGTGATTGGTTTCGTCATAAATTTGAGTTTAATTAATCCATTTTATCACTATTTATTGATTTATTCTACTTGTTCATCGATCATTCTTTATTCTTTCCGGCTGTATTTATTTTTCTATCTTTGTATTAAATGTAATTGTAATAAATCTACCAACACAACTTAATTACTACAGAATTTGAGTTATGTGGTCGGAAGTTGATGGATTATGATTTTGATTAAACCCGGTTTATGGTAGAGTATAAAATCGATCTTGGAACCCCAACCATTATGTTAAAGTTTAAGCTTTTGGCTGAGATGGTGTGGTGGTTGATAGATGAATCACCTCAATCAATACCCTAAGGTGATTGTTGAGGCCCAACTATTATTAATATTATTATTACGCACCCTCACTCAAATCCCCATTGGGTTTGAAGAGTGGTTAGTTTGCACAGGCTCCCCATACCGTGTGTTGGGTTTTCACTTTGTGTTTTTGAGGGGTTTTAAGGTTTTCAGGATTCGAACCCGTGACCCGATACCATGATAGATGGTTGAGGCCCAACTATTATTAATATTCCTATTAGTGGTATGGTATCAGAGCCATGTGACTAAAAGGTCACGGGTTTGAAGTCTCTCACCGTCCCACATTTCTAAAGTGGAATATTAAGTGTCAGAGGGCGTGTTATACTATAAAATCGATCTTGGGACTCCGACAATCAGCTTAACCTTTTGGTTGATTTTGCTGTGCTATGGCTTTGATGGATACAATGGCCTGATTGTTTCTACAACCCTGTAGTAGGAAGAATGGTTAGCCACTCAAACAGCATTGATTGCCTAGAGCTCATATATAAAGTATAAACAAATACTGCATTGATTTGCTAAATGATTGGAGCACATAGACAGCCATACTTTTAGCGGACGTTCCTTTCAAAATAGCTTCGTAACTAGGAAAGGTGCAATCTATGTCGTTTACTTGGTTTGGCAGATGTTAGGAGCTCTCACTTTGTCAATTCTTTCTATGTCGGTTAAGTTTTGTAAAACCATGAAAATTTGTATGGGGGGAGGCTCATTATGAGGAGAAAGAGCTCACTTGATCACTTCACGGGTTCAATGGAGGATTTCATCCGATAACCAATTGGTGATAATTGCTCCTTTGCTTATACAAGAAAAAAAGTGAATTTCCTCATTTTGTCAATGTGGGTAAATCACATAATCGGAGTTCCTCCTAAAACCCATAATAACTTGACAAGTATGCATTAGAGTCGTAAGAGTGTATGTTGCATTTCCTGAAATCTAGTAAGTTAACGATTATGCCTCTCTTTGATCTAGTCTGCATAGCATGTTATCTTTATATGTTTTGTGTGTGTTTCTGAATGTCGGGTTTGTGTACTGATTAGTTTGTGTTTGTTTAGGATGAAACAGGGGTCTACAAAAACCTGCTACAAGAGATATCACAAAGAGTTGGAGCCCCATTACCGCATTACGTCACTTACCGGTCAGGGTTAGGACACCATCCTGTTTTTACTGGTAAAGTAGAGTTGGCAGGAATCACGTTCACAGGCGAACATGCCAAAAATAAAAAACAAGCAGAGAAGAATGCAGCGTTGGCAGCCTGGCAATCTCTAAAACAATGTAAGTTCCTAAATGTCTTGTATGCGAGAAAACTTTATATACCTTGTTACTTGCATGATATGTGTATTATCCCTAGTTACCTCTCCACCAGTAAACAAGAAAGAAACATAGGAGAGTCATCCTCGAGTTTATATATATTTTTCTTACGGCAATAGAATTAAAGTGAGTAACTAAGTTGGTCAATTTTTTTATTTCTTTCCAAATTATTTCAAGATTTTCTTAATACTCATCTTAATTTTATGGATTCATTTTCCGTTAAGCAAGCTGCAATATCCATCTAGATCCTGTTTTTATCATACATTTGTGTAATTTAGTGTTGTTGGGCTATGTATTATTAATAGCAGTCAAAAAAATAAAGTCCGTTAATATGTACATGACTGACGACCTTTTTTCTCCGTGTTTAATTATCATTTAAGTACAAGCATGCAACCTACTTTCCAAAAATTCTCCGAAAAGTTGTCGAGCAATGTAATAATTGATCTGGCAGTTTTACCATTTTAGCATGTCATTAACATCACCGTAGTAGTTGTGCACTTCTCGTAAGTGACAGATATCCAGCATTGGACTCAAACCTTTGTCATATTATAGTAAATAGGCTTCTGAAAGTATGAGCAAACTACCTCAAAACAAAATTTTGATGCGTTTAGCCAATCGAGTCTGTTTCTGGTTTCTTTCATGTGAAAGGCAAACTCATTTAATTGTAATGTTTGATTTTTTGTTTGTTTTCGTTTTCTGTCTGAATAGTGGCACAGCAAACAACAGGCTTTCCTTCAGAACATGAGAACTCCGATGAACTAGAACAGGTTAGTGTAGCGCGGGCCTTACTAAACTATCGATTAAGGGAAAGGATGACAGGCGCATCGTCAACTCCACTACCATTTCCCCAGACGTTTCCAGTGCAAAACCCAAGACCGGCAAGCCCACAACGTCCTGCTGTGACGACATCTAAGATTCTTCCTCTTATCTGCCCAAAAAAGACGCCAACTCGAGTCCGCCCCTCATCATTCTTAATTCCGGAGAATATACTCTCATCATCCGAGCCTCAGGCTATTGAGTCTCGAGGAACTCGGCCTCTGAGATTCCCTGGAGTTGGGGCCCCACCATATATACCAATCCGGCATCCGCGACCACCATGCCATAATATGGCCCCACCTGTAACAATTAGGAATGCAGTGCCTTGTTTCTCTGCCCCTCCTGTGATGAGGGCAGCTCCACCTGTGCGAATTGCTCCACCTGTATCTATCAGACAGAGTGTACCTGTGTTCTCTGCGCGACCAGTTTCAAAAGAAAACAGCTCTGCGACTGTTCAGAAGAAAGTTTCAGATAAAATAGACATTGTTCAGAACTCAATTGAGAAGGAATCCCAAATATCAGCTATACCCACTCTCTGCCCTGCTGAGACTAGGGCTCCCTCTGTTCGGATTGGGCCACCGGTTAGTAATGAACCACTAGCTCAAAAGGAAGATCTACCATCGTCTGTGGAGCCCCGTGAATCCGGTAAGGACACAGATTCTGATAAAGGACCTCAGGTAATTGATGCAATAGAGAAGAAGCTGGATCAGATAAAACTAGAAAAATCCTTGTAAGGATAAATGTAGCTCTTTTAGGAGTATTACATCAATGGGTTCGATTTTGGTATCGGGTTTGATCGTTGGTTATCGATCCCATTTTGTATGATTACCCCCTTTATCTTTGTTAGTTTATCTTGTATTTCAGTTGGTATAACATCCATGTTTACATACAGCTATATCGACATTCAAAACTAGTGGTATATTACTATATTAGCAGCTTGGATTGGTTTAGTTTAGACTTTAGTTGCTGTCATCAGTAACTCAGTAAGTATCAAAAGTTGTTTACAGAAAAGTTCTCGAGTCCTCCGAGAAAACCGTCCTAATGGAATATTGTCAACGCTTAGTTGTAAGGAGTACGGTTCTCCCGGAGGACACTGAGGAAGAACAGTAAAAGAATGATTGTTTTCACCTTTCTTGTAAAACATGTTTAAAATATGAGTGATTACTGCAGGAAGTACTTTGAAAACTCAAGAAGAGACAGAAGTATAAGACTGCAATTAATTATGCAGTAGTTTTGAAGTTGGGAATTATGATCATTGACAGAAAAATTCATGCATAGTTGGTCCCTCAAAATAAATGGTTGACAATGTGATTTTTTAAGATGTGGTTTGTGCTCATACTTGAGTTAATGGGAAGTAGGTAAATTAAAGATAATGGTTTTGTAGACTTTTGTACCACTCCCTTTTCTGATTTGATTATTAGCTAATCTTTTTATTGTTAGTATGGTACGAAATTACCATGTCACGAACTCACGATTAATATAAGAGGGCCGCGAAATATAAATAAGAGGGTATATAAGATTGATCTTTTAATAAGTTATTAAAAGACCGTTTCTTCCAAATTTTAGTGTTTTAAAAATTAGAATTGCTTTTATTTTTATTATTTAGCTTATTCTATTAAATTCGTTCAAAAAATTTAAATGTAATTAGGTTTATTTAAAGTGGTATAGACTCGAATTACTATAGGGTATTGAGGTGTTGAGATAGCTGCCCTTGTAAATGAATAATGAGAATACAAGTGTAGGGGATGAGAGATTTTGGAATGGTAGGTCGATTTATGTATGGCCGCTTGGCGCGGGAATGGCCAAGTGACGGGGCCAAATCTCCGCTCAAAAGCCTCTTCCTCGCCAACTCGGTGAACATCCTCCAAACGTGCAACGTCATCCGCATTCACGAGTGGCTACTCGACTCTCCTACTAACTCTGCTACCTCATCTAGATCCCCTTTTGAGCTCTTACTGATGATGTGACATTTCGGTTATGAACTTGACTAAAGGGCCCCTTTTCTCTATCGACTAATCATGAAATAAAGCAAACGTTAATTAGTTAACCGATATAAATACAATGAAATTAACAAAATAATTGAAATTACGTATATTAACTATTAAAGATGATATTTAAATACGTCAGCCTTTAAACAATATTTAATAACGATATTTAAGTTTGAAACTCAATACCGGATTTAATGACGTAAAATATAGTAATTAACTATTACTAATTAAACTGATATTTAATGCTCAAATATTTATAAACGATATTTAATAATGGGAATTTTGTATATTTAACTATAAATTGTCTAAAAAGGGTTAATTAGTAATATTAACGACATTTGGAAGATGGACTTTTTTATATAAAGGGGAAATAGGGTTGGACAATTTTTTTGGTTAAAAGTGGTTTTTTTTGGTAGTTTGTGAGCGTATTTTAAGTTAGTAAATTGTTTTTTTAGAAATGAAGTAAATATGAGGATTAAACTTTAAAGTGAGGATAGATTAAAAAAAAAGTTATTAGATATTATCGACGTTATTTAGTAATTTTTTGACGTTGATAATTTTTTTTTACAGTGGGGGACCTCCTTAACTAAGGATTAACTAGTACACGGGGATAGTAACCCCGAAAATATATTCCGTAGGATACTCCTAAGATAGGCATATTCCAACTTGATGCTTCACGAGTTGTTCCAGATTAGATTCCGATACCAGTCAGGCGGTCATAATAAATTTCAAATTACCGTTGACGCAAGATAAATTATCTGTGAATTAATAGCTTTTGTATCTTAGGTATCCCCAAAACGGACCCGGACACGGACCCAACACGACATCTCATGAAATTTAGGATACGAGACACGTCATTTAAATATAATAAAATATACTCCCTCCATTCAAATCAACATTGCAGTTAATATACTTTATGCACAAATAATAAGAAACTTATATTATAACACCCTTATAAATTCTACTTTTTGAAAATTACTCCCTTATAAAACAAAATTCGAAAATTACTCCCACGAAATGCTATTTTTTCTAAAATTGCTCCCATTTTAGGATTTCGGCCAATAAAAGACAATATTCCGACATAATTTGAAATTGGTACTTAATTATATTTTGTACGACGATATTGCCCTTAGCCCTTATTATAACACCACCATAAATCCCATTCTCCACTCCGAGTGCTGGTAATTTGTTTTTCCCCTTTCTCTCTAATTGAATATTCCTCAATCACCTGTGCCTCCATTTTTAAATCTCTTCAGTTATCAAGGTGAAAACTTTCAACGATTCTGTATTAAGGTAAAAAGATATCTTCTTAATTCCTTTTTTCAAAATTCGAGATCTGTATGGAACCAAATTTTTACATATGATACAAGAGAAATAAAGAACTAAAAACAACGCGCGAAGGAGAATAAGTGGCTGGCAAACAATTTTCCGATAATGTTCCGTTAAAGAAGTTTGCAGTAAGTACCCTGCAGGAATCAGCAAATGTATTTTCTGAACACTGAGAGTTAAGGAAAATAATTATTCGACATGCATGAATATACTCCGGTTTCCACTTACAATTTCAAGAATTCAACAAGTCACCCTACCATCCCATTTATTCTGTCACATTCGACTTTGGTGATCAGATGAAATCACCGACAAACATTTTCTCACAAAAATGCCGAAACATATTTTACACTGTACTCCATTATCTGCGTATAGCATTCAATATTAAATTAAGGAATTAATTGAATACATACCAAATTATTTGCGTATAGCGTGATGGATGATGACGGTGATGAAGGTGATTCTTCTTAACTTATCATTGATTAGATTAGCAAATTAAATTAAATGAGAATAGATGAGATGGTGTGAAAGAGATAGAATAGGGTTTGATAAGTTTCTACTGTGTTTGTAATCGTGTTTTTGAAATATGATTGTTTAACATAACTCAGGCAACTAAAGTCAAGGGCAAATCTGGAATATTCTATTTTTTTGGCCGGAATCGTACAATGGGAGCAATTTTGGAAAATAATAAGATTTTATGGGAGTAATTTTCAACTTTTGTTTTATAAGGGAGTAATTTTCAAAAAGTAGAATTTATAAGGGTGTTATAATCAATTTACCCTTAAAAGTACAACAAATAGGTGTAAAGTGTTACTTCCTCCATTACAATCAATTCTATACATTTACTTTATTCACGTTTATCAATACCCGTTTTCTTTTGTTAATATCTTTAGCTACATATCGATAAAAATTATAAAACTTTGATATTTACAATGCACTCGGTAAGACAATTTAAACAAGATCTCACTGTAAGAATTATGGGCCTAATACAATAATATACGTGGACAAATTATTTATTCGGTAGTAATTGTATTTATGCGCTATCAATTAAGTTAAGCCCAAATATAAAGTGATCCACTACGGTGTATTAAATACGGGCTTATGTTCGTCTTAAAAGTATGGGCCTGACTATTATCTAAGTGTAGATACCCATTAGGTTTCTAATGCATGATGGGCGCATTAGACTAAGGAGACTATATATAGTCACCTAGGGTTATGGTCCCTAGTAGCACACAATAACCTAATCTCCCCGCATCCCATCAGTAGAGAGATCCTGTCGGTATGTGTCTACTAGAAGACCTAATCCAAAGACCGTCCCTTTAGACGGTTCATCCCAATCTTTCGTCATGTAATCAGGTACGCTTCCGCATCTAGTATTTACCGAATAATTTAGTATGAAGTTATTGGCCTTTAGACGGATGATTAAATCTAACAAGTGGTATCAGAGCCACCTTCATATTAAATTATTTGGGTTGGATATATTTCATATGTTCGTGTTTTATGTCTTTGAGTGCGTATCATCAAATTTGTTTGATTCGTTGTTTTGTATTTATGGTCATTTGCCCCGAGTGGATTTGGTATTCTTGTACGGTCTTGTTTTTCTTTTTGATAAACGAAATAAATTTGCGTTGGCTACATCGCTTCGATGGTGTGCGGATTATTCACAGCTTAGGGTTTGGCAATTTTATTAATATTTTATGTCAGTCAGTATGAATTTGGGACTTGTGGGATTAATGTTGTTTAAAACATGAAAGTAGCCTATGGTTTATTGCTTTGTGAATGACGCATAATTTATTTCGCATGAAACTTTTAAGTGTATTGCATTAATGATCACTTTATCTTGTCCAAATAGCTTATGATTGAGGATAAGGGTAAAGAATTAAGATTAATTGATTCATCTAGCCCTGTACTTATTTTTGGTCTTCATGAATCATGGTGGCATATATGTTCATTCATTTGCACGCAAATTATTTGATTTGAATTTGGTATTACTCGTATTTCATGTTTATGTGATACAAATTTGGACTTTGAATCACGGCTAATTTGATTCCTGCATCGTTTCGGTGTCATGGCTATTTGGGTATGTCGAATTATATTTGGCTATGGTTATTATAATTATATTATATATCCTTGATTTAAAGGAAATGTTTCGAGTTTTGACAAGTGATAATTATGGACGTATACTTGTATCATCAATTAACTATACAAATTTATACGACTAAGGAATTAATTTTGATAAAGTTTTGTATATCAATAAAGGTAAAGTCACTTGTCAATTAAATACTTGTTATTTTCAGATTTAATAATTGGCCATATGGATTTATAATAACGGGTCTAATATTTTAGGTTGTTTGATCGACACAATAAGTTGCCAAAGTAACCTCTATTGTGTAAGTTGAATAATTTAGATATTATGACTACGATGTGTGATTGAGTTTCATGCGGATAATGGTCGGCCCAAAGGAAGACTATTATTTGGCCGAAATTCAGTCATGCTTGTGGTGGTAAATATATAACAATTATAAGGTTTCCATGTGAATATTAGGTCGGCCCAAAGGAAGACTTAATGTTTGACAGGAGTTTATTGTTAATATTTGATCACTACACCAAGATGACCACTTACAAATTAATTTTATGTCCAAAGACTAAAATTGATGTTGTGCTAGGTATCTTGTAATGATGGGAATGCCAATATTGAATCTGAAAATCAAGTT
Source organism: Silene conica (assembly GCA_029255685.2). Classification (NCBI taxonomy): domain Eukaryota; kingdom Viridiplantae; phylum Streptophyta; class Magnoliopsida; order Caryophyllales; family Caryophyllaceae; genus Silene; species Silene conica. The sequence goes on from CM055313.2 coordinate 84,635,935, forward strand.
AGGGGAGTGTCTTTATGTTTATGACACTCATAAGGATGCCCATAAAGCTTTTAGGTGAATAAATTCAATTCTTTGGTTTAGTGTGTGTAATTCATGCGAATAATGGTCGGCCCAAAGGAAGGCTATTATTTGGCCGAATTTCATGTACACGTTGGGTAATAAATATGTGACGATTATTCGGTATTGCATGTGTGTACTAAGTCGGCCCAAAGGAAGTCTTAGTATTCGACGTGAGTTTATTGTCAATATTTGATTACAATTATGCAAAGAGTAATGTTTGTGCCTAGAAAATATTTTTGTTTAATAACTAAATATTAATTTTGCAACGACACTTTAATTATTGGAATTTATTCAAAATAAAAGAATATTGTTTTGTTCATTCAGTTTGACATTTATGATTATTATATCTGTCATGTTCAGTTACATTCTTGATTCGGATGAATCCATTTATTAAATGAATGGTAAAGAATGTAAATATTTATTTTGGGTTGCAATAATCATAACATTGTTTTGAGAATGTGTAATTGCTACTCTTAAGGATTAAAGTCTCGTGTGGATTTACGTGATTTGAGTAGTAGTATATTCAAAATGCATGTTTAATGATTATCCAATGCAAAATTAAGGAAATATTCAAGGGCATTGTTCAGTTAATTAAGAAGCTGCAAAAGTCAAACTCAAGACAAACCTACGGTTAGATTTTCTTTTGTGTTACTTTGTTAAGAGTTTTGACACATAAGGTAAATCTAGCAATTTTTGTTAACTCTTGGCGTGTCGGTTAAGTTAGGCTTCTCATTGGATTTGTCTAAGGTTATTTTTTATATCCAATCATGTTTGACGGGTTGATTTGGTTTTTCGCCCACATAAGTATATTGAAGCAAGTATAACTAAGATGTAAGAGCCAAGTGATGATGAAAGATTCACCTATTTGGGGCAAAATCATCATCTAAGTTTGAGACAGTCAACTATTTTTAGTTATCATTAATGAGTTGTCCTTTTGTTTGAATTTGGAAAACACTTTGGTATCACCCTTTAGGTGAAAACGATTATTTTTCATATGAACAAATTTGGTTCTTTGTCCATTGAGGAATAATCAATTGTTTGTTTTCCTACTTCAAATAATGGTGAATCCATCAATTTTGATAACTATTTATAGTTTAGATTGTAATCTCTTTCAAGTAAGCTTGCATTAAAGTTCGGTGGATATAAAGAACAATTAAGAAATGACAATTTCTTTTCGGTATGACACGTTAAAAGGAAACTAAAGTTTTGTGTCAAAATGAAATTGTTGTCCCTTTACTTCAGATATTCATTTTTTAAGGTCTTAAAGACAAATATAAGGGAGATTAGATATCAAAGTTATTTTTCGATGTCTTATTACTAACATATGTGAGTAGGTGAATCATTGTACACTCTAAGTATTAATGGTTTAAATCATTATGTTAATTTGTAGATGTAACTTTGGTATGGATATCTAAATCTCATTTGTGAAAAGTTTTAAGTTCTTGACATCTCTTTGTGATATTTGACTAAACTGTTTTACTCAATAAAGAATTAATTATGTCATTTATCATAAATGTGGATATTTATTATAACGTCAAGGTTATTTTTTGGAAAATTGCTAGAGGTGTTCGATCTTGTTTTTGATGTTATACCATATGATGTTTTTTTTTTTTAGTATGGATGGTGTAACATAATCTTAAGGCTGGATATGGGGTATGATTAATTGCTATACTTGCTCTTTTCCAGATGTCTCTAGTAATAAGTTCTTAAAGTTTGCAGTTGTCTTTGATAAAGTTCTAACAATGACATTGACTATTTAATCGTAGTGTAACTTATTTACACATTTCGCATGTCCAACTAATTAAGGATGAGACTTAAAAGTCATAAGGTTAATTAATAGTTGGACTTAAGGACGGTCAATGATTTGTTTGTTCTAAGGGTAATAAGTTAGTGATCCCAAAATCAAGTTGTTTAAGACGGAAATTAAGGGGTTCATTGAGATTATTGAGTTTGAGTGGGAGAAAAGGTAATTGACATCGTTTCAAGTCTCCCTATACAGGATCATAAGATCAATTCAGTAGAAACAAACTCAACTATCTCAATAACCAATTCATTATGACGATCTACTTAATAAATTAAATGCAACTAAATTAATTACATTGTTTTCCTATATGGATAAAATGGATAACAGTGTAATGATGGACTAACAAGTTGCAATAAGAGTTAGATGATGAAATGTTCGAAGGTGATTTTAATTACCATCTAACAAACCATTGAAGGTTCTAATTCATATAGGTGGATCAATGCCTTAAAGAAATTAAGTCATTTGATGGACGATGATATTTGGACATTGTTCAATTACCAAAAGTTATAAGATATATTGGTTTCAAGTATTTATTTGTTACCAAGAAGGTTCAAAAGGTAATGTGGCAATGAATTTCATTTTGACGATCTTGACTATAAGGACATTTTGGCATACTCATTTTTCGGTTATATTGGATGAATGTTCAGATTTGTTTCTCAATTATGACATTGGTGAAATTATTCAGTGCAAAAAGCTATAACTTTGATTCAATAGATTCAAAGTAAATATTTTGCAAATTGAGGTAATTCATCCTATAAAGTTTTAAGCAAGGTTTTCCGTCATAAAGACTACAAATCTGCATTGCTATCATCTTATTTGATATTAGATGAATGTTGTAGATACTCGGAATTCAGTGGGAGTATGAAAATATTCTGGTTTTATATCCTTTCAGTAAAGGAGACAAATCAGTCTCAAATGCCCTAAAGGAAATATTCATTCGGAAAGTACAATAATGTTTAATTCGTATATTCAGAAAATATTTTGTGTGTTTAAGCATTATGATATATATTTAGTTTGTATGCGTTCAGATATTGCGTACACTCTAAAGTTTATTTGACAGATATTAAGGTGATAAATATTAGGATCTTAGATCCACTAAGGGCAGCCAAATATATTATTTGTCATTTAATTTTGGAACAAAGCAGTATCCATAGGAGATCGATTCAGGTTGAGATCATTCGTTATTTCGACTCCTAGTTGGTTATGAGCATTTGTCTTAAGGCTGCAAATTCGGTTTGGTATTACAATACCACTTAGGTTATTTTGTGACAAATGTGAGTTAATATAGTTTCAAATTAACAATGCAAGTGATGTATTGTTTAAGAAACAGTTCAGAGTGAAAAGGTGTCGATTATACATGTTGATACAGACTCCATTTTGCGGATCCGCTTATTAAGTGATTACCACCCACAATGTTCCTTGAGCTCATTGCTCAAATGGGTGTTTCGGTTTTAAGGAAATTCAGTATAAGTGGGAGTTTGTCGTGTTAGACACATTAAAGTTTACGGTTATTAAGTTCTGCAGAAATAAAGTTTTCGGTTTATGGTTTCACTCTGTTTTATTTGGTTGATCTCACTGAGGTGGACCAGTTGGAAATATGCATATTTGGATCACATTCGGATGCTATTTTCATGCTGTACTCCCATGCTCGATTCATGTCGTTGGTTATATTGTCATATGTGACCATTGAGGGTCTTGTTACGACAAATTGTAGCAAAGGCCGCTTTGATCCTATGTTGATATAATTGATGGACCGAATTGCTTAAGACGGTTAGATTGTGATAGCATTTTGAGCTCATAAGGTTATTATAGATACAATTATCAAAGTGTTACACATATATGAATGTATTTGGCCCAAGTGGGAGATTGTAAGAATTATGAGCCTAATACAATAATATACGTGGACAAATTATTTATTCGGTAGTAATTGTATTTATGCGCTATCAATTAAGTTAAGCCCAAATATAAAGTGATCCACTACGGTGTATTAAATACGGGCTTATGTTCGTCTTAAAAGTATGGGCCTGACTATTATCTAAGTGTAGATACCCATTAGGTTTCTAATGCATGATGGGCGCATTAGACTAAGGAGACTATATATAGTCACCTAGGGTTATGGTCCCTAGTAGCACACAATAACCTAATCTCCCCGCATCCCATCAGTAGAGAGATCCTGTCGGTATGTGTCTACTAGAAGACCTAATCCAAAGACCGTCCCTTTAGACGGTTCATCCCAATCTTTCGTCATGTAATCAGGTACGCTTCCGCATCTAGTATTTACCGAATAATTTAGTATGAAGTTATTGGCCTTTAGACGGATGATTAAATCTAACACTCACATCACTATCTTTTATTTTATATATTAGAAACCCACTTACGAAAGGTCGTCGACGTTTTAGAACAAATCGTCGACGAAATTCAAAAAAAGACATTATTGCCTTTACCTCCCAAAACCACCCAAATTCAAAACACTCTATGCCCACTCAAACCCCTCCCAACTAACCACCGCCTCACGCACCACCACTACTCCGACACACCACCACCACCGCACGCACCACCACCACTGCCGAGGACCACCACCACCATTGCCGAGGACCACCACCTAGGTTAGTTTTTTTTATTTAGTTTTAGTTTTAGTTTTAATTAGGCTTGTTAGTTTTAATTAGACTTTTATTTTGTTTTTGTTGTTGTTGTTGTTATTGTTGTTATTGTTAATGTTAATTGTTAATGTTTTCGTTGTTTTTGTTATTTTTTCAATTTCTGTATAGAATTTGTGTTATTGTTTGTTGTTGTTGTTCTTGTTAGTTGTTATTGTTATTGTTATTGTTGTTAGTATTGTTGTTGTTGTTAGTTGGTATTGTTGCATTTGAATGAATTGAAAGGGTAGAAAATCCGATTGAGGGAGGGGGTAGGACGTGCGAACCTCACATCCTACGTTGGTGAGGACGGGTAAAACGGACGTCCCTCATGGTGAGGGAGTACGTGTAGGTTGGACAGCCATGTGGGGTGAGGACGTGAGGGATGTACGTCCTAGGGGGGTTAGGACGTGGGGAATAACCGTCCATGGTGGTGATGGACGTGTGAAACCCACGTCCATGGTGGTGTTGGACGTGATATTCTCACGTCTTCAATAGGTTTAGACGTGTGGATTTCATGTCCATCCATGGTTTGGACGTGAAATCCACTTGTCCCTTCATGGTTCGGATCTTTTTTTTCGTTTTAACCGTATATTTTCAATTTTCAATTTTAATAGTTAAAAGTTATTATTTTAAAAGTTGTTAATTTTGTATTTAAATGGGTAGTTTATATTTAATTGTATAAAAAGTTGTTAATTTTGTATTTAAATGGATAGTTTATATTATTTAAGTTGTTAATTTTGTAATTTTGATTTTATTTTGTATTATCTTAGTTTTTTTTTGAAAATTTGTTTAATTTTGTTAATTTTGTGTAATTTTGATTTTAGTTTTTATTATGTTAGTTTTTGATGAAAATTTGTTTAATTTTATTAATTTAACGTTCTAATCTCGTAAATGCAGATGTCTTACAGTGAAGATGCTATTATGACTTCAATGGGGCGTACGACAGGCCGAAGAGTGACGGGGTCTAAGTATGGATGGCAATGGGTGGGATATGGATAGGGTGGAGGCGTGGAGCCATATCCGTATCCATATCCATTTAATTTGTGGTCATCCATATCCCACCCTTATCCGTTTAATATTTTTTCATCCATCCATATCCATATCCATATCCACCGGGTGAAGCGGGTGGAGTGGGCACCCGTTGGATATTTCCACCCTCATAAATTTCAAGGCGATATATCAAAAATATACACCTAAAACGATAAAATTTAAAGCGTACATTACCAAACAATGCCGGATTACATAATTTTTTGAGAAAATTGAACATAAATTTTAATAATCCTCTTAACCATATTTACAATTTTACAACTTACAACTGCGAAACTAATCCGCACAAGCTTTACACGCCCTTAAAACAAGTACAACAAAACATTAACGAGTAGTTTCTAAGTTTATTTTAAAAAAACTTCACAAATTATAAGTATTTTTCAAATCAAAATATTTATTAATACTTTTTAGAAAAAAAATTATTAACTTATTAATTTAGGATATCCACCGGGTGATAAGCGGGTGGTAGACCAAGATCCATACCCCACCCTAAATTCACCCATATCCATAACCCACCCTAAATTGTAAAAAAAATCATCATCCATATCCCACCCATTTAATTTCGGGTGGATGAATATCCACAGGATCAGGGTGAGACTGTCATCCCTAGGTCTAAGCGGCGTGTCCCTATAGAATCAGAAGCAGCACCACCACCACCACGGCCTGGTCGGGGAGGTAGGGGAGGTAGGGGTAAGGGAAGGAGAAGTGGTCTTCTAATCAAGTCTCCCGACCCTACTCCCGAGCACGAGCTTTAGCTACCGAAAGCGTTTTTCAGGGACCGAGTTAGTAGTTCCGATGACGAGGAGGAGGGGCAGTTTAGGGTTTTGGTCCCGGAGGAAAATAATGATGATGATGATGATGACGACGACGAGGAGGAGGAGGAGGACGACTCCCACTTTCTGGACGAGGGGGCCGCTGATCGACCACGTAAGAAGGTGGTACGTGATGGTAGCGGCCGATATAGGCCAGTTGTGGAGGATGCCTCTAGTAGCACGGGGAGGAAGAAGACTTCGGATCTTTCCTGGCGTCTTACCGGTCCGGTTGAGGGGGGGTCCGTCTGTAGTTAGTATCATACGTAGCTTCGGTGGCCACGTAGCTTTACAGTAGTTGGACGGATCAGGGAAGCGTGAGATCGTGGCTCACGTGCTACGAGAGGCCGGGTGCCTTGGAGAAGATGAGTAAGATGAAGAACTGTTCTTCGTTGATGGCGAAAGTTGGTGAGAGTGGGCTTGATCATCTTAGGTCCTCTTTGACCACCGGTAGGATGGCAACGGGCTGGATCTGTACCGGGTCCAGTAGGATCCAGATCCAGATCCGTTTTTGGCAACAGGATCAAGATCCGACCCGGATCCGACGGGTCCAGAAAGGTCAAATCCAGATCCGGACCCTGCGGATCCGGGTAGGATCCGGGTTTTACGCGGGTCCCATGAAAAAAAAAAAGAAGAAGAAAACTTAAAATGGCAGCCACATGCCCACAAGTTAGGATGTCTGCGCTCAACCACAATTGCTACTTTGTAATGTTTCAACTTTTAGCAAAGAACAATTGACACTACCCGTTATTTGTGCCCTTCACCTCTATCAAATGACTGGAAGGCTCATCCTTGTTCCATTTCTTCTAAACATGATCCCCAGCTGCTCAAATACTTTGACGCTTTTCTAATCTTTAGGGATTTAACTTTGATTCAACTTGACATTTCAGGGAACGTTGTTTTTTAACCCGATTTTACGTGTTTTATACGCATTTTTTTTATCATGGAGCAACTGCAGGCGGCAGGCGTAGGGCGGCAGCGGCAGGCGTAGGGCGGCAGACGGTAGGGTTTGATTTTAGGGTTTGGAAATGGGAGGAATTAGAGAGGAAGTGAGACAGTAGAAAAATTAGAATTGAAAATTGAAATGGTTTGAGGCCCAGTCCAACGACTCCAACTCCAGCGGAAATCTGAAATAATTCTTTTTTTTTAATATTAAAAGCGGGTCTTAGGATCAGATCCGGGTCTTGTCAACAAGATCCAGATCCAGATCCGTTTTTAAACTCGTGGATCCAGATCTGACGGGTCCAAATTTTAAGGATCCAGATCCGGTCCAGCAGGGTCGGGTCCAACGGATCTGGACCGGATCCAGGATTCGTTGCCATCCCTAACCACCGGGTTGGATGTGAACCTTATCAGTGCGTTCGTTGAGAGGTGGCAGCCGGACACCAACACTTTTCACATGTCGTTTGGTGAGATTACGATACTGTTGCACGACGTTCACAGGATCCTCGACATACGGGTGGATGGCGCTAGGGTTATGGACAAGGGTCATACGAGGGGGGAGAATGGTCTGAAGGGGAAGTTGGCTGCCTTGTTCAGCATGGACGTGAAGGACGTGAGAGCACCCTTTTACAAGGGTGGTGCGATTTTGGTGAAGAAGCTGATGGAGCTTGCGGAAAAGGCGAGTCACCATGACTCCCTACGGAATTACATGATGTTGTTGGTTGAACAGACTTTGTTCACCGACAAGTCCAGTGATCGGCTTGATGCTCGTATGTTGCGTTGTTCGATGAGTTAGATGATATTGGCGGCTATGCTTGGGGGGCCGCGACATTGGCGTACCTGTACCGACAGTTGGCGATGGCTTCGCGTAGGGAGGCCGCTGGAGTTAGCGGTTGTTTGCCGTTGCTCCAGGCTTGGATTTACGAGTACTTTCCGACGTTCAGGCCTCACTCGAAATATTATGTTGATGGACGACCACTTGTCGAGGCTTGGTCACGAGTTCCTAGGTTTAGGGGAGATGATGGGTTGTTGGAGCAGCACAGGCAGAGGTTGGACGGGCTAAGGGCGGAGCAGGTGTCGTGGCTCCCTTACGGTATTAGCCCACACAGAGCTTGTCGTAGTTCGCTCTACACGGGCGTGATTAGGTTTCTGGATATAGTGGAGTCGTACCAACCTGATAGGTGTCTCCATCAGTACGGTTATGTTCAGGTTATCCCGAACCCTATGCGGTTCCCAGCTGTCGAGAGTCGTCCGGCAAAGCCGTCTCTGGGATGCAGGTTGTCGTACGGTGATAGTGCTGATTTGGATTGGGGTTTGAGAGAGGCGGAGCTTGTGTTGAGACAGCGTCATGACCGGTCTTTGATGTCGTTTCAGTGTGATCCACGCTACATGAGCTGGTATAAGAAGATTTCTCACCCATACTTCTACCCCCCTGCACGCCGTGTTCAGATGCGCTCACTCCCTTTCAGCGAGGAGCCAGATGTTGAATGAGCTGTTACTCGTCATTTCTCGGAGATTTACAGTCAGCCCCCCGACCGGAAGTGGCAGTACATACGTGCGGCAATTTGTCAATGAGATGGAGTGGTTCTTCATAACAAAGGATGACGTTGAGGATGCTGTTGCTGATGATGATGGTGATGATGCTGATGATGACCAGACCCCGTACTTTTTTGAGTTTTGTTATGTATAGACTTTTGTAGTTGTGTTTTGTATGGATATTTTAATCTTTATTAGTAACTCTTAGTTTTTTTTTAATTGAAATAGATTTTTATTAATAGCAACTTGTTAAGAAACATAAAACACGACTCCAAACTTAATCAAAACATAGCTTACATCGGACATTAATTAAAACACATCAAACATAAATCGTAATTAGAATATAGATTAACGAAACTTAATTATCTTCGGATGACGAAGATGAAGAATCCAGATCTTCTTCGTAATCTCCAGTTTCCATTTCTTCAGGTTGGCTAGCCACATATCGATCATATAACTCAATTACGCGGAGTTGGACATTTCCTAGGTTAGCTAGTCCAGTCAAACGCCTCGTCCCGACTTTCAAAAGATGAATCCGTCTCAAATAGGCGGTTGTAATTAACATCATTTCCACCAAACTCCTCAAACGAATCCTGTTAACACGCAAAATTGGTAATGATTAGATTATAAAATATTAAAATAACCTAAATTTATGTTAAAAACTTAATAAAATGACTGAAAAATAAGGACTTGAAAACTGGCCGTCCTCACCACATATGGACGTGAATAGTACACGTCCAAACCATGGAGTGACGTGTACTATTCACGTCCTACTCCATATGGGACGTGTAAATCACACGTCCAAAACCTTAGGGGACGTGCGATTCACATGTCCAAACCAACATAGGACGACCAAATCACACGTCCTAGTCCATGTTGGACGTGAATTTCATACGGCCTCACCAAGCTTGGACGTGAAAACTAGCCATCCTCACCCAATGAGGACGTATACTATTCACGTCCTCACCTACCAAGGACGTGAATTTTTCAAGTCTAATGCAAAATTTCGATCCTATAGTGTGTCGTATTCAATGGCTTCTACATATAATTCAACCTAATATCGACTAAATGGCTTAAACATGTAATTCAATAAATAACATTAAAAAAAATAGATTGTAGTTACTTAATTACCGATGAATCGTTGTTTGACATTGAATCGTTGTCGTTGTTTGATGTTGTTGTTCGTTGTTTTCTACCGATTTTTTTTAATTGTTGTATTTGTCGGGTTTTTGTTTGGGATAATATTTTGTAGAGAGAGAATGTGAAAAGGGAATAGTTCATCTTTTTTATAAAAAAACGTCGACGATTTTTCGCAACCCCCATTATAAATTGTGTCGAAGATTCACTCGATCTATGAATAGTGTTCAAAAAGTGAAATGTATAGAATTGATTGGAATGGAGGAAGTAGTATCATTATATATATAAAAGAAGAATGGAAAACTGCCTATGTGGCACAATGTGGATGCAGAATTAGGGTAATACAAGTCTCTCATTCAATCTCACAGTTTTAGTTTTTTATAAAGCAATCATGTTTAACCAAGTTGACCATCTTTCCACATCAGCAAACTAAAACAAATAAAAAACCGAAATTAATTGAGTACCACCTAATTAATCGTGTGTAATTAATATAATCGTGTTAATTAATATGGGTACCAAATCTCAAAACCTAATAAAAAAGTGTGTTGCTTTTTCAATGTTCTAGAAAATTTCAAGCAACATTGAGAACCACCCACCCTAATCTTATAATTACAAAAACGTCTTGAATGACCAAAATTATTCTGTATTACAAATTAGTTACTGACCTCAATCTGAAAAATTATTTTGTATTTAGTATCTCTTTTCATTCAGGCTCTATGAAACTTGATCGACACCGCCTTTTTGTTACTCAGAATATCCTTTTTATTTATTGTTGTTGGGGTTGATTATTAACAAAGTCAGTTTTACGTCTATCATGTAAAGTTTATGAGAGATATGTATAATATTTTCACTACTGATCGATAGAGATTACATGAAAATTATATTGGTGTGAACTAAAGAAGATACAATCAATTAGAAGTGTGAAACTCCATAAATCAAGGAGAAATGAAGATAAGAAATAATGTCAGAAACTCGGAATATACACTATGAACGATTAGCAATTATGTGCCATATTTAGCCTGATTCTTGAGATCACTTGATTGTGCACAATTATGGAGTAATGGTTCTTACTTCCTTTTTGGTGCGAGTTTAGTGATGGTTTCTCTTTTCATTTTTAGTAATTTTTTTGTGGTCCAAAATTAATTCAGTGTGGGGTAGGGTGTTTTGTGTGGTTTAGAATCATTTCCTTATTTTTTGTGCATAAAGGTAAAGGAACCATTACTATGACTCGGAGGGAGTATATATGTTGATGATATTTGCTTTCGAAATAAATTGCAGGGACTTTTGCTTTTGCTCGGTAGAATGTCGTCACCATCAAATGGATAAAGACAATTTTGAATAATATGAAAAGGTTCTTCTGTTCATGGATGCATTGCCGAGTGTTTTTTAGTTGTCCGTCACAAACTTTTGATGGATAATCATGCTTTATTTTTCTTCTAGACAGTCAACATTAAAATTTATATAGGTGACAGCTATATAATCATATTATAATTCAATGGGTAACATAACATTATGTTAATTACTCTGTAAATACACAGTTTTTAATGTTTTAGATAAAATATTTATAGTCGTGTGCACGTCAATGTTTAATTAGCTCGCGTCTGTCTGGTGTATGGTTTTCAAGAGTCAGGTTAATTGGCAGGTCAGGTCGGGGTTAGATCGAGTTACAAACCTACATGTGGGGAGTATTGAACCGTGCCAAATTTTAGTTGTCGTCATTGACATGTTCTTAACTATTGATTCACTTTGAAAAAGAGTAATACTATTTTCATATTAATTAACTATCGACAACTCTGTATTAATTCATTAACTTCGAATTTGAGAATACAATTCACTAATTGATACTCTAATAATTTCAACAAATATATTAATATATAATTGTTAACTAACTAAATTACATCACTAATTGGAGAATTATAAACTATTGCGCAAATATTTAGAGCAATTAGATCCAATTTTAGGGGAAAATGTTCATAAGATTTAATTTGCTTAGGGTTAGGATGAAGGGTATGACATGGAAACTTAATGAAAAAGTGTATGTGAAAGAGTAAAGTTCGTATGTGAAAAAAGTAATTCCGTATGATTAGTGTTCAGGGTTTTTGGATAAATTTCGAATATCTAAAGTAGCGATTTTTTGCTTTTGGACGTTTTCAATTAAACAATATTCCTTTCCTAATGTTAAGATCGTCGAATATTTTTATTTATTTTGTGTACTAAAGACGATCACATATGCTCATATGGGAGAAATAAAATAAGGAGATTTTATTAGGGAAAACAAATGTCAACACTCTTTTAGGGACATAATTTGCTTAATTTTGGATATTTACCGTTTTAAATTTAATGAATAATGTATTAAATGAGAATTTGTGATTCAAAAAAACCATCACTCCTTAGCAAATTGATACAGAGTATTTTATTTTGTTCAAATCATCTGTTTAAATTCTCACAATTAACAAAAAGTGCTAATTTCAGTAAATATCAAACTACGAGGTACAATATTGTTTCACAAATTCTCATTGAAAACGAGATATTGTTTAGTTGAGTTGATTATAATTGTTAAACCGAAGAAGTCTTTGTAATAAAATGGGATTAGAAGAAAATTGACTTGTACAGTGTACTCCATTTTATACTTTGATTTTATTTCACTTGACTTAATTTTAGTTTTACTTTTACTTCGGGGGAAAAAAATTTCAATTCAAAAGATTGGAGCTGAATCTTTTCGACTGTCGTAAAAAAAAAGAGTGATGAGTAATGAATTTCACAAGTCATTTCTCGCCGAAGGTAAAAATGTGTAATGATTGAAGTTGTTGAACCCAGAACGGAAAATTGTAGGAACTACCAAAAAAAACACGAAATTAAGTCGTTTTTTTACATCACGGGGATGGAAGTAAAAAAATAATTGGATGACGAAAACATTAAAGTCTAAATAGTTCAGCAATAGACATGGTTTCACAACACTACCATTGAAGCTAGTCCACAAACGGTAAATGCCCAAACCGGAAGCGACACTAAGCTCCGGGAAAATTACAGCATCAAGAATGTTTTGCCAAACTGAAAGACGTAAAAGTATCGACAAAAAACAGTTATTCCTACAAAATAAATCAACTAACTAACTCGAGTTTTGAGGATATAAATGAAACATGCTCCGTTTATCTATCTATCCCACGTTCATCTGTCATCCTCTCTGAATTGCAGCTACGTCGCCCAACCAAAAGTCCAAGCTTCATTAAGCGACCCCATTTAATGGTTTGTCAATCTGTAACAGAAAAATGGTAGTTAGGTGCAGGAATGCATAGAGCCATAGACGGTTCTTCTGCTATTTTAAGCAAAGATGAATACTGTTGGGGGAGGGGGTCACATAAAACGCATCTTTGTCCTCCGTTAAAACGAAAAGCTATTCATTGCTTTCGAAGGGGAGTAAAAGAAGGGAATGATAACAGACGAAAGCATCTTCCCATGACCACCTATAGCAACGCTGACCCGAAATTCTTAAAAGCTATTATCATCTACTAACGCAGGTCAATCAGAGAACCGTTTCATGTTACTGTTCCGGGACTATTAGAAGTGAATGTTCCATTAGATAAGTCTTCTAGAAAATCTCAGCTACTTTAAGGCTTCAGCAAGTACAGATTACCAAATAGCAAAAGAACACTCCGACAATCTCCTAGATCGTAAATCCAAGCACTTAAGGGCCTTGCTCTTGGATGAATGCCTATTTCCACCATATTCTCTGCAACCACACTCTTCATTCTTCAACGCCTGACTAACGGCCACCCGAGATACAATGTTCAATCTTCAACGACTCCAGTATCCTCCCATAGCTAAACCTCTAAAGCAACCCAATTTAATAAAACAAATACGCAACTTATCGAGCCCTAGCACTACAAAAAGATTCACAAAACAAAATATATTTGTACGGTTGAACGACATCTTGCCAGCTGGTAGTAGACCAAGAAACTGGGTAGTTAGGTGTAGCCGTGTAGGATTGTAGGAACACTCAGATGGTTCTTATATTTAGACGTGGTATATTTATTTGTGGCCTGGTCATATACACTCATACAACCAAGATTGAAACCAAGATCAATTTCGAGAAGGGGGTAAAAAAACGTACATCTAATTTATTTGTCAAAACAAAAATGGTTCATTACTTTCGAAGAAGCAATATACTTTGTACTAAGGAGTAACTAACAAGGTAAAGTAAAAGGTGGAAATGACAACCGAAAGAAGCCTCAAAACCATGGCGACCTAAAATTCCACCTCAAGACTCGAGCGATTAGCAAATTAGCAAGTACAGATTACCAAATAGCGTACGAAACACTCAAGTCAACAATATCAGACACTAAAAAGTAAAAACTGAGAAGTTAGTCTCCTCGGAGATTGTCTCACAAGTCATAACTATACAAGTGTGAGGCGGACTCATTTACCCATTAATTAAACTCAGACAAATTAGTTGGTGAAGAACACCGGAAGAACTATGCGCGACTCTCTTTTAAGTATTGTTTGAGTATTAAAATTCACAAAAAAGCTGTATGATTGACGGAACACAGTCAATTGCCGAGTTATTCAAATGAGTTAGAAGTTAGAACCACCAACATTATTGAAAGCTAAAAATGTTGCTGATGATCTACAAAGAATTATAGTAAAATGCTATTTACACCAACACTACAAGCGAAGGTCCTTGTTCTGTTGAAGGACCTTGTTCGGCTTTCCATAAACAAATAACAAACCACAAACAAACTCGGAGGTTAGAGGTTGAACCAAAAGATTGGGCCTAGCTCTTGGGTGAATGCCTCCTTCCACCCTGATCTCTACAACCACTCTTCAACACTTCAACGCCATATTAACGACCACCCGAGATACATTGTTCAACCCTCCCACAGCTAAGCCTCCAAGAGGAACCCAATTTAGTAAAACAAATATATAAGCCTAAAGGCTAGCCGCAAATGCTTATTGGGATCAAAGGAATAACATTAAAAGATGACAACGGATCCATCTAACATATACAAAATGACCTAAAATCTATGTTATCAGACTCTCGGACACAACACTGTGTCCTAGTACTGTTTGATACGGTTATTTTCTGCGAAGTTTTCAATTTTTTTCGGTGTAGAATGAACTGTCAAAGTGTTGTGTTGGGTTGGACACTTCAGGTATCGGGCACACGACACGCAACCAAGGTGAAGTGCTAGAGTAACTAAGCGTATAATGTATCATGTCAATAGTGGAAATTCAAAACATGAGTAACTTGATTTCCTTGTGGTAACTATGGCGGCACGTAGCTTACAGATTTCCTTCTGGTAAATATTATAAGCATGATGACTCCTCACAAAAATCAATGCAATCTATACGCGAACTAAGGTCTCATTTAGTTAAAGCCAAGAATGTAAATTCAAAAAGATTCAACAACAATAATGCACTATTAATGCTTTGAACACACACAAAATTCAACTTTAGATGGACTTGCCTTATAATTAGACAGCAACAGCACCCCGGTAGAGATTCCATAGACTCGAAGAATGGGTTGGATGTTTCAGTATGAACCTTTGAGCGAATTTGTCTTCCGTCAGACCAATAAATCCAAGTATATGGAAGTCTTTCAGCAAATTCATCTCTTTCAATGCCATAACGACTTTACACCTCGGAATAGTCCTTTTATCCAACGAATACGTAAATAGGACGGGAGTATTAATCACATCCGCCGGTTTAAGATCCATAGTTTTAACAAAAAACTCAAAGGTGCGCCTAAGTTTCTCCTCTGAATACGCCAAACAAGAGGCTTGACGTGCCATGGTAGACGCAATATCTTTATTAGACCACCCTAAACTCTTAAAAATTCCCACTTTCTTCTTCCAATTCGACTCAGTCATTGACAAAACCGCGATAAGAGCATAAATAAACATATTACTACTCGGCTCAACCCCATACTCTCGAACAGTCGCAACCCCATACCGAATCCTACCAATAGGAATAAGCAAACGCGCAGGTTGAGACGTTAACAGTTTCAAAATACTACTCATTGGCACTCCTTCCCCTAACAAAAACTCTATATTAGGCGGTAAAATCTTCCTAAGATCAGAATTCAATATCCTTGGATCCCTCCTAACAACAAACACACTCGTGGCCTGATCAAGTTTCATCGACTCTCTCAAATACTCATAATTCGGAATCAACTGATTAACCAAACTAAGGCCCAAAATTGATGGATTCTTAACAACCAAATGAGGTAAAAGACTACCCACAAACCCAATTTCATTAAGGAATTTCAATTTAGGTTCAATAATTGATTCTACGTTGAATCTAAGAATCTGGGGTCTCTTTTTTTCAATACTAGCAATCTGGGTATCAGTAAAATTGTGTTTTTTGAAAAGGGTAATCACAGATTGCTCTTTTTCTGAAGAAATTTCTTCAATTTTTTTCTGGGATTTTGATTTTGATACTAGTTCAGTTGTTGTTGCAACTGGTTTTAAAGTTTTTGTGGCGATTGACCTAAATTGCAGGAAATAAAAGAGTGATTTGAATGGATAATTAGACATTTTAAGAATCGAAAATATGAAAATTAAAAGTAATAAACTAAATTTGAAAGAGGAAATATGTTTACCAAAGTAGCAGTTTGGAATGAAGTGCAGGAAGAAATCAAAGAGAAATGTGTTTAGGGTTTTTGTTTGTGTCAAATTTTTTAGGATAAATTTCGAGCACCTAAGGTTTTGTAAGGGTAATTTTTGTGTAGTTTAATACGGTTTCGGGTTTTGCCATCCAAATTTCAAGTGTTTAAAGTAAGATCTTTTGTTTAGGACTTTTTTCATTAAATGTATTTTTTTCTTATTTTTATGATTCATCAAATATTTTTATTTTCAGGTGAGGGAAATAAAACTAGGAATCTAGGATAGAGACTTAATTTGCTTAATCCTAGATAATGGCCGTTTTAAGCTTAATTCAACAAAAGCCACCATTCTGGACTCTTGAGCAAACTCATGCGGAGGAGAAATAGGAACATACATCGGAGGTACTACCTCACACTTTTCTTAGTTTTTGAGCGTATGTATATTTTTTTGAGCTTATAAATATTTTTTTGAGCTTATGAATATTTTTCTGAGCATATGAATATTTTTTTGAGCTTATTACCTTAAACTTTATTTGTTTTTAAACATATAAGTTTTTTTATTAGCTTATTACGTCAAACTTTGTTTCTTTTTGAGCATATAAGTTTTTTTATTAGCTTATTACGTCAAAATTTATTTCTTTTTGAGCATATGTGTACTTTTTCTGAGCTTATAAAAATTTATAAGTTAGATTTTAATTTTTTTTCGTTAAAAGTAAAATATAACCAAGTTTATATTTAATGTTTTTGAGTTTTATTGTATGTTTTTGAGTTTTATTGTATGTTTTTGAGTTTAATGTTTTAATAACTTAACTCAAAAATTTTTATACCAATACTCATAATTTTTAAAACAAAACTCAAAAACATTATTATAAATGCTTAAAAAGTATAAAGTTGGTAGTAATACATCGGATGTATAATCCTCCTACTGCATACGGAGTATTTCCTTTTGTTCAAATCATGCGTTTTAACCGTAATAATAATGTCAATAAATATAAGGGAGTTTTGAGGATTTGGTTTGTGTCGAAGGTTTCCTGGAGTTTTAAGGTTTTGTTTGGGACATTTAAAGAAGATTGGTCAAATATTTTTATTTTAAATTGTTTTTTTTTTTGGGTGAACAAGGCGTGGGTACATGGCCCAAAAGTAAACATGCTGAAAGAGAAGAAAAACGAACGAGAAAAAACGACAGCAAAAACACACTACTGGCACTACACTACAACTAAACTACTCTGTATCCTCAACTTAAACCAAACGCGGCCAAGCAACCCCCCTTGCATCCGAGAATATAAGCCTTTGCAGCGGAAGCGGTGTCTGATCGGGCTAAAAAATACGGAGACTCATCTCCTGGTCGACGCCTAGATTAGCTAACCAATCTGCACATGAATTTGCCTCACGATAGACATGAATTATATTTGTCTGCCATTCTGTTTCATAGTAGAACGATCTGCAAATACGAATAAGATGGGAATGCGCGGTAGGGAGCAACTCCTTCTCTAAATTCTTTATGAACCCCTCAATCACCTTCGAATCCGTTTGGATGTATATCCGAGGGTATTTTCTCTCTATGGCCACTAATTTGAGTTTCTACTAAGCCTCAATCTTGTGGTGAGATTTTCCCCTCTATTTGAGAGGTTCAAGAATTAAGTGGAAGATCGGCACCTTCATTATTGATCTTATGGAGATAAAACTGCTGTCAGATTGCTCGTTACAAACTTTTTGGTCAAAAGAACTTGATTCTTGTCAATGTTTTAGAAAATTTGGAGACCCTCTTGTGAAAAGTCGTAGAAGGCGATATGTTAGAGGATGTGCAGAAGCGTCTCATGAGCCCATCAAGTTTAGAAATTTTCTGTTGATCGAGAATGTAGTTTATTTGATTGTAATCGTTTTGTGTCCTGTCATTCTTGACATTTGTTGTACTACCATGAGACTTTTAATTAATGAAACGATTTTTTCCCTTCAAAAAAAAAAACTAAGTACTTGTAAATGTCACATAATTATCGGTTTGTACTTTCTCTAATCTAAATAAATATTGTTTAGGGGAAAAAATTAGTTTTCTGTGTTATTTCTCGCCCAAAGTAGAAATGTAAAACAATTATACATCCCGTAAAAAAATTGTGGGAATTTAAAAGGAAAAGGGAATACGCCTTGGGTTTGTCAAAGAAGAACTTTATAACTATTGAAAGTTACAAATGGTAGAGAGTTTAGTTGGAATGTAAATTAATATTGTATACTGTTTAGCCCAAAAATCCTCATCACAATGTTGGGCCCATAAGCAGTTTCAGAATCAGCAGCCCGTCACAGAAGCAGACCAGACGCAGGAAAAGAGCCGTTGGAGTAGGAGAATGGGTCAAAACCCTAAAGGAATATCCTTCTATATTCACTCCTATATTCCAGGGCCAGAGCAGAATTGGTTGAGCTAAAATCCGCAGCTATAAAAGGAAAAACTAGGACATTCTTTATTCATTCAGTTCATACGTTGTAAAACTTTACTACTCTCGCAAAATACTTGTAATCCGTCGCCAACAGTGAATATCCTCGATCATAGTAAAAATGTTGGCGGGATTCCGTTCCCCCCGCGGTTGTTTCCCACATTGGGTTTTTCCGCGTCACCAAAAACTTCTTGTGTCACTTTTTATTTCTTTCGTTTTCTATATTTATTTTCTACGTAAAATCCGAATATTGGATGACACTTTGACCCGCATCACAAAAACTTGACCTGGTAGAAATTTTACCAAAACAATTTGGCGCTCACCGTGGGGCATAGTGCGCATTCTAATATATAAAACCGTCATTTCGTCACAAAGAACATGTCTGGGACCAGAGCTAACCCTTCCAGTTCCAAGAGCATGACAGCCCAGTCCAGTGGGACCAACCCTACTGTACCTGCTGGTCTCGCAGGACCATCCCTGGTCGTAAGTCAGACCACAGCCTCCAAGGTTGTGGCCCCATCCAGCAAACCTCCTCAGGTTCCCAGATCACCCCCTGTGTCAGCTTCTCCAAGGCAGAGCAGAGAAAGCAGCCCCAGCAGAAGTGGAGAAACCCAGACGCTCGAAGTAGGCCAGCAGCCGCAGGCTCCCCGTACAGATCCGATGCAGATGGTAGTCCAGGGAATGAGTGCTCTGCAGGAAGCCATAGAGGGCCTGAAGAAGGACAATCTGAACCTGAGAGAGTAGATCGCCGCAGTCACACGTTCAGAGCAGCCGTTCAGAATGTTGCAACCACGACCTGGGCAAACCTTCAATCCCTTCGGGAGAGCAGGGTTGAACCGGCCAATCCCCTAGGAGATCGTCACCAGGCTGGATCTAGGTGTCACCACCCCGAGCAGTGGCCCAGAGATACTGGATCTGGACTCGTCTGTGTTTGGAGCACCGCAGTCCAGACCAGTTCAGCCTGCAGGTAATCCTACACCTTGTTTTCCCCCCGGGACTGATCCTTTGATTTTTTCAGGTACCCCTCCGCAGCCTACCATCGGACGAACGCCAGAGATCTCAGTAGGAGCAGCACCCGTGAACCAGCCCAGCGTTGGAGGGTGGCAAGGAGGAGCACCAGCGCAGTCAACAGTTGGTTGGCATCCAGGACCAGGCTTCAGTTCATCCGTAGCAGCCAATCAACCAGTCGCAGGCCCTTGGTGAGGAGCCCCTCCAGGCTTCTTCCCTCCGCCAGTCAACCCGACCTCAGGTCCCTGGGGAGGAGCCCCTCCAGGCTTCCTCCCTCCGCCAGTCAATCCATTCCCTGGAGTAGGCAGTCTCTCAGACCAGCGCTACCAGGAGTTGAAAGACATGATCACCAAGATACCTGGCATGCCAAGGCCCATGGAGAAAGCTTCCCAGGACAGCTATGCAGATTCACCATTCATTGAAAATATCGCCCTGATCAATGTGCCCAAGGGGTTTGTGCCACCAACCATGACACTATATGATGGTACGGCCGACCCCCTGGACCACATAAATCAGTATAAACAGAAAATGATGGTGGTAACCGCAACTGGAGCACTTAAGGAGGCTTGCATGTGCAAAGGATTTGGGTCAACCCTATCCGGAGCAGCCCTGCACTGGTTTGTGGGATTGCCCAATCGCAGCATCTCCTCCTTCGCAGATCTGGTTAATGCCTTTAATCAGCAGTTTGCTAGCAGCATGAAACCAGAGAAGCAGACCAGCGATCTATACAGAATTGTTCAAGGATTCGAGGAAACCACTCGAGATTACCTCACCAGGTTCAACAAGGAAAAGGTTGCCATCCCGCATTGTGATGTACCCACTGTCATTGAAGCCTTCCGCAGGGGGTTGCATCACGATTCAGACCTGTACAAGCAATTGACAATGCACCCATGCACTGCCTTTGCTGATGTACAGGCCCAGGCAGTTGCAGCCATGAGGCTGGAAGAAGACGCTGCCTCCAGAAGAAGTACCTATACCTGTGTCTAGGAAAGCACCAGTAGAAAAGAGGGGCGAGAGGCCAAAGCCCTATAGCAAGCCAGTAAGCAAAGTGTCCGAGAGCACTGGTGGTAAAAGCGATGCAAATCCACCTCCGAAAGTCAGTGAGTATGGCTTTACCACCGGGATGGCTGGCCTGCTGAAGGCCCTGAAGGACCTTAAGGGAGTCAGGTGGTCAAAGAAGAAAGAGGAACGACCCAATGACCGCCGTGATGCTAGCAAAAGATGTGAATTTCATGATGACATAGGTCATACCACCGATGAATGCTACACCCTCAGGAAGGAAGTTCGATTCCAGTATGACCGAGGCAACCTAGACCATCTGCTCCCAGAGAAATCCACCAGAGTCAATGCAGCCAGCCAGGTGCAGCCTTCACCAGCTCCTCCTTGCAACAGAATTGTGAATGTCATCACTGGAGGATCAGAGTTGTGTGGGCTCACCTACTCAGCAGCCAAAAGACGTGTAACTGCAGCTAAGGGGGACAAGCCAGAATCATCATGCAGAATAGCAAGGCAGGACCTTCCGGCAGTAACCTTTGACGAAACAGATGCAGAAGCTGTACCAGAGCAGCACCATGATGCCCTGATTATCACATTGAACATCGGCAACTGTGAGGTCAGGAAGGTCATGGTAGACACAGGCAGCTCTGTCAACCTGCTAATGCTGGATGCACTAAAGAGCATGGGATTTGACGAGAAGGACCTGACAAAGAAAGTTATTCCTCTGGTCGGATTCAGTGGAGAAACAGCGCATACCCTGGGGAAAATCACCATCTCCACCTACGCCGGAGGGCTAAACAAACAGGTAAGGTACTTAGTTATTGATGGTCCATCTACTTACAATGTTATTCTTGGTAGGCCCTGGATCCACGAAATGCGAGCAATCCCGTCAACGTATCACCAGTGCCTGAAATTTTCTACACCGTGGGGAGTTCAGGAGATACGGGGAGACCAGGAGGAGGCCAAGGATTGTTACAAAGTAGCTCTCAAAAGGACCACCAGACCACCAGCCTCCAGAGCATAGCAATTACAGCATCTGCACATCCAGGAGGAGTACATCGAGCCCCAGCAGGCAGAAATCGATGAGGTCCACCTGGATGAGCAGCACCCAGAAAGGACCGTGTTCATAGGCTCAGAGTGCTCTGGAGATCTACGCCAGCAGCTCCTCCAGCTGCTCAGAAAGAATGTTGACTGTTTCACCTGGTCCCACAAAGATATGATTGGTATAGACCCAGAAATCATAACACACAAGCTCAGCATAGATCCAGGATTCAGACCAGTGCAGCAAAGGCGCAGGAAATTCGCAGCAGAAAGACATCAGATCATAAACCAGGAGGTGGATAACCTTCTGGAGGCAGGAAAGATCAGGGAAGTCAGGTACCCAGAGTGGCTATCTAATGTAGTGGTGGTACCAAAAAAGAATGGCAAGTGGAGGGTCTGCGTGGATTTCACAGACCTGAATAAGGCCTGCCCCAAGGACCCATTTCCCCTGCCACACATAGACGCTATGGTAGACGCCACTGCAGGCCACGAAATGTTGACTTTCCTAGATGCCTGGAGCGAGTATAACCAGATCAAAATGGACCCGGCAGACCAGGAAAAGACAGCATTCAGGTCCGGAAGAGGCATCTACTGCTACAACGTAATGCCCTTCGGTCTTAAGAATGCTGGTTCCACGTACCAGCGGCTCGTCAATATGATGTTCAAAGACCAGATAGGACGCAATATGGAAGTCTACATAGATGATATGGTGGTCAAATCCAAGCAATCAGCAGACCACACCCAGCACCTGGAGGAAACATTCAACACCCTCCGGAAGTACAAGATGAAGCTGAATCCAGCTAAGTGTACCTTTGGAGTTTCCAGTGGGAAATTCCTGGGGTATATGGTAACACAGAGAGGGATAGAGGCCAGCACAGAACAGATCAAAGCAGTTTTGCAGCTGGAATCGCCCTAGAAGCCAAAAGATGTGCAGCGTCTGACAGGAAGAGTAGCAGCCCTGAGCAGGTTTATATCCAGATCCTCAGACCGGTGCAAATTATTCTATGACATTCTTAGAAAAAGCCAGAAGTTTGATTGGACACCAGAGCACGAAAAAGCATTTCAGGAACTAAAGCAGTACCTGAGCAGCCCACCCCTGCTATCCAAGCCAGAGCAGGGGGAAGTCCTGCTCCTGTACCTCTCAGTAACCGAAGCAGCAGTAAGTGCAGTTCTGGTCCGACAGCACGAAGGGACCCAGCACCCGGTGTACTACGTCAGCAAATCATTACTGCCAGCAGAAGCAAGGTATACCTCACTTGAGAAACTAGTATTGGCATTGGTCACAGCATCCTATAAGCTGCGTCCGTACTTCGAGTCTCATACCATCTCAGTGGTTACCAATCACCCACTCAAGACGGTTATGAGAAAGCCAGAATTATCAGGACGAATGTCTAAGTGGTCTGTGCACCTCAGTGGCTATGATCTCCAGTTTGAACCACGCACAGCCATAAATTCACAAGCCCTTGCAGACTTTGTCTCCGATTTCAGCCCGGTACTCCAGACCCAAGCAGAGCAGGAAATCCTGCACCTACACCAGGGTGCCAAACCAGGCACCTGGGAGTTACGAGTAGATGGAGCTTCAAACGCCAGAGGGTCCGGAGTTGGGTTGATCCTCCGATCACCAGAAGGGGATCTAATCACCCAAGCAGTCTGATGTGAGTTCAAGACCACAAATAATGTGGCTGAGTATGAAGCCCTAGTCCTGGGACTGCACCTAGCCCTGGACATGGGAATCGACCATGTCAATGTATACAGTGATTCACAACTAATTGTAAACCATGTCAATGGAACATACGAAGCAAGAGACCCCACAATGGTGGCCTACTTGTGTGTAGCAAATGAGTTAATCAGCAGATTCGTAGAATTCTGCATCCAGCAAGTACCCAGAGAACAGAACGCAGAAGCAGATGCACTGGCAACTCTAGGCTCAACCTTCAAACCAGCCGACGTAGCCAGTATTCCAATCACCCATGTCCTCAAACCAGCCATTCCTGGACCAGATTCGGACCAGGAGGAGCTACCTATCTGCAGCAACAACCCAGACCAGGAGTCAGAACAAGACTGGCGAAAGCCATAGCTGGACTGGTTGCAGCATGACATCCAGCCCAGCAGTAAGAAAGAAGCGCGCAGTTTCAGGATGAAGGCTTCCAGATTCCTACTGATTGATGGAATCCTGTTCCGGAAATCATTAGCAGGGCCATATCTGCGATGCCTGGACCGGACTGAGGCGCAGACAGTCTTGCATGACCTCCACAGCGGAGACTGTGGAAATCATGCAGGGGGAAGAAGCCTATCCAATA
The DNA here is from genome assembly GCA_029255685.2 of Silene conica. Taxonomy (NCBI): domain Eukaryota; kingdom Viridiplantae; phylum Streptophyta; class Magnoliopsida; order Caryophyllales; family Caryophyllaceae; genus Silene; species Silene conica. The sequence continues at coordinate 84,660,281 of CM055313.2, forward strand.
GAGCCCTCAGAATGGGATACTTCTGGCCCACAATGCGCAAGGATGCGAATGAGTATGCGAGGAAATGTGACGCCTATCAAAGGCACGCATCTGTCAATCACCAACCAGCAGAGCCTCTGCACCCGATCATATCCCCATGGCCTTTTATGAAGTGGGGGATGGACATCGTGGGACCTCTCCCCAGAGCACCAGGAAACAAAATGTACATGCTGGCCATGACAGATTACTTCTCTAAATGGATCGAAGCAGAATCATTCACCCAGACCACCGAAGCTCAGGTCATCTCTTTCATCAAGCGTAACATATTCACCAGATTTGGCATACCCTCAGAAATAATATGCGATAACGGTTCCCAATTCATTGGGAAGAAAACCGAGGCTTTCTGCGCTGGGTGGAACGTATCACTCAAGAAGTCTACCCCCAGAAATCCCCAGTCCAACGGACAAGCCGAGTCCAGTAATAAGATCATTATTGAGAATATGAAAAAGAAACTACAAGAAATGGGAGGGAAATGGGCAGAGGAGCTCCCTCTGGTCCTATGGGCTGACAGAACTACTCCAAAAGTAGCAACAGGTCAGACCCCCTTCAGCCTTGTCTTCGGAGCAGAAGCAGTAATTCCTTCTGAAGTCAAAATCCCAACCCACAGATACGGGAGTATAACTGAGGACCAGAACCAAGTAGAAATGACAAGAAGCCTGGACACTGTTGATGAACTCAGGACCAGCGCATACGTCAGAATGGCCTCATACAAACAGATGGTGGCTCGGAGCTACAACAAAAATGTCAGGATCAGAACCCTGCAAGTAGGAGATCTGGTCCTGAGAAAGGTGTTCCAGAACACCAAAAATCGACAAGCTGGAAAATTTGCCTACAACTGGGAGGGCCCATACCAAGTTGAGAGCATAGTTGGTAATGGGGCCTACAGACTGATGACAATGGAAGGGGAAATGATACCCAGATCATGGAATATACTTCACTTAAAAAAGTATATCATCTAAAGGTGCCTCCACCAGACCAGAGCAGCTCCCTTAGACTCAGGTTCTACTCTGTATAAAGTTTACTCTGGTTCAGCATAAAATTTTGTCTTGCCTTTATATTTTTTATAAACCTAAGTTTAGAATGATATCTTGCCTTTATATTTTTAAGAAAAAAAACCTAAGTTTAGTAATCTAGGTCTTGTGATTTCAAACCTTGGTGCATTTTTCAAATTTTAAGTCTTTTAAAAGGAAAAATTTCATTACTTATTTTCTGGACCAGAATTTACTTATCCTAGTGGACTGACCTAAAGAGGAAATTTGCACTGATCGCAGGAGAATCTAAGTCAAGCCTGGCACCCCAGTATAGGGATGGGTATATAAAACACTAGGCCAGCACACCAAAACAGCGATGGCCAAAATACAAACGAAACATGCACGTACAAATGAAAAACGCCAGAAAGACGGCAGAAAACCAACAGATAAAAAAGCGAACCCCATACAGCGGGGATCATGCGATTAAAAAAGGCCACCCAAGGCAGCCTCAAAACAGAATTGTTTTTACTGGTCCACCCGGACCAGCAGCAAAAAGTTACAACAAAAGCCCACGCAGGGGCAACAAAAGTTCACAAAACAAAATATTAACGCCCATAACAGGGCCCAACAGACAAATTTTAAAAAAACCTACTCATCAGGAGCAGGTCCAGCAGCAACAGCAGCATCAGTACTGGTGGGGCCAGAGGACACCTCCTCTCCAGCATCTTGGGACCCCACCATACCCTCTTCTTCATCATCCGAAAGCAGATCCATGTTCAGGCCATCAGGGAAATCTGCAGCAAAGGCATCCTCCAGAGCAGACAAGTCCCAGGTAGTATGACTACCCTCCTGGCTCCTTCACATAATTAATCCGGGTCTCAGCAGCAGTATAGGAGACAGCCTCGATCAAAGCTTTCTGCAGACCAGCCTTTTTGTGCTCCAGGGCCTCTACCTTTAGAACCAGATCAGCCTCTGAGGCTAAGGCCCGCTCCAATTTAGACTGAGCTGCGGCCAACTGATTCTGAGAAGCTTCCTCCTGGGCCTTAAGCTTTTCCTGGCCCATACTTATCTCCCGACGAAAGCGCTCAACAGCCTGCCTTAGATTTGCCCTCAGGATCTCCTCCGACTTCAGCTTCACCGCCATCTCCTGCATCCTCTCCACAGCATCATCATGAGCCGTCTTCATACGCTGAAAATCCGCCAGCAATGCCTCACTCTGCTGATTGGCACACAACGCCAGCTCCAAAGCCTAAAGCACACCAAATCAAGTAAGATATGAAAAAAAAAACAGAGAGAAAAAGAGAAAAAGAAAAAACTTCAAAAGGTCTACCTCAAAGGAAACCTCAGCAACGTGCTTGGTCAGGTCCTGAAAAGGACGCTTCTTCAGAATAGAGGCAGAGGCGGGGAACAGCAAAGAGTTCAGAGTAGGCCAGAGCTTGGTTTTGGATCCTCCAAAACCTCCAGGGATCTCTAGTTGCAGAGGAGGAATGGAGGACTCACCAGAGGATGTCCGAGGCAGTGGCTCCAGGATAGGCTTGAAACCAGGAGTAGGAACGGTAGGAGGAATCACAAGAGGAGACGGGTCAGTGAAGGGAGTCTCAGGAACCGATTCCTGGACTGGATCAATAGTATCAACCTCAATCGGGGCAGCCTGGGACCCAGCTCCCGCAGGGCTCCCCTCAACAATCTCAACCTTCTTTTTCTTTGAGGACCCCGCGTCCCTAGGAGTAAATCTTTTTCTGCGCAACTGCATAACTCTGCTAACATCAACCCTGGCCTTGCCTGGAAAAATAAAACAACGCAAAATCAGAGCAGATCAAATGCAGCCCTACTCAAAAAAGAACCAAGCAGAAATCCTACCCTCCTTCTTCACCGCCGGAACAGCAGAGTCCTGGACCAGCTTGGAGAAAGACCTCTCCTCCGCAGGAAGGTCCAGGAGCTTGGCCTTAGAAGCGACAAGGTCTGTAGATTCAGGAAGCTTAGCCAAGCTGTTCCCTGAAGAAGTAAATCAGCTATCAGAATACAAACATGCAACATCAAGAGAAAATTCGAAGAGACAAACTCAGAAGCAGAAAACATACCCTCAATTTGCTGCCACTCAGAGAATATGTAGTCCGGGGAGGTAGACAATGTGTCAATCTTAACAAAGATGAAGCGGGTAAACCATTTGCTGTCATCCGGAGTAGTGGGGAAGACAATAGCAGAAGGCATGTTGTCATGACCGCGAATTGTACACTGGGAATGACCCAAGGAACGTGGGTTAAACCACTGGCCCAGATCCGCCAGCCCAATGTTCAAACCACGCTCCCGGTTCAGAGCACAAATACTAAGCAGAATACGCCATGCATGAGGGGCAACCTGACACATGGCTAGCTTGGTTAATTTTAAGAAATCAACAATGAGATCAGGAAACGGGAACCTTAGACCCAAGCGGAAGGGATATTCATAGAAGCAGGTCCACCCCTCCCTCGCAAAGTCCGCCTTCTCGCCAGCGAGGGGGAAGTGGTAGACAACCCCATCAGGGAAGCCGAACCTGACCTTGATCAAGGCAGCATGGGACTCATCAAAGGCAGAATCGCAGAGATATCGAGGAGCCAGCAACTTCTGCGATGGAAAGGGTCCCGAATAGACCCCCAGAGCAGGAGAAGAACCAGACGAGCAACCAGTGGGAGTAGCAGCGAAAGAGCAGGGAGCAGACATTATGTAATTTCGAGAGTTGAAGTAAAAAATTTTTTACTGCAAAATAAAGTGAGAACGAGCAAGAAAGAAGTGAAAGAAGTAAAAGAAGATGAATTTTGAAGATGGTAAAAGTGACAAAGTTGGATGAAAGGCAATTTATAGAGGAAGTGGACGGTAAAAAGCAAAGAGTAACTTTTGAATTCAAAAGTTGAAAGTAAATACAAGTGGGAAGTTGAAATAGTTGAGGGGACATCTTATTAATGAGAGGTTGGAAAAACCGCCTAGTGGGTAGCCTACGCAAGCATCGTCAGCAGCCCTCAAACACCCATATGAATTCCGGAAGCACACTTGAAAGCAGAGTAAAATTCCAGCCCAATTGAAGCCAAGTTAGGCAGAAATTTGGGGGAAATTGTTTAGCCCAAAAATCCTCATCACAATGTTGGGCCCATAAGCAGTTTCAGAATCAGCAGCCCGTCACAGAAGCAGACCAGACGCAGGAAAAGAGCCGTTGGAGTAGGAGAATGGGTCAAAACCCTAAAGGAATATCCTCCTATATTCACTCCTATATTCCAGGGCCAGAGCAGAATTGGTTGAGCTAAAATCCGCAGCTATAAAAGGAAAAACTAGGACATTCTTTATTCATTCAGTTCATACGTTGTAAAACTTTACTACTCTCGCAAAATACTTGTAATCCGTCGCCAACAGTGAATATCCTCGATCATAGTAAAAATATTGGCGGGATTCCGTTCCCCCCGCGGTTGTTTCCCACATTGGGTTTTTCCGCGTCACCAAAAACTTCTTGTGTCACTTTTTATTTCTTTCGTTTTCTATATTTATTTTCTACGTAAAATCCGAATATTGGATGACACTTTGACCCGCATCACAAAAACTTGACCCGGTAGAAATTTTACCAAAACATATACCAATAAGTTTAACTTTTTTTTCACAACGGTTAATAATAAGAATAACTGATTAACTCTTTTGTAATTATTAAGAGTTATTTCCAATGTAATTTAAAGCAGTTATTTCTATACGTAGTTATTATGAGTTATTTCCAATGTAATTTATAGCAACTATTTCTATACGTAATGAAGAGTTAAATAAATTAATATTTTGTAATTATTAGGTTTAGAGTTACTAAGTCTCTTTTTCTTATTTGCTTACTTGGTTGATTCTAATAGGTTGAATTGACAATAAGATACTCAAACTTAATGAGAAGGCTTGAAATAGGTAATGCTGGAAATTTGTTGCGCCACATCAGCATTTTAACATCCTTCTTTTATAAGTAAATATAATTCAATATGACAAATAATGAATCATTGCGGATATAGTACGGGTCTGTTCTAAATAAAAAAGAAGTATTTGTATTAACTCAAGGTTCATGATGGCCAAGATAGTCGCACTAAGACCATGTTCTTTCTGGCTTTTTAAAGCTAAACTGAATGGGCTGAGCTGAATTGAACTGAACTGAACTGAGCTGAGCTGAAATGAATTGAGCTGAGTTGAACTGAACTGAATCGAGCTGAACTGAGCTGAATGAAGCTGAAATTAATAGAAATAACTTAAGTTTAATTAAAGTATACGAACTAATAATAATAATAATATAAAAAAATGTTTGATTAATACAAATTTGCGATTTTTCAAAAAATAATTATATTAAAAAAATATTGATTTTTAAGTATTTTTTTGTAGTCAACTCTAATGGACTTTGCTTTTTTCTTTTCTTGTGTTTTAAAATTAACAAAAACAACATTTGAATATTTTACGTCTAATTAACATTAATTATTCTTTTTATTATCTAGACATTTTACATCTAAATGTGGTAAATGTGGCATGTATTTCATTTTTTTATTATCTAAACATTAATTATTTTTATATATAAACATTTGTAGGTAAATATTATTTGGTGGATTCGGGATACCTGAATACACTTGGGTATTTGTCTCCTATTAGTCATTCAAACGTGAGAAACCATGTGCCTAAATATAAGCATGCACCTCCTAACGGAATATTTGAACATTTTAATTATCGACGTTCATCTTTGAGGATGACGTTTGAAATGGCGTTTGATCAGCTGAAGAGAAGGTGGAAAGTGTTAAAAAAACATCCCACAAATGCCAACGAAATATTAAATGTTAATTATCGTATCCGCTTTTACACTTCATAATTTCATTCGGATGCATAAACCTGGTATTCCAGTTATACAACATCAAAGTAGTCAAGGAAGAACAGATTCAAACATGGATGATAAAGAACGGAAGAAATTCATGGACAAAGTTCGAAAAAAAAAATTGCAAAAAAAAGGGTGTGATATTGGTGTCCATAATGACCTCGAAGATGAAGCACATCAAGATGATAACAATAATAATCATAATAAGAATTATTAATTATTAATAATAAATAGAATAATAGATAAATAAATAGAATAATAATAATAATAGTAACAAAAACAATAATAATTCTTCTTGTATCGCGGGTGCCCACCAATTTCATATAATTCTTCTTTCCGGTTTCAATAAAAGGTCCCATATAATAATAATAATAATAATAATAATAATAATAATAATAATAATAATAATAATAATAATAATAATAATTAATAATAATAATAATTATGTGGGATGTACTTAATAAAGTCGAGCTGAACTGAACTGAAATGAATTAAATGAAGCTGAGCCGAGCTGAACTGAACTGAACTGAATGAAGCTGAGCTGAACTGAACTGAATAAAGTTGAGCTTGTAAGAAGCCATGGATTTCACCATTGATGTTTGAATAAATAAAGGAAGTAAAATAATGAGAGGAGACAAAGCTAAATAAAGTTTGAGATATTATTGAATTCCCAAAGTTAATAATTACAGACTATGTGTATGCTATTTATAGTAGAGCTGTGAGGAAGGAGGAGTTAACAGACTTGTAACTAACTTCCCAACTAACTCCCTAATATTGCGGTAACAGTTTTGTAACTAACTTCTGTAACTATTCTTACATCCCCCCTCAAGTTGGAGGGTGATTAACAATTACACCCAACTTGTCAAGAAGAACATTATGTTTAACACCAGATAAGGGCTTGGTCATAATGTCAGCCAGCTGAAGTGAAGAGGGGACAAAACTGAGAGTTATCATGCCGGCAAGGAGCTTCTCCCTCACAAAATGGCAATCAAGGTCTATGTGTTTAGTCCTCTCATGGAAGACAGGATTTCTGGCAATATAAATGGCAGCTTGACTATCACTTTTGACAGGAATAGGGGTAATGTCAGATACTCCTAATTCTGTGAGCAGTCTAGTGAGCCAAGAAAGTTCTGCAGTAATTCTCCTCATGGATCTGTATTCTACTTCAGCAGAGGACAGTGAGATTGTTTGTTGCTTCTTGGATTTCCAAGAGATCAGAGAACCTCCAAGGAAAATGACAAAACCACTAACAGATCTTCTACTCATGGGACAGGATGCCCAATCAGCATCACATAAACCAAGGAGATCAAAAGAAGGTTCAGCATTCAACAATATTCCTTGGGCTGGATTTTTGGATATGTACTTGAGTGTATGAAGTGCTGCCTTCCAATGAGAGTCATGAGGAGAAGACATGAACTGGCTTAGGTGTTGTACAGCAAAGGCTATATCAGGCCTGGTGTGTGTCAGAAAATCTAGTTTTCCTACTAATTTTCTGTAGAGAGAGGGATCAGCCATGGGTGTACCAGAGGAAAACAGAAGCTTAAGAGAAGGATCCAATGGACTAGTTGCAGGTCTGCAAGACTGACAGTCAAACTCTGACAGTAGTTCTTGGATAAACTTGTGTTGTGTTACTGCTAAACTTGATGCAACACGAGTAAATTCCAGACCCAAGAAGTAGTGGAGATGTCCTAAGTCCTTGATTCTGAAACTGTCATCCAAGAACTGCTTTAGTTGAGTGATTTCAGTTGCATCATCACCAGTGACAAGTATGTCATCAACATAAACCACCAGTGACAAGTATGTCTATAACTTCATATTGCCTAAGGTCGAGATTGGGTGCAAAAGAACTGGCTATGAAAGAATGAGATGCTCCTGAATCAAATAGAACATAAGAGAGTTTAGAATTGATTAGGAAAGTACCGGTCACGACGTTCTCAGTCTTTTCAGCTTCATCTCGGCTAATGGCAAAGAGTCTCCCAGTTCGGTTTCCATTTCCTCCTTGAACGGTGCTGGTTGAAGCGGCTTGATTGTTACCTCCATTGGTTAGTGCTCTGCTGGTGCTTTGGTTATTGGGGTTTCCTTGGTGTCGAGTGGCAGATTCAGCACGGTTAGAACTTACATAACTCTCGTTAGTCCTGACTGGCAATCCTCCCTGGCGAGCTTGATTCCCTTGATTAGATTGTCGCTCCTTGGAGTAGCACTCATAAGCTCGGTGCCCCATTTTGTTGTAGGAGTTGCAGCGAACAGGGTTGCCATTGCAATCCTTCCCAGGGTGATCTTGACGACATTGTTTACAGAAGTAGTGCCTCACGAACTGCTTTCCTTGAAAATTTGTGACTAGGCTTTTTCCAGGGTTCCCAAAAGATTTCGGTCTGGGTAGCAGATTGGAAAAGTTTCCTTTCTTGTGGGACCCTTGGCCCACGTCAGATTGTGTGCCCTTTCGTTTCTCTCCGGCAGCGACTTTCTTTTCCTCCATGACTTTCTCAATGTTGCTGGCTCGACAGTAAACTGCGGCTAGAGTGGCGAACTCTTGTCCTCCTAGACGGTCTCTATTGCCAAGCTCAAGGCTTCGCTCGAACTTATCTGCTTTGGAAGCTTCATCGGGAACTAAGTTTGACGCGAAACGAGACAGCTCTTGAAACTTTTGATAGTATTCCTGAACAGTCATTGATCCTTGCTTGAGGTTATCAAACTCCCTCCTCTTTGCTCTTCGAAGGTGTTCGGGAAAGAACTCAGCTCTCAACGCTTTCTTAAAAGCCTCCCACGAAAAAGGTTCAGCAACTTCCTCTCCTTCATCATTAAGATAATACACGGGTTCTAAGAACCAGTCCTTGTTATTGCCCCACCAAATGTCTGCAGTTTCGGTGAGGTAGTAGGTGGCTTGATCCACCATGTACTCCTCAGGACATCTCAAAGTTTGAAATATTTTCTCGAACTCACGGATCCAGTTTTCAAGCTTTACTAGGTCTCTGTCCTTGCCATCATATTGCGGAGAGCGTTGCTGACCTACGGCCTTAGTCAAGCTGGCCGCGGGGTTTGAAACATTGCCTTGAGCCATTCGTTCCATTGATTCAGCTAAACGAGTGTTGATTTGGACTAATTGTTGAACAACCTCATTCATTCCTTGGTTGTTCTGGTTGTTATCGTCATCGCGGTTGTGGTTGTTGCTTGAACGAGCCATCGTTACTACGCACGCAACAAACACTCTCAAGATTTAGTTACATATGTACATAGGTGTACGACATCTATCCCATATCCGGTTTTATATATCGTATTACATCTATTCTAAAACATGCTACGATGTTAGTATAAACGAAATTGTAGAAGCAAACATACATAGTTCAACATGCACATAACCAATACTTAAACGTGAAAATTCACTACATCATAATTTTTTTTTTAAAGTTCAACAATACCGTGCAATCCAAGTTGCACAATTCATAGTGGAGAGATGAACGCGGGGAAAATCCATCCTAATATGACGTTCATATCCAAGATATTCGTGATTAAATAATAATATTAATATTTATAATCACGTTAATGATCGCCCCAAGTATCCCTCACACATAACCTCACCACGAATTACTTTATTTAATATTATTATCATATATATATATATATTGTTTTAAAAAAAAAATATTTTTGTAAGTATGAATAAGTTTGAAAACATTTTCAAGACAAAATTGTATAAATAATATATAAATTTTTGGAAATATTTAATAAGGTTGGTCGACTCGCGGGTGGTGAAGAGATATGAGGATCTAGTCACCCATTCCAAGAAGGATTCCCGCTCTGATACCACTTTTGTAACACCCCCATAATCCTCTTTATTTGTAATTAGGCTTCTCAAGTAAAATTCGGATCATCGGTGTGTCACAATTTAACCAAATATGGTAGTAGTACCTAGACATGAAATAAAATAGGTATTTGTCTAATGCAATTTAAAATCCAAAGGATAAAAATCCAATTACAACCAAATTTAAAGTTTGCGGAAGCGAAAATAAAGTTCAATGATCCAAAAGAAAGATAAAGTCTTAAAGCATTTGTCTTGGATTGAAACATTTAAGCGCGCTCTCTTGTGCATCCCACGACTAGTTCCCACGAGTACCTGTCACACGATTTGTAACACCCCAAGGGGTGTTACACGATCTGCTCACACATTTTGTGATCACCGCAGCTCCAAGCAAGGACAAAACAAATAAAAGAGTCAACAATAATGTTGAGTAAGGTAAACAATCCGGTTTAAGAATAAACGGAATATGAAACCATAACTTAAAGACATTTTAAAATAATACGTAACAAAAGTGTTTCGAAAGATTGAAAACAGAGTATCGGAATTGCCACTGTTAATTGAAGTGGAAACAAATAATTTAATATGATTAAGAACAACATGAGTGTTCCAAAAAATTCCAATCCATATCCAACATTTCAATATAATTCCAAATCAAAGAAAACATTTCTTTCCAACAATCTCCAACATCGGTATATACTTGGATAGAGGCCGTATGAAGAGGATCCACTCGCCCTAAACCGGATAAGACGAGGTTCACCAAATCATGTACTAAACTGTCCTAGAATCCCGAGTGTGCACACCCCTCTAAGGGCCAACCCCAAAGAGGAAGATAAGAGGACGGGGTCTCGATCAACTAACCCCCATCAGAAGCTCTGTATAGGAAGTCCCTTATTATGGAACAACCTACCCCTCTACCAAAACCGTTTCAAACCAACATGAGAATCAATTTCCAAATAACCAAGACATTTCCTTCAAATTTGATAACTCAACATAAGCTTGTAGAAAAGCAAAACGGTTTTGGTTCCCAAAACTTTTAAAATCATAAAGCACTCCTTTCCATATTAAACACAATCCCGTTTCAAGAGATTAAAATAAATCAAGCTTTATCCATAATCATTTTGTAAAATAATTTCAACCAATATAAATAATTCAATATAACTAAAAGTCTTAACATACAAGATATATAGTAACAAATCGCAACGGTTTAATAAGAGTGTACGGATAAGCGTTTCCCTTACCTTACGAGCGATTAATGGTTAGAGAGCCTCTTCTACGAATCTCGACTCTACAATATATATTTAAAATAATAGTCACTTATATGAACGACCATTACTAAGCTACTTGTAGTAAATTATGCAATAACTATACTTTCTCGGTTTTTACAGATTCAAAACAGAAACTTAAAATTGTCATATCTCCTTCGTTACTAAACGTTTTGAGGTGAGACCAGTGGAGTTTGGTTCCTTAGTGAGTCGTCCATCTTTAATGTCTCGGTGGTCACAGTGACAGAGTCTAAAAACGTGTTTAAGGGGTCCAAAGTTACAGTCTACCAAAGTTGGTCCAAAGGTGAGTCTTAAAACGTTACGGGGTGGTAATACTCTTAACATGTCGAAACTCGTCGAAACGAAAGCCTACTACACTTTAAATTCATTAAACTTGAACATGTGAAGAGATGAGTCACTGATTATATTTATATGTATGACTAAATTACCCTTTTATGGAAATGTAAGTTTTTAACAAGTAAGACTAATTAAAACATTTTTCCAGAACACAACAGAAACCTGTAAAAATCATATAAAATTCAAAACGTCATATTTTTGTGCATGGTCGGCTTTATTGGATTCCTTTATGTGTCTAAAACATATTGTTATCCATGTATGGTGTCTCAAAAATGGGTTTATCAGATTTAAAAACGCGTTTTAAAAACAATGGTCAGAAACTGAGTCATGAAAAGTTTTACATCATAAATCCTTCTTAACAAATCCAAACGAGTTGATTCAAAAGCCTATTATCATCTAGACTCAAAGTAGTTTAACATAATAAAAGATGAGACACTGATTCCTTTTATAAATATGGTTTGATGACTCTTTAAGTGAGATTTAGTGATTCTGATAAACAGAAAACATGTTGTAGTATATGATTTTTCATTTCTAAACGGTACATGCAAACATCCTAATTTTTAGTGAGTGTTTTTATAACAACTTAAGGAAGGTCCCAAATTTTTAACTTCTAAAAATACTCATTTTAACATGTGATTTCAGACCTACTACATGCATGCTACGTTTTTGACAAATTAGTGGTTTTTACTAGATTTAATCCTTTGCATGCATGGTTGTAGATTCATATGTTCAAGTTTAGATGTTAAGTGATATGTGAATGCATGATAAAAGGTTATACAATCAGATTTTAAGGGTTCATAAGAGCTTACTTAGTGTAGAACTTCAAGAAATGCCAAGTTCCTCTTTCCTTACAACCTTTTTCTTCTTCTCCTTCTTATTCTCTCTTCCTTACTCTATATTTCTTTGTGTGTGTGGGGGGGAGAATGAAGAATGAAATCTGGTGGGAGGGTTGAAAAGTGGCGTGGGAATGGGGGGAACAAAGAGGGAAAGTGTTTTTCATACAAATGCCAAGTGTCCTCATGCATTTGCCAAATGGCCTATTCATGCATAAGCCAAATGTCTAGGCATGCATTGGTCCACATGTCTAGACATGCATTGGTCAGCGATTATGTGATGGAAAACGATGCATGCGACGGTTTTACGTGTCTCTATTAAGCGATACTTGTTTAATCAATAAATTTCTCATTTTATTTTATTGACGGATTTTACGGGTATTGCAAAACTGCATTTGTAATCTTTAAGATAGGAAGGTACAATGGTCTGTCTGGTGGAGTGCCTGACATGAACAGTTGGAGCAGAAGAGGATGTTTGTCTATTATTTGCAAAAATGGTGGAGGTCAAACTCAATACCCTGGATGGCAACCCAGAAACCAGGAACACACAGGATTTACACCCATTGCATCAATCTCATCCCAGACTGACTTCAATTTTGTAAAATAGGTAGTAATGCTATCTGTACCTTGAGTAAAATCTGACAATTTCTTGTGGATTCCATATAACTGAGCACCATTTGTTTGACCAAATCGTTCTTCCAATTCAGCCCAAGCAATTTGTGCAGTAGAGCTGTAAAGAATTGAATTCCCAATTTCTTCAGTAACAGAATTCAGAATCCACGAGAAAACAATATCACTGTTTCTCTGCCACTTTCTTGCATTTGCAGAAGTAGCTGCAGGTCTGATGATTGTTCCGTCCACAAACCCTAATTTGTTCTTCGCCGAAAGTGCAATCAACATCCCTCGCTTCCATCCTCCAAAATTAGTTCCATCAAAGAGATTGGTAACTAATTTGGTAACGACAAGATCAGAGTAATTAATGTGAAAAGGACTGTCAACATTAATTTCTGAATTTCTGGTATTTTCGGAGTTTTTAGACATTGTTAAGGTTCTTCAATTGATTTTGAAGGTTTTGTTTTTGATTTTGATTTATCAACAGAAAAGAGATAAAGCAGCGGAAATAGATCGAAGAAAAATCAGAAGCAATTAAATTGCTCTGATACCATGTAAGAAGCCATGGATTTCACCATTGATGTTTGAAGAAATGAAGGAAGTAAAGAAATGAGAGGAGACAAAGCTAAATAAAGTTTGAGTTATTATTGAATTCCCAAAGTTAATAATTACAGACTATGTGTATGCTATTTATAGTAGAGCTGTGAGGAAGGAGGAGTTAACAGACTTGTAACTAACTTCCCAACTAACTCCCTAATATTGCGGTAACAGTTTTGTAACTAACTTCTGTAACTATTCTTACAGAGCTGAACTGAAACGAGTTGAAAATAAGCCAGAAAGAACAGGGCCTAAATCCATAAACGAGTATTATTGCAATACCGTATTTGACCGACTTTGTATAGTGTATACCGTGTCTTTTATCACGGTTTCATTTTTTTCTTCTTTAAAATTATTGTATTCGAGTTTGTCTATGGTCGGGTTTAATAATTATACTTAATTTCGAAATACCGTATTCCGTTTATTTAAGTTAAATAATTTAATTAAATCTCAGATTAAAGTTATTTGAAACCATTTTTTTAAAACGTATTTTGCTAAAAATTAATAATTTTCCATTTCTGATGTATAGATTACGCTTTCTCAAGTGCTATGCCAAACGTCTAATATTTATTGATTTTTTAAAAATAAATCACGTATTACTTTGTCGTATTACCGACTTTTTACTTTTGTTAAAATAACTCAAAGTTCTATGACTACTTCACACTTAATAGACAATATTTTTATAAAACCTACTCTTTTAATAACGCATAATATTGTATGTACCATTTTTATAACTTTTTGCTATATTTAATTTTCAATAAATTCTCAAAATATAGTTTAATATATATATATATACTTTTGTATCTACTTTGGCAATTTGTTATTAGATTATCTAACGACGGTAATTGGTCATATAGTTTACAAAGTTGAAATTAACAACCCCGTGATTTTCACGGGTGTTACACTAGTTGTGTGTAATTTGTGTTGATAAAGTGGGCCTTAATAGTGTTATTATAGTATTAAAAGTACAACCAAATAAGAAAACATGCAAAATGGATTTGAATGGACCGAAATGGAATACATGCAAAGTGAATATGAATGGACGGTATATATTTTATGGTTATAAATAACGTATAATTTAATTTTTATCATGTATTTGAACTAAATTTAAACAAGTAAGGTACAATTCGACATTTACTATAACTGATTCTCATTTTTCCGGCCAAACTCATTTTAATCGAACTTTTTAAAAAATTTAATCCTAGTCACGTGTCCAATATGTTTAGTCATGTGTCCAACGAGTATCAGGTGTCCGAATATCGGATACAGGACAACTAAGTAGGGAAAGTGTCGTGCTACCCAATATCTACATCGCCTTAGCTTTAACGATTGAGGATTTATAACGAACTTAAAACGTTAAAAATACGAAAAAGCCCAAAATGAAAAGTCCAAAGCCCAGGGCGGACCGTCGGAGCTAAATAACACCAAATAAATAACCGAAGCAAAGCACAATACTCCACAAAACCCTAAAACACCAAACCCGCCTCCAATCCTCTCCTCCTTTCACAATGCCGCCAAAATTCGACCCGTCTCAAGTAGTCGACGTATTCGTCCGGGTCACCGGCGGCGAAGTCGGAGCAGCTTCCTCTCTCGCACCCAAAATCGGACCACTCGGTCTCTCCCCAAAGAAGATCGGAGAAGACATCGCCAAAGAAACCGCGAAAGACTGGAAGGGTCTACGTGTCACCGTCAAACTTACAGTTCAAAACCGGCAGGCAAAGGTGACTGTTGTCCCTTCAGCTGCTGCACTTGTTATCAAGGCTCTTAAGGAACCGGAACGTGACCGGAAGAAAACAAAGAATATTAAGCATACTGGAAATATTTCACTTGATGATGTTATTGAGATTGCTAAGATTATGAGAGGAAGATCAATGGCGAAAGAGTTGAAAGGTACTGTTAAGGAGATTTTAGGGACTTGTGTTTCTGTTGGATGTACTGTTGATGGTAAAGATCCTAAGGATTTGCAGGAGGAAATTCAAGACGGTGATGTTGAGATTCCTGATGATAATTAGTTTGATTTTGATTGTTTTTGAGTTTGTTTTCGATTGTTTTGTATGCTTTTCGGGTTTTGGATGATACATTTTAGATGATTTTGAATGATACATGGGTTTTTTTATCCTTAAAATGAAGCATTTTGCGTTAGTTTTCGAGTTGAGCCTCGTATTTCTGGGTTGTTAAGGAACACAAATTCTCATTTGTTTCTCATTTGTGACGGCGGTTGGGACGGATACCGTTTTCTCCCACAAAATACCCACTTTTTATCTCTCTTCGATATCACAAAATATCCGTGACAAATGATAGCCGGCACAACACTAGTTAATGAATTTACCCTGTTGAATTTAGAATGTGTTCACTTTTAGCTTGAATTATGTTCCTCGTGTTTTCGTGAAAGGAGCGGTATTTTAATCAAACGTAAACAATTGAATGCTGTTTGAGTGTTTCTGCCTATAAGATAAGGACAGAAAAAATACAAAGATAAAATGGGACAGATTTTGCAATGGCAATTGTAGTGATTGTATATGAAGTTTCACCATCCTTTTGTTACCTTTCCTCGTTTTACTACTTTCGAATTTATATCGTGTTGAGATAGGCATCATGTTAATCTGTGTGGAAGTTAAATCCGATCACATCGAGTTCGAATTAGGGTCTACCTTAATCATGTTGACTCGGGTTACGACTTACGAGGGTCATGGCTGGGACGAGTTGTATTTGGTTTGAAACATTTAGAGTTGGGACGAGTTGTATTTGGTTTGAAATATTTCGAGTTGGGACGAGTTGTTAATTTGTGTGGAAGTTAAATCGGATAACATCGGGTTCAAATACGGGTCTACCTTAATCATGTTGACTCGGGTTACGAGTCATGGTTGGGAGTCTTGGGACGAGCTGTATTTGGTTTGAAATATTTCGAGTTGAGACAAGTTGTATTTGGTTTGAAACATTTTGAGTTTTGTCAAGTTGAGTTTAATTATAAAGGTTATAAATGTAATTCAGTACACGTGATATAATAAGGAAGTTAATTAAGGGTCGTGCTTTTTCACATATGCAGTTTACTCATTCTCATTTTTCATACACTTTTTATAATTTTATCCTTGTATTTTTTTTCATTCCTTCACCTAACCTACTTTTTTTTTCGCTCTTTCCTCATCTCCCTGCACCATCCATGGAAAAAATTTCTATTAGAGATTTCCAAAAGAAAGTTTTGACTTGTTTTTATGGTGCTTTGTTTTTCCCTTACTTTATTCAAAGATTGCTCTTCGTGTTTAAGCATGTCATATACATTATTCATACATATTTTCCTTTCTTCTGGCTTAGGAGAATTGAAAGGCTGCCTAGATGCATAACTTGCGAAACAAATTTGCATCCACCGGTTTTTTGTCCAGATACAATCTTGTAATCTCATTACCAATTAGGTTTCTAGAAGTTTATTGCGGATTCCGGTAACAATCGCACATATAACCTTCGCCGAACCACCACAAACCTCCCTCCCCCTCACTTACCCTCCCTAGGTACCACACTCCCTGCGCACTCCTCCCCCTTTGCTCTGACAACCACCGACCACCGTTCGTGGCCACCGTCGACCCATCCCAGAAACGGCCACCACCTAGAATTAACTTCCACAACCCTAATAACAATTAACAAGCTCCAATAATTTCACAAAATATATTAATAGTTGTTAAAAGAATAAATTACTTCACTAATAGAATCATTATAACCCATTATTATATTTTTAGAACAATTAGATTTGATTTTAGGTAAAAAAAAGTAGTAATACATAAGCTTTAATTTGTTTGGTTGTAGGAAGGGTATACTATGAAAATATTATGAAAAAATGTGTGTGAAAGAGTAAAGTTCGTATGTGAAAAATAATTCCGTTATTTAATGTAATAATAAATTGATAATTGATGCCACTTTATTTTATGCTTTTGCTTTCGGATGAATAAGATAAATTGAAGTTATAAAATAAGCAACTTCGTTAGTTTTAGAAAACAATGTTTAAAAGTCGTTTTCTCAAAGAAATGAAGAAATATCTTCATTTGATTGATAAATTGTGTATCAATTTTGTTTGGGTCAAGTTAATTGTTATTTTATTCAATTTTGTTAGAGTTTTTCAATTAGAATTTGTGAGAAGGGATAATATAATGAATCTAATTTTGTACTAAAATTAATTAAATGGTTTTATAGATCACGCATTCCTAATGAATCAACTCCTTTTAATCGTTTTCAATTTCGTCGAAAATCTCAGCAACATTAATTTAATTAAATTTGTATCAATAACGAAAAAAATGAGGAAAACTTGATTGTATGGTGGGGCAATGTCAGGGACGAGAGAAATGGTGGGGTAATGGTGGCAGTGACGGAGGTTCGATGATGAGTGGTGTAAAAGGTGGCGGTTTTCAAATTTACTTTCTTCAGATTGGGAGGGAAAATGAGATTAATGGAATTTTTGGTTAAAAATAATAAGGATACAATTGGAATATCGTCCATGATTGAATAAAAGTTGTACATAATTAATTTTGGGACGTGCTAAATCCCACACACCATTTTACTAAAATCCCGCACATTTTTTCCACTTATTCCGAATGTACCCCTGACATTTTTCACACTTAGAGAAAAAGATGAAAGCCCAAAAAAAAAATTCTCACTCGTCGTCCTCTCTCAATTACCCAACCCCACTCCCCAACACCTCTCTGCACCAGCGACACCACCTTCATCAGTCACCCGCCCCCTACATACATCGGCGCTCCTCCTAACGCAGAGCATCGTATACTCTGGTCGAACATACGATCGTCGCGCCAACAGAAACATAATATTCCAGCGATAACTGTCGACCATGATGAATATTTGTAGGAACCAAATCTGAAAAAATGCTTTCTTGTTCTATCCATTACAATCAAATCAATCAAATGAGTTAAGTTCATTTGTCAAAACTCTTGCGTTTCAATTGAATTAACCAATTGACTATCAAACTAATTCATCCATTCAAAACCTACTTGTTAAAAAAAAGTTTAATTAAATCAATTTAAAGACGGTATTAATAAAATTGTTGATAAAACTAAGAAATTATATATGGGAGGTGCGAATTGAAATGATAATTGTCGAATTGTTAATAAAATTGTGAAATTGCTAATGAATTGGTTAGGTTGAGAGAGAAGGGGATACTCTTTTTAGATTTTTTTATGAACCACGGTAATTGTGGAATACTAGGGAGAAATGTGTGGGATTTAGTAAAAGAACGTGCGGGATTTAGCAATTACGTCAATTTTTATCACAACAAGAAGATACGCAAGATAATGACACAAAAGATACAAAGATAAAATGGGACAAACATTTTGCGATGGTAATTGTATTACACAAATTCTCATTTGTAACGGTAATATCCGTCGCACGCTTGTGATGAGTCAACTAACATCCATTTGAAGACATAAAAATAACAATTAATCTTGCTTGTGACGGGTCGGGTGGAGAGATGAATAATGACACTCACAAAACGAATAGGGGATAAGGTGGGGCACCCGACACCCCTATGTGATTCTCTCTCCTCGAAATGGACATTTTGTGAGACAAAATGGTATCCGTTTTCTCCTTGTGACGGATACCTCCCGTCTACAATGAGAATTTGTGTAAAAATAAAGCATTTGTGATTCTCGATGCACTTTATTATTATTTTTTTTTGAAAGAAAGATTAATCTATTAATTAATTGTTAACGACATCTAAAATCTTGTTCAAAGATAGACTTATTGATTGTATTGATCGTAGAAGTTTCTCCCTCCTTTTGTTACCTCTAGGGACGGATTTGGGGTGGATAGCTAGGTAGCATCGAAACGGACACGAAGACGGACTCGGGACACGACATCCCACGAGACACGACATTTAAATATAATAAAATATATATTTTATTGTTATAAATAAGGTATAGTTTTATTTTTATCATATATTTGAAGCTAAATCTTACCAAATAAAGGTATAATTCGACATTTATTATAACTAAATCTCATTTTTTCAGCCAAACTCGTCATTTAATCGATTTTTTTTTAAATTTTATTCCCCGTCCATACTGTTGTATGTTTAGCAGTTTAGTCATGTGTCCAACGAGTGTCGGCGGTTCGAGTGTCGGACACAGACTCGGACACAAGACGACTAATTAGGAGAAGTGTCCGTACCATTGATCTGGAAAATAGAAAGAGAAACGCGTGAATCAACTTCAAACCACATAGCAAACGTACAACAAAATTAAACCCTAAATATAAACCCTTACCACCCCTCCAACAGCCGTCGCCTCGCCGCCACCCCGTCTTCAACCGCCGCCTCGACGCCCGCCCTCAACCGCCATATCAGCCTCTTTTCGGTGTGTTCATCACTTCATTGTTCATCACTCTTTCCCCAAATTTGATTATTGATTTTAATTGAATTTCGTCTGGTCATTTTTTTAATTGTTATTATTATTATTTTGTTAATCTATTTGTGTAATTGTAGATTTGTGGTAGTTTGATTGAATTCATTAATTGGTCTGACTGTCTGTGTTTCGTTCTTTTAGAGTTGTTGTAGTCTGAGCTCTGTTACAGTAGATTTGGGTTAGTTTATTATATTCGTTAATTGAAATCTGAGGCATTTAAAATTTTAAGGCAATGAGACAGATGGAAGATACTCATACTGTAAATAATTCATTCTGGAAAGAGGCTGATATGGCGTTTAAGTCTTTAAGATACTCCTACTGTAAAGTGTAAACCCATGAAATCCATTCATTTATACTATATTAAAAGTTGTTTTCAGTCACAATAGATCAATGTGGTCAGACAAAAGTAATTCTTCCTGACTTCCTGTGTAATGCATTAGTGTATTTGATTATTTGATAGCCAAGTAAGCTGAATTAAGATTGTTGCATTATTATTTCCGGTATTAGGCTCTGCAATTATTTCGTGGACTACTTCAAAGTTCAAACTTGATCTCTCATACATTGATTTCACCTCATAGTCTGCCACTGTATGTTTTTCAGGATTTCCTTGTTTTTTTTTTTTTTTTTTTTTTGTGTTTTGATTGTTTCTCTTTGTATTTCTAGCACAAGTTCTCATTTGTGACGGGTTACAAATTGTGACCGTTTTTTTATGATAATATGTATTCCCTCCGTCTTGGTCAGTTGTTGTCCTTCTTTGGGTAGTTCAATCAATTATTGTCCTTTCTATTTTAGATTGCATTTGATGGACAATTTTATCATTCTCACTCAATTTGGTTCACTCGTTATCTTATAATTGGCCCCCTCCTGAAACAAAGGATATCATTTGACGGGGACGGAGGGAGTAACCAATTTATGGATGGTTGCTTTTTATCATACATTTTGTTAGTTGCAATTTGTGACCGTCACAAGAAACTAAGAAAGACCAACTGGTATTTCTATAGGTGGGTTTTAATTTACCCAAGTTTCAAGGTTTCCATTTTGGAAATTTGTTGAATGATTTCAAGTATGAAACCATACGTTGTGGTAAGCATATTCCGTTTGCTGTAGAATTTTAAGTTTAATTAATGCCTGAAGTATATGAAACTTTGTGATTTGATTCATGGGATTCTGTTTTCAGATTAATTGGTTTTAGGTTCAAGGTTTGTTTGTATGGAGGGACAAGGGAGGAGAAGGAAGGAAGTATACGAAAATTGTCCGTTTGGTTAGTAAAATGGATAAGCTTACTCAAAATCCCATGAACATTATACCGATTTGGAGGAAAAACTTCCTTGCTCAATTCTCCCTCTATTTCCCTTCCTTCCATAGTTCCCATCCCCTACCAAAGTTATCTACTTATGTTAATTTGTTTGTTTCTAAACAAGTACTCCTTCCGCACACTGTTTTCACCCCATTTCAATAAAATACTTCTCACGTATATTAGAGAAATGGGGTGAAAACTGTTGTGCAGAGCAAGTATATGGGTTTCTCTTTGGTGATTGAGGTCAGATTGTTGCAATGGACCCGGTCTCATCTGGAGTAATAATTTGTGTTAATAATTGGCATGGCGCCACCTTCAAACACCACCATACCTTCAACCAACACAACCAGCTTTTTCGAGGTTCTACTTGACTACAACATGAACTTACCACTAAACACAGCCCTACAGGCCACAACAAAGGCTTTCCCCCTCTCGCCCCCATGCTGCAAATTGCAAACCAGTGTACTGCCCAGTGTGGCAGTGCCCACCCTATTCTTTGCACCCTTCAACCCACCAATACCTCTTGTCACACCAAATTTCAAACCAATCCAATTCTAAGCTTTACAGAGGCTGCGATTTTTTTTAAAACTATTTTGGTTGGAATCTGTGTAAGACATGAGAGATTTTTTTTGTATTCCTGAAGTCTGTGAATTACGTCGTTGAATGATGCATTTATCCACCATGTTGCCATTCCCTAATTTTGAATTCGCTGATTTCTAATGTGATTAACTTGTGATTTGAGTTACACATAAATACTTGGATCACAGACAATTAAGCGTTGAACATTTGAACTTTGAAGTCGTTTGTCGGGATTTTTTTATACATTTTTCAAGTGGCAGGGTGTTTTAATGCATAACAATCTTGAAGGGGATTAATGATTTTATCTGATTTAGGGTTTGAAATCTATTTTGTTTTGGGAAATTGGGGGAATTTGATGAATATGGGTTTGTAGTTAGTTTAGGTAGGCTTGTGTAATTAGAGGGGTAATATGGATATTTTGTATAAATTATAACTTAACAAGACGGAAAATAAAAAAAAGTTGTTCGGGATTAAAATCCGGTGGTGATCAAAGAGTATTCGTAAAAGTTTGGCTTTATTTGTAAAAAAGCAAATACGTAATGGTAATTTGTAAAAATACGCAAATACGTGGTGGTTATTTGTAATTTATCCTAATTATAATTGACCTTACCACCTAAACCCCGACTATATCCTTTTTTTCAATTTTGATTCTCACTTCTCTCAGGCGTCAACAATCAACAGTTCAACCTTCGCTAGAAACATCGCCTTGCCGCTCTCACCCAAGATCGCCTCGCCGCTCTCACGCACCATCTCCCGCCCTTGAGCCCGAATAAGAATGGCAGGAAAAGAGGGCCTCCGCAAATCTGTAGCGACAACAATCAAACTAATAGTCCCTGCAGGTGGAGCAAAGCCGTCACCACCAGTTGGACCAGCACTAGGTCAAGCCAGATTGAACACCATGGCTTTCTGCAAAGACTTCAATGCCCGAACCCAGAAATTCAAACCCAATACTCCTATGTCCGTCAAGCTTATCGCTTACAAAGATAGCACCTACGAGTTCACCGTCAATTCTCCTTCCGTCTCTTGGTTTCTCAAAAAGGCTGCTGGTATTGACACCGCTAGCGGCCGCACTGCTCATCTTGTTGCCGCTTCTCTTTCTGTGAAGCATGTTTATGAGATTGCTAAGATTAAAAAAGAGGATCCTGGTTCTGCTCATTTGCCTATTCAGAGTATTTGTAAGTCTATTGTTGGTACTGCTAAATCCATGGGGATCGAGGTTGTTAATCAACTTGATTAGTTCTTTTCTACTCTTTTTAGGGTTTTTGTTTTCATTCAACAATTGTATTACTCTTGTTATGACTACTTAAACCGTGTTCAATTTCTTGTCGATTATTACTTGTATTGTCCTCTTTGTTTTCAATAAATGTATTGTTCACCAACGCCAACGGCTTTTCGAGTTTCCATTGGCATTATCTTATCTAGTAAGTCTTGCTTGCGACGGGTCACCATTTGTGACGGAGATAAAATGGATACAAAATGACTTAGTGGAGAAAGGGGCCACATGAATAGTGTTGGAGAGAGAGAAAAAGTGGGTATTTTGTGAGAGAAAACGGTATCCGTCACAAGCTTGCGACAGATAGTGCCGTTGCAAATAAGAATTTGTGTATCTTATTATCAGATTGTCTTGAATTATAATCCTATCTCACATGCTAATTTCAGCAAAGTTGAGATCCTCTCCTGTAAGGTACAGAACTCAGTTAGTGCTTGTTGTAAATGGTGGAAATTGGACATGGGGAGGAATCATTCCCTTTATTTAGAGGTAACTACCGGGGGAGTTAGGTGAGTAATTATCTTATTATCAGATTATCTTCACTTTTCTTCTGTTTCTACATATTTGAGTAATGACAAGTCATTGTGTTGGAATCTTAAACTCTGTTGTACGATATTCATGGCCCCAACTTTCTGATTGACCCTTGCTAAAGCCCTTCCAAACCTAAATAACACAACCTGCAATGTCATGTCGGAAACTGTTTTGTGTTTTGTCATGTTACAGAGTCGTGCTTATATCACTGCCACGGTTATTACTCTGGCTAAAGCTCTCTTTGCGTGTGAAAATTGCAGTTTCAGCATAATTAAATAGAACATCCCACAAAGGCTCATTTGTGTGTATTTTATAGTAAGAAGGGGAAAACTACCGTGAATAAAATACAGAAAGGCGGCTAATTGGTTTTTGAATAAGTAGTCATTGTAATTCTAATGTTGAGTGAAGATACTCTAAGTGTTCCTCCATACTTGTATAAAATTTTGCTGTCTGAGCGAAATTGTTGTTTCCGGCTACTGCATGTAATTATCTCCCATACCCTTATCATGTCATTTGTTTGTGTGATGATGTTGCCAAGGGGGTTGAATTTCGTCTTTAAGCCACAATATAGCATCTCTGTTGTCATTTACGTGTTTGCTTTCTTTGATTGTAGGTTTGCAGTGAAAAAAATTACTACAGTATGTAGTATCATTTCTGCAAACATCATTCTGCCATAGTATTGTATATTACTCTGCAGTTATTTATGTGATTGGCTGATCGCTTTCTGAGATTTGAGATTAAGAATATTGTAGATTGCTAAGATTATGAGAGGGAGATCTATGGCTAAGTAGTTGAAAGGTACTGTTAAGGAGATTGTAGGGACTTGTGTTTCTGTTGACTGTAGTGCCCATGGTAACGATCCTAAGGATTTACAGGAGGAGATTCGAGATGGTGATGCTGAAATTCCTGATGATAAGTAGTTTGTTTTTTCGTTGTCCCTTCTGCTGCTGCGCTTGTTATTAAGGCTCTTAAGGAAGCGGAACGTGACCGGAATAAAACTAAGAATATTAAACATACTGGGAATATTTCACTTGATGATTTTATTGAGATTGCTAAGACTATGAGAGGAAGATCTATGGCAAAAGAGTTGAAAGGTACTGTTAAGGAGATTTTAGAGACTTGCGTGTCTGTTGGTTATACTGTTGATGGTGAAGATCCCAAGGATTTGGAGTAGGAGATTCAAGATGGTGATGTTGAGATTCCTGATGATAATTAGTTTGATTGTTTTTGAGCTTGTTTTCAATTGTTTTGACTGAGAAATTAAAGGTTTCTATTTTGTACGTCTTTCGGGTTTTGTTTCGGGTTTTGGATCATACATTTTAGATGATTTGAATGATATATGGTTTCATTGATCCTTATAGGAAGCATTTTGCGTTAGTTTTCGATTTTTGTTTAGTTTAATGTCGAGGAGCCTCGCATTTCTGGATTGTTAATGAATTTACTCTGTTGATTTGAGATTGTAGTTACCTTATGCTTGAATTATGTTCCCTCCGTCTCAATCGTTTGTTTACATTTTACTTCTTTGTGAGCGGTATTTTTAATCAAAGGTAAACAATTGAATGCCGTTTTAGTGTGTTTCTGCCTATACATTTGTATAGGCTTTGTTATCAGTAGGAGGGAATGTTGGTAAAAGATTGAACGCCGTGAGGTTTATTGCTGTGCTGGTTTTAATGTTTCTGAGTATACATTTGTATAGGCTTTGTTATCAGCAAGACGAAATGATTCTGATTCCGGTCAGATTTGGAATTGATACGTCTGTGGTATGTTTGTTGTACTCGTAATTAATTTGCATAGTGGTTTTCTTTTGTTTTGCTATATAGTTGCATTAGGAGGAAATGTGTTCGTATTGCTGATTGAATTCAGTTTTGATCAATGTTTTCGTTGAATTTTGTTGCTGTGTTTTTTTGAGTTTTATTGTTCTTGAGCACGAGGAAATGGAAGAAAGAATGTTGGATGAGTGTAAGATTTTGAATATGTTAGGTTTAGTTATTCTTGTATGAGGTCGTTTACTTGTACTATTTAGGCAGTAATTCATTTGACTTTATGTGTATAATGGTCTACTGACCATTATGTTTCCTTGAAATTGTGTTGTTCGACTTCACAAGTTGAACCATGTAATGAATGTTGTGTGATACTACCTGAACTATAACGTCAGATCTATTTTGCTGTCTGAGCGAAATTGTTGTTTTCTGCTACTGCATGTAATTATCTCCCATACCCTTATCATGTCAGTTCTCTGTGTGTTGGTGTTGCACTGTTGCCAAGGGCGTTGAATTTCGTCTGTAAGCTATCGTATAGCATCTCTGTTGTCATTTACGTGTTTGCTTTCTTTGATTGTAGGTTTGCAGTGAAAAAATTTACTACAGTATGTAGTATCATTTTCTGCAAACAAACATTCTGCCATAGTATTGTATATTACTCTGCAGTTATTTATGTGATTGGCTGATCGCTTTCTGAGATTTGAGATTAAGAATATTGTAGATTGCTAAGATTATGAGAGGGAGATCTATGGCTAAGGAGTTGAAAGGTACTGTTACTGTTACGGAGATTGTAGGGACGTGTGTTTCTATTGGCTGTAGTGCCCATGGTAACGATCCTAAGGATTTGCAGGAGGAGATTCGAGATGGTGATGTTGAAATTCCTGATGCTAAGTAGTTTGTTTTTTTCGTTCTTGTGCTTGAGAAATCAGACTTTTCTGTTCTGTACCGTGTTTCAAATTAGTCATTCTGAGTAAACATTTGTAAAGGCGTGGCTTTGTGATCAGCAGAAGGGAATGATTCCGGTGAGATTTTTGAACTGATTTGTCTCTGGTATGTTCGTTAACTTCTATTTAATTTGCTTTATGTCCTTTTTTAGTTTTGATATATGACGCCTGTAGTTGCGTTACTAGGCTATGTGATGGTATCGCTGAGTGACTTCAGTTTTGTTCAATGTTTCATGTCTTCTTGGACTTCTGATGCGATGTTTTCTCGACTCTGAGCTTGAGGAGCGCTGAAAGGAAACAATGCTGGATGAGGGTAAGCTTTTCGACTCTGTTAGGTTCAGTTATATTCTCATTCGAGTTTTTGTATATATTTGCTGGAACTTGGAAGACCATTATGTGTTTGTAATACTGGTCGTAACTCGTAAGGGAGTTGGATTCCGTCTTTAGGCCATAGTATTCCGTTTTTGTTGTCGTTTATGTGTCTGCTTTCCGAGACTGTAGGATTTTGTGCAAACATCCTCCTACCATATTATTGCAGATTCATTGTAATTTAATTTAAATCGTAAATGCTATGGAAGCAACCGGAGATGGCAATTGACCTAGATCGCATCTGGATACGCAAAACCCGTTATTTTTTGAGACATTTCAAACCGATAGTAACATTCAGGAGTCTGTTCCTCATATCCGGAAATGTAGGTTATGGTCTCTTCCTCTTCCGAATAAGTGGCGAATTTTCTTGTGGAAGATCTTTACCAATGTCCTTCCGGTGGGAAGTGAATTTCGAAGTAGGGATTTGCCTATGTCGTTTTCTTGCTCATTGTGTTCAGCCTCGTACAACATTAAGTCAACGGCTCACTTGTTTCGAGATTGTCAGGTTGTGCAAAGAATTTGGGCCTCTTCGCCTTTAGGAATCCGGGTTTCTTTGGATTTTAACATCCCTTTTCAGGACTGGATTGCAAATTGGCTCATTTACTTGAAAAAGGTTGACTCTTCTTTCAAGATGGGACTTCTGTTTATTTCGACATTATGGACTATTTGGCAGCTTCGTAATGCACTTGTCTTTCGAAATTACAAGGGGCCGATTGATTTCTTCATGAATAATATTAGTGGGTATGTCTCTGAGATTGAAGCTGTGTTTTCGGTTGAAGTTCCATCTTTTCTGGAGTCTTCTGCTGTCCATCTTGAAGATCTATCAGAATATGATGTGGTGCGTAAGAGCTTTCCGCGTTTCTTGGTGGGAACTGCTGGCGGTTGTTCTTCGTATCGAGTTAAGTTTGATGCGGCATGGTTTAACTCTTATAAAGGGGCCGCGGGTTGGGTTATTTTGGATGATAAAGGGGCAATCGTTTTCACGGGATCGTCTGCGTTCTGGGCTTTGAACCCTCTTCATGCAGAGGGATTAGCATGTTTGGAAGCGCTTTCGTCTGCTCATAGCTTGGGGCTTAGACATGTAGACATGGTTTCGGATTGTCTTAATCTGGTGCTACAACTGTCAGGAGCTGGGAAGCTGGACTGGTATCTTAAGAATTTAGCTAAAAGAATAGACTATTTCCTTTTATCTTTTCATTGTGTGTCGCTAAGCTATTGTCCTAGATATCTGAATAGAATGGCGCATCAGTTGGCTAAATCTGTAGCTAGGTGATGTTCCGTCTCTGTTGTATGATCCTTGTCAAAAAAAAAAAAAAAGTAACCTTCTTTATACTGTAGTAGTCGGAGGGAGGATTGAAATGACCTATTGGAAACTAAGGGGTTGTCTGGTTGCCTTCCAAAATCACAGGAATTGGAAAATCATGGGAAGTGGGAAAATTGAGTCCTGTTTGGTTGCCTAATTCATGAGAATTAGAATTTCCTAGGAAACTCTAAAGTCACTTACCTCGCATGAATTAAAGTTTCTACATTTAACCAAACAACGATTACATAATTCACGTGATTCTCGAGTTCATATGAATTTAATTTTCCCGGGAATTTTATCTTCCCATGCCGAACCAAACGACTCCTAAAAATGCCAAAAACAGACTGCATCTTTGGGACAGCTACTTATTAATTAATCTTCCACCACATTTTAAACAATGTGTAATGAATAATTATATTAAATCTCCTCGATTTATACTAGTCTATGATATAATAGACTTATATAATTCGCTTATGCAAACAACCTTACTCATTTAACATTATATATATATATATAATGAGAACCGGTGAGAACTCTTTCTTACGGAGTTTTTTTAAAAAAATTAATGACATAATTGGATTCGGCATTGAATTTTATGGCCAGAGAACATATTTCTTGGTCTAGAAAATAAATACTAGTGGCGGAAAAATGATAGATACGAAAAAATAGATAGTATGTGCATGCAAATAAATAAAACGTATCTCACCTTGATTTCCGTCACTAGTATTTATTTTCTAGACCAAGAAATATGTTCTCTAGCTATAAAATGTCATGCCGAATCCAAATATGTCATTAATTTTTTCTAAAAAAATCCGTAAGGTAGAGTTCTCACAAAGTTCTCATTGTAAGGTGGTTCTCACCGGATCTCAAGTTATATATATATATATATATATAGAGTCAAGATCCGGTGAGAACGGTTATTCGGTGCATACGGTGAGAACGAGTTATAACCATTAGATTAAAAACAAACTACGGCTGAGAAGAATCAAACCAAACCCAGCCATGTACTATTGCCATGTAAAAAGCCCACTTTCATTAAATAAAATCCAACCCAAATTATTTAAAAACAAATCACTGCCAATAATTTTCTTATTCTTTCCACTGACACTATTATATTCTTATTTCTTACCCACTATCTCTGTTTATCATTTTCCCAAAAATTTCACAAAACAAACAAATCAAACCTATCAAAATTAATCGTATCTACCTCCGTTTATCACTTTTGACATAATCTTAAATACATTTTTTGACGGATTAGATATATTTTTTTTTACTTTTTTACATAAACCTAGATACATTTTTTTAAATAAACCTAAATACATTTTTTGACGGAGTAGATACATTTTTTTTTTACTTTTTTACATAAACCTAAATACGTTTTTTGACGGAGTAGATATATTTTTTTACTTAAACCTAGATACACTTTTTGACGGAGTAGATACATTTTTTTTACTTTTTTACATAAACCCAGATACATTTTTTGACGGAGTAGATACATTTTTTTTACTTAAACCTAGATACATTTTTTGACGGAGTAGATACATTTTTTGACGGAGTAGATACATTTTTTGACGGAATAGATACATTTTTTTTACTTTTTTACATAGACCTAGATATATTTTTTGACCGAATTTTTAGAATTATACTCAGTAAAGAATGAATTTAATTCATTTTAATTTCCATCTAGGATGGGAGTTCTGCTCCCTGTTCAAGGACAGTGTTTTGATCAGTTTTATGGAGTACTTCTTTAGTTAAATAAAAGGTTCGGAGGACGAGCCCAAAAGTGAGGGAAAAGCAGTACCATCTAATATTCTCTTAACTTAATAAGTTGAACAAAAACGAAGTTCGCAATCAGTAGAGTAGCAAGCTTAGCGAGGATATCCCAATTCCAATTGGTCGGGCTTTAAGACTGAGCGAAGTTCTTTCGAGCGAAGTTCTTTCGAGCGGTCAACCCCAACCATATCACGATCTGCGATGGCGGCAACTTCCATTTTTGGACGAATAGACACATTTTTTTACGGAGCAGAAAAATACAAATAAAAATAAAAATACGAATAAAAATAAAAATACTAAAGTACATAAAGATTACAATCACCGTTCTAAAATTACTAAAGAACACTAAAATACCCTTGCAAGTTATTCAATGATTACATTATTTTACTTCAATTAATGAGAAGATGAGCAATTGAATTTGGCCGAAAAAAACAAACAAATCTCACACTTCATCATCAACCTCAGAAAACAGCAAAAGTTCAACCACAAAAATTGAATAACTCAATTGTATTAATATTTACCACCAAAATTAAACAATTCTCAAAGATTTACTAAACAAATAACAAATCCCACGTCCCTCTTCAACTTATCCTAATTATCCATCTTTATTGCTAGAAGTTGATATACTCGTATTCACAATCTCGTCGTTCCGCATTTCTCGATGAGGTCGATCTCATTTGTGATAATTTGTGACATCATCGGCATTTTCTGTGGTGGAAGGTCATATCGTCGGTGTCGGCTATGGTGGTTACCGGCGACCGTTGACTGTTGACGTGATAGGTAGTGTTGTTAATTGTTGAGGAAGGAGTTCGTATGTCGTAATTGTTACTAAATTGGTGTATAGTTTGTTGGAATTTTGTTAATTGATTTAATCTAGGCCGTGGAATACTGTTTTATCTAAGGGTGGATACTCGTTCTCACCGTTCTCACCGAATGTTCGTTCTCACCCGATCCTAAATCTATATATATATATATATATATATATATATATATATATATATATATATATATATATATATATATATATATATATATATATATATATATAACCATCGTTTTCTTGGTTATAACCATCCTTACTGTTATCGGTTATAAAAAACAAACTGACGTTAATGCCGGAGGTGACCAGTGTGCTGGTGTCGGCATTCTCGGTATCTCCTGGTCTTTCGGTGGCATGATCTTTATCCTTGTTTACTGCACTGCTGGTATCTCTGGTTAGTATTAATACATGTTTGCATGGTCTTGCAATGAACCATAACGGTTTTAGTAATTATTTGTCTGTCTTTGATTAAAAATGACCAGGATAACATATTGGAACGGAACTTGTTCGAAATTGATCTCTTACAAAGACGTAAATATGTTTGATCGACTCTAAAATTGTATCGATATCGAACCATAATAATCACTCATCAGAATAGTTCAGTCAGTACAAGAATTGGTCAATTAACAACGTGGTACAAACTACAAAGTCAACTGCTTGATCAAAGTTTCTTTGATAGTCTTACATAGAGAAAATTCGTTTGGTATTTTAAAAATGATATATTAATAATTTAAACTAGTTTTAATCCCATGCAAATTGCACGGGATTGCAGTTTCAAGTATTATTATTTGTGAATAATGTTTAAATTAATAATTAGTCGTATTTAAGATTTTCGATTTGTAATATAATTTCATATAACCAACATAATAAAAATATTACAATATACAATGATAGGTAAATTTTAATACAAAAATCTCAAAATTTTCTTCATCATATATGCATTTTTCATCATTACAACTCACTCATAAATCAGAGTTGTCAACATGTCGAATTCTTTGGAGATGGTTTGAAAGCCGGTGGTTTCAACTTACCTCATTCAAAATAATGAAATAGGTTGGTCCTACTCTAGAGGATCAATATAGTTTTTTACGTTATCAGAAAAAAAATACGATTGTTCATAAAACCGTCAGTACTCGTATTTTTTCAACTTATCTCATGCAATTTCAATATCCCATTTTTTTATCGTGTCATTATTATTTAACTTTACTCATTTTTTTTTCGATTGCAAAAATCCACGAGTCTTAATTATTATATTGTTATTGTAATTATTTATTGAATATAAATTGTTATGTAATAGTTTTAGAAGGACGTTATTCAAAATTATTATATTATATTTTTTGAGTATATAATATTAAAGTTAATGTAATACAAATGATCTAAAGCTGTATTATTTTATATATTATTATATAATATTTAATTTCATATTATATAAAATGTATTTGCGTATCCATTATTTAATGCTTACGAAAGTATATCACAAATGTTACGTAATATTACTAAAACTATGGTCATGTATGCAATATCGAATATCAGACAGTTATCGCGTAGGATTCAGCAAAGAAATTGCGGGTCCCACCTGATAGATTAAAAAAAGAAAAACGTGTGTTGATGACGTGGCTCAACCAGGGCTTCCTAATGTTTATGTAATTATTTAGATAAGATAGTACCCGAGATTCGATTCAATTCGAATTGAACTGAAATAGAGACAAATTCGATGTACACAGTACTACAGAGGCGAATTCACATAATGGCAAGGGTGACAGGCGATACCCAAACTTAAAAAAATTCAATTAAAAAACGGATATTTGCTAGGTTTAATGGTAAAGTCTTTATTTTCCATACTAATACCCTGAGTTCGAATCATGGCCTTTATAGGGGTGTTTATTGGTCGGGGACCGGACCGACCAAACTTTCTGGACCGAAAACCATATAAGAGATGAAAGGTGAACCGAGGAGCGGACCGTATTATATTGGTCTGGTCTGGTCCGGTCTGGGCGAGAAAAAATTGTGGACCGGACCGGACCGGACCAAATGGACTGAAGTGGACCAAATATGATTGTGATTGACATCATTTAACAAGTAAAATTAGAACTAGAGAAGTTCTTCCAATCAAAATAAATTATTCGATCCGGTCTGGTCCGGACCAAATGGTCCGAACCAATTTGGTCTTTAGTTCAGACCAAAGAATGAACACTCCTGCTGAGTACTAGTTACTACGGAGGACTCTCAAAACTCAAGACATCTAAACCGATGCTAATTGAATAGATTAATCCAGCAGTGACATTCGGTCTGTTCTAAATTGATCGATTATAAGTTATGAATGTTACGCAGGAGGACACATAAACCCGGCAGTGACGTTCGGTTTGTTCTTAGCAAGGAAAGTGTCCCTAAAACCCTAATAAGGGCATTCATGTACATGGTAGCGCAGTGTCTTGGTGCAATTTGTGGTGTCGGGTTAGTCAAAAGTTTCCAAACCGTGCACGGTGGTGGTGCCAATGAACGGGCTGCTGGCTATACCAAGAGTAGTGGCCTTGCTGCTGAAATCGTAAAAACTCAAAAATAATGCATATAAAATCCAAAAATTTTAATTTTAATATTAAAAAATTAGAGTGCAAGAAAAAATTGTAAAAAACTCAAAAAAAATGTACATATAAGCTCAATTTGATTTGTATTAGATATACGATAATTTTATTCGTACATTTTTTGTCATGTGAATCTCATTACTTATATTTTCGCGAAAGTGGTAATTAGCCCCCATAACTTTCAGCAATTGTGAAATTAAGCCCCATAAGTTACAAATGTTGCAATTAGGCCCCGTAACTTTGACAAAAAGTGAAATTCAACCTTATTTTTTAATTTTAATATAAAATATATCATTAATAATTTTATATTTATATTCATTGTACATTAAATAATTTTTAATATTTTACATTAATTTAAATAATTTATTAACTAACATAGTTTTTATATAGGATGTTTTAAATATTTTAACTAGTTTTAATATAATTGATACACATATGAAATTACTCTATAAATTCTAAATTTAACGTAATTCATGCAAATGTTACTTTTTCCCCAAAATGTGTAATAAATTTCATACAATTTATAAATTTATAACAATTTTTATTGTGTTGATAAATTGAATAAATGAATGAAATTGGTTTTTTGGGTGCAATTTTGGTTGGATATCAAAAAATTGGATTTAATTTCACTTTTACTCAAAGTTATGGGGCCTAACAATACATTTGAAACTTATGGAGCTTAATCTTATAATTGTTCAAAGTTATGGGGCCTAACAATACATTTGAAACTTATGGAGCTTCTTATAATTGTTCAAAGTTATGGGGTTAATCACCACTTATGCGCTTATATTTTTATAAATTGCAATTTTTTACGGACCCATATTCATCCCCCCAATTCTATTTCTAATTACATGGGTTTCCAAATGAACTTTCGGAATTGATTTCTACAACCTTAGATCATTTTAGAAGAAAGCTCAGATTGTTAAAAGAAATGAAGAGAAGAACAAACCGAAGAGATCTAAATTGAGAAATATGATGATAAACTCTGATATTTTTACAACTCTTGAGCAGATATTTTTTCCAGAAAAACAAAAACAAATACTCAACTTGAACTCTTGAAGACTTTGAAATCGAAAACGTCGATAAAACTGAAACTACTGCAAAATAAAACAAGCGTAAACATATCATTAAGATGGAGGGAGTGTCTCGAAAACGTAAATTCTAATCAGACGCAGGTCCAGGATAAGAAGCAGATGATTTGCGGTAGAGTTTCCCGAAAACATGAAGCGCAGTGACGAAACCAATAAAGAAAAGACTCATAACAAGTACAGCCGTGGGGCTGACCTTCAACCCAGGCGCATCATCCGTATAAAATCTGAGCATGTTCCGTCCTGTTTCAAACCCTGCTCCACTCCCGCCACCGGAGCTGGAACCACCGCCAGTAGCTCTCCTCCTCCGTATCCCTGCCGCTGTCGACGCCGCTGATCCTCTTGGAGCGGCGGTGCCTGGGCGGGTGTTCGAGGACGGTAACTGTGGCTCTGATGATCCTCGTCCCATTCTTATATGGATTTGATTATTGTTAGTTGTTACTGCTGCGTGTTGCTGTAAATATTTTGTTACTACTCTACTCCAATTATAGAAGTGGATACGGATGGAGTAAGGGGGATCGAAGTTTGTGCCATGGACACCTGTCGGTTATCTAGGCATAGCTCGTTTCCGGTTAGTTATTGTATGCACATGGTATTGCTAGATACTACACCTAACTACCTAAGCAATAAAGCAAACAGTGGTAAATAGCGAGTAACTAAAAATCGAGTGGGTTGGTCTTATTTCAGACGATAATTTTTGGTCTGAAATAACAAGACGGTATTTTGTAAATATTTTACCGTTAAATGTGGTTATTATTGACAAACAAGTTATTATAAGCGATAACATTAACCACACTATTGTGGTTACATTTAACTATAAAATGGTCGCATATGGCCGGTCTGAAGGTTCAGACCAAAGGTGGCGGTCTGAAATAAGAATTTGTGAAATTGAGTTAGTTCGGGCTTGGTTATTTTTTTTGAAGGATAACCATATGACGTTATCAGGTGACGTATGTCGTATACTATATCTCATTTTATTGGATTTTCCACTTATTTCTCATTTTTGAAGGATAATCATATGACTTTATCAGGTGACAATATACCTATGACCATCCCCAAGCAAGGTCGATAGAGAGTCGAGTCAAGTTAATTGTAATTAAGAAATAGATTAGGATTGGCTCAAGTCGATTTGAGCCACAAATCGACCCAATTTGAAGTAAATTGACCCAACAATCCACCTAATACGTGGCATGTTGTAATTGGTTCTAAGCATTTAAGAAAAAGAAAAAAAAAATCTAAAAAAATGGTTGTTTGGAAGGGTTTATTGACCTAGGTCGTGACTTTCTGCTTGAGGGAATTTAAGTGGGTCAAGGTCAATAAGGGGAGATTAAGGCCTAATATGCAATTGACCCGATTAAATTGACTTGTTGCTTGGGAATGGTCTTATGGAGCAGGCTAAAGATGATCAGCACTTATACTAATTATCGTCGACACTTAATATAAACTTCCAATTTTGTCCTATTCAACTCATTTGATATTGTGATTAAAAATCTCAAAAATAAAAATGTCGGTTTTTTGATAAAAATAAAAGACGGTTTTATAGCTGTTCTAACAACGATTTTAAAAATCTCTAAAAAATAATGTCAGAACTTTTTTTTAAAAAAATGACGGTTTGAATTTGCTGTGTTGCATTAACTCATTTTCTTTTTTTGAATTTGTTGTGTTGGACAATTGGAATTAAAGTCATTTTTAACTTTTTCTTTAGTCGAGTGTGATCAAGATACGTACTCTATTAATTTTGAGTGTTGGGTTTATTCGAGGAAGTATTTTTCGTATTTAAAATGTATTGGATGGTCCACAACCCTTTATTTAAGGGCTAAAAGTTAATTGTCCTTAAATCTAAGGTAAGATTATTGGTAGTTGAGATAAGATTTTAGAAAGTTTTAAGATACGACTCATTCAAAATTACCAATAATCTAGTAAAGTCTTAACAAAGTCTTAAATTGAGTCTTGAAAATCCAAGCCTTGACTTAAGACTTTGGTTGAGTTTTGATCTCACATTCATTAAATTATCCAATGAGCGGTTGATATGTGTCATTTCTTTTTGTAAAAAAAAGTAATGTAAAAAAAATAAAGTCTGAAGCGAATCTGATGGATAATGTATAAAATTTTGGGTGAGTCTGAACAATAATAAAATAATACTAAAAGTTAGTGAAAAACTGATGTGGCAGAGTCTTAAGACTTTGGCCGGTCTGACCAATAATGTTAACCTAAGATTAAAGAACGGGTGGTAATTGATTTTTTTCATTCAAAAAATTATTGTATTTTGTACTCCCTTTATTTAATTTTTACTAGTTTTCTTGT
This sequence comes from Silene conica, assembly GCA_029255685.2. Classification (NCBI taxonomy): domain Eukaryota; kingdom Viridiplantae; phylum Streptophyta; class Magnoliopsida; order Caryophyllales; family Caryophyllaceae; genus Silene; species Silene conica. The sequence continues at coordinate 84,696,609 of CM055313.2, forward strand.
CGGTGTGTTGCACGAATATTAAAATAAGTTGTGATATAGTGTATTATGAAAAGTAGAGGATTCATTATTTAGTTAACTAACGAGGGAGGCGATTAATGATGGAATAAAGGGTTCCAAATAGTACATCTGAAATAATATAATGGAGTTAAGTGTGTTAAAAATTTACAATTATTTTCAATTTTTCATCATGCAAAAAATAACTCAATTAGAAGTTAATGATAATTGAGAGGTAAATGAAAATGCAAGTGTCCCACCTTATCCTCTCTCCATTTTCCGTCACAAACAAGAACTACTATTAGATTGTAGGCAACTAGGCATTATTTATGTACGTGTTAGATTGTGACTTTTTCTTATTGTAGTCAACTCTTTAGTCGTAGACAAATGTGTCGGTGATAATAAGTTAATAACATACAAATATATAACTAACATTATTGTATATATATATAAATACTATACTGTAAAATCTACTAAACCGTCATTAGAGAAGCTTTGAGAACTCAAGGAAAATATCTTGTAACTGAATTGTTGAAGAGAGAGAGAGAGTAAATAGAAAGTTTGGTTGTTATTAAGTTAGTTAGAGTGAATGTACAAAGTAGCTTATATACAAGACTTGTGTAACTAATTCTCAACCAACTCTGTCACGTCACTACTAGCATATAACAAACTACATCATATTATCAACAGTCCCCCCTCAAGCTGGACTGAGAGGAGTAAGACGAAGCCCAAGCTTGGAAGACAAAAATTGGTGTTGCTGTGTACCAAGTGGCTTGGTCATGATATCTGCGATTTGCATCCCAGTTCGGATATGACGAGGACATAAGAAGCCTTCTTGATATTTGTCACGAACGAAATGACAATCAATATTCAAATGTTTAGTTCGTTCGTGAAATACAGGATTCTCTGCAATATGAACTGCAGCCTTATTATCGCAGAACAAGGGAATGGGCAGAGGAATTCGTATCTGCAAATCCTTAAGTAAGGCCCCCAACCACACCAATTCTGCAGCAGCATACGACATACTTCTATATTCAGACTCAGCAGTGCTCTTGCTAACCGTTTTTTGCTTTTTAGTTTTCCAGGATATGAGAGATTTACCAATGAACACTGCATACCCACTAAGAGACTTGCAACTGAATACACAGGCTCCCCAATCAGCATCACAATATGAAGAAATGCTAAAATCATTATCTGATGGGTAAAAGAGTCCAGTGTTGATTGTACCTTTGAGGTACTTGACAACGTGTATAGCAGCCTGAAGATGAGGTTTTCTGGGCAAACTGACGAACTGGCTGAGATGTTGGACAGAATATGAGATATCAGGCCGTGTTAAATTCAGATATAAGAGCCTTCCAATCAGCCTCCTATACTGTTCTGCATCCTCCAACACTTCACCATCTTCTGTGGATAGTTTCAACCCCTTGGGTAAAGGGAATTGAGCAGTACTACACTCTTCCATGTGTAAATCCGTAATGATATCAGCAATGTATTTCCGTTGGTTCAACATGAGACCAGTGTTGTTACGAGCCACTTCAAGGCCTAAAAAATATCGCATCAAACCAAGATCTTTGATGGTGAATTTGTCATCCAATCCTTTCTTGATTTGCTGTATATCATCTATGCTATCCCCAGTGAGAAGAATATCATCTACATAGACCAAGGCTATGATAAAAGTCCCTGAAGTCTGTCTCAGGAATAAAGAGTAATCTTCCTTGAACTGTATAAAACCTTGACCCACCAAATACTTTGTCAATTCAATGTTCCATTGACGAGAGGCCTGTTTCAGTCCATAAATGGACTTCCTTAATCTGCAAACATCCCCTTTTTCCACAGCATAACCTTGTGGAGGTGTCATGTACACCTCTTCGTCCAAGAATCCATGTAAAAACGCGTTGTTAATATCAAGCTGGAAGAGGGGTCATTGCTTAGCAGAAGCTAGAGCAAGTAATGTCCTCACAGTGGTAAACTTAGCCACTGGTGAAAACGTGTGTTTGTAGTCCTTGTTTTTAACTTGATTGTAGCCTTTTGCCACAAGACGCACTTTGTATCTCTCAATGCTATCATCAGGTCTGTGTTTCACTTTGAAAACCCATTTGGACCCGATTGCTTTGTGCCCAGAGGGAAGTTTAACTAAATCCCAAGTGTGATTGTCTTCAAGAGCAGTAATCTCCTTTTGCATTGCATTAATCCAGTTTCTATCATTCTTGGCCTGATTATAAGTAGATGGCTCAATAGTGGCGAGAACAGTAGCCATGGAAGCTACATATGAGGCATCATAATCTGTTATACCTTGAAGTAGTCTGACATGAAAAGAAACAGATTCAGACTGAGGCACTGATGATGTAGCAGACTGTACAGGGAGCTTCTGGGTAAGCTGAAACCCATGTAATCTGGTGGATAGAACCTTGTCCCTGACTGATTTTCGAGCAAGAATTGTTGTGGGTATCACCAAGTCTTCAGTAGAAGAAGGTGATAGAGTATGATCATGAGGAAATGTGACTGATGTTCCAGAAACAGAATCCTGAGCAGTATGCACAGAATCAGTCTGGAATGTTGATTGAAGGGGAGAAATATTTGTGTTCATGGGAGTACTATTACTTTGATTTGAAGAATCTGAAGAAGAAGATGGTGGTGTATTGTGAAAAGGAATCTGGGAATTGTATGTTATATTGACAAGATCAGTAGGAGATAATTGAGGAGGAACACATGTTGTGGGTTTAGGTTCTTTGAATGGGAAAATTTCTTCTCTAAAAATGACATCCCTATTAGCAAACACTTTATGAGTTTGCAAATCGTATAATTTGTACCCTTTCTCACCATAGGGATATCTAATGAAAACACATTTTCTTGCTTTGGTTCCAAACTTATCCTTGTGTGTACTTGGCATTGAAGCATAACACAAGCACCCAAATACTCTCAATTCATCATGAGTAGGGGGTTTCTGAAACAAACTTCAAAAGGAGTCTCCCAATTAAGAACAGGCGTGGGCATTTTATTGATCAAATATGTGGCTGTTAATAAGCATTCTCCCCAAAACCTCAGAGGCATGCCAGCATGAAACATTAGAGCACGAGCAGTCTCAAGCAAGTGTCGATGTTTACGCTAAACTCTTCCATTCTGTTGTGGCTTCCCCACAATACTTTTCTGATGAATTAAATCCTTCTCTCTGAATAGAGCATCACAAGTTTGCTGAACAAACTCTGTGCCATGATCCGTTCTCAGAATCTTGACATTCTTATGAAACTGAGTATGTACCATATTCAAGAAATCACGAACTAGACCAGGGACCTGGCCTTTGTTTTGAAACAGAAAGGTCCAAGTACATCTAGACCTGTCATCTACTATGGTGAGAAAGTAACTAGCTCCATTAAGGCTATGCACCCTATATGGGCCCCAAATATCCATATGAACTAGGTCAAAACAAGATGAAACCCTGGATGTACTAGTTGGAAATGGTAAACTATGGTGTTTTGATAAAACACAAGATTCACAAAAGAAATCCTTCATTTCATTCAATGGTGTATCAATTACATGTTTAAGCTTTTCCATTGAAGTATGCCCCATTCTAGCATGAAGTAAAGCTAAAGATGTGGGTTTACTACTAAAACAAGTAGAAATGGGAATTGCATCTGAAGTAAGACAATGCTTATGAACTACAGAATTATTTGTGTTACTAGAAACAAAAGAACAAGTTGGAATGAACATATAGAGTCCTCCATGCTTCTCAGCAATTGCCTTATTGACCTTACTTGAAAGGTCCTGAAAAATACAGAGATCTTTTGTGAAAATCACAGTAAGATGAGATCTCTCTAACAATCTACCCACTGACATTAAATTTTGTTTGAAGTCAGGAACAATTAGGACATGATGAAGAGTTATGTCAGGGGTTAAATGCACGTTACCAGCTTTGCAAACAACCTTGACTGTGCCATCAGGAAGAGACACATGTATAGGTCTGTGTAAAGTTTGCACATCATGTAAAAGATGAACATAGGGCGTCATATGATCAGAAGCACCCGTATCCACAATCCAATTATGCATATTAGTGTATGCAGAAGCAGTATAAGCAAAGGAAGTAAGAGGTATACCTGCAAAGTTCAGAGAAGACATTGCAGGATTTTCAGAAAAGGATTTCATGACCTTCTCATATATAGTATTGGCAACATTAGAGAGCAAGTCAGTATCCAGAGAAGCTGAGGTGCTGGCTTTACTGACATGAGCAGCAGCACTAGAGGGAGCAGGATCATAATCCAAAGGAGTCTCCTCTACAGTGTGTCCATCATCATCATGAATAACCTCAGCATTATGGGCAGACCGCCTGTAGACATTTGCACCTTTCTGAAAATAGGTGTCAGGTTTAGATTTATACTGATTTTTGCCCTTAGGATTCTTAGCATTCATCTGATTCAAGCGAAGAAAACAATATTCCATGATATGTCCCTTCTTGCCACAATGAGAACAAGTCTTAAGCTTGTGACAACCTCCAATATCATGACCTTTGTGTCCACAATTATCACAGGTTTTGACGGAAGGATTGGCTTCAGATTCAGAACCTTCATTGTCAACCCTGGGTTTCTTCCAATGTGGTTGCCTGGATTCATAGCTTCGAGCACTAGCATAAGCATTAGCCTCGCTCAACACGTCAACCGCATCTGCAATTTGCTTCTGTCTCTCAATTTTCTGAAGCAAAGCAAAGGCTTTGTTAAGAGGTGGCAGAGGTTCCATGGACAAAATGTTCGTTTTCGTCCCCTCATAACCACTATTCAATCCCATTAGGAATTGGATTAATTTGGAACTAGTTTCTTTAGACAGCATTCGCTTAAGAAGCTGACAAGTACAGGCATCCAAAGCACCACATGAGCAAGTAGGCATGGGATCAATATTGTCAAGAGTCTCCCAAGTGCGTTTCAGTTTACTGTAATACTCAACTAAAGAAGCATTAGACTGAGTAGTATCACTCAATTCCTTCTTTAGCTGATAAACCTCCAAACCATTAACTTGACCATAGCGTTCAAGTAATTCAGACCACAATTCTTGTGCACTTCGTGCATATTCAACAGTTTCACGGATCTCAGGAGTTAAAGAATTCTTTAACCATTTCATCACCATATGATCACATCGAATCCATTGATGATAGGATTTCTCAGTAGAAGCAGGTTGTCGACAGGTTCCATCAACAAAACCTTCCTTATTTTTAGCAATTAAGGTCACATAAGCTTCGCGTTTCCAAGAGAGAAAACGTGTTCCATCAAACCGATCTCCAACAACAGAGTGACTCGGCTGATCCGATTGTGAAAGAAATAAAGGATCATCAAAATTATCATAATTTGTGGCTTTGGTAGAGGTTTCAGAAGGCATGATTGAGATTTGGTTAAACGTGATTGTATTTGTTGTGAGAAAGTGAAAGATGGAGAAAATTCGACGGATTTGAAGTAGATATGAGAAAAAAGAAAATCGCGGAAGCGGAGAAACAAAGAGGCGAAATGAGAAAATTGAATCACCTAAGTTGCAGAGTCTGAGAAAAAAGATGAAGAAATTACTTCAATAATTCCAGAATCATTGCTGAAGCGACTGATACCATGTAAAATCTACTAAACCGCCATTAGAGAAGCTTTGAGAACTCAAGGAAAATATCTTGTAACTGAATTGTTGAAGAGAGAGAGAGTAAATAGAAAGTTTGGTTGTTATTAAGTTAGTTAGAGTGAATGTACAAAGTAGCTTATATACAAGACTTGTGTAACTAATTCTCAACCAACTCTGCCACGTCACTACTAGCATATAACAAACTACATCATATTATCAACATATACTCCATATTCAAATAAACAATTCCACTTTATTTAACCTTTATATAAAACTACATAAATTATTTCAAAAAAATACAAGACACCACACCAAACAATTTGGCACCACGAATTTTTCTTAAAAAAAATATTAAAAACATTGGCAACGTAATGCAATTTTTCACGTTCGACCAGCAGTGTTTCCTAGCGACAGCCGAAACAATCTCTCGTTAAAAATAGCGTATTCTAAACTCAATAATTAACCGCACCACAAGTCTTCCTGACTTGACCCTGAGAGCCAGTAAGCACACCAATCAAGCTCATTTTGGTAACAGACTCGGCAAAGTCCTTAGGGAAAGCTTCTCCTTGCGTATAGACCTGATTTTCGATGTAGTTTTTGGTTTCGGAATCGTCCAAAAGTGCAGCGTCTGACTCGAATAATCCTCTATGTTGCGTGACCATGGTGAAGTACTTCTCGTCGAAGACCTTAGGGGTAATGCGGTCCATGAAGACGAATGATTTCACGTCGCCTACTACCTTAGGGCACCTTGTTTTCAACCATTTGGCATAGGAAGGAGATAGTTTGGGGTCGGTGTCGCCTTTTCCGGTGAAGTTGTATAGTCTGGTTTGGATGATGAAACAGTGTCCAATTCCGATGGTGTGTGCACCTGGTAATTGCCAAATGGTACAAACAAGAAGAATAAGTCAACTAATCATTGATTATTCCCCTTTCAATTATTGTGTCGGAAGAATATACCGACTTTTTAGACTGTTAGTCTGTCTTAATATTAGAATGGTAAAATATTATCGCACTTATATAGCACAAATCTTTGTCACATCTCATAGATATGAATATTTGGAGTTAGAATTAGGTAAAATTATAAATCAATGGTATAGGTCATGTTTGGCAATTAGCAGAAGCAAATTTATGATAGCGGATAACGTTAGCAGATTTTAATAGCTAGCAAGTTTAACTATCATATAAATTATCAAAATTAGAAAAATGTGTTTGATAGTTAACAAAATTAGAAAATACATGTCAAAAATTAGATTACCTGATAAAACAACCAAGTCCTTTGATGATAAACCGACAGCTGCAAAGTTCTGTTTAAGGGTAGAAATGTTTGCGAACGGGGATGGAATATTAGCCAAAGCCTCAGAAGCAAGTGAAATAATTCCATCCTTTCTACCAAGAGGTACGTGCCAGTATGGTCCATTAATCTGCATTATCGTATGTATACCCATATTTAATCGATAATCAAATTTGATTGTATACTCGTACTTAATAGAAATGAATTGTCGCCTTTTTTTTAATCAAGTGATATTAAGTCCAATGCTGGCTGAGTTGCATAAATGTAGGAGTTGAAAGGTTTTAAATTCGACTACCAACCGATTCAAGCTCCTCGTCATCAAAAAAAGTATCGTATTTTTGTTACCTTGACGATAGCATCTCGAGCAGCTAATGATAGAATATCGGCGCATGAAACAATACCGGGACACTCCTTTTCTAATGCTCCTTTGATGGCATCAATCACCTCGAACCCTCTTAGTGTCGAATTTGGGATTGAATCTTTTTCCGTTTTGTTGTTGGAAGGTGTCGGATCCAAAAGAACTGATGCATCACAGCCCTGACAAATTAAACAAAATAAACTCAGATATATTATCATTCACCTCTCAAACCTCATTTTCTTTTTACTCGCATTTTACTCAAAGATAAAATAAAATAACTAGGACGAAGGAAGTAAATACTAATAAGAAATAATTTATTTATTTTTAAAATGTCATATCGACAGCTAGGCAATCTCCTTTGTGTACTGAAGACAATTTAACAGGTGGACCCCTTTCCAAGTTGGCTTTTTTCAATCGCAAGAATTAAGAATCGAACCCGTAACCATTTGTTTAAGAAATGAAATGTACCACGCACTCACAACAACCAACTTTGATAATACGAAATAAATAAACGGTTTCTCTAACGTGTGCCCTTAGGGCACACATTAATAAACCGAATATAGAAAGATTCGTGAGATATTCTTATGATAAATTCAAGTATAGACCTAATTTTATCATAATTAGTGAGAATATCTTATAAATCTTTCAATTTTCGATGCATTAATGTGTGCGCTTAGAACACACGTTAGAAAAATCGATAAATAAATAATGAGCATGAAATAATATACATACCCTAACAATACAATCGTGGAAGTGCATTCTAAGTAAACCAGGAGCAAAGTTAGGAACATGACCAACATATTGATCTGTTATTCTCTTAGTAATAGCCACGGCATTAGGGCATGAATCTTTGTAATAGTCGAGAGTAAGACCGTCTGCATTCGCCATGACCACAACCATGGCGAAGAAGGCGCAGAAGATTAGCTTCTGATCGGTTGTCATTGTAGCAGAGATTATTGTTAAATTAGTAGTTCTCTAGCTCTGACAAAGAAGCTAAAACCAGAAGAATGTATGTTTTTTGTGTTAATGTGTGACTTGAAATAACATAAATGCTACAGGGGATTTTATACTTCAGACATTTAGCATATGTCCCTCGATTGTAGGGTACAATGTCAACATTATTCGTAGTAATATAAAACAAAACAAAAGCGTCTTGTTTGTGACGGGTATTATACTATTATCCGTTATAAGTTGAAGACGGATAGTCTTCCTCTCACAACAACGCAGATGAGAGGATAAGGAGGAAATAGAACATCACATGGGCAGTGTCACTTGTATTTTGTGAGGAGAGGACTATCCGTCTTTAACTTGTAACAGATAGCGTCGGGCTTCAATAAAAATTTGTGATAAAATAATTGGGATTAAATGTATAGTGTTAGTTAGTATTAGTATTAATATTGATTGATTGATGTCATTATGTATAATAATAATACATTCACGTTATATCATATGGGATGGAGACTTGGTGAACATGCTAACGAACGACGGAACGAGTATCGCCAACTCGGTTTTACGATGTTCATGCAACCTAGTAAGTAGTAACCTACTAGCAAAGTCAACCTAATCGTTTCCTCCAAAATATCATTTTTCATTGACAAATTTATATAATAAACTATTAATTTTAATAAGTAATATAAGTGTTATACTACGGAGTATATTATTTACATTTTATTAATGCGTTTAAAAATGCGCAGTTGAGTATAAGTACTGTATAGGGCATTTGTCGATGAAGGACTCGACTACGGAGGAAATAAATGTGGAGGAGTCGCATGAAGGTGCATCCTCGACTAAGAGGTTTATGGTAACTCCAGCTCAATTTCATTATTTTTCGATGAATTGTAAATTGTCCGATCAGAAGTCATGGTTAGAGAAAACTCTATAAGCTTATAATATTACAACACCTAAAAATTATCAGCAAGTCTCCATGTGACGGGTATAATCGTCACAGCTTGCGACGAGGCAAGTACTCTATTCATATTGGTAAATAGCACAAAAACAATTTACTTTTCTCGAGATACATACTCTACTTTTGTCTTATCACATGAATATGTTTAACTGGTTGCAATTTTGTGACGGATTTATCCGTCATTAAAAATCGTAGAGACTTGTTCAACCTTGTAAAGGGCGAGGTATCTACGGTAAAGGTGAGAAGGATCAATCATTGGATTAGTATTATAGTCCAGCATGTCACTCGACGTGACAACGAACTTGCCAACTTGTCCTCATCGATATAACAAACGGCCGCCAACAATTCCTAGTTTAGTTCAATAACAATATTTCTAAGACTTGATTTTTTTTTGTTATGATAGGGTGTTGTTAAATGACGTTTAATCTTGACGCCACCTTCTTAGCTGTAATAAGTGAAAATTTTAATAATAAATGGTGTTTTCGAAAGGACGACGTTGAAATTGGGAGTCATCCGATGACATCCTATCATTATCGTAGCAAAAGAGATATACTCCCTCTTAGTCGGGGTATGGTTTCCTTTTTTTTGTTGACATCAAAATTAAAGAAATGATTTTGAAGACAAAAAATATTCTACCCCGACTTGCATGGATCGGAATTGAGTTTAGACCACAAGAAACTTACTCAAATAAAAAATACAGGACATGAAACCGACCTAGACCGATTGAATATAACCCGAATTTAATAACATTCCATAAATTGATATAAACCAAACCTTATAACACCAAAGCCATCAAACCTAACAATTGTTCAACCCACATAAGACTCTACTAATAACCGATTCAAAACGAGATGTTTTCACTTACAATTGTTAGTCTTAAATAGTTGTAACATCCAAGATTGCAACAAGCGATTAATCGAGATGTGAGATTGTATCTTGTGTTGTGTTTGATACTCTGTATTTGGCCGGATAATTTAATTAGTGAATATTTCTTTTTTACTAGTAGTTTAATTAGTGAATTTAATTGAACTAACTTGATTTTAAATGAGCTAAATTATACTAAACCTAATTTAACTAATTTAAATTTGCATTTAACTAAACTAAATTTGATTTAACTAACTTACTTTACCTTAGACTTAACTTAAATATAAAGTTAAATTAAACTTAAAATAAGTTACTCTAATCTGTTTTTGTATATACAACGTTTTTATTTTTCGATATAACTGTTTGACTTTAATTTTTACAAAGATATAGGAGACCAAAAATTATAAAAGATATACCAATAAATTGCTTATGAAAAGACCTTTTACGCGAGTATACATTTCATGATATTTTTGGGTTGGATTTCAAAGTAATTGTCAAAATGCTGTCCATGTAGGCTCGGCTTTTCCGAGGCTTAAACACGCCACTACAAATGGCGTGTCTATAATGCATATATGGGGTAGAAACTTCAAAAATATAAACACCCAAACACGCCATTACGTATGGCGTGTCTTCGCCAACAAACACGCCATTACCATTAGCGTGTTTACACAGGGAATGGAATGATGATATTTTTCTTCCAACTTCCAACTCCTTCCAATGGCGGAAGGATTTTCATTTGGTGTTGGATTGTATCCCTAGGGATTATACTGGTTTTGACTAGTTTATGGAGGTGACAAATAGAGGTGAATATTTGGAACGGAATGCTTGTAAAAATGCAGCAGAACAATGGAGAAATGAACAAGGAACTTGAACAAAACTCTATTTTTGTTCTGCAATTTTCCGAATAAATGACAAGAAACGAGATAGAACAAGGATAGGCTCTTTCAAAGCATATAGCCAATGGATAGTAGGGATGTCAATTTCACCCGCACCAGATTAAAAACCGATTCACCCGATTTTAAAAGACAGATGAAAACCCGACTTAAATGGATGATGGAGGGATGACGGATGAAATGGATGACGGATGACGGATGGGTTGGATGAAGAAATTTCACCTGCCATCCGTCCATCACTCGATTTAATTACCTTTTATTTAATTTTTTTTACCAATATGATACATTATTAAAATATAATTCATATAAAATATTCAAATTTTATAATATTTCTACTCTCAAAATATTTTTTTTTGTGAAACTACCCATTAAAAAGTTCATTTAAAATAATTATCCAACATTATTTTTGTATAGAATAAAAAATCCTCACTTTTTATAACTTGAAACATATAAGTACACAACACCCGTTTATCACCTAATCCACTCGTTTCATCCATGGATGATAGAGACGGACGACGGAGGATATGTTTCACGGATGACGAACGGGTTGGATGAGATTTTAAAGGGACGGATGGATGACGGGTGAGGCTTCACCCGACCCGTACCCGATCCATTGACATCCCTATGATAGAGGTTCTCTTAATCAAAGCACAAAGCCAATGACTAAGATAAATGATACTACCTCTGTCCCGGTGGGATGCTTACACTTCTTTTATTTTGTGAAGGGAAAATAAAGGAAGTGTAAACATATCAGTGGGACGGAGGGAGTATTTTCCAAGCACACAGCAAGGAAAACACCACACTTCAAGCACTAAGCCAAGAAGCTTCTCAAGCACATAACCATGGGCGTGAAAAATTCCCTGTGTAGACACACCATACGTAATGGCGTGTTTATTGCCGAAGACACGCCATTCGTAATGACGTGTTTGGGTGTTTATATTTTTGAAGTTTCTGCCCCATATATGTATTATAGACACGCCATTTGTAGTGGCATGTTTAAGTCTCGGAAAACCCGAGCCTACGTGGACACCAATTTGACAATTATTTTGAAATTCAACCCAAAACGACAATTACTTTATTTTTGAGCGTCATTTCAAAAAATCGTTCAAAAAAAAGAAAGGTAGCAGTTAACATTACTTATTTAACTTAAGCTAATTTAATGAGGAAATCGAGTGAACTTCTTTCAATATAGTTAAATTTTGTTCAGAGCAATTCAAGTTCAGCTGATAATAGTTAAGGTTAATTTGAATTTGGTTGAACTAAAGTTCCCTCAAAATTGAGTAAAATTATTTCACACGTTCTTTTATTATCTAACTAGTAATTTTTTTCATATATCTGCCAAGTTTTTATTGTAAGTCTTATATAAGATGAATTGGTAACACAAAATTACTTGAATATTTATTTTATTGGTACACCACATTCAATATTATATAAATAAGATGTTTTGTTCATAAGTTGATGATCAATTCTTAATATCAATGATTATTAGTCTTAAATAAAAATTTCGAATACAATATCTTACCCGAGTATATTTTTTTTAAGTAACTATATGTATAATAATATTTTAAAAAATAACCTAGAAAATGAATAATTTATCACTCTTATAATTTGATAAGAATTGGTATAGAGTTGATCAGATGGCCCAAATCTGATGGCCCAAGCCCGATGGCCTGATCCGATCCAGCCCGATTTTTCCTCGGATTTTGGCCTGATTGTTTGGCCCAAAATACGCGTGCCCCGACCCAAAAAAAATCCGATATAAATACACGGTCAAGCTTGGCCAATCGAAAGTCCCGATTTTTGACCCGGCCTGGCCCAAAATATTAGTCGAACTAATCCGAGTATGAGACACATAAAAACCGTCACCATGCCGACCCGTTACTCACAAAGTAAGGCTTAACCAATACTACTTGATCCGGCAAACAACTCGATTCGAATCCGACTCGACGCACCCGATTGGCAGAGGCTCCAGGAATGCCAGTAAGGCAGTAATCAACCATCTAGAATCAACGATCAAAGGGAGAGAGCATAGAAATCCGGGAGTCAAACAACATTCAACTCTCCCTCAGTCCCCTCCCCAGGTGAATCACAGTTAAGCTTTGTAAAATCAGCAGCAAAAATGATGTATCTTCTGTTAGCTACAATAATGGCGGAAATGTTGGTGATTATTCTATTATTATTCAAAACCCCATTTAGAAAACTTATTATAATGGGTTTAGATCATATGAAACGAGGAAAAGGACCAGTTGTTGTTACTACTCTTGCAGGATCTCTTCTAGTTTTGTTTGTATCAACTGTTTCCACTGTTGTTAGTCTCCGTCGTCGCGACGAAGACCCTGCTGCTGTTAATCCTACTGATCAGCTTCTGTTTGTTAGGACTGTTCTTGATGCTTCTCTTTTAGGTATTTCTTTTCATTTCCCAGTTTTTAAGTTTTAATTTTTGATGATTTTAGTTGTTTGTTGAATTTCCGTTTCTAAAGGATGATTCATGTCAGCCGACCCAAAGCATGCTCTGATGTTGTTGTTAGTTGTTTGTTGAATTTCGCTTATTAGATACTCGTATTCAGTAAGTCTCCCTTAAGACGACAGTATCCGTGTTACGAGTATTTATGTGATGATATGGCAGTTACTGTGCAATGTAGTGCTGTACATGGATTTGGAATGTTGAATGGAGTTGGAAATGAGCTCGGAATTGTTGGAAATAGGCTTGTTTAGAGCTGTGTTAATAAGATCAAGAAAATGTAATTGAGCCGCCTAAGCTGCACGCCAGCACGGTATAGTGTCTGATTATTGGCACATTGTTTGAATTGAGAGATTTAAAGGGAAAGGGCATCGAAGAAATTATCTTGCTTAGGTAACTAGTTGGATTGAAGGGAAAAGGTTGGAACGGAATCACATTGGTCTATTCCTCACCCGTCTATTCCGTGCCCTCCAACCCCCCTTCCCTCGTTTGTGCGTATCCAAACAAAAGGTTGATATGTACTCCGTATATGTTTGGAGGATGTGATTGCTCGTAACTCTACTTCCATCTTTCTATGAATCTCTCTGATAGACAGATGCTATAAACATTCTGTATATAGAGCTATGTACAGCTGTTTTACTAGTACATGTTGACCTTGAGATGCTGGTAAAATTGAATGGTTGCTAGGAGTTGGCAGTTGCTCGGTTCTATGGATTTCAGTCAGCTGAGGGATGGATCAATTTCATTGTAATTGAGTTCGTTTGCTATGAGGGATGGATCAATTTCAAAGTACTTGTGTTCGTTTACCCTTAGAAATTTGTTGTCTCTTCGTTTAGGCTTGAAACCAGTTTATGTATCACTTGCGTAGATACATGAAATCTCTTTCTTTAGTTTATGTCCTGTTGTCCTTGTCTTCTAAGTCATCTCTTTTTAGCGGAAATTTCACCTTGAAACATTTGAATACATTTTTTTTATCTCGTGTTCTTTTTCTAAACACTTTTTTTCCTGGGAGGGAACAATGGTTGGGGTTAAGTTATTTTCCTAGTTATGATCTTCATAAATAGAAATTGAACCAAGTATGTCATTCCCCAGCTATTAGAAGGCACTCGTAGGAAATGAGATCGTGAGGACTAGATTCAACAATTATGCGTCAAGTTGGACAGATAATTACGCAGCATGTGGGTCATTCCTTTTTGGTTAATTCATAAAAGACATCCTCTTTTATGGCTGACTGCTGATGTTGCATAGCTTGCGTAATTACACTGGAGCGCTAAACTTCAAAACCGAAGCTTTAACAACAATGGAACAGTGAATTTTGCTGGATTGTTGGCTAACATTCTATGTTTCTTGGGAATTATGGTTTGTCCCATGATTGTTAAAGATTCGGCCATGACAGATCATTTCTTAAACTGCATTGCTTTTATTTTGTATAAATTTTTATTATCATGAACTACTGAAGGTTATTAAGGTTAAAAGAATGGGATACAGCTATGAGATTCCAACTTGGTTTTGAACATTAATTATCTGTTCAATGCATTTTGATAAATCCAACTACAAATCTACATCCAATTGCTTGAACTCTGTCCGAGATTGAGTAGCTTCAGTGATTACATGAGAGAACTATACTAGAAATGCCTGAATTGTTGGATACTTGGATACTTGGATACTTGGATAGTTGGTACTTGGATACTTGGTACTTGGATACTTGGATGAGAGTCTGTGTGAGGGCAGGGCTCAAAATGGTGGTATTGGCATTTGCAGTTATGGTATATCAGAGTCATAGTGATGTGGTTGTCTCAGACTTAGTTGTGGATATTGTATAGTTATTTTTTTGGCAATGTAAAATATATTAGGAAAAAACAATTACACATCCATCGCGATCTTGGCAAGGTTGTGACTCTTGTGAGCCACTTTGTTGATGCTTTTATAGCTATTTTATGTATCTATTCTCCATTTTGTATCATGTAAATGACAAAATGAATTTAGAGTAACTATTTTGGCAACTATTACAATTTTATCAAGAAAGTCAATCCTCAAATGTATTGTTGTGAAATAAAAGGCAGGAAAAACATCCCAGGCTCTTCGCGAGCCGTATTGGACAGATTTGGCCGATTTGCTTTATAAATTGGCCATCTCGGGCAATATTATTCCCCGTTTATTTTTCCTTTGATGTTTTTTGATATCATCATATGTGTTGGAAAATTAGGGTCACTATAGGGGCGAGGATATATTGAGAGAATATATGTTGTTGTGTCGTGGTATGAAGGCCACTGAATGAGAAACGAAATCGTCCCGACTACGGTACAAATCGGAATGGGCGTCGTCCCCCAAGGTCACACAACACTCCTAAAAGTTGTGTACTCAACAATTAGGAGTTGGAACTCAAATGGTATGCTCAAAATTATCATAGAGAATGTAGTAGAGATTTATGGAAGATGTATATCTCTAATGACTACAATTCTCATATGCGTCGTTTGGATAGAGGAATTTGGAGGGAAAGGGATGGAAGGGATTTGAGGGGAGGTACTTTCCGTTGTTTGGATAGCAAAATGGGGGTGGATGGATTGAGTGAAAAGTAGTCCTTCCATTTCCGTTCTTCAAGGCAGATTATTTCCCCTTCAACAAAGGATACTCCCTTCCTCAATTCCCCCCTCCCTTTTTCTTCCTCTCCTCCCTTTTCCGCCTTTTTTGGTATCCAAACAAGGCCTTTTAGAGTAGGTCAGTAGGAGTTATCAAGGATGGAACTAAGAGATGCCTCCATCTTGGCTCATGTTTGTTTATCGGTGCAGGTCGAATAAACGATTTATGTGTCTCAGCTCTAGTTAGTTGGTCTTGCTTGTGACGGGTCGGGTGGAGAAACGGATAATGACACTCACAAAATGAATAGGGGGGCAAGGTGGGGCTACCCTCATGTGCTTCCCTCTTTCCTCTAAATGGGCATTTTGTGAGACAAAATGGTATCCGTCACTCCGAAGTGACGGATATCTCCCGTCTTCTTTGAGATTTTGTGTTGGTTTTATATCTGTTATTCAGTTTTCCCTATTTTGCTGGCTAACTTTCTTCGTTGAGTTGCATAATCATAATCGTGTATCTAACATACCCGACTTAATTGAATGGCAGGATTCATCTTGTTCCTAGGACTACTTTTGGACAGACTGCATAATTACATTAGAGAGCTCCGTCTACTCAGAAAGACGATAGAAGCTGCCAAGAAACAAAAACGGAGTTTTGATGATGCCAGGAATGAGAAGCTTAAAGCTGTGGAAAAAGAAACTAATAGTTTAAAATCTAAGATGAGTTCCCTGGAAGCAGAATGTGTAGCAAAACTAGAACAAGCTAAGGCTTCACAGTCAAAAGCAGATGCTTTGAAAAAGCAATCTGAAGGCTTACTTCTCGAGTATGATCGGTTGCTTGAGGATAACCAAAATATTCGCAGTCAGTTGGAAGAATTGAATTCGGACTGGCAAGATTAACGTGCAAAGGGAAAATATTCGTAGTCAGCTTAGTTTTTATATGTATAACTCAACGTCCAGAGATTGTGCTCGTTCGTAATCCAATTTTCTCCAGTTTTGTACATCTCCCTACTGTTGATCCAGAAATATAGTTCACTGCTACATGTAGGGCTGAGCATAGGTCCAGAACTGGACCGAACCAGACCGAACCCGAAACCGAATTCTACTAAATTTGGGACCGAAGACGGACCTATAAGGAACCGGTCCTGGACCGGACCAACCCGAAACCAGACCATCTGGGCCGATATCCTTTTTGATCAAATTTTCTTATTTAACTACCAATAAAAGTCTTGAATAAAAAACTCATACTCTAATTTGTGCTACTTTGCACATGACTTAGAATAACACATAAGTAATAACTAGTCAAAATAACACATTAAACAACTTTAGAATTCAGAAGTCAAGAGTTCAATAATTACAATCTTGGCTCAATTCGGTCCTATCGGTTTGGACCGAAAATTTTCGGTTTTGGACCGAACCGGACCGAAACCTGAATAACATAAATAGTTGGACCTAGGACCGGACCGAAACTCAACCGGTCCGGGTCCCGAACGGTCCGGTTCGATCCATTTTTCCGGTCTGGACCGAGTTTTGCTCACCCTAGCTACATGGGATTGAAATCCTGTTGATTGCACGATTACATGATCGATCGTGCACTGGTTACAAGTCATACCATAATCCATGTTTTTACATGAAAATAAAGGGGCGGAAAACCGAGTTTTGACGCTCTTGATTTACAGGGTTAGAGATTTAGCACGGCACACTCGCGTCGTCTTCAACACAAGACACCTTATACTGAGTAATATATCTGTCTTGTAGTTGATGCTTCCAAGGCAGAGGTAAAAATGAAGGTCGGATCACAATGAATGGTAAAAACCTTTCGGAAATGCATTTGCAATGGAAAATACAAATCAAGAGTTCAAGATTCCTACCATATTTACAAACAATATTAGCTTATTAATTCAATAAATGAGAACAATATAGGAGTACAAGAACATAGATACAATTGCCTCATGGTCGCCATAGCTCGGAATACCGATGGTGGCCAAAAAGAATGAGATATCAGTAGGATGTTACACTTAGTTATTCTGAAAGTGTGTATGTGTTTGTGTGTGTGTGTGTGTGTTTTTATGAATCAGTTATTCTGAACGTTGGTTTCAGAATTAGCGTCAGTTTGAGAAGGGCAATACTGCGCAAACTGGCAAAATCGACACTTCCAAAGCTCATTCTCAACAACATACTTGGCTTCTCGTTGTCCATGCCAAAACTCAAGGGAACCGGATATTTGACCCTTGAGCCAGTCATCGTCATAACTAAACTCGTCCTCAGCGATCAATGAGTTATCCTCCTGGAGTTCGTATCTACAGTAAAAAGTTAGATAACAAATAATTATGGGTAAATTCTCTCAGTGATATATTGTATAATCGAAAATTGTGTTACAAGATGAGGAAGAAAGAAACCTATAACTTGCACAACACTCTCTAGGTTACTCTATAGTCTGTACTCTGTAGTCCACGGTGAACAATTCTCTTACGGATATCTAAAGAGTAAATTAGATTTTACTCCCTTTTGAAATCAATTTTTTTAAAATTACTCCCTTTTGAATTTTTTTGCTAAAATTACCCCCTTAAGTTGCATTTTTTACTAAAATTGCTCAAAACTTCACTTTTAGTGACTTATTTCGTCTATTCTTGAACATATTCCGTTTGTGCCTCGACAAATCTATACTTTGGAACGTATAAATATGTAGACAAATGTAAGGGGGTTCAAAAGCAGAGGAAATAAATCAACTCAAATCGGTTTTTTGAAGCAATTTTAGGAAAAAATGCAATTTAAGGGAGTAATTTTAGCAAAAAATGCAACTTAAGGGAGTAATTTTAGGAAAACATTTCAAAAGGGAGTAACTTTAAAAATTTTGATTTCAAAAAGGAGTAAAATCTAATTTACTCGATATCTAAATTCAAAAGTAGACGCGACAGCTTTGAATCAACAGGTATGCAAGATTCTTTTATGTAATATAAATAAGCAGATAAAATTGTTGCACTATCTTCATCATTCCTTGTTGATCAATCCTGTGTTCATTCATGTGTTAATATCTTACCCAACTGTCTAGCTTCACAGTCTGTCATAAAGTCGGACGACGACTACGTTTTTATAAAAGATTAATGTTTTTGGCCTAAAACGAACGTCAAAAAGCCATGTTATCAGGTCAAAATGTCAGACACACAAATAGCCGAAATGATATGTTGAATAAACATAGGTTCATTCGAACAAATGTCAGCATGATGAGGGTGACATGTCAGCGGCCGGGGATTTTGCTTGATGAGATATAGTTCTGTTGATATTGTACAGGACATAATTTTTGGCACACGATCTCAAAATGTACGAAAGGTGGTGAAAATAATCCAGATGTAGCTTGATTCTGGTTGGCTCAAACTGTATGAATGGTTAGAAGCAGAAAAAGGCGTGAATGCATAGCACTCACCTCAAGAGAAGTTGATCGTGAGCAGAGGGGAGCGTCAAACAAACATTTCTGAAGTAGTTCACAACTTCACCAAATGTCTGCATGGATAAGAAACGGCAAGGAAATATTAGGAAGGTGTGGTCAGCAGTGCTTATGCGCAAACAACAATTACATGTATCAGCTAAACTCAAAAACCCAGTACATAACTACATATGGTATGCGGAATACATAAGTTACTAGTTTCGGAAAAAAAATATAAAGGTTGAGTCCTGAAAGTAAATAAAGAACGAAAAGGTCGAACTTATTAGTTATCCTGAAAACCAATTGCATCTTAAAACTATATAATCCCCCAAATGAAGATGACATAGGGAAAACGATATGTATGCAGCAGTGCAGCACAAGTAGCAATCCCTCAACTTGTAAGCGTGTAAAACCAGCTAATACATATAATTGCAGCATTTTGAATAAATTTCTTAATTCTTTCCTTGGTGGTCAAAAACAAAAAACAAAAAACAAAATTCTACCCTTAACTTAAATAGGTGCAAGACACACGAAAGTGGTCAGGTCCCGCGTCAAGAGGCACAATGCGCATACCTTATGCGAATTTGCAATGAGAGAATCAAGGTAGGAACACATTCTTACCTGAACAGGGAATCCTGAGTCAGCTGCACTCATCTTTATATCATCTGATAAAATGTGTTCGGGATCCAAGGAAAAATACTCATAAAACTGTTTCGAGGGAAATTCATTCGAGACCAACTTGTCCCACAGGTATTTATAACACATCAATTGTAGCCTGAGAGGGTAAAGAAAAGAAAAAATATATCATTTACAGAGCTAGAACATGCTCCGGCTAGGAGGTACGGTATTGTTAATTCTTCTTCGACTCAATGTCAGGCCATGACTTAGAATATACCTTCCATTTCTGCACTGGGGTTCAGCAGGAATCCTAGGTTGGCGACGAGTCTTTGTATCAACTAAAATTAAATTTCTTCCATCCTCTGTTCCAGGCATGCGGAGTTCATCAATCACTCCCACCATCCATACACCTTGTACCAAGCCAACTCTGGTAACATAACAATAATTCAGCTAAAGAGCCGGGAGGAGTTTCTAAACGTTGAAGTGGATCATAAACTGAAAACAAAGGAGAAAGTGCGCTGTCTTTTGCTAAACAACTAGTCTTGTTCAAGACCGTCATACAGTATGTGTAGTGAGACTGAGTTCCTACGATTTTGGAAGAGCTTTAAACTTGGAGCTAAAAGAACATCCTGATATTAAATCCTCCTGTTTTGGTCAAATTTTGTCTTTGCGAAATATTGTCGTGTACAAAGAGGTTCAGTATATAAGAAAAGGACTCCAATGCCAAGATATCGTATATAAGCAAAGGACTCCAGCAAATATCAGTTGATACACATTGCTTTTAAAATTGTGGAAATAGGATCCAAAGATCTTTGTTTTAGGCCCTGTTCTTTTCGGCTGAAACAAGCTGAATTGAATAAATTGGAGTAGAGCTTAATTGAACTAAACTGAGTGGAACTAAGGTGGAGTGAATTTAGTTGAATTAAAAGTTACTTTTGTGAAGAGATTAATTGAAAATAATTGATTGAACGTAAATAAAACTTAACCGAATACAACCAACCAAAATTGAAAGAAGCTGAAATTAAGCCAGAAAGAACAGGACCATAGTCATTATGACAATTTTAAAAGCATTTTGTAGCTTGGCATCATTTGTATGGACATATTATGTAAATCAGTTGATAGAGAGCACATTAACCACTTAGAGAGTATAGCTAACTGCATAATAGAAGACGGAACTGGTGGGGGTTTACTAGAACGCTGTAGCTGACATATTTTCAATAACATTGCAAAGGTAAGCCACTTACACAGGCAATTCCCGAGTTAATCCATCAAACGTTAGTTGGTTTGCACAGATAGTAAAGTTGATAAACTTCAGAGCCCATATATCTTCAAGGGTCTCTACACGGACCTCTACTTTTTTGGTTACCTGCGAAACAAAAATATTCTCTATTTAAAATCATATTAAAAAAAACTGAAAACATGTATATCTAACAAGCGAAAAACAATAGAGTGAGTAATCAAAAGGAAACAATGGGAATTAGTGACCTCCTATGCTCTTTGTCTCTTGTAACAAAAGGGAAGATAACTTAGAACTGCAAAAATATGTGAATTTGTGACGACAATGAAAACACCACAACTCTCACAAGCTTACAAACATTAAAATTTTATAATGAACTTTGAAAACGGTCTATGAGAAACATTACCTCTTCTTCTAACTTTGCATGCCGAGCAATCCCTGCTTTCATTGCATCTGTCCTTTTTGGCTTTCCAAAGAGAAGCCCAAATTCCATTTGTTTTTCGCACCACTCCTATAGTTTCCATGAAGCAGTTCGACTTAATCATTTCAGAGTCAATCAATAGGAAGAGAGGAATCCAAGATAGTCACTGGCAAAAGAATAACACATCACAATGTAACGGCAAAAACATCCTGATGACTATACTCAGTGTTATATGTTACACAGTACCAACAAAGAGAGGATTATATAACTATTTGTATATCTACAAAATCAATATTTCCAGTAACGAAGACACTAATATAAAATACATGGAGAAAATGGAATGTCAATCTAGCGCCTTAGAACCATATAGATTGAGATCACTGATGATAGAACTTTATTCCCTTTCAGAGTCTCAGGACTAACAAACAAGGCGACAACAATGGAGAAAATGGAGTGTCAATCTAACGCCTTCAGCTTACAAATGTTACAGCGATGTGATTCTAATTAAACTGTTCAACCTCCCTTCAGCTTGCGCTAACTTATTTAACTGTTCAACCTCCCTTCAGCTTGCACTAACTTAGTTTACACAACAGTCCTCGTCAAAAAGGCAAACATGTACTCCTACTTCTAACGATGGCACATGTAAGATCATGAAAACAACTTGTCCTCGTCGAGATGGTTGTGTATTAAAACACTCTGGCACATTAGAAACACAGAGAATAACCCCGACAAACGATTTCAAATGTTACAGGATTAATTATCTCTGATCCAGCTATAAATACCCAAAATTTGTCTAACTCAAATCACAAGTTAATGTTAGAGTTCAACGAATTCGAAATCATGGAATGACAACATGATGGATAACACATTAACAAAGAGAAATGGCAAAGTTTCATACTTGCAATCATTCAACCAAGTTTCCTAGCATGACATATAACAGCTTCATTTCAAAATGTGACCTTGATCATCAAAGGCAAACCAAACCAAAACCAAAACAAGCACTAGAAAACTTGGGTAATCAAGTATTGCTTAAGGCGGAGTATCCATCTTAAATCGTAAAACGGGTCAAATACTACTGCAGGGTGGTACTAAAGACAAAACTATTGGCATTTCCCTAGCAATTTACCATGATTTGGTATGTATTTTACCGCTTCATTTCAAAATGTGACCTTGATCATCAAAGGCAAACCAAACCAAAACAGTACCAGAAAACTTGGGTAATTAAGTATTGCTTAAGACGGGTATCCATCTTAAATCTTAAAACGGGTCAAATACTACCGCAGGGTGGGGTGGTACTGAAGACAAAACTCTTGGCATTTCCTTAGCAGTTTACCCTGATTTGGTACGTATTTTGCCCGTCCTAAACTTAACACGGATAGTCCCCGTTTTAAACGAGAATTTGTGAAAAATTAAAAAACCCACATCTAGAAATACAATACAAAACTGAAACGAATGAAATCATAAGGGATGCAGAATTGACAATTAAGAAGGAAATCCTGAAAAACATACAGTGGCAGTAATATCAGTAACATAAAGACCCCTCTTTTTGCGAAAGCGATTTAACAAGGAATCATAAAGATTATTGTTCTTCTTCTTCTTGTTCTTGTTGGTGTTGTTAACCCGACCACCCAAATCCTCAAAATCAGCTCCACCTGAAGAACAACCCGACAGTACCCTTGAAGAAAACCCGTGTTTTTGGGGAAGCGATTTAAGAAGAAAAGAACGACGTGCTAAGGAAAATGCAGAATCAATGAGAGCCATTTCTTCTTCACTAACAATTTCAATTGGGATTTCAATTTGATTTTGTTCAGTTGCATTGATTGTATTGTTGTTGTTGTTGTTGATAATGATTAGATTAGGTTGAGAGTTGGTGGTGGAATCTGCCATGGTAGTGATATGGAGAATGAGATCCGTATGAAGAGGAAACTCCAAGCAAAACCATGTGCACACGCCACATTAACAGCTTTTCTAACAAGCTTCCAACTTTCAAATTTTGTCACATTTGTTTGCCTCCTTTCTTTTCGACCTTTTCGACTTAATTTCAACTTATTTTCAATTTAGAAGTGATAAGTTGACGATTCATTTTAGGTACCGTATTTGATCAGGTAGTTTATTACTCTTCCGTCTCAATAAATTCTTTACATTTACTTTTGACACTATTTACAAGCTGAGATAATCTATAATATCTATAAAAATAAAACATAGTCACGTGGGATCTTGTTTGATTCATCTTCGTGAATACAATAAGAATATCAAATTTTTATAAATCCAAAACGAAAGATACTGATGATGTAAAATGCTCCTCGACAAATATGAAAAAGTAAACGTAAAGAATCCGTTGAGACGGATGGAGTACTTTATTGGACCAAAATTTCAGTTACCCTAATTTTCCGTAAGCATTTGGCAAATAGTTTATTTAATCAAATAATTGAACTAGAATAAGGTCATGTTCTTCCTGGCTTAATTTCAGCTCCTTTCCATTTTGTTTGGTTGTATTCCATTAAGTTTTATTTACGTTCAATCAATTATGTTCAGTTAATCTCTTCACAAAATTAACTTTTAATTCAACTAAATTCAATTCAACTTAGTTCTACATAATTTAATTCAATTAAGCTCTACTCTAATTAATTCATTTCAGCTCGTTTCAGCCGAAAAGAATAGGGCCTAAGAGTCAGACCTTGTTCATTTGGACTTAATTTTAGCTTATTTCAATTTCGTTTAACTCTATTCATTCCCGTTTAGTTCGGTTTCATTCAATTCATCTCTTTATAAACTAACTCTTTCTTCAGTACAGTTCAGTTCATCATTTTCAGTTAAGTCCAGTTCAACTCTTTTCAACCAAAGAATAATGCCTTAATTTGTGAAGTGTTGAATTGAAACTGGATTGAATAGAGCTTAATTAAAGTAACGGGAGCTAAAATAAAATTCAACAGAACATATTCCTACTTTTTGTAGTTTTTTAATGGATCTAGCGGGCTGGGTTGAAAGACTATAGCTCGAGTGCGGCCCATGTAGCAAACGGGCTAGTGAAAAGTTGGCCCAATTACAGAGTTGCGCTAGACCGCCACATTAGCCAGCTCCGATTTTGGGTAAGACAGTTTTACACAAAAAGGCAATGTTCTTTTAGTTGAAATTGAGCTTATGGGATCATGGTGCATGGCCAAAAGTGTTCTGGTCCACGTTCCTCACCACATTTGATGAGCTTTATGGTATCATGGTGCATGTAAAATGTGAATAAAAACAATTTACAAAATCCTACTTGTGAATGATAGACACAAACTATTTGAAGACAAGAGCTATGGTGATTTAAAGCCAATCATCATCCGAGTCCGAGTAATAATCATCTTCCTCCTCATCATCATACTCATCCTCATCCTCTTCATCTTCATCAAAATCGGACTCATCAAACATAATATTCTCTTCATCCCAAAGCGGACATGAACATGTTGCCTTCTTATTCTTCCACTCAGCTCCACAGGTGTAGCAAAACTCGTATCCACATCTGTCAACGACAAAAGAGCATGGTATCAATCAAAATTGGTAAAGAACCGGCCTATAATGGGTTTATGCCCGTGCCAAGTATAAATCGGTTAACCCATGTACAAATGCCCCTTTATTTAGGGTCCCCCAACTTTCATCTATCTATCTCACTAATGACTACTCCATATTTTGTTTTATAACCTACGGCTGGATATGAGCTGTAGTGAGTCAGTGAGTATAGTCTGATACTCTGATTGCAGAGGTATTATCATAAACGATACAAG
The DNA here is from genome assembly GCA_029255685.2 of Silene conica. Classification (NCBI taxonomy): domain Eukaryota; kingdom Viridiplantae; phylum Streptophyta; class Magnoliopsida; order Caryophyllales; family Caryophyllaceae; genus Silene; species Silene conica. Next base: position 84,721,999 of record CM055313.2, read on the forward strand.
TTTTAATTTTTTTACCATCAATGTAAACCTACAGCACATGCACCTATTATATCAAACATCATGTGTAAAAGCTATACACTAACTTCTTTTCACTATAATCTTCCGGATTTGTTGAGGTCAAAGTTTCGCTCTAAATATATAAAAAAAATTACTCGTATAATATACAGAGTAATACTAAAAATGTAGCACCCTTTCGGAAAATTATATTTTCAACCCAAAATGAAATATATAAATGCTTTAAAAAAGCATCGGAATGGTGTCATACTTGAAGACAGCAAAAAGCCAAGGGGGGACAATAGAGTGAAAGGAGGGTACATAATCAAGAACAAAAATCAAATTCAGGAGAAGAAAATTCTGAACTTACTGAAGCAATTTAGGGATACAAATGATGTTACTCAGATGCAATCACAGAACAACTCATCTTACATTCATCAATTCATGTCCCCATAAAAATTCCAAGAGATAAGTTAATCAAATTACTCCAAGAGCCTTGAGTCAGGATGACACTATCCCTCTACTGTTTAGCAATACAGTGTAAGAAATGCATATCTTCTACCTAGTTTTCAGAAGCAAGATGTCATCATTTCATCCAATTATGTTGAAGTTGTGCCTGGGATCCCGCCTATAAATACATACCATTGACCCCTGCTATCGCAATTCATGTCCGGTATCGTAACTTAAGACCATGGGATTACTAGTGTGTGTAGGTCATGGTAATCTATTCTGGTTATCTTAGTCCATGTCTATAACTATAATAATCGATCACAGAAACAAAAAGGTGTAGTGGCCCAAATTCAATACTATGTACCATGCATCACAAAGTGAGATGATATCTCCAAAGGGATTTCTAGAAATTACCTCTAGTTTGTTCTTTACACCAAGGGTCAACACTCAACCTCCCCCCTCCCCTCCTTTACTTGATTTAAACCTTCTGTCCATAATATGATTACCAAACTTTTAGGGGTCCCACTACTTATGCACGGCTATCGAACTAGCTTGTTTTTGTTTTTTGTGCAAAGTGACAATACCTCGTTTAGTATTGATTCTTAATAAGATTTATACATTCTTAATAAGATTTATATATTCTGAAAAGCTAGATGTGGGAAAAATTCACAGCTCCTTAAACCCAACAACCACACACAGAAGGGTATCCTCGTCAATTTCTTCAATACTAAAAGGCTGTCTATTCCTTGAACAATGTAAAGACAAAAGATAACTATGGGTCATAGTTAAACAGCAAGACTAAATAAGTACGTATACAGCAAAGGGGGAAAAGCAATCAGTGTAACAACAGCTTCCTCCCCTCCCCTCTTCAAATTTAGGTATCAAGAGCTCAAACAATGTAATTTTTAAATGACAAAGATCTGATGAGCAAGCACACTATAATCATTGCTGGATTGATAGCTTATTGAACTCATCATATAAACATTTACCCAGATAATGAAAACTAACACCACTGAAAAACATCATTTCATAAAAATAGATTGCCAAGCAAAGAAAAGTACCTGCATGTCATATGATAGCATCCTTCAGCAAGCTCAATCATATGATTACATTTAACACACTGGCGCCACAAATTCCTTGTAGCAAGTGACTTAAGTGTTGCATCTTCAGGTCGTGCATATGGATGTAATGGCTTGTATTGTGTACACGTCAAAGCTTTATGCCATGGCACCCTACAATTGACACAAAAGAGGCCACGGCATTTCACACATTGTCTGGCTCCAGACATTCTTGCAGGAACTTTTTCTTTGTTTGCATACTCAGAAACTTCAGCTTTTGACATTAATGCAGAGCACCTAGGATATGGGCAATATACTTTTTCAACAGCAGGTATAGATGCTTCTCTTGTCCGTTGCTTCATAATTGTAATTAGCTTAGGAGTGAGAAATTTTTCACAGCTTTCAACACTGAGATCCGATTTACAATTTTCATGAGGACATTTCGGTGCCACTCCACTATGCAACTTTGCTTCCACATGCTGCTTCATACACGAGAAACAGTACCGATGCAGACAACCATCAACAGAAAACATTCTACCCTGATCCGTCTCTTCCATACATATTACACAACTTTCCTTCAAATTCTTTACGGGGTTAACCCCTAAAGACCTACACATCTGAGACACAATAGCATCTCTGGCAAGCTTAAATGCAATTTGTATATCGTTTCGGGGAACAAGACGTGGACGAGTGTATGTAAATTCTTCTCGTAGTTTTTCCACTTTCCTCATTAACATTACAGCTTTGTTCTGCTTTGGTTGCCACACTCGTCTAACCTGCAAGTAGAATCAACGCGCATTAGAAAGCTCCCTCCAAGGGCCTACACCGCTGTACCAATCTTAAGATTATAAACAAAAGGGGAGGAAGATCACAAGAATGCTCACATGCCAAAGTCAATATAGTAGATGCTGCAACACGATATGCTAAGCAGCATGTAGATTTCTACATCTCTTTCATAAAATGAGGATACGTACTCAAAAGACATAATCAAATACTACTGGGAGCATGTTAAACTCCTAGAGCCCAACAAAGTAAAACAAATGTTAATCAGATGATGGAAATGAGAGGTGTGTTGATACTATGCACGATCATTATCATCACCACAGTGCTTAGCTGGATCGGAAGGGGTAATGGGTGAGACTTGCATAACATTCCCTCACAAAAAGGAAGATGCCGATTTTTAATTTTCCTACAGATTCAGCTTTGCCGAAATGATGTAGAACAGAAACATGAATTAATTATTGTAGATTCAACACACAAGAGACTTATTTTGTTCTTGTTAGCATGAGCAAGTGTATCAATCAATATAAGAATGATTTCTTGAGAAGGCTCTCAATTTGCATCAACAACACCATACACAAAAGGACAAAAGTCATGGCCCTTTACAAAAAACGCAGGAATTACAATCATATGCAAGTCGAATATAGCTAAATGTCAAAGTATAGTTGATATACCACTAATGGATGAGGAGATGTGACACTGCAATCAACATATATGTTACATAATAGAAACAGTATCAATTCTAGAGGTATGACCAAATTTGAGGATGGGGTTAGGTGGCTCAAAACACACCTGATTTCACAACCAAATGCAAACTCTTGTTTGGTTGGAAATGTTCGTGCGTGGATGAAAGTAATAAATAGCATTGAAACACAAGAATGCTATTTTTATTTTGTGGGAAACATTCCCATGTGAATGAAGATACGATAAATAACGTTAAAAATAAATGACTTTTTTACGTCCATTTTATGTACCATACTTTTACCATCTACATAGGAAATATCAAATGCATAAAAAAAGAAGACTTCCTCATCTCATAATGCTTTGTTCAAAAGAGTTGGTTCATATTCTCTTCGACATTTAAGCATTTTCCGTAACCATTTGCGAATATCATTTGTTATATTCTATCTGCTTTTTATATATTTCCTTGTGACATGTGAATATACTTCTTCAATTTACAACATCTTCGAAAATACACAAGTAAAAATACAAAACTAGACTCCAATGAAAGCATTTTATGCTACAAATATAATAATATAAGGTTCATAACATCCTCAAAGTACTTTTTGTTAAATTAGAAGTTGAAGCACCTTCTCGAAAGGCAAATATGGAAAAAGGTGAGGTATTAGTCAGTACCAAACCTAATAAGATAACAGGGGCTGAAATTGTAATGTATCTACACAATTGAGTTAACCATATCTCTTTGGTTAAATATGAAGACTTTTTGTAATTTTGGTCCGATACAAAAAAGAAGAGGAAGAAACCTAGGATATTCTTCATGAAACTTATATGCGTGTCGGTGAGTCATGAAACAACCTACATAAAAGCCGTGATTCTGTGCCTCAATGAAGAAACAAGTAAATAGAGATAAAAAGGATTACAGAGGAGCGATCTTGCAGCAAATGAATCGCATATAAGCAGTGAAGCTACAGTAGTGTGTACTTACATATTGGTAAATGGTAGGATAGTCGCACAAGATTTCAATGCGCTTTAAATCCAGTGAAACAGCGGTTTCAAGACCTTCAATCAAAGCCTTAATTTCTGCTATTTGACGACTCTTGCCTATTCCGAGTAAAGGCTTGCTTAACTCAAATATTAAATTGTCTCTTTGATCACATATTGCAACGCCAATTCCCGTAAGTGTAACCTCCGAATCGCCGACTCTTTCTACGCTGACCAAACCCTTAAAGTACAACCTATATTTACCAAAGTACAAGATTGAAAAAGCAATCAATTATAAAGCTTGATTTAATTTTTACACATCAAAACGTGAGGCCACAAAGTAAAACAAATTAAAGAAATAAACACTTGGTCATTCCTGTAAGCTATACATTCAAATGTTGACCAAGAGACCGCTTTTAGGCCTTGTTTGGATAGCAAAATAGGAGGGAAAGGGAGGGGAGGGGGAAGGGGAGGGAGAATTGGGTGTAGGTGTTTGGATACAATTTCCCTCCAAATCTTTCTTATGATGGAGAGATTTTAATTTGCCTTGGAGGAGGGAAAATGAATCCCTCCAAATCCCTCCCCTTCATTTCCCTCCACCCTTAATTGTTATCCGTATAACGGATTTTGAATGCACTACTCTCCCTCCCTTTCTTTTCCCTACAAATCCCTTCATACAAACACGCCTTTAGGTCGATTAAACTTGCATTTTAAGTTTTAACAATTAAACTTGCATTTTAAGTTTTAACAACTACTCCCTCCATTCTTTTTATATCACCCCATTTCATTATTCACGTTTGCCGATGTTCATTTTGTTTTGATTATATCTTTAGCTACATACTACTAAAAGTTATAAAATTTTGATATTCTTAATCCTCTTATCAAGACAATCCAAAAAAGATCTCACATGAATATATTTTCGTGAACGGATTGAGAGAAAACCGACGTTGAATACTCGATTGTGAATAGTGTCAAAACAAAAGTTGGGTGATATAAAAAGAATGGAGGGAGTATATAACCTAATAGGCCAAGAAAAATCTCAACATGACAACTTAAAATCCAGAATAGTTGCCAAGACGCATATTCCAACAATTCCCTCATTGAGGACAGTGTTCCATGTGTACGACTTCTCTAGAACCATTCATAACAGGGCCATCAACTACAACCAAATTTACCTCCCTTTCTTTTCCCTTCAAATCCCTCCATTCAAACACACCTTTAGGTCGATTAAACTTGCATTTTCACAACTACATAACCTAATAGGCCAAGAAAAATCTCAACATGACAATTTAAAATCCAGAATAGTTACCAAGAAGCATATTCCAACAATTCCATCATTGAGGATAGTGTTCCATGTGTACGACTTCTCTAGAACCATTCGTTACAGGGCTATCAACTACAACCGAATTTACCTAACAGACAAGTATTCCTCACCCTCGATTGATGATTATTTTCATTTCCAACGGAGTCACATCACAGCTCATAGTTCTCTATCCAAAAATTATGATGGAATAAGGTTAAATTGATCGATAAAGTGTATGCGCTTCTTTTTCTTCTGAAGTATGCAGTTCCTGTTTCAATTTTCATCATTTCTCATCTGGAAATAGCCTGCTAGTCCAGCATAGAGCTAAGGCTGTATGTCGCGACCCCCCTTATCTCGCAATTTAAACAACACTGGTGAAAAGTTGTTTACTCACTAATAACGGGGACAGCAAATATCTGTTTTCGCAGAGCGAATGTCGTAAACTGACTGTGTCGTAAAACGGACCTACTTATTTGCACATTGCACCAACTAATACAATGAGACAGGCAACTACTAAGCATCCTTCAACCTAATACTAATTCAACTACAAAATCAGCAGAAATATGTTTCAATATATCGAAAAAGGTCGAAAAATCGCAGAATCAGACCTGAAATTGACATTTGTAAGCGACGATGAAGGCGAAGAAGAAGAGCCTTCACCAAAAGGTCGCTGCAATTCCTCGCCGAATTGGTCCCACTCATCATCAGAAGCACGGAGAATCTCAAGAGCTAGATTCTGATCATGAATGCGACGACTAAGATCCTCTTTAGCTTTGTGCGCCTCAATTAGACTAAGCTCACGGTCTTTCTGCTCTTGCTCAAGTTTCTCAAGTTCCTTACTCATACAATCGGCGATAGAGAAGGACGAAAACGCGTCGTTTTGTGAAGAAGAATGGAAGGGACTGAGAGACGGAAGAAGAGGAGGAGAGGTAGAGGATGAAGGTATTATAGAGAGAGATGCGGCCATGGCTTCCTCTAATTGAAGACGATAAACGTAATCGAGGTCGGATTCAAAGGTTATTACGTTCATTAATTCCTTCTTTTGTTCTCCTATGGCGGTTGCTTCGTCTGACGCCATTGTTGGACACGAAATTGATGAATTTTGCTGTTTTCAGAAACCTGAGACGGATGCTGAGTGTGTCCAGTGATGGAATAGACTATTTTAATTTTTCACTGAACGGTTGAACCCACGGATCAGATATCCATTTCCGACTCGGGTCGCCTCCTATGCTCTTTTAAGCATAGGGCGGTAGGCAGGTTATGTTAAGGTGATTAAAGTTGATTCCACCTCAAGGCTCAAATGCTCAATCACTTCAAATTTAATTTGAATTGTAGTTCATCCGGTGTTAAATTGGTTAATACGCTCTCTATTTTTCTAATGAAATTCAAATTAATGAAGTATTTTCCAAATCCGAACGAGTAGCTTACTCAATATGTTTAACTAGTAAAGTCGACGAAAAATAACTGAGATGGGTTTATTAGATTCGTGATATGCTAAATAACTTGCCAACATTTAATGGGATAATTCAAGCTTGTTTTACCTTTACTCACTTGCTTGATAAACCACCTCCTAATAAATGAAGTTCAACAAATGTATTAAGCAGTGCGTTAAAATAGAGTCTTCTGTTTCCCTATAAGAGACGAATGATCCAAATTTTAGAATGCAAAAATCATGAAGTATGTACTATAAGAACTAAGAAGTCTAAACTCTTAAAATTTGAGGATTATTTCATGGGAATAATCCATCTTATGGGTGTCTGCAAATATCACTTCATTACATCAATAATTCCAAATTAATCTATCCTATTCATCATTCTTCTCGTAACAGTCTAATTGGAATTATTGATAGCGTGAATAAGATGGATTTAATTCATCCTTAGACTGTTATGGTAAGAAGGGTGAATAGGATGTATTAATTTGGAATTATTAATAGGATGGAGTGATATTTGCAGGGTATCCATAGGATGGATTATTCTCATGAAATAATCCAAAATTTTAATATAAACATACAAAATTTTAATATAAACATACAACTATTTCTACCATGGAGAAAGAAGAAGAAAAAGAGGAAGGAATAATTGATTTATTATTACTTTGCTTAATGCTTAGGGTTTATTATCAACATTTATATTTCATACTCCCTCCGACTCTGTATGATTGTTCCTATTTCTTTTTTCATGCGAGTTTTGTGATTGTTCATATTTCTTTTTTAGTACTTCCTCCATTCCAATCAATTTTATACATTTCACTTTTTGGATACTATTCATCAGTTGAGTGAATTTTCGACACAATTTCTAATATATAACATAAAATATAGTCATGTGAGATCTTGTTTAAATTGTCTTACCGAGTATATTGTGAATATCAAAGTTTTATAATATTTATCAATACGTAACTAAATATATTAACAAAAGAAAACGGGTATTGGCAAACGTGAATAAAGTAAATGTATAGAATTGATTGGAATGGAGGAAGTAACTTTTTTGTGGTCTAAAATCAATTCAGGGTGGGGTAGGGTGTTTTGTGTGGTTTAGAATCATTTTTTTTATTTCTTGTGCATAAAGCAAAAGGAGCAATCACTCAGACTCGGAGGGAGTATTATTTACTCATTTTGTCGCTTTTGAAAAGTAGTAAGTCTTGCTTGTGACGGGTCATCATTTGTGACGGACATTTTGTGAGATAAAATGGATACAAAATGAGTTAGTGGAGAAAGGGGACCGCATAAATAGTGTTGAAGAAAGAGAAAAAGTGGGTATTTTATGAGAGAAAACGGTATCAGTCACAAGCTTACGACGGATAGTGTCGTTGCAAATAAGAATTTGTGTTTGAAAAGAGAGTACTTATTGTTATATTTCTACAACTTAGATGTTTGATTACCCCTCTTAAAAGTGAGTGAATTGAAAAAATAAAGATTGTGTTTTTTCCCAAAATTACCTGAATTGCATTTTTTGGGAGTTTTCAATTACTCTATTATGAAGGTGGTTAATTATCTAAGCCCTCTCGATAATTGAAAACTGTCGCATAAATCCAACTCCCGAATGCCAATCAAAGACGTTTTTGTGCAATTTACGTGTTTTGTAAATGTGGAAAATTAATTCATTTACGACAATCAAACAAGGGTGGAGTCTAGTGGTTAAAACTTGGACTACAATACGTATACTTGGGGGTTTATCCAGTGTATCAAAGGTAGCGATTGTGAATTCCCACGTCATTCCAAAACAAAATTTTAAAAAAAATACTGTATGCTCTAACCATGGTTTTGGCAAATCACCACATGAGTTTCTTCGTCACAGTGGTAACTGTAGACTGTAGTTGCCTTGTTTCCATATGATGACTACAGAAGTATACATAATTAAGTAAGCAATAATTTCGTTTTATCTAAAAAGAAGCATGAAAATTAGAAATTAAACATTAAATAAGATCAAAACTTACCTTAGTGATGGACAATGGTGATCGAAAGAGTTGGGAGAGTGAGAGTGTGAGTGTGTTCGTAGGAGGAGTAGTTGTTTTTTTTGGTATTTATGAGGTTGATAGCTTTTAAGTAGACAGTAAAAAAGTTGGTAAAGTATTAATGCATTGTTGTGTTTTTTTAAATGACCTATATCGAATAATTAAAGTGAAACGTTTGTATCGGTTGTTAAAAATAATATTCCGTATATAACTTTTTTTAAAATGAGTTTATATGAACTGAACTGAACTTAACTTATAGGAACTGAACTTATAGGAACTGAACTGAACTTATAGGATCTGAACTGAACTGAACTGAACTTATAGGAACTGAACTGAACTTATAGGAACTGAACTGAACTGAACTTATAGGAACTGAACTGAACTGAACTTATAGGAACTGAACTGAACTTATAGGAACTGAACTGAACTGAACTGAACTTATAGGATCTGAAGTGAACTTAAATTAAGTGACTTGAAGTCCAAAAGAACAGGGCCTAAGTGGTGTTCTTTTATGCCATTTTTGCTACATTTATTCATTTGCCATTTATAAAAATTCTCTTTTACAATATGCCGTTTCCGCAAATAATACCAGACATTTTTGTTTCATACCGACCAAGATCTAATAAGACGGGCCAAATGTCACCAAAATAAGACGAATCAAATATCACCATCTTTTTAATAAAATATCGCAAATTCGTCACTCTTTACCCTAAAATGATTGTAACATTTTATCAAAAAATGACAACAGTTTACTATAAAAATGACTACAATTAATCCGTCTTACTTCAGCCGGAAAACAGTCCGTCTGAAATTAGAATTTGCCCAATAATACGAAACAACTTTCATAAAACACTAGTTTTACGTCAGTGCAAAAAATGCACGGGTTTAATTCTATTAAACTAAAAAAATAAAAATAAAAAGGTGAATATATTTAATAAGAAAATATAATTTTAGTATTGTAAGTATATCAATGTAAAAAATAAAAAGATTTTATATATTTAACTTAGACTAAAAACAAACGTATCTGCTTGACATTATAAAATCATACAAATTCTTATGTAGAACGACGCTATCGGTTTAAGTTTAAGACGGATCAAATATACATCTATACTCTATAGGATGAATAAGACAAAAAAAAACCATTTATGTATGGCGAAAATAAAATATTTGTCCTATACCCAATGGGGGTGATACTGACTCGTTTTAATTTTAAGACGGAAAATAGCTGGTACGTAAAAATATATATAAATTTTAAAATTATACTTAGGATTTAAATTTTAAGTTCATAACCATCGTAATGAACCCAAATTATTATTAGTCCGACTCTCTAACTACCCAAAATCTCCGACCATATAATATAAACATATCTATTTTGATGTACATTTAAGACGGAGTAACATATTTTTGTTTATTTCCAATTCTCAACAATTTAAATTTGTTGATTTCCAGTATTTAAATGCATTAATTTTCGCCAATTTATATATTACAGTATTATATTTGGTATTCACTTTTTGTTTCTATTTTACCCTCATTGTCACTCAATTTAATCATTTTAGTTGTTACATGTTAAATTAATATTAACAATTTCTTTAATCTCGAAATATACTATATTTGTAAAGTCTAGGCGTCTCCATCATATTATCATTATAATTAATTTATAACTCTAATTTATGTAAAATTAGTTAACTTATTCAATAATCATCAATGATTGATTTTTACGGTTGAAATTGAAATTAGGAATTCGGAAGATTTCATATTTCAATGTGTGATTATAGATTGTAACTTAATTAATGAAAGTAGTGAAAAGATTAAATGGATAAAATTTTGAGAAAGATAGTTAATTATGTAGAATGAACATGGTAGACCCTACTTTAGTTAATTTTTTTTCTCTTCCTAATTTTAATCGACCAATAAAAACTCTTTAAAATTTATTCCTTTTATAGTAAAGGGATTAGATATGAGATTTATCATTTGAAAAATCTACATAGTGCTTCCCAAGGTTTGCACTTTGCACCACCTACCTAGTACTTATGAGTTATGACTCATCAATCATCTTTACGAGAATTACAAATTGATAAAAATATTACAAATTGAAAAAAAAATTGCCCCATTCATAATGGTATAACCGTAATCATCTTTAGTAAGTCTTGATTGCGCCATTTGTGACGGATATTTTGTGAGATAAAATGGATACAAAATGGATTAATGGAGAAAGAGGACCACATGAATAATCTTGGAAAGAGAGAAAAAGTGGGTATTTTGTGAGAGAAAACGGTATCCGTCACAAACTTGCGACCGATAGTGCCGTTGCAAATAAGAATTTGCGAATCGTCTTATAAAAAGCTAGTGGCAAATCGTAGGTGGTAAATTGTAAAGCATTTCATTACTATCAGCATCTACAACCACCAGGGAAAGCAAGATACATTATTAGTGCAAACCATTCGAATAAATTCACACCAAAAGCAAGACTGACAACACAAAAGGAATATCAACGATTTAAGGGTCACGAAACCCGGTTTCATGTAAATACCCTGCGCATTGGTTACTTGACTTCCCAATTTTTAGAACAATGCGCAGGTTTGATCAAAATCATAAGGTCCGACAATTTGACAGCCCGTTTTCTTCTTATAAATCAGAGTACATCTAAAATTAAGATTAAGACGAGCAACATGAACAGATCTGTGATAAATCAGAATGCTATCAACATCGACAGCATTCACCATGACAAGTGACATCCATACCTCGAAAAAGGAATACTGTATAGTACGGAGTATAAAACTGCACGGTACAGATTGCTGATTGCAAAATTATTTTCAGGATACTTTGTGGCTTTGTGGCGTTAAGTGGTTTGCTAACAACCGCGTAAATTGGCTCAACTCAAAGAATACAAGGAACTAAAATAAGTCTACAACAGCATTTCCGCTATCTGGATAGCGTTAAGGGCGGCTCCCTTGCGAATCTGGTCACCGCATACAAAAATGTCCAACCTGTAGATATCACAGTTTACAAGCATTATTAATGGAGACTAGCGTAATACCCGTGAAAATTCACGGGTTGTTCAATTTTAATTTTGACGGGAAATGATCAATTAAAGTTGTTAGATATACTAATAATATATGTGGTGTATATGTAAATACTTTAAAGAAAAATAAAAAAAAGTATCTCTATAACATAAGATATATAAGAACATGTTGACACTAAAAGTTTGATATATAACTTGAAAAACGTAAAATATAATTAAAAAATGTAAACTTATAACTTTCCAATAAAATGAGCTTAGTAATAGAATAGGAAAAGATTTAAGGGGTGATTGGGTGAAGAAGATTAAGTGAGATAAATAAAATACTCCCTCCGTCCCGATCAATTGTTATCTATTGCTTTTGACACAAAGATTAAGAAAAGAAGTATAAATGAATTTGGACCACACAAATTATATGGCCCCACATGTAATCAAATGTCATCCACAAAAAGTTGACAAAAATGGAAATAGATAACAATTCAATGATACACCCCAAAATGGAAATAGATAACAAATGACCGGGACGGAGGGAGTAAGATTTAGGAAAGAGAATGAATAAAAGATAAATAAGGTAAAAAAAGAGAAATTGAAGTAATTATATGGTTGGAATATTATTTAATAAGTTGATATTTAATGGAAGCTGACATGACTGTTATTATTCACGTTATTGGCCGAAAAAAACTGAAATTATGAGGTTGAATGAGAGAGCTTGGTTGCGCCACATCAGCAGTTTTACATTTTGCTTTTATATATATAATAATATAATGATGATGACGTATATAAAGGTGAGAGATACTTTAGGCATCAAGTTTATTTTTTTATCGAATATGGAATAAAAGACACATACCCAGTGTTTCCGTCCTGAGAGACATCTTGTCTTATCCTACCAACAGCAACATCGTCTTTGTTTGATACTTCCAAGGGAGTAGGGAAATGGTTTGCTGCACGATCATCAATTACCACCACACCAGGAGCATTCTTAAGGATCTCCCTCGCTGTGTCCTAAAATATAGTTTACAAATAGTTCAAATTTACATCACCCAACAAGTAAGAAAATAGACAGTGAATGTGAAGAAACAAGAACACGTATCGTTGAGATAGTAAATGTGTACCTCGTCAAGGGGATTCTCAAACTGAAGGTTTACACTTTCCGCATGTGCACGCATGACGGGAACTCTTATACATGTAGCAGTCACTCTGACATCAATGTCATTCTACAATAAAAAAACAGAACGATGTTATTTCACCAATTTCACAAACTTGAGATAACTCAAAGAGATGCAAGTATTTACCGTCAACAAAAATTACTATGTCAAGAAATATACTTACCCATATTTTCCTTGTTTCTTTCACTAATTTCATTTCCTCCTCATTGTACCCATTTGACAGGACGGGTGCATTGTGCGAAAACAAATTAAAGGCATACTGCATTTTAAAAAAAAAAAGAGATATTAAGATTTCGAGAGAAGGAAAAAGGACAATAATCTAACATAGTCCCTCCGTCTCAATCATTTGTTTACCTTTTATATTCGATTTGAGGAGTATTTTACTAAAAAGTAAACAAATGATTGGGAAGGGGGGTGTACATGATACAAGTATACCTGTTGACTGAAGATGTTACATGTTGGAGGCTTCCCTTCCAAAACCTTGAAATACAACGATGAAAGTTTGAACATTATTGCTTACAATGGACATATTCAAGACGAGGTAAAGAGGTAAATAATTTAGACAGATGAATTATAAAAAATACCTCACGGGTTTGCAGCTCGAGTTCTTCCATAGCAGCGGCGCCAGCACCACTAGCTGCCTGGTATGTACTCACTACCATGCGTGTAACCTGATGGATCAAATCAAATAAGACCATGAGAATAATGAATCGGAAACAGGTGGTCATCATTAGTTACATTCATTAGAGTAAGTGTGATTGACAAATGATACAGAAATTTAAACCAGATTGCAATGCCTGTTATGTCAACCTCGGTATTTTCTAGCAGAAATTACATGTAAACTTATGAAGTCACCTATTACCCAACCGCTTTACTCAGCTAATACAACAACAACAACAACAACAACAACAACATCAGAGCCTTAATCCCAAAATGATTTGGGGTTGGCTTGACATGAATCATTCTTTAGAACCGTCCGTGAGTGATCCCACACCTCAAAATGCGAAAATATAGAAAAGGAAAAACGAAAAACACAAGAAAATCAAGATAAACTTGTAGGTTTTAAAATCGAAATCCGAATTTCTTTTATAAAAACTTAGAAGTTAAACGAGAATAAAGATTAAAACGATTTTGAAACTGCTTTACTCAGCTAATGACGGCATAAAACCTTTACAATCAGAAACTCTAGAGATATTGAAGCATCCCCGGAATGGTTTTTTCATACACAGTTCTAGCATCTGAAATTGGGAACAGATCCGAAAAGCTCATAAAACCTTAATAAGAAAACATTAGTTTCAACAATGCTGGATATACACCCCAGAAACCTTGAGCAGTTAAAGTCACTAACATAACATTTTATTTGAACCCAATGCAGCAAATGTGATTGAAGGCCAAAAACATTTTATTTGAACCCAATGCCGCAACTGCGATTGAAAGACAATAACATTCTATCTGAACCCAATGCAGCAAATGTGATTGAAAGACTATAACAGCTAATCTAAACCCAATGCAGCAAATGCGATTGAAAGACAAAAACATTTTATTTGAACTCAATGCAGCAAATGTGATTGAAAGACTATAACATTTCATTTGAACCCAGTTCAACAAATGCGATTGAAACATGAAAGACAATAACATCATGCAGCAAATGCGATTGAAAGACGACTAACATTTTAACTGAACCCAATGCAGCAAATACCATTGAAAGACAATAACATTTTATTTGAACCCAATGCAGCAAATGCCATTGGAAGACTATTAACATTTTATCTGAAGCAAATGCAATTGAAAGACATAACATTTTATCCGAACCCAATGCAGCAAATGCGATTGAAAGACTGTTAACAATTTATCTGAACCCAATGCAGCAAATGCGATTGAAAGACAATAAGATTATGCAGCAAATGCAATTGAAAGACAATAACATTATGCAGCAAATGCAATTGAAATACTATTTAGATTCTATCTGAACCAATGCAGCAAATGCAATTGTAACATTTTATTTGAACCCAATACAGCAAATATAATTGAAAGCCTATTACCATTTTCTCTGAACACAATGCAGCAAATGCGATTGAAAGACTATTAACATTTTATCTGAACCAAATGCAGCAAATGCCATTGAAAGATTAGCATTTTATTTGAAACCAATGCACCAAATGCAATTGAAAGACTATAATGCAGCAAATGTGATTGAAAGACTATTAACAATTAACATTTTATCTGAACCGAGTGCAGCAAATGCGATTGAAAGAGTATATAAAAAGCGAAATAGAATAGAAACCTTAGCATGGCGATGAAGAGGAGTAGCAGCCATTAAACAGATAATAGTAGAGCAATTAGGATTAGCAATCAAAGCACCTTTACCAGTACCCAACTTAATCCCATCCATGGCTTCCGGATTAACTTCAGGAATAACAAGCGGAACTCCATCAACCATCCTAAACGCCGAACTATTATCAACAACAACCGTCCCTTTTTCAACCGCAACCGGACCAAACTGCTTACTAATCCCACCACCAGCACTAAACAAAGCAATATCAACCCCATCAAAACTCTCCGCCGTAAGTTCCTCCACAACATAAGTCCTCCCCTCGAATGTCATTTCCTTGCCCGCTGACCGCTTACTGGCTAGCATTTTAATTGAGCGGTAAGGGAAGTCACGGTCAGAGAGTACAGATAGGAATTCTTGACCGACGGCGCCGGTGACACCGACGACAGCGAGGGTGGGTCCGTCTTGGGTAAGGGACATGCGGGTGATGGTGCGAGGGAGGGTGACGGTGCGAGGGGTGAGAGTGGTGCGGTAGATTGGGTTGTTGGAGGGTGAGAGGAATGGTGTGTTGAGGTGGCTGCGGAGCATCATGGTGGAATTCATTGTGGTTTAGTGGGTGGCGGCGGAGGGATGAGTTCAAATGTGTGTATTATACGGACAATACTGAATTAGTGAGTGTATATATTTGGGTTTGTTTGTATGGGCCTTGGGTGAGTTGGGTTGGGTTATCTTACTCTAAAACTAGATCCATCAAAGTTTGTGCCCATAACTTCAACACAATTTTAAGTACGAAATTAACACAAATTCTACTTTACGGCAGTCACACATGCGACCAATAGAAAAACGATCACATTTTGATAAGTAATGACCATCATATATCTATATATAAGTATAAAAGAAGAACCGCTAGACACATGGCAGCACCACATTCACTCTTACGAATTAATTTTCCCGCCTAACTATCATACCTATCTATAGAAATATTATATTTGACTAAATGTGGTAACCTAAATATAGATATACAAAATATTGCAAATTATTCTTTGAATATCCTTTAATAATTATTTCATATAATACACTAAAAAATCAACAACTAATCAGATGAATTTACTTTTTCTTCTCAGCTATATTAACTTTGGAAACGAATATTATTTAGATAGTTATTTTATAAATACACGGAAAAATACGGCAACTAATTTGGTAAATTTTATTTTCCTTCCAAGCTATATTAAATATAGAAAAAAATATTTATATAATTATTAATAAACAGTCAAAGTAATACACTTTGAAAAAAACGGCAACTAATCTTTAAATAGTCAAGCAAAAAAATACACTCGAAAAAAACGGCAAATAATATTTAAATGACCAATCAATAAAAGATAAGCAATCTTGAGTCAATCAAATTATTGACATGTAATACATATTGCATAAAAAACTGTGTAAATCTCATATATGTACGGACCCAAAAAAAAAAAAAAAAGATTCCTTGAAATTTATATTTGGTTATAATACATGCCATATACGGGCTTAAGATAAAAAAAAATGAAGATATTGTATGATACAACTATTCTAAGTATAGAGTACAATATGATGACATTGATAAAAAAATATTGGCACCGTGTAAAATATTGTATTTTTATCTTATAAAAGATATTGCAGCCGTAAAAGATACTCCCTCCATTCTTTTTATATCACCCCATTTCTTTATACACGTTTGCCAATACTCATTTTGTTTCGATTATATCTTTAGCTACATATTACCAAAAATTATATAATTTTGATATTCTTAATCCTCTTATCAAGACAAATTAAAAAAGATCTTACAAGAATATATTACCGAAGTAGCAATATTTTCATGTTGCTGATGTATTATTTGAGCACCAAAATCTAAAAAAAATACCGCCAAGTACCAATTTGCATATTTTCTTTACCTCGTTTGTATATCTATAAATAATTATATTTTAGCAAAAAAATATAAAAAAAATTGATTAAAACTAGTTAGGCCAAACTGATAAAACTGATAAAAATAGTTTTTTAAAATATTTTGACCAAAGAAGACCAATTTATCAAGAAATAGTTTTATAAAAACTCTTTGACAAAATTAAAAATTCTTTTTCGTAAGCAAGGTCAAACATGCTCTAAGTACGAAATTACTTCCATTTGAGTCAATTCGTATTTCTATTTCTTTAATGTGTGTTATATGAGAACATATCTATAAAATCTAATTAAAAGGCTAGCAAAAAAATGTGACATGGCAAGTTTAAATATGACATGACAAATTTAAATGTGACATGGCATATTAATGTGACATGGATTAACAATTTATTATATGACATTTGTTTAGTTCATTTACCAATAAATCTATCAATAAAATAAAAAGGTTAGCCAAAATATCCTATTTCACCACTAGAATACTAACAAGTCACCTCATTAATTCTTATTTTAAAAGTAAAAATACATTAAACTTTTACCTCTTAAATTTCTAGATAACTTAAACAACAATTAAAAATCAAAATCAAAGTTCATACAATACTAAATTTTAAATTTCGACGTTTATTGTTAGAATATTTTAAGCAACAAATTAATATACACAACTTATAAAATAATACGGAGTAGTATATAAGTTTTAAATATTAAGGAAAAATAATAACATACTACATTAAACAGTTGTCCTTTTAATTTTTAAAATTAGAAAAGGTTAAACAACAAATAAAAATGTACACCACTCTAATTTTAAACATTGACCTTTTAATATTCTCATTATTCTTAAATTAGTTTTGAATATTAAATATACTATTTTCCCAAATTTATGCAACCCTTGGCCTTCAAAATTTCATAATTTATAATTAATATTGACATTTTAAATGAAAATTTTGTAATAAAAATTTCATAATTTATAATTAAAATTAAAGTTTTAATTAATTTTTTTTAATAAAGCATGTTAATAATTAATTAAAACTTTTCATATTACTTAACACCCACCATTTTTTGCCTGTTTAATTCATTTTCTTAATTGAACATGGTAATAATTTATTTAAAAAAATTCATAATACTTAACCCCAACCAAATTAATTAAAAATTAAATCAAACCTTTTACATTTCATTTATCTTTACTTTATTCTTATGTCTATATTAAATTTGCTAATAATGAAAAGAATGCTCAAAAGTCATAAAACATTAAAACTGTGCTACATATTTATGTATATATTAAATTTGCTAATAATGATAAAAAAAAGAACTTCCAATAGTCGTAAATTGCATCCTCAATCGGTTATAAATGTTTGATGGAAGACAACATTTGTGAGCCAAAATTCAAGACAATTTTTTTATATAACTATAAAAGAAGAACCACTATGACACATGTCAGTCACACGGCTCTCCAATTACTACAATTTTCCCGCCCACTCTATCTATATACAATGAAAAAATATAATGATATCTTTTTTACTACATAATTTACCACACAACATCCAACCCGTTAAGGTAATCAATTTAAATATAGAAGGAAATAAAACATAATATGTAATATGAAAGCTTTTTATTGATTATCCAACGCAATACATTTTTTAAAATTGGTATACCAACAAATCTTCTTAAAATAAGAAAAATTCAATCATAATTTGTCATTTCGATTTAAATATTTTAGACATAAATTTATAAATGAGGAGGGAATGTCATTTTATCTTAATTTATCAGGTCAAATGGAATTAATTCCTTGAAATTTCTTCTATTGGTAGTTTATTACCTCACGAGAGAAATTATTACTTTAAAAATAAAAACAAGTCCCGCTACGAATTAAAGTTACTGCTAATCGAAATGATTTAGATGGTTAATTGGTGATATTGAGTACTTTCTAAAATTTATGAAATTGTTCGGCCGAACAATGAATAACTACCACTGAAATTTAGTAACAAAGGCTCCAGACAATTGATGCATTTCGATGTTAATTGGTTTCAAAAGCTTTCACAAATCTTGCTAGATATAAATTGTTAATTTATATTAAGTTATTAATTGATGGTTTCAAGAACTTTTATAACTGAATTCAACAAGTTATTTTGTCAAACGATAAATAATTATGTATAATGATTTTGGATATTGTTGTAGGGACTTTTTCTAGACATTTAAGCAATTTGAAGAAATTAAAGAAATAATGAACAATTGAACGAGTATAATGTCTTCAAAATATCAAAAATTTTAGTGTGAGAACTTTTTTTCGCTATTCGTGTACTCATTATAGAATTCATATAAACAATCGAATATTAAAAATAACATCATAATTATTTTATTAGTACATATTATTTCTTACAGTTTCAAATATTATACAAAATAATGTACATTCACCTATGTTATCTTTCGAATGCATATTTTTTAGGTAGTAGGAACCTGGAACCATATTCATAAGAGATTCTACAATCTATATATAAGTATAAAAGAAGAACCACTATCCATGTCACGCTACCGTTGATTTTTTTTTCCCCGCCTAATCTAGACCCTAAATATGCATTCAATGAATTATTTTCAATATTACTATTTTAGATTATTACCTTCCTTAAAAAAAACTATCATATCATTTTTCAAGATTAAATTTTCCCAAAATACAAATTCTTTAGCTTCTAATGTCAAACTCTCCAGTTAGTCATACATCAATTTCTGCGATTATCTTTTTATTATAGTTGAATTTTGATAAACTTTTTTGCATAACCAAGTTGATTTATACAAATATTATCTATATATATCATGTTATACATTTTCAAAACGGTGTAAATTTTGTAAAGGTATTGTTTCATCAAAACTTTTAACAATGAATTTAATTAATATTTTTACTATTGTTATTTAATTTCAAGATATAAAAAAGATAAATGTGAATTGTAAGTTTTGATATGATTTTGGCACTCGAAAAAAAAATGAACATATATAGATGTACTACTCTAGACCTAACTTTTAATTTTTAATTTTTAATTGAGCTTATGTGTATTTTTTCTGAGTTTTTGAAGTTTATAAGTTATATTTTTTAAAAAAATCCGTCAAAAAACAAATTTAACTTAGCTCATATGTAATATTTTTAGATATATTAAATTTTTTTAATTATTTTATGATTTAATGGTTTAAAGAAATTTACTTCTAAATTGATTTTTTCATTAAAATCTTACGATTATATTTATTATTTCAAATATAATATAAAAATAATGCGTAGTAATATTTTAATAATATTCTTAATTTATCTTCAAATCACCGGGTTGAACGGGTCGGTTCGAATTTCAACGGGTTATATTGGATTCGAGTCATTTTGTGTTGCGGGTCAAGATTTACGTGTCTTTGACCATGGAAATTTTAAAATCGGATCAGACCTGGCCAAGTCGGCCAGGTTTACGGGTTGAATCATGTTTTGATACGTCTAGAGCACACATAACTTTTTTTATTAGTCTTCTAATCTTTCTTTTGTTTCCCCAAAACATCAAATTTAATAATATATTGTTAAATTATTTTTTCCAATCCTACATCAAATGTTTTGTACTCTTATTAATTACTACAATGATAATATAAAATTGTAAAACTTCATCTAAATATGCCCGTACAACTTTGCACGGGTTCTAAACTAGTATATTATATTAAAGCAAACACCAACTTCCCCATTTGTCGCCACGTGTCACACCATATTCGACTGCCACGTCAGGTGTATTAATGCGATATATTATTATCGATATAAGTTGAGCATTAAGGTGAACAGAATAATTATAATATTAATGGACATTGTAACGGCATTGAAATATTAATTAGAATATTAATGGACATTATTCTTCTCTTTCAAAATAAATATGAAATTGAAATGAATTGATTTTTAAATTGATTACATTGAAACATGTGATCAATATGAGAATAAATTTCATTTGATTCTGATATAAGTGTTGAGCATTAATGTGAAACGAATAATTATGGAATTGTGAATAATTTTGAAAAGAAATTAATTTTCAAATTGATATAGCATTTCAACTTAGCAAATAATATCGACTATAATTGGCAAAATACGTGGTGTCCATTAATACAAAAGATATAGGATTTTAAATTAGGCAAATAATATATGACATGTCTATTAATACAGAATAATGTAGAAACTTCGAGAATAATTATGAAATCGTGAATAATTTTGAAATTGTGAATTGATTCTGAAATTGAAATAAAATTGATTCTCAAGTTGATTACATTGAAACGTGTGATCAATTTGAGATACCACTATTAAATAGTGAATCTTTAATTTTTGTTGTTTTGTTCTATTTTGAGATATCTATTATTATGTTGATAAGATAAACTTCATGTTTAACCCCATTAAAGAAAGTTAAACACTATTATTTTGTATGCTATAAATTTAACTTGCTAATTTTAGAAGCGGGTAAAAATCTTGGGATAAATTTTATAAAATATTTTTCACTAGGAATCTATATATTTATAACTTTAGTCTTTTAAGACTCATATTTAACTTTTTGAATTGAAGTTTGATTGTCAATAAATGAATGTAATCCGACCCATATACAATGTATTATATTATTTACGAGTTATATCAATATAAGTATAAACATAGAATCTAATAATAATTTTAGGTCATTATTATACTTCATATAAAAATACTTAAAATATACTTTTATTAACATGTTTCTATTTATTTTGCGTCTGAGGCACAAATGTCGTATTTGAATGTTTGGCTCGATACCATTGTATGATGATCGTTTTTTTTCATATATACTTGCACTTTATCAAATAGAAAAAAATGGACGATACCGTCTAAAATATACTCATAACATTACGCATCCGGTCCAGAAAATATATACTTAGGATATACTCAAAATATCAAATTTAAGTACAAAATTACACCCGTTCGAAGTCAATTCGTATTTTGGTTTCTTTAATGTCAAAGTTTGTTCCCAAAACTTCAACACAAATTTAAGTACGAAATTATACTCGTTTGAAGTCAATTTGTATTTCGGTTTCTTTGATGTCAAAGTTTGTCCCATGACTTCTAACACAAATTTAAGTAGTTGGGTGAAATATTACTTTTTAAAAAAATAAAATTAATTTTATTAAACAGAAATTGTAAAATTGACCCTTAGAAACCGAAGTAGCAATATTTTCATCTTGTAAAATATTGGCACCGTGTAAAATATTGTATTTTTATCTTATAAAAGATATTGCAGCCGTAAAAGATACTCCCTCCATTCTTTTTATATCACCTCATTTCTTTATACACGTTTGCCAATACTCATTTTGTTTCGATTATATCTTTAGCTACATATTACCAAAAATTATATAATTTTGATATTCTTAATCCTCTTATCAAGACAAATTAAAAAAGATCTCACAAGAATATATTACCGAAGTAGCAATATTTTCATGTTGCTGATGTATTATTTGAGCACCAAAATCTAAAAAAAATACCGCCAAGTACCAATTTGCATATTTTCTTTACCTCATTTGTATATCTATAAATAATTATATTTTAGCAAAAAAATATAAAAAAAATTGATTAAAACTAGTTAGGCCAAACTGATAAAACTGATAAAAATAGTTTTTTAAAATATTTTGACCAAAGAAGACCAATTTATCAAGAAATAGTTTTATAAAAACTCTTTGACAAAATTAAAAATTCTTTTTCGTAAGCAAGGTCAAACATGCTCTAAGTACGAAATTACTTCCATTTGAGTCAATTCGTATTTCTATTTCTTTAATGTGTGTTATATGAGAACATATCTATAAAATCTAATTAAAAGGCTAGCAAAAAAATGTGACATGGCAAGTTTAAATATGACATGACAAATTTAAATGTGACATGGCATATTAATGTGACATGGATTAACAATTTATTATATGACATTTGTTTAGTTCATTTACCAATAAATCTATCAATAAAATAAAAAGGTTAGCCAAAATATCTTATTTCACCACTAGAATACTAACAAGTCACCTCATTAATTCTTATTTTAAAAGTAAAAATACATTAAACTTTTACCTCTTAAATTTCTAGATAACTTAAACAACAATTAAAAATCAAAATCAAAGTTCATACAATACTAAATTTTAAATTTCGACGTTTATTGTTAGAATATTTTAAGCAACAAATTAATATACACAACTTATAAAATAATACGGAGTAGTATATAAGTTTTAAATATTAAGGAAAAATAATAACATACTACATTAAACATTTGACCTTTTAATTTTTAAAATTAGAAAAGGTTAAACAACAAATAAAAATGTACACCACTTTAATTTTAAACATTGACCTTTTAATATTCTCATTATTCTTAAATTAGTTTTGAATATTAAATATACTATTTTCCCAAATTTATGCAACCCTTGGCCTTCAAAATTTCATAATTTATAATTAATATTGACATTTTAAATGAAAATTTTGTAATAAAAATTTCATAATTTATAATTAAAATTAAAGTTTTAATTAATTTTTTTTAATAAAGCATGTTAATAATTAATTAAAACTTTTCATATTACTTAACACCGACCATTTTTTGCCTGTTTAATTCATTTTCTTAATTGAACATGGTAATAATTTATTTAAAAAAATTCATAATACTTAACCCCAACCAAATTAATTAAAATTTAAATCAAACCTTTTACATTTCATTTATCTTTACTTTATTCTTATGTCTATATTAAATTTGCTAATAATGAAAAGAATGCTCAAAAGTCATAAAACATTAAAACTGTGCTACATATTTATGTATATATTAAATTTGCTAATAATGATAAAAAAAAGAACTTCCAATAGTCGTAAATTGCATCCTCAATCGGTTATAAATGTTTGATGGAAGACAACATTTGTGAGCCAAAATTCAAGACAATTTTTTTATATGCCTCCATCACCAAGAAAATTGTATGTGTTAATAATGTTTCTTATCATTATCTCAACATTAAGGTAAGCTAAGTATATTAAGGTTTTATTTATTTAATTATTTATTTATAAGTTTTATTGGCTATGGATATATGACTCATTTAGCTTCACATATATGTTGTTTTGTCTTCATCGATCAAAATTTGTGGTTTGTAATATTCAAAGGTAAAATATACTTAGATCTCTATGACTCAATGTCTTATTTCTTTTATTACATATAAAAAAATCTTAAACTAACAACGATAAGGTTAACAATACAAAAATCAAATTCCACCATTTTGTTTGTTAGTAATCAAGTAATCATTCAGTGAATGTTTTTTGTAGGAATGATTCATTGAAGAAAGAGGTCTATACGTCTACCTCATCACCGAGAGAATTATATGTGTAAATAATCATTCTTATCATTGTAAGTGTATTACGGTAAGGTAAGTGCATTAAGGTGTTAAATTAATAGTTTATTTTCTTATTTTTAAGTTCTATTGGTTATGAAGTACTATCACATTTTTTAACTTCACGTATATGTTGTTTTGTTGTTATTGAGGGGCTACCAAAATTTGTGGAATTATGCTATTCAAAAGTAAAATTTACTTACATTTTTATTATTTAATGCACTATTTCTTTCATTATTTAAGAAAAAAATTAAATTAATATGATCATAATATAAATATTAAATAAATCAAATTCCACCATTTTGTTTGTTATTAATCGCTAAGTGATTTTTTTTGTAGGGATGGTTCATTAATTATTTGAGAAAGAGAACTATATGAAGAAGTGAATACTAGAATTGCTTAAATAAATACTCCCCATATTTCCCTCAATTCTATATTATAAACTAACGACATGATTGACAATATGAATGATCATGATTAATTATTTTTAGTTTCCCAACAAAATTAGTATTTCATAAACTTTAAAATGTATATGTTTTTTTGGTAAATTTTATTTACATGAATAATGGTCATATGTACATTATTATTATTTATACCTACAATATAGTTAGAAGGCTACTTAAAGCATTTAATTTTAATCAACATGTCATAATTATATTGGTTAATACATCTCATCTATATTATTGATTACTAGATTATTCATTTATTTTTATAATATTGTAAAAGGACAAGACTAAGTATCTTATTAATACCAAAAATCTTGATTACCCTTAAATTTGAACAAAACAAATGCGTAAGACGAAATTCGAAAATGTGATGAATATCTCAGAACCCAACAACGAAACTTATATAAAAAAATAAAAAAATGATTTAATCAATTTAAAACCTTAATACACTTAACTTGATGTGAATAGATAGATAAGACATATTAGTACGTGACACATACAAATATGGATAGAAAAAAAAATTGCTTAAAAATTTTTACCCCTATCAAAAATTATAAACAATTAGAGATATGTTTTATGACTTTTGAGCATTTTTTTCTATTATTATCAAATTTAAGATTAACATAAATATTAATAAAGGTTCATGACTTTTGAGCATCGAGGTTAAAAAGACAATACCGACTATCTTACTATGTCATGACGTCATGTGTTATTACAAAAACAAATCTAAAATCATGTGTCACATACTTATTAATACAAAATAAAAATAAAAAATGTTAATTGCAAACACAAAAATAAATTAACACAAACTATTTAGTTTCATTTCCTAAATTTGGTTATTAACCTAAATATTTATTTGACTTTTATTTCTTTTATTTAATATGATGACACTTTGGTTTTCCTCACCAATTCGCCATTTGGAGTAGGCTACTATTTAACTTAATTTATCATTTTTGCAAAATTTATAATTTAGGATTTTTGACAAACTGACATAGATGTTATATTAAAACTAGCATTTATTAAACTTGATAAATATGCTACTATCAAAAAAATATGATTTTATAAGAAACAAAATATTGAGATAAAAATTCATCTAATTTAATTAAAAAATATGGTTTAAGCTATTTACGCTGGGAATATTATCATTCTCAAAAAAAGGAAAAACAAAATCAAACATTATGCATTAATTTGCCCTTTCGTCTTAACTCTCTAACTTCATATAGCTAGAAACCAAAGTGTCGTTCAAGCTTTTATATAGAAAATTTTGGTACATAATTTATCTATACAATCTAATCTAATTAAAAAGCAACCTTAAACATTTAATTTTTTGTCACATAACAACTACACTAAATTATTAAAAAGATTACATTAAAAAATTTATTGTACTTAATTTTATTCATATTCATGGACCTATGTTGTTGGTGGTTTTGAAGGTAAAAGTTTATAATTATAGGATCAACAATGTAAAATTTAATTTCGATTTATTTATTATTTATGTTTAGTCAACGACTGTTGACACCTTCTTTTTTTTTAAAAAAAATACATGTTATTAATATATTAATCAAATTAACAACTAAAGTACAATATATAGCATTAAAAATAAATATGAGTTGTCAAAGAAATAAGACATTAATTGTCTAACTTTATGTATTTCAAGACTATATCTTTTTAAATGGATAAACTAATTGCTCGGGCAAATCTTAACAATACGATAAAAGAATAAAACTAAAACAGATAAACCCGTGAGTTTCACGGGTCACAAACCTAGTTAATAACTTATAAGTCGTATTTTTTACATACATATTTTACATTTTAACTACGTATTTTATAATTTTACCTTTATCATTTTTTCCTAAATCTCTAATAAAGTTTTAACGCTTATTGAACTCCCTAGCCACCATCAACAACAAAACGGTCTCCTGAGAGACTGCCTTTCAATAAGCTTATTGAGAGATTATTATACAAATTTAAGAAAAAGTTGTACTAAAAATAATAAAATTGGTACAATTCATGACTAAAGATAAAATAAGTACATTTACTAGGTAAATAGATACGAAACTATTATGGTACGATTAATGACAAAAGAGTCACGAAATACAAATTAAATGATACGAAAGAATGATCTCTCAATAATTTATTAAAAGACCGTCTGTCTCAAGTTTTAGTAATTACGGTTTTTTTAAAGGTACCAAAATTACGGTTTAATTCAACTAATGAACTAATATCATGTTGTAGGTGAAAAACATCTCGCACTTCAAAAAGCTAAATATTCTCGACGGTCGGTCGCCATTGTTACAGATTACCAATTGGCAAAAAAAAATGTCAACTCGTTAGTTAGTTAGTAAGTCTTGCTTGCGACGGGTTATTATTTGTGACGGATATTTTGTGAGGTAAAATGGGTATAAAATGAGTTAGTGGAGAGAGGGGACCACATGAATAGTGTTGCAGAGAGAGAAAAAATGGCTATTTTGTGAGAGAAAACGGTATCCGTCACAAGCTTGCGACGGATAGTGCCGTTGCAAATAAGAATTTGTATTAGTCATGGTGCTTGAACAAGAGTCCTCCAACATATTTCATCTTCAAATTGAATCACAAAGCCCCCTAAGGAGAAAAGATGGTATAATATAATCAACCGACCACCGCTATTTATTACATATAAACCCTAATTTCACCTTTAAAAACATTTAAATTGTTCTAAACAAAATAAAACACACGTTCTTAATTAATTAAGATTTATTATGAGATAGAGATTGATAAGTTATGGAAAACGATTATTTAATTAATTTTTCTTCAAAAAAGAAGGGTTTTCTTTAAATAAGTAGGCGGTGTATTAATTTGATAGTGAATAGGTTTATTCAATTGAAACAACGACTTCTTGACAAATGAACATGATCTTTCATTGATTCAATTGATGAATGATGAATTAAAAAAGCATTTTCCAGATTTAGTTGTTATAAATATTCATCATCGTCGGAGTATGATGTCTCTGTTGGTGCGGTGTTCGTATGTTCAGTCGGTTGTATGCGGTGCTCGGAGTTAGGAGGGGCGGCCCGTATATATAGGGGGAGGAGGAGGGTGGTGGCCGGCTGGCCGCTAGTGTAGGCAGGTGATGAGGGAGGGGTTGGTGATTGGGAGGAGACGGTGGGTGAGATAATGTAAACTTTTTGGGGTTTTCATTTTTTCTCTTGGAAGGGATGGAAAATGACAGGGTACAATTGGAATAAGAGGAGAAAAAATGCAGCATTAAAATGATATGCATGTGTCCCTAAAAAAGTTCAAAGCAAATTACAATAATTGCTATGGAAAAATTGCCCTACGTAGGTCTCGAACCTGCGACCTTTGCGTTATTAGCACAACACTCTAACCAACTGAGCTAATAAGCCACACGTTTATTAACAAATAGTTTGAATATATTACTATAATAAGAACGATCAATATAATAAAACTGATCCATATGGAGTATAGCATGAACTCTCATTTCCAAAAAGTTCCCTACAGTTTATTTCCCTGGCTCGACCGCGCTCGTTATCACACAGTAGTCGGCCCAGTAGGCCTTCCCCTCTGTAGAAGCCTCATCCCCATAATGGAGGGTCTTTATGGCAAAATCCCCGTTCCACGACGCCCAATCGGAGCGATATACAACCCAGTCTATATTAAACTCCATGCCTACGATACGTGAAAATATCTTGTTAATCTTTCCACATTTTTGTCTTAAGTTAATAAGGTGTGCCCTTAGGAGTTATGACACATATTAGAAAAATTGTTGTTGTTTATCTTCTTTAATTCCATTTTTGATAAGTTTTACTTAGACCATCCCCAAGCAAGGTCGCCAAGGAGGTCGCGACCTTGTTGGGTCACCGTAATTACATAATTAAGATATTAATTTTGGTGACCTTGTATTAATTTTGGTGACCTTGAAATTTCCAGGGTCAATTTGTGACCCCGAAATGGGTTGGTGACCTTCTTGGTGACCTTTGACGTGTCACAATATTATTGGCTTATTATATTATTTGGTGGGGGTAGAGAATGTAATTAATGATTGAAAATGTTGGAAAATGGAAAATGAGTGGAAAATAATTGGGTTGATGCCCCTAGGTCGTGACCTTCTGCTTGGGAGGGTGAAAGTGGGTTAAAAGTGGGTCACGATAATTAAGGTGAGATTAAGAGTAAAAATGTTGGTGACCCGATTAGCGCGACCTTCTGCTTGGGGATGGTCTTAGGTGGGCAAGTAAAATAAGTAGGTGACATGGAAAGAACAATTTACTTTATCTTTATTTTACCTCAAGTTGGTATAGTGACTTGACAATGAAGGAACAAAGGAAAGGAGAAAAAAATTAATTTGGTGAGCCATTAATAAAATAATAAGGGTAATATGGTAAAGGATGAAAAAAAATTAGAATTCATACATGAAAAAATACGTTTTTAGGGATCTTCCAAATTAAACTTCCACAATTCCTACAACGGTAAATTCATAAAATTCATAGTTATGATCCCACTTTCTCATTCATCTTTTATTTTGCATCCACGTATCGTCGTATTACTAAAAATTTGTTCAAAACATATGTAGAAGATCTTCGAGAGTAGGAGGGGTTCCATCCATTTTAGATAGTACTCCACTACTCCCGTCTTTGTCATTTATTTATCTTTGATTTTACCACAAAAATTAAAGAAATTAAAGGGAATCATTTGTGGTGGTTGTTAGCGGATGACAAATGGATTATAATGAATGTGTATATCAAATTACTCGTAAGAGTTGTAAGAAACATTATTAGTATAGAAAAGTAAAAAATGAGTAAACAAATGACCTGCACAAATGAAATAAAAGATCACAAATTCTCTCGTCATATGTTGGGCAAATACAATAAAAACGTTCAAAACAAATCAAGCTCAAAATTAAAAAAAGGTGAAAATGGTACTACTAAAATTCATCGATAATTATTTTAGATTGTCGATAACATATAATGAACTTTCTATTTTGCTTTTTCATTAGTTTTTACATAATATTCTTTTTAACCTCTTTCTACCTACAATTAACATAAAAATTTAAAACAGAAAAACACTTTTCGGTCGCCGTGTGTATATATGCCAAATCACGAATTACTAATGTGCAAAAAAAAAGTGGCCTATGCAGGTCTCGAACCTGCGACCTTCGCGTTATTAGCACGACGCTCTAACCAACTGAGCTAATAGGCCATATGTTTCATAGTAACAAATATTTTAAATATATTACTATAAATAAGAACGATCAATATAATAAAACTGATCCATAAAAAACAGAGTATGATAAAACTCCCATTTCCAGAAAGCAACTTACAGTAAACTTCCCTTACTCGACCGGAATCATTATCACATGATTCTATCGACATAAGATCGGTACATCACGAATCAATTTTTATAAAATTAAAAGGCAAATCAACAAATTACTAATCGTACTAATGTAACTAATCACCGAATTACTGATTAAAACAATGTAACTATGTGACTATTCAGCGTAAACTGAATATATTTTTTGTAAAAAAATTAAAAAAACTCGGATGGGAAAAAAATTAAAAAAACTCGGATGGGTGAAACCAACGTCCAATTCTAGGTTTGGACTGGAATGTATGTAATGTAAACTGAACTTAACTTAATTTTGCTAAACTTTTCTAAACTGAACTTATAAAATCTAAACTAAACTAAAATGAGGTGACATTCAGTTAAAAAAATGAGAATTTAAGTAAATAAACTTATAACCTTTTAGACATCTTATATGTAAAAAAGATTTTTAGAGTTTTATAATTCTAGACTTTTAGGTGATTTAAAATTTTTCTTGTGGAACATATAAATGGAGACGTGGAGTTATCTGCGGCGCAACCTTTATAGAATTAGGTGTATGTGATTAACTCATAAGTAAGGGAGATTTTATCTTGAAATTAATTGGTGATAAGAGGAATAATCGACTTACCTATAGTACTTGTTTCACCAAAAAAAAAGACTTACCTATAGTACTTGTACCGTTGCAATTTTGCGACGGATATACCTATTAAAGATAAGAATATGTGATTTTAGAATGTCTCGTTTTTATTTATCTTTCTATTCTGAGATGTCTTTGATGGGTAATTTGATCTCATTCTTAATTTGATCTACTACCAGCCAATAGTTAACTCACTCTTGTATCCTTAATCTTTGGGGTGTTTGGTAAACGACATATTAACCAATTTTTAGCAAATTCAAAGATTTTAGCATGTTTGATAGTTAATATGCTAATTTTAGTATTTGGTAAACATACACAAATTTGGGGTCAATATGTTGTTTTATAATACGTTGTTTATCCCAGCATATTGGTTAGTATATTTTAAACTAAATTTTTTTATTACATTTTCTAAAGAAAACTAACAATCTATTAATTGTAATATGTCAATAACCAAACACTCAAGTTAATTCCGCTAATTATAATATACTAGTCAAATCTATTATTAAAATCTATTATTTATTATTATTTATAGTCTGTCGTTATAAACTGCTTATATCCAAATTAATCTATTGATTACCAAACAAAGACTAACTCTTTATAATAAAATTTAAGTAAACAAAAATGAAGACAAAAAAGTAGTAGACTTACTTAAATACTAACCTAAATTGTAGAATTAAACTTAAGACATGAGTGGGTAATGGTATTCAATTAGGTAAAGTGTGAATATGAAATGATATCAAATCACTTTGTAGTCAATGTTCAAATTGTCGGTGTGATTCCCTCTTCAACACCCAATCCTTCCTCACCACTTAATTTTCCCTTTTAACTTTTTGTTTTTATTTTTTAAATATACAATTGCATAACAAGCAAAGTAAGTTGAAAGTTGAAACATGTTCTTCCCATTATTTGGTAAACAATTGGAAGTTCAAATTCATAATAGATAATTAAATGATTAGAATGATAATGGTATAAAGTTAATTAATTTCAACAAGTAAGTTAGGTTAATTTTGATTAACTTTGATCTTTGAGATTAACGGTAAAATTAGGTTCAGGTTCGATTGACATGTGTATGAATTTAAGTAAGGTGATTCGAAAAATAAAATGTTACTTACAACTAGAGCTGGCAAAAGCTGACCCGACCCGAGTAACCCGACTCGAACTGCCCGAAAACCGACCCGATAACACCCGCTAAAACAATGAACCGAACCGACCTGGCCCGACCCGTGGGTGAACTGTCAACCGATATAACCCGAAATTGAATGAACCGAACCGACTTGTGACCCAACTGACCCGACCTGTAACCCGAATGAGTGTACAACCCGTTTTGACCCGACATGACCCAACCCGACCCGACCTGTAAATGATTTATAACCCGATATGCGAACCGACTCAACCCGAATTGACTCGAATCTAACCCGACCCAATTTGATTTAATTAATATTCTGATTTTATTTTGCAACTTCAATTGTTTAAATCACACCTTACTTCAGTTTGTTCCAACTCCACATCCACCACAGTCCACAGGTACTCAAACACGACTAGTCTCGATAATAACCTCGATCCTATTGATTTGCTATTATTTTCATTTTAGTTAGAGCTAAAAATTTGTAACGTTATACTGTCATTATACTGAAGACCCTTAGTCATATTGTCACCTTAAGTCATACTATTAAATGTTACTATCAAATGAATTAGATAAATATTTCATGATTCATCACTTAAGCGCGAGTAGGCTCGATAATCTCCAATCTCAAGATTATAATTTACAAGTACTCTAGAAAATGAACGAAGTAATGAAGTTATATTCGGATCTGTTTTATACTATAATAGTGTAAAGCCGCCTTACTGAAGATCGACTAAAGAATAACTAATAAAATTTAGGGTTTAGGGTTTAGGGTTTGTGGAGTGGACATGTGAATTATGAACCGAAATCAACCCGATTAAATATTTTGACGCGTCACGACCCGACCCACAAAACCCCAAACCGAACCGATCTCGACCCAATTATATATTTTGACCCGATATGGCCCGACCCATATAATTACCCGACGTAACCGAACCCGACCCGACCTGAAACGAGCATGCATGTTGCTGACCCGACTCGATAACGACCCGACCCGACTCGAACCCGAACTGAAGAACAAATTGAACCGACACAACCCGGACCCGATATGACCCGACCTGCTTTGACCCGACCCGTAACCGACCCGAGTGACCCGATTGCCACCTCTACTTACAACCAATTAATCACCCATCCACCGTAGATAAACTTCATGAGTTTTTTTAAATAAGGTTTAAAAGTTAAAAAATTCTCAAGTTCTGAGCTCGTGGAGAGAAATTTTGTTTTGAATAAATTTGTCCCGTTATATATATTTTAAATACTAATTATAACAATGAGATTCTTTTTCCCTTCAAATCGACCACGGGTCGTTACAGTTTGTCAGTTTAAGTGACAAATTATAAAGATACCAAGTAAATTGTCAGTAATATTTATAGAAATATTACCAAACCAGTATATGACTCGTGCAAATTCACGGTATTTTAGATATAAATATTAGAGAATTTGACAATTAATAATTAAACTAATGCAGTTTATCTTCATTTTGAAATAAAAAAAGTAAAAAAATTGCATATATAATTCTATAGAGATATATTTATTAGCCTTCTATAGGTAAAAGTTAAACATTGATATTATAAAATTAATTACGAGATAAATATTATTTAACAATGGTAACCCTTAGTAAATATAGATAGCCAGATAGGTAACATTATTTAATTTAGAAAACAAATATTGTCTACTAAAAAATCACCAAATCGAAAAATTTAATCGGAAAAATTTAGAGACTTATTAATTCTTCACGAGATACCTCCTAAATAAGAATTTATATTATTCCGTATTAAATTATGTCACGTCTCCTTTATTGATGTTAACTCAATTTGCATAATTGCATGATCACATAATAAAGTTGAAAAATGTAAATAATTGACCGACAATTAATTTCTGTTTAAAATGATACTTTCAGGACAACTACATTCTACTCGAAACTTTAATTCCATGTAACTCAACTCAAACAAATGTACCTACAAAATTAATAATTATTCTGAAACCTGCACATTTCATAAGCACACATTGTCGAGGTCTTAGCCTAGTGGTTAAGACTTCAGGTATCGTGAAAATAAGTTACGGGTTTAAAGGGTACGACGTACTTTCATATATAATGGAGAAGAATAGTTCAGAGATGAGCTTCCTGGTGGAAGACATAGAAGCTATTCTCGAAATGAATAGGATTCTGGAGAAGGAAAACCAGGAACTGAAGCATGAAGTAACGCGTCTGAAATCGCAGATAACTTCTCTTAAAGCACATGACATTGAAAGGAAATCCATTTTGTGGAAGAAGATACAGTTTCCTGTTAATGGGAATAATACAGAAGAAGTTAGAAAAACCGCGTCATCAGATGGTACTGAGTTTGGTGCTTCACTGTCTCCGAAGATGGTAGACAAGGAAAGGGTTGTTCTGAAAGGCCCACCACCACCACCTCCGCCACCATTGCCGACAAAATTGTATATGGGGTCGCGTTTAGCTGTGCGGCGTATGCCTGAAGTCATTGAATTCTACAGGTGTTTGAACAAGAGGAATGTTCTGGTTGAGAAAAGAGTTAATAATGTAACAGGGTCTGCTGCAGCTGGTGAAAATGATCCTAGGAATATGATCGGTGAAATTGAGAATCGATCAACGTATTTGTCAGCGGTAAGCTAGGTAGCACGGACACTTCTCCTAATTAGTCGTTCCGTGTCCGACACTCGTTGAACACTATGGCTAAATATATTATACTCCCTCTTACCCAACTTAAATGTCCCATTGTACATTTTCGTCTATTCAGGATATTGTCCCATGTCTATTTTTGGTAAGTTTTTTTACAAAGTTTTTACCATTATATCCTTATTAATTTTCATTTATTACTCAGTCACCCACCCATTACCCCACTTACTTTATACAAATCCTAACACCCTTTCTCCAATCCACATAGCCCTACTCAACCAAAATATTAAACAACTAATATCTCATAAATTTTGTCCTTTCGTCACAATGGGACATTATAAACGGCTAGGAGGGAGTAGTTTAGACGAGGAATAAAATTTAAAAAATGATCGATTAAAAGATGAATTTGGGTGGAAAAATGAGAATTAGTTATAATAAAGGTCGAATTGTAAATTTACTTGTTTAGATTTAGCTTCAAATATATGATAAGAATTAAATTATATGTTATTTATAACCATCAAATATACTACCTCTATTCAAATCCACGCTACCACTTTACTTTTTCACATTTGTCAACGCGGTAAATATCGTTAACTACCTATTTGTGAAAATTATAAAAACTAGATATTTTTAATGTTCTCGTAAAGACGAATCAAACAAAATCCCACATGAATATATTTTAATCTATGCATTGAACGGAAATCGAAATTGAATGCTTACTTGTGAATAGTGTCTAAAATTGAAAGTGGTAGAGTTATATTTAAATGTCGTGTCCCGTGTCCATGTCGTGTCCGTCTCCGTTTTGTTGCTACTTAGGCGGTAAGGCGGCCTTACTCAAAGTTTGATGGTTAAAGTTGGTAATAATGCAGTAGTTTCTGATGCTGTTAGTGGGTTAACTGAATTGTTAGGTTAAATCGGACGTGGAGACGCAGAGGGAATTCATCTGTTTTCTGATCAAAAAAGTTGAGACTGCTGCTTTCAAAGACATTGCAGATGTAGACGCGTTTGTGAAATGGCTAGATGGGGAGCTGTCGTGTTTAGTAGACGAGAGGGCCGTTCTTAAGCATTTCCCAGAGTGGCCTGAGAGAAAAACTGACGGGTTACGCGAAGCTGCTGGACTGTACAGAGATCTCAAGGGCATAGAATCCAAAATTCTGCAGCACAAAGATGAACCTAAGCAGTTATTGCATCAGTCGCTTGGGCGGATTCATCTGTTACAAGACAGGCGAGTATGTGTACCTTGTCTATGTTGTTATGTCTTAGAAACTAGTCGAAATTTTATCTGTGTATTTGTCTATATTCTGTTGGTAATTTAAGTGTAATTACCGGTTTATTTTTGCGTATTTTGGATTTGGTTCAAAGACGGGCGAACTTATAAATAATAAAGCTAGTTCGGGAAGTACGGAGTGTACACTAGTCTATTATTTACAAGTTTGCAGTATAGTTGCCTTACGAACGACTATACGGGGGTCTCGCTGACCGGTCAGCGAGTCGAGGTCCAGGGGCGAAGCGCCCTGGTTTAGGGGTCCCCTATGGGGGTTTGGGGACGCAACGTGGTCCCCGATGCGCCAAAGCATTTTATCAGAATAAAACAAGTTTTTGGCGGTTGATTTCCAAGAGTTGCAACTCTTCAGAAATCAGACTCCATCCTTTCCCTTTTACCCTTCATTTGTCTATATATATTGTAGATAAATGGATCAGATTTCCTCTAAGAGAAATTACTGATAATCAATCCCTTTGAACAGAAAAACAAATTACTTATAAAAACTTCGAAATTACATCTCTGTTTCCTTGCCAAAAACCGAGGAACACCGTCTTATCTCTGTAGAAAATTCGGAACATCCCAGGCACTAATATACGGGACGAATTGTTCTATAAGGAAAGCGTAGCGATTCGGTGTTGTTTTCATTGTTTTCATTTCTTTGCCAGTATTTCAATATCATATTCTTATTCAGTGATACTCCGTATATAATTATATATCACGGGTTATGCTTACAGATTGGAGCGGGTGACGAGCAATACTGAAAGGATACGAGAAGGAACTATGAAACGATACAAGGACTTAAAGATCCCTTGCGACTGGATGTTGGATACTGGATTGTTCGGTCAGGTAACAGAATAGCATTACTTCAATGTCCATGATCACGAAACTTAGCTTGATTTATGCCATGTTTCGAGCAGATTAAACTATCCTCGTTGAAGCTAGCTCGAGAATACATGAAAAGATCAATTGCAGAAGTACACAGTTCCAGGTGCAGCAATGCAGATGATATTATACATCAAGGAGCTCGATTTGCCTTTCGAGTTCACCAGGTTAGAGAAAACATCTCGCCAACAATTACTAGTACTCTGCAGACACCCTGACCCTGCATCACTAAAATATCGGTGAACGTTCTGGCGCGATGAGGTTTCTTTTTATATTCAGTTTGCAGGTGGTTTTGATATCGATACAAAGTGCATGTTTGAAGACCTCAAACGGCTTCATTCAGCTAAATTTCAACCAGCTTCGTAGTGTCGGGACAAATTTTGGATGAAACCGGCTTATAGCAGGAAAACCTATGTAAAGTTTCGCGGTAAGTTATGAATTTATCAATGTAAGAACTCGCCTCAAAATCTTGAATCACAACCCACAATGTGATAACGAGATAAAATTGGATGAAACCGTGAAGGTTATTGTTATATATAGTCGCTACATAATCGAGCGACTGCAAATACGCTGTTAGAGACAGTGTACAATATTAGAATTCTTCCTTTCTATCTCCATACTCACACTCACCAGGTAAAAGGTACATGCAATAGGTGATATGCGAGCAAAATGTCGCAATCTAACAGCGTTTTTTTGTCGACTTTTTGTAGCTAGAGTAAGCTAGAAACTGAAAGAAAATCCGATTTTCTGGTACTATGTCCTATGCATACCCGCTATAGGGACACGGGTGGGGGTGGTGTTCTTCATTCTCAAAAGCCTAGATATCGTACTCGTAAGATAATGGTTTAAATGCAACCTAACCCGTGTATGTCCCCGGTATCTTATCATTTTCGGATATAATGGAGCAAAAGCTGGCTCTGAAACTAAAAGGTCCTACCACAGTACCACCCCATAATTGCTTGGTTGCGACTCCTCAAATGCGCGTAACAATCAACCACTCATTCACCATCAATGCATCCCATCCTCTGCTTCAAGTGCCCTAAGTGAAATGCAACACCATCTCAAGTAACACGGCATGCCAGGTGCGCAAAACGAGAGTATCACCATAATCCAAACTGTAAGACCGTCTTCTTGATATTGAACAATTCGTAATCTTTATTTGAATTATTATTTTTATAAACCATGAATAGAAAATATCGTGATATAAATACAATTATGTGAATAAATACGAAAAAAGGGGACTTAATACTAAAGTACTCTGTATGTTCAGTTTTATCCTATGTAAGCTGCTTGTATGATACAACATAGTTACCATAGTATCAATAAATGAGAGCATCATATGAGATGAAGTTGTTTTCGCCATACAATGATCTTGTATGAATATTTTTACCGTATGTGATGTGATATATCCGTGTTGAGAAGATCTAGGAAAGGGTTTGCGACCAACAGCATCAATCCATCAGCTTGTATCGTTTTTCCTGTACACCTGTTACTCCCATTTGTATCTCTATAATCGTGTGAAGTGGTACCTACGAATCATGAAATCAACGTTAGCAGGTTTTGGGGAAGTGAATGCCAGAAAATTACGTTTGGAACATTGTAAACGTCTCTAATCTCTTTTTCACACCCCACTAAACGGTCCCTAAGACTTTCTTGGCGTAGATTTAAGCTAAAGTCTGCTTCAAGTTTTGCTCAAACTCCGTTATATCAGAAATAAATTCTAACGCTTCAAAGGAGTTTGTGAGTTACAATGTGTACACAGATACTTGCAGAGGCGTATCTAGGACTCTCATTGGAAGGAGTGCGGAAAATTAACGAAATTATGAAAATTGCGAAATTATGTTTATATAATAAAAATTTGGTTCTAGCAATATAAGTTTATTGTGTGATTGGAGAAAATATAAATAAAACAAATGGTAAAAAAAACATTGAACAAAAATTGCTTAATAGAAGTATTGAACCCTTGACCTTAAACAAGAAAAACCTATACCAAACCACTAGACCAACATAGTTAATATATCTATTAATTACACAAAATTATATTTATTTTTGAACAAAGAGGGTGCGGGTGCATCCCCTGCACCATCCCCTGCACCCCCTCTAAATACGCCTATGACAGATAGTATCAAAACCTATGTCTCGACTAAAACAAAAATTAATGCTCCATAAATAATATAACCTGGTTTGTTGAGTTCTACGCAAGAGATTAGGTCTAAGGGTACGGAAAAGGAAGTATCCACACTAATGGATTTAAGAGACTTTGTGTGCGACAGTACAGTGAATGACCTCGGACACATCTTACCTCAATGTGTGGTATTTCATGTAACGGCCTATCAGCAAAGTAAGCATACAATGCTCTCAAAATAGCCTGCAATTAGAAATTTTGAATATAGAACCATGTAAGTAACAGGATGTCGGTAAGCACATCTGCAAATATTTTGAAGTTTTATAGGAAATGTTACCTGATGAGCAACCACAACAACAGGGGCTCGTTGACGCTCGAGCTCAATGATTACAGGCTCCAGTCTACATTACAAGAATAATTTCAATAGTCATCTAAAAAAGCCAGAGTGATACCATGAAGGTAATGACTTATATTACCATAGGTCCTTAAGATTGTTTGGTGAAGGAACGGAATTTGAAAAGTTGGGGGAGACGTGGGTAGGAGACTAGGAGATTCCAGGGGTTGAAATGGAGTTAGAATCCACTGGGTATCTAACTCCATTCCAAAATACCCCAACCAATATCGGAATGGGTTAAATCGATTCCAATAACCCCAGCAAACACTCCCTAAAAATAGGGAGGAGAAGCCATCAGAGGAGAAGCGAACAAGAACAAACCTTTGGATAACATCTAAATATGACTCTCCTCGAGGATAGCGATATCGAAGCTTATCCTTTTTGCGTGATCTGGATTACAATAACGGAAATAAAATAAAACACTATGATCAGTATATATGTAGATGCTTATAATTTTCTAATACATGAAGTATCTAGGAAAAAAGTAATCGTCCATACAAAAAAAACAAAAATTAGATTAGTCGCAATTACGTTTCCATATTTGCAAGTAAATTTAAAGATGGGAGGGATGAAAGGAAAATGAAATGAAATTTCAGCCCACTTGATAGAACATTATTTCATTAACAAGTTTCAGTGTACACAGATGGTAAGATAAACTTGATACATACTCATATTCCTCAGGCATATTCTTCTTGATCTCTTCGTATGTCATCCCATCACATACACCAGAATTAATCTCGTCAAGTGCACGCCATTGCACCTGTTAATAAACATGCATGTGTCTTAAAGAGAGAAGTAGTTGTATATAGTTCATTACAGAAGGATGGAAAAAAATCAAAGAAATTTGAAATCACTACATCTGGTTATGGAACAATGTTGTAAGAGATGTATGTGAACGAAGATTAGGGTCCAAACTCACATACGAGTATTCACAGGTTATATCTTAAACAAAGGCCAATGTAATAGACTGATGCCCTAAAAAAATTAATGTGTCAATGAATGAAGGAAATATCAATTACCTTGGGAAATCCAACAATATGGTTTGCCGTCAAAATAGAGCGTTGTAAAGTGCTAGTCCATATCTGGGTTTATTTTAGCAAAAAGAACTGATAAGTGACTGAGCTATAATCAACAAAGAGAAAAAAACATCTGTAAATATTTCTCATAAATGAGAAGATATTAAACTTTAAGAGGCCTCATCATCTGTAAACATTTTAGTTCAGCTTCAACTTCACATAGTAAGTGTAAACCAAAAAATAATTGTACTACTCCTTCTGTCCTAGTGATATGTTTACACTTGCTTTATTTGAGGGAGAAATAAAGCAAGTGTAAACATATCACAGAGACGGGGAGTAATAGAGATAAGTATATTGATATGTAGATATACGATGCTTACAGAAGCAGCACGCTCGGATTTCAGCCTCTTCTCCACAAAGTTGGCAAGTTTCTTTGCATAGAGTTCTCCAGAATCACTAAACAAAAAGTTACAACTCAGTGTCACTAAATGATTCAGCATAAGTATAGCAGATGAATGGGTTTTGATAACAAATGCTGAAGATCATAAGATTTCAGAGTACATGATGTAATGGCAAAGAAGGCTTATGAGATTTGAGGACAGGACAATGTTAATTATTAATTTCTGCCTTCTCTGCTTTGCAGGAAACATATAAACATGCATTAACCAAATGAGAAGTCCTCTAAAACAAATTGATGGGATTAGGTGTCGGGAGGAGCAACAAGTGTCCTTTACATCATGTAAACGTAATTTTGCCAAACACAATTTAAGATTGTATATACTAAGGAGGGCAATTTGGTATGGAGATGTTGGGAAAGGCCACGGGAAAGGGAATGAAATATATACTCATTCCCTTTGTTACTGTTTCTTTGAGAAAAAGAGTGATTCTCTTACCCCTCTCCATTCCCCCAAATCCATCTACACCCATTCCCCAACCCCACCCGATCCCCGGGAGATGTCAGAAAGTTCAAGCGTCTGGCTTCATCCACCATCATCACCCAGCACCCAATATCTACCCACTAACCCCCAACCTACCACCATCATCAATCACCTACCCTCCCTGATTGTCAGCCAACCTATCTCTAGTGCCGGAGAGCGCCTGCCGGCGACGCCTCCAAGAACCACTACTCACCCCAAAATAATCCCCTTCCACAATTGTTTCAGAACATTAATAGAACCTTTAACGATAAGAAATTGACTTTTTCAATTTGCATGATCTATTATCCAATTGAAGCACTAGTTAGGAGGCCTGCATGTCGAAAAGGTGACAAGAATAGAAGCGGCAAGGCAAGGCCTAAAATATAGATAAGGGTGAATGAATACAGTATGAGTTTACTTGAAATTGATGATTTTATAGCATTGGAGAGATAGGAAAGTAGGAGAAAAGTTCATTTGACATGAAATTTGACCCTATTAAATAGAATAGCCCTGCCCATATTCCAGTTTTTCCCATTCTTTGGACGGACCCTCATTTTTATATGTAGCAGACTAGCAGATGTGTTCGTGAAACTGTAAATTGTCCTAATCATCTCAGTAATATATTGTAAGATCCACTAGCCACTTGCATTCCTCAGGAATTAGAATAGAAGAAAACAATGATTAGATGGTGAGACTCGCCCACTTACAATTTTCAAAAACTGATCAAATAACTAGAGAGGGGAAAATGTTTTTGTTTACTTCCGTCTCACTCTCGTTTGAATCTTTGCTTTAGGATATTTAGCTTAGATCTTCATTTGAAATTGTTTCTAAGTGAGGTTATAAAATGAAATATTACGCAGATATGGAGTTGCTAGTATTAATGTTAAGTAAGTTAATATACAAGCTATGATTTACTTGGGTGTGAGTTTCAACAATTGCCTCTTCTTATGGGGTACCATAACAAAAAGTTTACCTTATGACAGAGTCACCACCAATTCTGGCTCTGACATTATATTTGCTTTCACCGTGCCTAGTTAGCAATATCGGACGAGGGGTCAAATGGGTATTCACCTGAAAAGCAATGCATGGCTCAAACACTCTCCACATCACGGTAATAAACTGCAAAACATGAACTGCACCACCCTCTTTGCCCAACAAAATAGTTAGAAAATAAAAATGTAATGCGGCCAGCATACCAAGAAAAAAACAATGCGTCCTGGAAGATAGCCACTTATGTTATTCACCTGAATGACAGATACAAAAAGAAATCTGTCAAAATGTTAGCTGGCAAGCCTACATGACCAACAACTAACGAATAGATACATATGTTAAGACTGTAGCACAAGCAAACATCAGCCAGAACAAATTTCATATCCACTAAGGCGTAACAGACACATGCACAAACAGATAAAGATAGCCACTTATGTTATTCACCTGAATGACAGATACAAAAAGAAATCTGTCAAAATGTTAGCTGGCAAGCCTACATGACCAGCAACTAACGAACAGATACATATGTTAAGACTGTAGCACAAGCAAAGATCAGCCACAACAAATTTCATATCCACTAAGGTGTAAGAGACAGATGCACAAACAGAAAAAGATATCTATGGATTCATAGATATGTTTGGGGGTCATTTTTGGTTATAATTCCATCATATGCCAAAGCAAAAAAAAGAGTGAGTCTTTGACTCCATTAGAATGAACAGCTGGAACAAAACTTAAATACCAAATTTCCCTGTCTTTTGAAATCCCCAGCATAAGTCTATAACAGTTACCTATGAAATTTAACAATAAACCATAATAAGCTTTTGCACAATGCAAATTCCCTTTTTATTAGAAA
This sequence comes from Silene conica, assembly GCA_029255685.2. Lineage (NCBI taxonomy): Eukaryota > Viridiplantae > Streptophyta > Magnoliopsida > Caryophyllales > Caryophyllaceae > Silene > Silene conica. The sequence continues at coordinate 84,765,042 of CM055313.2, forward strand.
ATGATGGTATGTTTCGACATTTTCAAACCAAAACAGTAAAACTCATTTCGTCCATATAGATAATGAAGGAGATGGGAACAACACAGCCAATATACAAGTAATTACCATAGTGTTAGATTACAAACTAAGAATTTCTGAAAATGGTTGCACATGTTCGGAAAAATACAACAAACCGAGTGTTCAGCTGGTTATACAGTTTCAATGATTTTATAGATCCACATACACCTAAAGATAAGAAAAAGGCTCAAAACTCACCTGTATTTGGCCGCCATGTCCACTGACCATATCTATCATTTTAATATAAGACCCTTCTTCCACTGGTTCATATACCTGATAATTTTCCCATTATCCTTCAAACTCAAAAATAAATCATTCACAGGGGAAGGCCAAGTGGCCAACAGAAACAATGAAGCTACCTTTGCATAATTATCAAGTCGACTTTTGAAGTCTCTATATCCAGCTTCAAAATCTGGCCTGTGGGAATTAGAGCAATTACAAATGATGCGGCATTCAGCAAAAATCTTCACTAAGTTGTCAACAAAGGACTTACTGCTCTGCATAGTCTGGACTTTGTTGGACCTTCAGACGTATGTTCCTTTCTATAATGCTTTCATCATTACACAGGGTCTCCAAAAATATAATCTGTAACCAGAATTTCATATTAACAAAAAAAGCAGACAAAGGTACAAGAGGTGCCTACTGTCTCAATGACTGGCAAAAAGTTGAGCATTAATCCTTCCTCTAAAGCCACTCACTTTTAAGAACGTTATTGTACGGTTTAAGTGTTTAACTAATCACTATACAGCCAAAATAACAATCTTAGGCACTATTAGGTTGGTAACTCCTCAAAATGACCTTGATTCGTAACGACAATCAAGAAAATTAAGTTCCTCGATGGAACAACTTTCTCAAAGAGATTATAGAGAATTAAGTAGGAGTAATGAGCCTTGGGTCCATTGGAAAAGATTGATAGCTTAACAATGGGAGGAACGCATAAATATGTGTAACATTATCCAAATAAAATGAAACTATCCTACAATAAAAATATGTGTAACATTATCCAAATCACTAAATATCACAGTATAATGTTGGTTTTCTTCAACAGGTATGCGGTATGTCCAGAATAATGGGAGCATGAGGCTACAACTAATGGCATGACCTTTGACACAATCATCTTCAAAGAAAAGATGCAACTATCAAACGCATAAAAAAATATTTAAATATGTCACTTTGTAAGGAAAATATTTTTTTTTCTTCCAGGAAAGTTGAGTTACTTGCATTTGACTGAGTCACTAAGTTTCTTTTTCAGCGGATATTTCACTTTGGATTATAGAATTAACTTCACTGGAAAAGGAGCCGAAATAAAAACAAAAAATTTCATATTCAATATACAATAGAGTACGTTGAACTTATGTCAAATTATGTCAATAAATGGGCTTTGTAGCTATAGCATGAGTACAAAAATTAATAAGCTGGAAAAATGACTGAACAAATTACAAAAACTAAAACATAAATTTAGGACGTTATTTTTCTCACGTTGGCCTCACATTTAGGTGGCCCAATATATTATATTCCCTCTGTTTCACAAAGACCACTGTATTCATCACATAGAAATACTAAGGAGTAGATATTATACTCCTTAATTATTGCATACATAAGAAGTGGGAGGTATTTACCAAACAAGGGAGTATTTATTTATATGTCACTCAATTGTCATACGACAAATATACTGCAATTGATTTATATCAAACATTACCAAGTACCTTGCATTTTCCTTCAGCCAATTTCATCAACATATTTCTCCTTTCTCTAGTGCTATTTGTAGCATCAAACACACCGACCTAGTTTAAATATAAAGCGCAAACGTCATCATTATATGAGTAATCAGAGGGCTCAATCACTGCCAGCTATATCATTAATCAAAGTCTAATGAATAGCACATACTTGGCCTCCTTCTTCCATCCAAGATATCATATCTTCCATTGCAAGGGCAGCTACCTACAGTACAGTCAGAGGAGAGGAACAGGTAAGTCTCTAACACCGGAAGGCAACAACTCGCTTGAGCGACGCCGTTAAACTGGGCTTAGAGGAACAGGTAAGTCTTTAATACCAAAAAAATGGTAATAACCAGCTTGAGTGACAAAACTTTGCCACCGAACCTAGGTTAAATGAACTACATCATGACAGTCTGACATAAACATGACCTTTCTAGCCTAGTAAGCAAAGTCTGACCCCTGCGGAAAGGATGATTCATTCCATTCGGATTGACACGAGAGTCCAGCTCCATTGGCAAAGTTGTACCAATATGAAATCCTTCATGTCTGTCTTTTAATACGGGACGAGGAAATTAAAATGGTTTCTCCCAACCTTTCTTAAACGGAAAGTCCCACAACAGATTGAGTTGATTGGTATTTACCCGAAGTCCCGAACGCATGAAGCTACCAAGGGGTTAATCACTTAATCCCCTAAAGTCAAGTTATTGCCTGAAAGAAATTCTCATACAACGCGAGGGAACTTTGCGCAAAGTTCTGTTACTATCACGGAGTGGATTCATTCTTTCTTATGGGTAAAGACATCGTAGTAATGTAATCGATCGACTATCAGATCAAGTTTCAAAATGAAAAACGCCAGATGAAGAACTGACAGTTGAATATGCATAACAATCTATAAATATAAGCACTGTAGTAAGATCTATATAAAAATGAGTTTACCTCATTACGTGCCTCAATGCCCTCTGGATTATCGCCTCTGAAAAAGTCGGCAGCCTGCAACAGAATAAACAACCATTCAGCACAGAAGAGGTTAACAACAATTATCAATACTACTACAACTACCCCCAATGTCTCAAAAGCTCCCCCTGTTGGGTTAGAAAGAGGTCAGATGTGCCACAGGTCCACAGTACACACTTTTCCCCTGCCTTAAAAATCCCAAGAAAATGTATTAATTACCCATGATCAAAATTTCATGATTGTCATCCAGAGTCAAATGTTATTCACAATATAAGATGATCCAAAATTCACCGAGACATTCTTTATTGCTCAATCCCCAAAATAGGAGTACTCGGAATAAAAAAATAAAAAGAGAGAAAAATAATGGACAGAATATATATATTTTACGCCTTAGCTATTATAAAGAAGGAGACATATGACTTTCTTTCTACTTATATTTACAGATCTATCTTCCCATTTACGAATGACAGAGTGAATTATAACCAGCTTGAACTTAACAGTTAAACTTTACCTGATTAGTTCCTAGCTTCAGGCGCCTATACTGTGTAAGAAAGCAAGTTTGTGAGTCGTCCTGACTTAACTGATGAAAGAAAACAGAGAGAGAGAGAGAGAACAAAAATATTTGAAGAAGGCCATTACTCACCTTTCCTACATTAAAATGCTTAGTGTCATGGCCCAACCATCGAAGATATCTCGTTAGTTTAGCAGCAGTGAAAGTTTTGCCTCGAGCAGGCAAACCAACCTTTGATAAAGCATGGAGTAAAGCGAAAAACATGAGAGATAAATAACTACACAAAAGGTTACGGAAATAATATTCATGCATAACAAACCAGAACAATGGCCAAATGTCTATCCTCCTTTGGTCCAAGCATTTGGTCAGCTACAGCTGCTGCTGCAACTGCTCCAGCAGCTGCTGGCATGGCATTCTAAAATTGAACACGGAATAGGGAACAGAAATTAAAATCAAGGGAAAAAAAGACTAACTCCACCAAGAAAAAGAAAAGACAGCTTTTAAAGACCTTAGTTTCCGAGCCAAGTTTCGTGTTAGTCGTAATCGAACCAGCACTAGCCGATTTAACTAGCCTAGGAGAACCTACACCTCTATCCACAAATAATCCTTTATGAGATTCCTGCCTCTGTAAAGATGAAGAAGTTGCCACTGATTTTGATTCCATGACAGGTGGAGATGCGTGCACTTTAGCAGGATCTGGTATAGTTACTCCCATTTCCTGCAGAAAGACCATAGTACATCACACCTTTAGAAAATATTATCCCGCTTCCCTTTTTAAAAGGGCGTTAGGTGGGATAGGCCTAGAGTCAAAGTGAATGAACTTGGTTCAGAAGATGAAATTTTACAAAGAGCATTGATAACGTTAAAAAGAAAATATTTTCTAAAGAACACCTATGAAGAAAAAGAGAGTGCAGTTTATATTTTTACATCATTAGCAAATAAACAATGAAAACCAATAGAAAATAAAGTATAACCAAAGAGAAGACAAGTAAATAACTCTATCACACATACCCTCACTCAAAACAGGGAATAAAACAATAAATAACGAAGGTATAAATAAACCAAAAGAAGCCATCTAGACTCGGAAAGATATCATATTAGCATTGCCTTGTTCTTCACAAAGCTAGAATATTTAAAATATCTAGCTCACGATATCCAATAATTTTAGCCAATTCAACGGCGGCAAGAAGCAAGTCCCAGCAAAGAAGAGAGCGAGAACAGTGCTTCCACCTATTATTGACCTAGTGCGTTCAAAGATTGTGCAGCCTAAACAGACAGCTTCCACATAATCTTTCATGCTAACCTCTAACTTTTTATGTCTTTTATGTGGGTTGGGGAAGGATAAGGGGAAATCTTTAAACTTGGTGTCCATTCGTTCTGAATTAGTAGTTCAGTAAATAGTTTTAGCAAATCATAGAAAAATATTTCAGGAAGATACTTGGAAACACAATAAATCCTACGCAGAGATTCTTGTTGTACTATGTTTATTGCCTCTGCACTCTGCAGTCAACATGGTTCCCCAATCTTAGCCTTGCTCCCCTGAAGTGGAAAACCAGGGTACCATACCTGTAGGCTTCCCAACATCCATGAGTTCAAAGAACTCTCATTAATGAACATTGTTATAGAAATCGCTACGTTAATAGAGATTAGTGCCCCTGAGTTTGTGTTATACAGATTTCTCAGACGTTTTCTTGCAAGTCCTTTATATTGCATCTATATAGGAGATTATGGAGAGTTCTCTACATAGCATTGATGGGTAAACTCCAAATTAATAGATTTGAAAAAAATTGTGCAACTTTTAATTCTACAATGGATGTAATTTAGTAGACAGACAGAAAATGCCAAAAATGGACAATTAGTAGGGGGCAGTGGGATTTCTGGATACGCTCAACCAGAGAATCGTGAGAAGATTTGCACCAATTTGTATCATGGTGTTTGCTTAATACGTCGGAAACTATATAGAAAGCAAGCATCTCTACACTTTATTTTGTACTATAAAAATTAGTGACTCAAACGCTCACATCTATGGCTAGTAAAAAGGTCATGTGTATGCAACCCTGCCCCGCATTCATATGACTAGTAACCAAAATTGTTCCAAGAATTGCATAAAAAAGGGCACAACTTAGAGAATACAAAGAGTTAGTCATATTCCAAAGACACTCTGTTATGCTTTGGCTCCAACGGGAATGGGAAACTATGCTACATTTAGTACTCTGACAAGTGACAACATTATCATAGAATGACAAGAGTACCAAAAATAGTTCTGTTGTTGGCAAGTTTGTAACCAGCAAAACAACTTAAACGAAAGAAAGAAAAGCAGTTAGCAAATGCTTCACTGACTGTAAGTAAGAGCGAGAGCACACATGTAATTAAGGCTCAAGAAACAGAGAGGCCTTACGGAAAAAGCAAAATGGGCAGATAAACAGGGTCAAATGTAGTTGTGCCACCCTTTAACATATTCCACAACTAGTTAATAGAACCTACTGCTATGAACTTTATCCAAAATGGCACTTTGAAGGTGACAAGAAAAATCTTCCAATATTATGTTATATTATCCAAAAGAAAAATAAATAGCAAACCTTAACTGTATTGGCCCGATCATTGCAGCTGCCACCCGCCTTAGAGAGTGCAGAGCTTCTGCTGGCTATATTCCTAGGAGTTTCAGCCAAGTTAGCAGGGTACACAAGAGATGTTGCTGGAGATGGGACAACATAATGTTCAAGATCAAGCTCCAGGCTAGCTGAAGCCCCACTCTGCGTTTTTGTGGCAAGAAAATGAGTATTAAGTATTAACTACACAGGAAATAACTTGGCCATTGTAGATATATAAGTAAGAAGATTCTTAATATTTACCAATAAAGGATCTTTTTCAAAGAAATGAAAATTCATATGCATGACATATGATCGCGTTATTCTCAAGAATCCCATTACAAATTAGATAAACCTGAGAGCAGTTGTTTTTAGTCTATTATAGAGTAGATAACCAGATCCAAAATGGAATCAGACTGTCTGAAGTCAATACCAGATAAAGGGTGGGCGGGTGGGAAAAAGGCCTATAGTAGCAAAAGAGAATTTAATTTTCAAAGTATGTTCATCACCCTCTAGGCATATATTTAGACATTACAAATTTTACATAGCTAGTAGCACAATATGATGGGTGGGCGGGAGGGATAAAGGTCTCTAAAGGAAAAAAATCAGATCTCCGAATTCACAAAGTTCAGAATAATTCTCTTAATTAAGCTATCGAACGTGGCCGAAACAACTTTAAAACTTGACATCAAATCAAAGGAAGTGTCTATAAACAAACAGAAAGCAGAATGATGTCTTTAAACTAAATAAAAAAAATTAGATTCCCTCCGTCAGTTCATTTGTTTACATATTCCAATTTAGGTGTCTCATTCATTTGTTTACCTTTCTATATTAGGAAAGTTTTCTATGGGTAATTTGATCGTACTCATCCATTATGGTCCACGTGTCATCCACTAACAACCACCACATATGGTCTCCTCCCTTTCCTTGGTTATTTTGTCAAATCAAAGGTGAACAAATGACCGGGACGAAGGGAGCAAGCAATCATGTAGACACGGAACATCTCCTCTTAAGTTATAGACTGACAGGTACCTTACAGAAATCAAACATTTCAAGAAAAGCATACCTCATTGCCTGCCTCCGGCACCGAATTAATGCTAACATCAGGAATACCACGGACAGCAGAAGGCTGAAGATTCTCTTGGTAAGCTCTCCAACTAGCTGCAAGATCAAAGGGTGAAACCCTATCCGCTTTAATATGCACCCGGTATTCCAATGCATCATCATCACTCAACCTAAACAGAGCAGCCGTTGCATCTCCTTGCAACCTTCCCCTGGACAATATCCTATTCGGACCTTCCTCGATTATACACGGTGTAGCACCATCCTTCGGCCTCAATAAGAATTTGAAATCCAACGTTTCTACAGTACATTTATCAGCAATATTAAGTTGTGCTTAAATTACAACAAAGTTTCAGTTTCGGAAATTCAGTAACTCCAAACACATAAAAGAAGGCTACTGAAGTGTGATTGATTATCATGATTTACAAAAATAGAGCAAATTAAATTTCAGTTAAAACAAATCAGGTTGTTCACTTGGAATTCATCCTTTGTTTTGTCCTTTCCCTTCGAGTGCGTTTGTTAAACACGAACCAATTTAAACAAACACATTGACCCCAATCCACTTATCCACAGCTTGGATATAGACAGTAATTACAAGAATGGCACTTTTCAGACATTGGAGAATGTGATTCAACCAAGCCAGCTCTAAGGAAAACACCAAACATTAAGGTTCAAAACAACAAGAAGCTAACTTTATTTAATGTATCAACAAATTTGCAACTTCATATTATTAAACCAGCAACACGGCACAATTACTTACAGAACAGGAAAGATTGAGCTTCATAATCTAATACACTCTTCTCTATCCACATAAATTTAGAAGAAAAAAAAGGTAATAGAGCATGACAACCATGATTAGGCCGAACTGAAAGTTGTATCAATTTGCCTTAAAGAGGTATCGTAAGTTGCCATGAAAAAACACAACACAAAACAACTAATTAACAAACATTGGCGCCGCGCAGCTACTACAATTGTAGTCAGAAGCATACTGAATTCATTCATAGAAGCAATATAATAAAATCAAAGGAAACAATAGCTTATTTCAACAGCCAATTGCTCTTGCTTCAAACGGGCCATTCCATTTTGGTCTAAAACAATAAGACGGGAAGACGGGATTTTGCTTCACACGAAAAGTGGCCGTCTGAAACAAGAATTTCAGTTCAACAGCATGATGCATGCAGTAAAAACGAGTTCGAGTAAAAGGCTATTACCATGATTAGGTGGTACCACAAAACTCAACTCCCACATTGATGTCGACTCCCGCTCCATTGGCAACTAAATAAACAAACACGTATACTCGTCATTATTTTAATGACTGGACTAAGACATATTCGATACCAGTGGTGGAGCTACGAGACTAGCAGCCTATCAGGGGAATTTTTAGTTAAAATTTTCCGAACTTTTTTCGAGTGTACCTTGTCTCATTACCACTCCGCCCCTAAACTTAAATCCCGACTCCGCCACTGTTCGATACTAAACCGAATTAATTAAGATGAATTAACGGAAGAAGAAGAAGAAGAAGTATGAGGAAGTGAAAACTGACAGCTTTAGAGGAATCCCAGGAACCAACTAAAGGAGCAGAACCAAAAACATGAGGAATAAGTTCATCTTTAAGACGGTAATTCTGCATTCTAAGCGAAACATACAGTTGCCTTCCGTTTGAATTCTCTTCTCTCTCTTCGTCTCCGCCGTCCTCTTCTCCGCCATGAGAGCCGCTGTCCCAATTCTTCGACGTTCCCGTCCCCATTATAATTAATTAAGTAATTAATTAATTAATGTAATTAATTGTGAAGTGTGATCAATGAATGGTAGTACAGTATATAAAACAGTGTTGATAAGGCTTCCAAGGTTGTGATGCAGCACACAGAAGATGGTGAAACTGGTGGGAACACCTAAACACTACTTCCTTATTTTAATCGGTTGTGAGCGGAGAAATTAGAAGGAAAGGAAGATAATATTTCTCGTATATATACACCTGTTAAAACTTGACTCGATATGTATTTTAAACTTATTCCGACTCGATTTGTGTATGTTTAAACCTAGCTTTGAAGGTGGAAAGTGCAACATATTTACCCTTTTCATTTAGGAAAAGATATCGACTAGTTATATTCTCGTACATATATTGTTCGTTTTGTGGCGATGAGTCTAACGTTGTTTCAATTAGTAATTCCTTATTTTGATTTTAGAAAAATTGATTCGAACTTGACTTGATAGTCGGTACGTATTTCAAACCTACCCCGACTTGATTTGTGTATGTTCCAGTTTAAACCAAGTTTGAAAGTGGGAAGTACATATCTACCCTTTTCTTTTAGGAAAAGATATTGATTAGTTATATTTTCACGATTAGGTAAGTTATTGTTTTGTATTATGTAAATACTAGTGTTAACCCGTGCAAAAATGCACGGATTGTTTATTAAAATTCTAATATATAAAACTTGTTTAGAATAATGCGAATATATATCGACATTATTATTTTCATTGTTACAAATTAAACCCAATGAGAATGTAATTTGTTGTTTTTATTATTTTAAAACTTTCAATTAGTTCAATTAGATTAACTTTGGCCGAGTTAAAAATATATGAGTAAAATTGTGCATCCTACGTACTAACGTAGTTTGTTGGCGACTAATAGTAACTCCAATTTAATACATATATCTAAACAACTATAGTAAAAAAAAATTGGGCTCAAGTTTAAATTGGTCCGCATTAAAAATAAGTTTTTGCCAACCCATATGAAATGAATTTATATTTTATCACTCATGAACCAAAAAAACACATACTCTAATGTCACGCTACATTATTATTTTGCACAAAATCTTCTATATTATTTATAAAATCTTCTATATTATTTAAACAATTATCTTTATACTCTCTCTATGTCTTCAATTTTGAGATCACTTTCAAATTAATCTAATTAATTATATCATATTATTGTTCTTAATTCATTACCAATCAACTTTTTGCCTCAAACATACTACTTTGCATCATATTGACATATTTGGGTCAAACCATTATTAAAGATTCATGTACGTATACAAACTAATTTCTTTGCAACTTTTAAATTAATTATAACCTTTAAATTGTTTGTAAATTAATTTTTGAAATAAAAATTATATTGTATGTAATATGAGTTTAATCTATTTTCGTTTTTTTAAACTTTCAGCAATAAGCTTCTAAAACTCCGTAATTATTATTTTTAAATGTTTTTAAGGTTGTTAAATGCGGAAACTTTTTTATCTTATAATTTTTTAATATGTTGATTTTTCGTAAAGAGATATATTCGTTATTTTATAACCAAATTAAGATCTAATTATTATTCAAACGATATGATAATTTAATTATAAATAGCAGATTTTTATGCCGGAATATTTGTTAGATATAATAGGTATAATTCCAGTATGATAACTATTTTTTTAAAGAATCCGCTCTAAAACTATTTTATCCATATTTTTCCGACAGAGTATTCCGTATTAGTTTATTGACATTAACCGTGAATTTATATAAAATTAACTGTAAATTTTACGTACAAAATAAACGAATAACTTTTACAACATTAACCGTGAATTTACATAAATTTAAACGTAAAATTTTACGTACAAACATAAATGAATAACTTTTCGAGAAATAAAATCCAAACTTTTTGATGTGGGACCATCATTTATCTTTTTTTTTAAAAAAAAAATGTTGGGTTTGATGAGGTGGGTGAATGAGAGTTGTTTAAATGTTTTTGTTATAATATAAATAAGATTGTTTGTAAATTAATTTTTGAAATAAAAATTATATTGTATGTAATATGAGTTTAATCTATTTTCGTTTTTTCAAACTTTCCGCAATAAGCTTCTAAAACTCCGTAATTATTATTTTTAAATGTTTTTAAGGTTGTTAAATGCGGAAACTTTTTTATCTTATAATTTTTTAATATGTTGATTTTTCGTAAAGAGATATATTCGTTATTTTATAACCAAATTAAGATCTAATTATTATTCAAACGATATGATAATTTAATTATAAATAGCAGATTTTTATGCCGGAATATTTGTTAGATATAATAGGTATAATTCCAGTATGATAACTATTTTTTTAAAGAATCCGCTCTAAAACTATTTTATCCATATTTTTCCGACAGAGTATCCCGTATTAGTTTATTAACATTAACCGTGAATTTATATAAATTTAACTGTAAATTTTACGTACAAAATAAACGAATAACTTTTCCAACATTAACCGTGAATTTACATAAATTTAAACGTAAAATTTTACGTACAAACATAAATGAATAACTTTTCGAGAAATAAAATCCAAACTTTTTGATGTGGGACCCTCATTTATCCTTTTTTTTTTAAAAAAAAAATGTTGGGTTGATGAGGTGGGTGAATGAGAGTTGTTTAAATGTTTTTGTTATAATATAGATAAGATTGTTTGTAAATTAATTTTTGAAATAAAAATTATATTGTACTCCCTCCTACCCGGGATAAGTGTCCCGTTTGGTAGTGAGTCAAGGATTTATGGTTTGTGTATTTTAGATAGGGTAAGGGTATTTAGATTGGAGAGAGAAGATATTCTATTGGGTTAGGGGTTGGTAAGTGGGTAATAAATGTAAATAGGGAAGGGTAAAAACGTAATAAAACCGTCCAAATAGTACCAAACGGGACACTTTGACGAATAAAGAAAAATGGCAAACGGGACACTTATCTTGGGTAGGAGGGAGTATGTAATATGAGTTTAATCTATTTTCGTTTTTTCAAACTTTCAGCAATAAGCTTTTAAAACTCCGTAATTATTATTTTTTAAATGTTTTAAGGTTGTTAAATGCGGAAACTTTTTTATCTTATAATTTTTTAATATGTTGATTTTTCGTAAAGAGATATATTCGTTATTTTATAACCAAATTAAGATCTAATTATTATTCAAACGATATGATAATTTAATTATAAATAGCAGATTTTTTATGCCGGAATATTTGTTAGATATAATAGGTATAATTCCAGTATGATAACTATTTTTTTAAAAGAATCCGCTCTAAAACTATTTTATCTATATTTTTCCGACAGAGTATTCCGTATTAGTTTATTGACATTAACCGTGAATTTATATAAAATTAACTGTAAATTTTACGTACAAAATAAACGAATAACTTTTACAACATTAACCGTGAATTTACATAAATTTAAACGTAAAATTTTACGTACAAACATAAATGAATAACTTTTCGAGAAATAAATCCAAACTTTTTGATGTGGGACCCTCATTTATCTTTTTTTTTTTTTTAAAAATGTTGGGCTTGATGAGGTGGGTGAATGAGAGTTGTTTAAATGTTTTTGTTATAATATAGATAAAATTATAGCTAGTGGATGTCCATAAGACTCAACATTAAGTATAACTTAATATTAGTATTGATGTCCTTAACTCATGGATGGTTCTAGATTTCCCTTTGTATTCCCCTTGCATAACTCCTCCCTTTTAGTGCTATATATACCCCATAATCCTAATGAGAATAATACACACTTCTCTTCCTCTTATATATTCACAACACGTTATCAGCACAATCTATAAAATACGTTATATTTTTTTTTCACATCCTGGATTATTGATATTCTATTCAATTAACTTGTAAGTCCCTTTTTCCCATTTTATTCACATTCGTTTTGTTTTACATATTAACATGGGATTTCTTATATAATCTACGTAACTTATCAACTTCGTTGTGTAATTTTTTAGTTGACACATTTATCCTAGGCTAAGAATTATTAACTATATATAATTCATGTTGTTTTGGTCCATTGTTATCTTGTTGATGTAATGATTAACTATGATGCGCATATTGATAATCACATGTTGTTAGATTACATTTTGTTCCTTATACAAATTGTTTTTGCTTTGTCGTAACTTTGATTATGCAAGTTGTATTTAAATTAATTACGGAGTATGTGAGTCGAAAGTATGGGCAAATTTTTTGGTTGTTACGATATACTTCGTACTAGGGGCGGACCGACGTTGACTATTGCTACACCAAATTAAAGAAAAAGCGTGAGAAATTTATACTTTGTTACAGCATTATGTAATTAATACCACTCTTGATAACCTTATTTTCTCTCTTATTCTCATTAATGGCTCCTTCCCCAAATTTTCATTTAATATAAACCTTCATGGTTTGTTCATTCCCAAGAAAATTAATTCCTTAGTTTAATGTTTTTGTCCCTTAAATCCTCTCTGCAATTTTGTTTTTAAACGTTTGCCTTCTACAAATAAATAATACTTGTAATATTTGTACATATTTGAATAGTTAAAAGTTGGTAGGGTTTTTTTTAATTGTTAATATTTCTAGGTCCGCCCTGCTTCGTACATGTTTTTTTTTTAGATTTCATATTCTGCTTCATGTTTTATTTTTTTATTTTTTTTAATTTATTTAACTGCTCCTTTTGCATCTGATACACGATTATTTTTTTTCGTATAGTCATTATGTCAAATCTTACGAAACTAGAAATTGAGGTTCTTGACATTACCGGAAAAAACTATTTATCTTGGGTGCTTGACGCTAAATTACACCTTGGTGCAAAAGGTTTGAGTGAAACTATTATTGCAAACAATACCACATCGACTCAGGATAAGTCTAGGGCCATGATATTCCTTCGCCACCACCTTCATGAGGCACTAAAAGTTGAATATTTGACGGTTGAAGACCCGCAAGTGCTTTGGGAAAATTTAAAAGAGCGGTATGACCACCAGAAAACAGTAATATTACCTAAAGCTCGTTATGACTGGATGCATTTGAGATTACATGATTTTAAATCCGTGAGTGAATATAACTCGGCCATGTTTAGAATTACATCACAGCTACAATTATGTGGTGAGAAAATTACTGATGAAGAAATGTTAGAAAAGACTTACTCTACTTTTCACGCAAATAATGTTGTCCTGCAGACACAATATCGTGAAAAAGGTTTTAAGAAATATTCTGAATTAATTTCTTGTCTTCTTGTGGCTGAGCAAAACAATGAATTGTTGATTAAAATTCATGAATCACGTCCAACTGGTTCAACTCCATTCCCTGAAGTGAATGTGATATCTCAAAAAGATAATGCCAGAAGCATTGGTCAGGGGCGCGGTTCCCGTGGTCGCGGACATGGTCGCGTGGTTATGGTTATGGTTATGGTCGTGGTCGTGGTCGTGGTGGTTATGGCTTTGGCCGAGGTCGTGGTGGTTATGATTTTGGTCGAGGTCGTGGTGGTCCTTCTAAAAATTCATATTCCTATCAAAAGAAGGACAATAATTATGAAAACAAAATTGAGAAGAATAAAAATGAAAATGTGATTAATATATATTATCGATGTGGAGGAAAAGGCCACTGGTCTCGTGTTTGTCGCACCCCGAAGCACTTGGTTTATTTCTTGAGCGAATACAAGGGGATATTTGTGGACCAATACATCCCTCAAGTGGACCATTTAGATATTTTATGGTTTTAATAGATGCATCGACTAGATGGTCACATGTATGCTTGTTATCAACTCGTAACCTGGCGTTTGCGAGATTACTTGCTCAATTAATAAAATTGCGAGCGCATTTTCCAGATACACATATTAAGAATATTCGCCTTGATAATGCTGGTGAATTTACTTCTCAAACTTTCAACGATTATTGCATGTCGATTGGGATAAATGTTGAACATCATGTAGCTCATGTTCATACACAAAACGGTCTAGCTGAATCCTTAATCAAACGACTTCAACTAATTGCTAGACCATTACTTATGAGGTGTAAACTCCCTATTTCCGCTTGGGGACATGCTATATTACATGCATAATCACTTATTCGCATCAGGCCAACAAGTTATCATAAATTCTCCCCGTCTCAATTGGTTCATGGTCAGGAACCAAATATTTCCCATCTTAAAGTTTTCGGTTGTGCAGTTTATGTACCAATAGCTCCACCACAACGCACAAAGATGGGTCCCCTAAGAAGGTTGGGAATATATGTTGGATTTGAATCTCCGTCAATAATCAAATATCTTGAGCCAACCACTGGGGATTTATTTAGGGCTCGTTTTGCAGATTGTCATTTTAACGAGTCCATTTTCCCATGTTTAGGGGGAGACGAAAAACAGTTGGAAAAGGAAAAGGAAATAAAATGGAATGAATTATCTTTATCTCATCTTGATCCTCGTATTAAGCAAAGTGAACTTGAAGTTCAAAAGATAATTCATTTACAAAGCTTAGCTAATCAATTGCCAGATGCTTTTACTGACCCAAAGAGAGTGACTAAGTCACACATTCCAGCTGTAAATGCTCCATTTAAAATCGAGATCCCAGAAGGACAAACTAAAATTGGTAATGAGTCTCATGCACGCCAAAAGCGTGGCAGACCAGTTGGTTCTAAGGATAAAAATCCTCGAAAAAGAAAAGGAGCAAAGAATGAAGATGGCCCGGTCGAGGATGCAGTAAATTTACAAAACATGATTGAAAATTCAGTTCCAGAAGAAACTCAGGTACCTGAAAATGATGAGATCTCAATAAATTATATCATGTCTGGTAATACTTGGAACCGAAATAAAATCGACGTCGACGATATTTTTGCATTCAATGTTGCGTTAAATGTTATGAAAAGTGAAGAGGATCAGGAACCTAAGTCTATTGAACAATGTAGACAAAGAGATGATTGGCCAAAATGGAAGGAAGCAATTGAATCAGAATTGAAATCTCTAAAGAAGAGAGAAGTATTTGGACCAGTAGTCCGTACACCTCAAGGTGTAAAACCAGTGGGATACAAATGGGTTTTTGTGAGGAAAAGAAATGAATCTGGTGAAATTGTGAGATATAAAGCTCGATTAGTTGCACAAGGATTCTCCCAAAGACCTGGAATTGATTATGAAGAGACTTATTCTCCTGTGGTGGATGCAACTACATTTAGATTCCTAATTAGTCTGGCAATAAAAGAAGGACTTGACTTACGTCTCATGGACGTAGTTACAGCTTATTTCTATGGCCCACTTGAAAATGATATCTACATGAAACTTCCAGAAGGATTTAAGCTGCCAGAAGCAGGAAATTCGGGATCCAGAGAACATTATTCCATCAAATTGAAACGATCCCTATATGGGTTAAAACAATCTGGACGTATGTGGTATAATCGTCTAAGTGAATATTTATTAAGTGAAAACTACAAAAATGATCCTGTTAGCCCATGTATTTTCATAAAGAAATCCAAAACAGGATTTGTCATAATTGCAGTATACGTTGATGATTTAAATATTATTGGGACTCCAGAAGAGATCTCTCAAACAGTAGAATGCTTGAAGAAAGAATTTGAGATGAAAGACCTTGGTAGGACAAAGTTTTGTTTGGGATTACAAATTGAACATCTGAATGATGGAATTCTTTTGCATCAAATTTCATATATCGAGAAAGTGCTCAGCAAGTTTTACATGGACAAGGCACACATCCTTTGAGTAGCCCAATGGTAGTGAGATCACTTGATGCAAATAAAGACCCGTTCCGTCCTCGGGAAAATAATGAGGAAATTCTTGGTCCTGAAGTACCATATTTAAGTGCAATAGGGGCACTAATGTATCTGGCTAGTCATACACGACCTAACATAGCATTTTCTGTGAACCTTCTGGCAAGGTTCAGTTCATGCCCTACCCGACGGCACTGGAATGGTGTTAAACATATACTCCGTTACCTCCAAGGCACAAAAGACATGGGCTTGTTTTTCTCTAATTTATCAAAGGCAGATTTAGTTGGTTTTGCAGATGCATGATACTTATCTGATCCCCACAACGCGCGATCACAAACTGGATATGTGTTTACATATGGAGATACTTCTATCTCTTGGCGTTCCATGAAGCAAACTCTTGTAGCCACTTCTTCCAATCATGCAGAGATTTTAGCAATACATGAGGCTAGTCGTGAATGCATATGGTTAAGATCTGTGATTCAGCATATACGAGAAGATTGTGGTTTATCATCCATAAAAGTAGCACCAACCGTTTTATATGAAGATAATGCAGCTTGCATAGCACAACTCAAGGAAGGATATATCAAAGGTGATAGAACAAAACATATTTCTCCAAAATTCTTTTCCACTCACGAATTTCAGAAGAAAGGTGAAATTCTTGTACTACCAGTTCGTTCAAGCGAAAATTTGGCAAACCTTTTTACCAAGGCACTCCCAACTGCAACATTCAAGAAGCTGATTTACAACATTGGTCTACGTCGCCTCAAAGATTTTAAGTGATGATATCAAGAGGGGGAGTAAATACGTGTTGCACTCTTTTTCCCTTATCCATGGTTTTTTCTCACTGGGTTTTCCTGGTAAGGTTTTTAATGAGGCAACTTCACCAACTTATTGACATCCAGGGGGAGTATTATGTAAATATTATAGCTAGTGGATGTCCATAAGACTCAACATTAAGTATATACTTAATATTAGTATTGATGTCCTTAACTCATGGATGGTTCTAGATTTCCCCTTTGTATTCCCCTTGCATAACTCTTCCCTTTTAGTGTTATATATACCCCATAATCCTAATGAGAATAATACACACTTCTCTTCCTCTTATATATTCACAACATTTTGATTTTTATTTTCTTTTTTAGATTGATATTGTACGTTTTGTGTCAATGAGTCTAACGCTGTTTCAATTAGTAATTCCTTGTTTTTGATTTTAGAAAAATGGATTCGTGTAGGTTGATTAGTTTAACGTTTTTTTACACCTCGTAGTACATGTTGACGGTTTTACACACCTCGTAGTACATGTTGACGATTTTACCCCTCCCATTTCTCCTCTTATTTTTTCTCTAATTTCTCTCTATATTTTCCCTCTAATTTCGAACATTCATCTTCCTATATTTTCACATAAAAATAAATAAATTTTATGGTATTCTTGTACTACATTGGTAAATTAATTTGATAAAATACAATTAACTATGAATTACATTGATAAATAATGTACTTTGTTCATAAATTAACATTACAAACACAATGTAAAGTATTCAATAACATTTTAGGTATACATTCAAAAAAGAAATTGAGTAAAAAGATAGCAAAATCAAAGACATTAGTACTGCACATACAGTATTGAATAAAAAAACAAATTCATCCATATATCACGCTAACCAAAAACACTGCTGCGAACTACAATGGACCATCGTTGAGAACTTAAGTGTATACGACTACATTGCCGGCCAACCGAAGGAACATCATCATTGTTATTGAACTGCCCCTCCCACACCTACCACTAGGGTTGTACAATGGGCTAGGCCGGTCCGGGCCGGGGCGGGCCAATGGCAGGCCGGGCTGAAGAAAGCCAGTCTTGGCACGACCCTAAAATAATATAGGGTCGGGCCGGGCCGGGAAAAGTCAGCCCTGGCCCAGCCCAGTAGGTCTGCTAGTTGTGGTTGTGGGTTGTATTTTTGTTAGTTGTGTTAGTTTTATTAGTGGGCTGGGCCGGGCTGCATTTCACACAGGGCTGGACTGACAAAATCTGGCCCTGGCCATGTTCGCTAACGGGGTGGGTTGGCCCAACCCTAGTCCTGTGTGGGCTAGAAAAATTGGCCTACGTAACAGGGCTGGGCCGCTACTTTGTCCATCTCTACCTACCACTGCTCCATTACTATTGTACGACAAACAACATTATCACCATACTAACGACGATTCTCATATTGTCAGCCGTTCATCCTCGAACCACACTAACGACGCCTGATAATAAAACACAACCTACAACAAACCCATAATACCACACTAATTAATCCTTAATTAATTAGATATAAACCCTAATTAATAATAACGTTATCTATCTTTATTTGTTTGTTTAATTTATTCTTCTTAATTTAGTTCATTCATTAACCTGAAGTGTTACCCATTCTTATAAATACTCAAATCTTGTTATTCGTACAACTCTCTAAGATAGAATTGACTAATTAATTCCTCCTTCATAAATTTATGTTTGTTCTATAAGTCAACAACGAGTAAGATTCCAAACAACGGAAACATAGAATTAAACAATAAAAAAAGTTCACTCTTAACCATGAGATCATCTTTGACCAACCATTTACCTCTTTTTAAGAAAAATACACAAAAGAGATTATACAATCAGATGTATAATAGCATCGTACAACCATGGTATATTTTATTGAGCTTATGTTTATATTTGTTGAGCTTTTAAACTATTTTGAGTTATATTTTAGTTTTTTTATATTAAAATTAAAATATTGTTCAACTTATATGTATTGTGTTTTAGTTGTATAATAAATTTTACCATATAACTCATATGTTTTCTAATAAAGCTCGAATTTTCCATTAAAAACTCAAAATATGTATAGAAAATTGTATACCTCTGGTGGTATAATCCATTTATTGAGAAAAATAATAAGAAAAGTTAATTTATGAAGATAGTGAGATACTTTTTTTTCCATAATGCATTAAATTTACAAAGTTTAACTTTGTAGACAATAATACAATCATAATTAAAATAAAACATGCTACATATTCAGTAGCAACTATTACTCGAGAAATTAATAATATTCGGTTTTTCTAACGTGTGCCCTTACGCTAACTTGACCGTTATCGGGCTACCAACATAGTGAACACCATCTGACCAAGTTAATCTCCCAAATACATAATCCTTAACAGCCTTCCTGTTCTGTACTCTGAAGGTCACAGAAAACTTCTTCTCTTGGCCGATTTTATCAAACTTCAATTCTCGCGGTTTTACTGATACTGATATACCATATGGGTTTCGAACATGTACAGAGTATGTGCTCGGTGAACCCACATTTTTCAGAGTCCTCGTGATCGTGGTAGACTTACCAAGGTTCGGGATAGTGATTGAGGGATAATTCAGATTGGTGACAGTAAATTTTTTCGGACAAGTAAATGGTTTTTTCGAGAATAAAGCCATAGTAGTGTGATTATAACCGAGGGCACAGAGAAATTTCATGTAGTCCTTCACTGTTAGGTCGTAAACCAGACCGGGATCCATAGCTTTGTTAGGATGAACATGACCAGCCCCGTAACTGAATGGATCAGCGTGCACGTTGGACGCATTTAATATCGGCTCTCTCAGATTATCGGTTATTTTTGCTGCAAGTAACACAGAATGTTTATTCGGAGTCTGAAATATACTTTGGCTCTGTTTGGTAAACAACATATTGACCAAATTTCAGCATATTTGAGAGATTTAGCATGTTTGACTTACCTATATGTTATTTAGAGCGTTTGGTTAATGACATATTGAAATAGTTTATTAGGGTTCAATATGCCATTTTACAATATGCTGCTCCTACCAGCATATTGGACCCCAATATACTATTTCAATATGTCATTAACCAAACACCCTAAATAGCATATTGGTAAGTCAAACATGCTAAATCTCTCAAATATGCTGAAATTTGGCCAATATGCTGTTTACCAAACAAAGCCTTAATACTGAGTATGTAACATAATTTAGTAATTTACCAGTTGTCATAATGGCGGACTTGATGGCTGCTGGACTCCAACGCGGATAGAGTGTTTTTAGAAGACCCACAATGCCGGAGACGTGAGGGCATGACATTGAGGTTCCTGATATAGAGTTGAATAGGACTTTACGTTTGTCGAACACTTGATTTGTCGGTCCCTGTGCTTCTGTATATGCTGCTATTATACTAACCCCGGGTGCAGTTATGTCCGGCTTGAGAATTTCTGGTGTTACTGTATTAGGCCCTTTCGATGAAAATGCTGCCATGAATGGAGCCGGCCTTGTTCCCAACTGCGTTGTTGTATGTGTTATCAGCGCCTTTGGATACCTACGACAAAACAGTGTTCCATATAAGCATATTTGACATGATCAACGAGATCCTCTCTGTTGCTTAATTGAACTAAATTGAATGAAACTGAGCTGGAGTGAATGTAATTGTTAAAAGTTAATTTTGTGAAAACACGAGCTGAACATAATTGATTGAATCCAAATGAAACTTAACGGAATACAGCTAAGCAAAACTTAAATGAATTGAAATTAAGCCAGAAAGAACCGGGCATAAGAAAAAAATAACTGAAACGAGAAATGTTTCTTACTTGGTTGATTTCAAGAATGCGAAAATTTGAAGGCCGTCTGTGTAATTTACATGAGAAGCGGGAAGAACATGAGGATCGGCGATGATTTCATTACCAGACGCAATGTCGTTCGCAAGAATCATACCCACGCCACCAGCTAACGCTACCACCTCGCCCTTTTCTACTCTTGCATTCACTCCTCTAAGGCAAACAATTATCTTTCCTCTCACCTTTACCCGATCCAGAGTTCCCATTTCGCATAATTTCCTGAAATATCGTTATAAAGTCTAGCTAATGTTAGTGGATATGAAGATAAATATACGAACTAAGAGAAAACAAGACGGTTTTCTAATTTCCTTACGCTTGTGCAGTAGAGGCGTTTGCGGCTTTAGCATCAGTGGAACTGATCAACCTGTAGTATTTCCGTTTGGGTAGCGACTTAGGCGACAAACTTTGTCCCTTAAGATGATGACCATTGCTAAGAACAGCCCAACTCGTAAACTCTCGATCCATAGTACTCGCACCAACGGTAAACATCCAAGGAGACGTATTTGAAACACTACCAACAGTCGGTCCAGAGTTACCAGCAGAGCAAACTACAGAAATACCTTTCATAGTCGCATGGAACGAACCAATTGAAAGACTGTCATTAAAGTAGGGAGCAGGATCGCCACCAATTGAGGCAGAGATAACGTCGACACCATCAGAAATGGCCGCGTCAATCGCAGCCACAATGTCAGCATCGAAGCACTCGTTCCCATTGATTGGTGGCCAGCATATCTTGTATGCTGCAACCCTGGCTAGAGGCGATCCGCCCTTAGCAACGCCCTGTCCAAACCCGAATACACTCGCTTTTTGGACCATTGATCCACCGGCTGTCGACAGTGTGTGAGTCCCGTGACCGTCGTAGTCCCGTGGACTGTTCACCACGGTAACGTTGGTTATGTTGCTCGTTGATAAGGCTGCTAAGTAGCCTTTGTTGAAGTACCTTGCTCCTATTAATTTCCTGCAATCAGTCGAATACATACACACGTTATCGGCTTCTTTCGTAGTAAAACCGAGAAGTTTTTCCCAAAATGGTGCTCAAAACGGGGGTAATTAACAAAATGCTGCTCGTTTGAAACTATTTACCAAAAATGTTTCACGTCATCATTTTTTGTTTTTCCTTTTTTAAAAATTTTGCAAACATGTCGCTGTCCCAGACAACGAACAGCGACATGTTTGCAATTTTTTTTAAAAAAAAGAAACACAAAAAATGGTAACGTGGAACCATTTTTGGTAAATAGTTTCAAAAGAATATTATTTTATTAATTAGTTTCGTTTTGAGCACCATTTTGGCAAAAACTTCTAAAACCAATACAACAAAAATATGTGCATAGTTTCTCAAGGATTCCGTAAATTGCATAGAGCGAGTTGATTTCCGAATGTTCCAAGATAAAAATTGCGTTGAGAACTACGAAGTACATTGAATAATGAACGTACTTTAAAAGATAACGCATCCAGTTTAGTAAGTAATTTTGCTTTATTTCATCATACTCCACGAGAGTTCTCCAAAAGTAGTGTATTTAATTATGTTAGATTTTAATCAAAGGAGCGTTAGTGTTATGGTTAAAGCCGTTTATAGTTCGAATCCTTTTCCTATATTAAATGTTCTTGCGCCCTTGTGCCGAATATGACCGAGAGAAAAATTTATGTTAGATTTTACGATATTTTCCACTACAGCCCTGTTTGGTAAACAGCGGATTGATATTAGCAGAAACAGATTGTAAAAGCAGATTTGACCAGCAGAATTTGTTGGCAGTTTTGACTAGCATATTCAATTAGCAGAATTTGTCAGAGGTGTTTGGTAATTAGCAGAATTATATTAGCAGATTATCTCAATCATGTGTCAAATGACAAAAAAGTACATGAATAAATTATTGAGTAATATTTGTAAAAAATAAGGCTAATATTTTTTTGAAGGGTAAAAAATAATTTTTCAATTTTGCCAATATACTCTTTGAATATGCTGGGGGAGCAGCATATTCCAAAAGAGCATATTGAAGTCCATTCTACTCTTCCAATATGTTGTTTACCAAACAGTCCAAATAACATATTGTTTGGTCAAACCTACTAATTGCCTCAATATGCTAATTTTTTTGCAATATGCTGTTTACCAAACAGCGCCTACCTCTTGAACCCGTCGGATCTATCAGTAGTTTGACATTGTTTTCCGCATTAATATTGTTTTTTTGGTCGAAGATTTACTTTTACGACATTATTTTTTATACAATAAGCGGATTATACCACCAGAGGTATACAATATTCTGTACATATTTTGAGTTTTTTAATAGAAAATTTGAGCTTTATTAGAAAGAATATGAGCTATATGGTACAATTTATGAACTCCTTGAGAAAATATTGAGAATCGAAAATTATTATACAACTAAAACACAATACATATAAGTTGAACTATATTTTAATTTTAATATAAAAAAACTAAAATATAACTCAAAATAGTTTAAAAGCTCAACAAATATACACAGAAGCTCAATAAAATATATGATGGTTGTACGATGCTATTATACATCTGGTTGTATAATCTTTTTTGTGTTTTTTATAGCAAATGCAAATAACTTGATATTTATAATAATCGGATATATTTACTTATTCTGTTAAAGTTGTACAGTAAAATTTTAAGTAGAAAAAGGTAACTGAAAAATCTTAAAAAAAGGAGGAAGTAGGTAAGAGTGTAAGACGAAACAGTGGTGTGTGGTTTGGTAGCTAGCGAAAAAACGACGTAGAGCAATTTCGGTGCCCACCATTAGAATGAGCGTGCAAAGACTGAGTTCGCATGACTTGAGCCAAGCAAGAGATTGGTCTGGACCAAATCCTCCATTAAAATTTACAATTGGTGAGACCACCTAAAAGGAACCTCGCTTTTTATGGACTCGTGCGAATTTTTTTATTATTCTTTTACCCATAAATTTTACTCTTTTATATACTTTTCTCCATAAATTTTCTATCCCTAATGTTAGGGTGACGCAAATAGGAGGCAAGGGTGGTGGGAGGAGGCCATGAGGTCGATGAGAGGGGAGTGATGGTGGCGGCTGGCTGGTGGCGGCATAGGTGGTGGTTGGGAGATGAAGGGGAGGAGTGAAAAAAAGAAAATTAAAATGGGTAAATTGTTAATAATAGGGTTAAATGGAATGGTAAATTACGTACATGATTGAGTAATTAGGTAGATGAAAGAGCAATACTCATTTCCAATTGGCCTATCAAATTATCAGGGCGAAGCTAAGATTTTAACTTAACCAAGTTTTAAAAAATTCAGTAAGTAAACGAGTAATAGTATAAGGTAAACTTGAAAAAAGTCTAATACTAATACTAAAAACAACCTGTTAACTTATAAATTTATACTGGTTACATTTGACGTTAAAACTTAAAATGATAACATTTTATCCGTCTTTTTAAGGAGACAGATTGTCACCGTCTCGGGCAAGACTTGCGGATCACAAAATGCAATATAGAGAATTACAATGCTTTTTAATCTTGCTAGTCATGATAGATTCCCACATCTTCTCAACCTCTACAGTTCTACAGGACCATTACTGCCATGTTTGGATAGCTCCACATAATTCGTAGTTCAATAATCAATAGCAAGGTCCCTATATTCAGTTTTACGGCTACTCCATTCGTCTTGTTTTACGAATTTAGAATATTCATTTTAGGGTAAGTGGACCATGGGTGATCGTGTGATGCAAAGCGTCTTATGAGTTGTGACGGACATTATTTGTCACAGCGCTTATAAAATACAATTTATTTTATCTTGTAATCTACTATATTTTTCATGCAACACATCATTTACTTAAGAAAAATTGCTATTAAATAAGGATTTAAGGACGGTGAGAGATAAAAGAAAGAGTAATTTCATAGTTGGTCAATATTAATATTAATAATTCGGTTTTTTAACGTGTGCCCTTAATGCGGAAAGATTTATGTCATATTTTCATTAAATATGGTAAAAATGGATTTCTATCCTGAGGACACACGTTAACACGGAAAAAAAAGGGAAGTATACAAACCTATTGCAGTGGACTCTCCCAGTTTTGACACCATGATGGCATTTTCCTTTCCATCGTGATGGAATTGGTCCAACACCTTCGTCGCTAAAACTATCTGATTCTGGCCATACACCTGACCATTATGTAACATCTATATCGATAAGATAACCACTTTTTACCACCGTAAAATCAACTAAATTATAAAAACGGATTGGTGAAAACTCTTTTTACTCTTTATTTATTTTATTTTTTTAGAGTAAGAATCTCGATTTATTTACATTGTGTTTAAATTGGGTATTTCAACCGAAATGGTTTAAGAAATATTAAAAGATAAAAAAAATTAACACATACATGTGAAATATACAAATTCTCATCATTAAACGGACATATCGATCATTCGATCACAAGCGGGTCAAGTAATACCAAGTATGTAGATATATAAGACAAAAGCATAATGTTACTCCCCATATATTTTGTTTTTGTTTATCTACCCACATGGTATTACTGGATTCGTCTTTAATTTGTGATGAATATGCCCGTTTTCAATGACACTTGCATTGTGAAATATACGTTAAGACTCTCTTTGGTAAAATTAGCTGAGAAAGTGGTTAAAAACTAAAAAAAATAACTGGAAATTATTAGGAGCTGATAAGTTAACTAATTATATAAAAAATTATTTGACAAACTAACTGAAAAGTAGTTGATTTTTGGTAAAATAACATAAAAGGATATGATAATTATTTAATAGGGTTGCAAACTAACTGTCATCACCGAAAACTCAACTAAAAAATAAAATGTAAGATAGTTGAAAACCAAAAAAATAAAGTAAAGTAATTGTTCATAAATGGACATAAATATAAAGTAATTTCTAACAAAAAACCATATTTAATATTATAGACTGATTGGAAAAAAAATACTTTATTTTAGGTACATGAAATCTCAAATGCCCACTATGTCAAATTTTATTTCAGATAACTGATTTGGACAAATAAGCTACTTGTCAAACAAGTACACAAAAATCAAATAACTAAAATGTTAGTTAAATAAGTTATTTAAATTGTCATGTTAAACTGAGTGGGGTTCTTTGGTTGTCTTTCAAGTTCATAAGAATTGGAAAATAACGAGGATTGGCTAAATAAAAGTAAATATAACTTCTTATGGAACTCAGATTCCTACCTAAATTAAGAAGTCACTTATCTAACACCCTAGTTAAGTGAGAAATTCTTATTTGCAACGGCACTATCCGTCGCAAGCTTGTGACGGATATCGTTTTCTCTCACAAAATACCCATTTTTTCTCTCTCTTCAACACTATTCATGTGGTCCTCTTTTTTCACTAACTCATTTGTATCCATTTTATCTTACAAAATATCCGTCACAAATGGTGACCCGTCGCAAGCAAGACTTACTGTCAAAATTTATACAACTCACGGGATTTTCAACTTTATATAAATTTAATTTTCCAAAAATTCTATCTTTTCATGGTGAACTAAACAAGGCTCTCTTCTTTCTGTCTTAATTTCAACTCCTTTTAATTTTGCTTGATTGTATTCCGTTAAGTTTTATTTACGTTCAATCAATTATATTCAATTAATCTCTTCACAAAATTAATTTTTAATTCAACTAAATTCACTCCACCTTAGTTTCACTCAATTTAGTTTAATTAAGTTCTACCCAATTAATTCAATTCAGCTCATTTCAGACGAAAAGAACATGACCTAAGTCATACTCCTTTCTATTCAATATGATATTCCCTTTTTTTCCAATACGGAGCACATGAGAGAAGTATCATTATTACTATAAAAGAAGAATGTATAATTGCATACGTGGCGCGCTAATATTCCACCGTTCACTCTTTCGCTCACCCACATTCACTCTCACAAAAATCAGTTTCGTAGACCAATGAGAACCCTCAATTTATGCCAAGTCATATATTTTTATGTATTATAATATTATATTATTATTATTATTATTATAATCATTCCAAGATTCCCTAAATATTATACCGAGATTTCCTAAATATTATAAATATTATAATATTATACTAATAACAATCAATCAGATTATACTAATAACAAATCCTAAATATTCCATATATATTCCCTACGATTGTTTACCATAATTCCCTACCTATCATCATTATTACTATAAAAGAATCTTGGAATTATGAATATATGGCATTATGTGGTAACTGGTAACAGCATAGGCCCTACACACCCTCACATTCACCCACACAAAACAAGTTTTCATCGGCCAATTAAATCCTTATAATTTTGACAAATCATTCTTGACAAGTCAGTCATTATTAAATATGGAATTTGCACCCATATTTTCAATTAATGGGTTGTAATGTAACGTTTTCATACCAAATTAAATTTGAAATTTCAAGAATCCGACTCACAAAATGATTCTCGAATTATTTAGAGAATATAATAAATAAAGTTGCCTTTAATGGTCTGAAAATATAAATTAAGAATATCATTGAACATAATTAGGGTTAATTAGGTGAATATAAAGTTCGAGAATCATTGAAGATAATTACGTTGTGAACTAATAATGTTGCTTTTAATGGTTTGCAAATATAAAGTACTTTTTATCGAATCCTCTATTTTTCACCATTACTTATTTTGCCACATAGTTTCAAATTCGTACAAAATATGACCGGGTTAATTTAAGAATGTAACAATACCTAATTACATTGGGTTAATTTAAATTTTATTAAAAATATGACGCCCTCACATTCACCCTCACAAAACAATTTTTTCGAAAAATATAATACTTTGAAATTTGACAAGTCAGATTTCCTAATTGATTTAAAAAACGTGTTTTATCTATCAAATAAAAAAGACAACGTAAAACAAGTCAGATTTTCTAATTTGCCTTTTATATTCTCTAAACAATTATTTAGAGAATATATAGAAAGATTCCGTATGATACATAATCGTATTATTTAATGACGGGTACAAAATATGACAGATTTAATGACGGGTACACCAAATATGTCTATTATTTTTCTAGCTTATTAGATTTGAGTTAATATTTCAATTTTCAACTACAATTTTCAATTAGATTTACCAAATAGAACCAAAGGCATATCTAATACCACTGTCAAACTATCGTGAACCATGCATTGTAAAGAATTTTATTTTATTTAAGCGATATCAATTACTTTTTTAGTGATCCATGATGATTGACAAATATATTAATGTGGCATTACGAGGAATATAATATGCTCCTATGGTATTTTGGAAAATGTGTTATATAATATGATATAATATATTCCATAGCTGAAATTATGTTAATGATTGTTAATATTTCTGAATCTAAATTAAGGTAACATAATATCCTAATTATACAGTTCCTGGGCTATACCACCAGATTTACAATGCTATTGTACATCGGGGTTATTTTAGTCTTTTTCTTAATTATTTTTGCAAAAAAAGTCTGTAATCTCATTTTTCTCCATTTTCCTTTTTTATATAACTTCTTCCCTATTTTTCTAACTCATCTTTATCCATCATCCAGTAATTGATTTTTCTCATTAATTATTATATCTCCATCTTTCATTAATTATTATGTCAAGGTAATTTTTTATTTTATTAGTCCATATTTTTTTACGTCAACGAATGTTGTTTACAAGGAGGTTTTCGACAAACTGTAATTTTTGTCCTAGATTATCGAATTTTAATACACCCATTTAATTTACATTTCTACCTGATTAGTTATTTTATTCATCCTATTTGTCCGTCAACTTAAGTTCTGTCACCAATTCAGCAAATACAATAACTTTCCAAATTAATCATTATTAATTATTTAATCTATTTTTTTAATCGTTTATTGTTTTTTTCTTATATATCTTATTCATTCATGTTATCATAATTAATCCAAATATTTCCATCATTGGTAA
The DNA here is from genome assembly GCA_029255685.2 of Silene conica. Taxonomy (NCBI): domain Eukaryota; kingdom Viridiplantae; phylum Streptophyta; class Magnoliopsida; order Caryophyllales; family Caryophyllaceae; genus Silene; species Silene conica. The sequence goes on from CM055313.2 coordinate 84,793,909, forward strand.
CAGATATTCGAAAATTAGTGTACCAGGAAATTCACCTTTTAACCGAACATATCTTATATGCAAAACAACTCCGTTAAAAATCAATTTGTTCGAATAAATAGAATTGTTATATAATGAAATGAATTTGCCTTTGTTATCTTTAAAAGTAAGTGTACACAACCCCGTGATTTTTCACGGGTATTACACTAGTTATAATAGAATGAAAATATTAGACAAACCAAAGAAAGTATATATTTTATTATTTTTATAGGAGAATGCAAATTGAGTATGTATACCAGACTACTAGTACATTAAATGTCAAAATCAAAATGTCCTAAAAATCAAAATAGTAGTAGTCAACACGTAAGAATCGGAGCAATAGGAGGCACGTCTTGAGCAAATGCGGCGCTCCCACTTAGCAATTATTGCATTTGTCAAATAAACAAAAACAAATACTCCCTCCTCCGAGTTTCTATGATCATTCCTTTTGGTTTTATGATCAAAAATAAGAAAATCATTCTAAACCACACAAAACACCCTACCCCACACCCAATTCATTTTGGACCACAAAAAATTATTAAATAAGGAAATAGGAACAATCATGAAACTCGCATAAAAAAGGAAATAGGAACAATCATAGAAACTCAGAGGGAGTACACATTATGGGTACTTCTACCAATAGCGGTACTATCCGTTATAAGTTGAAAATTGATACGAAGTATTATCCTCCCATAATATTATAAGTGAGAGGGTAAGTAGGGTGCTCTGTATACTGTGGGGAAGACACTATCCGTCTTCAGCTTGTGACAGATAGTGTCTTTTTTCAATGAGAATTTATGTTCAACCAAATTGTGGCTTAAATTGTCCAACCCAAATTCTCATTTCAGATCATCATTATCCGTCATTCTTAAGTGTAAAACGGGTCAAATACATATAAAATCATCTCACTTGTCAATTAGAAAATGACAATTTTTTTTGTCTTTATTACGCTTATTTGGTAGTTTTTGAGATGAATCTTCTTAAACAAGACTTACTAATAGTCAAATATAGAATTATGACTAATTTTAAGCATTAATCATCCCAACTAGATCTTGCACACAACCATTGACATTCCTATATATTCAACAAATGAGGATTTAGTAGAAAAATATCGAGCTCGAATAAGATGATTAACTGTTAAAGATTATTACAGCTTAACTAAAAGTCTTGGGTTAAAGTTCATAAGTGAGAATTTTATTATCTCGATGATCCTATTAGACTCGAATCCAAACAAAGCCAAATTGTTTATTGTTGGAAGACGTGAGGGAGGTAAAAGGAAGAAGAAGATAGGGTTATCAATCTCTTAAGACAAATCCAAATCAAAATTGCATGTATCGGATAAACATTCCTCGAGAAAAATAATATATACCGGATGCATTATCTCAAATTTTATTTATTTTTGAGCATTTTTTCTTCGATCTTAATTTATTACCAACCTTTTTTTAGCATATATTTAATTTTTTTAACCTTATTAAAGTTTATAAGTTAAATTTAATTATTTTTTAAGCTTAATATATAAATAAATGGACTCGGAAACTTTACAGTAAAACTTATAATTTTCAAAACAAATCTCAAATCGTTTATTATAATGTTCAAATACTATAAAATTGATGACAATTCATTAAATGTATAAGGATAATTTGTGGGAAACTACCTTACATTTATGTCCATTTGTGAACAACTACGTTACTTTTTGTTTTTGGTTAAAAACTACCTTTCATTTTAATTTTTTGTTAAAAACTACCTAAAAAAAGTTTTGACGCCAATTTCTTTTTATTATTGGTTTCATATGTGTGATTTCTCTAAATTTTCATTCTTATTTTGTCGTTAAACTTGATATCCAAGCTTATCCTTCTTATCTAAAGTTCTAAACGAAAGAGAATTCTTACCATTAGCTTCAATTTCTTTCTTTAAGCATGTGGAATAATTGGTCCGGATGATGAACATGGGCTAAATCGTATGAACTCTATGCTATTCGTGAATAAGAATGAAAATTTAGAGAACTCACACGTGTGAAATCCAACTCATAAATAGAAATTGGCCTGAAAAAATTTTTTTAGGTAGTTTTTAACAAAAAATTAAAATAAAAGGTAGTTTTTAACCAAAAACAAAAAGTAAGGTAGTTGTTCACAAATGGACATAAATATAAGGTAGTTTCTCACAAATTATCCAATGTATAATCTACTTACCGACATCTCTCTCATTCATTCTCATTACAATTTTCTCTCTTTCTTTTTCTTTTAAAATGATGTCGGGTATTTAAATAAGACCGGTTAAGTCTGATATCGACTAAAGTTCGAAAAAAAAAAAGATGCTCGTAGAAGCTAATTTTAGCAAATTTGGTCCTGTCTGATATTGACTGACTGACTAAATATTAGTGACTCAAAATGCTACTCCTACTTACGTATTCTAATTTTTTTCCTTTTTTTAATAATATGTCTCTCTTGTGACGGGTATATCCGTTATAAATTTACGACGGGTCAAGTAAATCCACTTGTTTAGTTAAAACAAAAATAAAAGTGCATGGAGAACCACAAATGATATGCTTTGTCTTTATTTCACCAGGTGGGTTTTATTTGTTCCGTCACAAAATTGCGACGGATATTACTGTCACAAATGAGAATCGTGTTTTTTCAATGATGAAGATGATGAATCCCCGACGTATATATTTTCGCACGACCATATAACCCACCTCTTCAGAGGCTGCAGCGTATTATTTAATACTTATTTAAGATAATAATATATACTCCGTTTATTAAGCCTAAGCTAAAAATAAAGTATACCGAAAATATAATATATTTATTTTATATATACAAGTAAGATAACATTTAACCCGTTTTCATATTATGATCATATTGTGGACGAACGAAGACCCGTTACTAGTTTACTACCACTGATTTATCTTCCAAAAATGATGGAACATGCTGCCAATCTGGAAAATGTAGTTTCATGAAGTCGAGATATATGCCAGCAAGCGGAACCTACCTAATAATAAATGGTAACATACTTATTTCAAATTTTCCAAAAAATGATAACGGACCTCGATTTTCGCTACCCAAAACTTTAAAATATGAAAAATGAGTTAGCGTTATCGGGTGACTGCTAATTTTAACGCCCTCGTACATGTGACATTACCCAATAGTAAATGATACATGTGAGATGGTGGCGTCGAGATTGGGCATCAGCTGGTGGCGCCATATCGTTACCCTTAAAATATTAGAGCTCAAAAAAATTCGGTACCCTAAAATTTTATTTCTAGATTCGCCGCTGTTAAAAGTCAGCAGTATGATAATTCGTTATTAAATGAGGGGCTTGACTTGAGCAATAATGTCACAATCTTTGGAAGAATCTTTATCATTCTTTCTACATATAGTATGAACAGAGTATTAACAGATGAGCAAAATGACTGACCTGTATCAAGGTTTCCAATTATAGTATCTTCTCCGAATCTCGACTTGTTCCACAACGAATTCGGAGAAATTACTCCGTCTCCGTTCTCCATTCCCAGGAAGCTCCATGACCGAGTTGTATGTAGTTTTCTTCCTTTGTTTCGAAACACTGATATCACCTTCGGATGTTCTGTACAATGTCCAATGTCCAAATTTAGATACCAAGTTCATTTGTAGAATAGTTTTATATTAGGATATTGGGCTTATAATAGGCAAGACCATCTATCATTAGGGTTTCATTTTAGGGTTTGACAATGTAATATACTGGTATTGATGAAAGAAAGGGTGAACTTACTGGCAATTTCCGTTGCAAGCTCTTCATCAAAAACGGCTGCAAAGCCGTTAATGTGATTGGTATACGAGTAGAATATAGCATCTTTAGCACAACCTCGACTGTTTCATATGAAAATGAATATAACATCTTTATTAGCACAACTTCTGGTATATGTGACGAGTATTTTAATAGAAGTCGATTGAATAGGATTAGTACCTTCCAAGATAAGATCCCAATAAGTCATAATGGGATTCTTCAACTTGAAATAAATCATATTTAGAAACTTCCTGTCCATGTGAGTGAGCTCCCATATACACAACATATGACTGCAATATGATTAAGAGACATAAATAACTAGCCACTAGTATAGTTATAATTAAAAACACGGGTACGGTTTAAATACTCGCTCCTATTCAATCCACGCGATCACTATAAATGTCAACTTCATTTTCATTAACGTATTTAAGTAAGAAAACTAGATTGATCAACTGGTGTGTATGTTAAAGCCACCAGCTTTCAAACCAGCTCAAAAGAGTTGGACTTGAATGTTCAATATATAGAAGTTATAAAGTCAGCAACTTTGTTAGCTAATACGACAAAATAAATAAGGGTTAGGATAACGGGGTTTAATATTACCTGTTTTAATGCGAAAGCGGGGTTATGGAGTAGAAGATGAAGGACAAAGAGAAGAAGAAAGGCAGAGGATGCAATGATATGCAGCCTCATTGTGTAGTGGAAATGGCTCCCCTGTTTTGGGTAGAGGGGAAGAGTAGTAGTTGTAATATGTACGAAGCTACCTTGAAAGGGGTATAAGTAGTAAAAATTCTAATACAATTAAAACATTATTTTATGTTGTTTAGCTTTCTTGTTATTGGTCCATAGTCCCTCTGTCAAGGTTTATATTATTACGTCTTAAGTTTAAAACGGATCAAATATTATTATACGGTAATAACAAAGACGAACGTTTTGACATTTTATATACAACTTGCTTATGATGGTATCAATGTTTGTTTTTCTAGGATGTTACTCAATCATGAACGGGTTTTACTCAATTATGGACATAATTGACCATTATATATTTATATCCCTATCTTTTCACAACATTTGCAATTTTATTTCACCTTCTCACTCTAATTTAACCATCAACCCCAAATAAATATTTTTGTTCAATATCGAGAAAAAGAATGAAATTAATAACACTGAACAAGTTGAACTATCAAATCTATCCAAATCTGTCGCAAGTTTGCGACACTTGCGACAGATACATCCGTTACCAATGAGAATTTGTGAAGTTGTAATCGATGGCGTAATGATTGCAAGCAATTGTTCACAACAACTTGCCGTATAACTAGAGTAAATCTCTATCGAAATAATGACAAGGCGGCGGTCAATTTAAGTAGTTGGAAGAGTAACTCCGTCATTAATCATTGAACCTCCTACAAATCTAATACTATTGTGATAAGATTCGATCCAAATAACATTCGAAAAAAAAAAAAGAACGAAGAAAATGAACAAAACAGAAAACGATTTAAACAAACCCTAATTTAATTAGTCTAAATCAATTTTTTTAATTTCATATAATATAATCGATAAAGGTAGAGATTAAAATTATTACTTGATCGATACGAGAACTAGCATCCATGGTTGTGTGATTTTGACAGATTTAAAAATTTTGATTAATTTTGTGAGGGAGACAATTAGAGAGAGTTTTTTTAAGCCAAAGGGTATAGAATGAAAAAAAAATGAAAAAAAAAAATCTATGGATGAGTAAAACTCGTACATGAATGAACAATTACGTTTTTTATATCATTATTTAAATATTACTAAAATTTATAAAAATTTGATATTTATAATATACTCGATATGATAAGTTAAAACAAGATCTCATATTATATCTTTTATGTTATATATTGAAAGTTGTTTTAAAGATTTTACTCACTTATGAATATTGTTCAAGAAAAACAAACGTATAAAATTAAATAAAATGGAGAATGTATGTATTTGACTCATCTTAAATTTAAAACACGGATCGTATATTATATAAAAATGAGAATTTGTGTTTACGAGAGGTTTTAGCATTTATTTTTTTTGGAAAATTTCAAGTTTTTATTGTGAGAAGGTAAGAAACTCTCGCCATGTTTGTCCACGACACTTTAATTGTATTGGAGATCACCCGTCATATTTTTATGTCTCATCTTCTATTTCATTCCCCTAAGATATTGGACACGTCACAAGAAATAATAAAAATGATAATATTATACTTTGCTATGCTAATGTGTCCGTAGGAGAAGTAATGGAATACGAGATGAGACATAAGATGAGACGGGGATCAAATTTGCCCCAATTGTGTCGATTCTTGAAAGGTGGTCCTCAACCATACCGATGGATATTCAAAAGTAAATAATTGCTCTGTGACGTTTTTATTTACATTTATTTTTGACATAAAAATAAAAAACGAGCTCAGGGCACCATTTGTAAGTAAGGATGAGAATTTCACTCGTACCCTATAGATATTCATCCACCGAAATTAAATGGACGAGATATGGATAACAATTCTTAAAAGAAAAAATTAGGGTGAGATATAGACATGGGTCAATTTAAGGTGATGTATGGATCATTAACTATCACTCGTTTAACCACCCGGTATATATCCTAAATTAATATTTGTAATTAATTTAATTTTTACAAATAATTAATATTACTATTTGATTTTTAAAAAATAATACCTTTAAGTTCTTTTAAAACCATTACGAATTCTATTGGGCTTTTGTTACAAAATTTATTGGGCTTTACAAATCATACCGATACTAATGTCACCAACTTCTTTAGTCACCGTCTCACTGTTAAACGGACAACACGGTTCTCAAATCTAGGGATTTACGCTTTTATGTTGTTTCTTGTTTGGCATGGGCCTAGAGGGAGGGATGTGTTAACCCTGAACCCTCAACTCCATTAATCAGGAAAAAAATCAATATCAATCAATATATATAATTAAAGGAGGCTTTTTTCGAGCGACGTGGTAGTCTCCAACTTTTTCAAAACACTACAATTACAAATAATAATTTATTTATAATTTTTCTATTAGAATTATAAAATAAGAAAATAATAAATTATATACGATTTTTCTATTTGAATTAGAAAATCGATAATTATATAATAATTTATTTATAATTTTCCTATTAGAATTAGAAAATATGAAATTAGTAAATTATTTACAATTTTCTATTAGAATTAGAATATTAAAAAATTGTTAATTATTTACAATTTTCCTATTAGATTTAGAACATTATTGTTCTTCAAGATTTGTACACTAACTACTTAAAGTTATTAACTTTATTCAACATTTTTATTAAAAATGAAAATTGGAAATGAATTAGAAATTGATTATTTATAATTTTCATATTAGACTTAGACTGTTATTATTTAATATTTATATACTTACTATTTAAGATATTAACTTTATTCAACGTTTCTATTAAAAATGCAAATGGGAAAGCACAAGAAAAAAAAAACTCTATTTGTCTTCGTCCTAACATTAAAATGGGTAAGAATAGTCTCACATGGGAATATGAAACATATCTGTTACTTTTTCATATTGTTCTTATCTTTTTCATATTACTTGACCGTTCAAACTTAAATGAATACTTACTTTTGGATTAAGAATGTGTATAACTAAAATAAAAGTAGTTAAGTATTTAATTAACAATATTAAGAATAGGTTAGTTGGGTTATCAAATTACGATTTAATGAGTATAAATATAAATATAAATATAAATAAGACAACAATGATGTAGGTGAGTTAAGCAAAATAATTGTGGTGATGAGATGAAATGTAAGTGGGTATTAGAAAGTATTCATAAACAATAAAGCTAAGTAATGACAAATGAATGGTGTTTTCGAGACGGATAAAGTAAGTAGTAAAAAGGTCAAAATTATTTTTTAATAGTCCATATTCTTTTTTTTCCATATTAGATTATAGTTTATTATACTCCATATTCCTTAATTAGTAGTATTAGATTATAGTTTATTATAGTCCATATTCTTTTTTTTCCTCTATATTTTCAAATTTGCTCTTTACGGTGAGACATTGTCTTATAGGGTAGGGGTCGATTTTACATTGAATGTGTCAATTTTTTTAGGGAAGAGAATAGATAGGTCTCAAGGGAGTAGGTAAGTATTTTCGGGGAAAGGTTACTCTCCGACGTTTAGAGTGTGATTTGAATTGTACAATAAAATGTCTATTGTTCAGAGATACGGTTGATTCTGTTGGTCGAGTTGGGTAATTATTTGAGAAGGGTACGATGAAACCTAAATAGTGTGAAAATGATACATATGTATTAAGGCAATGACTAGAACAACTAAGAAAGTAGTTAGATAAATTTTATTTCAAAGTTCTATTTTGTGAAAATAACAGAGACATAGATGCTGTGAAAATAGGTTAAAAATCTTTGAATTAACATGTATATATACTCAATTTTGATTGTTATAGGGTGAGGGTTGACTTTACATTGCATGTATCTATTTTTTTGATGAGGAATGGTAGATATGACTTGAGGAAGGAGGTAAGTGTAATAGAGGGCAGAGTTACTCCCTGATATTGAAGATTAATTTTAGTAATACAAGTACATGTCGGCAGGCTAGGGATTTCAGGGATACATTTTACAATTGATTTTGATGCTTAAGTTGGTTAAGTGGGTATGGTACTCAACAGGTAGGATTATTCTCTGCATTGACGAGTGTGATTTAGAAGATAGAAAAATATATTCATATGTGAGTATGAATTGTACGTTTAAGGATACTGATATGGTTAAGATTGATTCTGATGAGTTTGGTTGGTTAGTCGGGTGGAAAATGTTGAATATGGAAAAATGTGGGTAACGTGAGATATTGATTGGAGAAGATAAACAAATAAATTTTATTTGAAAAAGTGTATAATATGAATAAGAATTGACAAATAGCAAAAATATAGGGTGAAAACGTTTAAAATATCAAGTTTATAAACTCAATTCTATTTCTTTGTTAGACACAAAACTAAACAATCAAATATTATACTCTCTTCAATCCAATCGAATACTCATTTTAGTCCTTTAGTAGGGGAATAAATTTTAATGTAGAATGACTATGGTTTTTGTGTCAGTATTCTTAGAAATATTTAGGGGTTTTTATAGCATATTTTCAACTAATTCTTTACAATAGGACGTTGTCTTATAGGGTAATTAAGAGTTGATTTTATATTAGATGTGTCGATTTTTTAGGGATGGCGATAGAAAGGTCTCAAGGGAGTAGATAAGTATCTTCGGGGATAGTTATACTCTCGACGTTTAAGATTGTGATTTGAATTGTACAAGAAAATGTCTACAGGTTAGGGTTGTTCAGAGATACTGTTGATTTTGTTGGTCAAGTTGGTAGTTAGTTGAGAAGGGTACAACGAATACCTAAATGGTGTGGGAAAATGATACATATGTACTAAAGCAACGATTAGAACTACTGAGAAAGTATGTAGATAAATTTTATTTTAAAGTTCTATTTTGTGAAAATAACAGATATTTATATCGTGAAAATAGGTTACAAATCTTTGAGATAACGTGTATATATACTCAATTTTGATTCTTATAGGGTGAGGTTGATTTTACATTGGATGTGTCTATTTTTTTAATATATATGGGTACATAGGTCTTGAGGGAGGAGATAAGTGTCTTGGGGTAGAGTTACCCTCTGATGTTGAAGAGTGTAATTTTAGTAATACAAGTAAATGTAGGCGGACTGGAGATTTCAGGAATACATTTTACAATTGATTTAGAGGGTTAAGTTGGTTAGGTGGGTGAGAATGGCACTCGACGGGTGGGATTATCTCTAACGTTAAGAGTGTGATTTAGAAGATAGAAAAATACACTCATATGCGGGGATGAGTTGTTTAGGGATATGGATATGGATATGGTTAAGGTTGATTCTGATGGGGTTTGGTTGGTTAATCAGGTGGAAGGGTTAAAAAAGGAAAAAAAGTGGGTAACGTGAGATATTGATTGCAATAGGTAAGCAAATAAATTTTATTTAAAAAGTGTATAATATGAAAAGAAGAATCAACAAATAGTATAAATATAAGATAAAAACGTTTAAAATATCATGTGTATAAACTCAATTTTACGTATTTGTTAGACACAAAATTAAACAATCAAATGTTACTCCCTTCAAATTATCGAATACTCCCTTTAGTTGGGGAGTAAATTTTAATATGGAATGACGTTAAAGTCTTTTTTGTGTCGTTATTCTTGGAAATATTTAGGGGTGTGTATGTCGTAATGTGGAATTTTAGTTACAATTGTATCATTGTAAATATAAGAAATACAAGAAGATATTTATGTCAATTATTTACCAGAAAGAAAAACATTGAATTAAATTGTACAAAATTGTAATGTTAGAAACATTGGACAAGAATGAAAAGAGTATATGTAATGTCAATATTAGATCATTAACTTTAATTGATTTTTTTTTTTTTTCAGCATGAAAGCAATTATAACACGCTTAACTCTAATATCTCATTTCAGCTGTATTGTTTGAAACATTTCATTCCTTCACCATTTCTCTCATACCTTACTTGCCAACTAAATAAAAAATTGTGTACTTCTTCCCATTATAAAGATGACGTTAAATTAGTAAGTGGCTGAAATCTAAAAGAATAATATATCAAACATTAAATGCACGATAAATGTTTTACAACTAAAATAAGTAGTATAAAACAGTGTAATTACAACTTATTTCAGTATCCGTGCAACGCACGGGCAAAAAAACTAGTTTATACAATTGTTAGGTTAATTGCTAGATCAATTGCTTGCTTAAGTCAAGTTAATTATAATTAATAGAAAATTAGGATTTACCCAAGGGTGTTGAGAGTCAATTTGTGACCCAAGGTGGAGTAAATTGACTCATCTATTGACCCCTTATGTGGCAAATTCTCATTGGTTACAAATTAGAAAAAGGAAAAAAAAAGATAAGAAAAACTATGTGATTGACTCGATTAAATCGACCTTTTGCTTGGGAGGGTAAAAGAGGGTCAATGTCAATAAGGTGAGATTAAGGGTTAATATGTTATTGACTCGATTAAATCGACCTTTTGCTTGGGGATGGTCTAATGTAGAATTAAAGTTTAGTGGCTCGGCGGTAAAAAGTAAAAACCTTCTCTCACCATCGTAGCAAATTAAGCCCTCATGACTACTTTTTTTAGCTTTTCATTTTGGATATTAAAAGTAATTGAAAATGTTCTAAGAAAAAATCGAACATGTATCGTTTGATATGCAATATATATGATACTGTATATTTTACAAAATCATAATTATATTTAAAAATAAATACTACTTTATATTTTTAAATATCGCATAGGACCAAAAAAATGTTAGGGACGAGATTAATTAAGTGATTATATTTTGATGGGAAGTCCGTTATTAACATTGACTGACCTTGACCTTGACCAGGGTTTGGGTCAAAACCAGTCAATATTTGCGACGGATTTATCGTCGCAAATGTTGACTGAACTTGACCTTAACAGGGTCAATATTTGGTACGGGAAATCCAATGTAAAGGTTGAATAACTTTGTAACCTAGTGGTTCAAAAAGAATTCCGCCAATTTCATTTGCAACGAATATTCCGTCGCAAAAGTCTTTCTTTGCAACGAAAATCCCGTCATTTGACTTTTTGTTCGCGGGATTGGAAAATTATCCTCTATCGCAAATTTCATCGCAAAAAACAATTTCGTTGCAAATTCGTCGCAAACAAGAATTTGCAACTCCATTTGTGTCCGTCGCAAGAACACTGTTTCTTTAGTGTAATCACCCCCTTTTCATACCGCCTAAATTCGCCACTGTTATTTGGTGATGTACGCTTTTAATATTGTCTGATTCTGTAAGATAATTTAGTTGGTAATTTAGTCTTTTAGTTCTACCGTTCCAATTTTTAGTTACGATATATCATCTTTAAATTTTATAAGCTTGAAAATATCAACGGGTTCTCGCTTCACCCGATAAATATGAAAATGAATGGATGAAACAATATTAAAAGGTTGAAACTTGAGAGTGGGATATAGATGACCATAAATATGTGTACCAAAAAAAACTCATTTTTGATACACAAATTTCCATTGAAGACGGACATACCCGTCACAAGCTGAAGACGCGTCAAGTGTGAAGAAACCCGAAAGTCCCACATGTGAGGAATATGCCACATCTGTTAGGAATTTAGACCTCATTATACTCTCTAATGATATTAAAATTACAAGCTAATTTCATAAGGTGGTCTAAATAATACATGCATGCAAAAATTAATAAGAAGAAGTTTTCTTACATTGGTAAGATGGCGTTTTTGGCACTACAAATGTCTCCTACCTTTGTAGTTCTTGAGCTATAATAGTGTAGGATGATCCTCCATAACCCAAGTCACCAAAATAGGTGACCTCCTTTGGTTGCACCCAAGACTAGCCCAAAAACACTAAGTATATTTACTAGATATAGTTTAGTGTAAACCTTGTTTTTTTTTATACTATAAATATTATTACTTTGATAATATAAGAAGTATATTAATTTTTGTGAATTTATTTTGATGAAGATTGATCAAATTTTGATCAATTGTAGAGGTTGAAGATGAAGATCTTAAGTCTTCTATTTTTCCTCTTAAATGGCTTAACAAGAAGTATTATTTTTCCTCTTAGAGGATTTTAATTCTCTAGATTTTTCCACTAAGAATATGTGGAATAGTAGCCTATTTATACGCCATCAAATGTAAACAAATGAGTTTATAATACTCATAAACATGAGTGGGAGACAAAGACCTATTATGGTCACATTATCTCCATATTCTCGGTTTACATATGGTATTCCGGGTCTTATTTCGTCTTTCAACATTTGTCCTTCAAATGCTTATAAGTCGAATATTTAATTATCTTATATAATAAAAATATTTATTTGATTATTTAACACTTAAATAATACAAAGTAGTAAATAAAATACACTTAACATTTAAGTGTCATTTTATCATTTTCAACATAAAATGAATCTTATAAAACCCGTTTAGCTAATTTTACAACTTCTTGTAACATTAATTCGCAAAAATACTTCCGCCTCATAAATAATACAAAATACGTATATATTTAGTAAATTAACTATTATTTACTAAATATCGTATTACATTTATTATTCAATTATCATATAACTGAATAATAAAATCCTGTGGCCTGAGTACTTTACTCTTCATCAAACATTAAATTCACTTGACTAATAAAAGTCAACCTAAACAAGGAATTAATTAACTTGTATCTTATACAAATAATTAATTTTTCCATTTGGGCATCATCCTATAGGTGTGACCTAAAGGGATCAACTGGTCACCGCCGTCATACGACAGTAATGTCAAACTCTAGTCAGCCAATCATTACCGATTAACGTTGACCAGCTGACAAACATATAAAATATAAATCCCTCATATTCCTTGTATGAGATTTATTATGTAGAAGCATTATTGTGGAGGACACTACTCCAACAACATCGATAAAAGAGGAGAAGAATTATCACTTTATAAGTCAAGAGGTTACTCCCTCTATTGCCAATTGATTTTAGAGTGGAACCCTTTTGGGTTTATATTGTGCACTCTTTCTCCTTCGTTCGAGTGTGGCCCAGACCTGTTGTTGAATTTAACATTAAGTAATAGTGTAATACCCAACTTTATTTGACCCATTTTCAGTTTGCGACAAAATAAGTTAATTCCTTAATTCTTATAAAACGGATGACACGTTCAATGGTGTCTTAATTCATAAGTGATGAAGTTGAACACGAAGAGATACATCCAAATTAAGGCTGCCTTTACACACTGGAATAACGTAGACAGTATAGATCTATAACATTCTGGTACAATTAATTAATAAATTTAATTATAAAGTTTTACATAAGTTATTCCCTACAAGTCTATGACGGTCCTATCGTGTATTTTGTTTTTGCAAAATGTGACATTTTTCGAAAAGAAATAACCTTTTTTTATAAATAGGGATCATTTTGAAAAAAATTAAGTCATTTTTTAACCAAAGAAAATGATCATTATTTAATCAAAAGCGTTAACTATTTATCAAAAAAGTTGTCATGTTTTTATTAGTCACAGGTGTGACCGTGGGAGAGTAGAAACTTGAGGCGGTTAATAAGTCTCCCTTCTGACGGAAAAATCCGGTAGAAGCTTACAACGGATCAAGTATGTAAAAGTCTCCTTTTATTTTATCAAGGCAAATTCTTATTTTAAACCGTCACTTTTGGTTTGAAATTCAGACGGACTTATCGTAACCATTTTTACAATAAAATTTTACAATTTCTCGATAAAATGTTAACATCATCTTTCAGGATAAAGAGTAACTAATGATATACTGTAACATTTTGTTAATGGTGACATTTTGATCGGTTTTAAATAAAATGGCCTGAAGCAAGAATTTTTATTTTATCAATCTCACATAAATCATACTGTATATAATAATCCGTGACAAACTCAAGACGAACATGAGCGACCATTGCTTACGAGAATCTGTATAATGCGGTGTGAGTAAGCAGCATACGTTAATAGCCCCCACAAAAGTGTTGGGATACCGCCTTTCCAAAATGTTGTTCCTTTTTTGTTTGCATTACTGCATGCAATCTGCCTACCTGCTCATTTCCTCCCACACATATTAACACTCACAACTCACACCATTTAGTACAACTTCTACTTAATTCCGACTCACCACCGTCGTAACACACCCCACCTAAACACACGAGATATCAATGTCATATCCTTTTTAGTACTTACAAAAGACAAGGTAAGATATCATACTGCTTAATTAATTAAGTAACTCCTCATCTGGGTATTACTATTACTATTACTATTATTATTATTAAGTTATTCTTTCTCTGAATTCTATGCTGATCCTACTTTAACCCTGCACACTTTTCAACTCAATTGGGTATTTATTCTTCTTCAATCCCAGATTTACCATCAATTCACTCAAAAAGATCTCTTCTTTCCTATCAATTCAACTACTCTTCTTCTACTCTTCTTCAGGTACTTGCTAATTTTGTTCTGATTTGTTTGATATTCACTGGAATTGTATGTTATTCATTGGATTCACTCAATTACAGTTTGTTTTGTTTGATTTGTTGTTTTAATTGTTCAGTAATCTAACAATTTCACCCTAACTTGCTGTTTTTATGCATATTTTCATCTGTGAAAGTTGAATTAATGGGTTGGGGATCATCAATTTAGATACTTTGATCAAGATAACTAGGGATTACTTTTTTTTGGGAATTCCAGAGTTGATTGATTTTGATAGTAATTGTGAAAATTAATTGCGGATTTTCCGGGGTTTTGATTGCTGTTTCTCACACAAAATTTGTGAATTTTAAGCATTTTGAACATGATATTTGGACATAATGCACAAAAAAAAGTAATTCGCATCACAAATCACTTGTAATAAGCCCTACAGACGGCTTTACCGGATAAATACAGAATTTCCGGTGTCCGTGGATCGTTTCCGTCTAGGGTTTCCTTTTTATGAGGTTTTACCACAATAATCTTTGCCTGTTTTTTACTCCCTTTATCCCGTTCAATTGTTGTTCTTTGGTTTTGACCCAAAAACCCTACGAATGAAGAGATTGACCAAATTGTGCGTGAATGATCAAATTGTTCATCAAGTTTATTCTTAAAATAGAAAGGGCAACCATTGACTAAGACATACTAAAATGGAATAGGTAACAAATGAGCGGGACAAAAGGAGTATATTTTTTCGGAGGTAGTCTTAGCATTGTGCTACACAATAGACAAACAAAAAAAGTTGAATACCACATGAGATCCGTTCAACTCAGTGTTATTTTGTGTATTACGGTATAGCACAGTGATGTACTTAGCAATTCTCTTGTTTTTAGCGTGATAATCTGCCAGTTTTACTCGGTTTTTTAACTGTTGTTATTTCACCATTTTTTGTAATCTTACCACTCGATAACTTTCTAGATATATGTCCCATAAGCATACCATACTGAATGTTTTATCTTTAGTTATCCTTGGGATTCTTGGCTCTGTTCAATCGATGGTAGGAAGTGAATGCCTTCAAGGCCAGGGTTGTATGTAACCTGACTGATGTTTTTAATAGTTTAATCACGATCTTATATGTACATTAGCTTATTATGGTTTTATACCAAAGCAAACCTTTGTTAGGAACATTAAGTTAATGTCATTATTAAAACGAATTTTTGTTCCCACGTTGTGGTAATTAACATACCTTTTCTGGCTTGTTCCCATTCTACAGGTTGAAGAGTTCAACCTGGTTGTATTTTTATGAGAGGTTTGTTTTGGAAAGAAGTCCGTGGGTATGGGGGCAGCAAGCTCTAAATTAGAGGATGATAAGGCCCTTCAGCTTTGCCGTGAAAGGAAGAAGTTTGTTCGACAAGCACTTGATGGGAGATGCGCGCTAGCTGCAGCCCATGTTGCATATATCCATTCTCTGAAAAGTACGGGTACAGCACTTAGGAAATTTGTGCAACCTGATGCCCCAGTTGAATCTTCTCTGTATACCTCCACTAGTGCTACTCCTGAACCACTTGCTTTGACTGAAAAGTCATATTCACGTTTTTCTTTTTCATCACCGTCAGCATCACAAAATGTAGACCCGAATGAGCATATCTCCCCTTCTTCATCTCCTCCTACTTCTGGACGCTTTCAGATTCATCACATGAAATTCAAAGGCACCTTCACTCGAAAGGTGGAGGAAAGGCCTCCGATTTCAGTCACTGGGACCGTAACTTCCTTAAGTGTATCGCAAAGCACCACTCCTCGATTCCATGAACGAGTAGAACCATCCCCATCTGATACCCCATTGCCTCCACCTGAAACCCTGAGCCACCAATCAGAAAATCCTATCCACCAACCTGAAACACCACCATGGGATTTTTTTGGTCTGTTCCATCCAATTGACAATCATTTATCAACTCATGAGCATAGAGAAGCAGACTATGCCGTTAGGAACGATGATGTGCCCAATCACACCAAAGAAGATGAGGACATCCCTGAATTAGGAGATGAAGATAAAATTTCTACTCCTCGAAGTCTGGACTCTGAGTCTGAGGATGAATTTGATGACCCTTCGTCCGATACATTGGTTCGTAGTTTTAAAAATCTTAACCGTGAAGAAAGTCATGTAGAGACGGATGCTTCAACGGTGCCTACTGCAGCAAGCACGGAATGTGAAACTGAGGTACTCAATGACGAGAAGGTCAGATCACCCAAACTTTCCCCTTTGAAAACAAAAGTATCAGAGGAGACAGTTGCTACAAATTCTAAGGCGACAACATCAAACGATGTTGATGTTGAGCATAAGATAGCCCCCAAAGACTTCTTCTCGAGTGTGAGAGATGTCGAGCATCTATTTGTAAAGGCCTCGGAATCCGGAAGAGAAGTGCCGAGAATGTTAGAAGCCAACAAGCTGCATTTTCGGCCATTATTGCCTGGGCATGACTGTAAGGCCACTTCTTCCTTTATTAATCTACAATTTTAAAAAAGGGCAGTCCGGTGCACAATGGCGTCCCAGCTAGGCGAGGGTCTAGGAAAGGTCCCACCACATGGGTGTAATAGGGGAAAGCCTTCCCTTGCCACTTTGGCAAGAGGCTGCTCCAAGGACTTGAACCTGTGACCTAACGGTCACAAAGCAGCAACCTAACCAAAAATAAAACATACAAAAAAAAATACTAAAAAATATACAAATATATTAAAAAAAATACAAAAATAATAAAAAATATATATATTTTGTTGACTGCTGCAAAATATCTTAAGAATCTCCAAAGACAGGAGGCTAAAACATCAGCTACCTGTGGTACTTTTTTCTTTTTTTGGCTCTCTGCTCAGAGATTGGTAATTAATTTTGATATTGTGAAGATGGTTTACCTAAAATTTTCTTTCTTTCTTTCTTTCTTTCTTTTGCAACAGCCAAAGGGTGACATAAAACACACATCTTGCGTTCGTATGTTTAGATTTCTATAAGATGCACTTTTCCCCTTTCCAATGATGAAAATTTGAGTTTGTGACAAGATAAGGTGGATTGACTCTTAGAGCCTTAGTTGAAACTGTACATTGACTTGAGCTGGGTACTTACGAAGAACTTCTGAACCAATCTGGTTCTTACCTTTGAGTTTTGACTATCAATCCCCACAGGCCAGCTGGTGACATCCGACGCCCCAGCTTTTTCCCTTTTTTGAGCTGGATAGGTTATAGTGTATCAAATGATGGGGACGTGAAGCTCTCATATTTTCTCATAATTTTTTAAACAACCACTTGTGATTGCAGCTGGTGGATCTACGTCTAGTCTACTGAAGGCTTGTTTCTCATGTGGAGAAGATCCAAGCCAAGTTCAAGAAGGTGATTGTTTTTTATAACCAACCATAAACTGTTGACTGATTGCTTTCATTGGTTAAGTTTTGTTTTTCTGTTTTAAGTATACTCCCATCTGTCTCAATCAGTTCTTTATGTTTCCTTCTTTGGCATGTTTTTCCCTTGTAACATTACTAAAAAGATCTTAGATAACCCGTGTGCAACTGTGCAAGTGAGCCCTAAAAAAATAGAAGACAAAAGTAAGGGGTAACTTCGTACATTTGTTTCATACATTGGTTTAGTGTAAAAAGCAAACGTAAAGAATTCAATGGGACGGAGGAGTATACATGTTCTTATTGTAAACAAGATACCATTAGAGAGAAACTAGGCAGTAGATGATTAGGAGTCACTATTCCAATTTTGTCGAATGTGGACTCACATCTTTAGCTGACAAAGAATCTAGGAAAACTACCAAACCTAAAGAGATTCAACAGGATGAATAACCTCCGAATATATGTAGAAGTTGTAAACTGTCAAACGCCAATACAATGCAGCAGGCAGCTGACAAATGGCAGAGGACAGCTACATTAAAGCCCGGATTTTACGTTTCTCGACCCCATGCAATTTGATTAAGATAACCCACATGAGAACTATTTCGCACTGATTGATCTTGTCATATACTCCGTTTTTTTTCTACCCACTTCTCAAATTTTGTGAGGGGGAAATTCTAAAAGTTTAAAGAAAACAGAAAAATAAATGGAGGTACTAATCATGTGTACTTGTGTAGTGAAATGCATGCCTACTGGTATGCTTATATATCTTTTCTGGGAATGAAATATACTACCTATCATCATCTTTGTATCCAGTTAGGAGTAGTCGAGTGACGAGTGTAGTCGAGTGACGAGTATATCCCTATGTTACCCTGATACGTCACTTAGTTGCCGTATTCCGTATCCGATACGTATTTTTGTCGGACTTGAAACGACACTTTGATACTTCATTTTAAACCAAAATATTGAAAATTTCGTACAAAATAGCCGTATCAGATACTCCGATACGTATTTTGCCGGATACGAGTAGACGAGTCTGAGTAACATGGGTATACGCTACATTTTCCTTACATGGTCGGTAGCTTGATTATATTTGATCTCTTACCAAAAAGGATTTCAAGAAAAAAAAAAAAGGTCCATTATGTTCAAAATGTAACAGAATATAAAATTTTGGACTCCCTCGTAACTGTATGGAATGTTATTAACTGTTGTCGCGCTGTTTATCTATACTTAAACAGAACCTGCTCAAGCCTCAGTAAAGTACTTAACATGGCATCGAGCTGCATCATTCCGTTCATCATCCTCTAGAAACCCTCTTGGTTCAAATTCAAGAGATGATGTTGAGGACTATACCGGTGATCTATTTGAGAATTTCTACAAGATTTCTGGAAGTCACGCTTCAACTTTAGATAGGCTGTTTGCATGGGAGAAAAAATTGTATGATGAAGTTAAGGTATTAATTTTCCTAGAGCTGTTTATGCATATCTCTAATCTTCACAGTCATACCTATTTGTGTGTTTTAGTACAAATGGATTGGGGCTATGGCCACGAGAATGGGTCTAAGGCTATTTTATATATTAATTTTTGTTGGTTGACGTTTTATGGTTTCTCAATAAAATTTGCTCTGCAGTTGACAAATTTGAGAATTTTGTTCTGCTGAGTATGTTGGGGTGCAGTTAGGCATTTTGTAAAATTTTGGGTATTGCTTAAAATTTAATTAGTTACTCCGCTCATAATGTCTAATCTGGAATTATCGCGTGTGGACTAATCATCATTTCATCAAGCCACTTGGACTTAATAAGTATACTTCAACTGAAAGATTGAATTGGTGTTTTATGCTTGTGGATGCTTCTCATTTGAAATATTCTTTTATTCAGGCTAGCCAGCTAGTTAGAAGAGATTATGATGTGAAATGTAAGCTTCTGAGAGAGCAAGAATCCAGGTGTGAAAGTCAACAAAGGATTGACAAGACCCGTGCTATTGTCAAGGATTTGCACTCAAGGATACGAATTGCTATTCATAGGATTGACTCAATCTCGAGGAAAATCGAAGAAATGCGGGACCAGGAGTTGCAGCCACAGCTTGAGGAATTGATTGACGGGTAAGCTTATCATGTTCCTACCCTTTATCCAAGCACAATTATGCCTTTATCGGTCATTTTGTTATACTGGATTTTTTTTTTCTGGATCTGAAAATTTATACTCTCTGCACTCAAAGAAGGCCCTGTACTTCCCTATTTACATAAGAATTCAGGAGTAGGAGATAAAATATCAATATCTAACACCTTAAGACAAAAATAGTAAATTCTTTTTGAAGTGAAAAAAAGGGGGAGAAATTCTGGTTCTGTGGGAGGCGCTTTTGGCAGCGGGAGCTAGGAGGTGATCGTGGTGGGTATTAGCTGGCTAAGCTGGGTAAGGGTGATGGTGATGGTGATGGTGGAAACAGGAGATCGACGAAGAGGGAAGGTGGAATTAAGAGTAGAATAGGGACTGTGATGTCTTAAACAAAACGTGTGAAAAAGCCTAATAAGGAACACGTAAAGAACGAATTTGGTCATTGGAAGTAACGCACGCACCTTTGTCCCTCCAAAACCTTTTACGATGATCAGAAACATCGTGATTAAACATGTGGTTTGTCTTCTGTCGCAGATTGCAGCGAATGTGGGAAGTGATGTTTGAGTGCCACAAGCTACAAGTGCACATTATTACGATTTCATTCAGCAATGGCAATGCTAAACTCTTCCTTCAATCAGAGTCACGACGGCATATAACTGTTACTCTTGAAGATGAGCTTAACAATTTGTCCTCAAGTTTCACTAAATGGAGCAATGCTCTCAAAACCTATATTCAGGCCATCAATGACTGGCTGCACAAATGTGTGTCGGTTAAAGAGAAATCGTCAAAAAAGAGAAGGTGGCCCACGGCTCCTCTACAGTTAAGGGTGAGGAATGCCGGCCCTCCCATTTACACTACTTGTGGCGCTTGGCTCGACTCACTCAAGTTGTTACCCGCAAAGGAAGTAGCAGACACAATAAAGGGGTTAGCAGCCGAAGTATCCCGCTTCATACCACGACAAGAGAAAGCCCATGGAAAAAAGGCCCGGGAGAAGGATAATCCGGAACTTGAGATGCTGACACCTCACAATGCCTATGAGGAATGGAATACAGGCTATGATCATTTTAGATCAAGTTTAGTCATCTTTCTAAGTCAGGTTTGTAACTTTGCCGAGCGTTCTGTGAAAATGTATGTCGAGCTCCGGACCAACATTGAAGATGCCAAGAGAACCTATGAGCATAAGATGTCTCAACCATAATCCCGTCAGATTGGTGCGTATTCATCAAGCTCGGCCATGCTAGAAAATCTTTGTTCATGGAAGTGAAATCGAAACTATCTATTGGATTTTGACTTGTACAGGCAGCATCAATAAAAATATTTGTTATAGGTTACTCAATCAGTCAATCTTCTACTGTAATGAAAAAATAAAAAAAAGGTTCAGTCATCTCTTTTCAGAGTAGGTTTTCAAATGTATGATATACTATATTATATACTGTATACCTGTATACAGATTACAGATTACAGAGTTGAAGCAATTGTAACTAAAGTATTTATTATACAAGTACTTCAAACATAAGAACTTGTGAAATACAGCATTTATTCAAGTGTTTATTCAATTGGTACCGTTTACGGTAAATAATTTGTACATCCTCAAGGGTCACTGAACCGTCAGCCTTTGTTATGTTTCTGCTTCTATTGTAAATACATATGTTCGAACTCAATGCAATCTATTTTAGATGGTCTAATAGTAAATTCGAAAAACATAGACAAACTGAAGCCTGTCCAATTCGATCTTGCTTATTCGGCTATAGGCAGTGTAGTTTGGAGTTGGGAGAATCAAGTCAGCATTATGCATTAAGAATGAGAGAATGGGAGAATGAGAACCTTCCCTTCTTAATTAAATCATCCATTTCAAACATACGAGAATCAATTTATACAAATTACATTTAGCGCTTGCCCTATAAGGTAAAAACATAATGCAACCTATTCAAAATCTCAAACCCACAACATTGAAATCCTAATTATGATATTCACACACCAAATTCTCCTTTGGACACGCACTTGCACAGTTGTACGGTTGCACCTCATTCTGAACCGTCAATAATAACACTTCTTGGATGCATCATAACCAGTTCCGTTATACTCTTGTTCCTAGCTTGCCAATTGCCATATATGGTAAATGAGAGCTATGCTTGCAGCAACAACAATTTGCTTCTTCATCAGAAATTTACACTTGAACTTAATGCACCATTCCATTACATTCCAGTACGGGAACAATAATCCCAGCCAGTCCCACAAATAACCCAAGCACATCCTACTGAAAACAGATTAAAAAAACATGCGGCACATTATCCATCAGTTATAACCCCAAAATGCAACTGTCTATGCTTAGCCAACAATCTGTTTTGCACAGACAGCCACCTGATCACAGAGTGTTTAGGGACATTCACTCTGTTTCACGAGATAGGAAACCAAATCTGCTTCCTCGGAGTACCAATCAGCCACTGGTAACCCTCCTTTGTAGTTTTAAGTCCCATTATTGAGAACTCCATAGACCCATACACACTGAATGTAACCATTCTTCATAGTCTCCTTGATATTTGAAATGTCATACTTCGTAATCAGTGGGTGGTTATTTTTGAAAAAAGTTAATTAAGGTAGATATTTGTAACAAGATGTAAAAAAAGGTGGTTTCATCAATTTTTCCCAACAAAGACAACATTTCTGAGTGAGGGTACAATAAATTTATCAACATACCTCTCTCCACTCAAGCTCATTCTCAACTACACAATTGCAGCAAATGTACTTCTCACAAGTCTCACTAAGTGCTGAATCATTTACAAATGAACAGCAATACTTCAAAGGTAGTTATCAATCATCAGCCTCTGAAACTGGATGGCTCCCCTGTGGTTGGTCTCCTGTAGGCTCAGTATGCACAGATGGTGTATTCACCTCTCGACTACCTCCGATGCCATCCATACCTTTCGCAGTATCTCCTAACAGTGAAACAGATCTCTTTCTGGGTTTCCTTTTAGCGCTTCTCTTCCCATAATGTTCAGAGTGTTGGTTGAAAGTGACAACATCGTCATCAACATGAGGTACACTATCATGTGCTCGCTCAAAAGAATCTTCTCGTCTGTCAAGGTCGTCAACAAATTTCTGAGCATATGAATCTGGTGAGCCCAATGCTTCAATACCCCTCTGAACGACAGAATGTCTAGAGGCAGCATTTGCTACTAAGAGAGGCAGGTTTTTCGAGTTTATATCTATGCCTTCATCAGAACTAGTATCACTATCAGAAGATGCAGCAGAAAGGGACTCGGCAGACAACTGTAAAATTTCCTCCTCCAGGAAATGGCGGCGATAGAGAATATCTTCACGATATTGTGGAGGCGATTTACCCCTAGAGAGTGACCTCATGTCCCGAACAGGCGTACCACCAAAACTCGCAGTACGTCCTTCTAGATTTGTCCTAGGAGTATCAGAATCATGCCATCTATGAGCATGAATAGGATATGAACTAGTAAAAGAGGGACTTGCTTCAAGAAAGTTCATATTCTTATCAACCTCTGAACCAGTGCCTGAATCTGATACACACTCGGAGTATCTCGAACTCTCTCCAACATGCATGCCGTTTCTTGCAATGGTCAAATTGCTTCTGCCAAAAGATAAGACGTCCGGAATATGCCTACTTTCATCAATCATGTTTTCAGATCCTTGATCTGTCCAACCCGTAAAATCCTCCAGCCATAACTTTGAACGCTCTTTCTTCATACGCTCAATTCGATTTATCAGACTACTTATTTCACCTTCACTATCAGAAAGGGATTTCTCATCCCCATCTTGACTCTCATTTTCACAGGACAGTGACTCTTGCTCAAATGACATATTGCCTCCGTGCTCTTCACTTTCTATACATGCCAGGCGAGAAAGTTTCTTCTGCAAATGTGATAACAGAAGACAGGCTATCAGTTTCAACAAAGGCTACAGCCTATGAAGCAAGGGCAATGTGGCATTTCTCGCTCAGACATACAACAAACTCTTAGGGTGTGTTTGGATTGGGGGTTTTGGAGGGAAAAGAAAGGGAGGGAGAGTAAGGGATCTAGAATTCCTTGTTTGGATAACAATTAAGGGTGGAAGAGAAATGGAGGGGAGAGATTTGGAGGGATGCATTTTCTCCCCTCCAATACAAATCAAAATCTCTCCATAATAGGAGAGATTTGGAAGGAAATTCTATCCAAACACCTATATTTCATTTGTCCTCCCCTTCCCTCCCCTCCCTTTCTCTTCTCTCCTTCTCCCTCCCCTCCCTTTCCCTCCATGTTTGTTATCCAAACACACCCTTAATAAAACTATTTTACAATTATATAATATGAACAAATCTCTTACTCGTTTTCCATTAATAAATCTCTCCCTGTCACTGCCTTCACTAGCAGGAGAGTAAAATCCATAGCTGGCGGGTTTTCTTTGCCTTCTGGCTATAATTATCTGCCGCTTCCAAAACTCTCTTGTACTCAGTTCTTTGTCATCCAATGTCACCTTAAGACAGAAAATAATAGCAAATATCAAAATACAGGAGCGCATTTCACCAGAAAACAGGATACAAAAAGCTCTGGGGGTATTACATACTCCCCCCATCTTTTCCATGTAATCCCACTTGCCATTTTATGGGAGGGGCAATTTGAAAACTGGGGATGAAAACCCCCAACTTACGCATCAAATTAGTTGTCTTTGGCAAATGAATATAAGATTCCAAAAGTTTTGCTAGACCGCTTGCTTTTGGATCTAACAAGAGCATCACCACACAGGGGATGAAAACCCCCAACTTACGGCAACCTAAAAAACAAAATGCAGACCTTATATGGGGATAGAGGGAACACAACATCATTTAGGGTATCAGATATTGACTATATAAATTATAAACAATGAAATTGAAAGGAAACTTATGGAGAGCCGGTCATGAATCTAGTTAGTCTGGTCAGCATCAGCAAAAAATAAGAAACGAAATAAATAAACAAAAAGCTACAAAATTACTCAATTTAATAAATGGAAGTGCTTTCGACGGGGCAAAGTAAATACGAAGCGTAAAACCAGAACTCACTTGATGAGGATGTGCGAAATAGCTGAAAACCTGTGGCCGATACCATCGAGCACAACAAAGAGGATTTCCTTCAAGCCAAACATTCTTTAAAACTGGCAGGCTGGAAAGGACTTCTAACTCCATAAAGTTGGAGATGATGTTGTAAGAGACATCAAGCCCTTCAATTGTTCTCAAAGACTCAATCCCTTTCAAGGATGTCAATGCATTGCTTCTCAAAACAAGTTTAGTTATATGACATTTGACCTGCATAATTAAAGGGGAAAAAACAATCACACACCGTCTCCAAGAATTGTGTGCTTTTCATCAAAGAATTGCACAACTTGTCATAGAAATGCCAGATTCTTCACTGAACTCCAGCTACGCAAATGATACTTTATAAATGCTCTCGAACTTTATAAACAGCTAGAATCAACAGCAATTCTCTAAACCAAATCAAAGAAAAACGTTTATTATATGTTGTGTTTACATAAACTTTTACTCCCCCTAATTTCCCGGGTTTGATTGCTAATTATGCTCCTCACTTTGGAAATGTTGAACTATGACGCTTAATTGTGTAACTTAACTTCTGTAAGCTTATCTTAATGTTATTAATTTTATATGTTAAATGCCATTAAGCTAAGGAGGAGTTTTAGAGAGCATATACATTATTAGTTAAGAGAAGTTTAAAATTATGTAAGTCGTATAAGTATGATTGTGTACAATGCATTATACTGTGTAGTCTTGTGCTCTCATTGAGAGCTATAAGGTGTTAACCATATGAGAGAGTGGCTCTCTTAAGTCCTTCCCACAATTGTAAAAGTGTATCACTCCAATTTATATAATGATCTATGTTGGTGACTTTTGAGTCCGTACTTCCGCTGCCCAAATTCCATGGTATCGGA
The DNA here is from genome assembly GCA_029255685.2 of Silene conica. NCBI lineage: Eukaryota > Viridiplantae > Streptophyta > Magnoliopsida > Caryophyllales > Caryophyllaceae > Silene > Silene conica. Next base: position 84,820,092 of record CM055313.2, read on the forward strand.
TCCCATGGCCTTTTTTCTGGGTTTGATATAAAAAAGGGAGAAGTAAAATTGTTAAGTCTTCCTGTATGCTAAAATAATTGACAGGATAAAAGTGCCAAGGGAAAATAGAAAATAATTGATGGGCATGAGCGACAATTTACAAAAGCATTGGGTAGTCAGGAAAAAAACGAATGATTAACCCAAAATCAAACAAGGGCGACAAAGCATAAAAATGTCAACCCACTTCATCATGGTGCAACTCAAAGAGATCCCAAGCTGAAAGTTGGACAAAAATCCCACAAAAAAATAAAGCATTAAACATATACAAGCAATGAGCTAAAGACCAGAATACAACAAATAGCAATAAACATGAAATTCATGTTAGGGCAATTAATAACCTAAAATAAAACAAACGGTAATAACCCGAGCACGATTAGGCGTTAACTCTTAGAAAGATGAGACAAAGTAATTATCTCAAATCATCAAAGTTAAAGGGCACTAGAACAAGTTATAGGAAGATGGCAACAAGATTGGAGTATCAGAATACCAAGCTAATAAAATTCAAGATTAAGGGGGGAACTTCACAGAATAATCATTACAAAACCAACAAGGCATTCCAGAATTACGTGTAATGGGGGAGTGTTGATATATGACACTTAATTGTGTAAACTTATGTAAAGTTACAGTAAGCTAATGTTAAATGCTTCCTCTGTTCCTGTAGGTTGTAGACGTATTCCATTTTAGACGGTTTCAATTTATTGTATTCGTTTCTAATTTTGGGAAGTAATACTAATGACTTTGTTAAAAAGCTATAATGCTCTCAGTTATTATAACCCACCCACCTCAACACCACCCCTAAGTTAAGGCCCACCACCGCAACAATAACACCCCAACCCCACCTTTACCTCCACCATTATTATGCATATTACCAACACCCGCTCCACAGCTCACGGCGAAAGTCTGTCCAGCCACCTCGGCCGCACTACCACAGTCACACCTGCCACTTAGTTCCACCTTTACCACCAGCCAACAGAATTAATCCCTACCATGAAACTCCACCCGCTACCATTTGACTAGCAACTGTTACTAACCCTCGAACAATCAGCCACCAGGCCAATCATTCACCACTTTTCACCACCTAGCAAAGGTGACTCCACTATTTGACTATCAAACTTCCAAATCTGAAAAACATCTACCACCTCCAATCCCCCGCATCTCCTTCACGTACCAACCCTATCCCACCTTCACCACCACCCGACCCAGCGACGCCACATCCGCCGAGAATCCAACATTAAAGATCTGGAAGGAGGTTGCGGTGATGTAATGAGCATATGTGGAGGTGAGGCAAGGAGGTGTGAAGTTATGGGAGTAAAAGGAGTTCAAGATGGTGGTGGAGCGAGGTGCTTACTGGTGATTTGTTCCAAAATGGGCAAAGGAGGTGTGATGGTGGGAGGAGCAAGGTGCTGGCTAGTGATGTGAATTATTTAAAGGATATAAGAAAATTTTAGTTGCATGTTGGCCCCTCTACCCTGCATGTTTTGCCCTCCAAAAGATTTTTGCAAGAAACAACGCATACAACCTACTGGAATAGAGGAAGTAGTACATAAGCTATAACCTTAAAAAACATGAAACATTACATGTCTAAAGGCCCAAATCAAAGGCGTACGTGGACTTCAAATCCACAATTAATTTGTACAGGCAAATTTTTGGTCGTTGCAAAATCTCTCACCAAGGGTCTTACAACAATCTACTCGTAAAGAGCCGTCACATTCAGTTGTCCAAGAGCTGAGCTGCCATAGAGATTTTATAAAACCCTGACAACTATGATACGTACCTCTCTGAACAATGAAACTGATCCGAGTTGATTGAATCCCAGATCCAAGTGTGATAATTTCGTGCACTTCCGTAGATTATCTACTTTTGACAACTTGTTTCGGCTAAGATCAAGTGTTTCAACAACTGGAAGAAGCTGTAGTGATTCATCCATTAGAATCAATCCATTACAAGCACATGATACAAATGAAAGCCGAGTCCACTGTGGTGACTCTTTTATGTCTGCAATTCTACTAGCAAATACATGGCGTAGTGCATCCTGTTATTCAACAGAGCATAGATATCACTAATCAGTTCACAAATTCATGTCCAGAGGAGTATCAACACTTCCTCAATCTTACTCACAATGAATGCTACAACGAGGGATGGAGGGAAGATGAGCTAAATATTCACTTAGAAGAAGCAACTAGTAAAATAGATTTCAAAAAAAAGACATTGGTAACTGAGAGAATTATGTAGAAAAAAATGGAGAGCTACTCTAAGACGAAAATAAATTACATATATAATATTGTACCAGATTATTCTGGAAAGGTAAACATATCACCTTTCAGGATCCTCTCAAGCGAGGGTGGCTATACTGCTGCTACTAAGCAGCATTAAAGAACCCACTGACTACAAAAAAACACTCCTTCCATAAAGATATTTACGTAGTGATAAATTTCACCCAATCACACTACTGGGCTGTACATAAGCATCTTAAGAGCATGTTTGACCTAGCTTGTTAAAAAGGAGTTTTTGTTTTTGAAACTTATCTCTAAAAGTGTTCTTCAAAACTAGAAGAATCAAATTGTTGTTTCTATTTTTAAGAGCATGTTTGGTCTAGATTGTTAAAAATGAGTTTTTGTTTTTAGAGCTTAATTTTTTAAAGGTAGTTTTCAAGAATCAGAAACACCAAATTGTTGCTTCTAATTTTATGGACAAAAGGAGGATATTTGAGTTTTTGAGAAATTATTTTTAACTTTTAAATAAAAGATGTGTTTGGCCAAAAAGTATTTTTAAGTCCAAAAACACTTTGAAAAGTTAGGCCAAACACACACTAAGTACAAAACGATGGTTTTTGAGCTTTTAAAAAACTACTTTTAACTTTTTTAGAAAATAGTGTGTTTGGCCATTTTGTGTTTTTTAACCAAAAAACACTTTCAAAAACTATGTCAAACACACACACTAATATAGAACTAAAAAGAGGTTCCAGGATTTTTTTAAAAAAAAGGAAGAGGCAATACCTACACAAGCATCTAGTGAAAATAATCAGCTGAATTGACTATGTAACATGATAATTGGTCCGTGTTTATTTCACTTCAACTTGTATATAATCGTAGATAGAGATAAATTTGTGTTGTAGGCCACAAAAGGTATCTAGTTGAGATACCACCATGCACAAAAAGCTTATAAGACATAGGAAAGTGACTAGAATGATGTTGATTCAAATGATAACATCTGCTCAACAAGCTCTCAGATACATTGTATGCGTTCTAACATCTATGCACTCTACACGCTCTTCACAGATGGTGTGAATACCTTTTTTTACTAAGGGTGTGTTTGGATAGCAAATTGGGAGGGAAAGGGAGGGGAGAGAAAGGGGGGGAAGGAAAGGAAAGGGAGGGGTAATGAAGAGGGGTTGTTTGGATAGCAAAAATATAGTAGAGGGAAAGGGAGGAAAATGGTGATTTCAGTGCATAGTGCATGGAGGATGGAAAGAGATAAGCCATATTGCAGGAGTATTTGGCCATATCATTCTTAAATAAGAGTCAAAAGAAAGTTTTCCTTTCCAAATCTTGTCAATAATGGAAATATTTTAGTTTGGTCTAAAGGAGGGAAATTGAATCCTCCCATTTCCCTCCCCTTCTATTTCTCACCTTCCATATATTGTAACCAAACAATGGAAATTGAACCCCTCCCCTACACTCCTCTTCCCTCCAATTCTCTCAATCCAAACACACCCTAATGCTAGACTACTACTTCCTTGACTCCAAGTACTGAAAATATTCAATCCAACACTTGTGCTAATTATCCTAATAAATCCACAAAACCCTAATTCCGTATACTGCCAATAACTAACTTAACACTAAAATTACATATTTCTGACACATGAACAAGGAAGATGTCAACTAGCTTAGTTGGTAAAGTCGTGAGAGGTGATGCTCATGACCTGAGTTCAAGTCACTCCAGCATCAAAAACGCCCTACGGCCCTAGTGGCTCCCTTTACACCCCAAAAAAACGACTAAACAAGGAAGACATCAACTTTCTACAAAACAGTGTCCACTTCCTCCTGACCCTGCCTGACGTTTTATTTACTTTCATTGCCTAGTTTCTTCTTCTTCCATGCTCAATGACTTGGTTAATAATTACCCCCATTCCAAACGAGTATAGAAACGATAAATACTTGATCACATAACTATATAAAAAACAAAGCGTAGATTCTTCTTCTTCTTCGAAGCTCAATTACTCGGTTAATAATTACCTCCATTCCAAACTAGTATAGAAACCATAAATACTTGATCACAAAACTACATAAAAAAGCATAAAATCAAAAGGACAGATACATACAGTAGAATTATGACAAATAAGTTTCTCCAAAGTATGTTTCAAGTCAAGCAAACCCTTAGCGGCAGAGGTAGAGAGATCACAACCACGGAGCTCCAAAACCTTCAACCGCCCAAACGGAAGCAAAGACACGGGAGTAGGGTCTCGTATCGGCGTAGGCAAAATAGAGACAATTTTAAGCATAGTAAGACGGCAAAGAATCCTCCGAAGCTGTTCAAGCGCCCTATGATCGCCGAGATCGGAGACGTAAGCGCGAAGATAATCAACAGGAGCACCAGATATCAAACTTTCAAGCTCATGCAATGCTTCTAGCCTTGATTGTACATAGTGTAATCCAACAGCGTTGAGTTTAAGTGTGATTGTTCCTTCGATTAATCCGCTGTTATTCTTTTCCACGAATTTTACCAGAGATTCAAGGTATCTGTCGCCAGTTACGATCTCCATTGCTGGGTTGATAACCTTACAACTGCATCATCGTCATCAAATTAGGGTTTCAGATAATTTCATTTCGGGGAAGAAGAGGGTGATTGGATTAACAGGGGGCGTTGAACCAATTATTACGGGAAATCAGAAACAAATGGGGAATATAATCCCGATCAGGAGTTAAAACGGTATTGCTGTAAATTAGTTGCAATCCTAATCAGTGGAACGTATACTAATATACGAAGACCGCTTTTAATAACTTTATTTAGAGATTATTGTACAAATTTTAAAAAAGTGGTATTGAAAATAATATAATAGGTATAAATCAGTATTAAAGATAAAATGAGTACATTTAATATGTAAATAAATACGAAATTATTATGATACGATCAATGACAAACGGGTCACGAAATACAAATAAAAGAGTACAAAAGAATTTGTCTCTCAATAATTTATTGAAAGACCTCTCAAATTTTAGTGATACGAAAATTCAGTTACAATTAACAGTAGGTCTCCTGAGAGACCGCCTCTCAATAAGATTGAGAGACTATTGTACAAATTTAAGAAAAAGTGGTACTAAAAGTAATAAAATTGGTACAAATCATGATTAAAGATAAAATACATTTTCTATGTGAATAGGTATGAAACTACTATGGTACAATCAATAACAAAAGGGGCACACAATACAAATAAAAGTGTACAAAAGAATGGTCTTTCAATAAAGACCGTCTCTCTCAAGTTTTAGAGTACAATTAAATGTAAACTCCCGCTCCGTTCTTACTAGCTTAATTCCAACTTATTTAAGTTTTAACCAACTGTATTTCGTTAAGTTTTATTTACTTTCAATTAATTATATTAACTTAATCTATTCACAAAATTAATTTTTAATTCACTAAATTCAGTTCACCTTGGTTCCAGTCAATTTAGTTCGATTAAGTTCTACCCCATTTAATATAATTCAGGTCGTTTTAGCCGAAAAAATAGGGATTAAGACTTATATTAATTGTATTACCTCACTTTGTTTTACCTCGGAAATTATTTAATTTTGAGCATATCTGTATTTTTTATGAGTTTATTAAAATTCATAAGTTATATTTTAATTTTTTTCGTCATAACTAAAATTTAACTAAATTTTTATGTAATTTTTTGAGTTTTATTGTAATTTTTTTAGTTTAATGTTTTAATAAATAACTCGAAAATTTTATAAGAATACTCATAATTTTTAAAACATAAATCAAAAACATTATTATAATGCATAGAAGCGGAGTATAAAACTGGTGATAGTAGTGATTGTATTTTGCTCTACGTTTTATTTACTTAACTATGATTATTGATCAACTCTTTAAAATTTTAAAGATTTTGTTATATCAGGCTTTAACTATTTTTTAATATTTCTTTCAATATTCAAACTCATTTCAAACTTTTTTACATTATCAATAGATGATTTTAGACCCTACATTTTTATTTTACCTGAAAAAAATGTGGGGTTTAAGAAAAAAAAAGAACAACAAGAATATATAACACATAAGTTTATTTCATGGAGTCTTCTTTTGAAAGTGAAGACCAAATTCATGAACAGCTTAAGTTAAGTTTTGGATTTCCAAAAATGAACTCATTACTTTGTCAAAACTATCATAGATTATTAATAGTCTTTAAGTGGACTTGTCTTCAAGACTTACCAAAATTTTGTTTTAAGGGTACCCATGATCATGGTTATTTGATTACCCATTAAAAAGTACAAAATTCTCATGAATTTCAATTCGTCCATAACAAATAAAGTTGCTTAATTAAGCCATGTGAATTTCACTTCATTCGTGGGCCGTGGCATCCTACCAATATTTTTGTAATTCACAATATGGGTGTATTTCGTACTCATAGGCAATACAAATCTAGGCAACAACCAAATAAGGTCCTGTTTTTTCTGACTTAATTTCAGCACCTTTCAATTTTAGTTGGTTGTATTCCGTTAAGTTTTATTTACGTTGCACCTCAATTCCACTCAATTTAGTTCAATTAAGCTCTACCCCAATTTATTCAATTCAGCTATTTTCAGCCGAAAGAAACAAGGCCTGACTCCTTACTATATTGTTCACAAACACATGAAGTAATTATTATCTGTTTAAGAGGATTGCGATTATTAATTGAGTAATTTGATTAATTTTAGGGAGAGAGAATTTGATTAGAAAAACAATAAGGTATATAAAAGTTATGGCAGAAAGTATGTGAACCAGTAAAACCTGTGTTTTTTGTGATCCAATTCGTTTTATTTATTTACTAGTTTTAGCCCCGTGCAAAAATGCACAGGGTCGTTTTAATAATATTGTTATTTTAAATAGTTCTATTAATAATCCGAATATATTTTTGATGATGAAATTTTACGCTATATGCTATAATTGATTAAGATTTTTGTGATATCATTGACATTGTAAGTATTTTTTTTACGTTATTGTTATTTTAATTTATTCTTATTGCTATTTTAATTCAATATGTCTCTTGAGAGACGGCTTCTCAATAAGCCTTATTGAGAGACTAATGTACAAATTTAAGAAAAAGTGGTACAAAAATTAAGAAAATAGGTACAAATCATGATTAAAGATAAAATAAGTACATTTATCATGTAAATATGTACGAAATTACTCTGGTACGATAAATGAAAAAAGGGTTACGAAATACAAATAAAATGGTACAAAAGAATAGTCTTTCAATCCTATTTATTAAAGCAACAACCACAGAGCTGATGTGTCGCTCTGTGGTTGAAAGTGCATTATTTTTATTTTATTTTATGTAGGCCCCACCATGTCCCCCACCTTCTATCCTTTTTTTTTTTGCTTTTACGTAGATAATTTGTAGACCTGGCAAACAGGTCGGGTCGTGTCGGGTTCGTGTTCGTGTCACCATTAAATGGGGCATGACCCCCACAACCCTAACCCGACCCAATTAGATAAACGGGTCACATGCATCAACCCTAACCCAACCCATTTATTTTTTCAATAACCAAACCCGACTTGTGTAACCCATTTAAGTTTTGACAGATCAATTTCGACCCATTATACCAGTTTAACCCATCCAACCCATATAAATATAATGCATTCAAAATTAAAATTTACCGCAAGAATAGACAATCTTCATATCTTATTCAAATTCAAAATAACATAAGCTGATTTTAACCCATTTAGATGAATATATCATAACCTAATTAAATTAATGGGTTATTCGTGTCGGGTTCGTGTCGCAAGACCCTAACCTGAACCCGACCCATATAAGTTCGAGTCGTGTTCGTGTCAACCTAATTATGTAAACGGGTTGAAACAGCTTGACCCGAACCCGCTAATTTCGTGTCGGGTTCGTGTCGTGTTTTCGGGTCGTGTCAATGATTGCCGCCTCTAATAATTTGTGATACATAAATCAAGTTGAACAATCGTATATTGACTAATACTTAAAAGCAAACCTGCTAATTTTGTAGATACAATATATATATATATAAGATATAAATAAATAAAGTTTAAAATTAGGATTACATAATAATTATTCTTATTTAAATATGATAATTATCTATAATAAAAGACGGATTTGTTCATGCAACAAAAACGTAGTCTTTTTTTAAAATAATGCCCTTTTTTCTGATGTAATTACATAATCAGAAATGAGTAAATTAAAATAGATTATATACGTCTATTATATTATATATTAAGCCATGCAATAATACAAAAAGCATGGAAAATAAATAACTAATATAAGTCATTCATCAAATTAGACAGCGTTAATAAAAATTAACGGTGATGTAAATCATGATTGGTAAATTTAGTTATAAAACATAGAAAAACACCTAACAAAATAAATTAACTCAAAAAAACATAAAATCTTAAGAAAAATTACTGACCAATATTATGTTATAAAACTATACTGTACCAAAAATACAATTGAAAAAATTAAATGAATGAACATATTGATCTAGATCGAAATTGATAAACAATAAGAAAAAATAACATAAAAAATATTATTTGAAATTAATGAAAATTGCACTAAAATCCGCATCACTTTTTAACTAATAAGACTAAAAAATAAGTCTAAAAGTTTCATTTAAACTAGAGGCGGCAATCATTGACACGACCCGAAAACACGACACGAACCCGACACGAAATTAGCGGGTTCGGGTCAAGCTGTTTCAACCCGTTTACGTAATTGGGTTGACACGAACACGACTCGAACTTATATGGGTCGGGTTCGGGTTGGAGTCTTACGACACGAACCCGACACGAATAACCCATTACTTTAAATAGGTTATGATATATCCATCTAAATGGATTATAATCGGGTTATGTACGTTATTTTGGATTTGAAATAAGATATGAAGATTGTCTATTCTTGCTGTAACTTTTAATTTTAAATGCATTATATTTATATGGGTTGGATGGGTTAAACGGGTTTAATGGGTCGAAATTGATCTATTAAAACTTAAATGGGTTACACAAGTCGGGTTGGGTTATTGAAAAAACAAATGGGCTGGGTTAGGGTTGATGCATGTGACCCGTTTATCTAATTGGGTCGGGTTAAGGTTGAGGGGGTCATGACCCATTTAATGGTGACACGAACACGAACCCGACACGACCCGACCTGTTTGTCAGGTCTAATTTAAACTGATAAAAAAATAATTAGAGCAAAAAAAAAAACATACAAGTGATGAGTATCATATCCCGGGATATTGATTAGTGATGGAGTGAATGTGAAAGTTAGAGAGAGGCGAAAGAGTGATGGCAGATTGGCAGGTGAGAAGCGAGAAAAAAAAGTAAATTATGTGTTAATTTGAAATTCATGAAAGATTTTATATGCACATGAAAGTATGATGATGTCTATTCGGGTGTCGCCTCTGTGATTTATGTGTTAATTTGAAATTCATTTTAGCACGTTGCTTAAAACAAATTTACCCGGCTCATGTATTACTCGATTCTTTTACAAGTTCTTATTCAAAACGAGTGCATTTGTCTTAAGTTTAGGGCGTATTAGATAATATGGTTGAGATAAAAGCATAATATATTAGGCGGATAATATCACTCTCACAACAATGTAAGTGGAAGAACAAGAGAGGCTAAATGGAGCATTTTAGGGATAATCCCACTTGCTTTTTGTGAGAGGGACACTATCCGTCTTCAGCTTAATTATGACAAATAATATATGTCTTTAATGAGAATTTGTGTCGATTCATTAGGGATTTTGTTTAATACGGAGTATTATTTAATCTTGCATTACATACCATATCCTGCCATATGTCATACGCAGAATCTTTCTTTAGGAAATTTGTTTAATATTATTAATTACGTAATTAATTATAAGGTTTAGATTTAGTTTACCGGCTAAGTAGGTAAAAGGTTACATAATGGCAATCAAATAAATAAAATACATTATAGAGGGATAATAATACAAAATAATAATTTATAATGACATTTTTAGAGAAAAAAAGTATATTATAGTGACAATTAGAGCTTCAAACTCCCTATATAACTCAACTTTTTCTGAGGTTACAAGGCCGAGTAGAAACTCAAATTTAACTTATAAGAGAGCAATATCTTACTATAATAATTATCCGACTAATGGACACTATTGTATCATTTATAGTACTTGCAAATGAAATTTTTAATTCAAATTTAGAATTTTCTTTATTACTTAATTATTATATCGATCAATTAAATTTGTTAAAAAAAGTTAGGGAGATTTTATTACTTTACTTTAAAACTTAATATATATTTACAATTTTTTATATTAACTTCAGAAACAACATACCCGTGCAATTTGCACGGGTTTAAAACTAGTAATTTATTGAAAGACCGTCTCTCTCAAGTTTTAGTGATTTTAATTTACTACTGTCATGAAAATTGCACTTGAAATTTCGATCGTGTTTTTATCATTTTCTGTATTTTGTTACATTTTTCTATCAATTACTGTAATTTTGGTTAGTATATATTATAATTATGTATTATTTATTGTAATAGTGATTGTTAGTCATAAATCATTATTTAATAATTATGTATAAATCGACATCGACAATACGGAGTATATTACTCCGTAATATATAATCTAGACGTTATAAATATAATCGTTTACGAAATAAATTAGAATTAGTATGTAATAATAACACAACTAATGAAATGCAAATATTTATTCGATAATTAATTCAGTAAACAACAATACGTGTCCCACCATAATTGAATTAAAAACAAAAAATGATGGATTAATGACGTGGATTCACCAAAAAAAAATTTGTATTAATATAGATAAGATGTTCGTAATATTTCTGAATCTACGATTTTAGCCATTTGTTTGGAATAGTAGAATATATGGCGGTTATGGTGCGGAAAATCATCAAATATTATGCAGGACCCACTTGAGTGAATTAAAAAAAAAAAATTAAAGTTTGAATGAATGACGTGGCGCAACCACAGCTTGAGAAATGTTTCAGTATTTATATAGATAAATTTGTGCAAAACAAAGGGAAAAATATAGAATATCATAGAGTATATAATATACGTCAGTCAAGTATTTCAAAACAAATGACCTTTTCCTTCTTTTTAATACCTTAGACAAAAAAAAATATAAGTATCATTATTCATTATACATGTGCAACATTACATTTTTTTTAGAATTATAAACTGCAAGTTCAAAACAACTTATGCAACATTTACATTACAGTATTACACTCTCTGACCCACAATATGACATTTCGAACTCGTTATCCTTTGAACCAACCCCGACTACACTAAATGAACCGGCTATTTCAATTAAATCACCAACAATAATTACACTTAAGTTTCACTAAATCAAATCCTTTGAATAAATTCGTCCGGGTTCAATCTAAACCAAATGATTTGGTCCGTTTTTCCTTTTTAACCTAAACTTACACACCCATATATAAAGGCGGAAGCAATACTCGTTGGGATTAAGGCATCGGCGTGATTGAGGCCATAAGAAGATTGTCGGGGAGAGCATTTGTCAAGTTTTTGTTGAAGCGGTGAAGCGATATTCGTTTGGTAGAACCAATTTCCACTTATTAGTTGATGCACAAATTCTCATTTACGATGAATAGTACTTATCTCAAGTTTATGACGGGCCAAATGAAACCAATTTGGGAAAATAATGACAAACCTTTTGTGATTACCTATGTAACTTTTGCTTTCGTTTTATCTACCCAAGTGGGTGATATTTGATCCGTCATAAGCTTTCGACGAATATACCGTCATAAGGGAGACTTATCATAGTTGATGACATTTTTTCTTCTTGTAATTCTTTTATTTCGGTTAGGTGGTTGTTTGTTGGTAGAGAGTCTAATATGGTCACTGACGAACTTGCTCAGTTTACACCATGACAAGTTAGTAGGAGGAAATGGTCGCATAATCTTCGAGTGTATTGGTGACTTTATTTCTTCCGTTTAGTAGTTAATTCTTAACATCCTCGAGGGGTTTCCTTAAAAAAAAAACAGTTGGTCTTGCTTCAGAGTGCATACGAGCCATTTCACTCTAAACTAATAAGACGACAAGATTTTGTTACCATTTTGCAGACAAATATGAGTAATATGATCATTATTGAAAAAAAGTTATGATAAACCGTACAACTGACCATAGTACCATACCATTGCTCTTACATCTACCTAGACTTGGCAAACAGGTCGTGTCTTGTCGTGTTCGTGTCCGTGTCAACTTTAAACGGGTCAAAACTAACTCAACCCTAACATGACCCAATTAAATAAACGGGTCATTTGTCTCAACCGTAACCCGACCCGTTTAAGTTTTTCTATAACCCAACCCGAACTGTTTAGCCCATTTATCTTTAAGCAGATCATTTTTAATCCACTTAACTCGTGCAACCCAATAAAGTAACAAAAAAAATTACTTCATGTTTTATAGCATTATTATCCCAAAACTAATGTTTGAAAATGCTCATTTTTAAATTGTTTTGTTGGACTATTGACTTTACCCAAATATATATTAACACTTTTAAGGAAATGGATTTTTCGTGTCGGGTTCGTGTAAAAAGAGCTCAACCCTAACCCGACCCATTTAAGTTTCGTGTCGTTTTCGTGTCAACCCAATTACTTAAATGAGTCGCAACGTCTTGACCCTAACCCGCTAAGTTCGTGTCGAGTTTTCAGATTGTGTCAATAATTGCCGCCTCTACATCCAACCATAAAAAGTTCACACATATCCGTCTAAAGTTTTCGAAAAGTGTCCGTTTTACCCGTCTAAAATTTTCGAAAAGTGTCCGTCTAAAACAAGAATCGCAAATAATAAAAAAGGGGTAATTGGTAAGGTTGTACAGCTTGTACTTCTATAGACTGGAGAAAAAGGAGTCTTTCCTTTGTATTCACTCCTCAGTCTTCACTCACTCTTCGTAGTTGTGTTTCCTCCTTTTAGCAATCAACTAATCACTCTCTCACTCTCTCTCTCTCCTCAAATACTCTACTCCTCAACCACCATTGTACCAGCTCCACTAACTCCTTCTGGTAGGCCTCACATTCTTCCCCTTTTCCACCATTTTTCCAGGTTTCATTCTTTCTACTTTTTATTCTCGATCTTGATCTGTTTATATCTTTTTTTCTACTTTTACTTTATATTTTCTAGGTTTAATGATTGCTACTTGCTACCAATTGCGTTGATTGATTAACAAGTTGTTCGCTTTCTCGCTAGCTAGTCGCCATTGTTGCAGACTATGTTCATTGATTGTTCGTCCTGTAGAAGGATACAAATGTTTGTTTGATTCTCATGGTTAGTTTTTGATTCCAGTGAAAGTCAGCCGGGTCGGTTAGGGTATGGACATTTCGTCGGCGAATGGGCATCGTTTTCGACGGATACCCCGTCAATCGTCAGCTTCTAATACAAAGCTACACCCATTGGTATGGTTTCTCATGCATTCGGATGTTGTTGTTATACATTGTCAGCTTCTAATACAAACCCTATGCATTCAGCTTTATTGTCGATATATGCTGCCTACTCCGTCCTGGTCAATTTTTGTCCTTTGTTTTTTGACCAAGGAAAGCGGAGTGAGCCAATTATTAAATGACAAGTAGAACAAATTGGGCGTGAGTGATCACATTGCTCGTTAAATACATTATTAAAATAGAAAGGACAACAATTGACTTGAGACCCCAAGATGGAATAGGACAACAAATGACCGGGAGAGTGGGAGTATTATTCTTGTGATTTCCTGGAATGTGTTTTTCAATATGTTTTTGTGATCACATTTCATTAAGACTGTTTGGATAGAATTTTAGGAGGGAATGTGATAGGAGAAAATCGGAGGGGACGGAGGTGGCTTTATTGTTTTCCGTCTCTTTCCATCCCGTTTATTTTGTTATCCAAACAAGGGATATTGTCTCCCTCCATTGTCATCCGAACAAAATGTAAGTTACTAATGCCGTGTAATTAAAGATTAGTTATTGTGAGCAGCTTTCTCATTGTACACCTTTTTTAGTGCATAATCTCTATCTGAATCATTCACCTAACGACCTTCGTGAGTCATATCTTCAATCATAACTGTTGAAAGAAGCCGTCGTCTTATTCTTATGTATATGACTGTCCTCATTTATAGATGAGTGAGGATATGATGACTTTGTAAGCAAAGTTCCACCCATAATATTTTTGAGATTTGAGATGGTATGGCATTGGTGAGCGACTCTCCCTCCTTCAAGTGTTTTTTTCCCCTCCAGATTTAGTCACTGTGTTCTAGTGCTCGTGTGTTTTTCTATGCTGTTCGCCTGTTCATATGATTGATACTGGTTATTCTTTATCATATCTCTCTTATGTCGTAAACTGGAATGCTATTTGGGATTTTGGGACACAACTATAACTTACAAACTACTATATGATTTAATTTAGCTTGACGAAAACTTGGAACAATGGCCACATCTCGATGAACTTGTCCAATGCTACAGAGCTGATTGGGTCAAAGATGAAAATAAATATGGGCACTATGAAAGTGTTGATCCAGAAACATATCAAAGCCAAATATATGAAGGGCCTGACACTGACATTGAAACAGGTGCTGTGCTCATTGGTCTCTCTCTTTGGAATGATTGGAATTTGTAGTTTTTTCCCTCTCATGGGTATTAGTTCTATTACACTTATTTTGCCGCCTATTTACCAAATACCAAGTACTATCCATTTTATGTGGCTTAGTGTGCTGTCAGCGCACGATTATTAAGTTAGCACACAAACTAGCTTATTTCCTATGCTATTGCTATCTGATGCTTTGTCCTTTGGCACGAGTTTAGAGATGCATCTTGCTGACGCTAGACAAATAAAAACTGAAGATGTTGCTGATGAAGAGTTGCAGAGCACATCTGGAAGACCATTTGGAGAGGTTTTTCTCAGACTTGAAGTTACAATATAATAATATATCTATGCCCACCAATTTGGATTTATGCTGCAATTTTCTTTAATGTGCATGCCTTCATACATTTTCAAGGTTTTAACCATATGCGGGCTGCACTTTCCTATTCATTTTTATTTGTGTAGCATTTTGGTTTATCTCCCTTGCCTGCTTATGAACCTGCATTTGACTGGGAGGGTGAGAGATCGCTGGTCTTTGGTCAAAGACTCCCAGAAAATCAAGTCCAGTATGGAAGGTTACTAGTTTTTTTGAAACTCAAATGATCAACTCTTTTTTCTGTTTTTCGAGAGTTATTCTTTGTTAATTTATTGATCTGTGTCTATATCATGTCTTCAGTGGGTTGAAGATCTCTGTCAAAGTTCTATCCTTGTCTTTTCAAGCTGGACTAGTCGGTAAGTTTTGGCTTTTCATACAGGTTTTATAAAGTTTGAAAGCTGTTTTTTTTTTATTTTTTTTTTATTTTTTTCATTTACCAACAAAGTTTCTTAGAGACTACCATCAGAAATCAGAATTAAAATGGGATTTCACAAGGCATGATTCTACACCCATTACCAAGAAGTACAATCAATATCTTACACACCTAATATATAGGATTGAAGTTTACAATCAGTATTTCCGAGAATGTACTGGAGTAGTGGAGTGTGGAGATTTTGAAAATTCAGTTGCATGTCGGTGTTTGAGTTTCAATAACATGCACTTTACATTCCCATAACTTATCAAAAGCTCTCGAACCTGATTTAGATGGGTTTTATCAATCTTTCAATCAGTTATGCTGGAAGCCTGGAACTATTGATGTGTTTTAGTGTTTTTTCCCTTACTGTAAGGACGTATTTGCAGCTTTACAAATGAAATTTGACTGATCATGTTTTATGTAACTAAATTTTTTATTTTTAGATACTTCCCCAGTCCCATGTGATTGTACAAGTTTTTCAAAATTCCCCTCTCATATATTTTGAAAAGCGCATATAATGAAATGGAGCAGATTAAGTATTAGGTAAGTACAGCCTAGAATAGTTAATTGTTGTTCCGTTCTAACTTACATGGTGAGATATTCATAGAGCAATCAACTTTTCAAGACAGGAAGTAGGGATTGTATATACGATGAACAAGATGGTAATATTGAAGTTTATGGGTCGGACAATGGAGGGAGTTTTTGAAGAAACACAAAAAAAACCTGTTGAATGATATTTCTTCATTGAAGTGACTTAAGCATTTTGTCAACCAGTTTGTTATTTTTTTATACTTATTTTGGATGATGAGAGAACCTGCATCTGCTATCTTTGGTGCGCACTGAGTGAGCGAACCCCCGGGTATATGTGATAGCCTGCAAACCACAAACCACAAACCACGTATGCCGGTTAACCGCCCTTTTTAGGGGGTTATAGGCTCAAAGTCTAGAAGGCATAGCCCCATGCCATTTTATCCCACAAGTTTGCTCTTGGTGAGGCTTGAACCTGAGACCTCTTGGGATTTCATGACTCCACCCCTGTGGGAAACCAGTTCGTTATTTTATATATTAATTAATTATTAGTTTAAGCGATTTGGTGTTGCATGACTAACATGGAGGTCAATGATTTTGCAGAGCCGTTCTATGGCACTATTTGCTTATATAACAGAGAGAGAAGAGACAAGTTGTCAGAGGACTTCATTTTCCAAGTGACGCCTACAGAATTGGAAAACGTAAGTTGCGAAAAAGGAGAATATAGAAACAATGTATTAGCAGAATTTCTGATCTGGTAACTAGTTCGTAGTGTCCAGTAAAATGCTCCCCAATGCCCTCCTTTTTTTTCTTTTTCTTTTTCTTTTTCCTTTTTTAATGCTTGCATGACCTGTTATAAACTACTTGAAAAGTGATAAATAAATTTGTAGCCTTTTTGGTGCCCTGATTGCAGTCTGGAACATCAAATGATTCTCGAGCTATATTCTTCTTAGATGCTCCTTCGGCGTCAGTTTGCTTGTTGATCCAATTAGAGAAGCCTGCCACTGAAGAAGGTGGCATAACTTCCTCAGTGTATTCCAGAAAAGATCCGGTTCGCATCTTGCTCCAATATTCTAAAATGGCTTGTTTAATTCCTATACCTGTTCTATTTCATTTTAATGTGATTCATCCGTAGGAGTAAATTGAGTGTCCATATTCTTACATTGTTGATGCCATGCAGGAAAAGGTTAATCAGATAGAAAGAGTTGAAAGAGAAATGAAAAAAAGAGAAAAATGTTTCTGGTCTAGTTTTTTATCTTTTGCATTGTCTAGCCAAAACTTATTACAATCTTAAGTTTTAAATTGTAGCCAGAGAGAGAAAGCGGATTTATTGTAGCATAGAGCAAAAACAATAGCAGTTTTGTACAAACCTGTGGGAAGTACAGTAGCAACTACAACTAGTACTTTTTTTTTCTCTCAGAAAGCTTCAAGGTTTCTCGGTCTAGTTTTTTTTCTTTTGCATTGTCTAGCCAAAACCTATTACAATCTTAAGTTTTAAATTGTAGCCAGAGAGAGAGGAAGCGGATTTATTGTAGCATATTGTTTTTGTACAAACCTATGGGAAGTACAGTAACAACTACGAGTACTTTTTTTTTTTCTTTCAGAAAGCTTCAAGGTTTCTCGGTCGCTATTTCAATTGCATTGTAGAGTTGGTTTATCATTTTTCATAAACTATGAATTGATTTTTGATTCGTTCTGCCATCCTTCCCACTAATTAAGCAGGATTTATTTTAATTTAATCTTATGGTTCCCACTCCTTGATATTGTTGTTTGTGGAACTTGATCGTCATAAATATGTGGTACCTACATATTACATACTCTAATGTTTTAGCTATTTTTTCTATAAGAGAGAATATTTACTAAGGGACGCCCAAGGGTGATGCCCTTATAAGAGAGAATATATAAAGTTGGCGCCCATATACAAAATGGGAGTGAGATAATTATACTTTATGTGGATGAAATGCCTCTGTCACTGTATAAAGATATCTTCCAAAGTTGAACCTGATTTTCTAACTATTGACATGTTTACACACTTTCTCCTAATATGAAAAAAATACAATGTAAATATGGTCACGTTTGATCTATCTAAAAGTTAAGATTATGATTTTTGGAGGGTGCTAGTTATTGTATGTTGTGGGAATATCTCTATCTTAACGTTGACATAATTTGATTACTCAAGTCAAATGTGGACAAGAGTGTAGCTCTTTGACTTTTCATGGAAATCAGAAACATATTTGCCTTCGTTTTTTACTGTAATGGTTTTTACACGTGTTTGCTATCCATGTTATAGGTCGCGAAATAATGGTATTGGAATGTGGATGATGTAAAGTAATGGATCTTGGCTATTGCGACAAAAACCTTGCAAAATGGTTACGAAATCTGTTACATTTTCCATCTTCATTAAGTATGAAACTTGAATTGATTTGCCATGGTTTTAGTCTATACTCTCCGCATATTACCTCTTTTGACAAAATTACATACATCACTGCACGTTTTACCAATACACACGTTTCCCTACATTTTCTCCCTAAACGATAGCATATAGTATAGATGAAAACCCAGAAATACCGGTAAATTGGAGATGATTTTAAATATCAGTTGACACAAGTGAATATCGGCATTTTACTATGGCGTGTTATACAATGTGATATAACACAATGGTTTAGATTCCATTACATTACAGGGATTACATAACGTAATGTAAGCATTATAATACCATTTTGCTATCTTACAATCCTTGTGGTATTTTGAATGTGCTATCTTACAATCTTGAGCTTATTTTATTAATTCTTCTTGTTACCAAGTTATATTCATGTCCATTTTGTGTCTGATCTAATGATTTATTATTTAAAAAAGATCCGTCTGTCGCTCAAATATACCTGTCGATTTCAGGTTCAGCTGAGTGAGCGAGAGAGGCAGAAACTCCAGGTCTGGTCTCGGATCATGCCGTACAGAGAGTCATTTGCTTGGGCTATGGTACCATTATTTGATAGCAGCATCGCTGGAACATCTGGTGGATCTGCGTCTCCTAGTAGCCCTCTCGGACCCAGTGTTTCAGGCTCAAGTTTCCATGAGGGTGTATCAGAATCTACTACTAAGATCACTTTAGACGGAAAACTAGGTTATTCGAGTGGAAGTTCTGTCATTGTTGAACTATCGAATTTAAATAAAGTCAAGGAGAGCTATACTGAGGATTCTTTGCTGGTTAGTAGGGTTTAATTGATTTCCTGTAATTAAATTATGTTTCTGTTACCACAACAGTCTCGGTTAGTTTGACTTTTAGCTTTTTTCTCGTCTAGGATCCTAAAAGAAAGGTTCATAAACCAGTGAGGGGCATGCTGAGATTGGAAATTGAAAAGCTCCATGCTGGGCAGCCTGATTTTGAAGATATATCAGAGAGTCACAGTATGACTAACGACTCTTTTGACCTCGGGGAGCATGCACCAGAATCGTCACATAAAGAATTTGACAAGACTCGGAGCATGAAATCGAAACAGTCTTTTGTTGATGGAAAAGAATCTGCTCAAAATGGGTTAAAAATCCACGACAATATGGAGTCCTACACGGATGAAGTACGTATTAATATATTTTCATTACGAAGCTTTAATTCAATCTGCATGAATTTTGTCATATTTATCACATTCTTGTGTACATACCAAAAACACTACCTGTATGTCTGGAGTTGCGGGGATTGAGTAGGTTCCCTGCTCCCATGAGTCTATTAGGCTCAAAACTGATAAGTAAAGTACATTTTGTAGTTCTTTAGAAAACGTCTTCTATTGTCGTACACTCGTACTAATAATTTTGATTGAAAGATGGTAGTATTAACATTAACAAGGTTTTTGTTTCTATCTGATCTCAATTATATGGTGAGCCATGGGGGTTGTGGGGTTTTAAGAATAAAGTACAAGGTTTAAATAAAGTGTCATTGTTAACAAAAACTCCCTCGTTAAACGCTGTTGCTTGGACACTTCATTTTCGTGTGTGTCACGTGTTAACATACACTCCGTCCACATTTCCAATATGACAAGCTTAAGGGTGTAAATGAGCTGAGCCCGCTCAGCAATCCCGTAAAATCAGTTCGGTCAAAGCTCAGCTTGACCTAGCTGGATCCCGTGTTTGACTAAAAATGAACCGAACTTGAGCTCAACAAAGCTTGGATCGAAAGCTCGATTTTACTTTTAGAATTTAATATTCTTAAGTATCCGTATTTTAAATTATTTATTATTTATTTATAGGTTTATTTTATTTTAGTATTGATAATTATATTTGTTTTTTTAAAAAATGATTTTTATTGTTGTATTTTTGAATGTGAAAAAATATAAAGTTTATATTGCAAGTTGAGCTCAAGCTTGAATATTTTAGACTGACAAGTTAAGTCATACTCCTTAGTTTAGACTCAAATTTTCGAAGCAATCTCAAGTATATCCAAGCTCGAGAAAAGCTCAATCTCCGAGCTAGAGAAAATCATTGAGCTGAAATCGAGCTCTTGTTATTTCATCGCGAGTTCGATTTTGACTAGTGGATCTCGAACTTAGCTGAGATTGATGTAGGCTTGGCTCGGCGTCTCGGCGGCCTAAAAGCTTAATTTTGTTTTCCCCACGAAATAGCCATTGTCCATCTCTCCAATATGTTCTGTATTTCGACAAGGTCATAAATCATTATCATGGAGTTGATTGATTACATCGTTTATGTGATGCAAGTTGCAGTTCCATGCATTTGATTTCCGTGCTACAACAAGGAACGAGCCTTTCCTGCAGCTTTTCCACTGTCTATACGTGTATCCTTTGACTGTAAGTTTAAGTAGGAAGAGAAATTTGTTCATACGAGTAGAGCTTCGGAAGGATGACACAGATAATCGAAGGCAACCTCTAGAGGTTAGTAATTATGCTATAATACTGATAATATGGATGTTTTAATTGCACTTTACTAAGCCTAATTGTGTGTTTGTTTCTAGGCTACATACCCAAGGGAACCCAGGGCATCAACTGAGAAATGGGCTCACACACAACTTGCGGTTGGTGCAAGGGTGGCTAGCTATCACGATGAAATTAAAGTTTCTTTGCCTCCTATGTGGAGCCCTCTGCATCATCTTCTGTTTACTTTCTTCCATGTTGACCTTCAAACAAAATTGGAAGCTCCAAAACCGGTAATCTTTATTTTCCCTTTATAGGAGGATGCTTTTCGTTGTACTTTTTTCTATAGAGCTAGCCACGAGCTGGGCCTGGCCACTCTGGCCCAGGACCGGCCCACATGAGATAATGGACCTGGATGGGCCGGATCTTGCTCCCCCAAGCCTGACCCGAGTCCAGCCCAGCCAGACAACATCATAACCTTTTTAGCTTTTTGACGGGCCCGGATGGCCAATAAGAAAGAGGGGGCTGGACTCGCGGGCTGAAGGCCGTGATTTTCTGGCCTCCACGGTGGGACGGGCTGGGCTGGCGTGCACTTTGGGCCACCTCTACTTTTTGTCGCCTTTCGAATTCCTGTTTTTGGTATCAATTGTATTTCTGTCTAAATATGAAACAACTTCATATGCTGTTGTAGGTGGTGATTGGCTACTCTTCCCTTCCACTGTCTACATATGCGCAGTAAGTAGTTTTCTGCTTTGATCTACTGTGATTGGTATGCGAACAATTTGACAGCTTCATGAATTTTCATGTTGTTTCTGTCTGTACAGTGCCCTATTCTTTATATGCCCGATGGATTGGTAGTGTTATTGCCCCTTCTGTGATTTAATCATCATCTAGTTCATCTTTTAGTAGATCTTCATGCTCTTTTGAAAGCTTTTTGTTCACTATGCAAAGTCCTACAATAATTATGTGTGGCATTGTATAATTACAAGCTCTATGAGAACATCCGTGTCAGTTTTTTACTGCCATAATAGAGCTTTGTGGCTGGAACCTTTTTTTTTGCTTTGCTGGCCTCAAGTTTTCTATCAGATGTACAAGCTCATTTTGGAACCACATAGGGTAGAAATTTCCAATGGTAAAAGTTGAGAATAGAGTTTTAATACTTCAATTAGAGAAGAAAGTCTCGATACTTATTCCAATGCAACAAGACTGCTCATGTATGCTACAGTGTTTATTCACATGTGCTTCTAAAACTGAAATTGAAAAAGGATAATGAAACTCTTTGTATTGTGTATGGGTAAATTACGTCTCACAGTATATGCTGTTAAATATGTCCAAGTATTTATAGAGTTATTGTCTTTGAAGGTATATAACATTAATTTTGTTGCTCAGGTCAAGATCAGAAGTATCGCTACCGATCATGAGAGAGCTTGTTCCCCATTATCTTCAAGATGCTGGAAAGGTATGTAACCTAAGATATCTGATTTTCTTGTTGGAATTTGTTTTCTGGACTGGTTTCTAACTTGAAAGGTGGGCGTGAGCTGTTTTGATCACGTTTACTCTTTACAAGGATTCCATTAAGCCATTTGGATTTCTTATGGCCAGCGTGCATTTATAAGATCAATCTTGTGAGAGGAGATATCCACGTCATGGTCTGAAGACTTCTGATCAGGATTTAGGGCGTTTTTTTTTACATTAGCTCTTATAGTGGAATTATACACATGTTACGATCAGAATTAACCATAAATATTATTCTCACTTCTTGGTAGTGGAATAACAGCGAAACCCTAACACAGCTGAGCTAAGCTCTGAAATAGCAGTGAATCCTAGATCCAAGCAATGTGTCTCTACCAACATTCACACGTATCAACCAACAATCGGGAATCGTATGCTATTACTAGGCTTCTGTTTTAGGTCTCTCAGATTTCAGATTTCACATTTAGTCCAATATTCACAAAGTCCTCCCCTTATATCTCCATATGTAAGAAGGAAATAAGAGAACCTTAATCAGATCCTAAAAGGTATTACTACTGCAACTAATAGTAAGGAACTCTTGATCCATGCGCTGTAGCGTTTCCCACTAGAACCTTATTCTTTGTGGCATGAGATAATTGAGTGAAATATGATATCCAACATAAATGGTGGGATGCTCTCGTAGACTATGCTATTCCAATTATTCATATTACCTGGCGTAACTGTGTCCTACACTAGGCATTCAGACATGAATGTGACACTTGGGCACCACCTCACGCCAAAAACATTTGATTTGTTCATATAAGTAGTCGAGTCTAGTACCTGGATACACTCGGATACCTCCAAATATTGCCTCTACTAAAGAGCTCAGTTTTAGAGTGCATGGATGCAAGGAGATCAGCTGAGACAGGAAGATTGTTCTAGTGGGTGACCTTATTTTTAGGTAGGATGAGAATTTTGTTATAGTCCCTACAAGAGAGTCCCTCGCGTTAGAGTGATATCACTGGGGATTCCCGTCATATATTTACCCTGTTGAAAATTATTTTGCCTTGGGGTTTTGAGAACCGTTGTTTGATAACCATCATACCCAGTACTCGAAAAGATCTATCTGAATTCTTGAAATTTTCATGATGGCCTGATCAAACAATAAAATAATGCATTCTTTATATTAACTGCCGGCATCACAAGTCCTGATTTGCTGATATGTGAGTATGTCGTAAAGAGCCAAATGTGGGATTAATCAAAAATTGTATGTATAGTATATTAATCCATCTCTGTTTATTGTTTATTTTAGTCGGCATATTTAGGGGATTGCCAATGACAACTGAAGAAGCTTACGACATTTTAGAACTTATAGTTTTATCAATTATTATTATCTAATCTGACATAACTGTTGTTTAGGAGAGGCTTGATTATTTGGAAGATGGGAAGAATGTATTCAAGTTGCGCTTAAAGTTGTGCTCTTCCCTGTATCCCACAAATGAGCGTATTCGAGATTTTTTTCTCGAGTATGATAGGCACACCCTAAGAACAAGCCCCCCTTGGGGATCTGAGTTGCTTGAGGTAATTACCTCCTCTCTCTCTTTACCATGTTTTTTTCATGATACATGCTTCTATGATAACTTTTTTCAGGCTTTCGCCCGGTTTCTAGTACATCCTGATACTTGTTGCTGTTTTACATTATTCTCAGAATAAAGTTAGTTTGCCTAGCGCTTGATATGACTTTGCAGTAGTGTTTTCTTATCTAAGTTGTAGGCCTGCTATAAACACAAGTTCATAGCTGCTTCTGGTTGATTGCCAGTTTGTAATCGTGTTTGACTGTGATTTCTGACTCATTTCACGCTAGGCTATATATTTTTTGGCGCCCTGCAGATTCAGAGGCGTTAAGTGCAAAAGCTATTTCTGTGTTAATGAAACTGTAAAGTTGATACATAAGTTCTGCTCGTGTCAACATGTTTCGGTCATATCTTAAAAGAGAACAATTTAACCTTCTCTCCCCCCTGTTACGGCGTTACCCTTCTTATATCTGATATGTACTAGTCTTGAATATGATTGTTATTTTATTTTATTTTCATTTTCATTTTTACTCCACTATTTGTTGTCGCTTTTCCACAATCTATTAGAAATCACATGGTGGATGAGAGTCCTCTAAGAGTGTATACATCTTGAGTGGCTGTGCTTATTTTTTTTATTGTGAAATAATAGTTCCAGTATCTTGCCTAATGCATTATTTTCGCTGGTTGAGTTTTACACCTTGATGATGATAACAGCAGGAGCAATATATGTTTCTTGATTGTTCTCCTGTGCCCTTCATTTTTTTTGTGATTAACTAACTCGATCGTTTCTTGCAGGCCATAAATAGTTTGAAGAATGTTGAGTCTACGGCATTGCTTCAGTTTCTTCACCCCACGTTAAACATGCTTCTTCATTTGATTGGAAATGGTGGTGAAACTCTTCAGGTTTTCTTGCCAATTTGCCCCCATTCATCTATATGTCAAGTAGATGATAATTGTGCGATTAAGACCTGTTTGCTTTTGTGTTATCGACCCAATATTCTTCCTAAATATTCTTTTGTGTGGTTTTGTCATTCGTGTAGGTTGCTGCCTTTAGAGCAATGGTGAATATATTGACTCGGTAAGCTCATTATTGTGTACTATTTAGATAGAAGTAATTGGTAGAACATTTAATTTGGTGCATGGGTGGATGGATGCCCAATTTGAACATTTAAAGCTGATTACTTGACAGGAAACATTTATAAGCATGACTGTCTTGACTTCTTCTTTGTGTCTGGGTTGTCTGTTACTAGTATGTGGTAGTCTGAGTCCACGTGTATTCTTCCTCTCCCTAAAATCTTGAAAATATGAATGTGAGAAGATGAATAGAGGCATTAAAGTTGTTTATTCTAGTACGACATCAGCAATTTATGAACAAACAATATTTCCTATCTTGACATTTGCGTCTTTTATTTTTCATAGTAGATTTGTTTCTTTTACTTTGATGTGAAAGTTTATTGATATTTGACTGAAAAGAAACTTTTCTCACTTTGAATAGGGTGCAGCAGGAGTCTGTTGATGATGCAGAACGAAATCGGTTTCTTATTGGCTTTGTTGACTATGCTTTCGATGACTTTGGTGGTCGCCAGTTGCCTGTTTATTCAGGTCTTTCAACTGTCTGGGGAAGCTTAGCACGTAGTAAGGTAATTTTGATTGTTTCTTTCTGCTGTTGCACAGAACTGCGTTACACGTTCTTATGCCAAAAACCAGTACTCAAAGGAGTTCCTCGTTCTTTTTATTCTGTGATGGTCAGCACGTTTTGACACTTTAAGCTATACTTTAATGCACCTTGGGTAATTATTTTCAATCTAAATTCTATCACATTCTTGAGGAAGTATTCCTGCATGTTGATCCTCAAGTCTTTACCTTAATCTCTTATCGCTTTATATTTTATTAGATTTGCATGCTCTCTTTTGCGCACACAATGTCTCGTCTAAATATTTGTGTCAATTCTGATTAGCCTCTTTAGGAGGTGCTAGGTTACTCTATCGATTATAGGATAGTGCTACTGGGCCATCGTTCGCCAGTTCTTGACTCTCAAACTTGTATTTTACTTGTGTTTTAAGGCAAGGGCGCGCTTTGTATTCTGGCTTATAGAAGTGGGCCATAACACATTGGATATTCGCTGCCTCTTAACCTTCCTAGTTGCTTCACAAAATAGAACTGTTAACTCTTCAAGGGGTGCAAAATCACATCCATGACCATAAGAGTATCTCAAGTTAGCTTCCAGAGACTCTGCATCCTAGTTTGGATAATCGACATCTGGAGCAAGGGGATGTAGTTACCAATTATGCCATGACAAATGGACGAGTGTTTTCCAAAAACAAGTTTCATCCTATCTTGATCATTTTGTGGTTTGTGTTATCCGTCATTTTCTCTTTTGTTTTGATTCTCGTAAATGTGTGTGTTCTGATAGAAGCTACTTCCTTTGTCTCTCCACAAGGTCATCACTCCTTTGCTCAAGTTTTTAAGGGGGAGTAGTAATGTGGGGAGGAAAATGAAAGCTGAGAAATATGTGGGGTCACAGCTAATAGTACCACAAAAATCAGACAGAGGAATAAAGCAAAAGGTCAACCTTGTAAAGAGATATAGCTTAAAAAGGAAAGAGTGAACCTTGTGGAGAGACGAAGGGAGTATAAGGAATTCTATATTATCTAATCATTACCTACTAGATGAAAGAGCTTTGGGAATACTTTTGTGTAAATTTGGATAGAATTAGCGCGTAACCATGAAAATGTACAGTACAATTCATTTAAGGGAGAGATCTAAAATGTTTTGAAAGTGAAAAAATGAATATTTTAAGAACTGATGATCTATTTCTAGTGTATAATAAAAGGTGGTTCTCACAACCGTGCTCTAATTTTATAAGGAGTGTTATGCATTTGTGTTGTGTTATAGTAAGATATTGAGTGTTTCAAAGCCTTTGGAAGTGCCAGTTATTCATGCTACGAATATATTTTGTATGTGGTTTCAAGGGTACCCTTTATGGGCTTTATGGTTGTATTCTTACACGATTCTGTCTTCAACATATTTCTTGTTTATTTCGAGTGTTTGGAGAAAGTTCAAATGCCATTTTCTTGAATCTCATTCCGAAAGTTGAAAGGAGCAGGTGACATAACTTTAGACCCATAAGTCTTCTTGGCAATGCTTATAAAAGTTTTGCTACGGTGTTGCCTCTGCAGTCGAGAAAAGTGATTGGTAAGCTTTTGGTCGACTTTGATATGCATGTCATTTGTCCCTAGTTGCCAAATTTTGGATGGCGTCCTTATTGCTAATGAATGAATTGACTCCTTGCATAAGTTTTATAAGTCGGGCCTCTTATGCAAACTAGATCTTGAAAAGCCTTTTAATCATGTATCATTGGAGTTTTCTAATGGTTACTCTTGAAAACATGATTTTCCTAGTAAGTGGAGAAAGTGAGTACTTTTTTGCATCTCTGCAGCTCGTTTGTCCTTGCTTGTTAATGGGGGAACTGATTGGTTTCTTTTATAGCTCTAGAGGTATTCATGGGGGTGGCTCTCTACTAAAGCTTGTATTCTCTTTGCTTGGACAATAAACAACGGGGAATATACCTATAAAAGATCTGCTCAGGAGAGAGAAGTTTTTGCCTTGCTTGTGGAATGCATCTTTTTGTGCATTTGAAGTAAGTTAGGGTCCATCTTTGGAAGGCGAAAGATGGACTCTCTACTAGGAATAAATAATGATAAAAGGTTGGGGTGCTGGAGTTTGGAAGCGGATTCCTTTGGCTATTTTGTCATACACTTGGATTAGAAGGGACCATCATATTTTTGATGATGCTGGCTCTTCTCATCAAGGGTTCAAGTTTCAGTTTTTGAAGTCATAGATTAGGAGTCATATGATTCATCATTTCATATTTCATCCTAATTGGAACTTTTCTTTTCTTGTTTTGTAGATCGGATTACTCATGATAGCTTTAGGGCATCCATCTCTCATTTTGTGTATGGTTGTCAAGCATAGGTTATTTTTTAATATTATATTGGCGTCACCCATGATATCTTTTTGTAGATGGCCGTTACCATATGAGTGATATGACATGTTATTTTACATGCACAAATTCTCATTTAAGATGGACACTATTCGTCTTAAGCTTAAGACGAGTCAAATACATACCAAATCACCCTACTTGTTGCCTAGGAAATATTTTGTCTATATTATCATCATGTGGTAGTATTTGACTTGTCTTAAGCTTAAGACAGATAGTTCCCGTCTTAAGCAAGACTTACTGTTTTACATAGGTGTCACCGCTTTTGTGTTAATATTATTATCTTGTGAAAAAAGCATATTTGGTTGAGAACTCCTAAAATTTATGCTTATGCTTCTGTGTTTAGGCTAAAGGATATCGTGTCGGACCAGTTTATGACGACGTGCTGGCAATGTCTTGGTTTTTCTTGGAGCTTATAGTGAAATCAATGGCGTTGGAGCAAATTCGTCTTTTCTACCATAGTCTTCCGTCAGGTTGGTTTTTTTGTTGGCAAGCAAACACTGAAATCACAGTTTGGTTTTCAAATTGCTTTGGTGCATAGATAATTTGAAGGAAGTCATTTTAAATTAATTTTACATGCATCAGAATATTATTAGAAAGGTTATGAAAATTTCCAAGATGATTTTTGAATTTCTCGCTGACTTGAAAGCTAAAATAGCTGACGGCTTCAGTAGTCAGTACATAACAAAGTGGGCAGGAATAAGTAAGTAACTAACTGATATTATTTCCTAGAGCAATGTAATTTTCATGCTCTGTTAGTCTGATCTGCAGTACATTTTTTCCTTTGGATGTCATGATGCATTTCTGGCTTTAACAACCTTGGGGTATTCAATATTGACCAAATTGGGCATAATTTTCATCAAATAATCCACTGTGTGTTCTGGGGTTCAAGTATACGTAGCAAAGGGATCATTTGGATCGAGTTGCTTTGGGTCCGATAATTTTCTGGTGCGTTATAATCAGGTCATTTGTGTACAGGTCATATCCAGTTGGGTCATTTCCCGTCGGGTTATACAGATAGTTATGGGCCAGTTCAGGTCAAAATTATAGAGGGATTTTGTATAAAATTAATCAATTTGGGCTGATTTGATCATTATGAGTTAGTTTTTTTCTTGTTTAAAATCAATCAATTTTTTTATCGTGTCGTTTCGAACTGGTCATTTTGGGCTGTACTTTTCAGGTTCGTATCAGTCAAGTCATTCAAGTCAGGTCACTTTTTCAAGGTCTAGGTTACTAAAACCTTTCTTTATCTTCATCAATTAACCTATAACCGGAACCCACTCTGTTAACTAAATTATCCCATACTTTCTGTATGTACTCCCTCCCTTTGTCTTTGACCCCTGCCTGTCCGTTACACCATCTCTCTACCCCTTCTTAGCCTTATTCATGTGTACAAGGCTCCCTATCATAGACATTGGCAGAATGGCAGCCATTCTATCTTCCATCCCCAACCCCGTCATAGTCGATATGTCGGATATATAGAGAGAGAAAAAGAAAAGGGTGGGGCAGATCTGAAGTGGTTTGGGCTCTTTTGGAGGGTGAGGGAGATCTGAAGTGGTTTGGGCTCTTTTGGAGGGTGGGGGAATGTTTGTGATGCTTGTGTAGAATGGTAAGGGAAGAGGGCAGGGTGAAGGGAGTAAAAAGGTAGGGGGGAGGAGATCACTGTCTGAGGGTAATGGTGAGTGGAAGGGATGACCTGGATCTGTACCTGAGCGGAGGAGTCTGAGGAGATGTGAGAACTTGTGGATTTGGAACAAGGGTGGGAGGTATGATATTTAAGGAAAAGGGAAAGTTGGAAAAATATAACAGGAGGCTGATATTTTTTCTATTGAAATATTTCTTATATAAGCAAACTTAAACGATCAAATGCTTCAGAGCTCGAGTTAGTTTCCATTTTTAGAATTGCTTCCCACTTTAGGTAGTATGATTTTATGTGTGATGGTGTAGGTGAAGATATCCCACCGATGCAGTTGAAAGAAGGAGTATTCAGATGTATCATGCAACTCTATGATTGCCTTATTACTGAAGTACACGAGCGTTGCAAAAAAGGATTGAATTTAGCCAAACGCCTAAATAGCAGCTTGGCTTTCTTCTGTTATGATCTTTTGTCTGTGATAGAGCCTCGCCAAGTTTTTGAATTGGTAAGCTCCTGAAAATTCTATAATCTCTCATGTTACAGGTCTGAAATTCACTTGCTACTGTCTTTGATGGGGTTCAATATAGTAAATTCAATTTGTTTGGGATTTAAAGAGGGTTCTACTTGCTACTGTCTTTGATGGGGTTCAACAGATTTGTTATGCCTAGCTGCTTATAGCCCAGTCTCAGGTACCAGATCCTTCTGAGCCTATTTGATCAATGGAGATGGGAATTGCTCTAGGAATGCTTTGCTTCCACACTAAAATCTTAAAAGGAAAATATGAAAGTAGTATCTGTCATCTCAAAATTTTTGTTATGGGCAAGATCTTGCGAATAGCCAAGGGTCCTGATTTTTGTGCTCTTCCGCTTCACAAAATTTGGAATGCCAAATGGACTTATATCAATGTAAAGGATTGATCTGAAGAATTTGCGTAGGTGGAATGGTGGATGACAGAAAAGCCAGTAAATTATGCGGGTTCCTGAAAGCAAATGACTTTCTTGCCTATACTTTGTGTATGCATTTGCTAGATAACTTTAACGTGCCAACAAGGGATGGGAAGAGATATGGGAAGAACGAAAAAATACTTCTCAAAAAATCAAGGAGAAAACGGAAAAGCAGAGAGTATTATTTTGGATATTTTAATGCCTTTTGTCCTCTTTAATTTGATTCCCTACATCTTTTAAAATTCAGTTATTTTACCTAACACTGACGAGTTTCAATTACTCTCATTTTACTTTTATTTTACTCTTTGTTTTTATCCTACCTTTTAATAAAAAAAATCCTCATTTTACGACTTTCTTTAGTATTTAATTATTAGTTTTATGTTTTTACTATAATTGGCTCGTTCACGAACGGTTTCAAATGATGTTTGTTATCAGCCGACCAAAATTATTTTGCGATTAAGGCTTTGTTGTCGATGTTGAAGAAACAACGGGATCCTAATAGATCTTTCAAGTGGCTTTGTTTGTTTTAATGCAGTTCTATGTAAATTTTTGTACGCAGGTTTCAACTTGTATGTTTGTCATTTTTGTGTTTTACGCTGATTAACCTGTATGACAGATAGTCCAAGAAGAGATTGACTGATATAATTCTTCTGTACTCCACATAGTTATACTTACAAAATAAAGTGGTCACTATTGCAGGTATCCTTGTATCTAGATAAATTTTCTGGGTTATGCCAGTCTGTTCTTCATGATTGCAAGCTTACTTATTTACAAATCATATGTGATCACGACCTCTTTGTGGAGATGCCAGGACGAGATCCTTTAGATAGGTATGGTGAAAACGTTCTTGACACTTTGTTGCTTCAAAGAGTGTCTCGTTTGCCATGTCTTATTTTTTATGCATGATTGGTCTACGTAAATTATGTATGATGTTGAACTCTTATATCTATGAAAATTCGAGAAGTTTAAGTGATGAGTCAAAATGACTTGGTGAGTGTTTTTATGTATATTGGTTGCAGGAACTATCTTGCATCTGTACTGATACAAGAGCTCTTCCTCACTTTGGATCATGATGATTCGTTACAGAAGGCTAAAGTGAGTTAATATATAGTATTAAATCTTGGTTTTGGTCTCCACATGATGCGAGTGCATAAGGGTATTTGAGTTGGGGCTGTGTTTTGGATGTGGACAGTAACACAAATTTTATTTCTTCTTTCTAAATTTTTAATTGAGAGCATATTATGCGGTTTAGCCTCATGTCAGTGGCCTACATAGATGATATGAGCAGGAGTTGCGAGCTCACTAGTTTATAAGCCAGTGAGTTACTCCTAACACCAAATTGGTTTTAGGATGGAACCTTCTTGGCTTTATGAAACCCGTTCTCATGATTTAACAAAGTCAAACCCAATGGCCTGGCCCCAATCTCGTTAATTGTGACCAATATTCTCGCAAGATGTGTTAAAAGCAGCCGCGGTCATTTTCAAAACCTTTACAGAACGGTCATGTTCCGATGTTGCGGCATTTATTTAAAACCACAAGCTCCATGAAGTCATGAACTGGCTGAAAGCTTCTTATCAACCTAATTGTTTCGTCGTAGAACAAGTCATTAGTTTATG
This sequence comes from Silene conica, assembly GCA_029255685.2. Classification (NCBI taxonomy): domain Eukaryota; kingdom Viridiplantae; phylum Streptophyta; class Magnoliopsida; order Caryophyllales; family Caryophyllaceae; genus Silene; species Silene conica. Next base: position 84,852,306 of record CM055313.2, read on the forward strand.
AACATTTCTTGGAATTCTGAACGTAAAAGGTTTTAACCTGTAGGCGTCCAGAATCCTGGTGGTTCTCATGTGCAAGCATGAGTTTGATTCTCGTTATCAGAAGCCTGAAGATAAACTCTATATCGCACAACTGTATTTCCCACTCATCAGTCAGGTATCACAGCATTTATTCTCTTTGTTGCTACAAACTCACCCTCTCTTCGAAAAAAATATATATTTTATTTGTTCACCCCCTTAATTTATGTGTTCATATACAAACCCTCAAGTCTTACCATACATCAAAAGAAATGAAGTTGTTAACATCTTGGTTCCGGTTTCTGGAAGACCTTTAATTAATTCAATACAAGAATAAATGCGAGAAGGATGATTATAAAGAAGTACAAGTGTATAAAGGCCGTGGTGTATAGGAAAGTTATGAAGTTGTGGTTTATGATATTCAAGGGAGGTTTCTTTCTTCTTGTAGTAGTATATTACTCCCTCTATCTCTCTTCTTGTTCTCTACCTTTTTATTCATTTGTGAGGGGTATTTTAATCAAACATAAGAATCAGTTGAGATAGTGGAAGTATGAACATTTACGTGGATTGTGTGATGTCTCTTGTTTTTTTAATACTTGCTTAGTAATGACATATATTGGGAATGTTATCTGTGCAGATACTTGATGAAATGCCTGTCTTCTACAACCTTAGTGCTGCTGAGAAGCGAGAAGTCTTGATTGTTGTTTTGAACATTGTGCGGAATTTAGACGATGCGTCACTAATCAAAGTGTGGCAGCAAAGCATTGCCAGAAGCAGATTATTTTTCAAGATTCTGGAAGAATGTTTAATCCTTTTTGAGGTCACCATTTGAACTTCTGATTTTTTTTTTCAGGTTCTTGTTATCATTTTGTACCAGTTTCCTTGTTTGAGCTGCCAATGTACACAGTCCGTACCATAGTTGTTTATATATCTCAAAGCTGATTTCTCTTCTCCACGTAGAAAAATAGAGGGTTAAGTCAATAAGTTGGTCTTTGTGATGAAAATTTCCGTTTATATGTGGAAAAGTAGACCTTTTCATTCTCAGGCTCAATTTTTCATCAATCAGTGACAAGTCATTTTTCCTGATATGCTTTTAGAATTTCTTCTTCCTTTCTAATTGTATATATGCTGGCTCTGACCAGGGGGCTGAACGTTTTGGTGTTGGTCTTTCTGAATTTGTTTTCCACTTTTGCCATCTTCCTGAACGTTAAGCCATTGCTTCCGCTTAATTACTTGCTTCATAGTGGGGATATTGTTTGCATGGGGGAAATGTTGGATGAGTCGCCATTTGTAGTTGAAGTTTCAGTTTGATAGTATTCTTTGGAGCTACTTGCTTGCCTCTCCCTCCTGCTACCTGTTTAATATTTTTAATTTTCCTGGCATTCATGTGTAGCTTGGAGTAATGTACAGCTGAAATCAACCCTTTGTTTGGATACAAATAGAAAAGGGAAAGGGAGGGTGGGGGTGCGACTAATGTCGCTTTACCTTCAATCTTCCCTATATTAGAGATTTTCATTTGGTCTGTCAGGGGAAATGGATCCCTTAGTTTCCGTCTCCCTTTATTCTCTCCAACCACACTTGCTAACCAAACAAGAGATTTTGTCCTCTTTTGTCCCTTCCTTTTCCTCCATCCCAAGACATCTGACTCCCACATTGGATCTTCTTAGTATTTTCTTTTTCCTGCGTACTCAACTTACTAAAATCATACTGTCTTTAAAGTTCTCCTGCCCCCATACTCCCAAAAGTTTATTTTTATCCTCAGAACCCCTTGAGTCTCTGGAGTCTGGACCTGCTCTGTTTCATTGTTGACCTCTGCAAATCATTAATGGTCTCTGTATGTTTGTTTTGTTATTTACTTGTTACAGCATAAGAGACCAACGGACAATATGATCATTGGAAATAGTTCTCGTAGTATTGCTGGAGATGGCCCTGTTTCCCCCAAGTACTCGGACAGGTTGTCTCCTGCAATCAATACATTTTTCTCAGAAGCATCACGCCAGGAGGTAGTCTGATTTATTAAGCAAGTAATTTTGATTGGCGTTTCTACGATACTTGGTATGCAGTTTTGATTGGAAACAGCTGCCTGTTTTTGTTTAATATTATTGTTGCAGTCTCATAGAACTCCAGAGAATTATCTGTTGCTGAAAGTTAATTCTCAATTAAGTTCTCCAAGCCAACCTTATTCATTAAGAGAAGCTTTAGCTCAAGCACAGTCATCTAGGATAGGAACCTCTGCACAAGCATTGAGAGAATCCTTGCATCCAATATTGAGACAAAAGCTGGTATGTGTTCTCATAGTTTAGGTCAAGATGTTTCATTTTTCATGAAGATGTCAGTCTCCACAACTTACAAGTTTACAAAATGTTGTTATAGCAAGTTTTATATGAAAGAAGATTTTTTTCCACTGGTTTTCTGTTACTTCTGCTGATGTTGCGCTTCTCAGGAGCTTTGGGAAGAAAATTTGTGTGCAGCTGTCAGTCTTCAAGTATTAGAAATTACAGAGAAGTTCTCAACTACTGCTGCAGCTCACAGAATCGCTACAGATTATGGGAAACTTGACTGCATCACTTCTGTGTTTTCTAGCATCTTCGCAAGAAACCAGTCACTTTCCTTCTGGAAAGCTTTTTTCCCAGCTTTTAATAATATATTCCGCTACCATGGTTCAACATTGATGTCACGTGAAAATGATCGTTTCCTTAAACAAATTGCGTTTCATCTTCTACGTCTTGCTGTGTTTCGTAATGATAATATACGGAGAAGGGCTGTAATTGGCCTCCAGATACTTGTGAGGGTATGCTTTTGATCTCTACCAACGAGCTAGTTCTCTTTTTTTGTTTTTTTCCCTGTGACATGCAATCTTTCAAACTTAATACAACAGTGATCCCATCTGCAGAGCTCCTTCTGTTACTTCAAGCAGACCACAAGGCTTAGGGTCATGTTGACCATCACCATATCAGAGTTGATGTCTGATGTTCAAGTTAGTCTGATGAAACCTGATGGTACTCTCGAAGAGAGTGGAGAAGCACGGAGACTTCGCAAATCTTTGGAGGAAATGGCAGATGAAGGGAAATGCCTAAATTTGCTGAGGGATTGTGGTCTCTCAGAATCTTTAGTGGTTGCCATACCTGAAAAATCTACTGAAAATCGCTGGTCGTGGTCAGAAGTTAAACATTTGTCTGATAATCTTCTTCTGGCCCTTGATGCAAGCCTGGAACATGCTCTTCTGGTAAGATTTTCACTTGAGAATAGGTCGCACTGTTTTATAAAATTGAATTCTATCTTCAATTGTTATAATTAATGCTTTATCCGTAGCAGGGTCCTGTGATGAATATCGATAGATATGCTGCTGCAGAAAGCTTTTGCAAACTTGCAGTAGCATTTGCTCCAGTTCCAGATCTCCACATAATGTGGCTACTACACCTATGTGATGCACATCAGGAAATGCAATCATGGGCTGAAGCAGCCCAGTGTGCAGTGGCTGTTGCTGGTGTTGTTATGCAGGTATTCTTTTGACTGTTGTTGACTGCCCATGAAGACGAATGTGAAAGTCATTCTGAAATTTATGCTTAGTTGACTGAGTGGTTTCTGATAGACATATGTACTCTCTCCTTTCATTTGGATTCACTACATTAACATATGGTATGAGATTTAAGAGAAATGCGATGTGGTCACAGCAAGTAAATATAGAATCCGAGTGGATAGATATTGGGACCTACATACTTTAGAGGGTATTTTTGTTGTTTGTTTTAAAATCAATTTTGATTATAGCGGATAAATGAATCATACCATTTGATTGTCCCGAAAAGGAAAGTTTAAGGAATCTAAATGAAAGGGCGGAGTAGATATTGTACACCCACCCCACCCCACCCCCGATGCTTTGGTGGCTTAATTTACAGTATGCCTAACCTATATGGTATTTTGTTGCTTCTAGCACCATTTTGCTCTTTAATGCGAATATTCTATTTAATTAAATCCTCGGCAATTCATTTGACTGAGATGCAAATGTGGACGCATTCACAATCTTCGCTAAAAAATAGTAATGCACGTAAGCGGACTCTGTTCAACACCGGCAGATCAACTCCTGATGTTGACTTAATTAGATTGTATTAACCATGCTGCAACATCTTTACAGGCTCTCGTTTGTAGGAATGATGGTGTTTGGGGTAAAGACCACGTCTCTGCTCTACGGAAAATATGTCCTATGGTAAAAGATAACATCACTTCTGAAACGTCAGCTGCTGAGGTGGAAGGATATGGTGCTTCAAAACTAACCGTTGATTCTGCAGTGAAATACCTCCAGCTTGCTAACAAGCTATTTTCCCAAGCTGAGCTTTATCACTTTTGTGCCAGCATCCTGGAATTAGTTATTCCAGTTTACAAGAGTCGAAGGTCATATGGACAGCTGGCCAAATGCCATACAATGCTGACTAGTATATATGAATCTATTCTTGAACAGGAAGCGAGCCCAATTCCTTTCACTGATGCTACATATTATCGAGTAGGTTTTTACGGGGAGAAGTTTGGGAAGCTGGATAGGAGGGAATATGTATACCGAGAGCCCCGTGATGTCAGGCTTGGCGACATCATGGAAAAGCTTAGCCATATATATGAATCTAGGATGGACAGTAATCACAGGCTTCACATAATTCAAGATTCTAGACAAGTGAAGGCGGACGAATTGCAGCCGGGTGTCTGCTATTTGCAGATTACTGCTGTTGATCCTGTCATGGAAGATGAGGATCTAGGAAGTCGGAGGGAGAGAATATTTTCCCTTTCGACAGGAAGTGTGCGTGCTCGTGTTTTTGATCGATTTTTGTTTGACACTCCCTTTACTAAAAATGGGAAGACTCAAGGTGGATTAGAGGACCAATGGAAGCGGCGAACAGTGCTTCAAACAGAAGGCTCCTTTCCTGCACTTGTTAACAGACTTTTGGTGATAAAATCCGAATCTATGGAATTTTCACCGGTGGAAAATGCAATTGGTATGATCGAAACTCGAACAGCTGCACTTCGCAATGAGCTTGAGGAACCTAGAAGCTCTGAAGGGGACCAATTGCCACGCCTTCAAAGCTTGCAGAGAATACTTCAAGGCAGTGTCGCTGTTCAAGTAAGTATTACTCCGGTCGACAATTTCGTATAATTCATATTCATCATCTTCGACTCTAGTTTTTCCTGTTCTGTGACAACCACCTATAAGATACTCTAGTAATTAGTAACTAAAAGTGATTTCATTTATTTTGCCTCTGAAAACGTAGATGACAGGGGGAGGTTTATAGTACTCCCTCCAATTTTTTTGGAATTGCAACATTTGCTTGTGGCACAACTGTTAAAAGTTGTGATTGGGAGATGGGTCTCACTCAATAAAGTAGTACTCCCTCCGATTCATAGATTCTTTACGTTTTCTTTCCTTGGGTATTTCATTGGGTTCTTTACGTTTCCTTATTGGGTATAGTTGATATAATTCCGTTACTAAACTATCCTTACCCATTCACATTTTTATTTCATATCCGCCCTCCAAGTCAGCCACAAAGTCTCACCAACCTCTGCTGACCACCAGCCATCACCCCACTGACCATTGTTAACCACCAGCCACTGCCCTAGCCCACTATCACCTATCCCACTGGAAACTTCCTACACCCTTTGACCGTCACCACTCACCCACTTGCCAGGAAACAACCATCACTCCACGAGACACAACTTCCGCCTCTGCACCAGGAATGACCCCCCATTTCACGAAAAACCACCCCATCCTAGATCTGGGTGGGGCGGGGAATTTCTTGGTGGAGGGTGATTTTCGTGGGATTGGGGGTGGTGGAAAGTAATTTCAGGTAGGTAAGGGTTTGTTTCGTGGAGGGTGAGGGGGGAAGTGGTTTATAAGGATGGAGGTGATTCAACGTACAACTGTGTTGTGTATTGCAGGTAAACAGCGGAGTATTGAGCGTGTGTACCGCATTTCTGTCTGGGGAGCCTGCAACTAGACTCCGCTCACAGGAATTGCAGCAACTTATTGCTGCACTACTTGAATTTATGGCTGTCTGTAAGAGGGCTATTCGAGTACACTTCAGACTGATTGGAGAGGAAGACCAAGAGTTCCACACTCAACTTGTCAACGGATTTCAATCTCTTACAGCAGAATTATCTCACTATATTCCGGCCATTCTTTCAGAACTTTGAGAGGTTGAAAGCTTTTGTTATCATGTGTAGCTATTAGCATTCTTCGATTCTTCCAAATCGTGTATAAAATTCGTAGTGGATCTCAAGTGTAGCGACAATTTGCACGTTTTTTAGTGGTGATCTAGGGTTTGGTGTAGTATATTTTACGAAAAAGGAGTCTCCTTTTTGGTAATCTCGTGTGCGCTTGGGCTGCGACCCTTTGTTACTTGATTTCGTGCCTACTGTGAGTTATAACCATGTTTTGTCCGGTGTTGCTGGAAGACAAAATTTAGACATGACCGAGGAAACATGATCAAAACCAAGCGAGGCCAAATTAACTCCAAAAGTAGTTGAACAATAACAACCATGTTAACCCCAACCTAGCCTCCAGCAAGCCGGTTTTACAAAATTACAGTAATAGTTTAGGTATCGGAAATTCATGTTAGAGCGACGCAAATGATCAGAACTGAACCAATATCCTATCAGTTAGTCTTGCTTGTGACGGGTCGGGTGGAGAGACGGATAATAACACTCACAAAACGAATAGGAGGACAAGGTGGGGCACCCCATGTGCTTCCCTCTCTCCTCTAAATGAACATTTTGTGAGACAAAATGGTATCCGTTTTCTCCTTGTGACGGATACCCTCCGTCTACAATGAGTATTTGTGATATCCTATCCGTAAACAGTTGTGATTTTTAGGATTGGATATTGGAAAGGATACGGATTAGGGCTTTGCCGCCTTTGTGTAGTGAGGAATTGAATGATTATAAATTCTCATTTTAAACTGTCGTTCGTCTGAAGCGTAAGACGGGCCAAATATATACCATATTAAATCAATTTTTGTCTTTATTACCCCGCTTGGTAGTATATGACCGGTCTTAAACTTAGGATCGATAATACCCGTCTTAAGCAAAACTTACTGTTAAATAGAGTGAGTATATAATATTTTTGATTATTATTATTATTATTATTATTATTATTATTAGTGTTTAGAAACTATGCAACTACTCATGTGTATCGAGAGGCGAATAGTTGTGCAGATTGGTTAGCTAATCTTGGGGTTATACAGGAACAGAGGATTCAACTGTTTGAAAGCCATAGTGTACCGCGGGGACTTGGGATGCGTATACGGAATGACTTGCAAGACGTGGCTTGGCCGCGCGTGATACCGCATTGTTCTTAGTTAGCTAGCTTTCGTTTGGACTCTGTTTTGTTTTTGCTTTCTTTCTTTCGTTTTTTGCTGTATGTTTTGTCCTTGCTTGCTGGTTTTGATTTTTATAGGGTTGATCCTTCTTCTTTATACCAAAAAAAAAAAACTATTAGGGTGTAACCGAGTCGATTTGAGCTCGAGCTCGGGCGGGCTTGGAATCGGCTCGAAAACTTGAGCTGCTCGAACTTGGCTCCGAATTATCCGAGCTTAAAAATCAAAGTTTGGAATTAGCTCAAATTAGGCTCGAGCTCTATTCGAGTTTGGTTAAATCTTTATTTTCTTTACTTTATTGAACTTTTAAATCAAATTAAAAATAAATATTACTCCCTCCGTTCGATTCCATTTGACAGGTTTGCTTTTTCACGCTTGCCAACACACGTTTTACATGTTAAATATCTTTAGCTACGTAGTTGCAAAAATTATAAAAGTTAGATATTTTTAATGTACTCGTAAAGACGAATCAAACAAGACCCCACATGAATATGTTTTCTCTTAAGTATTAGGAGAAAGTTGAGATTAAATGTCCACTTGTGAATAGTGTACAAAAAGCAAACCTGTCATGTGGTATCGAACGGAGGGAGTATATTTTAAGAAAAATACAAATATAAGAAACATACGATTATAAATGCAAAATGACATTTTATTAGGAACAAAAATAATTATAAAATGACAATATAATTAAAAATAATAGATAGAATGAGCCTAAACGAACTATGCTCGGAATCGGCTCGGATTTGGACCACCCGCTCAAAATCGGCTTAAAATTAGTTTTGACCGAGTTCAAGCCGAGCTTTTATGAGCTGATTCCGATGGCTTTGCGAGTCAGCTCAGATCACTTACCACTCTATTAACTATGCACGAAAATAGCAAGGGTGGGACGAAATAATCTAGAAATGGCGGCAATTTGAGTATTTCACCCAAACCCACTTTTTGAAACTTTAAACTTTAAAATTATCCTCATAACATAAATCATTTCTCCCCAATTTCTACCTGTTTCATTTCATAACCAATCTTCCTTTCTTCATCGAAACCAGAACTCTCTGGCATCCACAATCGCCATGGAAGGAGGGATGATATCAGTAGACAAATGGTCTAAAGGAAGCTCAGCTTACTTTTTAACACACCTTCATTCTGATCACATTCGCGGACTCTCTTCATCCTGGCGCAACGGTCCTCTTTACTGTTCTCGCATTACTGCTAAACTCTTCGCTATCAAATTCCCCCATTTCGACCTCTCCTTACTCCGTGTCGTTGAAATCGGTTCCTGGCTTGAACTCTGCGTTTCGTCCTCCACCTCGTCTACCTCTTCTGTCCATGTCATGCCTATTCAAGCTCTTCACTGTCCTGGTACCTTCCTGTTACCTGTTCGTTCTTCTGTTCCGTTGATTTTTGTTGCGTTTGGTTTATACACGTATATTAATGCTAGTTTTCTTTGTTGTATGTTTAGTTACATATTAAAGTACTGAAAATTTAAACGTAAACAATCCTACACGTATATCAATGCTCGTTTTCTTGTGAATAGTGTTGATAAAGTAAATGTAAACAATTCAATGGAACGGAGGAGGTTATTATTACCTGCTGTTTTCATATACCGATTTAATTATTCACGCTCTTCACTGCGCTGGTATCTACACGTATATCAATGCTCGTTTTCTTATGAATAGTGTTAATATAGCAAACGTAAACAATTCAATGGAACCGAGGAAGTTATTATTACCTACTGTTTTCCTATGTTGATTTAGTTATTCACGCTCTTCGTTGCGCTGGTACCTACATGTATATCAGTGCTCTTTTTTGTATGAATAGTGTTTAAAAAGAAAAAGAAAACGTAAACAATTCAATGAAACGGAGGTAGTTATTATTACCTGCTGTTTTCGTATACTGATTTAATTATTCACGCTCTTCATCTACATGTTTATCAGCTCGTTTTCTTACGAATAGTGTTAATAAAGCAAATCTAATTCAATGGAACGGAGGAAGTTATTATTACCTACTGTTTTCCTATGTTGATTTAATTATTCACGCTCTTCATTGCGCTGGTACCTACACGTATATCAATGCTCTTTTTTTGTGAATAGTGTTAATAAAGCAAACGTAAACAATTCAACGGAACGGAGGAAGTTATTATTACCGGCTGTTTTCCTTTATTGATTTAATTATTCAAACTCTTCACTGCGCTAGTACCTACACGTATATCAATGCTCGTTTTTTTATGTATAGTGTTTAAAAAGAAAACGTAAACAATTCAATGAAACGGAGTAAGTTATTATTACCTGCTGTTTTCCTATATTGATTTAATTATTCAAACTCTTCACTGCGCTGGTACCTACACGTATATCAATGCTCGTTTTCTTATGAATAGTGTTAATAAAGCAAACGTAAACAATTCAATGGAACGGAGGAAGTTATTATTACCTACTGTTTTCCTATATTGATTTAATTTTTCACGCTCTTCATTGTGCCGGCACCTACACGTATATCAATGTTCGTTTTTGTATGAATAGTGTTTTAAAAGAAAACGTAAACAATTCAATGGAACGGAGGAAGTAATGGTTACCTACTGTTCTTTGTTTCAGGTGCTGTAATGTTCTTGTTTAGGGGTGAGTTTGGACATGTGCTTTATACTGGTGACTTCCGATGGGAAATTAATGGACATGATTCTGAAAATGCGCGGAAAATGCTTTTCAATGCTCTTGACGGTAACTGTCTCGATGTTTTGTATCTCGATAACACTTACTGTAATCCTGCATACTGTTTTCCTACTCGCGAGGTTGCTGCGCAACAGGTACTGCACAGTACTACCAATTTCAATGGAAAAGGAATCGATAAAATTATCAAATCGACTTATATTGCTTTATTAATTGCAGGTTATTGACATCATTAGGTCTCATCCAGAACACGACATCATTATCGCAGTTGACACTCTTGGCAAAGAAGATCTCCTGCTTGCGATTGCTGGATCCCTCAATATTATGGTATATAAATGCTGCCTTTAAATACACGTGTTGTTGGTATCGGAAATTCTGTGTTTCTAACACTTTGAGTATTTTGTGGGACTCGTACAGATTTGGGTGTGGCCAGAAAGGTTGCAGACGATGCATATTCTGGGCCTTCCTGACATCTTTACAACTCGGATTTGCCTGACAAGAGTGCGAGCTGTTCCTCGTTACAGTTTTAGCATCGAGACTTTAGAGGCCTATAACTTGAGAAAGCCAACCATAGGGATTATGCCTTCCGGTCTTCCATGGCTTGTAAAATCCTCTGTCGGAAAAAAACAATCCTCTGCATCATCGTCTCTTAAAGTTGACTCTACCAGCAAAAGGAAACCTGCAAGAGATGGGACACGTCTTGACCTTAACATGAAGACTGTTGAGAGGGTTCATCAGTATGTGTACACAGTTCCATATTCCGACCACTCGTGCTTTCCTGAGATTAAACATTTTTACCGTCTTCTTCAACCAGCACGTGTCAAAGGCATTGTGACAGCATCAGCATGGTATGTTGATCCTGTTTACTATCTTGGCCACCTCTTGAAAACGAACCTATCAAACGAAATGGACAGCCTGAATCTCGAAACCCATGGGGAAGGTGAACCAAAGCTGAAGATGAAAAACAAGAACTTCAAAACTACTGGGAAGAAACACAGATCTTCTGATAAGTTTACTTCTGAAGTTCAGATTCACAGGGTAAATTTGCAGACGAAAACTCGTGGCATCAGAATTGCAGAATGTGATGATTCCGATTTTCCAGCTTCTAAAACCTGAATCCTGGATTTCGGTTGTACTCAGTTTCTGCAGGGCTAATTCCACTCACCTGTCATGGAAAGTTCGGTTCATTTTGGGAAGAAAAATTTCAACAAATCGCAATTCCTGATAAAGCTTTGTTAGTCAGGTACACCGTGTTGGATTCACTCTTGAAGTCTAAGACGAACTTACAGTAATGTTTTGATCGGATATTGTATCTAGAACTCGTTTAATTGTCCTCTAATCTAATCTTTATATAGTTCTTCTATACTCTCTCCGTTAACAACTGACTTAACCGACGTGAACTAATGCGTTACCAGATATTGGCTCAAACCGACAAATGATCCGATAATGAATTAGGTTGAAAATGGTACAAATAAGACTATTTCGCCATTCATTTAAATTGTTTTCACTTAAAACTAAAATAAAGTGTTCTTTTTGTATATATTCATATTCAAACAACAAGATTACGAGTAAAGATGAAGGGAAAGGGACGAGATACTGACTACCGAGGCGTATGCTCCCTCCAATTTCTTATTATCTTTCCTCTTTTCTTTTTCACGCTAATAATAATTGACAAAAAAATGAACTCGAAGACAACAATAATCTCATCCATGAAAAAAAAAGTTGGTTCGAGAAAGGCGTCAATCCAAATTTGAAGCTCGAACATTAATTTGTGCATCATATAAGTACATGCTACTCTAATTGCAGTGTAGGTAAGATTGCCATAGCCTCACCATCGAGCACGAGGAGGCTGTCTTGTTTGAAGCATCTCGTCGAGAACTTAACCCTGATAAACCAACAAAACATAAAACAGAAGTCGTCCAAATCAAGACCCGAAACGATGATTAATATTCAAAATCCAAAATAGATCAATCAAAGATGTTCTTGTCAGTCATGGTGAACATCTTACAAGTGTTTCTTTTTGAAATCTCTTATACTCATGGCTTCTACTTCGCCACAAATCTCCTCTCCGACATAGACAGGTTGTCGGAAATGTAGGTTTTGTGAAAGATACACAGCTCCTGGCTACAAACATCAAAAGCATGTCATCAGGAACCACAAGAAAGACACGGTTTCGTTAATAAGATGCTAACATGGTGAGCTAATAGAATAATTTAAACATGGTGAGCTAATAGAATAGGTAAGATTGTCATCGGCCCAGATGTTCTTGTAGATTTAAACATGTTGACAATTAAAACCGACGTCGGAAATATGACTAATAATTCCAAGAGTAATTGTTTACCTTGATTTCTAACAACAATCCTTAATCAAATGGGAGCTACAATTAGCCTAAGGGGATTTGAATATTACAATTTCAAAAAAAATACAATTATTTACTATCTGTGACAGTAGATGTAAGAAATAAGTATTCAGCTTGCAGATGACATCCTAGACACCTTTGATGAAGCATCCCGTCTATCAGTGACCTCACGTATCCCAAATTTGCAAACAAGAAGATATATATGCCTTCTGTAGTTTCCTTTTTGTTTTCTTTTTCTTCGGGATATAAATTCAGATTTTGCGTTTCAACCAAAACAAAGAACAGCAGATTCTTACACGCTAATATAACCTATAAGAGTTATGGACCATCTCCTCTTCGTTACAAGACTTCACACAAGCATAAATTCTACCACTAACTACAAAATTAATGTAATTAATCCTAAGAATTCTCAATTGTGAAGATAGTAAACAATAAGATTTATGGACTATAGCCCTACAAACATTTGTAAGAAGCCTCGGATTTCTCTCTTGTCAAGGTTAGTAAACAATATAAAGCAGAGAATAAAGAATCCATTTCTTGGCCAGCTGTAACCCTAATTTTTACCAGCCACTGCAGCTCTTGCCTAAAACTCCAATCTATGCGAGTAAGCCCGTTTCATAAAAGATTTTGTTGAACGCCTTTCACACGTCAAAAAATAAATGGCCAGTAGATCCACCGCCATTGAAACAAAAGCATCTATTCACCAATTGATAACCCCTAGGCCCTAAAACAAAGATTCCCAACAGTTGCAAGATGATTCTGATTAGAAAAACACTTATACAGAATGGCGAGGCATAGAGAAATCCAAAAGCATAGAACACCCTTTTATTCTCTCTTTACTGAAGAAGTACCTGATAAAATTATCACAGGCAGGTCTGGAGAGTCCAGGTACTTGCGTATGGTAAAGCTCAAACTCAGGTATGAGGATCACACACGACTATGGTGAGTAAAGTTCTAGTGTCGGATCCTTAAAACCTCAGAATCAAAGACACGGAGACACGTATTTGAAGGATCCAAAATTTGAACTTGGACTCTACAATAACTAAATTATTACTTAAGAAAGAACTTTTTGAAAGATGAAAGAGATATCAATTTTTATCAAAAAGTCATAGCCCATAAGAATGTTATGGTCAACTCTTCACGTTCCCTCACTTCTTAGAATAAAGAAAATATATTTCCAACCTTCATAATTCCTCCAGCAGTTTCTATTCATATATTGATAAGATAGAAAAGTAAATTCCCAATCCTAATAAAACTTGGGTTGATGTACATTTTACTAGGTCAATCGTGCACTCATGTCTCCTATTAATGATAACAAAATTAATTCCTAACCTTCAGTCATTCGAGTTGTATATAAAAGCAAGAGGCTCAATCAGTTTTTGTACAATTCCTATTGAACATTGTGCTTCGCTTCCATTTTGCGAAAGCCTTGCATCTTGTCCACGCTATCTGTCATTGCAGTGCACCTCTTGCCATTTAGAGCTAAGAACTCGACACACATTTTAAAAAATAGAAGTATAAGCTAGAGATTCAAGTGAAGATCAAATATTTCATATGCCAACCTAGTTGAAATGATTTCCCTAATAGGAATATAGTTTTTCGAAACAAATTCCTATTATCAAAATGAAATTCCGTACAATAATACCCATTTTTTTTTATTTTTGTAAACTAAGGCGTCAATGAACATAGCCAAGGAGGAAACAAAAGGTGAGCATATACTATTGTGAGATTGATAAAATGTGGGTACCGCCTATGTTACTCCGACTCATATGGGTATGACACTTGGATACCTCATTTTAGACCAAAATATGCATATTTTTCAATTAAATAGCCGAGGCCGACACTTGGAGACGTAACCGTGTCAGATAATTCTAAACGAGCCTAGTAACATATGATACCGGTTTGACATTCCAAAATCCTAGCCGAGTCGAAGGCTACAGTGACAGTTCAGCACTAACATCTAGCGCATTGCAAGGAAATAATCAGAGAGTGGAATTGGGATGGCTTTGTGGTGACTCATACGGAGTATTCTAATACCGGCATGGCGTCATTGCAAGGAAATAAAGAGCGTCATAATATAAATAACACAAGGTTGAAGACACAATTAGGTAACTTACAAAATAAGAGGCAATAATACGAGGAAACAATGAGGCAACCAGCATTCCATGAACAATTGGGTCTTCAAATCCGGCAGTTCGAGCGCAATCAGCATCAAAATGGAGAGGATTGAAATCAAGGCTAAGCTTGGAGTAATCCAGAAGATGAGCAATTGAGAAAACTCTAGTTTGCTTAAATGTGTCCCCCAATTTAAGGAATTTAGGGTTAGCAGTTGAGCAGAATTTGAAGGATTTGACAAGCCTTGATGGAAGTGTCATAACACCCTCACTGCCAAACCAATTCCTAATTCTGGATTATTTGGAAACCCCTATTAATTGGCCTTCACCTCAAAATTTCAGCATAATCCCTGGTTCAAGATTGAGATTTTAAATGCACAAAAGTACAGCATATTAGTAAGAGAAATCAATCAATCAATCAATATATATAAGTTTTTTTTTTGTATATAACCCCTTTCATGTACGGTTTTTTTACAAATAAACCCCTTTCATATTATTTTTACAAATTACCACCTTAAATATCACTTAATCCTAAAATTAACCCCTATTGTTGAGGGTAATGATTTTTATAAAACACGAACTACATAAGATATTACGACTCAAACTTATGTAATATGCCTAAACTACCCTTACCCTACTCATAACAGTATAACACTACCCAACAAAAACAAACTCATTCATTCACTCATATCGTCAAACCCCAAAATTAAAACATGAAACATGGGCTTCCATCTTCCCCTTTTTATTATTGCTCCATCGGTAACATATATTAGCATGATAGCATCTAAGAAGAATATGGACAAGGCTTACATAGATTTGGTTAAGAGAAATGAGAAACAAGCAAAGAGTTTGATGCTACGTATTGCCAATTGTATGTGGATGTATTTTTCTCTATATTAGTAAATTAGGTTAGTAAGTTATTGAGAATTGTAATTACTTGTTTAATGACGAACAGCTTCATTCATGCTCATGTTCAGCATCAAAAAATAGGTTTAATATGTCTCACTTGTGACGGATGTTGGCTTGTGACAGATATCGGCTTTTACAAATGAAAATTCGTGAAATAGGTTATAGTAAGGGCATCACAAAAAATAGGTACAAAGAAATACTTTTCCGGCTAAACTGGTACTAAGCAGTAAGCACAAGAGTGCACCTAGAAATGCATAGTTCACCAGCTCAACTTCTTCTTCACCTTCATCATCACTACTGAAGACCCCTTCCTTATCCATCATACTCTCACCCTCATTGACTGGCACAACGTTCATGTGTTTCAAGTAGCCAGTTTAGCCCTGTGGAGTCGCATCACCCCAAACTCTACTCCTCTTCATAGCTTAAGCACTATAAGCAACTTGAGTGGCAGACTGTATATCATAGTTGGTTACCTGTTTCAAGTAGCCAACTTACCTCCGAACATGGTTGAACTGAAGAAGAAACTGAACTGGTTATAGCCTTATAGGGGTCACACACTAACCCAACATCTCCACTACTACCCTCATTGTGCCTCTCAAATGTTTCACCGAGTTTAACTCTTAGTTGCTAGTTTCTGTAACCTTCTAACAGGTTCCAAAATAGGCGGTGTTCCTTGGTGATCTTCTAAGTGACATAGGACTGACTACCATTTGAACACTAGGCTGTCAACTTCATCCTCGAAAGAAAAAGGACTCTTTGTTATAGGGCTCACATTAACTGGTCTAGCTTCTACGAAAGACATGTCAAGTATATCATCTTTATCCCTAGATTTAAGCAAGCAAACCATTTCTCATTCAAATTTTAATCTTTGCATCCCCGTCGACAAGCTCTTACCTTTAAGCTTAAAGTAAGCGTCAAAAAGCTTCCCACCCATAATAAGCCTACTCCCGGTATTCATTACATCACTCAAACAAAATCTACTCGATTGGAATCCAAATTGCGAAGTAAATGTTCTCTTAACATAGACAATCTTCTAATGTCAAATGTGACATATAACTGAAATATATATACTTAATCAAACTAGGTTCAACAACAACATAAGGCAGTCGATTAAAATCGATACCGATTAATTGAAAACTACTAAGCTTTAATATCGATTACTTATGATTATTGAAGTTTTTATTATTGGTACCGATTAAAATCGATTGATGTGCTGTATATCCGAAACATCGAATTTTATTAAAAAAACACAAATGCCTCCATAAAAATCAAACAACAGAAGCCACAAGTAAAAAAGAGGTAGCCTCGTCAACCATACCTGAATTCTGATAAGACTACGGACTTTAAAGCTGACGGTTGCACTGAAACCAAGTGTCGCGAAAGGAGTAGACAATGCTATGAGATTGACGCTCAACCTTCAACAATGGTGTTCACGATTATAAATTGATTTGGGCCGTGTTTGGCAACTTGAAATTGATTTTATTTTCAATAATTGAATTTTAGATATTGAAATGTTGTTATTCAATTTCTCCGCTAATGATTACCTCCTCCTAGTGAGCCGGTAGGTAGCACCAAAACGAAAACGGACGTGGACACGATACCGAAACTGGACACGACATCCCATAAAATTTAGGACACGGGACATGGCATTTAAATATTTAAAAATATATTTATTTTATGGATATAAATAACGTATAATTTTTTTTATCAGGTATTAAAGCTAAATTTAAACAAGTAAAGATACAATTCGACCTTTATTATAACTAATTCTAATTTTTCCACCCAAATTCATCTTTTAATCGATTTTTCTTTTTAAAATTTTATCCCTCGTCTAAACTATAATATGTTTAGACATGTGTCCAACGAGCGTCGGGTGTCCGAGTGTCGGACACGGTGTCGGATACGGGACGGCTAATTAGGAGAAGTGTCCGTGCCACCTAGGTGAACCATATATTTATTTTTCGAGACGGTTTTTTAATAAGTTATTGAGAGTGCAGTTTTTTGTATCTTTTTATTTGTATTTTGCGACCCTTTTATTGTCGATCGTTACATCGTGATTTCGTATTTATTTACAAAATAGATGTAACCATTTGATTTAATTTTGGATCGTATATAAAATCAAATATACTCCCTCCTATCCGATGTAACCTTCCGTTTTATTTTGACACAAAATTTTAGGAAATACACTATCGCAGCGTATAATTAAATTTGAACCATACAATTACATTCAGACCAGACAAACACTTTCAAAAAAATAAAAATAGAAAAGCTATTCCGAATAGGAGGGGATATGTTGATATACTAAGTATTAATGATATCCTGACCCAGCCAATGACCCAACGCGACTAGTCAGTTGATGATGACCTAAGATGACCTGTAATCCACCTGAACCCTCACTGACCCGACATAACTGAACCCAATATAACCCAACCCGGTGACTCGATTGTCAATTCTATGGTCCTCAATGCTCAATTGCTGACTAGTCTAGGTCATGAATTACTATTATCCCAAATTCTCATTTATGAAGGCGGTTACCGTCACAAACTTTAGACGGATACTGTTTCCTCCTATAAAATACCCACGAGAGGTGAGTGAGCCTCTCTCTCCCTTCCAAGTTTATGACAGAATTAACCCGTTACAAACAAGAACCTATTATACTATTATTACACAATTTTTTTATTGAAGATAAACATTATTCATCACCCGTCCAAAACGAATAGGGTCTCTCTCACAATATGCAATTGACAGGTGCATTTCCCCCAACTCGTCCTCTCATTTGCTTTATTACGAGAGGGGCACTATCCGTCTCTAATTCATGACGGATATTGCCCGTCAAGTGTTTTGCTATTATTAACTCCGTTGATTAGCACCACAATCAATCAATGGTGGGCTCCTGAGATGTAAAAGTCAACATTTGTTTGGGTGCCGTTCACAATGGGATAATTCACATAATTGTAGTCGTCTATATTGACTCTTAGTCTTTCCAGACTTGGTAAACCCTCCGCTTAAGACGGGTATTATCTGTCTGTTTCGAGTTTTAGTTGCTATACATGTGTTGGTTATTCTGAACTGACCTGAAAAAACTAAACATTTGGTGTCTGGTTTTGTATGCCATGGAAAACCTGTATGGTGTATGTTTCAAGCTTTATCATCTTACACTAATTATCTCATTTATAATTCCCTTTTCATCTGGTTTTGACAGGATTACAGTTAACAGCTCGATCTCCGGAAACAAAACAATTATCTCAGATGGAGGAAAGTTTGAGCTTGGATACTTCCAACCTGGTAAATCTTCCAACTGGTATATTGGTATTTGGTACAAGACAATTTCAGATAAAACTGTAGTTTGGGTAGCGAACCGAGTAAACCCCGTCTTAGATAGACATAGTTCTGAGTTTAAAATGTTAGATGGGAACTTGGTTCTTATAGATGTAGCGCGAAAATCAGGACCCATTTGGTCGACAAATCTGAATTCCACAAAGCGGAATTCAGTATCAGTACAGGCAGTTTTACTGAATTCAGGAAATCTTGTAATTAGAGACGAGGGGGCTAATACGAATGAGACGCTTTGGCAGAGTTTTGATAATCTTACTGATACTTGGCTTCCTGGTGGTAAGATTGAGTATAACAAAAAGACTCGAAAAGCACAGCGTCTTTTGTCTTGGAAAAATGAGGATGATCCATCACCGGGTCCTTATACGCTTGAGATACATCACGAGCGGCAAGAATATGTTATCATGTGGAAGGAAACAAAACAGTATTGGACAAGCGGATCATGGGAACCAGAACAGCAGATTTTCAGTTTAGTCCCTGAGATGAGGTTGAACTTCCTGTACAGCTTCAACTTCACTGATAATGTGAATGAGACCTATTTTACTTTCAATCTTTACGACCCTAAGATTATTTCGAGGTTTATTATGGATTCTTCTGGAGTGATTAAGGTAATGACATGGCTCCAGGATTCCCAAAATTGGAATCAATTTTGGTCTGAACCTAAGCAACAGTGTCAAGTGTATGATTATTGTGGGGCTTTTGGAAGTTGTACTCAGAATTCATTGCCATTTTGTAGCTGTTTAAAAGGGTTTGAGCCCAAGTCAAATAGTGATTGGGGTTTGAGTGATTACACAAGCGGATGCAAAAGGAGGACCCCGTTGGGGTGTGAAAGTTCAAACTCCGGAAAAGATAAAGACAGATTCTTTGTTTATAATGAAATTTTTTTGCCTGATAATCCAACAAATGTAAAGGCCTCGAGCTTGCAGGAATGTGAATTAGCTTGTTTGAGTAATTGCAGCTGTAATGCTTATTCATATGATAATAGGAACTGTTCTGTCTGGTTTGTTGAATTATTGAACTTTCAACAGCTTTCTGAGGGTGATCCTTCCGGCAAAAC
Organism: Silene conica; assembly: GCA_029255685.2. NCBI lineage: Eukaryota > Viridiplantae > Streptophyta > Magnoliopsida > Caryophyllales > Caryophyllaceae > Silene > Silene conica. The sequence goes on from CM055313.2 coordinate 84,872,105, forward strand.
ACTTTATCTTAAGCTGGCTGCCTCGGAATTTCCAAGCAAGAGTAAAACAAAATTGATTGTCGGCATTGCTGCAGGATTTATTGCCCTGATATTGGTCGTTTTAGGACTGCTGTTAGCTCGACGTTGTAGGCAAAAAGCACAATATTCTGAGTCTAAAACTCCGGTTGAAGGTTCACTGATAGCGTTTGGGTATAAGGAAATACAAACTGCCACAAAGAATTTCTCGGAGAAACTAGGAGGAGGAGGATTTGGGTCTGTCTTTAAGGGAACATTGCCCGATTCATCTGTCATTGCTGTGAAGAAGTTGGAAAGTTTTAGCCAAGGCGAGAAACAATTCCGAACTGAGGTCAGTACAATTGGGACAGTTCAGCATGTTAATCTTGTTCGACTTCGTGGGTTTTGCTCAGAAGGGACTAAAAAGCTACTGGTTTACGATCATATGGAAAACGGGTCTTTGGACTACCATCTTTTCCCTGACAAAAACAATACAACATTGGACTGGCCAAAAAGATACCAAATTGCTCTCGGCACAGCAAGGGGATTAGCATATCTACATGAAAAATGTCGAGATTGCATTATTCACTGTGATATCAAACCAGAAAACATACTTCTGGATGCTGAATTCTGCCCTAGAGTCGCTGACTTTGGGTTAGCGAAACTTGTTGGACGAGATTTTAGCAGGGTCCTTACCACTATGAGAGGAACAAGAGGGTACCTTGCCCCAGAATGGATTTCAGGGTTAGCAATAACAGCCAAAGCAGACGTTTTTAGTTACGGAATGGTGCTGTTTGAACTGTTATCAGGGCATAGGAACATCCAACAATCAGGGGATGGAAAAATCAAGTTTTTCCCAACTTGGGCTACGAGCAAAATATCTCAAGACGGAGATATCATGACTATATTAGACCCGAGACTGGAAAACAATGCTGATGCAACCGAGGTAATGAAGATATGTAAACTCGCTTGTTGGTGTATTCAGGATGATGAATATCATCGCCCATCCATGGGTCAAGTGGTTCAGATACTCGAGGGTGTTTTGGACGTGAATATGCCTCCGATTCCAAAGTCTCTGCAGGTTTTTAATGAAAATGATGATGAGCAGGTTATGTACTTCACCGAGTCGTCCTCCGGCCAAAGTTCACAGACAAGGAACACTTCTTCAGTTCAATCAGTTGTTTCTTCTTCATCATAAGGAACTACTCCATATGCAGTTAGTCCAACATCTTTTTAGTTTTTTTGCCAATCTTATTCAGTTTTTTACTTTTTTTTACTGCAGTTTAATATTTCAGTTGCTCCGTCCCAATAAGATAAACAAATGATTGAGACGGATGTAGACATATAGTGAGAATAATGTATATATTATTTGTAATAATGTACAAACTTATGTCTTTTTTTCTTAGACTGATTGTTATGTATTGAGACGGATGTAGACATATAGTGAGAATAATGTTTTTTTTTCCTTTCTTCAGACCGTTATTCTCGCTTGATGTCTTTAAACGGGCTATATAGAACACATTTACAGCTAAATATAACCCAGTTTAAATGGCAATGTTTTACCTTGTACCCAAATAAAATGGACATTTCACCTTAAAAAGGTCACATAAGGTCGTTTAAAGGCTTCAAAGTGAATATGTCGTCTGAAATGAGAATTAGTGTACATTTTATTAGCAAAGTTTAGTGTTCAAATTTAGCGTATGTGAAATCCTAGACACATTACCAAATGATTGGCTTGTAATTTTTGTCAACATACAAGTATTAAACTTATTAATGTTCATGTTAAAAGATGGAATTAGATCATCTTTAGACATAGTTTTCAATCTTTTATAATGTACATGTCCAAAATTCACATGCCATAGATATGAAGTATCATCCATAGAGGAACCAATAAATATGTAACTTTTATTTGGAACAAACAACATTCAACATAAACATGTCATGACAATAATAATCAAATTCAATAAACATGTCATGCTTAGATAAAACATATTTATTAGATTCATACACTTGTTTATAGCAAAATTTACATAAACAACTATCGGATACAAGGTTTTTTATAATTCCGGGTACATGTAATACATTATTTAAATTTACAACATTTCTGGAACTAAATTCCAACGCCACCATGCCACGACCATTAATAGAAGGCTTAGAAGCGGTAGACTCGTTGTCCATATATAGAATGGATGCATCCTTCAGTAGTTCATAATCCTTAAACCAACGTACAGCCTTCAAACATGATTGGTTGCACCCGAGTCTATCCAACATGCCACTGCATCATCCTGCACATAAAATGCTTCAGAAATTAATGGTACATAATTCACAACCAAATCAAAACCATAGTCTAAAATCTGAACCTGATTAGTGGGTGGACCTTGGTCATTAGAGCCTTGTCCTCTTTGGCTAGTACTTACACCCTTGTTCTTTTTGTGCTTCCTAACCTTGCAATTTGCTTTCAAAATGCCCGGTCTTTCTACAAATCCAATAAGCACCTTTTGGTGCCTGGTTAGACTCATCATTAGTGGTGTTTTTTTTTCCTTTTGGCAACCATAAAGAGAAAATATTACAATAACATAGTCTCCCTAGCCCGGTTATGAGCATTCTTATTCAAGTTCCTCGCGAGATAACTGATGCTTAAACAGTGAAATAACGAAGTCACTTCATAAAAGTCCTGAATGATATCTTCCACTTGGAAATGTCGTTGATCTATCCCTGTTAGCCGATAAATACAAGAGAGACAATCAGAATAAAGATCAACATGAGTCAAACCTGCATCCTTAGCCCATTGCAACGCCCTTAATAAAGCTAGGGCCTTTGCATGAATTGGAGATTCCGCTTTAGTTTTCACACCACATTCCATTTCAATCTCCCCTCTACTATTATACATCACCCATCCCAGCCCTACATCCAAGTTAATATTCCTATAATACTCCACTGAACCGAATAGGATATTCGGGTGGCGTAACCCCTTGAAGATGTCCATTGATAGGCATATATGACTAATGTTTAAAGGGATTGAAAATATTACTCATATCAACAAAGTGAACTTTCTTTTCTGGTTATTCATACAAAAAGAACTCCACAGTTAAGCGTGCTTGGCTTGGAGTAATCTTAGCATGGGTGACCTCCTGGGCAGGTTCCGGGATGCGCATGAGTGAGGACAAAATGCGCTGGAAAATACTCGTGTTGGTCTGTGCGACCAGTACATAGCCTGGCGAGCTGCCGTGACTAACATTTCCGGTCCTAGGTTTGGGCCGGGGTGTTACAAATGTATCATAGCAACCCTGCGACCGTCTGGTGAGCCTGTGGTCTGAAGTATGAGAATGTGTTTATATTATGAGAATGAATGATACATTTCTGAGATACATACAAGCTATATATATACTAGTTAGGATAGACTAGGTTAGTATACATAGGACTCTACTTGACTACATTTACATTGAGAGTGGGAGATATACAAAGACTAGAGGTATGGGATTGTTGGACTGTGGGGGACGTGTGATGTGAGGAGTTTGAGGGAGAGTTGGAGTGTGCTTCTGATTGTGGGCTGATACGCCCCCGAAAGATGGACGTCGGGAGATGAAGGCCAATCTTGGATCGCAGGTCTTGAAAGCGAAGTTTGTGTAGAGGCTTCGTGAGAGCATCTGATACCATGATAGATGAACCATCTCAACCAAAACCTTAAGGTGATGGTTTGGTTGAGGCCCAACTATTATTAATATTCCTATTACGCTCCCTCACTCGAATGCCCATGAAGAGTGGTTAGTTTGCACAGGCCCCCATACCGTGTGCTGGGTTTCCACTTCGTGAGTTTTCGAGGGGTTTTGAGGTTGCCACGATTCGAACCCGTGACCTTCGGTCAGACTGACTCTGATACCATGAGAGAATGTGTTTATATTATGAGAATGAATGATACATTTCTGAGATACATACAAGCTATATATATACTAGTTAGGAAAGACTAGGTTAGTACACATAGGACTCTACTTGACTACATTTACATTGAGAGTGGGAGATATACAAAGACTAGAGGTATGGGATTGTTGGACTGTGGGGGACGTGTGATGTTTGGAGTTTGAGGGAGAGTTGGAGTGTGCTTCTGTTTGTGGGCTGATATGAAGTACCCGGGTCACCAACCTAGCAGGTGAGGAATCCTGGTTTGGCTCGACTGCGGTCGGATGTTGCATTGCTGCTCGGCGTAACGAGGACGTTGCGTTCTTCAAGTGGGGGTGTGTAATACTGCACTGAAGTGAATAGGATATTCGGGTGGCGTAACCCGCTTGACGAGGTCCATTGATAGGCTTATATGACTAGTGCTTAAAGGGATTGAAAATACTACTCATATCAACAAAGTGCACCTTCTTTTCTGGTTATCCATACAAAAAAACTGACACAATTATTGACTAGTCTAGCTGTCCTGAACATGCTATTATTATCTCTGTTGATTGGCACCACAATCGATCAATGGTGGGCTCCTGAGGTGTAAAAGTGAACATTTGTTTAGTTGTCTTTGCCAATGGGATAATTGTAGTCGTCGATATTGACCCTCAGTCTTTCAAGACTTGGTAGTAAACTGTCCTTTAAGACGACACTATCCGTCTGTTTCGACTTTTAGTTGCTAAATATAGTTGTTTAATTGTTTCTTTCGACTTTTAGTTGCTATACATGTGTTTGTTATTCTGAACTGACCTGAAAAAACAAAACATTAGGTGTTTGGAATTGTATGCCATGGAAAACTTGTATGGTGTATGTTTCAAGCTTTATCATCTTACACTAATTATCTCATTCATAGTTCCCTTTTCATCTGGTTTTGACAGGATTACAGTTAACCACTCGATCTCCGGAGACGAAACAATAATCTCAGATGGTGAAAAGTTTGAGCTAGGATACTTTCAACCTGGTAAATCTTCCAACTGGTATATTGGTATTTGGTACAAGAAAATTCCAGTAAAAACTGTAGTTTGGGTAGCGAACCGAGTAAACCCCGTCTTAGATAAACATAGTTATGAGCTTAAAATGTTAGATGGGAACTTGGTTCTTACAGATGTTGGGCGAAAATCAGGACCCATTTGGTCGACAAATTTGAATTCGACAAAGCGGAATTCAGTACAGGCAGTTTTACTGAATTCAGGAAATCTTGTTCTTAGAGATGGGGGGCCTAATACGAATGAGACGCTTTGGCAGAGTTTTGAAAATCTTACTGATACTTGGCTTCCTGGTGGTAAGATGGAGTATAACAAAAAGACTAAAAAAAGACAGCATCTTTCGTCTTGGAAAAATGTGGATGATCCGTCTCCTGGTCCTTATACAGTTGAGATAATTCACGAGCAACAAGAATATGTTAGCATGTGGAAGCAAACAAGACAGTATTGGAGTAGCGGATCATGGATTCCAGAACAACAGATTTTCAGTTTAATCCCTGAGATGAGGTTGAATTTCCTGTACAGCTTCAACTTTACTGATAATGTGAATGAGACCTACTTTAGTTTCAATCTTTACGACCCTAAAATTATTTCGAGGAGTCTTATTGATTCTTCTGGTGTGGTTAAGGTAATGACATGGCTCGAAGAGTCCCAACATTGGAATCAATTTTGGTCTGAACCTAAGCAACAATGTCAAGTGTATGATTATTGTGGGGCTTTTGGAAGTTGTACTCAGAATTCATTGCCATTCTGTAGCTGTTTAAAAGGGTTCGAGCCTGAGTCAAATAGTGATTGGGGTTTGAGTGATTACTCAAGCGGATGCAAAAGGAGGACCCCGTTGGGATGTGAAAGTTCAAACTCCGGAAAAGATAAAGACAGATTCTTTATTTATAATGGAATTTTGTTGCCTGATAATGCAACAACTGTAAAGGCCTCGAGCTTGCAGGAATGTGAATTAGCTTGTTTGAGTAAGTGCAGCTGTAATGCTTATTCATATGATAATAGTAACTGTTCTGCCTGGTTTGTTGAACTATTGAACTTTCAACAGCTTTCTGAGGGTGATCCTTCCGGCAAAACACTTTATCTTAAGCTGGCTGCCTCGGAATTTCCAAGCAAGAGTAAAACAAAATTGATTGTCGGCATTGCTGCAGGATTTATTGCCCTGATATTGGTCATTTTAGGACTGCTGTTAGCTCGACGTTTTAGGCAAAAAGCACAATATTCTGAGTCTAAAACTCCGGTTGAAGGTTCACTGATAGCGTTTGGGTATAAGGAAATACAAACTGCCACAAGGAATTTCTCAGAGAAACTGGGAGGAGGAGGATTTGGGTCTGTCTTTAAGGGAACATTGCCCGATTCATCTGTCATTGCTGTGAAGAAGTTGGAAAGTTTTAGCCAAGGCGAGAAACAATTCCGAGCTGAGGTTAGTACAATTGGGACAGTTCAGCATGTTAATCTTGTCCGACTTCGTGGGTTTTGCTCAGAAGGGACTAAAAAGCTACTGGTTTACGAACATATGGAAAACGGGTCATTGGACTACCATCTTTTCCCTGACAGAAACAATACAGCATTGGACTGGCCAAAAAGATACCAAATTGCTCTCGGCACAGCAAGGGGATTAGCATATCTACATGAGAAATGTCGAGATTGCATTATTCACTGTGATATCAAACCAGAAAACATACTTCTGGATGCTGAATTCTGCCCTAGATTAGCTGACTTTGGGTTAGCGAAACTTGTTGGACGAGATTTTAGCAGGGTCCTTACCACTATGAGAGGAACAAGAGGGTACCTTGCCCCAGAATGGATTTCAGAGTTAGCAATAACAGCCAAAGCAGACGTTTTTAGTTACGGAATGGTGCTGTTTGAACTGTTATCAGGGCATAGGAACATCCAACAATCAGGGGATGGAACAGTCAAGTTTTTCCCAACTTGGGCTACGAGCAAAATATCTCAAGACGGAGATATCATGACTATATTAGACCCGAGACTGGAAAACAATGCTGATGCAACCGAGGTAATGAAGATATGTAAACTCGCTTGTTGGTGTATTCAGGATGATGAATATCATCGCCCATCCATGGGTCAAGTGGTTCAGATACTCGAGGGTGTTTTGGACATGAATATGCCTCCTATTCCAAATTCTCTGCAGATTTTTGATGAAAATGATGAGGAGGAGGTTATGTTCTTCACCGAGTCGTCCTCCGGCCAAAGTTCTCAGTCAAGGAACACTTCTTCAGTTGTTTCTTCTTTCATCAGAAGGAACTACTCCATATGCAGTTAATCCAGCATCTTTTTAGTTCTTTTGCCAATCTTATTCAGTTTCTAACTTATTTTTACTGCCAGTTTAATATTACAGTTGCTCCGTCCCAATAAAGATAACAAATGATTGAGACGGATGTAGACATGTAGCGAGAATAATAATGTTTGAACTTCTGTTGTTTTTTTCTTCCTAGGGTGATTGTTATGTATGAAACCTCACATTCTCCAACATTCAAATTTTACGGAAGGTCGTTCTTCAAACGATTATCTTCATTTGATGTCTTTAAACGGGTCATATATAATGGTACTAATGTTTTACATTGTGCCAAATAAAATGTAGATTTTTCCATAACAAGGTCACAGAAGGTCGTCTGAAGGCTTTAAACTAAATATGCCTTCTAAAATAAGAATTTACATTTCAAACTACCAAATTGGTAAAAAAAAAGTAGAGTGCTTTGGACAAATTGGTTAAAGAAGTAGCATGTTGAATAAATTGGTAAAAAAAATAGCATATTGGACAAATTAGTAAAAAAAATTGATTTCGTGATATTTAGTCCAAAATAAATAAATAATGGAATATCAAATATCTTTACTTAATGTTATAATAATAAATAATATATATCGAGTCTGTCGGGTCGAACCATTTCGAATTTGGGCCATTTTCGGATCTATTATTATCAAGTTTATTAGGAGTAATGATTAGTTTACAACAATAAATATTCGTGTCGAGTCATATTGGTTCGGATAAATTTGGGTAACGGATCATGATGGGATCCTCAGTTGGGTGTCGCGTCAGCTTGATTAAATTCTTCGATCGAGTCATTTCAGCTCAATTTTTTTATTTATTATAGTCTTTAGTTAATATAAATTTGGTGTAGAGAAAATAACTAATGATTTTTAATAATATTTTTATTATTCTTTGGTTAATCAAAATAATTGGCCTAAGTTGACAAGACACTCGAACTGAGGAGCCAAAAATAACTCGTAACTTGAATTGATATTAAACAATATGACTCTACACGATTGTTTATCGTTGTAAACTACCAATTGCCCCTAATAAACTTTATAATAATAGACCTGAAAATGACCAAAGTTAGAAATGATCTGACACGACTCAACCTCAACTGAGTTCTAGTAAACCCGAAAATGAAGGACCCTTCGGTATGTTCTCAACACGTCCGAATAAAATGTGATGCCTCTTGGAAACCAGATCTAAAAGCAACTGCAGGATGGATCCTTCGGGATGAGCTCGGAAATTTGATTCACTGGAATTCTAAAGTGTTTTGGGCCATCTCGCCTCTACACGCTGAAGCCTTGGCCCTTTTATGTGCATGTCAAGATGCAATTCAACGCAATTTTCTGCATATCGATGCAACAAGTGACTGTCTTAATCTCGTTCTTCAAGTAAATGGGTGTGGAGCTTTCAATAAAGATATTGCTTCTACAGTCAAGACCATCTTAAATTGTATTTCTAGTTGTCATTGTTTTCTTTAAGTCACTGTCCTAGGTCTTTAAGTAGGTTGGCTCATGCTATTGCTAAGGCAGCAGCATGAACCGATCATAAACACCTGACAAAAAAAAAAATGAAGGACCCAAGCTCGACCTAATTAACTCAAATCAATCGTAAATGTAACTTAAGTCAAAAGAAATTAAAGCCGAGAATATATTTTGGGTCAAATATTATTCACATATATTACTTACTATTTGTTCATTAATAAAGGTTTATTCTTATATTATTATTTGTTATAGATTTGGCCGAATTAATTAAATATCACTTAATTAAACATTTTTTTACCAATTTATCTCTTAATCAACTTTTTTTTTACTAATTTGTCCAATATGAAGTATTCTTTTTCTTTTTACCAATTTGTCCAGCATGCTACCTTTTTACCAATTTGTCCAACATGCTACCTTTTTACCAATTTGTCTAAAGCACCTTACTTTTTTTAGCAATTTGTCTAAAACACCCTACTTTTTACCAATTTGTCCAAAGCACCCTACTTTTTTAGTAATTTGTCCAAAGCAGTCTACCTTTTTTACCAATTTGGTAGTTTGACTACTTTGGCCTAGTATACATTTTATTTAGCAGCCTTTAGTTGAATATAGCATACGTGAAATCCGAACATCTAATTAGCATGTTAAATGTTCAATAAGACTCACTAAAGTTTTAAGACTTTACCAAATTAGTTTTTCACTAATTTTTATTATTATTCTATTGTTCAACCTATCTCAGATTCACCTCAAACTTTATACATTATCCCTCAAACCCACCTCAGACTCTACTTTTTCACTACAATTTTCTTATAAGATTTTGTATAAAAAGGAAAATATTAACACATAGTATCCATTTATTGGTTGTCATTTATAAAACGATGGGATCAAGACTTGAATAGATTATTGTGGATCCTGAGGGAGTCATATCTCAAGACTCAGGTGAGTCTTGTTCCAAGACTCGCCAATAATCTTATCTTAATCTTTCGGAAAAAACGAAAAAACGAAAGTTGTGACAGTAAGTTCATATTTTGAAAATACAACTTTGTAAGGGAGGCTACACTGGTGGTTGAAATTGGGAGTTATCTTTCGTATGATTAGTGGGAGGGTCGTGCGGTGGTTGTCCGGCAATCAGTAGTACCATGCCCATTTCCCGGAAACATCACTATCCCACAAAGAACCTCTTAACCAAATGAATAAAAGTTACTGTTAGTTTTTCCGCACTTATCTTTAAACAGTTCAAGGTACTCTCCAAAGCGCATTTTTTTACTCACACAACCACCACAAATTGGTCCCGGGAAAAAATCCCGACAACAATCGGCATCCAGAAATATTTGGAACATATATACTTTCATAGAGCATATACATCAGAGAAGACTTCAAATCAACCAAGCCACTGGATAACATTACTCTTTCGATATTCCGAACATAAAACTCGGAATCCAGCACAGGCAATCTAGGTACTACAAATCTACAATATCTGGAGATTTCATCGCCTTCAGAAAGACTGGTTACATCATTACAACAAGAAAAATACCTTTCGAGATTCAGTTTATCATACAACATTAAGGTGACGGGTCAAGGGAATGATGCAATTCTCGAAGCCTCAGACGCTTAGATCCAGGGCAAATGACAAATAACAGTAAGAGCACAGAAACGACACGAACTTAACAGTAAGAAGTAAGAACACAGAAATGACACTGACATTAGCTGCTTTTATACTTTCCACTGAGACATTTTTCTATTATCTATTAGTATTTTGCGACTACGTTTCCTCTAATAGCTACAAGAAAAGGAGTAAAAAGAAAAAAATGCTATAGCCTATTGAGAAATTAAATTACAATAATACACAGGAAACAGAGACTGTACACAAGAATGAAGATGATGCCGCCTTCAGGCTTCAGCAAAACAAAGGTTGCGAAATGGAGAGGCGGCTGTGAACTAATAACTAATAATGGACTGTTTGAAAAAAGAGAGGAGAAATGAATATGCTAACGTCAACTAGTCAATTTCACCGATCCCAATTACCTTGGAACATGGCAGGTCTGTTCTTCAACCAAACTACCATTTCCCGTTCCAGTGGAGAGTTATTTAGGACAGCGTCTAGCATTGGACTACCGAATACTTTAGGAACACGCTTAAACGACCATATCCTATCCGTAGGCCATCGTCTTTGGGGTCTCTTTTCCTGTTGAATTGGAGAACGACATTGTATAAGGCAGTCTCACAGAAATAAAATCCTGTACTAGTTTAAACACCCTCCCTAAGATGAGGTCCCAGAAAATGAGGATTGCAAGAGGTCACAAGATGGACAGCCAAAAATATTGGACCGCTGAAGTGGTACAGTTTGGTGATGTAAAGACGGGATGAGAAACAAACATAAAATATTATTCTAATTTTCAGATTTCCACAAACCTACTTTCATTTAAACTTTCTATTTTAAAGGTAAAAATAGCCAATTGGAATTACTGTTGCACCAAAACATTCCTCCCAAACAAAGTACAAAATCACAAGAATTATCGCATAGGCATTGAATTATAGGAGTACTTTTTTGACAAGTAGATTTATTTCGGTGCAACGGCCAAGGTGCTGTAACAGAAACTACAGCACCAAAAAGGATAAAACGACCACGAAGAGTCAAATGATATTCACTAATTGGCCTTGATCATCTTATACCTATTTCTCTTTCAAACAAAGGAGAATGCACGGAATCAGAACAATACACATTTTTCTTAAGCAGGTATACTATAGGATACGAAAACTCACCATTCTTGCAAGCATATATCGAACAGCATTGGGACCATAAGCAAGCTTTTGGCGTTGTGACTTTTGATGCTTGGTATAAAAGGAACCAAAATCGGGTAATACCAAGCAACCCCTACTGTTTTTTGCAAGCTCACGATCTGGGTCAGCTTTAGTTTGGTGATGCCAGTAAATAAGCTGCCCTAAACAATAGTTTTCTCCATAAGTTTTGCAGTATTCAGCGACTCCTGACAACTTAGTCGGACACTTGGGTCCAAGATCAAGAGGGCTAATGTAAACAGGAGGGGAAGTGACAGACTTGTATTCCTACACAAGAAAAAGATAATTATTCTTTGCAGTCTAAGCCAGAAACTAAAGACAAGGTTTGCAAATGCAGTAATCTCTTCCTTCATTTGGATTTACTATATTTCTATACGGGCCCAAGTTCAATATAAAGTCAAAGAAAATAAGTGTGAAGGGTAGAAATTTCAAGTTAGATGGAGAATGTGACTAATAATAAGTTACTGGACAATGGAGTCCACGTATTTTGAGAGGGTATTTTGTTGTTTTGCTGTGAAAATTTACTCAAAATGAAATGTAGTGAATTGAACTGAACAACAAAAGAAAACATAGTGAGCCCACCTTATGGAAGGACTATTTATTGACAAAGAAATCTCACCTTTACTTTAAGGAATGACTTGGTGTAAGCATATACGTGTATCAAATCAGCAGCAGCATCATGTCGACACTTCACTGAACTAGTTAGATTTCGGACCTCGTCTCTCAACCTTAATTGCAGAAAGCAAATATAAATAAATGAAACAAAGAATAAGATGCAGAACTATTAACAGTCGAATTGACATTTACCACAACAATGATTTCCGAAGTTCTTTCTCAACATTGGCTGAACTGGATGGGTCATGAGCACGGATCTTAAGTTTAAGATCTTGTACCACGCGATTATCAACATTTGAAGCCATAGATTGAAGAAGTTCATCAACAAGAGAACCTTCACCATTCCACAAGACAGATACCATTTCTTCAGGACTGAGCTTCTGCAATGGAGGTGGAGCTTTTTTAGCATCTCCAAAAACACATCTTAGGACATACCGCACCTGCAAGTACCATTGATAACCTTGAGTAAGCACAACAATATAATACTCCCTCCATGGCTCCATAAAAAATTTATATCGAACACGACAAATTTACACTGTAACTCTATTTGAAAATGTTAAAAGGTCAAAATGAGACTGGTTGACCACCAAGGTAATGAGCGCAAGAAATATGGGATGGAGCTAGTAATAAATATTAGGGATACAGAGGAAATAATCTTCACATTCAGCAAATTAAATGTTCTTATCTCTAATCTACCATTTATCTGGTTGTAAAAGCTATAAGAAGTCATAGGGTGTTTAAAAGTAGCATACGAAGGATATCCCAGAAATACCTTGTCGAGTGTGAGAGCCAAATTTTGAAGCCGCTGGCTGTACACTCCTTCTGCCTGTCCAATAGAAATCAGAACAAGTAATTAAGCACAATTCTTCAATCTTTAGCAACTTGAACAGTATAATTTTCAAATATAACACTTAGATGTCATGCAAACTGAATCAACCTGTAATTCAGCATCACTCCTCTCCATCTCAACAGATATTTCAAGATTATATTTCTTCTTCTCTTCCAAATTATGGTTCAGGATTTTCTCGGGAAGTTTTGTTCGCTCAAAGTTTATGAAGCGGACCTACAGCAAGAATTGGCAGCCACAAAGTAAGATTTGTCGAAGAGAAAGTATATACAAAATTTGGGTCTAGTACAAACAGACAGCATATTAACAGGTTTAACTGCTGTAAGATTTAGACAGCGGAGAATATGTACCAGGCGTGCAGAGTATGCAACAAGCCAATCAGGCAAACCACCCAGCAGGCAACGTCCTAAACCAGCCCTACTCAAATCAATGTAATCCTCTTCAGAAACCCAATTTAGCTCGCACGCTTCAAGTAACAAACGCTGCTTATCCAAAAGACCATGCCACTCCTTCAGAACCTAATGATAAAAAAACCAGAAACTGATGATCAATCCAACTTCAACAGAAAATGGACGTTTAATTCAAGGAGTCTGCAAATGAGGTCTACAAACAAGATGACACATTAAGCAGACTGAAAAACAAAATTGCACAAGCTAGTATTCCCTCCTTCGAACATCAACTTAGATATATATTTTCTCACAATACACAATATCTTCAACTTTACAAGAAATGAAAATACGAAAAAATTACTTCTGATATATCACGCTCGGACTCGGGTATAAGAATCGAAGTGTTGGATCCTTTAAATTTCAAAATCAAGGACTTGGGTCTAAGGGACACATTTTTGAAGGATCCAAGATCTAAAGTGAGACTCGGCATTTTTTTAATCTTTTTTTCTTATTGGTAGAGACTTTGTACTTCCATGAATCTATTAAAAAAAGAGACAGACGAATAAAATTCGTTCTCTGATAAATTGACGAGAAAAAAAAGGAAAAAGAAAACTAACACAAATTAAAAAAAAAAAATACGGAAAATAAATTACAAACCAAAATCCTAACACCCACTAGGCTAATAGTCCACACCTTAGCACCGCAGCAGTCATGTCAAGGGAAAAGGAGAGAAGAAAGTGATTTTCCACTTCCCCAAAAAACCCACAGACAACAAAGTTCCCCTCTGTTAAAAGCAAAAAAAAAAAGAAATAATCTACCCCTATATTCCACCAATAAGTCTCTTTTAAAACGGATATATCCGTCTTACCTTAAGACGGATCAAGTAATATCCACTAATATGAATAAGACAAATGAAATAGTCTAGGGAAAAGCAAGATGTTTGTCTTATCTATGCAAATGGATTATTATTTGACCCGTCTTAAGCTTAAGACGGAAAAATGAGAATTTGTGTCCACGAATAAACACACAGCCTTGCTCCGATCACCGTTCTTGCTTTCCTTCACCTTCATCAATGACTTCCAAACTGCCATATTTTTTCTCTTCGACTGCTTTCAGTCCATACACCATGTAAACTGCCTAGTCCGTTTACAACAAGATGAATATTCCCGTTTATGGCATAATTCCGTGTCCGCACCCAGGTCAACTCGTATCGACGCGGGTACAGCATGGTTGAATAAACAGTCCGAGCATCATAGCTTCTGATAAATCAAACTTAACAGATTAACATTGCTTGGCTATGTATAAAAAAAGGGCAGCCCGGTGCACGATGGCGTCCCCGCTAGGCGAGGGTCCGGGGAAGGGCCCCACCACAAGGGTGTAATGGGGGCAAGCCTTCCCTTGCCATTTATGGCAAGAGGCCGCTCCCAGGGCTTGAACCCGTGACTTCACGGTCACAAAGCAACACCTTAACCGGTGCGCCAAGGCTCCCTTCAATTTGCTTGGCTATGTATATTTGAAAAAATTAAGGTTAATGTTGGCATCAATTAACCAAGAAAGTCAATCTTGGAGAGTATAGATGGGATGAAAGAAGAACAAGAACAAACCACGTATTAGTCACTGAGATTGACAAAATTTTCAGGAACCCGTATTACCTTATCATAGGCCCCTTCTCCAGTTAAATTTAGATAGCTTCCTCGGCAAACTTGACTTCCACACAAACAAACAGAGGCTTCATATTCTTCCTTGCTCTGGATTAACAATAGAATAAAATCAGCTCATACGAGTAACTAACCTTGCGTAAATAAAGTGAGATATTGTGAATAAGAAAGCAGTATGTGTACATACCTCTGTGACTGAATTATAGTCAAAAGTGACTTCTTCACCAAATGCTATTGGGCGTACAGAATAGATTCCAATCTGATACTGACCACCTACCGCAGTAACTCTGGAATTCATTATCAAGAAAAACGCAGAAAAACCAGAGTCAAATATTATGGTTGTCATAACAAAAGCAGGAAGAAAGATCATATAGAAGTAATAGAGACTGATGTCAGCAGGCCGTAGTCAGCAGGCCGTAAGAGAAAAGCATTACTAGGAAGTACCCACATTTGACTTTTTCAACCATGCCACTCAATTAGGCACATTTGACGTTTTCACCTCATTAAAAACACTCAAACGAATAATGAAATGGTAGATATATAAAGGTCTTTTCTAGCAGACGTTAGGTTAAATGTGCATGCCATAGGAAGGAAAACTTCCCCAGATGTCACACATAACACATTTTAAAATAAACTAATAGCGTTGACTTCTAAGCAAATAGGCTTACATATAGAGAACTGCAATCAATTGTATTTATCAAGGACCCTGGAATCTCCACCACAAAACGCAATATACAAAGCTATAAATGATAAACCAAAAAAACGACAAATACAATTTACAAGCTAACTAATGCACCAAAAACAAACAAGTGAACATCAAGAATGTTAAGCCCTATGTTAACAACAGATCATACATGTTAAATGGCTAATCAAGCTGAGAATACTTATATCACTAGCATCTGAGCACAATATTACGACACGGATGCCATACTAAATGTCACATAGAATTACATTTTACGTTGATATAATTTTCACAAATATATTCTATCTTCTAAAACGAAAGGAATACGATCTAATATATTAAAAAAAAACTCAAAATAGTTTAGAAACTTAAGTCACACAAAAAGCTACTTAAAAAACAACTACTTAAATGTTTACTTGAATATTCTAAGGAACACGAGAAACAGCCAAAACTAGGTAGCATAACTCAATCTCTTAGTTTAAAGCCATGATATTCTAAAATACGAACACCAACTAAGAATACCACTTACGCGACATGCTCTGTGTAAGACCAACATAACATCTCACACAGTTTCTAGCTTATATTTCCAAATTGGCCTCGTATATCTCAAACCATATTGATGTATTAGGCAAATTAATCCGCACTTAATGTCATATGCCTATTTCGTTTCAGCAAGGAACACTAATATTAGGATTATAACCAAAGGAGATCTGATAAATATTTTAACAATCGGTTTCCTAAATGGCACCATCACCCTAGTTATTTAGTTCACTAACTTATTTGGAATTATTAAAGCATTCAATATAATAGATATAAAAATGTAATAAACTTAAGAAGTTAAGAGGAAATTTCAAAAAATAAACTGCAACAATTATTGTGACAGACCACAATGGTGGGTAGGTGATTAGTCTTATGTAACAAGCGGTACATAGAGCCTGAGGAATCATGACCGCAAAACATACGTTTTTCACACATTGACTATCATATTGTGAACATAAAACACAGTGCCACCGATACAACAGCTCAGTATTTACTACAGCTTACAGGGAAAGAGTATTCAATCAGCAACGTGGCGAAAAGTTTTATCATAATCATTTTGAAGAATAAAGGAAGGACCAAAAATCCACAATAGAAAGAATACTAACTTTGCTTCACAATTGGGCCGACATGAGTGACAAATGCGACTAGCATAATTTGCTTTGTGCATTGCATCAACAACAAGTATATCATATCCATCAGCATCACCCTGTCAAGCGAAACTACAGTTAATCAAAGGTGCATTTAGTAGGTAACAGGTGTGGAGTTATCAGTAAAAAAAATTAAGTGAAAAACACCTTCGGCCTCTCTAGATATATGTTGTAGAATTCTGGAACATCTTTACTACTCCTTTGCAAAGATCGAATTCCATCTTGCTTCTCAAACCATTTCCACGCAGGATATACCTACAAATAACCCAAAGAGCATAAATAAAATTCCAAGTTCAACCAATGAAAAATGGCTTTTAACTGAATTTACTACATTGGCAACCCTAGATATGAACACGATCACAATTAAAAAGTGCAAGCAACCAAGTCCTAAGAAGGTGAGACAAATATACAAGCTAAAAGACAAAAAATGCCACTACAGACAACAAAAATCCTATGACAAATCAACATTTCCTACAGCTCATGCGAATATTATTAAAGATTGCTTAGAATCACATAACAAGCCAGGCTAGATAACTACAGTGAGCATTTAAACCCCATATGCATTTAATATGGGATCATCTAATTGTTCTACAGGTACTGCACTTTTGTGCAAGGTCAAAGCACTAAAAAGTTGCTGCAATACAAGCAGACACCAGTTAGAAACTTCTTTGCCACAAGGACAGAGACCCATTTGGTTAAAAGGGAAAGACATACCTCTCCGAGGAATTCAACAACAAAGTCATCTTCTGTGAAACCACCTTCTTTATCACAAACAACACCAAGCCCCTAATCAACACAAAAAGCATATTAGAAATGTAACAATTTTGCAATTTTTTTGCAAATAGCATCCCTATCCCATTTTCATCTTCTCTATTTGACTTTGATGGTCAACAGACGTCGATTCTCAGTGTATTCACATAACATAAATAATTTACATTGTATATTACAACTTCTTATAAATGACAATATGACAATTACTAATTAGGTTTATAAATTCAAATGCAACAAACTTTACAATACCTTATGATATACTCGGATAATTTAATGATGAAAGTGACATCGGTTGACAACCAAATCAAATCAGGACAACATAAGTAGGAGGAAGGAAGCATTTAACGTATAAGCATACCATGGAAGGAAAAAAGAAAGTACCTTCCGGTAACTAACATAGTTATCTGCACGGCTATGCATGGCCTGAAGAAGAGACTTGCATAACTTCACATTTCTAGTATTATGTTCTGCCGTAGCTGTTTTCAAAATTTCCTCAATGACAGGTTTAAGTTGGTATGTCATAGGTGTGCTTTCACTGCCTGTGTAATGTCTAACTTGTCTATTTAGTTCCCTCAGGACCACGTCTTCGATAAACTTATGCTTTTCCACGAGAGGCAAATCAACATCTGTCGACATAGAGTCAAGAAGAAGATTATATGTATAGGGATCAATACCATAGACTTCTTGTTCTATGACCTGTTCTCCAAGCTTTTTCCTGGGTTTATATCCTTTGACTTCAGGAATATCCATATCCACCTCAGAGCCATTTTTCTGAGCTCTAACTTTATCTTCATAATCATCAGGCAATGAAACTTGCATCTTACGTTGCACTTCCACTTCATCAGCTACAATGACATACTGGTCAATTACTTCATATTTTCGAGTCACGGGAGGCACAAGACTGGCCTTGGTCATCCGAGCACCCCATTCACGGTCATCGGGAATAAAATCAAAAGCCTCATTTTCCAAGTAGTATCTTTCTTTTGACTCAAATGTATTATTGCTTTCTGACTGGACATCTGAATCACTTGCAGTGTCGGAGACACTTCTACTTCTACTATCACTTCCGAATTCATCAGAAGACAACTCATATTCATCAGATGACTCACTATCTGAGTCAACTTTCTTATTCATTCGGCTTACGGATTTTCTTTCTGATACTATTTTACTGTGCTTCTTGTTCCCAGAAGAACCACTGGTCCCATCTCTTGGTTTCCTCATCACATCATCTTCGTCCATATCTGTGTCACAGCTCTCGCCAAAGTATGCCAAAAGTTTAGTGAGTAATGCAAACAAATGGTCCATATCACTCCCATCAGCTCGATTTTTTTTCCTGCAAGGTCATGGTTCCTTAGAGTACAAAAAAGATACACTGGCAACTGGCAAGATGTACAACACATACCAAAAATCCAAAAACCAACGTACCGTCATGACTAAATAAGGCATGCCCTATCTTTTTAATGTGTTGCTTTAATATAGAAACTCCTTACAACCAAATTACCAAAGGTAAGGTAATAACAGAACATTACTCTTGTGTCCAAACACACAAGACTGTTTCTGGGTTATCCATAGTGAAAATGCTGTTGAACATTGCACCAACCACTATTTTTACACAAATTAAGAAATACACGTACTTCAGTGTGGTGACTGGTGAGCCATTATGCTTTATTCCATTATACTCCAAGGCCAAACGGATGGTAATTATTTGTCTTCATTAGAAATGGAAATCAAAGAGGATGGCACAAATATGTTCTACACTTCTACCTAAGCGTTGAAATTTAGTGGTCAGAAACTCAGTGACAAATTATGTAGTTATCAAACTCATCAGTAAGGGAAGGCCTGCAAAGTGCAAACTATGTGTTTGACAAAAAAAAAGGTATGTCTGCACAGCAAAATTAACTTTCAACTCATAGTTGAGTCCTTTCAAGATCACATTACAAGTTTGTCCACGATGTTAGTAAGCATTAGACTTCGAAGAGGCACAAAATTTAAAGAAACTAAGACTAAAGGGGTAATAGACCAAATAAAACAGAAGCAAATAAAGAGAGAGCTTACTTTACTGCCTCTTTGAACATTTTTAAGATATCCTGTTTAGCAACGCTCATGCCACGCCGGGAATAGTATCCACTCTTAACTCTGTTTTCAATTTCGGCAACCTATAACCAAACAATAGATGTCAAACATAAAACCAGCCAAAGGTACAACAGCATATAATGTCCGCTTGTAAAAACTACCTTCCGTACTAAATAGTTCGAAGTGTTTTCCTTTGTAATCTCCTTCAAACTGAGAACGAGAAATTCCTCCATTCTCCGGTACCCACATCCAGCCTTCTTCATCGCCCAATGTCTCATACGAGCTTCACGGGCTTGTACTAAAGCAGACTTCCGGGTATCACCTATTTTTGTACGTTTATATGTTATTTGTCTGAATGATTGGTTATTTACACCTCTTTTCTCGACCCTCTCAAAATAATCTTTCAGCCCACTGGACTCATCCACGTAACTTTCATGACTGGATTTCATAACTGAAGATGCTTGTTCAGACATTTGTTTCAGACTCCTTGTCCTGAAATATGACTCGTCAGTAGTCCTTCGCTCTTTCACCCAGGTTACATTGGGAAACCTGATTATTAACTCCTCAAATTGGTTGCAACCTTTGATTTCAACAGAGGAGATACAAGTAAAAGACTGAAGAATCTCCTCAAGCACCAAAGAGCTTATGTTAATACACCCGTCTAAAACCAAAGCCTTGATCATTTCCTTGCTGTAACCCCTCTGCACAGCACCAAAAATGGAAGTAATAGCATAAGCAGAAAGGAGACAAAATTGCAAGCACGACTATCAACAGATAAGATGTACTACCTTCATACCAAATTTAATGTCTCCATTTGATTTGATTCCAATAGTTAATCGATTTCAACTTTAACCATTATTTTCCCAAACAAAAGAAACAATGTAGTGCAAATTTGTTGGTTTATCAATATATCTGTTTTCATATAATCATTTTTAAAACATTGCAACAATTGTGTAAGAAAATGATGGTCATGTTGACATTGTCTGACCACTAAAGTCAGATGAGGTCAATCAAAAATGGGATGGAGGGAGTACAAAATCTCACCATAATGCTCTCAACTGTAGAATCAGAGCAATTTGCACCAACAGTTGATAGGTCAACCCGGATGCTCATGTTTTTGTAAAATCCTACTGAATCTCTCCAATGCTTGCAAGTTGAAGCAGCAAATACGAGGGACTTAACATCAGATCTAAGAAAATGAAAAATCCGTGATAAGATATGACCATCCAGTAAACCCCAGCTCCCAACTGCCGTTTCAGAATGTCCATCTCCTTCTTTGCAGAAAGCAACATTGCCACATAAATCATCGAAAGAGACATCACTGTAGCAACGAGTAGGTAAGACTTCATTGATTTCATACTCTTCGTCAACTACGCCAGTTAAAGTCCGGCATCTCTTTCGACCATGTGCATCATCCTCGTGAAGTGTAGAGCATTCATGTTCTGTATTATAGGCCCGTAATCAAGGAAAGCAAAAATTAAAATATAACACCAGTATGTTGAAAGCATAGTCCGAAATGTTGTTTAAAAAAGATTCCTAAGAAAAGGGAAATTACGAGAAAAAAGAATAAATATACTTTTCCAAATGCTAATTTGTATTAGGGTTATATAATGACAATAATCCAAACTAAGAATATATCATGAGAATCTGGACATGTATTCGTTTGGAAGTTTCTCTCTAATATCAGTTAAATTTTAATATATTATATAATGAAAAAATGTGATAAATATTGGACAGTACAAGTAACTTCAATATCCTGACACGAATAACTAGCTTTACAATATTAAAATATCACCCGAAAAAAGGTGGTAGAATAGTAGTAAATAAGTAGCAACCATTAGAAGCAAGATAATTCAGGAATTTCATAACATCAGAGCTGACAAACCCTAAAATTGGAAGATTGCCTTTCATAACCATTCCGAAAACTAATTAGAGACGAAAGCAATGAGAAATGGTATGCCAAAACTAAAATCTTTAAAATTATCAGTATATGTCAGCTCCAAACAACAACAACAACAACAACAGCAAAAAGAGGACAATAAATCCTTTTGCATTATTTTAGAAAAAAAATGAGCTTTCTGTGGTATGTAAAGGGCAGGAATCCAATGTGGTGGGTGTGATTTGGGGCATAGAATAAATCACAGGGACTTATGTTGAGGTCGGACACATACAAGAAGATTTCAAAACAACATAGACACTCGGACACAAGCAACAGCTACAAATGAAAAAGCTTAAAAATTTGAGGAAAATATATGTGGTGCCTCTATAGTAAATCAGAAGTAATGACCATCATACATTGATCCTGAAATGTTTAAAATTAGAGCCAGTTATGTCATTAAAGCCAAATGGGTAAAGTAGGATGTTGACAAGTCCTCTCTAAACATGATCTGACGACTTTCTGATGAAATCGCCAAAATATTCCAGAAACTGATGTTAGCTTAGTTGTAATAACCGTAAAGTATACATTCAGCTTCCAAACAAAAAGAATAGGAGTAACATCAGACAAATAACACAGATTAGGAGAGATGAACATCTTTGCGGACATACCCATGACTGGCTTCAATAGAAACCCTTTACTCAACAGTTTATGTTTTTCCATCTCCTTCTTTGGCTGTCTGGAACTTATCCATGGATCCAGGAACTCGTTTATAGCAGCGGCGAATTCACGACTTTTATAGGATTTCATGACCAGTTCATGAAGCTTCCCGAGTGTGTAGCCAATGAATTGTGGATGCACATTATGGAAAGATGAACTGGAGCAGCTTCCATCATACACAACTGAAGGTCCATCGAAAGGTTCACCATCAAGGTTGTTAGTGTCTTTAACAAGTTTGACTCTTTCAGAGGCCTTAATCACAGAGGTAACTGGAGCCCAAACATTGTCAATTTTGCGGACCACACTGCTTTGCATTTTTAAACAACCATCGTGAACTAAATTATTGAGTTCTGAGCATGAAAATGGTCCACATTCATGCCCAGCACCATCCAGGTAGAACCAGTCACCTACATGCAACTGCAAATCGTCCACCGTACAAACCCGATCTTGTGGTTTATTGACAACAGCATTTTCGTCCTTGAAGCTTTTGGAAGGAAGAGCATCGTCCTCAGATAATCTTTTCACATCACTGGATAAAGGGTAATGCTTACCCCTAGAAGTGTATTTGTCTTTCCCTCTTTGTTTCGAACGTGAATCCGGGACAATTGAACCATGATCCTGCAGAACACATGCATTGATTCGAATGACAGGTAACATAGTTCCTTTGACTCCCCTTACAAGAGGTTTTATTTGACCTGCCTTGTTGACTGCGCTGCTATCGGTCCTCTCTTCAGACCAGCAAATAGCCCAAGCAGGTAGTTCAAGCTTCGTGCTTTGAGATGGGTAATATAAGTCGTCTTGTCTTTGCCATCGAGGATCCTCATATCCAGATTTCGACATCTGGCAAAGAGGGTAGCCATCATTAAGAACATATTTCCTTCTAAACAGTTTATCCTGAGCAGCTTCATCATTCCTCTGCCAGTCCCCACCTTTGCAAGTCCACCGTCCAGAAAACCATTCATTAAATTCAGTAGAGAAATAACCATATTCCTTATCGAAGCTAGCAGTTGACGTTGATTCTGCAGAGTCATTTACAGCAACCACTGGATACCTTTGTATATCCTCATCTTGATTCACCTCAGAGGGGTCCTTGCTACAAGGACAACCAGAAATGATACCTGCTTCAACCAGCACCATACAATCACCGGAAAATATTACAAAGTGGAATTTAAAAAATCGGGAAAACTAGAAAAGAACCATCTAGCTCCTCCCAATAATAAAGTCCACGTAAACTGCCAATTTCCATCATTGCATGAAACTATGCAACTTCAGGAGATGTCGTTTGTGGAAAAGACACAGATCAAGCGAAAGGCCTACAAGTGAATTCGCCACTCGTGTCATTATAATGGCACTTCCCGCACGCAACTTTTGCATTGTCAAAACATTTAGCAAGATTTAGAAACCCAAAAGAGGCAAAAGTCCCCTTTGCAAAAAAATTACAATCATGGGAAGTGATCACTGGATAAGGAAAGATTAGCTATACTCCTACTACATATTCAAGCTAACCAGAATCTCTCTTAAAACACGCAGGTGATGCAGAAAAAAAATAACTTATTTTGCAAGTCTTCTGTATTAAAACCAAGGAATGGCAAAAATCTCTTCCACCTAAGCAACTCTCGTTTAGAAATGAATAATTGAGAAGAGTACGGAGTCCTGTTGTTCTTTTCGGCTGAAACGAGCTGAAATGAATTAAATGGAGTAGAGCTTAATTGAACTAAATTGAGTGAATTGAGGTGAAATGAATTTAGTTGAATTAAAAGTTAATTTTGTGAAGAGATTAATAGAACATAATTGATTGAACGTAAATAAAACTAACGGAATACAGCTAACCAAAACTAAACTGAGCTGAAATTAAGCCAAACGGGGCCTAACTATAGTTCATTTCCAGTTGATAAAATATGCAGCAGTCTATTCACAGAACAGTTTGCTTCTTGGAAAAAATTGAAATTGAGTGAGTTAAATTTGCAACAAGATATGTGGTAATGATATTGTGACACAGTTTCATCAAAAGTGCATGCACAACTCAGGAACTATAACGATTGATTATTCAATTACCTTCTCCATACATTGGTACTCTAAAGTTTACCTATAATCTGAGGTTACAAAGTAGCTATGTATGCCACGCCTTAGGCATAATAATTACAACATGGAATAATGTTACCCACAAATATAGCTACTGATAAAATAGTTTAAGAGTGGTCAAAACAAAAGTAACTAATTATGCATTTATGCATCACAACACAGCCAAAATTTAAACTTCTAAAATGATTCCTAACATAGATAAGCCAATATGGCTGAAACTTAATATATGAAATTGCTTCTTCAACATTCCTTGAATGTCAAAGAATGACTCTCCATCCACAATTATATTCAAGTGCTTCAAACGATTTGACAATTACTGAAAAGGGTAAGTTCCTTCCAAACTTTATTGTTCCCCTTCCTTATGTCTCCCTAATAACATTCTAGCAAATCTATTTAACTCTACGTAATGACATCCAGTAACACAATATCATTAACAAAGAGAATGGAACAGATAAGTTCAATACATGTGAAAAGCACAAAATTCATCAAAATTTGACAATTTTGTCAGAATCTAGTCCACCTTATCTCATGGGCTGGACGAAATCCCTATCACACGCATCCTGCGTCCATGCAGCAGAATATTTTCACACAAGTTGTTTAATCTATCTGAATGTAGAATAATGATATGTACAACCTTTAAAGAGAAATAACAAGCATATACGCCTAACATGCACGGAACAAGTGAACATTACCCATCGTATTTTAATAACAAGTAGTATACAGAACACAGAATCCGCAGTAAAAAGCCAAATATCGCACAGTATTGCCTTTTAAACCCTTTCTTGAGTTATCCAAGGGTGTTAGCATTGGGAAGCAAAAACAACATAATGAAATACAGTAAAATAAGATGAATGTGTGACTGTGTGAGAGTAAGAGACAAAACAAAGGGGAAAAGCAGAAGCATAAACACGACTATAAGTAGCTAAATATCACAAGAAATGAACAGTACCTTGTATGCTACCAAATTTGTCCCACTCTGACTGATCAAATGTCATTTGAAAGACTTCTGCAGTGTTCATCATGCAGAAGTCAGGCACACAATTGTTCGAAGAAAATAACACAAATGACTGAGAACAACGTCAACAACAACAGAAAATACTAACAGCACAACTACCAGACTTGAAACCAAAAAATATATAAAATATAAAAAGAAGTGCAAAAATACCAGATAAAAACTAAATAAGATTTTGTACTGTGTACCCTATGTTTATCCAAATTCTAACGTATACCCTTGGTTTTTAAAAATCTTCCAGTACCTAAATTAAGTGATTAGTTCCATAAATAACCAAAGTATCAAAATTCGAGATTTTAAAGGCTCAAATTCTGTCATAAAAAGTTGTATATTAATTACGCCTAGTAAATAATGAATAAATTGAAGACTCAACGTATTTTGGATGAGGAATCGACTAAAATTACACAAACACAAGTCTAGGGGCACCTTATGATTCTGAAAAATTGAGGGAATAATCTCAGGAAAAAAAAAAAGGGTAATTAAGGGAGAGACGGAAAGTGAATTTACCTCCAAGAACCTCAAGTTCCTTTCCAGGAACAACAGTTAAGCCTTCCAACAGAGCACCAACTCTTTCATCAATATTAAGATCCTCTTTGCCCAGATCAACTGAACCCTCCTCCATACATACCTCATTCTCAGCCTCCTCTGCGTCACCAAAATCAACATGCACATTACCTGGAGCCACTGGCAGGCTAACCTGCTGAACGACGGTACTGAAGTTAGCAGATACAATAGGCGAAGCTGCATTTTCAACTGTCACCCACCTATCACTATCTGAATGCTTAATCAGATGATCTGACATAAGCAAACCTTCTTCCACAAGCACCTTCAAGTCGCCTAACCTTGATGGTCCCCGTTCCTCCCCGTAGTGATCAATGTAGTACCATTTCCCCGGGTTTGGGTTCAAATTCACTAGTGACGGGACATGGGGTGGAGTATCACATATATCCATATCTTCTTCCATTGAAAGCAATTCTTCCGCCACTCCATTGGCCAAATGAGGCTCATCCTCCTCCTCCCTGCTACCATCTACACAAGGACTTTGAGACTCATGTGCTGCTGCATTCAAGTCAAGAGACAACTCAACTTTTCCATTCTGAAGATTCTTTTCGCTTCGAGGGTCTTTACTTGAGCATGTGAAATCTTTATCATTGAAGTTCCTCTCACAAAGCTTAACATCTTGTGCCTTCTCATTCTGCTCACCTTTTCTGCCACTCTGCCTACTATGATTATTACTGGACCTGCTCCGCTCCTGTGGCTGTGGGGACCGTTCCAAATAACTTGGAGACCTCTCCCTACGATCATAAACTTTACCACGGTCATGTGGGGACCATTCCAAGTAACTTGGAGACCTCTCCCTACGATCATAAACCCTACCACGGCTATGTGGAGACCTCTCTGAATAAGTAGGACTTGGTCTACTATCATGACGGTGACCACGATAGCCAGGGGACCGCTCATGTCTAACAGGAGTCCGTTCTCTATGATCATGATACCGCCCTCTTTCACGTGGAGGAGGAGACTTATCAGAATAACTAGGACTGCGCCTGTACCTATCATAGCCTCCTCTGGAAGACGAAGAATCATAATGTCGTGAAGACAACTTATTATCACAGTGTGCAGCAGCAGCAATACCAGTAGCAGCAGGTCGTACAGAATTATGATTCCTAAATGACTTATCAGCTGAATGCCGCGAGTAATGACCCTCCCCAGATAGCCTTCTGCTTTTAAAGCTGCCAAAATCAGTAGCATCATCATACACCTTACGATCACTAGTGTCTGAATCAGTCCCCTGTCGTTTAAGCCGATTATTACTACTATTAATATTATTATTATTACTATTACTATTACTATTAGAAAAGTGTGTTTTCCCTTGACTGTAGTCATGCTTATTGTAACAACTACCTAAATCATCCATGAGTTTCGAGTTGATCTTTGAGTAGTTCCTTTCCTGATTAAATTCCCAATTAGCAACACTTTTCAAATTCCGATTTCCAGGAGAATAATCCTCAGCTGAATATTTGCCAGGAGGGGGAGGAGGAGGTGCCCAATCACGGTCATATCTCCTCCGTTCCCTCTCCCTACTTTTCGAGTAACCACCATAGTCTTCCTTAAACCCGTCAGCTTTAAATTGCGGCCATCTTTCAGGAATAAACTCACCTTTCTCAACTACTTCATCTTTCACCCCTCTCCACTTATACTCCCTCTTAAATTCCTGTCTTTCTCGCCATTTCTCGGTATAAAACTCGGCTTTATCACAAACAATCTCACCTTTTTCGATATCTCTCCTACCGCTACCGCTTCTATCAGGAGGCGTCACTTCACCATTCTCCACTTCCTTTTTAGGCGATTTCAATGTCCCTAACTCACCTTCTTCAACCTCATCTTTCGCGGCAGCGGCAGCGGCCGCAGCAGCAGCAGCAGCATTATCAACAACTACTTGAGCTTTTTCTTTCTCAGGTTCTTCCTTCTTGAAAAAGACATCGCGCTTCAGCTTCATCCTCTTGGTCGTACTTCTCTTGACCGGTTTCGCCTCCGCTTTGCCATCTTCAATCATTCCTATACTTTCAACAACAACAATTTCATCAATTACGCGTTCCAAACTCTCAATTCTCCTCCCAGATTTATCATCAAATTACAATAGATAACACAACAAATTACACAAAATAATAATAAAAAAGTGGAATTAAACCTAGAAATCAGGAAATTAGGGTTTAATACCTGAAATAGGAGAGAGAAGAAGGGTGG
Source organism: Silene conica (assembly GCA_029255685.2). NCBI lineage: Eukaryota > Viridiplantae > Streptophyta > Magnoliopsida > Caryophyllales > Caryophyllaceae > Silene > Silene conica. Next base: position 84,900,239 of record CM055313.2, read on the forward strand.
TAGTGACGGTGATTATACGGTGGTTGCCGGTGGTGAATAGAGAGGAAAAAAATGAGATGTGACCAAAGGAGGAGTCGAGGTTTTTGTTTAATTTGATGGGATTAAAATTGGTCGTAAAAACTGGAGTATCATATCATGCCCAAGACATAACACCTATCGATTTCTTATGTACTTCTACACTTTTATATATAATCATCCTCTTATGTTTTTACATAATCCGTTTTTACATAATCGGACCCATTTTTTTACCTTATCTCGAGTTTACACTTTTTATTTCTCATACTACTGAAATAGTAATTTGTTTTTACAGTAAAATATTTACTCAATATAATACAATTTTTCATATTTTTTTTTCATTTGTTTACCCTCGCTGAAAAAAATAAGGGGTCGTTTGGTTCACTCTTTAGGAATTGAATGGATTGGAATGAGAAATCATAGTGGTGGTATGAGGTTCAAACTCCATACCTTTCAAAACATGTTTGTTCATTAGAAAAATAAACGTAAAAGAATGAAGTTTGAATTCAGGGGGAGGAGGTGGGTATGGGATTGCAGGGGGTTAGGGTGGAATGAGAATCCCGATGGATTCTAAATCTATTCCAAAATGTCTCAACCAAACACTAGAATGTCTATAATCTATTCCATTTCATTCCAATTCATCCAACCAAACACCCCCCTAAACAACATATAGAAAAACTGAGGAGGCAGCAAATTTCTCTCATAACTTATATACCATGTACAAATTAACCTTTTAGTTTCATTGTAGCAAATTGGCCCTGTAACTTTCCATAAATGTCTAATTAAACACTAATCAAGTTTTTTACCATATTTTTAGATAAAACATACTTCCTCCTGTATTATTTTAAGAGTAAATTAATTTTTAGATAAAACATACTTCTTGTATTATTTGGGTGCAATTTATAACTTGAGAACATTTTGAGGGAGTAATTTAATAAAAAAAGTTTTTAAAAGAAAGTTTTTTAGAAAAGTAGTATATGGGAGGGAGTAATTATTAATTAACTCTTACTAGTTTTAACCCTGCAAAATTGCACGGATATAGTTCTAAAATATCGATATAATGATTAATATTTAAAAATGGTAAACCAAAATACATGTATATCTTATAATCTATTTCTTTTATAGTGATCATAGTTTAAAAACACGTGCAAAAATTGCAATCCGTGAAAAAAATGCACGAATTCAGTGTTAAAACATGATAACAATTTTTTTAGATCTACTCATTTTAGTGGATATGTTCAATATCTATAACGAATTTATTTAGAATATTATTTTAACAGAATGATCTAAAATCTACTTAACAGAGTTTTATAGTTCATTTACTTTGTTAATTTTTTGTAGATCTTACTTTTAAAATTAAAAATTAAAACAATACTATTTATTAACTTTTTTTGTTGAAAACTATTTCTTATTTAAAAAATTTATTCAAATTTAGTAATATCTCGAAAATGTACTATTATGATGGTCAAATGTTAGAGTTAAAAGCTTGTAAAATAATATAACGACGTTATTTGTTTTACCAATTTTGATCATTTTTATGTTCGCTGTCTAATAATGTTTTTTGTTCACCTTTTTTTTAGTATTGATAAACTATGTGGACAATTGGGAAAATTCTGCATTTTCATATTGTATTATTTATGCAACATAAATGAAATCGAGGATGATGGTTCATTATTGGAGTTCTGTATTGATTATTCGATAAAATTCTATTAATAAAGTTGGTTTTCATAAATTAATTCCATATTTTTGTGGTGGATCCTACATTTATTTAAAATAAAAAATAAAATAAAATGGATGTGATGATGTGAACGCACAAAATTGCACGAAATATTCTTATATTAATGTAGATAAGATAAGTAATCTTAAAAATTTACATAGTAAAATACTCTTTAACTATTTTAGATGTTGTATTAGACAAAAATATATTATCGAAAATCAAACTTTTCAAGCCTCACTTGCTTACAAGTTTGAAAATCCCCACATCAAGTTGTTCTTGATTAAGAATTGATGTTGAAAGACAGATGCCCACCTTAGATAAAGTTGTTTGTGATTTGCGATGAATCATTTTAGTATATCACAATTTACGTACGAATTATTAGCTATAACATTTTTTTGTCAAAGAAACAAAACATTTATATGTTAACGGAAATTTATTATCCGCACCAAAATCGAATCTCATTAATTAATTTAATTTTATTTACACATCTTATCATCTTTTTAAAAATCGATCATGCATGTCTATAATTTTTGTTTTAAAAAATTTATTTTCCTTTGTTAAAATTCGTACCTTTAGTTAGTTAAATGTGCATGTTTTTTTTTCAAATTCTTGTTTCATTTTATATCATAGCTGCAAATTAATGATGCTCGCAACTTACTGGTCTATTATGTTATCTGTTACCATACTTTACTTCATTTTGTAACTATGTTAAGAGAATGTTTTTATTGAGATGTTTTCATCATATATCTTAATTAAAATATTTTCTTTTTACTTTTTAAATCGATCACATGTTATTATTTCGGAATTATGCAATATATAGTTTATAAATTTATAACATTTTTTTTGCGTTTTTAGAGCTAATGTGTATTATTATTATATTCTTCTTTAAAATTTTATTTTATCTTATTAGTAGTATAGTAGATGTATTTTTTCGGACATTATTTTAATTGTTATTGTAATTGCAATTTATTATTGTAGTAAAAATTTGGACTGAATTTTTAATAGTTGACTTAATTTACAGTGATTTATTAGTAAAGCTTGGGCTGAATTATTTACGTTCTAAGTTATTCCTTATGTCTTATTATTCACTAATATTTACGTGTAGAAAATATAAACGTAAACATTTACGTCTAAAACTTAAACATAGAGATTTTTTAGCAATTAATTAATTTTTTTTTTCCTGTGGGTCCCACATTACTAAAATAAATGAAATCAAAAACATGAATGTGATGATGTGGCTTAAGGAGAATGTTTGAAATGTTTTTGGTTTTATATAGATAAGATTTTAAATATATCTATTAAAAAATTTAATACAATATTTACCTATTTAAAGAAAAATGTAAAGCAAATTTAATATAAACAAAAATTTCGTCATGTAACATTTGTAATTTCACTAAAAATTCTCATATTATGAATATTTTTCACCAAAATAATTAAAAAATAATATTTGAACATGTCTTTTTTATAATTAGGAATTTTAGGATTAAATTTGATCAATGATTTTGACTTTCAATAATTGTAAAATATTTAATTTTGTGAATTTCATTCTTAAAATAAGTTATGTGGTTAATCGCACATTAAGAAAAACTTACTATGCTAACTTGCTACGTTTATAAAGGGTTGTTTGGTTCATGTGGGAATTAAGTTCATGTGGGAAGTAGTAAATTCCATGAATTAAGTTCCAACATGTAATTCATGGGATTTACAAAAAAATTGTTTGGTTACCATGTAGGAATTGACACTTCCCCTAAAATAAATTCATGCATGTTGTTTGGTTGGATAACTCAATTCCCATTTTTTTTTTTTTGTAAATACTATTTTACCCTTGGATACAATATACAAGGTCGGCTAAATACACCATGATAGATAATGTATATGTTGAACCATGTTAGTGCATGTGCTTACTACGTAGTCTACTTGATATGGCTATGTGCCTACGTCCTAAGCAATCGAGACCGGGTCGTTTTAGAGACAGTCTCTCACCAAATTGACGAGAGATATATCATAAAAACGTGACTATTTTCGAAATTATTATCATAAAATCTCATAACATAAATAAAAGTAGTTTAAACTAAGCCGCAAAAATTAAACGGTAAAAAAACATGTTCCGAATTAAGATGGAAATTGCAGGGATAAAAAAAATTGTATATTGAAAATGACGGCAAGGAAGAAGTATAATATAAAAAAAGTGTGTTTTTTTATCAAGGATAGAATAGTAATTAACAATTTTAAAAAAACACAGGAAGTTGGAATGACCTAGGGGGTTGGGTAAGCGACTTCCCACATCATGAAGGAATTCAAGTTCCTATGTAACTTTAGATTCCTCCATTTTTCTAAAAAATGGTAACCAAACAAGACCCTCAAATATCAATTCATGGGATTTCGAAATTCCTGTGTTTTTATGAGGCAACCAAATGACCTCTAAGTTAATGGGCTTAAGAGCATCTCCAATGGTTGAACAAAAGGACTTGCTTACAATTTTAAGAAATTGCAAGCTAATTGCTCAATTATTGGAGTTGTCCATGTAAATTAGCTTAGCCCAAAAAATATTGAGCTAGTAGCTCCATGGAGCTATGATGGCCGGATTTTGCCGTCGATTCCGGCACCAAAAACAATTTATAAACTCCCAAATTAAGTAGTATAATTTAGGGTCGAACCCAAAAGACGGTGGGGAAGTTGTATATTTAAGTTCTAGTTCGAGCTCGAGTTGGGTAATAAGTTTGTGATTGATTAACAACTACTAAAGATAAATTAGAGCACAAGTGTCAAGATGAAATCGATGGATAAAAGATACTAAGGTGTCGGGGGTACTAAGGTAGGTTGGTAACGAATCATGCAAGGGAATCTAAGGTCTCCACTATACTAGGCCTAGGTTTGTCTCGTCTATCGATTTGACTCCCCTAAAGTCGATCCCTATTCTAGCTTTCGCTACAAATAGGGCCAACCTAACAAATATACATGTCCGCGAAAGCCCTAGACTATCATCAAAGGCCAACAACAATGAGAATAATATCCAACCATCGTTGTGACATTTCATCAAACATGTAACATGCATAAATGAAAACCTAGCAAAGAAGAGAACCAAATCATAACCCTAAGCAAGATTCATAGCTAACAACAAACCAAAGCACACCCCTAACCCTAGTAGGGGAACTACTCACACATGGCTAACATAAGTATGTAAACAAATGATGAGGAATTGCTAGACATGTTGGATTAAGTAAGACTAAACAATTAAACAAACAAAACTTAAAGGAAATGCAAAGATAAAGTAGAGATGAAGAAGATTATACCAATAATAAGGAAAAAGCAAGGAACTTGGATTACAACTTGGAGGATTCTCTCAAACCCTCAAATTACAACCCAATAAGAGTCTTCTAAAATTGCCCAAGAACAAAGCTAAGAGAATTACTAAGAAAGGATTAACTAATATTGAAAGATTAAACTAAGATCTAAAGAGGATTAAAATATTAAGAGAGTTTTTTTGAGTCTAAGTATAGAACAATGGAACAGTGCAAAACCCTAGAAAAGTGTGTAAAAGTCACGTTTTTTAAGTCTACACAAGTGCGGGTTTATATAGTGCGCGAATTTCTGAAAAATGCTTCCCAGCCGGTCGACCGGCCGCCGGTGGTGGACCGGCTGGGACACCAAATGTCGACTTCTGGAAAATTTCTTCAAACAAGCACACTCCTCAGCCGACCGGCCGGCTGCCGGTCTGGCACCGGCTGGGAGGCTTTTTCCTTCAATCTGATTTCCTTCTTCATTTTTGACAAGCACAGGTCCTTCCAGCCGGTGGACCGGCTGCCGGTTGTCCACCGGCTGGGACCTCTTTTTCAACAATCTGCATTTTCTTCGTTTCTTCAAAAAGGTTAAGGCATGACATGATCCCCAGCCGGCCTACCGGCTGCCGGCTGGGAACCGGCTGGGAGGCTGAAATTGAGCACTGGAACAATTCTTCACTTTTCGTCAAAAACACAAGTCTAAGCTCCCCAGCCGGCTCACCGGCCGCCGGTTGGGGACCGGCTGGTAAGGCCTGGGAAGGCTTTTTCATCATTCCTTCACAAATCTTCATAAAACGCTCCAAATTCGTCTCGATTTCTCTCATTTCTTCGCCCCCGCCGTAATACCTACAAAAATTGGACAGAATAGGAATCTACGAGGCAACGGACGTAAAAACACCTAAAGACACGCAAATCGAGGTCGAATTGTGACCGAAAATAAAGAAAATGTAAAGGAAATGATGACCAAAATGGAGCTCATCAGAATTCCCCACACTTAAACCTTACTCGTCCTCGAGTAAGAGATCAAGTAACTATATAACCCTTATTAAAAACAAAGAAACAAACTAACTAGGCTAACTATAAGCCGAATCGGGTTTAGCTACACCCGTAGCCCTTTCAACTCACAATTTGACATTCATGAGGGAGAATGCCCTATTGCAAGGCAAGTAAGGTCTTGCTACAAAACTTTTGATGCCAACAAGTAAAAACAAAACACGTATAGACAAACAACATGCATCGGAAAAGAAAGAAAACCGCTTGCCTCGTTCAAGCGGCGGAAAATAACTAAAAGGGAACAAATTCAAAGCCGTAAACTCCTTTACAAATATTAATTCTACAAGTCACTAAGGCAAGAAGGATGACAACAAAACACCGCCAAATCATGCTAAACTAGGCTACTTTCATAACCGTTATCCAAATACTTTTGTCAAGGGCGATCGGATGGAATGGAATGATGATCCCCGTAATGCTAAAGGCAAAAGATACAACAAGTCTAGATTCTTCACAAAGTAAAGGTCATGGGTCGTCCCAAGATCGACAAAACGGCAAGGCGAAATTGATTTTTTTTGGAATGAAATGCTCAAATCAATACAAGATGGTGGATTACAATCAAAACTTGACCTCATTCAATTTTTTTTTTTTCATTTCTTTTTCATGCCATGAGTTAGGATGGGGTTTGTCCCACGCGTGCTAATGTCCTTTGCTTTCGCCAATCGCTTATTAGGCAACCGGTTAACCTCTAGACAATAGCTTATCGGGGTGACAATCACTCTGTCTTTGGGCGGTCGAATTCACAACCAAGTGGGAAGCCAACTCAATGACTACCCTCCAAAGCACATCGAAGTGGTACGCCTCCACCAAAACAACATGTTCTTATTCCTTTTTCATTAACCATTTTTTTTTCTTTTCTTTTTCACTTGAGGCTTCTTTTTTTTTTCTTCTTTTTTTTTTTTTTTTCAAAACATTTCCACTTCTTATGATCATTGACAAGAGCATTCCAAATTTATTCATGAGAGTTATTTTTGGGTTGCCAAACCGTAAAGTCGAACAAGGTCACCAAGACAAGATAATCAAAACCGCTTCACATCACGGGGGTGGACAAGGTGACTCACATGCAAACCCTTGACTTGGTATTGGACCATGGTCAGAAAGATACTAGAAAAGCATGACCTAGGGTGTTTTAAAAATCATTCTAAAAGACAAAGTCCCAAGTAGAAGAATTATTTGCAAATGCTTAAACGATTTTGTCAAAGTTCTCAATTAGGCATTTTCAAAGCATTATCCTAAATGCAACTATATGCCATGAATGCGACTAATATAGACATGTTATAATGCAAATGAGACTATCAAACTAAATGCCAAACGAAGCTAATGCATCTCCTAACAGCACAAAAGCACACAAGCCACACACAATTCTCCACAATGTACTCCACATCCTCCAAATACAAGCCCATCCTCCTCAATTGTAACAAAAGGAAGAAAATGAGAGTGAAATAGAGGTTGGAACGATCATACCGTGGTGTCTTCAAGATCCAAAGCGGTGCTCAAGCGAGTGTTACCTATGCGAAAGGAGGGAAAGCAAACACAAGTATATACAATTCTACACTAATAAGGTAAAAACATGTTTTTGAAATTTTCAAATTTTTCAATTTTTTTTGGTATTTTTGAGGTTTTTCATACTTACAAAAGCAATCAAATATACACAAGGTGGATATTTTCCCTCCCCACACTTAAGATTTACATTGTCCTCAATGTAATGAAGTGCAAAGGGGGAAATGAAGCAAAGGAACGAAAACAACATGTTTTTGGCTTTTTTGAAATTTTTGAGAAAATAAAAACTTGTTTTTGTATTTTTTTGAAATAAACGGTTCTTCCTCCCCACACTTATTTATATGCATAATGTGAGGAGGAAAACCGGAAAATAAAGGACATATTTTTGAAAGTTTTTGGTTTTTCAATTTTTTTTGGTTTTTGGTTTTTAAGAAGGCATTAAAAACAAAGATAAACAAAAGAAGAGAAAAACTAAAAACTAGACTAAATGCTCTATTCTACATGTATGCAAACTACATGTGACAATATTATACAAAAATATAAATCTAATGCATCTAAATGAATGCAACTATATGCATCTAAACTAAATGATATGCAAAGATGAATTAAAAACTTAAAACAAGCTAAGAGAAACTAACTAATATAAACGAAACTAACTAAATGCATGCTAGAAAGTAAAATGCAAACTAAAAGAGAAATTTGGATTGAGGGAGTTACTTGACTTGTTTTGGATTTTGCAAGGGGAGCATAATCATCACCATCTACCACCTCCAAAGGTGGTCACTCATCAAAGCTATCATCAAAATCACCGCCAACTTCATTACCATCACCTTCATCACCGCCTCCATCATCATCATTCCCATTGCCTCCATCAACGACCATGAAGTCGCTAGGGTTGTTCACGAAATCGCGGAAGGGGGAGGCATGAGATCCACTAGCTCCCGCATCACCATACCCGCCATGGAAGGATGAATGCCTCGGAGGGCCCGCATCCTCATTACCCCGAAAGTTGGGGGGAAAAATCGGGTTTGAAAAATAACCCGGGGTGACGTTAATCTCCCCGTAAAAACGACCCTCAGGAGGCACATAACCCCTATCCGGAGGCATGTAGTATGATGGGTGACCACCATCGGGATGATGGTAACCCTCGCGGACGGACCGATCATAACTCGGAAATGTACCATAGGCTTGATCATAGTAGAGGTAATCAAGCCTATAAGTCAAATCCCTATGCCGCTCATCGGCTATGGCTTGGCGCTGGTCCGCTAGATCTGCTGCAGTCTTCATGCCCAAGTCAACTCGTGCCATGAAATCAATAAGCTCTGGGGGGCATGAAGAAGAAGATGGACCGGAGGCGGAGGTGGATCCCTGGAAGTATGAGGGACCACTCTGAAACTGGGACATGGAAATGGGGGGCTGCTGAAATTGCTCAAAAGGAAGGTCCGAAGGAGTGGCACCGACTCTGTCTCTGGTGTAGACTCTAGGGGCACGCTGGTCTGGGGGAAGGTCCTCGGGGTCCGCCTCAATATCAAGGAGGTAAGAGGTCTTCCCCGGCACAACTCTCATCAACTCGGTGTTTGGCAAAGGAACTGAATTCTTGAACTTGTTGTCAACCCGAATCTGCCAATACTCCTTGCGATCACTGGGGTTATAACGCACCCACCCCAAAGCATCCTGCAAGTATCGGCTAGATAGCACATTCTCGCCCTGAATGAAGTCGACCGTGAAGTGCCGCTGACAACGGTTGTTGGCAATCAAGGTGACCATCCCCCCAACACAAATGGGGGTAGTAAGCTGAGGTTGGGATGCCAACCTACTCAAGTGAAGGGCCATATGGTGAGCAATGTTCAATTTCGGGCCACCAACCAAGTAAGAACCAATTATTTCAAGCTCAGTAGTAGTGAAGTTGTGAGGCTCATCCCTAGAGAAAACGGTCCACCCCATGAACCTATGCCAAATTCTAATCGGTGCCAAATGCACCCTATTAGCCGGTTTCTTTCGACTTCTATCACTTACAAGACCGGTTATGGCTGTCCAAATAAGCTCAGTATCAAAGCCCTCCGGAGGCTTAATGGCTAATTTTCCGTCTAGCCCAAAAATCAAAGCAAATTCATCTAAGGTGAGACGATGTTCCCTATTCATCAATCGGAACTCAAGAAATGCAACTTTCCCCAAAGTTCGGTTCTTAGTCACAACCAAAGAACTCAAAAATTCCCAAGTTAACCGGGGAGATGTGTGAACCGGTTTTGTCTCATACAAGGTTTTCATTCCTAAACCCTCAAAAAGAGCCGCCGTTATTTTCTCAATCCCTAATTCTCTCAATCCGGCTCTATCAATGAACCTAGTTGGGTGAAGGGGGCGATTCTTAAAGTAAGTGAAATTACCTTTTTGTTGGATTGAGGCAAATGTGAGACCGGGAAAGCAAGGATCCGGGCCAATGTTGCCACTTCCCATTACATTTTCATATTCTTGCTCCACCCTTGGGTCGTGCCTTGATTTGGATCGCCTTTCTGTTCTTCCCGACATGGTTAATTGAAGGATAAGGTGATGAGGGAATAAAGGGGGTTTTGATTTGAAAGAGTTTGGTGAAGTTTGAGGGAGTATTTGAGGGTAAAGGATGAATGGAGAGGAGAAAATAAGGAAGGATGAAGAAGAAATGAAGGGAAATGGTAGGGAAATGAGGTAGAAATGAGAAAGAAAAGAGGGGTATCGAGATTTAATTCACGCGACAGACGACTCTCAGCCGGTCTGGGACCGGCCGCCGGTCGACCGGCTGAGAGTGAGGGTTTCAAAACTTTTTGCATTTTTTCGAATTTTTTCAAAGGGCTTTGATTATGAGCCGGCGGACCGGCTGCCGGCCGACCGGCTCAATATCAGGTCTTCAATTTCCACTTCTCCTCTTCTTCTTTTCTTACTCACATAAACACTCCCAGCCGGCGGACCGGCTGCCGGCCGACCGGCTGAGAGTCCAACTCCTTCTTCTTTTCTTCGGATCCTTCACATACAAAAACACTCCCAGCCGGCGGACCGGCTGCCGGCCTACCGGCTGGGGTTCCCTTCTCCTTGCTTTTTTCTTCAAGTATGTTCACACATTCCTGATTCTCAGCCGGTGGACCGGCTGCCGGCCTGCCGGCTGGGAATCATTTTTCTTTGCAATTTGATTTTTGAATAAGGAACTCGCCTTCTTAGCCGGTTGACCGGCTGCCGGTTAGGTACAGGCTGGGGATGCAATATCTGAAATCTGTCCAAATAAACTATCAAAAACAGAAATGTGTCCAGGTCCTCCCAGCCGGTATGGTACCGTCGGCCGGTTGGCCGGCTGAGAGTACCTGTACACTATTTCGAGAAATAATTTAATTTGAACATAAAAATCAACTTTGCCTATAACGGTTATGCCAATAATCCTCCGACTATACCCTTGAATCTTCCACAAACAAGCAACAAACATATCCAAACATCTCATGCAACCTAAAAATTAAACTAAAACCGAACTAATAAAGAAACTAACATGTAAACTAGATGAACTAAAGAGAACTAATACTTACAACCGGTGGTTGTTGAGGGACTCCACCAAACCTTTCATGATCAATCATCAAGTCTTGTAGGTTGAGACCTCGTCCATGCTAGCTAGGGACCTTAAGAAAAGGTCAAAAGCCGCGGACGGGGCTTCCACTTTGCTCTCACTTCGAGTTTCCATCTTGCTCATTATCAACTTTCGAGCTTTGACATCTTTTCCGGCAATTAGCTCCTCTAGGTCCCCTTTTTCAACCAAAGGGTCTTTAAAAGAACTAGCACAACTTGGTCTTCCTTGATCTTTATCATGGTCTCTTTTCTTCGGACTAATCAACTTCCCGCTAGTAAGACTAGCATCCTCATTCTTCAAGGTCATACTTTTCATGATTCCCTTCTCATCAAACATCTTAGGGACATCATTCACCAACAAACTTGCAACCATGCCAACTTTCTTCTCCTTGGAACATGCATCGGGAGCTTCCGGAAGTTCAAACTCCGCCACTTGCTCTCCCACTTCGAATGATAACTTTCCTCTCTTCACATCAATAGTCGCTCCTCCGGTGGCCAAGAATGGCCTACCGAGTATCACGAAGGAGCTACTACCGACGGGGACGTCTAATATCACGAAGTCGGTGGGAATGGATAGATTCCCCACCTTGACGATAGCATCTTCAAGCACCCCTTAAGGAAGTTTTTCGGTACCATCCGCAAGAGTGATAGGAGTTGTAGCGGGAGACAAACTCTTGACATCCAATTTCTTGGCCATAGCTAGAGGCATAACACTCACGCCGGCTCCCAAGTCACATAATGCATTATCAATCTTCTTCCCTCCAACATGGCAACTTATCGAAAAGCTACCCGGATCTCCGAGTTTGATGGGGAGGGTGCATGGGACTTTCTTGGCGGACATGATTGCATTCACTTCTCTTTTCTTTCCTCGGGAGGGGATTGTTGCCTCCACCTCCTCTACAAGCTTCATCAATTCCTCACAACGAGGATCTCCTCTTGTAATTTTTCGGAAGAACTCACAAACTCTCCTCTCAATGAGGCCTTCTCCATGCTCGGACTCTTCTTCGACAACACTTTTTCCTTTCTCCATGTTCTCTTTCCCTTCATATATTTTCTTCTGTGGAATGTTCAAGACTTGTTGCATCACAAAGTCTAAGCCATCAATGTCGACTTCATTACAATCATCCGGAGGAGTGTTGGACACCATCACCATCACCTCCTCCTCAACACATTTCTCACTTCCTCTCCCTAATACCGTCATAACTTGCTCTACCTTCGATCCTCCTTCATCATCTCTCCTCTCAAGCATTGGTTGCTCATTCTTGCTTGTCGTAATAGCATTGACACCATGTGGTTTTGAAGCATCCCGGGAGCTTTGACCTTGGGCAAGAAAGCCGCCCGGTGGCCTTTGCGGGTTGGCTAAGGCTTGTGAAGCAACTCTAGCCTCCATCTCCCGGATCTCTTTTTGATTTGCCGTCTTCAAATTCATCATTTCTTGATTATGTGTCGCTTGCATGCCTTTCACAAGTTTAAGCAACTCTCCAACTTGGGAGTCACTTGAGAGATCTTGATGAGGTGTGTTGGTAAGGGGCAAGGGAAACCCGTAGTCATTCCTTGCACCCCCATTTTGTTGATTTGCTTTGGGACCTTGGTTGTTGAAGTTTGGGTTTTGGTGGTGGTTAGGAAATGGTTGGTTGAAATTTTGGTCATTGAGACTTTGATTGTTGAAATTGTTGTTGTGGAAGTTTTGTTGGTGGTTTGGGTTGTGGAAATTTTGTTGGTTATGGTATTGGTTGTTGAAGTTTGGGTTGTTGTTATTGAAATTTGCATTGAAATTTTGTGGGTTTTGGTTGTTTTGGAAATTTGGATTAAAGTTCGGGTCATTGAAACTTTGTTGAAAGCCTTGATTGGCTTGGTTGGTTTGATTCCCTTGGTAAAAGTTGTTGTTGTAATTGTTTCTCGGGTTGAAGTTTCCTCCCCTTGGTTGAAAACCGGGGGGATTTTGCCCTTGAGGTTGTTGGATTTGATGAGGATTCAACACATTGGTACTTTTGTAGCTCATATAGGGACTTCCTCGGATACCTTGATGGTAATAGTTCGAATTTGGGTTGAAAGTATTTGGGTTTTTTGGGTTGTTAAAGGCTTGGAAAGCATATACCTCCTCCATACTCTCACTTCCCTCATAGGAATTGTTGTTTGCACACACATCAAAAGTATGCCCGCATCCCCCACATAAGTCACATGAAACAACACTATTAACTTGGTACATTCCCGGGACTTTGCTCTTGGTTTCTTTGGTGGCGGAGCCCTTTGTCAACTCTTCCAATTTCTTGGTTAACAAGTCCAATTTGGCATTGGTTTCTTCGTTTGCCTTAGCATTGGAAAGGTGCTCACTAGGGTACTTACTACTCTTCCTCAAGACATTCCCCCTAGTACCATAGTTTTCCTCCGAATCAACAATCTTCTTGATGAGTTCCGTTCCTTCCTCATGTGGCAAGTGGTCAAAGCTACCACCCGCCGATGCATTAACCATTTCCTTAGTCCGGGAGAGAAGGGTTTGGAAAAAAGTTTGAGTTGTGTACCAAGGTGGTATCCCGTGGTGTGGGCATTTGGCTAGCAAATCTTGGTATCTATCCCAAGCTTCTCCCAAAGACTCTCCCTCGTCTTGTTGAAACTGTGTTATCTCATTCCGGAGCATCGCGGTCTTGGATGATGGGTAGTACTTGGCAAGGAAAGCCGTTGCCAAGTCATCCCATGTGGTGAATGTATTTGGAGCATGGACATTTAACCACCTATCGGCCTTGTCGGTTAAGGAATAGGGGAAAAGCATAAGCCTTAATGTCTCCTCGGGTACTCCGGTCTTCTTTATCATCGCGACTTTACCCTTGAATTTTCTTAGGTGCCCATGAGCATCTTCGTGGGAAGCCCCGCTAAAGGCATTCTTTTCGATTGAACTCATTTGGGAAGGATGTATTTCGAAATTTTGAGGAACAAGGACCCCGAAGTTGATTGGATTGGTGGTGTCATTGTGATTGGGCCGGTTATGATCACGAAGAGCGGCCATTATGTGAATTGGATGGTTGTTTGGAAAGTGTGGTGATTGTGGTGGTGATTGATAAAACGGATTGTCAAAACTTTCGGATGTTGGGCTAGGATTGCTTTGATTGGGACTTGGTGGTTCGGATGAAGAGGGGTTGTTTTGGCTAGTAGAAGCTTGGGACGCAATTCTCACCCTTGCAATAGTCTTCCTCCTTAGGGCCCGAAAGAGCCTCTCCGGTTCGGAAGATGACAACAAAGAGCTAGAGTCACCCCTAGGCATAAAACTTAGCAAACCAATTAGTCGTCCTAGTGTTTATCAGACACTAGGGTGAGCAATAAAACAAGCACTCTACAAATAACTACCAAATCTTTTATCAAAACAAAAGCAAGCTCAACTAACTCAAGACTAAAACTAAAACTAAACTACACAACTTCTAAACACCGTCCCCGGCAACGGCGCCATTTTGATGGCCGGATTTTGCCGTCGATTCCGGCACCAAAAACAATTTATAAACTCCCAAATTAAGTAGTATAATTTAGGGTCGAACCCAAAAGACGGTGGGGAAGTTGTATATTTAAGTTCTAGTTCGAGCTCGAGTTGGGTAATAAGTTTGTGATTGATTAACAACTACTAAAGATAAATTAGAGCACAAGTGTCAAGATGAAATCGATGGATAAAAGATACTAAGGTGTCGGGGGTACTAAGGTAGGTTGGTAACGAATCATGCAAGGGAATCTAAGGTCTCCACTATACTAGGCCTAGGTTTGTCTCGTCTATCGATTTGACTCCCCTAAAGTCGATCCCTATTCTAGCTTTCGCTACAAATAGGGCCAACCTAACAAATATACATGTCCGCGAAAGCCCTAGACTATCATCAAAGGCCAACAACAATGAGAATAATATCCAACCATCGTTGTGACATTTCATCAAACATGTAACATGCATAAATGAAAACCTAGCAAAGAAGAGAACCAAATCATAACCCTAAGCAAGATTCATAGCTAACAACAAACCAAAGCACACCCCTAACCCTAGTAGGGGAACTACTCACACATGGCTAACATAAGTATGTAAACAAATGATGAGGAATTGTTAGACATGTTGGATTAAGTAAGACTAAACAATTAAACAAACAAAACTTAAAGGAAATGCAAAGATAAAGTAGAGATGAAGAAGATTATACCAACAATAAGGAAAAAGCAAGGAACTTGGATTACAACTTGGAGGATTCTCTCAAACCCTCAAATTACAACCCAATAAGAGTCTTCTAAAATTGCCCAAGAACAAAGCTAAGAGAATTACTAAGAAAGGATTAACTAATATTGAAAGATTAAACTAAGATCTAAAGAGGATTAAAATATTAAGAGAGTTTTTTTGAGTCTAAGTATAGAACAATGGAACAGTGCAAAACCCTAGAAAAGTGTGTAAAAGTCACGTTTTTTAAGTCTACACAAGTGCGGGTTTATATAGTGCGCGAATTTCTGAAAAATGCTTCCCAGCCGGTCGACCGGCCCGCCGGTGGTGGACCGGCTGGGACACCAAATGTCGACTTCTGGAAAATTTCTTCAAACAAGCACACTCCTCAGCCGACCGGCCGGCTGCCGGTCTGGCACCGGCTGGGAGGCTTTTTCCTTCAATCTGATTTCCTTCTTCATTTTTGACAAGCACAGGTCCTTCCAGCCGGTGGACCGGCTGCCGGTTGTCCACCGGCTGGGACCTCTTTTTCAACAATCTGCATTTTCTTCGTTTCTTCAAAAAGGTTAAGGCATGACATGATCCCCAGCCGGCCTACCGGCTGCCGGCTGGGAACCGGCTGGGAGGCTGAAATTGAGCACTGGAACAATTCTTCACTTTTCGTCAAAAACACAAGTCTAAGCTCCCCAGCCGGCTCACCGGCCGCCGGTTGGGGACCGGCTGGTAAGGCCTGGGAAGGCTTTTTCATCATTCCTTCACAAATCTTCATAAAACGCTCCAAATTCGTCTCGATTTCTCTCATTTCTTCGCCCCCGCCGTAATACCTACAAAAATTGGACAGAATAGGAATCTACGAGGCAACGGACGTAAAAACACCTAAAGACACGCAAATCGAGGTCGAATTGTGACCGAAAATAAAGAAAATGTAAAGGAAATGATGACCAAAATGGAGCTCATCAAGCTACTTGCTTAAAGTACCCCACAAAAAGAATATAGCCAAAAGGAAAATAGTGGTCTTATTTTTAAAATTTTAATTTTATATTTAGAAATTAAGAATTGAATAAATAAATAAGAAAGTATGTTAGGTGGGAGCTCTCCAAATGGTCCCAAAAATGGAGAGCTCATCATGTTTGTTTTTGCACTACAATAAGGACTCTCTAAAGAGAGGGGGCGTTCTCCATGCCAAAAAAATGGAAAGGAACTCTCTTGGTGCTCTTTGGGGAGAGTAAAGGATAGTTAGCTCTCTATTTGAAGTGAGACATAATCTATCAATTACATGTTGCCAAATGGATAATTTGATAATTAATATAAGGTAAAATCACGCAGTAGAACCCAATAAAATGAGGTGGAAAACATGTTGGAGAGCTCCTTATTGTGATGGTAGAATTGAAAGTTGCTCTCTATTTCTGAGGACCATTTGGAAAGCTCCGTGGAGAGCTTCCCATTACACATGCTCTAAGCATTGTCCAGGACCTGTCCATCAAGCTTGACCGTATACGACACTTTCAACTAGACTTGCATTAGTGGGACCCTAAACGTAAGAGATTTTTTATACTATAAAAGCCAAACATTTAAAGTGTTTTTATTGACTCAAATAAAATTTGTTTTACATGTATGGACATTCATCATGTTCTCTAGATCTAATTATTATTTCTCTTAAGAGATTGACTCACTCTCTTTCAAATCTAATTTCTTTATTTACCCACCATTCGTCATCATTTCTTTCTTCTCATCTCTGCTTTTACATAAAATAATCAAAGATGGACAAATATATATTTTATTTATGATGAATGTAAAATAAGCAAACATTACTCATAATTTTGCAATCAACTTTATTTTTTTACATAGTAATATAAAGTAATTGTTATTTTAATAGCCAGTTTAATTGATTTCTCAAAACTATTAGTGTAAATATTTCTTTAGATCATTTATTGTATCCTTTATGATAACAACCTTTCATATATAGAGGCGAGTTCCGGTGAGTTCGCCATATTCCGTGAGTTACCCCCGCGTATAAATACAATTGACCTAAACCCAAATTTCTAAGACGCGCGTAAAATTCATAATTCTTCAACAAATTTCTAACAAACTCTGTTTTCCCTAACTTTCTCTCTCCTTCAAAAACCCAAAAAAATCATCACAAAACCTCAGAAAATCGTATAATTCTTCATCAAAATTCTTCATCAATTCTTCATCAATTCATCAATTCTTCATCAAATTCATCAATTCTTCATCAATTCTTCATCAATTCTGAAAAATCAGACGAAAAACTTGCAGAACCCTAATTTTTCGGTAATAATTCTTACGATTTTGTTATTTTAATACTTGAATAGCTGAATTATTTGCTTCAAATAACAAATTGTACGACAATTTATGTATTGTTTTCGTAATCTTCAGGATTTGCGATCATGAATTCTGACGAACTTAATGACGATCATCTTAATCAGCTTAATGACGATCAAACATTGACGATTTCAGGTATCAATTTGTCTAGTTTATAATGATTTCATGATTTCATGATACAATAACTATATGAGAGCTTAAAATAACTCACTATTGAGTTTATATTGACTGCAATTATGAATTACGTATTGAGCTTAAAAATAACTCTTGATTTCAATAACAGCTATAATGAATACAATAACAGTTATAATGAATACAATAACAGTTATAATGAATACAATAACAGCTATAATGAATACAATAACAGTTATGATGAATACAATAACAGTTATAATGAATACAATAACAGTTATGATGTATTACATATAACAGTTATGTATTACAATAACAGTTATAATGAATACAATAACAGCTATTATGAATACAATAACAGTTATGATGAATACAATAACAGTTATAATGAATACAATAACAGCTATTATGAATACAATAACAGTTATGATGAATACAATAACAGTTATGATGAATACAATAACAGCTATAATGAATACAATAACAGTTATGATGAATACAATAACAGCTATGATGAATACAATAACAGCTATGATGAATACAATAACAGTTATTATGAATACAATAACAGCTATAATGAATACAATAACAGCTATGATGAATACAATAACAGTTATGATGAATACAATAACAGTTATAATGAATACAATAACAGTTATGATGAATACAATAACAGTTATAATGAATACAATAACAGCTATAATGAATACAATAACAGTTATGATGAATACAATAACAGTTATAATGAATACAATAACAATTATAATGAATACAATAACAGTTATGATGAATACAATAACAGTTATAATGAATACAATAACAGTTATAATGAATACTATAACAGTTATAATGAATACTATAACAGTTATAATGAATACAATAACAGTTATAATGAATACAATAACAGGTACAGAAACTTACAATAACTGCACATAGTAACTTATTTCAATATGTTTGTAGGTATTGAAATAAATAATACCAATGAAACAACTTTCTCTACACCCACATTTGCATCAGAAACAGGGGATAATACTGTCCATAATCTTGGAATGAGATACACTCCAGGTGGTAGTGAGGAGTGGAGTAGGATGGTAGAAAATGGTTTCAAGCCTGCATTGGGGCTAATGTTTGTAAAACTTGAGGAGGCAATCGAGTTTTACAATTTATATGCTGTGGCCTGTGGTTTCATACCGAGAAAGTACACACAAACCAGATTCCGTGATGGCTTGATAGACAAAAAATCTATGGTCTGTAACAGACATGGTTTCAAAGAGGATCGCAAAAAGTTTCTGCCGATTGTTGAAACTGAAAACGCAGAAGGGAATAAGAAGAGAAAAAGGTCTGTAGAAGCAAAAAAAACGAAAATGACAAGATTTGGTTGCAAGGCAAAAATACGGTTTGCTGCTGTATTTAATGATAACATGCAGATAAGAGGGTATGTCATTGATCAGTTTTACGAAGGTCACAATCACAGACTTTGTCCACTCAAAGAATGGGAATTTCAGACAAATTTAAGAACACTTAACCTTTACATTAAGCAAACAATTGTTAACAATTGTAAACTCAACATTGGTGCTACAAAGACATTTAGAATGATGGGGGAACAATCAAATGGGTATGCAAACATTGGTGCAACTCTGACGGATTTCAAGAACTTCAAAAGAAATATTAAATGTTTCATAGGTGACAAAGATGCTGACATGATTCTCGCCTATTTAAAGGGGCTCGCTGAAACTTCTGAAAATTTTTACTATGCTTATGAAGTTGATAAGGATGAATGTTTGGCTAAAATATTTTGGGCAGACGGGCAGGCAAGGACAAATTATTCCATGTTCGGGGACACCATCACATTTGACCCTACTTATGGCACTAACAAGTATCATATGGCCTTCACGCCATTCACCGGTGTTGATAACCACAAAAAATCAGTAACCTTTGCTGCTGCACTTGTCGATCATGAGAACGATAAGTCTTTCACTTGGGTGTTTAAGAAGTTCCTCGATTGTATGGGAATGAAAGAACCTCAGTGCATTCTTACCGATCAAGATCCAGCGATTAAACTCGGGGTGAATTCCGTATTCAAGAAAGCGAGACATCGCTACTGCATGTGGCATATAATGTCAAAATTAACTGATAAAGTTGAATCACAAATTTGTAAGGAAACAGACTTTGTTGAGAGAATATGTTCAGTTGTTTGGGACACTGACTTGGAACCAGTAGAGTTTGAAGAAAAATGGGTTCAAGTGATCAGTGACTTTGAATTACATGATAACACTTGGTTGACATACATGTATGGCAAAAGACACAAATGGATACCTGCTTACTTTCGGGATTTGCCTTTAGGTTGCCTTTTGAAAACAACACAAAGATCGGAGAGTCAAAACAGTTACTTCAAAAGATTCGAGAGCATAAATGGCACACTTGTTGAATTTTGGTTGCGCTTTCAAAGTGCAATGGAACAACAACGCTATAATCAGAAATGTCTTGATGCAGCAAGTGACACCACATTGCCTCAAGTTTCATCTAAGACTATGATCGAGAAACATGCCTCCAAAATCTACACACACGCTGTTTTCTATGAATTCCAAGAACAATTGCAGGCGGCTCTCTGTTCTTGTGCAGTTAGAGGATTTTCTGAGCAAGGAAACATTCACAATATAGATGTTGAAGATGCCTACAAGAATCGTAGAATATTTCAGGTTATTTCGTTTTACAAAAGATAGAATAACTGAATTTTTGAATACAATAACAGCTATTATGAATACAATAACAGCTATTTATGAATACAATAACAGCTATTATGAATACAATAACAGCTATTATGAATACAATAATAGCTACTATGAATACAATAACAGCTATTATGAATACAATAACAGCTATTATGAATACAATAACAGCTATTATGAATACAATAATAACTATTATGAATACAATAATAGCTATTATGAATACAATAATAGATATTATGAATACAATAACAGTTATAATGCAATACAATAATAACTATACTGTTGTGCAGGTTGTTCACAATACCGAAACAAAAGAAACAACATGTACATGCAAGATGTTTGAGAGGAAAGGAATCCTTTGTAAACACATAATATGGGTACTATCAGGTAAAGGATTGACTAGCATACCGGAGAAGTACATCGCAAGTAGATGGATGAAGAAATCATATAGAAAGCCTTTGTTTGGACTGGATGGAAAGTTATTACAAGATTATGATCCAACTGACTTAAGAAAGCTGGAATTATCAAGAGTATGGTCTGAGTTTTATGCAACAATAAGTGCTCTAAAGTCAATGCCTCCAGACCATATAAAGGAACTAAGTGTGATGCTTTTACAATTTCGAGAGAAAAATTGTCCAACAAAAGAGAACTTGACAAAGGAACAAGAATTGGAGATGCTCTTAGGTTGTTCAGCAAAATCAAACATTACTGTTCACCCACCAAAGATTGCAAAAAACAAAGGAAGTGGCAAGAGAATGAAATCAAACAAGGAAAAGGCAATTGAAAAGGCAAGCAAACCAAAGAGGCTATGTAATAACTGCAAACAAATGGGAAACCATGACAAAAGAAACTGCCCAAATCCATTTGTTGAGCATGCACCTGAGGAAGAAGATGAAGAGGGAGATGAAATGGAGGATGAATAAGGCATCCAATAAACACATTTACAATAATCGTATCACAACTTTACAATAATACAAAAATTTCTCAGTATTTTGTCTTAGATTACTATAGTTGAGAATCTATATTTCGTGTAAGAAACTTTAGAATAATTACTTACTAAAAATCGTGTTTTTGGAGTTCAACATATGCAATTATGAATACAATAACAGTTATTATGTATTACAATAACAATTATAATGAATACAATAACAGTTATAATGAATACAATAACAGCTATAATGAATACATATAACAGTTATAATGAATACAATAACAGCTATTATGTATTACATATAACAGTTATAATGTATTACAATAACAGTTATAATGAATACAATAACAGCTATTATGTATTACATATAACAGTTATAATGTATTACAATAACAGTTATAATGAATACAATAACAGCTATTATGTATTACAATAACAGTTATAATGTATTACAATAACAGTTATAATGAATACAATAACAGCTATTATGTATTACATATAACAGTTATAATGTATTACAATAACAGTTATAATGAATACAATAACAGCTATTATGTATTACAATAACAGTTATAATGTATTACAATAACAGTTATAATGAATACAATAACAGTTATAATGAATACAATAACAGTTATAATGAATACAATAACAGCTATTATGTATTACATATAACAGTTATAATGAATACAATAACAGCTATAATGATTACAATAACAGTTATAATGAATACAATAACAGCTATTATGTATTACATATAACAGTTATAATGTATTACAATAACAGTTATAATGAATACAATAACAGCTATTATGTATTACATATAACAGTTATAATGTATTACAATAACAGTTATAATGAATACAATAACAGCTATTATGTATTACAATAACAGTTATAATGTATTACAATAACAGTTATAATGAATACAATAACAGCTATTATGTATTACATATAACAGTTATAATGTATTACAATAACAGTTATAATGAATACAATAACAGCTATTATGTATTACAATAACAGTTATAATGTATTACAATAACAGTTATAATGAATACAATAACAGTTATAATAAATACAATAACAGCTATAATGATTACAATAACAGTTATAATGAATACAATAACAGCTATAATGATTACAATAACAGTGTAAAATCCATTATAATAACTGTCTGAAAATCATTAGAATAACTGTATGAACCCATTGCAATAACTGTCTGAAAATCATTAAAAATAACTGCCTGAGACATTGCATATAACTGTCTGACCAAAAATTAAAATAACTGTTTTGATGAATACAATAACTGTTTTGATGAATACAATAACAGTTATTATGAATACAATAACAGTTATAATGAATACAATAACAGTTATTATGAATACAATAACAGCTATAATGATTACAATAACAGTGTAAAATCCATTATAATAACTGTCTGAAAATCATTAGAATAACTGTATGAACCCATTGCAATAACTGTCTGAAAATCATTAAAAATAACTGCCTGAGACATTGCATATAACTGTCTGACCAAAAATTAAAATAACTGTTTTGATGAATACAATAACTGTTTTGATGAATACAATAACTGTTTTGATGATTACAATAGCTGTCACAAAATGTAGCACTTCCTACGCTTTACAAAAATACAATCCTTTCCCACAACAATTACAATTTCCAACATTTAAAAAGAGATCATTTTTTTGGTTTAGCAAAACCTCTTAAAGCTACACTTTTATACCTTTTAATAGAACTTTTCCTCTTGTTTACAAGATTCTTCTCCATTTTCAGTATGTTTTCCCTGAAATTCACCACTTCATCCAAAAGAGACGCTCTTGAGTAATTGGCATCTGACATCAACAAAATACACATCATCTCAATCCATAAAGCAGTCCTCTCCGTTTTCTTCTTAATTGATACCAATCCCTTCTCGTGCTTCCCTTCGTATGTGAGCATGTGAAACATGATATAGAATCCTGATTCGTGATTGTTCATAAGTTTTGTTTTCCATTCAAAATCAACATTAACAAATTTAAATGTGTTAACGGAGATCCCTTCTTTTGCTGTTTTCCTTGTATCCAGATAGTCGGAAAACAATTCAACCTAAAACATGCACAAAAAAATGCAAAATCACAATTGTATCAAAAACACACACATTACAATAACTTAATTAACAAAAACTCATTTTTATCTATATAATAACCCATACAAAACTATACAATAACTACTAAAGAGAGTTTGAATTTAGAGAACATACTGCAATCTTTGCAAGTTTGAAGAAATCAGACTTTTCCCAATTTGCATGCAATGTATGGTCCAATACATCAACCGTCTTGTTTATGAAGTTAATGCAAACACAAAAGTAGTGCATGTCTAAGGACAACGGGATGAAGACAAGGTCCACGTCGATCGCAGAGTTTACAACATGTTCAGATAAATAACAATTCCAAAACTCAAAGATCGTGTCTTTATCACTGTCATTTGGAGTTAGAACCCCATGAGTGGTTTCCAGCATGTCTTCAACAATTGCCTATCACAAATAAAACTGAATTTTATACAACGGTTTTGTATTATGCAATTCAATAACCAACATAATACAATAACATGTATTATGTAATACAATAACAACTACTATGAATACAATAACAGCTATTATGAATACAATAACAGGTATTATGAATACAATAACAGGTATTATGAATACAATAACAGTTATTATGAATACAATAACAGCTATTATGAATACAATAACAGCTATTATGAATACAATAACAGTTATAATGAATACAATAACAGTTATAATGAATACAATAACAGCTATAATGAATACAATAACAGCTATAATGAATACAATAACAGCTATTATGAATACAATAACAGCTATTATGAATACAATAACAGCTATTATGAATACAATAACAGCTATTATGAATACAATAACAGCTATTATGTAAACTGACTTAATTGAAAAATGACATAGTTTTCAACACCGGTTTAATGAAAAAAAGCTAAAATATATAATAACTGCACAAAAGTAAAAACAACTAATACCATGTGTGCTGAACTAAGGAACATCATCGTTGGCGATTCTTTCTCTGTAACCTCCATGTAATTCAACACAATTGACCATGCTGTTATAACCCGTGTCTCAGTGTAATCATCAGGTTTTGTTGACATAACATCAGACCTATCCACAATAGCAGCTCCAGAAGAAAACAAAAGCTCCCTGCAAAAAATAAGACACACAATCACTAATACCACAACGAGAAAAAGAACCCACAGTTGAAATGCAACAAAAGAGAAAAAGGACACATACTCTTTTTTAAGTGTGTAATCGTCCAAGAAACAATAGTCAATAACTTGTTTCTTCAGACTTGGTAACCCAGTTGTCAATCTGTTATTAGTCTTCATAATTTTTGACACTACAACAATACTTTTGTCTGCCTTCCCACAATTTATTGAGCAGCCAAGACCATCAGAGTTTGCTCTTCTAGAACCACCTCTGGATGATCTAATTATCCCAGCACTGAATGGCTCATTTTGCACAGTTTTTTTTGAACCTACCGGAGTTCCGTCATCAGCAACCAGTTTCTCAGCTAATATCCTAGCAACCTCCAGATCAGTGGCCTCAAATTTTTCGTTTTCCATCTCAGCTGACCTTCGTTTTTCAATCAACTTAGGGAGCAACTGTTCCTTTGTCTTTGTAAATTCTTCAACCAAAGGCAACAACCTCTCTCTTTCTTTGTTGATATCAGCTAACACTAGGATAGCAGCAATTTCAGCTCTGTAAATAATTCTTTTTAGTGGATCATGCAACTCTGATGTAAACAACTCCCCGTTGTAAAACATCATATGCATCATGACAAAAACACCACAATCTAAGTTTTGAGGTCCTTCTAATTTCCATGGAAAATCCACATTTACAAGTTTGAAATTAGAGACCTCGCTGCCTCGTTCATGCCCTTCCTTTACCAGAAATCTACCAAATATTTCAACCTGGTTAATTTTAAAAACAAAGTCAGTCATGCTCAAGTAAAAAAATACAATAACAGCTATTATACATTACAATAATTAACATTATAAAAAATACAAAATAACCACAAAAAGGTATAACTTTAAGAAAACATAATATAAAGGTACGTACAATAGATTTGGTAGCCACCAACCAGATACTATCTTCAAAATCATCGTATACCCGATTGTCAAGATAGTTGATACTCTTCTCCACAAAATTTAAAGCAACGCAGAAAAAATGGTCTCCAAAATGAACAGGGAGAAAAATCTGACATTATAAAAAATAGAGATGTCGGTAAAAATATTAATGAAGAATTTTGAAAAACATAAAAATACATCTAATAAGTCAATAAAAAACATACCCAATCAGCTCTGATGTCAAGGGAGCCTTCGCTATTCTCAATGACATTTTCCCAAGTATTAAAAATTTCTTGTCTGTACATATCTTTCTCATTATCAGCAGCATTGATGAACTTGAATAAAGAGTCCTATGAAAAATTTAAAATAATTATTATTCCCATTATGCAATACAATAACAGGAATTATGCATTACAATAATTAACATTATGCATTACAATAACAGCTATTATGAATACAATAACAGCTACTATGAATACAATAACAGTTATTATGAATACAATAACAGCTATTATGAATACAATAACAGCTATTATGAATACAATAACAGCTCTTATGAATACAATAACAGCTGTTATGAATACAATAACAGCTGTTATGAATACAATAACAGCTACTATGAATACAATAACAGCTACTATGAATACAATAACAGCTACTATGAATACAATAACAGCTACTATGAATACAATAACAGCTGTTATGAATACAATAACAGCTGTTATGAATACAATAACAGCTGTTATGAATACAATAACAGCTGTTATGAATACATGATAAGCTCCGTTTTGGTCATTATTTTCGTTGTTTATTCTTCATTTTCGGTCCCGAGATGACCTCATTTTGCGTGCCTTTGCTCATTTTTATGCCCGTTACCTCGACTATTTCTTTTCGGTTTACATTTCGTAGGTATTATGGCGGGAGCGAAGAAACGGGAGCAAACGAGGCATATTTGGAGCAAAAATGTGAAGAAATTATGAAGAAACTAGCAAGGCAAGAGCCCAAGCCTTCCCAGCCGGTACCCAGCCGGCGGCCGGTTGGCCGGCTGGGGAACCTGGTCTTGATTTTGAAGAAAATGTTACAGCCCCTTAAGAATAGGCTCCCAGCCGGTGGCCAACCGGCAGCCGGCAGGCCGGCTGGGGAGCATATCCCATACTTAGCCAAAATCTGAAGAATGAAAGAATTGCATTGTTGGGCAGATTACTCATAAAGGGTCCCCAGCCGGTGGCCAACCGGCAGCCGGTCCACCGGCTGAGGGTACCTGTAGCCAAGTGAAGAAAGAAAAAAATCAGAATTGAGTTTTTGGCCTCCCAGCCGGTGCCCGACCGGCAGCCGGCCGGTCGGCTGGGGATGCATGTACATTGGAGAAAAATCGAAGAAAAAGTCAGAAGTTAACATTTGGACTCCCAGCCGGTCCACCACCGGCAGCCGGTCGACCGGCTGAGAGTCGCTTTTCAGAATTTCGCGCACTATATAAACCCACACTTAGTCTATTATTTGAAAAACGTTACTTTTGCACACTTTTCTAGGGTTTTTACTGTTTTGAATACTTAGACTTAGACTCAAAAAACTCTCTTAATATTTTAATCTTCCTTAGATCTTTATTTAATCTTTCAATATTAGTTAATCCTCTCTTAGTAATTCTCTTAGCTTTGTTCTTGGGCAATTTTAGAAGATTCTCATTGGGTTGTAATTTGAGGGTTTGAGAAAATCCTCAATAACAGCTATTATGAATACAATAACAAGTATTGTACATTACAATAATTAACATCATGCAAAATACAATAACAAAAATAAGCAACTAAAATAACACCCCCCCAGAATAGAAACACATACTGAATGACTTGTCCAAAAAAATCTTCTGGACGGAGGTAACTCTTTCTCGGCCTTGAATATAATGTCATTCAGTAAAAATGACCAACAGTCGATAATGTTGGATGTCATCATAGTCTTGGCAGACATTGAAATAATATCATCTCGAGTTAGCATATTGAAATTTGAGAACGAGACCAAATCCTCCCTATCACATTGAAACAAAATCATTAATAATTGCGGCGCAAAAAAAAGTAAAAACTAAGAAAAACCCATGGAAAAACTAAAAGAATGCTTACCCCGTTCCTAAGTCATGGTCATGTAGGAAACAATAATCAAGCACATTTTTCCTCAGACTTAAAATAGGAGCAAAAAGCTCCTTGTACTCAATCAAGAATTCAGAGACCACCACTGCCTCCGGATCACGAACTCCACATGCTAACCCACAGCCTATACCATCCTTCCCAAAAAATATATGCTGAGGGACAACATCGGAATGCAGCAGGAAAGAATTAATGAAAGAGCTGTCCGGGTTTCTTTCCACAACAATATTATCGCTGACAACTTTGTTAATAACCTGATCCAAATCTCCCAAATCTCCAAAATCATCAATTATGGGACTGCCCCCATTACTTCTTTCCTCACCCAAATCTTCAAGATTTCCCAGATCATCAGCTTCACCCTCAGCCTCATCATTTATCGGACTGCCACCATTACTTCTTTCATCACCCAAATCTTCCAGATTTCCCAGATCAACATCTTCAGCCTCAGCCTCATCATTTATCGGACTGCCTCCTTTACTTCTTTCATCACCCAAATCTCCAAGATCTGCCACATCACCATCTTCGGCCTGATCTTCATTGATGGGATTGCCCACAGACTTCTTTTTACTCCGAGTATATACAACCTTAAATTCATGTCCACCACTGCCCACACCCCCCGTTGTTTCCGCTGTACTTTTTTCATGCTCTTTGCAAAATGTTTCGTACAATGGCAACTTACTTCCCACATTTTTGATTTCCTCAGCTTTTTCGCAAATAAAATCAAAGTATTTAATGAACATTGAGTTCTCATCATTCAAAAAAGCGGGAGTTTGGGAAGCCAATGACACAGAAGTAGAAGCATCATTAGTTGAACAAGACTCTTTCTCCATTGCTTCTTTTCTTTGTGTGTACAAATGGAGAAATATCTCGACATCTCTCTTCATCATCAAGAAATGTAATTGAGAAACCTAAAAAACAAAAATAAAAAGGCGTTAAACAATAACTATAATAAATCATTACAATAATTGTTATACAATACAATAACACCTAGTATGAATTACAATACACATGTATTATGCAATACAATAACAGCTATTATGAATTACAATAACAACTATTATGAATACAATAACAGCTATTATGAACTACAATAACAACTATTATGAATACAATAACAGCTATTATGAATTACAATAACAGGTATTACATTATGGGAAACTGAATACAATAACAACTATTATGAATACAATAACAACTATTATGAATACAATAACAGTTATAATGAATACAATAACAGCTATAATGAATACAATAACAGTTATGATGAATACAATAACAGTTATAATGAATACAATAACAATTATAATGAATACAATAACAGTTATAATGAATACAATAACAGTTATAATGAATACAATAACAGCTATGATGAATACAATAACAGTTATAATGAATATAATAACAGCTATGATGAATACAATAACAGTTATAATGAATACAATAACAGCTATAATGAATACAATAACAGTTATGATGAATACAATAACAACTATTATGAATACAATAACAACTATTATGAATACAATAACAGCTTCTATGAATACAATAACAGCTACTATGAATTACAATAACAGATATTACAGAATGGAAAACTGAATACAATAACAACTATTATAAATACAATAACTATTATGAATACAATAACAGATATTATGAATACAATAACAGTTATAATGAATACAATAACAGTTATAATGAATACAATAACAGTTATAATGAATACAATAACAGCTAATATGAATTAGAATAATTGTTATACTACTCTGAAACTATAACTGATGTAAATTAGAAAACTTACATCAGAAGCTTTTGATCGAATGACCTCATCCGTATCAAAACTGTTGGGTAGTTCAAGATACTTCTTTCCAGGTTCAGGTTTGTCAACAACGGAACTCCCAACAACGGAACTCCCTTTGTATGAAGTATCAATTGTAGCTTTTGAGTGTTGCCATTTGGGATAAACATTGCTGATATATTCCCCATTCCCCAGGGAACCAGAGCTCAGCTCTAACTTTCCCCTTCTGAGAAAGGATTCCTCATCCCAATGTTTGATAAGAGGAGTTTCAGAGGGCATTGAATGACCCTTGAAACGCAACCGGTGGAAGTATGCTATCATGACAACAAGTATACACCCACGCAAAGTACATGACCCGCCTCTACACCGTTGCACACCCTCAACTAATTTTTCAAAAACGTAACCACACCAATCCAAATGGGGGATACGTTCAACATCTTGAACAGCCTTAAGCAGCGAGAAATCGATTCCATAAACAGAAGGAGGAACAAGAACAGTTGTCATAGCATAAAGCACAAACAAGCGCTTAAATTCATCTCCCCCATCATCTCCCATCTCAATTATTTTACTAAACACAGCAGGCACACTTACATAATTTGGCCCTTTCACGTCAAACTTCTTCCTAAATTCATCTTTTAGCGTCTCTTGGGAAGATAATACACTATTACCCGTGTAAACAACCTCAACCTTATCACCCCCAATTGGCAACCCAAAAATATCATGAACATCAGCCTTGCTAATAGGGAATTTAATCTCTTTTGCTTCAAAAAAATTAGATTCTGAATTAAAGTGCTTCACAAACAGTGGTATAACACGCAATGGCAACAAACCCAATTTAAAATCAAGTAAAGCACCAAACCCCAACTCAACAACTGCCTTTTTCTGGTTTGGCCCAAGTTTTTGCAAAAGGTTGACTAGGACATTAGGGCGGCAACTGACTTTAATCTTCGAAGCACTGCAAAAAACCATACAAGCTAAATAAACACAAACTGAAGCATAAAATACAACAACACTCCCATGAAGTCACTACTGCATACAATAACTGAGTTTTATAATACAATAACACAACTTATATAATACAATAACTGTGTTTAAATGAAGTGTCTAAGCACATTATAAATAACTGTGTACAAACCATTAAAATAGCTGTTATTGTATTCATAATAGCTGTTATTGTAAATCATAGTAAAAAAGGGAATACAATAACAGTCTTAGAACATTACAATAACAGTCTCACACGAATACAATAACAATCGTAGACAATTACAATAACAGTCTGAGACGATTACAATAATTGTCTGAAAAGCAAATAAAAAAGTGATGCATCAACAGAAACTCTAAAAACAGAAGAATAAGTGTACTTACATGTTCAATATTGGAGTTGGAGGGGAAATATTATGCCCCTTCCTTCGGAAAACTACTTTGGAACGTTTCAAATCAGCTCTATTACCAACTTGAGCCTCGGCCTTACGTTTAGGTGCCATTATCACTGTAGAATAACCACAACAATTATATTACAATAACACACACACACATTATCTCCATTAAACAACAATTTAAGCTAATTTAAAGAAAAAACACACTAAAATTCAAAAATCAGGTAAAACTCTGGATATATTACAATAACACACACACACTAAAATACAATAACACACACACACACACACTAAAATTCAATAACAGCTACTATGAATACAATAACAGCTACTATGAATACAATAACAGTTATTATGAATACAATAACAGCTATTATGAATACAATAACAGCTATTATGAATACAATAACAACTATTATGAATACAATAACAGCTACTATGAATACAATAACAGCTACTGTGAATACAATAACAGCTACTATGAAACTATAAATACAATAACAGCTATTATGAATACAATAACAACTACTATGAATACAATAACAGCTACTATGAATACAATAACAGCTACTATGAATACAATAACAGCTACTATGAATACAATAACAGCTACTGTGAATACAATAACAGCTACTATGAAACTATAACAGCTACTATGAATACAATAACAGTTATTATGAATACAATAACAGCTATTATGAATACAATAACAGCTACTATGAATACAATAACAGCTATTATGAATACAATAACAGTTATTATGAATACAATAACAGCTATTATGAATACAATAACAGCTACTATGAATACAATAACAGCTATTATTGTAATATGTTGTTGAATTGTAAAATCTGGAAAATACAATTAAGAAACCCTAATTTTAACTGGAAAACAAAATGCAAAGTGACTAATTGAACTAAACACCAATTTTAAGTAAAACACAACTACATAAACGAAGATTTTTAACGAATTGACGAAAAATCAAAGAAGAATATGAAAAAAACCCCTAAAATTATGCTAAAACGAGAAAAAAGTACACAAATACTCTAATTGAACTACATAATGAAACACACTGCTCAAAATTGAAGAATAACAACAGAAAACAAAACAAAAATCAACTTAAAAAACCTACAAAAGTAGCGAAAATAGAAGAAAAACGAAGTCAATAGTTTTACTGGAGATTACCTGAATATGAACAGATTAGAGACGAAAATGAGCGAACTAATCGACGAAGAAAAGATGAGCAAGATGATGGAGGTTTTACTGGAGAAGAAGGTTTTACAGTAGAATTATGGAGGTTTTGCGGTTGATTTTCGAATTACAGAGGTTTTGCAGTGATTTTCAATTGGAAGTTGAAAAGAGGGAAAAAAGAAGACAGGTGTAAAATTTGGGTTTTTATATGAATCGTGAGATTTAATCTCAGCCACTAATCTCAACTCAAAATGAATGGCTCAGATTCAAAGGTGTAACTCACCAAATATACCCCAACTCATATGATCCTATTTCTATATATATATATATATATATATATATATATATATATATATATATATATATATATATATATATCACAAGCTCATTCTACCGATGTGGGACAAATCTCTCATGGAGTATTACAATAAGTGTCTTAACTTGCACACTGGTAAAGTTGACATTTCTCGTCATGTCACTTTTGATGAATCGATATTCCCTTTTTCGGAGACCTCCATCACCACACTTGGGTCCTATTCCTTTCACGAGGACTCCTCTAATCCTCTTATATACCACAACCTTACCTCACCCACACCCCACCTACACAGCCTGTCCAGCCCACCCAACCTGCCCAGTCTACCCAACCAACCTACCCAGTCTACCCAACCAACCTACCCATGCTCCGACCCAATCTGCCTGTATACCACCTTTCTCCCCCCCTCATCCAAACAGCCCCCCATTATATCCTTTTCTGTCATTTCACTAAAATAAGCTACATTTTCAGTTACTTTGCCAAACTGTTTTTTATATAATCAGTCAGCTTATCAGCTCTTAAATTTCACCTACCTTTTTAGTTTCCAGGTACCTTTTCAGGTTTCAGGTAGCTTTCAGCTCGTTTTGCCAAACAGACCCTTAGACTTGTTCAAAACATGGCTCGACTCGTAAACCTGGCCTGACCCGACTTGATTTGATCTAATTTTTCAGGGTCAAAAACCCGAAAATATTGATCCGCAACCCGAAAGAGTAAAAGTTTCATGTCGTTTGTCGATCCAATTTAATACAAAATATTTAAAAAGAAAAACACAAAAGTTGCCACAAATATGTACCAGTTAAGAAAAAAAAAAAGGTACGTAATTGACCTGCATTATAGTCAATGAGTTCAATGAACATTGAAAAAAATTATATAGTAAACTACGTGAAGTTATATTACAAAGCACAAAGTTTATTAAAAGCTCGACATGAAGTAGATTATGCATCTGATGTACTACCATCAGTTGTAGTTAGACCTGGCAAACAAATCGGGTTGTGTAGGGTTCGTGTTCGTGTCCCATGTAAACGGTTCACGAACCCTCCAACCCAAACTCGACCCAATTAATTTCGTGTCGTGTTCGTGTCGACCTACTTAGATAAATAGGTCATCAAGCCTCAACCCTAACCCGTTAATTTCGTGTCGGCTTCGTGTCGTGTTTTCGTGTCGTGTCTATATTTGGAAAATTTAAATATATTTATGTGATGGAGGATAAAAAAAATTAGGATTAATTTTGTAAACAGGTCATTCGTGTCGGGGTCGTGTTTAAAAAGTTCAACCTAAACCCGACCCAATTAAATAGCGTGTCGTGTTCGTGTCGATCCACTTACATAAATGGGTCATTAAGCCTCAACCCAAACCCGCTAATTTCGTGCCGGGTTCGTGTCGTGTTTTCGTGTCGTGTCATTATTTGCCAACTCTAGTTGTAGTTGCACAGTTTCTAAATTTTATAATAAAATTTTCGAGTGTTATTTTAAAGATTATTAATTTTATTATAAAATTTCAATATTTGTTATTTAAACATTATGCTCAAAAGTTACAATATATCTAAAAAACATTACATATAAGTTCAGCAAAATTTGCGGAAATTTTTTAAAATATAACTTATAAATTCCAAAAAGTCAGAAAAAATACACATAAGCCCAACTAAAAATTAAAAATTAAAAATTAAAAGTTAGGTCTCAAGTAGTACATCTGATGTATGTTATTTTTTTGAAATAGAGTGATAAAATCATTTCAAAACCTACAATTCACATTTTTTTTTTTATATCTTGAAATTTATTGATAAAAGTAAAAATATTTATTAAATTTGTTGATAAAAGTTTTTATTATGAACAAATACCTTGAAAAATTTTACACCGTTCTAAAAAGATATAACATGATATATGAATGATATTTGTATAAATCAACTTAGGGATGCGAAAAAACTTATATCAAAACTCAACTATAATAATAAATAATTGCAAAAATTGATGTATGACTAACTGTAAACTATGACATTAAAAGCTAAAATAATTGTATTTTGGGAATATATTCTTAGAGAATGATAGAATAATTTTTTTATGGAATGTAATGACCTAGAAAGTCAATATTAAAATAAATATTTGCATGCATTTTTAGGGGTTGGATTAGGCGGGAAAAAAATTAACGGTAGCGTGACACGTGTCTAGTTTAATGAATAGCGGTTCTTCTTTTATACTTATATATAGATATATAGATTTTTGGGTGTCTTAGTCAATTGTTTAAATTCCTATTTTGATATTCTTTTGTCGAATAATTTAATCATGCACACTTAATTTGATTAACTTGTCATCAAATAAAGGCCTCTCTCTTTTTCCCTCGTTTTTTTTTGCCAAAATAAAAGGTAAAAAAGTGTTCGGAACCGAGGAAGTATGCCATTGTTAATTTTTTTATTTAAGGACAATTACTTGTTTCTTTATAATATATCAAAATATAAACATTATAATATGTCTAGTCATAAAAAAGAGTTTTGCTATGAATTTCTAATTGTTAATAATGTTCCAACAATATTTTAGCGAAATTTAAAGTCAAAGATTCAATTTAAGAATAAAAAACGTCGCATAAAAGACGGGGTCACTATAGTGCTAATATCACTTTTTTAAAAATGTATTTTATACGGTAATTTTGCCGCAAATGAGAATGAAAATAAATTACGCGGTGCAAATTAAGAATAATGATATTGCTATTTGTGATTTAAATAAGTGTAAGGGTAAAAAAACTAAAATTGCATCGACTTATGATGCTTGAGGCATGATGTATTTTTGTAAAGATAATACAGTATTTATGTCAATAATATTGTCGTACAATTCTTTGTGTAATGTTTTTGGGACGTGCTTTTTCACATACGGATTTTTACTCTTTCACATACGTATTTTACAACCTTACCCTTCTCATTTTTTGCTTCTTTACTCAATATTGATTTTCTTTTACCTCCCTTCTCTTCACCTCCTTACGATCATCCGACCTTACTCTGATCGATCCGTGTGTTTCGACCGACCATGTTTCGGTCATTAGTCTTAGATTGTAAAGATATGTATCATGGAACTGAAAGCGGATTGACAATTGTTGCATCAATTTTCATTTTTTCTGCCTTTGATCTTTTACGCGTATAATACTGTCATGTGTATTAAATTGATGCAAATGTCTGGTGAATCGGATGATTTTCTCACCAAAATTCATGCAATTAAGCATCCATCATAATAAGGTTGATTGACATCCATTACCATGATGATGGAATTAATATTATTGATCCTCATTGTGCAATCTACCCGCACAACTGATATTTATCTATATATACATTTGCATCAGTTGTGCGGGTAGATTGCACAATGAGGATCAATAATATTAATTCCATCATCATGGTAATGGATGTCAATCAACCTTATTATAATGGATGTTTAATTGCATGAATTTTGGTGAGAAAATCATCCGATTCACCAGACATTTGCATCAATTTAATACACATGACAGTATTATATGCGTAAAAGATCAAAGGCAGAAAAAATGAAAATTGATGCAACAATTGTCAATCCGCTTTCAGTTCCATGATACATATCGTTACAATCTAAGACTAATGACCGAAACATGGTCGGTCGAAACACACGGATCGATCAGAGTAAGGTCGGATGATCGTAAGGAGGTGAAGAGAAGGGAGGTAAAAGAAAATCAATATTGAGTAAAGAAGCAAAAAATAAGAAGGGTAAAGTTGTAAAATACGTATGTGAAAGAGTAAAATCCATATGTGAAAAAGCACGTCCCTATTAAAAGGCATGTTGAGTGCCTTATTATCAAGTATTTCAATTTTCTAGCATATTATGATGCCACCTCACCTCACAAACAATTACTAAACTACCCTTGTACATATACATAGACTTTACTAAAATTTAGAACAATGATGATAATATTATCATCATTATTTATAAATTAATTGTGCATAATAGATATTTCGTTTATTAATGATATAATCTGTACAAATTATAATCCAAATTTCATAATTTTTAATTGAAATTGACATTTTAGTTGATTGTTATTGTAATAGAGCATGTTAATAAATCAACTAAGGTCCTCAAAGGTAACATAAATAGGAAAAATATTATCACATGTCAACTTTATATAAGAAATCTATCTATCTATACAATATTATAAAAAAAGAAAAGCATGTTAAGCGATACTACAGGCCACGTTGCACCTTTTCGACATATGATAATAATTCCACACTTTTCCTTTTGTAAATTAAAATGTCCATCCTTATCGCAAACTTATGCTTTAAATGAATGGATTTCAGTGCGGACAATCCTTCAACCTTCCGGATCTTATGTTAGTCCAATTAATTTTTTTTAGATCATTTCTCTTTTCATCCCCTTAATCACTTAAAAGTTTTGAATTATTATTGTAAATAGAGCATTGCTTAATTACGAGTATTTATTAGTAATAATATTTAAACTCTTTTCATGGATTTGAGATTGATGTCATCATGCAAAAAGAATAAGGAGTCATTTTGTTGCATGTAGAAATTCGTATTGTCTAGGAAGTCGTAAAACACATGATTTTAGAATTCATGTGAATTAGAAAATATTGTTTGGTTGTCAGGTAGGAAGTGCAATTCATGTAGGCATTACCACTTAACTAGAGGGCCTAGGTAAGTCACTTCCTCCATTCTGGACGTATTGCAATTCATGGGAACTTCAAATTTATGTAAATTGGGGTAACCAAACAAAAGGTCAATTTTGCAATTCACGTGAATTTAAATTACTACATTTTTTAGTGGGTAAACAAACGACCCCTAAGTATGACTAAACATTGTGAAAAAAATCGTCGATTGAATATTACCGAATGCTAAAAATTATTGTCGTTATTTTTTTCCTGTCTACTTTATGATTTTGTTGACATATATTTTCATGCGTTTTCTGACATATATTATTTTTAATTGTAGGGTTCATTCGTGTACAATTTATAAATGAAAGTCTTGCTTGCGACGGGTCACCATTTGTGACGGATATTTTGTGAGATAAAATGGATAGAAAATGAGTTAGTGGAGAAAGAGGACCACATGAATAGTGATGGAGAAAGAGAAAAAGTGGGTATTTTGTGAGAGAAAACGGTATCCGTCACAAGCTTGCGACGGATAGTGCCGTTACAAATAAGAATTTGTGAATTTATAAAGCATTCGTAACACATGACAACATCATAAAATGGATGAGAGATAGTCGAAACACTAGCTAAGTATCCGTCTTTTTTGAAGCTTTTGATATATTTTTGTTATAATATGAATATTTCAATGTTGAGTTTTTGATTTTCTCCAAAGTTCATTTGGTAGTTGTTGTACAGATAAGCTTGAAAGACAAACAATTGTGCGAAGAAACGAGTCCAAACCATTAAGCGTCCCTTTGATATTACGTAGCTCATTGCGTAGTGTAGTATTGTTTTAAGGGTGACCTGCAAATTAGAGATAACAACAACTTTTATATTTTTTTCATTTTTAAAAAATCTCATTTGTCCCTTTAATATTACAATATATCCCGCTTTCGCCCTTTGGTGTTCATGCATTTTTGTCCCCGAGCTCAAAAAGCATCATTTCTTCTATCTCGCCAGACATCACTTGTAATAAAAAAAGAAAAATGATGTCCATAACAAACCCGTGATTTTCACGGGGGATAGAACTAGTTAATTGATTAAAAAGCCTAAATATATAATTTCACTAATAAACCCTAATAATTTGAATAAAACACATAATAATTGCTAAACAACTAAATTAATTTACTAATTGAAAAATTATACGGAGTAATTCACTGTTCAAATATATAGAGCAATTAAGTTCAATTTTAGGGAAAATGGTACATATAAGAATTATGTTTTAGGGAGTAATTGTTTAGATTTAGGGATAAGGGTATGATATGAAAATTTAATGAAAAAATGTATGTGAAAAAGTATAGTTTGTATGTGAAAAAGTAATTCCGATGTTTTTTAGTGGGTCCATTCACTTATCTTCCTTATTGTTGGTTTGATTCTCCTAAATAATTAACATAATAGAGTATATAATACATTCCTTAAATAATTGCTTAATTTAGTATATAATATTAGGAAGAAATGTTGGCGGGAAAACATTAAACGTGAGATTGCCACGTGGATTAGTGGTTCTTCTTTTATACTATTATATAGATAGATAGATATAGATGAAAAAATAATAGCTTACAAAATTTGAAAAATTAATGTCTCTTAAATGCACATAACAAAATGAAAAAAAGGAAAAATACAAAATAAAATAGTAATCATTTTAAAATTAAAATACTAAAAACCATAAATTGTTTATTTCACATCACATTTTCCGATTCATGAAATTCGTTTTTAACTTATTAAAAAATGAAAACATGATTTTTTTTAATTCTTTCTTTTGTAAAATCAACAAAACAAATAAGATTGAAAAACGAGATTTACAAAATAGTCTATGGTGTGAGTAAGACGGTGAGAAATGTGTGAATAAGGTGAGAGAGGCAAGAGGCAACAATGTGTGGGAAGTGAGAGAGGCAAAGGTGGTGTGAGTGAAGAGGTTGTCAAACAAATAGAGTATTGAAAGAGTTGGATGAGGTGAACTAAGTGAGGGTAAAGTTTAACGGGTTACATGCGAAAGTTTATATGGGGGAGTTGTTCTATAATTTGTAGTGGATTAGACTCGATAAAAATACGAGGTTCATAAGTGAAATACTTCCAATAAATTGTTTCGAGTAATATTACACTTTTTAGGCACTTGGTCATCTAAGTAGAAAATGATCAAATATATCGTATATATAATTACAAAGTTAACTAAATCTATTCTCAAAAAATGTGAGGGAAATGAGAAGCAACAATATAAAAGGAAACACGGATGCAATTTATTTATTTTAAAATAATGTCAACAGTGGTGTGTGTAAACTTCATGCAACCGTTTCATTAGTTTTGGGCGGGTCATAGGGTAAAAAATAGTCATGTTTATAGGTAAAAATGTGATTATCTTAAAATGCTTACATCTACAATAAAATAGTCTTAATCGTCTAAAATGAGAATTGCGAATGTGAATTAGAATTACCCTAAGTAATTTGTTTATCTACACCCATTTCGATGCCATGTTTACCAGTTTTCTCTCAGCTCATCAACTACCACCCTTGCCGACGACTGCCACCACCAACCACCCATCCATCACCAACCACTCACTTCCCTCTCGATGTAACCAGCGACCAAATCCACGCGCCCCCGCCCCTCCAACCCTGCCTTATTCGTCCCTACCCAAACCAGACTCGCAATCACCCCACTAACCCACCCACCTACCCGTATTCACCTCTTTGACGCCACCCACCACATGACCCGCCCATCTCAGACCTCTCCACCACCGTAGACTTACTGAGACTCACCCAAACTCGCACTTTCCCTCCCAACTCGGTTAAACACCACACTCAAACCTTCTGCGTGACAATCTCCTGCCCCCGTCCTCTCCGTGACCCAACCGCGAGCATAAGCCCCCTTCCCTCGCCAACTTTTCTCCATAAACTCTGCTTTTCGAAACCCCCAATTTCACTAACCCGAATTTAATTTACATAACTGATATAAAAAAAGCGACTTGCTAAATCCCGCACAATAATTTACTCAATCCCGCACATTTTTATCCTTTATTCCGATTGTGTCCCTCCATATCTCAACCCCAAAAAGAAACCAGAGAGAGATAGAGAAAAAAGAGTGGGGAGAAAAATGCAATATACGTATACTGCTAACTACCCAAAAATCAATCCCCGACAACCCTTCCCCCACCACTCTGCTAGCACCGCCGGGCACCACTCCACACCGCCGTTATAGCGCCGACCAACCACTCTCGATGCTCTTCTCGCGCCGACAACCCCCTCCTCGCGCCTAGAACCTGCACTCAGTGACCGACCCT
Organism: Silene conica; assembly: GCA_029255685.2. Classification (NCBI taxonomy): domain Eukaryota; kingdom Viridiplantae; phylum Streptophyta; class Magnoliopsida; order Caryophyllales; family Caryophyllaceae; genus Silene; species Silene conica. The sequence continues at coordinate 84,940,585 of CM055313.2, forward strand.
AAAATCGACCCTCCGGCAACCTACAGCCTGCAGCAGCCGTATTTGCTAAATCCTACACATGATTTTACTTAATCCTGCACATTTTTGTCACCTTATCCCGAATTCACCCTTGTTTAAAAAACAACTTAAAAAATGTATTTTTTCTTCCCTTTCTTTCTCTCCCAAGAGTCCCAACCAAATTGCTAATAATTTACTGAATTATGGATTTTATTCGCACATATCACGAGTAATTTATCGTTCTATCAACAAATTTATTAATACACACCTTCTAATTGAGTGAATGAGTTTTTTTCCATCTTATAAAGAGGATATTTACAATTAGGGTTTGAAATTTAGGAATATGAAATTTTGGATTATTGAAGATGGATCGATTTATGACAGTTGGTGGTGGTGCGTTCTGGTTGTGAGCGTTGGTGGTGGGGCAAATGGTGATAGGGGCTCGACGACAGTTTCTTTCTCTTTGCGACACTTCCCTTTTCAATTAATTAGCTCGTGAAGTGAATAAGGCTTGGTCTCCACATGCATATCCATGTGAAATGGATTTAGCTCATGAACACAGAATCAATCTTTGGCTTCTCACTAATACTTCTGAAATGCTCTTTCTTTCTCATATTGCACGGATGAAATCATACAATTTTTTTGGGGATTTTCTTTCTTTTGCTTATTGTTCTCTCTAATTAGGTAAAAAGTGGGAAGGGTAACATTGGAAAAAGATGATTAAAAGTGCGGGATTAAGCAAATTTGTGTGCGGAATTTAGCAAGTCCCAAAATTAAAAATCGTACATGAAAAAGCAACTACGTTTCCTTATAACCATATCACACGAAAATGTCGGTCTGAAATGAAAAATTTGCGAAAAATTATCAGTCGTTGTTCCACGACACTCGTCAGCTAGGTAGCACCAAAACGGACACGGACACGGACACGGACACGACACGGACACGACATGCCATGAAATTTAGGACACGAGACACGACATTTAAATTTAATAAAATATACATTTTATAGTTATAAATTTTGATTTTATTTTTATAAAAGTATTTGATATTAATTTTAAATAAGTGAATGCAAAACTTGCTCTTGATAATAAATTTATTTTCAATCCTCATCAGAATCAATATTTTAATTAATCTCTTTCGATAATGCATTTCTCATCTCAAGAACATCATTCGCCGCAAATGATAACCAAATATTATGGACACGCGACAGACACGGCTCAAAAACCATGGACACGCGTCGGACACGTGCCCAAATAAATGTGAAAAGGTAAACACGGCTATTTAGGTGTTGAACACGTTTCAGCGTGTGTATGTGGAGTATCCGTGTCGAACACGGTATGACTCCTAGGAGAAGTGTCCGTACTGGCTACCTCGTCATTCATCCAAATCAACTCATACATTAAGAGCATGTACATTGAAGAGGATGGTTTCATCCTCCTATTTTTTTCTCTTTTCCACTGTTTTTTTGACACCTCACATTCTCTTTCATCCAAATCATTTTTCACTATCTTCATCCTCTTCCTTCTCCTCTTTTAATTTGTTTTCTCACATCAAAGAGGATCCTCTTTTCTTCCTCTTTCATATTTTAATATCTTTTTAATATTAGTTTATATGTTTTATTTTTTTTGAGTCATTTTTTTACAAATTAATAAGGTTCTTACTAAAAATGAGTGCTTATTTATAGAAGAAAAAAATACAAAATTGAATAGGATTAGTTGAGAATGCATTAATACACAATTTACCAACATAAAATATATTCTAATGCTTGCAATGAATATATACGAAATGTAGTAGTTACTACATGATTCCACTTGCATCAATATAAAAATTCAAACATGCAATATACGAGAAACTTAAAAATATTACCATACAATATACGAAGAAACGTAAAATTATTATCGTACAATATACGAAAATGTAAAATTATTACCGTACAATTTACGAAAAACGTGAAATTATTACCGTATAATATATGAAAAACGTAAAATTATTCCACTTGCAAATTTTATACATTTGTTTTATTAAAAATTATGTAAAAAAAAATTCCATGCATTAATTCTATTGGATGTTGGGCACAAGGGCCAATATTCTACTTCCTCTAAAAATAGAGGAAGTCTTCCTCTTCCTCCTTCAAAGAGGATGGTTGATGTAAGTTCCACATTGAAGAGGACATCCTCTTAACACTCTCTCTCATCTAAGAGGAAGGGTGATCCTCTTCAATGTGGATGCTCTAATCCCTTTTTCTCCGCAAAATAAAATTCCGACATCAAAACCCCCGACTAATTACACCATCATCATCACCATCATCATCATCACCATCGTCCTCGTCCTCCATGGAAGAAGAAGAAGAAAATCAATCAACAGCAACAAGTATACCACCATCTTCATCCACCATGGATAAAGAAACGATGGTGTTATCAAATCTAGCAGCTAATCATCTCTTTCTAACCCAATTCGAGGCATTTCGTGCTACCATTTTCACCCTTCGTCGCAATAATCCTGACCTCGCACTTTCTCTTCTTCAAACCATTGTCGTTAATGGCGGAAACCTCGGTCCAAACCTCCTGTTTTCCCCAAATTGCCCCTCCCCTGCTCTACTTACTTGGCTTTCTTCACTTGAGCTCTTTCAGTTTGATAACGCCACTTCTATTTGGAGCAATTCCGTTAGTCCTGAGTTGATTCGGGTTCGGGTTGAGTTCTTGTTGTATGTTCAGATGGCGATCACTAGGGTTTGGGATTGGATTAAGCGGATTTTGGGTGAAATTGGGGTTGTTTTAGAGGATATTGAAAGTGGGTTTGAGGACAAGATTGTGGGTTTAGAGAATGAGGCTGAGTTGCGGGAGTTTAAGGATGGAATTAGGGTTTTGGATGGGGTTATGGAGGTAGGATTGAGGAGATTGAAGGATGATTTGATTGTTAGTGTGGAGGGGATAGACAATGGGGATGGGATTGTTGTTAAGGATGAGGATTTCGCGGTTTTGAGGAAGGTTATTTTAATGAATGCCGATATTTTTGATGCAATTTGTGACAATGTGGATAGACAGGTAGGAACTGAGTCGGACGGCGTTGACGGTGGTGGGGAGAGCGGTTCAGGTTCAGGTTCGGGATTGGCTATAACTGTGACTACACAAGGGAGGCCAGGGAGGGTATCGAGTGAGGATGATCTTAAGGTTTTGAAATTGCTGCAGAAATACGTTCAGGAAGTGCATTTAGAGGAAATCAAAGAGTGTGTGAAAAATGAGGATGTTGATGGAGCTATATCACATATCAGATATTTGCATTTGGGTTATGGGGTTGCCGAGGATGAGTACCGGTATTGTAGCGTGCTTTAAACTTTTTTGTGTGCTATGTACTTGTTTCTGCTATTTTGTGTTTGTTGTGGGAGACATGGCTTCAAGTTAGTAAAACATACGGAGTATTTATTTGTTGATGCCTTCATATTCACTTCATTTCTCAACTGATTTTTATGCATGGCAACACATCCACTGTATCAAAGGGAGTTTGGCCGCATTCAATTTATGAACATGGTTCTCGGCCCTCATTGACATCGAACCATGTAGGACTATTGTTATGCTATACAATTATTTCTTCTGTCTTGGGGGGGGGGGGGGGGGGGTGGAATGATGCTTTCACGTAGAAACAATATGGTGTCTATCCAAGTACTTGTTCTCTTAGATAATATTGTTTTTTGAAGGCCCTATAAGATTGTTTCTTATTGGGGATTCCGAGAATCATCGAACTGAGGGGATGGGTGCTTCTCACATCTAAGGTTCCTTTTATATGAGGGATAATATTAGCGTAGTTTTGAATTGGGTAGTCAGTTTTTTAACAGAAGGCCATTGGTTTGAAGTTTTACGAGTCTTCCTAATAATAAGGATTCTGTATCATACTTTGTTTTACCATCTATTACGGTCGTCTTAGGTGATAAAGTGGCTTGATAAGTGGATTAGGTTGAGGATGGATTGTATCTTTGTGTTATTTTGTACATTTAGAAATTTCGATGGAGGTGGCCAAAAAGGTTGATAGCTTAGAGGGGTCTTTTGTTTTTTTTGGGACTGATGGGTCATAGTTGTGAACGCCATTATATGGCTAAATGGGATCTAGTTCGAAGAGCGCTGACATAATAGGTCTTTACAAATGTTCTCTTGGTAGGGAAGTGGCTATGGTGATAGTTAGAGACAAGTGTGCATGCAATACAATGTTTGGGAAGGTTACTGAGAATTTGTAACGGTTATAGCTGGGAGACTAGGGATTATATCTCTTGCAGCATATGAGGGGTACTAAGTTTCTATTTGATTTTAATTTAGCTGTTTATCTGACTGTTTTTGTGGGCCATAGGACAATTGTTAACTGTTTTCTTCACCTTTGATTTTTAATGAAGATATGGTGGTCATATACATGGTCTGATATATTCTATGAACGATTACTCTGTATTTTCGCAAGATATATGCCCGGTTTAACTATGGACCTGTGGGGGTCCATGTTCAATTGTCGCACTGGGTGTTGTATGGTAGTCACACTTGGCTGTCTTTCTGTGCATGGGCGTCTTCCACCCATGTCCTTTTTATTGATGGACTCTCTTATTAAAATGATAAAGGTTTGTCCTGCGGTGCTGTGGAATTTGGAGATCTCTATCATTTTAGCTTGGTACAGTTCCTATATATGATGATGTCATGACTCATGATGAGGACAACGTGTTTTTTTGTGTGTTCAAATATCAGAGACCGGTTCTTGTATGTTCCTCTTGTTTGATTATGTATTGCTGTTTTATTATTGTTATTGAAATAAATCATTTTTCTTTGATGTTTCTCTTAGAATGGTTTTTCTGGGCTTCCTCAAAAAGGTTTTGTCAGGGAAAGATGAACTAGTGGATGCTTGGCAACCCACAAGGGATAAATTGCTGTCTATTTACCAGGAAGCTCTATCCTCAGCGTGTTCACATCTTGTTCAAATTCTTCAGGTTATAAGTGGATTTATCATCTGCGGGTTGACAATTATTCTTTTTACTAATCATTGCTGAACATCTTCATGTTGGCACATATTGTATCCCCTGAAACTTTTGTTAATGTTGACAAGATGACATTCTGATGTCTACTGGATACTGATTAATGTGTCAGGTCAATTACTTTTTCATTTGTTTGAAGTGAAGTGTTTTAGTAGTGCATGCCATGTCTGTGCTCCACACCAGGTCGGATTCAGTTGCTGGTCAATTTTTGGGTTATTACATTTTGACTGCACAACATCAAATTTTCATTTTTATATTTTCCATTGAAATCTAAATGCATATATCAATGGCAACTTCGAATCTACTGTTGATTCATGCTCTATTTTCTGATGTATTCATCTAGGTTGTTGAGGGTATTTAATTGTTATCCGGTGAGCATTCATGGATGTAGGAAATAGATGAATGACTTTACTATGGTTCGTACTTTCAGGCTGTTCAAGATCAGCTCCTTGTGGAAGAAATGAAAATGCTCAGTTCCTCTGACAACCAAATTCTTCCCCCCCTTCAGCAACTTCAGTATCAGATGCAAAAGAAGAGGCTCAGTGATTCTAATGATGACAATTCCTTCTCTTTGAATACGATGATGTCTGCTTGCATGAGAGATATGTATCACTACACACGTGTTGCTGGCTTGCACTTTTTTGAGTGTATTATGGACACGGCTCTTTCTGCTGTCAAGAATGAGCTGTTAGAAGAAGCGAGCTCTGTAAGCCCATCATTTCAACTTTTATGAATGGCTCTTTTAATGTTGGAATAAAATGGACTATTTGAAAGTTGTAGGCTTGGGCTAAGGTCTTGCCATATTGTGGAGCTTTGCACTTCTTTCTCAAAAAAAAGAGAGAAATAATAATTGATTGAATTTTCTGCCTGCTTAATTGCCAGGTAGTCTCATTGTTTCCCAGGCTTCAACCTTTGGTTGGTGTCATGGGGTGGGATTTGTTGGCCAATAAGACAGCTGCTCGAAGGAAATTGATGCAATTACTGTGGACAAGCAAGTCAAAATTATATAGGCTTGAGGAGTCATATCTATATGAAAATGAATCAGATGAGGTACTGCTTTTTTTTTTCTGGGTTGTCACGATCAATGTTTAAATTAGCATATCTTTGTTGTAGTTAACAACTACGTTGCTTTGACCCTTCACTTCTAACTTTCTAGGACTAAACCTGCGCCTCACGCGGCAGTCAAGGATATTGTTATGTAATCCGTACCGCCCTTACTATTTGTTCCATGAAAAGCCTAAAAAGGAGACATGCACGACAAAAGTAGATACAAAGACTTTCTGTGAAGCATGTTGTACGATGTACTCCCTTTGTCAACTAATAGAGTTTCGACTTTCGACTTGCGTGGGCTCAAGAATTAAGATACCGAGTAAACATTGGGTTGTAAATGAAAGGTGAGGAAAGATACGGGGTCATAAATCACAGTGACAACAAATAACAGATCAAAGAGGAAAGATTCCTACTAGGAACTTCTCATGTGGATGCCTAAAAAGCAAAGTAGGAACTTTATTAGTGGCGGAGGGAGTTTTATTTAATGATTTTAAGCCTTATTTCTCAAAAATATTTCTGTTTCACTTAAAAAGAACTTTGAATTTGTTAGATTATGAATATATTAATGTTTTGTAGACACCCCGACACCTGTATTCTCATTTTAAGACAGTCATCCTGTCTAGAAAATTAAGTCATGTAAGTCTGATACTTCGATATGTACCCATATTTGACTCCCATACCTGAGTTTGCGAAATATAGATTTATGCCTTTTCTGGCAACTTATTGATCTTTTATGCTGTTTTTTTTCATAGGTATCTTGCGTGGAATATCTTTGTGATACCTTGTGTTATCGGCTTGACCTTGCTTCTTTTGTTGCTTGTGTCAATTCTGGTCAACCTTGGGATATTACGTGCTCATTGTCATTATCTGGGCATGGATATGAGGACTTCCAAGCTCGGACTACTCATTTGGATCCTTTCGTGGAAAATTTTATCCTGGAGAGACTATCTTCACAGAGCCCCTTACGGGTAGGATTTTCCTTTAATCTGTATATGAATGTTTGGTGTTTGTAGGCAAAACATTTTAACTCTTACTTTGAGGAAGTTCCAGAGTTTAGTGCGCTGTTCTTGTTATCAAATGGTCTGAAAGTCACCTTTTATCATTCTCTGTCCGTAATCCTGTAATATACTTAATGGCCATGACTCTAGAACTTCAATTTATTACGTAACTAAGTGACTCCGTTGTGGCTGGGTGTGAATTGGTGTGAGAGAAATAGCGATGCTTAATTAAGGATGGCTTTCTGAAGTAGTACAATTTAACAACTTATTTGCAAGATCCAATTTTTTTTTTATCTTTGTGTTCTGGTATTGATTCTATATCCTTCCCGCATTTTTTTTAGATGGAACTTAGATTACAAGTACAGACAAAATAAGAAGGAAACTTTGTCCTTACCATGCATCTTTTTAAAATCCTTGAGTTTACATGCATGTCGGCCAAGCAAGTGCAGAGTGTTTTGTTGCAATTTTCTCAAGTCTCTTCTGAATGGTTGTTACGTAATAACTAGTCATCTTTACGATAAAATAGGGTCTTAATTTTCTTAAGAAAGGTTTTCTTTATAGGGTTGGAAGTGTCAGTATTAGCCTCTGCCCTTTGTCGTCTTGGAGGATATCTTGTCTACTTGTATTCTATGTGCAATTACCTACTTTTTATTTGATATGGGATAAAAACAGGCGTGTAAATAGTTGCATACTATTTCCTCTATTTTTTTCAACATGACATTTTTACCACTTTTAAGAAAAGTGGATTGTTGACAAACTACCCTTCTTACTTTCACTCTCAGTTTCCCTCTCCTAGTCTCCTCTCTCACCCCCTTCCCACATTAGTCATACACCAAAACATCATCATCTACCACCACCACCACAAACCCCAACACCAACCTTAACCACCACCACTCTTAACCATCTCCAAACACCACCGTTCACCACTCCTACCCATGGTATTTTTTTTATGCATTTGAGGTTAAGGGTGGGGAATGTACGTGTAGTGTTTGCTTAGCTTTCTAAAGTAGGGTAGTTAAAATTTAATCAGCATTTAATTATGATTTTTTTACTTGTATTTGGTATATTGTAGCTGTGATGAAGTTTGATCAATTGTTCTCCAGGTGTTATTTGATGTAGTCCCAACCATCAAATTTGAAGATGCTATTAGATTGATAAGCATGCAGCCAACCAATTCCCCTACAGGAGAATGGAAAAGGTTTGATATTATCACTTGCGACTTGATTTTAGAAGTTCATTATTTACTCAGTTAATACTCCCTCAATTCTGTTGTTTCCGTTTTCCTTTCAGAGTAATTCTCTGTGGTGGTTTACCATTTCTACTATGGTGAATTTTAAGCAACTAAGTCGCTGTAATACCCTTAGCATACCCCTACTCTAAATCCATCCAACACCACCACTTTCACCATCTTTCCTCTCTCCCTAAACCCACCCCTCATCACCACATTCACCACAATCCATGGGTAACCACTGCTTCTCAGCACATATCTCCACTTTTTACTGGCGTCAATCTCGACCATTAACTGACATCGACCTCCACAACTTGTCAGCGCTGACCTCTACTACTTGTCAGCACTCAGCACCGACTTTGTCCAGCAACCAACGACGCACCCTCAGCCAACTCCCATTGGTCCACTCCACTCTGATCATCAGAACCATTATCCCACCACCACCTTTTGTACCCTTCTTTAGAAAATGGTGGTTGTGGTCATCCCTCCCTCCTTAGTCCTCCCCGTCGTTGTCGCTGTCCCTCCCCCAGCTTTCATTCTTAAACAATATCGACCTGACCCAAGTTCAGATCTTTTCACCGTTCCTCTCTCCTCCCTCCTCATCGACCTTCATCACTTACATCTTCAACTTCATTAAGCCCAGATCTGGGGGGTTCAACATGCGGTGATGGGATAGGGATGTGAACGGTGGCGAGGTGGGGGTGTGCTAATTGTGGTGGTGAGGTTGGATGTACTATTGCTGTTGATGAGGTGGGGGCAAACTGTGGTTTTGGTTGATGATGGTGGTTCTAATGGTGGTGAGGTGGTATGGTGATGATGAGAATGGTGTAATGTTATGAGATTATGGTGGGGCTGAATAGGTGGTGAAGGGAGGATGAGACGAGGAGTAGCAGTTGGGGTGAAAAAATTGAGTTGTAAGAGAGTGTTGGGACTTGGGAGGAGTAAGGGGAATTTCGTAAGGGTAAAATTGTACAATTATCCTTCCTAACCAAGGTTTTTACGCATTCCTAAAACCTTGTGCAAAGGAAAACATAAACAACCAGACGGGATAGGGTATTTCTGTAACACAATAGCAAATGCAAATGGCGCCTCTCATAAAAGAAACTGTTGATACATTGCCACTTTTCCCTTCCTTGCAATCCCTTATATACTGTGACGCAATACTGGGCTTGTGTGCTCTGTGTGCTAAAAAGTAGAAAAGTAGGGTTGTGCGATCAGGTGTAGGAAGATTGACTTGATGGACAATACCACTTTTAGTCTTCATGTCAAGTTCTTGTTCTAGGTGGTGCTCCATTGCATAAGATCGTGATAATGATTCAAGGAGAACATCTTATGGTCAAGACTCAAGACTCAAGAGAAGTAGAGAGCTCTTAAGATAGCCACCTTAAAACATCCACCTGCCAATTATGTTATAATTATCCATGGAATGGTATGGGAAAATCTACATAGAGGGATATTAAGGGAATAAGGCCGCCTTATTCAAAGCCTTGTGTCGGGTTGTCTTGTTTTGTAACATCAAACCAGTCTGCTTTTGCTACATTAATGATTTTTGTAGATAGTGATGATACCTCATTGTCTTGTATAGTGTATTTGCCGCAGAAGGTAAAGTGATGATTCCTCGAGAGATTAATATATGCTTCATAATTCCTGTCCTGGATCATGATTAATCCAAACCATTTCCAGAGCCTGAATGATTTCTGGGCAGAATAGTTCAAATTCAGAGCAGCATATGCTCTGACATTTTACCCACTGATCTTTTTTCTGTTGCTCTCATATTATCCTTTCAACTTCTCAATGAAGCCTTATTATAATCTTCATATTGAAGCCTTCATGAAAGCTCTAAAGAATCCTATTCACTAATGTGATGCTTGGAGAGCAGTATCCTTGAAAGAGCAATTTTTTCTGAAGAGATTGCTTTCCACAACTTTCAGCTAATATGGATCCTGTCCAGTAGACACGAAGCAAAGAATTTCGCTTGTACAGCAGCACCATGTTGAACCATAAGCTAAGAAAGTGGAAAAACTTTGGACCCATTACAACGACCCCCTTATCCTTACATAAGTGTTAGTCTTCAAAGTAGTAGGGTATTGTTGTATGAAGCTAATGTTTTCAGAATTCTGCAACTTCTTTTTGTTTGTGTAGATTTTAGATTTGTGGATGTTGAGTTTATTATTAATATATTTTGTGTTTAAAATTTCTCGATAGGATGCAAGATGCTGAACTTATTCACATGCGCTATGCCCTTGACTGTGCTGTCATGGCACTGGCAACAATGGAAAAGAGTCGGAACGATCCTCAAAGACACTATCCTCAGTTAGCTTTGAACTTCTTAAAAAAATTGAAGAGCCATCTTGAGGCAGTCACTGATTTGTCACGGAAGGTAATGCACTTATGGGTTCAATTCTTAATCTTTCCAATCCCTTCACCATTGTTGCTCGTACTTTTATGAACTACCAAATTCCAGTGACGGTTTTGCAAATGATGCAGATATTCCTGGTGAACATTATAATTTCACTCCTACACGTGGACAGTATCACAGTTGATTTTGAACGTTGTGGCTTAGAAGGAAGCAGTTATGAGCTATCTCAGACTAGCCTACAACAGAATGATGATTTTGAAGAGGATGGGAACAAAATGGTTGTTTCTTTTGTGGAATCTCTACTAGATATGTTGAGCTGCAACTTACCTTCCAAGCAGGCATGGGAGGCTACTGATGTTAACCAGGAAAAACAGGCATTAGAGTGGCGAATCTCTAATGCTAGGACCTTCATCGATGATTGGCAGTGGCGTTTATCAGTATTGCAAAAATTATTGCCCTTACCCGAGTTGAAATGGGGATGGAAGGAGGCATTGGCAGTACTACGTGCAGCACCCTCAAAACTACTCAACCTGTAAGATTAGCCGTGCTTTTAGATAATTTTCATCTTGGGTCATTCAGAAACAGCCTCGTTGTGTTGCTAACACAAGGGTAGGGCTGCGTACATCCGATCCCCTACCCCGAAATTTGCGGGAGCCATTGAGGCACTGGGGTAATGTTGTCGTTGTTGTTGATTATGTTTTCTGCTATTGCTTACTATAGTATTGTTCGTGTTTGTTGGTTTATTTGTTCAGTTAATGGTTTTAGTGAAATTTGTTTTTCTAGTTGTTTCACCTCCCTCACTTCTTTTCAAGGGATAAAGTGGGTGTAGTAATATTTTTGATTAGAGGAAATTATTCATCTAATCATTGCAATAGTGTTGACTTGGAATTTGTAAAACAGATGCATGCAAAAGGCCAAGTATGACATAGGGGAGGAGGCTGTACATAGATTTTCCTTGTCGTATGAAGATAGAGCTACACTTGCATTGTCGGAATGGGTGGATGCAACCTTCACGAGAGTTTCCGTAAGTGATTTTCTGTATGATGGGTGTGCTTTCATTTTGGCAAGCCTAGAACTTGAAATTGCACGTGTTTTTTTCCCTAATATGTTGCATATTATGAAGATTTGCCTGTTGTTTGTTGTGGGTAGGCTCAGGGTTCAAAATATCATTTGTGTTGTCCTGTATTCACTGAGATAGATATATATGACTGTAAGAATAAATTCCTATAAATCTTCCGATTAAAGTGATACATAATGGTGTTCAGTGAATCAGGCTGATACAGGCCAATATTAGGAGGACCATACATCCGATGTACTACCACCAATTTTATACTTTTTGAGCATTTATAATAAAGTTTTTAGTTTTGTTTTAAAAATTATGAGTATTGGTATAAAGTTTTTGAGTTAAGTTATTAAAACATTAAGCTCAAAAACTTACAATATAAACTTAGTTATATTTTAGTTTTAACGAAAAAAAATTAAAATCTAACTTATAAATTTTTATAAGCTCAGAAAAGATACACATACTAAAAAACAAATAAAGTTTGACGTAATTAGCTAAAAAAAACTCATATGCTCAAAAACAAATAAAGTTTAAGGTAGAGAAAATTGTTAATTATAGCCTTTTGAAAACCACTTTTTGAAAATTAGAGCCTTATAATTTTTTTTTGAAAATTACATCCATAATATAACTTTTCTTTGAAAATTGCTCCACGATGACGTTTCCGGTCAATTTTGTCAAAAATTGACCGATATACCCCTGCCTATTTCTTTACTTACCCAGCTTTTTTTTTCATTTACCTCCTTCATTTCTTAACATTTTCCCAAGTTTTCCCTAAATCTTACCCACATCGTACATTTTATTTTCTATTAAGTTTATGTTTATTTTGTTGTTGTTGGTAGTATTAATGCAAATTTGATGTTGTCCACAATTTTTCATTTTTTAATTGCTTTAATCGAATTTTAGGGTTTTAATTTGGGGAAAATTGAAGAACCCTAATTATTTTTAATTTGGGGAAAATTGAAGAACCCCAATTATTTTCAATTTGGGGAAAACTAATGATGAAGAAAATTAATTATTTTAAAATACAATGGAAATTAATATGTTGTTTTTCAATCATGAATCGAATTTTAGGGTTTCAAGTTAGGGAAAATTGAAGAAATTCTAATTATTTAAAGTTGGAGAAAATTGAAGAACCCTAATTATTTTTGAATTTGGGGAAAATTGAAGATGAATAACACTAATTAATTTTAAGATACAATGGAAATAATAGAATTACAATTAAATTAAATTGAATAAGGTAGAATTAGACTAGATGAAATTGTTGAAGAAATGAAGAATTAGTGAAAAATAGAGTTGTAAAATCTGATTTGGGATGAACATAAGAGAATAAACAAGATGAAGGTAAGGGTATTTTGGTCATAAAAAATGAACTTAAGTCCCAAAAATTCAAATTGGTATTAATTTTCTGCCAGAATTAATATTTTGACTGTAATTTATGATCAGAAGTAATATGGGTGTAATTTACCAAAAAAAAAATTATAAGGCTGTAATTTACAAAGGGTGTTGATTTTCGCAGTACACATTTTACTCACCGTAGTACACTGTTGACAATTATACCTTCCTATTTCTCTTTCATTTTCCCTCTTTAATTTCTCTCTATTTCATCTAGTTAGTTTTATGGACTACATTAATAAATGTACACATACTATGTACTACATGAATACACCATTGTTGCGTACTACACGACATTGTGTTGGAAAAAAAATGAAAAACTAGCCAACATACTACCATTGTCGTTTGCCGATATGAAGTATAACATGCATTGACCACCCAAAATTCTCACTGGCGAATGGAACAACCACCGACAGGCCATCGAACAACCCCTCTCCCCCGCACCTATCCCTCCCACGGCCAACCCTCCCACCACTGTCCACTATTCCAACACCGACGGGCTGTCGGTCTACCGTCAAACTACTCCGGCGACGATTGACATAAACCCCACCAACAAACCCGCCATACTACACTTATTAGCCCTTTGATTAATTTAGACAAAACCCTAATTAAAGAATGAACAAAATTATAAGAAAGGGTTATTAATTATTAATATAGGATTAGCGAATTAAATACAAGTTCGTCATTCGATTAATCATTTATAATGGAAAAATTTGAAGGAGGTTGAAGAAGATTAAGGTTTCAACAGTAGAGAGAAGTAGAAATATTGGGTTTGATGTATTTCAGTGAAGGGTAGACAAATGGAAATTTTGACATAAAAAGTACTGTAACGAGTAAAAATCATACTGCGAAAATAAATTACGTTTACAAAAAATGGTTTTCAAAAGGTTGTAATTAACAATTTTCTCTTTAAGGTAATAAGCTCAAAAAAATATTCATAAGCTCAAAAAAAATATTCATATGCTCAAAAAAATATTCATCTACTCAAAAACTAAGAAAAGTGTGAGGTAATACCTCCGATGTATATTCCTATTTCTCAATATATACGGGTGGTTGGGGTGCTGTGGGGGTTGATCATCAGTTAGAAGCATGGCTGATATCGTCTGACATAGGTTTGTTTGGTAGGATGGGTTGCTTCTTAGTCAACTTGCTGGAAAAGATAGTGAGAAAGAGGAAAGAGAGTAGTAAGAGTGAAGAGGTAAAAACCTTGACACTTGTCAGCTGTAGAAAGTTAACGGATATAAGATAGACTGCACTAGAGTTTCATTGATACGGACAGTTTGGTCTCTTTTGCTCCAAAGTGAAGAGTGACACTGGTAATAACTAGCTACGTAGGCAGCCTTCAACTTTTTTCACCAACATTGCTACATTTAATATGGATATACTTTCTGGTTGACTCCTTCGCATTTATGGAACACAATGGAAGTGTAAACATACACATTATTAATCAAAATTTATTATTTGACTAATTTTATAATTAGACTTTCGAATTATTACCGTAGTCCGTAGAGTCATCAACGATACTGCTGTGCAATAATAAGATTTGCTTGTAACTTGTAATTTGCATTTTTATACTTATTTTTTGTCACAAACTTCTAGTATTAAGTTGCATCTGTTTAAAAAATGTAAAAGCATAATGAGTCAAAATATGGCCTAGACAATCGTGACTCAAACTGCGACAAGCATATCAAGTATGATGCTGTGTTTCCATGACTCACATTAACCATAGAGTATGACGGGGCCCAAGATGCAATACTGCGAAACCATAGAGACATAGAGTATTCTCTTTAGCCTATCATTGATGAACTTCACTTGCTGAATTTCTCATGGAAATTTCTGATTTGTTGTAAACTTTTATCACACTTCTATTCTTGAAACATTTTAATTTTGTCAAAAATGTTCTTATTGTTCTTATATTTAGGATAGAATCTGGCGGAGAGAAGTACATAACAAACTCTTAGCTTTCTCCCAGTCTTGTCAAGTACTTATCAGACCCATGCATTATGAGAATGCCACTACTAGACTTTGATAATTTGGCATATAGTAAATAAAGTTCCTTCAAATTATTTGCTGATGTTGATATATGGAGTTCAAAATAACACAAAGTAGAAGAAATAAGATCTTACGGCAACTTCTGCACATGTTTTGTATTTTTTTTTGATATTTCATCGTAAATTTGCTACCACTAGAGAGCAATATTTGATTACTACTTCATATGGATATAAACCGTTTTTGTGTAATTTTTCATGATTACGTTATTTTTTGGCCTAAATAGATGATTTTACATAAATTTCTGTCCTTACGATTATCCTTTTTTTTATTGTTTTCATGTTCCCATAGTTCCTTAAGATTTATCAAACATTTTACGTGGCCGATTCACTTCAGTTCTTTGTAAACCTAGGTTGAGGATGCAGTATCTCGAGCTGCTGATGGAACCTCAGCTGTTCAAGAGATTGACTTTTCGTCTTTACAATCTCAAATTGGTCCTATGGCAGCTGTAAGTTTGCTTCGTTTTTCTTTAATTTTTTTTTGGTTATTTACTTATGTCTATCATATGTTGCTTATTTGTCATATTAATGCTACGTGAACAGATTCTTCTATGTATTGATGTTGCTTCTGCCTCTTCAAAGTCTACAGTTGTATCTAAGCGGCTCCTAGATCAGGTATTTTGTAACATTGTGTGGTTTATCATATGTCTATGGACTTCATTCTGTATCGTTTAGCCTCTTTATTAGAGGCCTTTTTTTGTTTTTTGCTTTCTCCTCCGTTGGAGTAAGCTTACGGAACCAAGAACTAAGAAGGCTGCATTTGGCTGCCAGTGGGGGTAGCTGGATTTTAATATTAGTCAAACTGATTAGCTGATTGGATTAACAAATTGATGAAATTCGCTTTGTTATACAAATTACTTGGATGATTGGTGTTAGCTGTTACATGACATGTGATGTATAGGTTGAGTTACTTGAGTATTAGATGTGATGTCATAGTGTTGTACTTATTAATTACTCTCTAGTCTCTTCCATGATTTTATATTTGGGATGCTATATTGAATACGATCTCTTTGTGATGGTTCTAAAGAATATGGCAAAATCATTTGAGGCTGTATCGGTGGCATGTAAAACAATGTTAGAGATTATGATGCAATGGCTGATTCCGCGATCAATCGAAACTGATATTTACTACAAACATGCTGTTTCTTGTTCATATAACATTTTAGTAAGAAAAGCTTGATAAGCTACAGCTAGTGAGGGAGCTGTTTACAGCTTCACTCTGAGAATTATTACGAAAGACTGAGATTGAGGTCCTACGGGGTTAGACTCATTCCCCACCATGTTGAGTTAAATGTACTGAAATAGCTAGCTGACAACCTCCACTCCCTGAAATATTGTAGAACTTCAATAGGAAAATAGTTCAAAAAAAGATTGTTTGATGAGAAAAAATATAGTAATCTTTGAAACGGTTAAAGAAAGAAGAATAAGATCCTAATTTAAAACTAATTGAACTGTGTTTACAGTAGGAAATTTCCTAAGAGAACATGTGTTTGTAAATGCTTCACAAACCAAAATGGGAGTCATGTGGTGACCTGGTGCTCTCTCAAGACTAGTACATTTAAGTGTGACGCCATGTACAAAAAGAATTCAGGGCTGATACTCAGCAGGTGAGCTGATGATTAAGCTCTCAAGTTATCTCATCAGTAATGTTATCTACAAAGAAAAGTTAAACGCCAGTGAATGTGGAGCACTTGGCTCAAACTACAGTACTATACAACTTCTTCACTAGTAGTAAATTGATTCTTAACTCGTAGAAGTACTAGTGAGTAGTGTCAAAATAACTGTGATTGCTTTCAATCCAAGTATCCAAGGGTCCACGAAACATCTTCCAAACTTCTCCAATCTGTCCCTTTTTTAATCTTTATTTTACAGGCTTAAAGAGCATCTTTGTCTTTACAAGGGTGAACCGATCTTAAGTGAAAAATGACGAGGCTAAATTTCACAATGACAATCTAAGGGTAAGAGAGCAGATATGATGATTGTTTTCTGGATCCTTACCACACATAGAACACCATCTAGCCAAACAAAAGCTTCTCTCTTCTTATGCACGTAGTCTGTTAAGCTGACATCTTGCTGAAGAGTGATGACAGGGACACTTTTTTCAGAATGTGAGTAATGTATTTGGGACAAACTTTCTTGGTCATCACGTGTCTGCCTGGAATAGAGTTCTACTCGATGTTCAAATTTGCATGTGTTGCCATTGAGTTTAAAACTGAATGTTTTGGGTTGCATGATACTATAATACCTGCATGGCTGCATGTAACGTTACTAAAGTATCCTGTATTTTACCAGTAATTTAAGCGTTTGCTATGCTCACTCAGGCGCAGACGATGCTAGCGGAAATTTATCCTGGAGGCTCTCCAAAGAGTGGCTTAACATATTGGGAGCAGATTCGAGAAGTGGCCTTAGTTTCGGTGGCAAGGCATGTTCTTAAGCGTCTACGTGAATTCTTAGAGCAGGTGATCATTATTTCTTCGTGTAAATAGACCGTCTGCTTATTATCTGTCTTGCTCTTCAATAGAGAGACATTATATTTGTTCCGGAGCTGAATATGGGTGGGTGAAGTTGTCATTAGTGGACGAAAGTACATCTTTTCTTGCGTCCACCTGTCTTTTAAGAAAACAGTAGAAAGAAAGAAGTTGCAATTTTTCCTAGTTATGTATTTTTGCCGTGACATTTTTTATACGGAGTATATATTTTGTCTACTAATGACGTCCTTACACTTCTTGAACCTGAGACACACAACTCCCTGTGTTTGGTTATCTGTCATAACTCATAGTAGTGGTTTTTTTGGGATATTGTTTCCTTCTTTTTTCTTCTCATCTCCCGTTCATTATCCGTTGTCATCTCTAGCCTTTTGAACGCAGTCTCTAGATTCTCTATGGTAATTTTTTTCATCAAGTCCCGTTTGACTGATCCATACTTTTTTGTGTGTTGGTGCAGTGATCTGTTATTTTATTGTCTTATATTGCTAGTGTCTGTATTACCTCCACATAAAATTTGTCGTTTATGTATGGTGTTTTTGGCTTATTTTCTGAACATAGTGCTTCATTACCTCCAGGAAAATAGAGCTACCATCCAGGCTATTCTTTCAGGGGAGAGCATGACGACTTGCGAGCATCAAGGGCGAAGAGATCGTGCTCTTTCAATGTTACATCAGATGATGGAAGATGCTCATCTGGGCAAGCGGCAGTTTCTGAGTGGTAAGCACATGATAACTAGACAATAGTTTTCAATGATATGAATCTTAGTGTCACGTATCATAAAAATTCCTAGACTCACTATCACACACATGTTAACAAAGTGAATTAAGAAGCATGCGAAGGAAATGCTCTGTTGATTTATTGTTCGTGTCTTACTAGGAGGCATGGTTTTAAATCTCGGCTGAGTCGTATCGTATCAGCCGAGTTGTATCATATTTTCATTCTACCGATACGAGATATCGCCCGAGAAATCACCGAGATTCACCGCAATCTGCTCGCGGTGGCCGATTAAGGTCCTGTTATACAGCTACCGCGACTACGACCGGTACCGCGATTTAAAACCATGCTAGGAGGTCAATGGGGGGAGAATGAGATGAGGAGGGGGAAGGGAATGTATGCTTCTCATAATTTTAAGTGATATTAATTGCTTAAACATAGCATGTGATTTCAAGATTAACTGGGTAGGCTCCTCACTCATGTGTTGTGCTTGTTTTTCATAGTGCGATATGGAATACAAATGATGTTGCTTTAGCTGATTAATTCACTGGGCTCATCATTCATGGGCTCTCATCTCTTTGTTTCTTTAATTTGACCTCAGGCAAGCTTCATAATCTTGCAAGAGCCGTTGCCGATGAAGAAACTATGGCTGACTTTGGTAAAATTGAGAGCAAAGAACAGAAAACTAATTTAGACAATGACACAATTTGCTTCATCGGACTCGGACTGAGAACTGCGAGACGGGCTTCCATTAGTCTAGCTACTGGTGAAAGCAATGCACAACAGTTAGGGTATGACATGAAAGATCCTGAGAAACGTCTGTTCAGTCCCCTAACTGCAAAACCGTTTACATATCTCTCTCAATTTATTCTCCATATTGCTGCAATTGGCGACATCGTTGATGGTGCTGATACAACACATGACTTCAACTACTTCTCACTTATATATGAATGGCCTAAGGACGTAAGTGAATTATTTTTTTTTGTTGATTTGGCTTATATTTTTACGTAACTCAGTTATTATTGAATTGACTTGGATGGTAATTTTGATGCTCGTTTCCTTCTTGAGAGAAAAAACACATTTTCGACTGAAGAGCCCAATGTGAACTTGTTATTTAGATAATAAGGCATTGTTAAATTATGTCGTCTACGTTTAGCTATGGATAAGGGTTCAAGTGACTCATAGAGTCACAGACCCCGCCCTAACAGGCTTACTATCGGATTATGCTGTTTGTTGATTGAGATTGGTCAAGTTCAGTTGAATCTGCCATAAGGGTTCAAATGACATGCAGTTGGAATTGTGTAGACCAAAAGTGCGATACTGCCTTATTTCGGGCTCATCTTGTTATGATCTTAGGAGTATTAGATGAGAAGGGATAAGATCTAATGCCATTTAAGTGTTCGGAAAAAATGATTACTGTTTTGGAATGGCTGCGCATCACGCTTCATAATCTTGTTCAATTGATGCAACTATCATGTAGCTGTCATCATTTCTTTCTTTGTACTTACATTTACAAAGCGGAAATCCTGTATTTCTTTTGTACTTCAGTTTAAAAATTTATTGCTGGATACTTTCTTCAAAAAATGATGTTGCAGACGCCATTTTTTTTGCTATAGATGGAGAGGGTATTGTTAAACCATGAAACTTGTGTGTCTGGAACCATCATTTTCTTCAAAAAAAACATTACTTGACTTTTTTTTTTACAGCTTGTGACTCGCTTAGTATTTGATCGAGGGAGCACTGAAGCAGCTGAAAAGGTGGCAGATATCATGTCTGCTGATTTTGTTCATGAAGTGATCTCAGCATGTGTACCTCCTGTCTATCCATCACGCTTTGGTCATGGTTGGGCTTGCATTCCTTTAGTTGCTTCGAATATGAAGACTAGTCAAGGAAGTACTGTGATGTCGTCTTCTGCTAAAGAGGCTTGGCCTGGTAGTGACAGCTATGCTTCAGCTTCTCCTGGATTTGCTCAGTACCCTCTCGATCTGGATATAATAAAACATTTGGTCAAACTTTCACCAGTGAGGGCTGTACTAGCATGTGTTTTTGGAAGTAGTATATTGTATACTGGTAGTGAGTCATCCATTTTCGGCTTCATAAACAAAGATTTGCTGCATTCACCAGACACTGACAGGCTGTTCTATGAATTTGCGCTTGATCAATCAGAGAGGTGTGATTAACTATGTTACTCTTACCACCTATGTTACTCCGACTCTCCTGCAGTTGTCACACGTAATATAATGTCGAGTGTCAGACACAAGTATTTGTGGAAAAAAATTATATTTTGTTGATGAAGATAAAGTGTCAAAGTGCGGCGTTGTGTCGGAAGTAGGGAGTGTCTGGCACGCGACATACAGTGATACAACCAAAGTGACTTGTCGAAGTAGCAAAGTTTGTCACTGGAACCAACTGCTCTTGCTTTGTCTCACTGGATTTTTTTGTTTACAGATTTCCAACTTTAAACAGGTGGATACAGATGCAGACTAATCTTCATCGTGTTTCTGAGTTTGTTGTTCCATCAAAGGACACAAATGACGTTGCTGTGGACAGAAATGGCGGAAAAGGATCCGTTAAACGTTCTCGTGAGCATGATAGTGATACGGAGTCTGACATCGATGATAATGTTGGAACTGTAGCAGTTGTGTCAGACAGTATAGTTTCTAACACTGCTGATCATGATGTCACACAGGATTCTATGCATTATCCAGCTCCCGAGGACAATGCAACCACTTTTATTACTTTTGACTGGGAAAATGAAGCGCCATATGAAAGAGCTGTCGAACGGTATTCTTCAGATTTTCCTTGAATTAAGTATATAATTTGTGATTATTCATTGTGCTTCTTTACTTATATGAATGTTCTTGATTGTTCTTGAACGTATTTGTGCTTTTCAAAATGTTCTAGATCCAACTTTTATCAATTCAGATTACTTCCTCTGTTCCTTTTGATTGTATACGTTATTTAAAATCCAGGTCACATATGTCGAAAAATGTATACAATCAAATTTTAGTAAAGGAAGTATTATGTATTTAGTTTACCAGTTGAATCTTTGGACCTAAAAAAACTGGGTCATCTCTTATTTAGTTTATTGCTCGAATCATGTTCATGATGTTTCAAGAGATATCCTCAGTAATGATACGAAGAAGCAATCAAACAATTTATAATAAGCACATAATCTTTTTCATATAAATCCTTCATATAGCTCTTCAGCTCCTTTGTTATCCTTTTCCTGTGAAGCCAAAGATCAATAATTCTGTTTGTTTGGGATCATGATGGATAACCGCACACTGAATTGCAAGTACTTCATATACTGTGTATTAGTAGACTTCTGATGCAGTTCTCGATGCAATTTTTTTTATTATGGATCATGCAGAAACTACCTTTTAGTGTTTGAGGGTTATTTGTTGATTGTCCCCACCTTAACTACATTTCATATGGTGGTAAAAATCTTCTTGACTTAAATTCCATCGTAGTTTTTGAAGGTGTTCCTTATCCTAAGCATGAGTAGAGAGTCTAAGTCAAGGTTTTTCAGCCTGCCGATATCTAATATGCCAATCAACCAATGTAGCTAGAAGTTTAGAACCGCAGAATTAGGGCACTTTATTTATTTTCCTTTGTTATTCAGTCATTTTAATTTGCTAGAAGAGTAGAAGACATCTCTTTTTTAAAACAAATGGATAAGGTGCTGGTATGTCAGTTCGTATGTGTCTTTTTGTAGATGGGTGTCTTCAACTAATATTATATCCAGTTAACAACCAATATATATCTCAGTTCGTTAAAGGAAATGGTAGAGTTGTGGTGTCTACTATATCTTGGAGAGAACTTAAAATAACTTGGATAAATGAAATAATGACATAAACTCTTAGTTGAATTTACTAGTAGGCTTACTGTATGAGTGTATGACTAGCTTCTTGAGGGTGGCCCTTTTATTGTGTATACTAGCTTTTTATTCATATCATGAAAAAAATCATCTGGAAAATGAATATATGATATTTATTCGCTTATTTCTGTCATGACCAGGTTGATTGAAGATGGAAAGTTGGTGGATGCGCTTGCTCTTTCTGATCGTTTTTTACGCGATGGTGCGTCAGACCATTTGCTTCGACTGCTCATTGAACAAGAAGAAAACCACAAGAATTCTGGATCTTCTTTCACGACGCAGAGTGATAGCTCGAAATATTGCCTTCGATTGAAAGATAAACAACTTGCAGCATGGCTGGCCCTCAGGTATGCAATGACATACACTCCTGATAAAGTATGTATGCAAATATTTCTCCAAAATGTAACGCTCCCTTGTTCTTGTGGTTGGAGTATGCTATAATAAAACAATTGAAAATGATAAACATATAGCTCAGGAATTCAGGAGAGAGATAAGTGGTTAGAAGGTGTGGACAATAAGCCTACCAAGGGGAAGCCCACTCCTATATCTCTTTTTTTCTCCGGGTGAAGAGGCACAATATCTTTTACGTCGATCCAATACTGTATGGAGTTGTGTGAGACACGCTCATTGTGATGTTTAATGAAATCATACTGCAACTTTACTGAAGAAGGTTTCCAAAAATTCTTACATTAACAGTCTCTCTACGAACCATCATATCACCCGTCTTTTTCCGTTGAATAATGGTGAGAACGTGGAGCCTCTACCTTTAGTGTGCAGTCTGCACACCCATAGTGTTCATGATATTGTGATGCCTGTAAACCAAGTACTCCAAAGTTAACCGCCCTTTTCAACATGGTGACAGACTGAGTAGAGTTTGACCCAGCAAGGCATAATCCTAGCAAATTTGTTCTCTTGAGGATTAGAACCTTATAACCATATCATTAGTTCATGTTCATCCAGATGGGCTTGGTCAACGCTTTTTGTGGCTTTTCGTTTTGTGAATTTCAACTTGCTACTTCCGTGAGCAGCCATGATGTGCATGCCATATGTTTTCTAGCTTATCTTCAGCTCCCTTGCTCGTTCTGTTCCACATTTTTTTCCTGGTATTTTGTTACAGTGCACTATAATTCAACATTTAACTTTCAAAGGAGCCAAGCTCAACCTTGAGAACTCAATTAAAGAATTAGAGAAAATTTAAGAGAGAATATAAATATATGAAATTTTTCCGATTAAGTGAATGTTTGTTGCATCTTTACTAGTATTTATACATCTTATGTAATACTAGTAACTAACTTGCCAGCTCATAATAACTGACTTGCTAAGTAACTGTAAACCGACTCTAACAAACTTTAACACTTATTACAAGTAATCGTTATAACAAACTCGCCACCCTACAACAGTGCGGTCAATTTTGAAGCAGATATCCCGAGATCAGGTTGTCAATTTGCGATGACCAATTCTGAGACCATTTGTTGAGATTGTATCGATTTTATAGTTGTTCTATTTGCTTAACTACTAAACGTAGTCTAGAGGTCCTAGCCTCCTAGATTCTAGAAATATGTTTCAGTTGCTCCTGTAGTTCTATATTTGTTACCTGTGTTCAGGTTTTATTATTCTGTCCGTTTTTTTTATTTAGGTGTCTGCATAAATGGAAATTGGATGCTGCTTTTGATGTACTCACTATGTGCAGCTGCCATTTGTCTGACGATGAACCTCTCAAGACTGAGGTTTGTCTTTTTTTATATACTGATATAAATGCAATTGCACTTCCGACAAGTTCCGTAATAATATCTCAATTAAATGACTGATTTTCAACCCCTGAATTTGATTTTAACTTTAACTTTTATTTATTGTGGTTAAAAGGTCCTCCAACAAAAACAAGCACTGCAAAAGTACAAGCATATATTATCGGCAGATGATCAATACAGCAGTTGGCAGGAGGTAAACATTTTTTTTAAGAAAAGGTAGATGCTTCCGAGAGTTTTTTGGCTACTAAATACCTTTTCTTTTTCTTTTCTGCATCAAGGTTGAAACAGCATGTAAGGAGGACCCTGAGGGTCTTGCACTAAAATTAGCTGAAAAGGGAGCTGTTTCTGCTGCTTTGGAGGTAGCTGAATGTGCCGGATTGTCCATTGATCTACGGAGAGAATTGAAAGGGCGCCAACTTGTAAAACTTCTTACAGCTGATCCATTAAGTGGAGGGGGCCCAGCTGAAGCTTCACGGTTTCTTTCGTCTTTACGTGACTCAGATGACGCACTACCTGTTGCAATGGGGGCTATGCAACTTTTACCTAACCTGAGATCAAAGCAGCTTCTTGTATGTGTATTCGATTCCTATTGTTTCTCTGTTATTAGTTTAACGTTTCCTACTTTCTTCACAAATTAAAAACATCACCTGCCAACCTGAACACATCATGCCTTTCATCCCATCAATTGTATCATGTTATGTTATTTCTCCTTTTTTCAGGTTCATTTCTTCCTGAAAAGAAAAGATGGTAATCTATCTAATGCTGAGGTAGATAGGCTGAATTCATGGGCCTTGGGTCTTCGTGTGCTCTCTGCTTTACCATTGCCTTGGCAGCAAAGGTGTTCGTCTCTCCATGAACATCCCCAATTGATTCTTGAGGTGCTGTTAATGAGAAAGCAACTACAGTCTGTTTCTCTGGTATGTCTTCCCTTGCTTAAAGAATGCATATTTTGAACTAAAGCCGGTGTCTATCCTTCTTTCGGTTCCTGTAGCTTGTGTGATCTATTACTGGACTTCACGCTGGCTTTATTTCAGCAACAAAAGACACGGTTTCATGGTTTGGGGTTCAGTGGGCCCATCCTTAACCAAACTGTGTATTTTAAAATGGTGTTCGTTAGCAAACAAGGTTAATTATAGGGATTTATATTGTATTCAATACTGATTTACGAACTCAAACCTGTTTCCGGAATCGAATCGAACACAAAACTATGCAACTCTGAATGAATCGTCTAATCTAATACTCCCTCCCATTCAATGGAAAAGCACCATTTCAGTTCGGACCAAATACTAAGGCAAGTGGGTGAATTAGAGATAGTTACTAAAATACCCCTCTTACCCACCCCATCAAACACAAGTTCTACGTGAATCACACACACACAGCCCATTTTATCACCCACAGTGACCCACCCAACAACCCACCTTTCCACTACTCTTGGCCCTACCACACACCACTGCTGCCGCCAGCGATCCCCCCACTCCACGATCGGCGTCATCTCCCTCTTCCCTCACCATAGAACCCCACCATTTTTCTCTCACATCACAATCCTCCACTCCGTTGCCACTCTTAAAACCACCAACAACAGTAACAACCAAACTGAAAATACCCCACCCTCTTGAAAACGCTACCAAACTACGAAAATCCCACCACCAAACGGAAAAGGCCCCACCTTCTTGAAAACACTACCAAACTACGAAATGCCCACCACCAAGCACGACATAACTCACCGCCATAGATCTAGATCTTGGTCGTTGAAGGCCATGGAACTATAGATAGGGAAAAAGGCCAGTGAAGTTGTTGAATTGTGGCAGGTCTGGAAGTGGTGGTGCTGGTGTAAGGCGTTTTCCATCTGCGGAAATGATTTGGGCAATGATGGGACATTTTACGGTGGGGGTGGGTGGTAACTGGTAAGCATGGTGGTCGGCCTAGTGGTAGTGATGGTGTTTGTGGGATTGATATGGCGGAGCTGGGGTTTGAGGTTAGCTTTATGAGGAGGAAAGTATACGAATGTTTGGATGGTAAGTAATAAGGATAGGGTATTTATGTCTTTTGCTTGGTTGAAATTTGCCTTTTAAGGAAATGGTGCATTTCCAATGAATGGAATGAGGATGGAAAGTAGTGTTTTTCAAGAGAATGGGCGGGAGTGCTATATAGTATATAAACGGAAACCAAGGACTTCACTGAATGACGTAAATATATAAAATTTTATTATGCTATAAGTTTTAGACGTATAAAAATTCACAACATACTATATAGTATTATTAATTTAGAAAAGACAATTAAAATCTAAGGGTGCAGTCAAAATTTGGAAAGTTGGAATAAGATGAAGAATTTTTTACATGATTTTCCCTAATTAAAATTATGGCATAATTGTGTTGTCAATATGATATATATTATTTTTAACAGTAGTAGTTGTGGCCTTGTGGGAGTAGTAAAAGTAACAATAATAGTGGTTGTAGTAATGAAAGTAACAATAGTAACAGCTGGAATAGTGAAAGGAACAACAACGGGAGTAGTGAAGTAACATTAGTTATAGTAAGAATAGCGAATGTATCTCATAATTTGATTGAAATATTTTTTTAATTATAATTTTAGAAAATGTCGTAATAATAGCAGCTTGGGTAATTAAAATAACTAGTTTTAACCCGTGCAAAAATGCACGGATTGCTTATTAAAATTTTAATATTCAAAATTTGTTTAGAATCATTATTACAAATTAAACGCCAATGCGGATATAATTTGTTGTTTTTATTTTAAAATAGCGATTAGTTTATCGTTCTTTCAATTAGTTTAATTCGATTAACTTTGGTCGAGTTAAAAATATATGAGGAGTAACATTGTGCATCCTACGTAATTTGTCGACCACTAATAGTAACTCCAAATTAATAAATATACCTAAACAACCATAATAAAAAAAATTGACTCAAATTTAAATTGAGTCCGCATTAAAAATAAAAATTTGACACCACATTTGAAATAAATTTATATTGTATCAATTAAGCACCAAAAAATACATACTAACCTTAATCTTCTGCTGACATGGTACATTGCTATTTTGCTACTCGCCGTTTTTGTAATTTGAGATTATTTCAAATCAATAGTCCATATTATTTACAAAATATTCTTTATACCCTCTATGCCTTCAATTTTGAGATCACTTTCAAATTAATCTAATTATTTCTTATTAGTGCTCTTAATTCACTACCATCTACTATTTACATCAAACATATTACTTTGCATCATGTTGAACATATTTGGGTTAAAACATTGTTAAAGATTCATGTAAGTATACAAACTAATATCTCTGCAACTTTTAAATTAATTATATCTTTGAATTAATTGTAAATTATCTTTTGAAATAAAAATTATATTGTATGTAATATGAGTTTAATCTATTTTCATTTTTTAAAAACTTTCAGATCAATAAGCTTTTAAAACTCCGTAATTATTATTTTTTCAATATTTTTAAGGTTGTTAAATCCGAAAACTTTTTATGTTACAATTTTTTAAAATATTAATTTTCGTAAAGAGATATATTCGTTATTTTATAACCAAATTAAGATCTTATTATTATTCAAACGATGTGATAATTTAACCACAAATAGCCGATTTTTTATGCCATAATATTTGTTAGATCCCATATTATATATAATTCCACTATGGTAGCTTTTAATTTTTTTAGAAGAATCAGTTATCCATGTTTTTCCGACAGAGTATTCCGTATTAGTTTATTAACATCAGCCGTGAGTTTTCATAAATTTAGACGTAAAATTTTACGTACAAACATAAACGAAAAGGTTTTCCAGAAATAAAATCCAGATTTTTTGATGTGGGACCACATTTACCTTTTTATATTTGATTTTAAGTTTTAGTTTTAACGTTGTTTATAATTTGATTTTCGTAGAATATTTGAATTTGTACATTTTTCCTAGTTGTATATTAATATTACGTTATTTGAATCTTGTTTAAAATTTTGTATGTTCGGTTTTTTATTGTTGTAAATTGTTATTAATCATAATATTCTAATTATTTAAATTGTGGTCTAATTATCACGCAGATAATGTGTATTTCTAATTATTTGAATTCATGATTTATATAAAAATGTTCGTAATGTTTCTGAATCTACGATTTTAGGCATTTATTTGGAATACGTAGAATATTGGGCGGTTATGGTGCAGAAAAATCATCAAATATTATGCGGGACCCACCTGAGTGAATTAAAAAAAAAAAAAAATTAAGGCTTGGATGAATGACGTGGCGCAACCACAGCTTGATAAATGATTTAGTATTTATATAGATAAGATTGTAGTAGCAAGGGAGTAATGAAAGTAATAGTTGATCGGGGTAGTGAAAATAACAGTAGTAACAACGAAAATAGTGATACATCATACTAAGAAATGCCGTTAAAAAGTCGTATTATATTTCAAACAAAATAAATTTTATGGTTAATATAGGTAGCCCGGGCGAAGCCGGGCACCAACACTAGTCCTATCCTATTCTTCTGTTATATAGTGATGTTTTTTATAACGATTCTGCAGATTCTCAAAGCGTTCCCTTCCTTAAAGAATGACGATGTAATTCTAAAGTATGCGGCCAAAGCTATAGCGGTCTCTATCAGCTCTCCATGTAGGGAAACCCGTTCATCTGTATCAGTTACTAAGCTTAAGCAGAAAACAAGGCCTGGAACTCCAACAAAGTCGTTGTTGACCAATAGTTTTAGTAACTTGCAAAAGGAAGCTCGGAGGGCATTTTCTTGGGCCCCACGTACTGCTGGAGAGAAAGCTCCTCCAAA
The DNA here is from genome assembly GCA_029255685.2 of Silene conica. NCBI lineage: Eukaryota > Viridiplantae > Streptophyta > Magnoliopsida > Caryophyllales > Caryophyllaceae > Silene > Silene conica. Next base: position 84,969,342 of record CM055313.2, read on the forward strand.
GGAACCGTACCGAAAGAGGAAAAGCTCCGGTTTGTCACCTGCTGAGAAAGTTGCTTGGGAAGCAATGACAGGAATTCAGGAGGATCGTGTTTCATCATATTCTGTTGATGGACAAGATCGCCTGCCTTCTGCATCAATTACTGATGAATGGATGCTAACTGGTGACTTAAAGAAGGATGATGCTGTTCGTTCTTCTCATCGGTATGACAGTGCTCCAGATATCATATTGTTCAAGGTATAGCTACTCTCCAGTTCATGCTATCACCTAAACTCTTAGCTTTCTCCAATTTGGGTTTTGTTGGAAGCGTTTTTTCAACTTATTTTAGGATTCTTCATCACAATTCTGTTAAGAACTCTACTACCAAAATAATATTCAGGGCCTATCTTAAACCATTCCCTTCGATACATTACGGTCTTGGATAAAATCACATATCTTATTCTATTAGTATGTGCTCGCAGACCTTAATCCAACTAATTAATAATTGGAATCATGTGATATTTGTAAATGGTGTATCTATTCATGAAAGAAAGAGGTCATGAGTGAGGCTACGAACATGGCAAATCAACTCAAATGTCAGATCACGAGAAGGGAAATTTTAACGCATTTAGTAGACATTTTTGAAATTGAGGCCGCATTAGATGCAAACTGTTGCATCACATCTGGACATCCTCGCAAAAAGAGTTAATAACCCACTGCATCAGATCTGGACATCCTGGCAAATTAAGGCCACATTAGATCGATATTGCATTTTATATTATGGTGATGCTAGAAGGTTGGTTTTTTTCTGGCAAAAGGATTTAACCCCCGTAAGAGAGCTAATAACAAATTGTGCCGATCATAGATCATTTAGAATCTTATCAAATCATGCTAGGAAGGTTTAAGTAAAAGAAAATTTCTTATTTGATCAAGCTTGTGCCATCTCTGGATTTTCTCTTAAAAAAATATCTTTTTGGGGTAGGCCGGGAGGGTCATTTACTCGTTTTATTACGGGTAAAAATGGACAGGGCCTTGTTCCATTTCCATTGAGTCGCGCACTTGTTAACCTTTGGTTTTGGATTATGATAGGATAAAAGCAAAATGGCTCGCTGTATAGTCTGCCTCTTTTTTTTATTATGATTTAGCAGTCATCCAATTTAGTTCTTGATGCAATAGTTCATTTGTGTCCTTCAAAAACAACTTCTCGCATTGTAGCGCAAGGGTAGGGCTGTGAACATCCGAATACCCCTTACCAAGCCCTTGCCTTGAGGCACTGGGGTAATGTTGTAATAGAAGACATGGTTGTTTGTTGTTGGGTCTCTTGATGTTTCAACTTTCAATCCCCTCATTACTTGTATTAGTTTTCCCTGGATTCATATACATTATTGTTTCCAATCTGAATAAAAATTTACTGTCGTTTTTGCCTTCCTCTAGGCACTTCTTGCCCTGTGTTCGGAAGAATCCGTGTCTGCAAAAGGTGCTATAGATTTGTGTGTCAAACAAATGAAAAGCATTTTGGGCTCTCAGCAGTTGCCAGAGAATGCATCTGTGGAGATTATTGGGCGAGGATACCATGCAACAGAAACATTTGTGGAGGTAGTTATTAGCTGCCACAATATGCCTGACCTCTTTGAGATTAATATTTTTTATTTACTCTTGTCCGGTTGTCCATATTCTCATCATAATTATTCTTTTCATTATTGTGGTTGGGATTTCATGGAACAAGCCTTAGATACGATACAATTCTCTGTTCTATGTTTGCAGGGACTACTATATGCAAGATCATTGATTAAAAAGCTGGGTGGTGGTGACTTGGTCAATGCTGAGAAACCTAAAGATGTTGATGAAGGATCTTCTGAAGCTGGAAGTTCTAGTGTTAGTAGTCACACTGGCGATGATATATCCGAGCTCCTACTACAAGCTGATACCTGGCTTCGACGTGCAGAATTACTTCAGAGCCTTCTGGGATCAGGAATTGCTGCTTCTCTTGATGATATCGCTGATCAGGAGTCATCTGCACGTCTTCGTGACAGATTAATATGTGAAGAACGCTATAGCATGGCTGTCTACACCAGCAAAAAGTGCAAGGTATTCCTCTGTTTCACGGGCAATTTACCTCCTTTGTATTGTGGTCTATAGGGTTGAGCACGGATTGGATTGTAGATATTAGATCTCAGAAATTTTAGATATGGATATCCGCTCAGAAGTAACGGTCCATATCTGAAATTTCTAAAATCCAAAATTTTCATACCAGATACATATGTTTTGGATATCTGGAAATATTCGGATTGGATATGAATTTTACCATATTCAGATGTGAAACATATCGGATATCGATTTTAAATTCAATTGCTGGAATTCAGTTGGGAAAACAGGGTTGTGGCATTTTCTTCTTCACTTACGTCAAAATTATATCATTTGCCTCCTTTCTCCAAAACTTATGCTGTTGATGTTAACTTTCTATTATATTTTCTTAGATTTTGACTTGGTCTCTAGTAATAGCCTCCCATCAATCATTAGCCTATCAATATAATTCAAAATCAGCGTGAAAGTTCAGAAAAACAATGGTAAAAAAATTTCAAGACAATAAGGAATTGCCTTATAATTTTTAGATATTGAGGCCCATGTGCGTCATACAAAATAAAATAATATTTCACAGAGTATTGGATGTCCGATCCAAACTTCATTTGGAACCGGGTATCCAAAACTCTATTGAATAGTGGATCGAGACTTCAGATATTTTGATTAATTGCTCAACCCCTATGTTGCTTAAACCTGTGTACGGGTTTTGGATCCGCGTACGGGTCCTAGTGTCGGGATGACATGGATATAGCCCGGAATTTGCCATGTGGAAGCAGCACAGCTCAGTGTAGTGATTTGATCGTAATTATACTCTTGAATGGCCTCTGTCTAACAATGTGTTTGCCTGTGTCGGTCTAGTGGTTGAAGCTTGGACTTGTAACTTTGAGGTCACGAGTTCAAGCCTTTCTAGCGGATTTGGGAAGGGATCCCTTATCTTCCCCCATCTGTCTACTGTCTGGGCCATCTACACAATGAGCCTGAGCCTGGATGGTATGCATCCAATTGGGGCCTGATCTTTACATATGATGAACTGTGTAACACTGCCTCAGTGAACCTGTTTGGTCGTCTTGATTTGTGCTTTCTCTTTAGGGGGTGGGCCTTTGGGATAATAGTTTATCATCAATGGCAGCTGCTGTTAGTATGTTAACTGACTTTGGTCTTGTTCCAGATTGATGTTTTTCCAGTATGGATCGCATGGGGGCATGCATTGCTTCGTATGGAACATTATTCCCAAGCCAGAGTGAAATTTATGTATGTGATACTAGATTATATTCTACACTGGTAGTCTCTCTCTGTGAAACTCTGTTCAGAACTGCAGTTTTTATAATCACTCCTTTGGACTTGGTGATACATTTTGCAATTTGAAGTTTTAATCAGGTCACTTCTGATGACATGCAGACAAGCTCTCCAGTTACGCAAGAACGATTCCGACTTCTATGTTGCACCAGTCATATTAGATATCATTAGTACAGTGGAAGGTGGACCAGCTGTAGACGTATCCACAGTTCGTTCCATGTAAGAAAAAAATTGAATTTATTTTGCAGAATTTTTCTCGTCCCTTTCGTTTTATAGGATTGAAGGGTAGTTTGTAGCTGCATGTTTTATGGCTAATTGGACCATTACTTCGTAGCTACATGTTCCACTATAATAATAGAAGGAAATATAAGTGGAAAGATAAGTTTTGAGGGTTAATTAGGGAAAAAAACATAATTCAACATCATTACCCCGGCGCCTCAGTGGCTCCGGTAAATAGCGGTGGTAAGGAGGGGTCAGATGTACGTAGCCTTACAGTGTTAGCAACACAGAGACTGTTTCGGAATGGCCCAAGATGAAATGCATTGATAACTCCATCGAAGAACTGGCACTTCACAATCTAAAGAGCTGCCACTGTGATAAGCCAGTTTGCTTTATTCCATCATAATCTAGAACCAAAGAGTAATGAGTCTGTCTGCATGGGAATGGAAAGGAAAATGGAAAAATTGAGCAAAACCTTTTGAATGAGAGCTAAAGAAATATTTAAACAGAAGAATTATGTGTGACGAAAAATCAAGAGAGAAGAGGAACTTAAACTTAGTGAAAGAGAATAAAACAGAGATTTGTCCGAAAGAAAAATGGGATGTAAACAAAAAAAGGTAAGAAAATCATATGAAATCTTGTCTTCCACATTGATGCTTCTTACTACTCTGCATTTTCCAATGCTATATTTCCTTAAACCCCTGGTAAACCCGTATTCCATTCAATTACCGTTATCCATATTTTCTCTACCACTATCCTTAATAGTCGTCGTTCCTCACTCTTTGAGCCTCCTAATTGATGGTTCATTTGGCTTCCATCGCACGTGGTCAAGCAACCTTAGGCAATCTTCTTGGAGCATATTATCAATGAAGGAACTCTTAATTTTCCGTAATCATTAATTCTTGAGTCAGGTAATCATTAATTCTTGAGGCAGGCGTCCACCGCAGCATGGATATATCTACCACATTCGTCTTCTTAATGTTGACTTCTCTAAGTTTTAAGGCTACCCATCTTGTTAATGTGGTGCTGTTTGATATCCCATCACTCAGTGCCATATAACATCGTATGCCAAGTTGTTGCACTCTTGAGTGTTTCCTTCAGTGTATGGGGTATGTCGCGCGGATGGATCACACCTTTGAATTATCCGCATATGTTGTGTTGGGGTTAACAATTTCAAAAGTTGGAAATTTGCTGGTTCACGTGTTTAGAATTGTTTGCCTTTCTAGAATTGAAAAGTTATCAGTCACCTGTTTAGATACTAATTGATTGAATATGTGTTATAGGTATGATCATCTGGCCAGAAGTGCGCCTACGATTCTCGATGATTCTCTTTCTGCAGATTCATATCTTAATGTTCTCCACATGCCATCAACATTTCCTCGTTCAGAAAGATCTAGAGGGTCTCAAGAGCCTGCAAATAGTGGCTCAACTAGCAGTATGGATTTTGATGAAGGACCATGTAGCAACCTGGATAATATCCGGTATCTTGAATGTGTCAACTACCTGCAGGATGTAAGTTCAAATGTTCCGAAATTTCAAGAATATACTTCCTTCGTACTTTTTACTTTCCATTTCCCATTTGATTTTGCGAGGTCCCAAAGATGGTGCTTTAACTCTTTGACCATGTTTTTTTCCATTCTATATTTTTGGTGTGATAAATATTGGGTCGTGCGTTATTACATATGAATTTGACTCTTTCACATACGCTATTTACAATTTTACCCTTGTCATTTTTTCATTTCCTCACCCTAATTGATTTTTTACTCCCTTTCCTCATCTCCCTTCATCACCAACACCACTTGCTCCGGTCGCCAACGTTGCTCCGTGCCCTTCCCCGGCTACCACCACCACCGACCTGGACTTCCCTTCCCTTTCCTCCACTGCACTTACACGCCCCCCCCCCCCCCCCCCCCCCCCCCGTGCTCTCAGACAATTACCCTCCCTCCGAATTAAAATATAAATACAATACAATACAACAGGAATATGACTATTAATTATATGTGTACAATACAACAATTCCATCGATTACAATCTGAACTGATTATATATTGAGGTTGTGCATGTCAATATGTCATGAATACGACAATCAGATAGTGAAGGATGAATAGTAAGGTCCGTGCTACACTTTCCACGATAAGTTTTTGCTACTATTAGATATGCTTTTGTCGAGAATCTAGATTTTGGAGAAGGGTATGATATGAAAAAGTAATGAAACATTGTATGTGAAAGAGTTAAGTTCGTATTTGAAAAAAGTAATTCCGTAAATATTACTCTGTAAAAGAGTTTTGAACAATGTGTTACAAATATATATTTTTTGTGTTATAAATATATTATTGACATGCATTAACTTTTTATTGTTTTCAATATATTTATGGTCAAAGTTAAGTTTGACCCCAAAATGTGAAATGACAAGAAAAATAAAGTTCTGGAGGGATTAAAAGTTTGGAAAGAACATTTGGCCAGCAGCTGTTATTTTATGCAGCGTTAGTGTTTAACAAGACGGTGTAATAATCATATAAGTGTTACTTTGGTGGGCTTTGGCGAGAAAGGGTGTGTTAAAAAAAATATATCGAGCTCATAAAGGACATGTATGAAGGGAAGTACAAGTGTTAGAACTAATGTTGGGAGAACGGAAGAATTCCCCATTACCATTGGTGTGCATCAAGGTTCCGCACTTAGTCCCTTTCTCTTTGCTGTAGTTATGGATGAGTTGACAAGGGATATTCAGGACGAGATCCCTTGGTGTATGATGTTTGCGGATGATATTGTGTTGATTGATGAGACGAAAGAGGGGGTTGAGAGAAAGTTGGAATTATGGAGGCATACGTTGGAGACTCGTGGGTTTAGGCTAAGTAGGAATAAGACCGAGTATGTGAGGTGTCAATTTGCGGGGCCGAGATCGACGGCGGTGGGGAGCATTATTTTCGATGGAAAGGTTGTTGAGGGGTCAGATTCCTTTAGATATCTCGGATCTATTATCCAAAAAGATGGAGATGTAGACAGAGATGTGGCCCACAGAATTAAAGCGGGATGGATGAAATGGAAAAGTGCTACGGGGTTTTTGTGTGATAAGGGTATGCCCCAAAGATTAAAGGGGAAATTTTATCGTACGGCAATTAGACCGGCCTTACTTTACGGCTCGGAGTGTTGGGCCGTGAAGCAGTGTCACATTCATAAGATGAGTGTGGCAGAGATGCGTATGTTGAGGTGGATGTGCGGCCATACAAGGAAAGACCGGTTAAGGAATGAGGTGATTAGAGAGAAGGTAAAAGTGGCCCCAATAGAGGACAAGATGATGGAAAACCGACTAAGATGGTTTGGCCATGTGAGAAGGAGACCTATGGACGCACCGGTTAGGAGGTTGGAGACCTGGGGTGCCGAAACGGTTGCTAGGGGTAGAGGGAGACCTAAACAAACTTGGAGAAGAGTGATTGAGCACGATATGAGATTTCTCGGGCTTCAGGAGGGGATGGTGATGGATAGGGCACTATGGAGGGATATGATACATGTGGACTTCTAGCCTTTGATGTTTTCATTAAGTTTTCTAAAAAAAATTATGTTTGGATTTGTTACACTTTTTCCTCCAAAACTCTTATTTTAATTTTACTTCGTTTCTCAAAATCACTTTAAACTTTATTCTTGATTTATTTTTTTGGGTTTTTATACATGTGATAAGTTCGATTTAAAATTTATAAAACCCCTTTGCCTTCCATTTTTTGTTTCACTCCACTTCCGTTTTTTTCTTTTCCTTCTTTTTTCTCTTGTTGAGATGAGAGTTCACTCATGACGGTTCCAAGGGATGATTCATGTCAGTCGACCCCAAAACATTTTGGGACTAAGGCTCTGATGTTGTTGTTGTTGTTGTTGTTGTTGTTGTTGTTGTTGTTGTTGTTGTTGTTGTCGTTGTTGTAATAATCATATAGCTACCGGATTGTGTCAACGGCTTATAGTGCTAGCAGTTTATACATAGTAGGCTGTGTTAACAAGTTTGATTAGCAATTCAAATTATGAATGGTGATTGGTGTGTAGTAGTTACATTTAGCAGGATGTTTGAAATGACTCATAAGGACATGCACATGTATTTGAAGTTTTAAATGTTCTTTCTAGTTAAGGACAATGGGGTTCATGGGTAAAAGTTGTCTCTCAACTCTGCTTTATCTGCACTTTAACTGTTCTCCAAACACCACATTGCAAATTACTGTATTTAGTTAATCCCCCTTTGATTTTTATTTATGAATATCCCAACTTTTATATTTAAAGATATATTGGTCACATACGTATGTCCCAATCCCGATATATATATTTACGTCAATGTTTAGCTGAAAGCTAAATATCCACTGCGTCTGATAAGATTGTCTGTTCATGGACTTTTATATGCCTTTACATCATTGTTATTATGACTGCATTTGGGTTTTTATAGTTGCTGGATCTCATTGCAAATCCCTCTGGTATTCAAAAAACGTGCGAACAACTTTGCACTGCTGAGCTTTTTTTTTCTATTGCAGTATGCACGAGAACATCTGCTTGATTTTATGTTCAGGCATGGGCACTATAATGAGGCATGCTTCTTGTTCTTTCCCCCGAATAGCGTTCCTCCGCCTGCTCAACCATCATCAGTTGGGGCAGTCACTTCAACTTCATCTCCACAAAGACCAGATTCACTAGTTACTGATTATGGGACCATTGACAACTTGTGTGAATTGTGTATAAGTTATGGTGCTATTTCAGTGTTGGAGGAAGTCATTTCTCTGAGAACATCAGATCCCACTTCATTAGATTCTAATGTAAATCAGTATACAGAAGCAGCACTGGCCAAAATTTGCAACTACTGCGAGAGTCATAAACATTTCAATTACCTGTACAAGTTTTTGGTAAATTGACTCCCAATTTTTTCTTTCACTAAAGTATTTTTTTGAGAGATTGTCTGCTAGTGTGCAATGCCATTCCATGTTCTTCTGCAGTACATTATGCTGGTACAGTAGTACCATTTTAAAAAAAAAATTAAAAAAATGAATGCTATTTCCCATAATGTACTACTGTCCATTATTTCTTTGAGACATTTCTTTTTTTTTTCCATTCTTAATGTACGTTTGCCGCTGTAGCTCAACTATTATTTGACTTTGATTGCTGTTTTTTGTTGCTCAGGTCATAAAAAGAGACCATGCTGCTTCTGGTCTGTGTTGTATACAGCTTTTTATTAATTCTCAATCACAAGAAGATGCAGTGAAGCATTTGGAAGATGCTAAGGTACACTGAATGCTTAATCATGGTATCCATTATCAATGTGTATAATAAGGCTATTGAAGTGGACTGTATAGTTCTATGTTACTCTGCTGGGACAGAGTTCTATTCAAAATTTTCTGCTAGCTTTTGGTTTCAAATTATGATGCCATTTACCAAATTATTTTGAGAATGATCACGGAATTATCACTTTCTATGGGTAGTAATCTGCTCCTTTCTTTCCTGGCTTCTTATCCATCCCTTTCTACTGCTATTGGGCACCCCACTCGCGTCTGTTTCTTCGTCTTTTGAAAGGATTCAGACTAACACACTCGCAAAAATTGATGTGATTTCTAGCAATACTTTGAACTGCTTGTATGGCAAAGTAGGGTTGATTGTAGCAGAAGTGTCTGATTTAATCGGATTTATATTTCATTATCGACAGATGCATTTTGATGAAGGATTGTCAGCGCGTTACAAGGCTGGAGAGTCCATAAAACACATTAGCAAAGGCATTCGAGGTAAAAGTGCCTCAGAAAAACTCACTGAGGAAGGACTCGTTAAACTTGCTGCGCGTGCAGCTATTCAGGTAATTAGTGATGATAACTTGACCAGCGACATTATAGCCTATTTCATGAAATTTTTACATTTAGGAGTCTCTTGCTTACCATGCAGAAATGCTATTCTATGATCAAGTTTTTATCGTTTAGTAAGTGAAATGGATGAAACCAGAATCTCCTTGTGAGCGTACAAACTCTAAAGGAGTTGGCGTCACACCGCCAAGGATAGTTCTAGCTCGAACAACTACTGATTTTCTACCCTACTGAATCTGGATAGACTTGTTTTACCACCCAAATAATAGGATGTTAGTGCCCTTCATATCTCTAATAAAATAAGCTGTACATGTGGTTCAACTCGTATCATGTTTGACTCTGAAATCAGAAGGGTGTAGAGTTTTGAAGTCTTTTATGTTTCTTAAGATTAATTGTTTGATGTGCTAAATGCCTCGGATACCTTTCCTTGCTTCAGGTTGATGTTGTAAAATGTCTTAACGACGTTGAAGGGCCGCAGTGGAAACATTCTTTGTTTGGAAATCCAAACGATCCTGAAACATTCAGGTCCGTTGAATTTCTTTGTAGTGTATGGATGTGAAAAAGCTAGATTAGAAGGAGAAGCAAATGATTATCCAAATCTCTGGCTGATGTTTCCTTTTTCACCTTTGCAGAGCACTATAGTTCAAATTTATTCTATTAAGTACCAAAGGACTAAACTTTAGAATTAAACTGTTCTTATTGTTAATTGATCGACAGGAGAAGATCTCAGACTGCAGAAGCACTTGCAGAGAAAAACTTTGATTTGGCTTTTCAAGTTATATGTCAATTTAATCTTCCTGGTAATTTTTTCAATTCGTCGCTAGATTGAAGTTTTTACCTAAAAAACCAGTGAACATATGTTCATGACCTTAAACTTATTCTTACAGCTGTGGATATTTATGCTGCGGTTGCTGCTTCACTTGCTGAGAGAAAAAAAGGTGGCCAGTTAACAGAATTTTTCCGAAACATAAAGGGAACAATTCATGATGATGATTGGGATGAGGTATTTTTGCCTCACATGTTTTGTTTACGTTCCAACAGCTTGGGCTTTCAACCCTAGCAAAGTTCATACACCTTGTCAATTAAATTTTAATTTGTGGTCCATGTAATTCTCAAAAATGTGGCTCGTCTTTCGTGTGAAGTGTTACTTTTGCTTATTATAGTGCTAAAATATTAAGAAATCTTGTATTTCAATTCAGGTTTGCCTAATTTACAGTACATCCCATAGGGCCCATACAAATAGGTTAAAGGATAATCAATACGCTCTTAATAGTACCCATACCGCCATACCTAGATGTTAACCACATGCGATATGAATACGCAATAGGGATATGCAAGTGGCACGAATGAGTTCAGTTTAAGAAAATGTACTGATTTAGAGGATACGGTTGGTGGGGGCACTAGAGTGTGAGTAACGTGGTCATTACTCTCAGTAAGACTTATCTATTATAGTGAGGGCGCCTTTTCAGTTTTTTATTTATTTGACCCAGTAATCCAGTATAAAACTTTTCTTCGAGCACCGAACAGATTTTTTTTTTCTGGCTAGTTATGCCATAGTAGGTGTGTAATTGAATTTGATGTGTTCCACAGTTCTTGGTTTTCCCCTGTTTTATTTTTATTCCGAATTTATGAAAGTGATCGTGCCCTGATATTAGCGACTGGGTATTGAGATACAGCATAATTCTTGTCAATGTCCTGACCTGTGGCCTTAGGAGCTTCCGTGACCATCATCCGATCATAGACATTTATACTACTATTTTAGTATAAATGGCTTTACTAGTCTGAGATGACATTTGTTCCCTCTACCTTATCATTCATGTGACATAATTTTCAAAATTGTAGATATACTGTTAAAGAGGTATACTTGCAAAGCACTATGACTGGATGTGATTAATTTGTTTTGTATTGTCATGTTGAACTTTGTGCTTGTTACGTCCTTTTGTTGGCCTAAATTTATTTCTCCACTTAGATTGTTCTTTTCTACATTTATCAACCAGTTCTCGAAGCATTTACTTCGTTACACTGCAGGTTTTGGGAGCGGCAATAAATGTATATGCAAACAAGCACAAAGAACGACCAGATCGTCTCATAGACATGTTAACCAGTACCCACAGGTAACCATAATGTTACTGATGTTCATGTTAAGTGTGCTGGCCCTCCCGAAAAGAAATTAGGAAATAACTATCAAGGTTACTGAAAAGTAACTTCCGAAAAATAGGGCTGTCGTGGATTTACTTATTTTCCATCTGTTCTTAAATCTTGCGTAACAATGACAACATCATCGAGTTCAGCAGTGGAGAGAAATCACGGTGATCATACCATGTAGGATTTGCTCATGGTATTGATTCTCAAATTGTGACTTGATCTCAGAATCAGGTGTCACGAATTGATCTTGGTTATTGCACCATAATGCGGCCGAGACCACCTCAAAATGTGGTCGCAGTAAATAACTCGGTCGTATTTCAGTGTAAGATCTTGATTAAAGCTACAACAATCCAGTCTTAGTCTGAGAAGTATAACTATTGGTTCCACCATACCCTCTGAACAGTGAATAGTAAATTAATCTCCCTAATTCCCTATCTCACTGCATTACATGTATAGCTTTTACTTCCAATGAGTAGTGTAGTCTCACACAAAACATGCCTTTAAAGGAAACATAAATATTGGCGGGGACAAAGCCAAAATACGAGTATAATAAATAAACCATTGGCTGGGAAAAGATGGGAGTCTAGGTTACTTCGACTCTTCTAATTTCCTCACGTACTCGACACTCGACACTCGACACTCGACACTCTGACATGGGTATGACACTTAGACACCTCATTTTAAACCAAAATATGCATATTTTTCAATAAAATAGCCGAGTCCGACACATGGACACGTACCCGTGTCGGATACTTCTAAACGAGTCTGAGTAACATAGATGGGAGTATATTTTTCTCGTACAAACTACACTACTCGTTTATGCTCTCTACTTCTACCTTTCTTGTAATCTAATGTTTTATGATCCATGTACTTGTCAATGCAGGAAAGTGTTGGCTTGTGTTGTATGTGGTCGTCTGAAGAGTGCTTTCCAAATCGCCTCTAGAAGTGGAAGTGTTGCTGATGTTCAATATGTGGCGCATCAGGTTTGTTGTATATGGAATTCCCGGTTTGTAATGTTTTATTCTGTGAAACATTAATTTGCCAATTTGTGCTGCAAGCCAGTACGACTACCGCTCAGATTTCCTATTTCACGCAATTACCTCCGGTAGAATCTTAGATCAAATTAAGGTTTATTTCAAGTAATATTATTCTGCTATCATAGTTAGTCGATAGTCGGTACTGTTAGATGCATACACTTGAACCAATATGTCTTCTTTTAATTACAGAACCCAAGCAATCGATCTCTGTTGATTCACAAAACTGATTCTGTCTACGATTCTAAACAGTTCGGTTTGATTATATATTTTTAAGTTATTTCAAAATTAACGTGGTTAATCGTATATCTGCAGGCTTTACATGCAAACGCACTACCGGTCCTGGACATGTGCAAACAATGGTTAGCACAGCACATGTAATCACCGTGCTTAACATATGACTTCACTGCCCGAGTTATTCGGCTTAAAGCCTTGAAACCACGGAACTTAAGAAGTGCATTGTAATGGCAGTCACACTGCTACCGGAAGTACAAAGATCTTTCGACAGAAGTTGAGACGATCAAAACAAGGTTGATGGTTCGTGGTTGTATACAGCAGTCGAGATTTTTGAGCGAAACGGGAACTGTAAATGATTCAAATCTATGAGAGATGAATGTAAAGTTTTGAGGTGGTATGATAAGGTGTACTCCCAGGCTGCAGTATGATGTAAATCGGAGAAGTTTGAATTCCTGGATTTGTGTATATATTGAGATTCTTCAACTTTACCATGCGGGTATCTCATTAATCTTGAATGTTTTGTATTGCTTGCTCTTTTTGTTGGGGTGGCACTAAAGCCAGCAAAAGTTGACTCGGCTCGAGAAATCTGACCCTAACCTGCCCCAAGCAAACCTTAAAGAACCCAAAAATGGGGTGAAACCAAACCAACCCAACCCGACCAACCTGAGGTAAATTGCCAACTATATTGACTTGAGTTGAACTCGACCCAACTTATCATTTGATAATCTCTTGAGCCAATGATGACTTGACGTGAATTGTAAGTCACTAATAGACTTGACTCGAACCCACTATGATCCATTCTTTTCACATGAACGAGTATTTAATTTAGTAGGGTAATTTGAGTTTTACAAAGTTATGTTAATCTAAATTAATTGAAGTATAATTAATATAATTTAATTTAATAAAGGTCTAGACCAGTTCACTAGATTAATTTAAGTAAACTCAAGCCTGAACTTAATAAAACTAAAATTGGGATTAACACTCACAAGAAAAAAACATAAATCGATTGAAATTTCACCTGAAACTAAATCGAATGATTTGTTAGACCTGGATGATGATTTATTCTTTTTCACTAATACATTTTCAAAAAAAATGTCTTACAAAATGATTAGGCAATAAGCAGGGGAGAAGCACAACACGGGCCGAAGAAAAAGTAGCATAGTTGTCAATGGTGTAGTTATTACTTAAGTCATGAGGTCCGAAATTTAAGCCCCATAAAATACCATTTTTGCAATATTATTTTCTCACTTTTTTAAAACCGGCTTCCCTTACTTTTTTATTCTAGCTTCGTCTTTGGCAACAGGTCTCCTTCGAAATTTAATAACTTAGTTTACCGTTAGAAGGTGTCAAATAGATATCATTGATTAGTACTATTTGTCTATTTCAAAAATTGGATGCTCTTTGTTGTCTGTTTTTATTTTGAGCAGTTTATGGTTAAACGTAATCACAATAATATAACCAGTGTAAGTGTAACAACTTTACAATCACTTGTTTTTCAATATAGTCACATTTTACTTTAAAATGGTTATAAAATTCCGTCTAAATTGCTTCATACCAAAATGATCCGTCTCAAGCAAGACCAACCGTTATTATTAAGTACTACAGTAACTACGTACTGGAGAGGGGAAGGAAATGGAGAAAAGCCAACAGCTTCATATTGCTCAGGAGTTCACGGTTTCTTTAAAAGGCAGTAGTTTCTGCAGATTCTTAGATTTATCGCTAAACATCTATGACACCAGGCCGTATACAGTAACAGTACTACACTATTCAGTACTCATTATGAAAATGCAATTTGTGTCAGTCACCTGCAACTGCGTCAGCAACTTCACCACAGCCACACAGCATCCACAGACCACAGTACATCTCTTTCATTCAAGGCAATTTTGCTCATTAATATCCCCGGCCATCTTCCAGGAACATCCTGTCGCAAACGAAAAATACTTTTTAAGTATGATTGTCTAATGCAGACACCGTGTTCGAAATATCAGGATGATGCATTACATTGTCTAGTTAAGTAGTTTTTACGATTCAGTTGAAATGTCGATAGTTTTATCAATCATCCAAGACTACGCGTAGAAATAGAGCATGAATGTAAATGTAATCTTGCCATATCTATAAGTCTGTGATTAACCCAAAGGGTTCTGGCTGTAACAAGGTATGTAAGAGAGGGTCGAATATAAACCGCTTTATCCTTAAGGGGTTACTTCGATAGGGGTAACTGTTACGCGGTGATGCTAGGAAAATACCGAGGTAGGAGTGATGGTGGTGGACTGAAGGAGATGAAGACAGACAAATATATAGGACTATAGGCAACCACCATATTCGGCTACTAATTTCCCACACCACTCCTTCATCCTCCCTTCCGCCTCTTCTTATTTCTCTTTACAACCATCAATTTCCTTCTTTTCTCCTTTGTTTTCGGCTCTATTACACTCAGATCCAAGCAAGCCCTAAGTTCAAAACACAGAGCGGTTGTTTTTGGAAAATTTTTCAATAACTTGTTGAAGGCCTGAAGCTGACCAACACATATCATAATCAGAAAAGCCCTTGTAGCTATCTCGAGTATTACAGCTAGGTCAGGGACGTTCTATGATCATATTTACTTGTAGTTTTATGTAACTGCAGTGGCGTATCTAGAATTTAGATGATGGGGTGCGGAAGTTGATTAACTAGAATAAATCAAATTATTAGTCTTGTGAGAGGCAATTTTACACCAAAAAGTAGTGGGATTTGAACTCTGGAAGTCAGAGAAGGTGGCATCACAGTTTAGTAGTTTACCAATCGACCAATATAGAAACATGATAATTAGGAGAACTAAAATGTTTATATTTTTAAATTTTAGGGGTGCGGATGCATCCACCGCACCCCATAACGACGCCACTGTGTAACTGACTTCTCTAGCAGATATTTAATCGTCATGCTCGGAAGATAATCTCAGTTTAGCTACAATCGACATCTTAACGTATTTCAACACGATAAACTATGCAAGTATAAAGTAGTATTGTCAGAGATCATACTGCTCATTCTGTTTGTACTCTCCAGAATTCAGCACGTCAAGAACAGCAAATGCGGCTTTCTGGAAACATTCTTTCTCTTCCTCAATTGCTTTCCTCTTCTCCAGCGCTGATTCTTTGCACTTCTCCATTTCTTGTGTTACTTCAGCAGATTGAACCTCAATCTCACTGCACAAACAGAAGTATTCACAGAAGCGTTTCAGTGACCAGAAAAAAACGTGTTTCTACTGATAACTAGGAAATAAATTTAGTTTCGACTTAATCATCTTCAGCAGGTCTTCCATTGCTCCTTGTACTTGCTGAGAAAGATCTGCAACAAACGATAGAAAAGAAGGCAACGTGAAAACCTCCGGTTCAAGGTTAGTAATCATCAAGTGAGGTAAGCATTTTCTTATAAGAGACAATTTATGGACATATCCTACATTTTGTGTGATCATATCCAGGTGAGTGTTGATTACATGAGCAGTTATAAACTAGTTTCGACTTAGAATCTGTATTTTCCTCACTTAAATGATACGGAGTAAATACACAGTCTAATGATCACAAAAGTTACAGTTGAAAGAGAGATTCCTGATATATCATCTGAAGCCATAAACTGATGGAGTATATCATTGCAGAACTCAAAAATCAACAGTGTTACGCTCGTATGGAGTTACGGATGTAATTTTAAGCAAACAGTCGCAACAATGCAAGCATATCATCATCCATTACAAGTCGAGAACACAATACAACCAGCAACCGTCACAATTGTCGCAACAATGCAAGCGAAGTTGCTCAGACTCGTTTAGAGGTATCCGACACAATTGCGTAATGTTAAAACTTGTTTCGAAACCTAAGGGAGTCTCTTAGTAGAAACTATAGCATTTCTTCAGCTACTGATCATATTTCGTCGCTAGTCTGCAATTAAACTTGTTTAATTCAAAACAAAGTAAATCGAACTGGCTAATCAATCACGAAGCTCGATATTCGATCAGTTATCTTCTAAGCGTAGCTTAGCGTCAAAAGGACAAAATCAGCGAAGTGTAAACTAACATCATTTGAAGCAGAATTCAGAAATATATGAGCAAATGATTGCAGAATAAGAGATGCTGAAAAAGATTTACGACTCCAGACGCAGAATTCGGAAGACGAAAATTACAAACTAAACAAAGCACATTCAGATGAATATCAGCAATCTGATCACATTGCTGCGAAATCATGCAGAAGATACTAATCGTTAGAAATCGATTGAATTTTCAAGACCGGTTATTCGTAGAATGTAATTGTTAGATAACCAATTATTTTTCCGTAAATTATACCGAATTTGTCAAAATTCATCAAACAGACAGTAATTCAAACAAAATCGAAACGTAAATAAAAAGCAAAGTAAGGAATATAGAAAAAAGAGAGAGAAGTAAACCGTAGATGACGGAAGAGAATTGAGAATCGACTTCTTGAAGTGCAGTAATCGGTGGCGATGCTGTTAACATTGGTTGTTCTACGGACTCCATTGTTGTCAACTGATTTTGCAGAGAGAGAAAGAGTGCGTTCTGCGTTCCGAGTTATCAAAACAATGGCGGGAGGAAATTGCAAGCCACTCACTAGTAGGCGTAGTAGCCAGTAGGCGTTAAAGTGTCCAAAGACTCGAGGATAGCAAATGCTTAATTGGATCGGAATCGGGTCATGTCACTTTTAAGTTTACGAGAGTTCGGGTCAGGTTGGGCACGGAGGCCCGGAGGAACGGGTGATTTTGGTGTGGGCATCTTCAAAACAATTATTATCAAGTTACGTATCAATAATAAATAGCGTGCAGTAATAAGCAATTTGATTTGGTTATATTACGTCGAGTCAATTTAGAGCGATTGATTTGGTTATATTACGTCGAGTCAATTCAAATTGTGTCATAAATTCAGGTATTGGGTCAGGTTATTCAAGTCGGGGTCTTTTGACGGGTCGATTCTCGTCCTATGTATATTTCTGAGTTTCAGCTTAATTTTCCCGAACATATTTTAAGTTTTTACTTTTCCGATCAAAGATATGTATTACTCTTAAATATTTCTTTTGATCCAATAATTTATTTGTCTTTTTCATTTTTTATTAGAGGTATTTTAATCAAAAGCAAACAAACGATAGAGGCGAAGGGAATATGTGATTTCTCTTTACCATTTACCTCTATTTCAAACCTTGGTACTATCTCTTTTTATTGAAATACTCATTCTATCCCAATTATTTGTGTACTTATTTCATTTTAGAATATCTCGTTAATTTGTTTATCATTCTATATTATAAAGGTTTTTGTTAAGTAATTTGATCACAACTCCATTATGATCCACTTGTCATCCACTAACAACGTCATCAGTTATCCCCTTCCCTTTCTTTAATCTTTATGACCAAAAATAAATAATGACGGAAACATAACCGTAAATACTTATCAAATCTAATGAAAATATAACCATAAACACTAAAATATCATTTTATTAAGAAATAAAATCAATTGTAATGTTAAAAATAAAATGAGTCTAAACGAGCTTTTGATCCGAGCTTTACTAAGCTCAGAATCGAGTTGAATTTGTGCATCTTGACTCAAAATTGGTTCGTAATTAATTTTGACCGATTTTGAATTGGACTTTAACCGAGATGTTTTTGTGAGCTCTGCGCGCGGGTGGAAACCATTACATTTCTCACTTATTTCAAGTTGATTTTTTTATAAATAATTGTAGAATAATTCTTCGGTCTCTGACTTACTAATCGTGTATAAAACAATTGTGAACTAATTAATAAGACGAAGACAGTTTAATTTTTTATGGAACTTAAGTAAATTCCCTAAATTTTCAAATTTTTAATAAATTTTTTTAAAAAATGTCTCATTTAAATAGAGAGACTATATATGGTGTAAAAAGGTGAGAAGTAACATTGAGAAGGAAGCCGAGAACATTAATAGAAGGTGAAATGTACGAAATTTTTACCCCTGCAAATGAAAAAGTAAAAAGCTACAAAGTAAATGAAATCCAGCATCTAAAAACACAGAGGAAGATACAAGGAAAATTACTAAAGCGGAAAAGCCATTAAAAAAGTGAACAATGAATCCTCTCTTGAATTTACTTACCTTTTAAGTTTTAACAAATATACTAAATTCACCATGTGTGAGTTGGTAATTTACTTTTTGTGAGAGAAAACGGTATCCGTCTTAAGCTTGGACAGATACTACCGTCACAAATGAGAATTTGTGTAAATGAGAATTTGTGTTTACTTTATGATTCATATATCCGCTATAAACTTTGACGGGTTAATATGTTAAAATATAATCTCATATTGTAGATAAGACAAAAACACAAAAAAATAGAGCGTATAAGGAGATCTTCATCTGATCAGCACAAACGGTAACAGTTGTTTTATCATACTTGTCGAGAGACATTTTTATATGTAAATATCTTTAGTTATGCATTATAAAAAATTAATTGATATTCTTATAACATCCACGACGAAATCAAACAAAATCTTACATGTCTTATAAGTTAGGAATAATATGAAAGATTCTCTATCACCGTAAATACTAAATAGTGTCAAAAAAATAAGTGTTATCATTTATATAGATTGAAAATAAAACAAATTATTTATCTTTATCTATCCATATAAATTTTATTTAACCCTTCATAAAAATAACTTAGCTTGTGACTTGTGAGTATGGAGTACGAGTACTTTTTAGTCTTTTAGTGTTACAATAATCAATTTGAAGGCAGTAAGAATGTAAGATAAATAAAGTATCCTACCGTCCATTGACTACGTTCTTCCTAGTATTTTATTATATTTAAATAATATTATACCAGTAGTAGAATAATAGAATAATTACACTTTTTCCATCATCGGTTTCGCAATTTAGATTCTCTTTCTCGTTTTCTTTTAATAGTCTAAATATTATCTCGAAATGAATAATTAAAATTTTAAATAGTGGATAATGATTATGTAGGAGAAATAATACCTTCGTCTCACATTTTATTTACATTTATATTTAGTAAAAGAATTTTTAATATAATTATTTTTAATATATAACATAAATAGAGTTATGTAAAAATTCTTTTTTAATAATTATCTTAATGAATAATGTATGAATATCACATTTTTGTAATTTATGTTTCACGGTAACATTTTTTAGTCAACTATTTGTAATTTTGACAGTTAACTAGTTTTAATAAAATAATTTTTCTTTGACTATATAACAATCTCATAATAACTTATTATCATCATAACTGCATGACCGGTCAATATATTTAAGATGCCCTATTTCAATTGTAAAAGTTAAGGGCTCTTGACGCCAATATATAAATGAATAAATGATCAAATAACAAATTAATTCAATAAATAATTTTCTTTTAAATCTAGCCATGACATGGAGATGGTTTGGATTTGTGGTGATTATACACCAGCCTTACTAAAGATTCGACTCTATATTGATTTATATGTATAGTAAGTCTTGCTTGCGACGGGTCAATATTTGTAACGGATATTTTGTGAGACAAAATGGATACAAAATGAGTAGTGGAGAAAGGGGACCACAGGAATAGTGTTGGAGAGAGAGAAAAAGTGGGTATTTTATGAGAGGAAACGGTATCCGTCACAAGCTTGCGACGGATAGTGCCGTTGCAAATAAGAATTTGTGTTATATGTATACGGTAAATATCCCTAAATAAACACAATAAAGAAATGAAAATGATATTTTTTTTCTTTCTAGTCAAGCCTTCGTAAGACTAATATATATAATAAATATATACTCCCTCCGTTCGATTCCACTTCGCAGGTTTCTATTTTGTACACTATTCATAGGTGAACATTTAATCTCAATTTTCTCCCAATACGTAAGAGAAAACATATTTATGTGGGGTCTTGTTTGATTCGTCTTTACGAGTACATTGAAAATATCTAACTTTTATAATTTTTGCAACTACGTAGCTAAAGATATTTAACATGTAAAACGTGCGTTGGCAAACGTGAAAAAGCAAACCTGCGAAGTGGAATCGAACGGAGGGAGTATATTTTAAGCTGAAAACAAAGCAAAATAATACTTCACTACATGAGACTAAACTTTTTTCTAAGTTTAAAACAAATATATAACCCTAAATGAAAATTAATTTTCTTTTTTGTTTTTTTATGATGACGAGAAGCTCTCTCCTCACTTATTTCGACAATAGCACAAAAATTATGGAATGTAGTTAAATAATGAAAAATATTGTGTAAAGTTAAGAAAATTGGAGAGAGAGAATGTATTATTGATTATTATTGTGAATAAAGTGATTAAAATAAGTAGTGTTATGGGGGTAAAATAGGGTCTTGTTGTGGGTTGAGGTGATTAAAATAAGGGTTGTTTGGTTGCCTTTTAAAATCACAAGGATTGGAAAATCATGCGAAATGCAAAAATTGAGTCTTGTTTGGTTGTCCAATTCAATTCCTACATAATGTAAGAAGTCACCTACCTAATCCCTCTAGATAAGTGGGAGTTCCGCATGAATTGAAATTCCTATATTCAACCAAACAACATTTACATAATTCACGTGATTTTCAAGTTTATATGAATTTAATCTTCCCATAAATTTTATCTTCTAATGCCGAACCAAACGACCCCTAAGTATACAAGTTTACAAGAAAATGGAAAATGGAACATTATTGTGAATAGACGGAAATGGACAATTATTCAGAATAGGAGGGAGTATCATTTATAATGGATATATCCGTCGTGTGGATAGACAAGATAAAAGCAAAATATCTAAAAAGTAAAATTTCCTTTTATCTTATTTATCGATATGAATTATACTTGATCCGTGGCAAACCCGTCCCGTAACTTGGTGCACTTATTAACATGGACTGCTAGCTGATTTTGATGCATTTAACAGTGAGAAGTAGTAGTACAATACAAGACAAGTTTTTATTGCTTCTTTCTTTCTTTACCCTTTTTTTCCCTTTTATTATTATTTTTTTTCTTGTTTTATTAATTTTTGCTGCAAGTCCTCTCTTTTTCCTCATTATTATTAGTGTGAGAGAGACCTTGTCAGAAATAATTATCACTCACTTCTTCCCCCTTCCTTTTTTTTATTTCTTTATTTCTTTCTTGGGTTCATTTTTATGTCTTCTCTCTTTTCCATTTTTCTTCATCTACATACCATTTTCATCTAGTCATTTTCCAAGGTTTGTTCTTCTTTTTCAGCTCAAATCTTTCACTTTTTTACTCTTTTTATGCTGTTTTACCTTCATTTCTGTATGCCCTTTTGGTTTTTTTGCTTTGATTCTTGAGTAATTTGTGTTGTTTGCTTTGTTTTCAAGTTGCTGTAGTTGTTGTTGTTGTTGTTGGCTGATGTTGATGTTTTTTTTGTAAATTTGTGCATCATCTGGAAATCAATTGAGGAAATTTAACAATCTGGGTAGAATTTCTTGACATTTAATTAGTTTTTTGACTTAAATTTCTGATACATTGAGCTGAATATCAACTTTCAGATTTGCATGTACTTCTTTACTGTAAATGCGACTAATTGCGCGCTCCATTAGACCCAAAAACAAGATTTGCATGTACTTTTTTCTGGTTTCTGAAATGAGCTCTTACTGTTCAATGTTCATGCAATTTATTTACCATTTACTGAATAATAAGCTTGTGGTATTTGATGATCTGGGTTAATTAGTTAATGATTTTAGGTATTGTGGTATGTTTGATGCATTGCAGGTAAAAGGTGTTTTTGAAAATGTTAAGGAAGAGGACAAGATCAGCTCAGAAAGATCAGCAAATGGGTCATATAACACCTGATGGCGGATCCGACAGCGAAACCCGTTTACAGTCTGATGTTTTAGGGCAAAGGCAAAAGACCAATGCTTTTTTTAATGTACCTGGTCTGTTTGTTGGATTGAATCCTATGTCTTCCTCAGAATGTGACTCAGTTAGGAGTCCTACTTCCCCTCTTGATTTTAAGCTCTTTTCTAATTTGAGCACCTCATTTAGGTTTCCAAAACCGTCTGTCGAGGGGAATCAAAAGAGTTGGGATTGTAATAAGGTAGGGCTTGGTAGCATTGTGGATTCTCTTGATGATTGTGATGATGGTAGGAATCTCCCTCAGAAACCCATCCCTTTGTCTAATAGTAAGACTATTTTGATAGGCTTGCAGATTAGGAGCAAAGGGCCGAGTTCGCCCAGGTGCTCCGATTTTCGTGGGTCACCTAAGTCCATGCCGAAAAACTATCCCATTTTTCCGAATTCCAAATTGAGGTCTTCTAATCTTCAAAAGGGTAGCTCTGATGTTTTATTTGAGATTGGAGGTGATCCTTTAGAAACTGACCCTTCTGAGATAATCCAGTCTTTTTCTTTGGATTCTAAGAGGGTAGGATTGGAGTTTTATAGGCTCGGTTTAAGGACCGCTAATTCTCGTTTCGAGAAAGAAAGTATTCCTAGGGGTTCTAGTTCTGATTTGATTGGATTACTCCCTAGTTCTGAGAATAAGTTGTTGAATGACGGTCCTATATCGATTGGCTCTGGGAATATAGCTCGGACTCTGTCACCCGAAGAGATTGAACTCTCGGAGGATTATACATGTGTAATTTCACACGGTCCTGTCCCCAAAACCACTCATATTTTCGGTGATCTAGTTTTAGAATGTCACCCAAATGGAGTTGAGTTGGCTAATAAAACTGACAGCTCGGAGGCTGCACTGATTTGTTCAGAAAAATACTGCCAGATATTAGCACCACCATCACCATATCCCACTACTGATTTCTTGAGCTACTGCTACCACTGCAAGAAGAAGCTGGAAGCGGGAAAAGATATTTACATGTATAGGTTAGGCCCAACCCGTTTACTCGACACATTCTTGTACAAGACCGTCTTACTGAAAGACAATCCTAATAATTTGTGATTTGGGTTAGTCTCACAGTGAGGCTGGCAGTCTCGCTATGTTACTCAGACTCGTTTAGAAGTACCCTACACGGGTACGTGTCCAAGTGTCGGACTCGGCTATTTTATTGAAAAATATGCACATTTTGGTCTAAAATGAGGTGTCCATGTGTCAAACCCATGTCCGAGTGTCCAGTTTCGGACACGGGTACGCGAGGAAATTAGAAGAGTCGGAGTAACATAGCATACAAGAGTTACCAAGTTATATTAAGCTTCCTGTTTTGCTCCTTTTGTAAAGCTTGGTTGATTGTTATGACCATTTTGCAGAGGTGAGAAAGCATTCTGCAGCTGCGATTGTCGCTTGGAAGAGATCTCAATTGAAGAAGAACACGAGAATTCAACTAACAACGCTTCCAGATCCGAGAATGGTGATAACAATTTTGAGAAGAGTATATTTGCTGCTATATAAAGCAAGTGATGAAGACTATTATTGCTTACCATGAAGTCATTATTACCATGATCGATGAAATCAATTGCCAAATACAAATACCGTGATCATCTGATAATAAAGAGCTGCGCCTTTTATGTATCTATTAGCAGCCTAAGATGATCATTGCTGGGTATATTAGCGAAACTGCATCGTTGAAATCATCCGTCATGGTTCTAGTGACTTATGGACCTTAAATTGACTCGGTTTTGCTTCTTCAATAACTGTAATCCCAGATATAAAAGCTCAATAGCTTGTTATTTCTGCCCATATTCGGCTTCTAAAGGGAGTAGCCAATCTTCTGGCTACCCCCGGAAAAAAAGGAAGTTTTTTTTAGGTTCCTGTTTTTTGGTTAACCATCTTGAAAGGAGTTGATGTACAAGCCTCCCATCTGGACATATTATTAAAATGAATATAGTATTAGTTATATGTAATTTGTTGTGTGCCTGTGTTATTCATGTTGTTCGCCGTAATCTGTGTTGATCCATGTTTCGGTTTGGAAGCGGCTTTTAACACTGGAATAAGGTCGCGTACTTCCGAACCCATGCTGGTGCAAGTTTTCGAGTGATTGCTAATTGGTTTTGGAATGAAAGCTCGTTAGACTTGTAAACTAGACTCTCTCCTCCGTCTGTATTGGTGCGGCCGAGGCGTAATCAGCATTGATCACGTACTCATTAAGGTGTCATAATGAGATTTTCTTAAGGCATCTGGTAAGTGGTTGAGATTTTGGAAGTGATATAATGTAACAGCAGCTCATCAATTTTCACATGGATGATGTATTAATAATATTCATTTGGAGAAGCAAGCTTATGTATGAACACGAACTACGATTGTACGTCATTCTCTGCACCAGGGCTTTGGCATCAAATTAGATTTGTCTTCATGTGATGCCTTAGAGTTAGGGATAGCAGTGGTCGGGTATCTAATCCAGACCCTCAGGTAGTCAGGCTTTGACCCTAATGGGTCGGGTATGAGTCTGAATTTTTGAGCCCCACTCGGGTATGGGTCTTATATAAAAGCATCGGGTCCCGGTCTTGGTGTTGAGTCTCTACCCGACCCTTATATTTATTTTTAAAAAAACACATATGAATGTCGATAATTCAAATAATGTCGATAATTCAAATAATACACACATGCATACGACCTTTATTAGTTATCATTAATATATTACACACATATCTAAATAACAAATAAGAATAACGAGGAAATTAATGAAAATGATAAGTTTGGGTACTACATAAATGATAAAATTTAGGGAAAAAATTGTTTTGTCAAAGAAAAAAGTAAACCCTAGGGTAGACCCTACCCAGACCCGAACCCTCTGAGTTGGGTATTGGTCCATTAATTTCAGACCCTTTCAGGTATGGGTCGGGTATGGGTCTAAAGTATGTAACTCAGGGTCGGGTCCGGATCTTGCTGGACCCTACCCAGACCCTACCAATTGCCAACCCTACTTAGAGTTATTAGAATGTCGTGTTTGTGACGGTCTTAAACTTGCGAGTTGTGACCTTTCAGCATCTCTCCCATGTGTCTTAGAGTTATGAGGAGTGATAGCCTCATAGTAATTAGGACTATGGATCGGATCTAAACTGGACCAAACTGAAAACCGGAAAAATGAATTTAGTGGATCGAAGACCGGACCTAAAAGTTTCGGTCCTTGACTGGGAAAAACTCAAAATTTTTAGTTTGATCTGGTCCGTTATTTGACCAAAATGGAACGAAAAGTATAATTTGTTTGTATTTATATATAATTATTGAATTTTAAATTTGTTAAGTCAAATAAAAATAGGTATTTGAGCTATTGTTTAATTTAAATAATTGTTATAATTGAGTTTATGTTAACATTTTAGAGGGCGTTTGATTAAGGGTCTATAAGAAAAGGGAAAGGGAAACAAAGTTATTCATTCTCTTTGTTCGTGTTTGTTTGACACAAACAAAGGGAATGAAACTTCATTCTTTCCCTCTCAATCCATCTAATTTCTTACCCCAACCCTCCTAGGATATGAGATTTCATTATCTTTCTTATCCTTTAACCATTTTCATCACCTACCACTACACCTGCAACTACCACCACAATAGTCACCACCATGACGCCACCGCCACCGCCGCCACCACCCCCCACTACCCCCGCCATCACCGCCATGAGCCCCTCACCACCACTGCCATGATGACATCCTCACCACTATTACTGTCATGACACCACCACCACTCACCAGTGCCACCACCATGACATCTCAATCACCACCATCGCCACCATTGCCATGTCATCCCACCACCATCACCGTCGTGACCACCGTCGCCGCCGCCATGACCCCGCCACCATCGCCATGACACCCCACCCCCACCACCACCACCGGCATGACACCTCCATCACCATCACCACCGCCGGTAGATATTGTTTGTGTGGTGATGTGTGTTAGCGGTAGGAGTGAGTGTGAGTGAACCATTAATTCCCTTTCTTGATGTAACCAAACAACCAATTAAGTTTTAGGTAATCCCTTTCCTCTCTCCCTCTTACCCTTTCTTATTTCCTTTATCTTTCCCTTTCTCTAACCAAACGTCCCCTTAATGTAAAATATTTGATTCATTTACAAAGTTTCAATAAATACACGTGAAAGCCATATATGGCAGTACATTCATCTGGATCTAAAATAATCGGGCTTGGATCACACCGAACCAATGACCGATATTTCAAAAAAAACACGGACCAACGCCGACCGAACCTACAAGAATTCGGTTAAGGTTCGATACAAATCAAATGGTCTAATCTGATTCATTTTACTAATCTGAACCTAAACTTGGTTAGCCGTAAACTTGATATGAGGAAGGTGGTATTTTGTTTAATGCACATCATTGCATGCTTGTGGATTAGGCACACTACATCTTTAATTTTGTATCTACACATTTAGACATCTTAGCCTGGTACAAGTAAAACTTAAATATTTATGTGGAAACTCTTTTAGACTTTCACTATAGTTAAGAAGGAGATATTGTAAATTATACTGTATAGGTTTTAAGTTAAAAATTTCGACGACTTCATTGTATTCCTCTTTATGTGAGGTGAAAAAGATACTCCACGCATTTGCAAATTAATTTTATTATCATTTTTAAATTTTGGCTAAAATGGTTTATCGAACAGGTAGAACTTAGGAGATTGTTTAGTCAACACTAAAAAATAATCTAATTTTAGATTTTGAACTTTAATTAAACAGTAATTCTTGTGTGAGACCGTCTCATGCGTACAACGGGTTCATTTATTTGTATTAAATGAGAAAGTTATTATAAAAACAAATGGTCTCATGGCGTGAGACCGTCTTATAGTAAAATTTGTGTTAATTAAAACCCTAATTTTTTTTTCAGCCCTAATTACACCAAACGAAAATAAATCTAACTACCGATTACACAAAGTATAATTACTACCTAAATTGAAAATAGAAATGTACAATTGTCTAGCTTTGATTCTTTAAACATTATTGTTGAAGATACAAAATTAACATTAAAAAGACACAATTCACCTTCAGCTTCTAACGAATAAAGTCCCTCTTCAATTAAATTTCGTGAATTAATATAGAGATTATGGTCACGGATATGTATGAAATGAAGATAGGAGGGGCATTATGAGTTTCAAAATTTAGTATGGTGGAAGGGCAATTTTGTCATTTCCTAAATTATGGGCTTCCTATAATTGCACACTAGTTTTATGCCCGTACAAAAAATGTACGGGTCTACTTTTAAAAATTTCGTAAATATGTTAAAAAATTAGTGGAAATATAATTCAATATGAATTTAAATGAGAAATATATAAATTATGAATTCGAGGATGATTTTGACTCCAAATAATTGATTTACCGGTATAATTAAATTTTTTTTAATGATTATTATAAATTGAAATAAATAATAAAACTTTATGAAATAAATTTGAACCATATAAAATAGATAAAGAAATTGTATTATACTTCTATATCTTACCCTTTAAATAACGGAATTACTTTTTCACATACGAACTTTACTTTTTCACATACATTTTTTTCATAAAATTTCCATACGCTACCCTTTTACCTAAACATAAACTCTTTTCTTAACCCTACCCAAAACAACTCATATATACGAGTCCTTACGCTAAAATTGAATCAATTACCCTAATAATTTAAACAATGGATTACAATTTTCCAAATGAAATTATTAAGTTTATATTTTTACTGAAATTATATACCTAGCGGGTAACCGTGGTTGTCGACGACTTTGGATTGTCGACATACACCGAGTTGTCGGCGTCCGTGTGTTTATTGTCGATTGGTTGACCGCTTGATTATCGGTTGTTTATTAGGTCCGCTTTGTTAATTCGTTATTGCTATATCGTTGTTGTTGCTGCTGCACGGCGCTTTGACAATTTCTCTTTCTTTTTTTCTTTTTCTTTTTCTTTTGTTTTTTTATTACTATCTTATTATCTTATTTTGTTTTTTGTTTTTCAATTCTTTTTTTTTCTTTTTTTTTTCTTTTAGTTTTAATTTCTTTTTTAGTTTTTTTGGTGACGGAAGGGCGGTGAACGGAGTTGGTGACAGAGGGGCGGTGAACGGAGTTGGTGGTTTAAGGGGATGAAGGGAGAGAGAGAAAAATCAATGGAGTAATGATAAAATAAATGACAAGGGCAACGTGGTAAAAATTGTATGTGAAAAAGTAAAATCCGTATGTGAAAAAGTACTACCCTTAAATAACTTACTCTCTAAATGAAAGTAAAATCATAGAAATGTTTCTAATAGCAGTCTCTTAAAATCTGTAGCTTTTATAGTATAAAAATTTGTGGATGATTTAATAAAGAAAATAATAACGTATTGTTATTAAGACCATCTTTTTAGTTGATGTTAACCTAGTTTTAATTGATTAATTCTCGAACGTTGTTATATTTTCTCGAAAATCGTAGATTTATATTTTTTTTGTTAATTTTATAGGTTGGATTTATTTGATCTTATTCAAAAATCTTTGATCTACGTTTTTTTCATTTTTTCATTTTTTCATTTACGTTTATTTGTTAATTTTTATCTCCTCGTGTATTTTTTTCATTTTTTTAGATATACGTATGTTTGTTAATTTTTAACTCTTTGTATAATTTTTTTCGTTTTTTTCGTTTTTCATACCTCTAAATATTTGTTAATTTCATCTAATTGTCCAACTTTTTTTAATATTGTTGTATTGTATGTTTCTGGGACAATTAGAAAAATTAAACTTCCTAAAATTAAGCAATGAAAAAGCAGGAAAAGTTATTCCTTTTATAGATAAGGGACTTTACCTTACGTGAAAATCCTATAAGAAAAGAATAAGTAACAATTGTATTTTGATCATATTTATCCTAACGTAATTTCATGCTTTTTTTTATTTTTTATCTGTTATAGCTCTGGCTTCGACTATTTCAGTTGTTTGTATTTTACTAAATCACCTTGAAAAAATAAAAAACATTTTAGATTTTATCTTTTTCTATATATTATCGTTTACTGTATTTATTTTGAAACCTATTATTATATTATTCAACCAATCACGTCGATCGAAAAAAGTTTCCTTTAATAATATAGATAGATAGATTTGTATCGTTGGGTTGAATTGAAAGCCTTGAAGACGAAAAAGATCGGGGTGATTCTGATTGTGCTGATATACATGATTTTTGTTTTTTTCAATAAGGGATTTTTATGACGACTTTGGCGAAATATGATCATTTTGATATATATCGGATCTTTGTATATCGTATTTTACCGTATTCTATCTTGTTTCGTATCTTAATTTATTTGATTTGATTGGAAAATATAATGTAAGTTAAATCTTGGATTTTAATTATTTTTGCTGTTTGTAATTTTATGTTTTTTCAGATTTAATTTTGGACCGTTAATATTGGATTTAATTTGACCGTTGTATATTGTTATTTAAATTTTCGATTTACAGTAATTTGATTATAGTGTATTTTATTATGATAAGGACGAAATGTAATACTGCAATCGATTTCTTGATTAGGATGTGGAAATATCAGAATACGTAATTAGGGAAGAGTAAAGATCGGAATTAATTCTAAATTTAGGAGAGAGGTAAATTAAATTGTGTAAAAGTTGTGGGCCCATACCTTCCTAATTATAAGCAGCCAATCAGAAGCCTTTAAAATCTATTCCTTTTATAGAGATAGATTCAGAGTCATTGTTCCTATTTTCTTTTCGAGTTGAGTGTTTGTTTCTTATTCTTTTTTCGTAATTTTTTTGTATCTAAAATCAATTCAATATAGGCTATAATGTCTTGTGTGGTTTAAAATTATTTCCTTATTTTGACAAACCAAACAAAACAAACACCCTGAATCAAAGAAAGTATTACCTAAGTGAGTTATATGCCACATATTATTCCCCGTGTTTGTCAAAAGATTACAGGTTATTCCGGTATTGTGGGCCTGTTTATTGTCATCCTCATATGGTATGGGTATGGCCCATGGCCCATGCACACCTCAATGTTAATAATCTATGCGGTCAATTTAAAACTATGGTGATATAACCTAATGTAGGGTTAGCAATAAAGGATTCCCATCTAATTATTTTAAACAAAAAAAATATCATTAATCTAATGTCAAATGACTTTTTATATGACAAAATGATGCATATAAGAAATAAAGTAAACATACAAAAACAA
Organism: Silene conica; assembly: GCA_029255685.2. Classification (NCBI taxonomy): domain Eukaryota; kingdom Viridiplantae; phylum Streptophyta; class Magnoliopsida; order Caryophyllales; family Caryophyllaceae; genus Silene; species Silene conica. The sequence goes on from CM055313.2 coordinate 85,000,146, forward strand.
TCATTAAAATTAGTGGATCTAAAGATATACTTCCTCCGAGTTTTTATGTTATTCCCCTTTCCCTTTTCGATCGATAATATTGTTATTCCCTCTTTTATTTTAGGACAACTTTATGCGGTCTAAAATTAATTTCGTGCGGGGTTATGTGTATTGTGTGGTCCAAATTGATTCTCTTATTTTTCTTGTAAAAATAAAAAGGGAACATCATAGAAACTCAGAAGGAGTATATATATATATATATATATTAGAAACATTTCTTTATCTTTTTAGGCAATACTTACAAAACGTTTTGTAACAGCGTTGATATAACAACAAAAGATGAATGAAAGACCTTTAACTCTTGCATTCGATCTTAACATTGACTATTCAATCGACTTTGAAAGTAAAAGTATATAGAATCAATCTTTATAAATGCTAAAAGTAGAAATAAAAACTATATAAAATCAATCTCTATAAATGTTAAAATTTATGAAGGGTCTTAACCCAAAGAGGATATGATCATTTTGAGCTTATATAAATCACAACAGAGATGTAAACTTTCAAAGCAATTATTATTTAATAGACCATTATTTAAAGTAAACACGCACCTAAAAGAATCTGGGATGGCAAAATGGGACATAACACACTATCAAGTATCAACACCGGTCACGGGGTAATGGTGGCATTTGGGATGGCAAAATGGGACATAACACACTATCAACTTAATTCCAATATCAAATTCCCATGAATTTACAAAAAATTGTTTGGTTGACATATGGGAATTCACACTTCCCATGAATTGGATTCCCATATCTTGTTTGGTTGTACCAATCTAATTCCCATGGTTTTGTTTACAAATACCATTATGCCTTTTAAAACTATTTTGTATAACTTTACTTAGAGCATGTTTGACCTAGATTGCTAAAAATGAGTTTTTGTTTTTACTGCTTAATATTTTAAAAGTAGTTTTCAAGAATCAGAAACCACAAATTGTTGCTTCTGTTTTTATGAGGAAAAAGAGGATATTTGAGTTTTTGAGAAATTATTTTTAACTTTTAAATAAATGATGTGTTTGGCCAAAAAGAATCATTGTGATTAGATCCAGTATTCTATATAATTAAACCGTTGTATATCGTATTTTACCGTATTTTATCTTGTTTCGTATCTTAATCTATTTGATTTGATTGGAAAATATAATGTAAGTTAAATTTTGGATTGTAATTATTTTTGCTATTTGTAATTTTTTGTTTTTCGGATTTAATTTTGGACCGTTGAATATTGTATATAATTTGGCCGTTGTATATTGTTATTTAAATTTTCGATTAACGGTAATTTGATCATATCGTATTTTATTATGATAACTAGTTTCGGAACCCGTGAAAATCACGGAAGCGTTAATAATTTATTATTGTAAGTGTTTAATTTGTGAATAACTTACATAAAGTATCCATTCCCTCTCTCAATCATTTGTTTAATTTTAATTAAAGAACCACACACAACTAATTTGAAAAATAGTAAATAAGTGAATTCGCCAGATGGAGCGGTTTTTTAAAACAAATTTGTAATAGTTTAATATTCACATCATTTTGTAGTAGTGTTTTTTTAATATAACATATTATTTTATTATTCTCATGCTCATTAATTTTGTAAACAAATAATTTCATTTTTGCTCAACGTCAAAATGATATTTTTATTAATCAAACTTTGTCAAAATGATGATACTCTGTATTAGTAACAAATATAATATGTAATATTAATCAAAATGATGACGAAATATAATACTACAATCGATCTCGTAATTAGGATTGAGGAAAGATCAGAATACGTTTCGGAATTGATTCTGAATTTAGGAGAGATGTAAATTAAATCTGTGTAAAAGTTGTGGGCCCGTACATTCCTAAATTTAAGCAACCAATGAGAAGATTTTAAAATCTATTCCTTTTATAGAGATAGATTCATTCCTATTTCCAATTTATTTCTTTTTTTCCACTTATTTTTTCATTTCTTTATCTAAATTAATACGATTATTAATAAATCGGTCTAATTACCATTTCTTTTTTTAATTTATATATTCTAATTAATTTAGAATTTTGATTAATTGACTAAAATTCTCTGTTATTATATATACTGAAAAAGACTCACCATTTAATCCAAACGAATCTAGATTAGGAAAAAAATTGTTTGGGCAATTAATTGATTGAAATTCACAATTATTTGTATACAAATATTTATTTCGTAGTTACTCATTCATGTACGAGTTTTACTTATTCATATACATTTTTTCATTATTTTCCATTCTATACCCTCTACCTAAAAACTGGAAAAAAAAACTCCCACTTTCTCTAATTCTCTCTCACCAAATTCATCAAATTTATCAAATTTGTCAAAATTTTTTTATTAATTTTTCATTCCTTTCCTCACAAAATTAATCAAATTTGTCAAATTAATTTATTATGAACTATAATTCTGAGATTAATCAAGTAATAATTTTAATGTATTAACTTTTTGTCGAATTAGAGAGATTCAATTAATTTAAAGTGATGAAATTAGGGTTTGAAAAATATTGTCAATGAAAATTATTGATACTACTATTAATCAGTTTAATTCCCAGTTTAACCTGATATAATACTCAAGTTAATTCTCAGATTGAATCAATTCATGTTTTCAGTTACTTTCAACCAACACAATAAAAATCATACACTCTAAATTGCCAAATACACTAAAATGACATGACAAACTTCCTAAGCATTGTGGAATACAAATTACAAACTCATTCTAATTACTCACCATATAGCACAATCGTTGGAAAACAATGGACTTTACTCTTCAGCAGAATTTTTTTTGTCTTATTTGTTTATTTTCATTAATTGTCGTATACTTATATTATTACTAATTGAAGATTTGACTTTAAATACAAGAGGGATTAGTCTTGTTGGCGATTGAATCTGGCCAAAAGGGAAACGACGACCATCCCATAAGATGGAGGGAAGGGTGTGGGAGATGGTGGTGTAAGGTGGTTCAGGGGCGAACCCACCTAGTAGCAAGGGGTGGCGGCCGCTACCCCAAACTTTTAAAAAATGGTTTAGAACACGGATTTTTGCTACTCCAAATATTGTAGAATAATAGATAAGTACATGGTATCCCAGCAAATATGCAATAAGCATCTTGTGCTTCAATGGAAAAGACCTTGGTTTTCCACTTGGGGTATTGGGTTTGACTCCCACTATAAGCATTTTTTCTTTTTATTTTTTTTCCGCTACCCCGAACATTTAATCCTGGGTTCGCCCCTGAGGTGGTTGTACGTGGTGTTGGTGGCTAATGGTGGGTGATTGTTTGAGTGAGTAATTTGAGTGGAGAAATAAAATGAAAAACTGGTGCATAAAAATGAGAAGGGTATGATGGTCATTTATGTTTATGATTGAGTAAATCATGTCCATGAATAAGCATAACCCTTTTAAAAAAAAAAACTAATTTTCGTTTTAGATTAGTTTTGGGCGCGGGCATTGATAGTCACTAATCTGATCGTCAAATCGTAAACTTGAAATTAATTAAAATGTAAGCATATCTTCTGAAATTTGATACTAGCTTTATAGTTGTTACCGTTATTCGTTGACATGATTAAGACCGTTATAATCAAAAATTACGATTTCTGTAAATTATATTGTCGTCGTTTTTATTTGAGAAAACTGTCTATTTTCGCTTTTATTTTTTATTTTATTTTAAACCGTCTTGTTTAGAAAAATGTTAAAGAGACTAAAAGGAAAAAGTTATGAAAGCACAATACCAAAAAGTGGTATCTAATTATCGACGCATTAAAACTTGAGAAAGACAGTCTTTCAATAAATTATTGAGAAACCATTCTTTTGTACTCTTTTATTTGTATTTCGTGACATTTTTGTCATTGATCGTACCGTAGTAATTTCGTACTTATTTACAGATTTTATCTTAATGATGATTCATACCTATTATATTAGCTTTTGTACCACTTTTTCTTAAATTTATATAATAATGTCTCAGTAAGCTTATTAAGAAACGGTCTCCCAGAAAATCTAATGTTATCGACGTTATTTAATAATGTGTTGATGTTATTTAATATTCTCCTATATAAAACTTTGTTGTGTTTATATATGATCCTCCACGCACCCAAGAAAACCACTCCATCCTCTACAAATATATGTGCTCAAAACCCAACCTAGCTAGCTAGCTAATTACCCTAATTTTTGCTCAAAAAGTAGAAATTAACAAAAATGGAAGAAATCACAAAGAAGAAGTTATTAATTAGTTTGTTAATAATGGTGATTTGTTTTAGCATAATGATAATTAATTCAAATGGAACAACATTTCAAGAATGTTATATCCCATGCTATATTCTTTGTGCAATTCAACCAACACACACACTATCTTATTGTGCATTTGAGTGTCTTAGGGATTGTATTATCCCTACTAATAACACTTCTTTTATTGTTACTTCCTTCCATTTTTGTAATCTTGGTTGTGCTTCTTCTCATTGCACCAATATTAGTACCCTTCATCATCCAGGTACGTGCACTATGTCGTGAGTAAGAATCGAATACTTGGCCTCAGGTAGGTCTTCTTATTACCACTTGAGCTAACTTTCGTTCTTATTAATGCAGGAGGAGAGGAAGTAGAAGGATGTGTAAACTCTTGCTCTGTGGAATGCAAGAACAACTACTTGGCCCCATAATAACAACTACAAATCTTTCCATCTTCTTATTTCTTAATATATAGTTTTATGTATTTGTGACGGGATATCTGTCGCAACCTTGTGACGAATCAAGTGCTATCTATGTAAGTAGACAAGAGAAAAGCAGATTGTCGTAACTCGTATGTAAGCTTGTGACGGAATTATCCCGTCGTAAGAAGAGTTGGTGTATGCGTATAATTAATTATTGTTAGCTAATCTTAAGCTTCTTGATTGTAACATGCAAGAAGAGAAGAGATAATTAATTTCTTAAAGCTAAGGTTGTGTGACTGTGTTCATGCATTGTTTTACATCATCATAACAATATAAGTATTTATGATCGAAATGTCATTCTTTTGATCATTTTCTGAATCAATTTAAAATTAAAATAGTTGTTTGAGACCAAGATGGATAATGTGTTTTATATTAGGTGTAAGATTAGGTAAAAGAAATACACAAATTCTCGTTAAAGACGGACACAATATATCACAAGTTCGAGACAGATAGTGTCCATTTCACAATATACAAGTGACACTATAATAGGGTGTTTCATTTTCTCCTCACTTGCCTTCTTGTGAGACAGTTGGTCTTGCTTGTGACGGGTCGGGTGGAGAGACGGATAATGACACTACAAAACGAATATGGGGACAAGGTGGGGCACCCCGTGTGCCTTCCCTTTCTTCTCTAAATGGGCATTTTGTGAGACAAAGTGGTATCCGTCTTCTCCTTGTGACGGATATCCTCCGTCTACAATGAAAATTTGTGCTTATGAGAAGGGAATTATCCGTCTTCACCTTATAACGAATAGTGTTTATTAAAAGCAAGACGGTTTGAAAGAAATGATGTTATTATTCACTAATGACACCAAATTTCGATATCATCATTTCACATACATTGCTTAAAACTCCATTAAAATGAAAAAATCGTTATAAAACATGTGAAAGGCTGATACTGCACCTGGTTACTATCACATGTCGAATTACACAACGGTGCTCTCTGTTACTCTCCGTTTTAAATTAAAGACGGTTTAAGCGGTACAACTTATGGAAGACTTGCAGTTTTTGGTATTAGTAGGTGAATCACAAGATGTTATATTAGAGAGATGTGATTGAATAGTGTTTGAAAGTAAAGACACAGCTAACGTCCTAACCTAGACAGAAGAAAGATCACGGGTGCAAAACATAACACTTGCTTCTTTTTGCCAACAAATAAAATAGTAAGTCCATTCATGTTTCCACAATTCTACCTCGTGATTCGCACTTCAAATAATGACAACTGCAAAGGAATCCAAACCCTAAATGAAAATGAGTTAACGTTGTTATCGGGTTACGCTTAATTTTAGGAGTATCTTTTTACATGTACTAAGATCATGTTTTTATTTTTCGGCTGAAACGAGCTGAATTGAATTTGTTTAAGTAGGGTTTAATTGAACTAAATTGAATGGAACTGAGCTGAGTTGTATTTAGTTGAATTAAAAGTTAATTTTGTGAAGAGATTGATTGAACGTAAATAAAATTTAATGGAATACAATCAAGCAAAATTGAAAGGAGCTCAAATTAAGCTGGGTAGGAGCTATTATAAACACATTCTACCGATTTGGCACAAATAACTCATGGAGGGCTACAAACTCCCCACTTTAAGAAAACAACGCCCTCGTTGGGCCAGAATCCTTCCCCATCCTTCCCCGCTAGGTGTGTGACCCGAGTACTCCCGACTATGGGGCCACCACAAGGTCGCAGGGCCGCTCTGATATCATTTATTAACAACCCGACCCACCACGGTCATAACACAACCTCAATAAGATGGGATGTGTACCTTTGGATACTTGTCGTCACTTAAGCCCAAAAACACAAAGTCTTATTACTAAGTGGTGGATGAAAGTTATTATAAACATATCACAAGCCTCACATTCTACTGATTTGGGACAAATCTCCACACACCCACATTCTACCAGTGTGGGACAAATAACTCATGGAGTGTTGCAGCCTAAGTAGGGCAGGAGTTAATATATGCGATTTATTTCAACCCCAAATAACAAGTTATTTATACCTTTTTTTACTATTTTTGGATTTCAGTTAAGCTTGGTAGATCGCATACCGGGGTCCCAAAACGTCTTTGATGGTGGTTAAAATTTGTATGACCGTTTTATCTGACTTGATAAACCGTCTGTGTGATTTTCGGACTTTTTTTGTTCCGAGTCCCTGTAATCCCGGAAAAGTATATTATACATTTCAATTTTGAGTCGTTCGGGAGATCATACCGGGTCATGTGTTGTTTTCTTCTGTTTTTTACCACATGCCTGTCGTTACAAGAGTTATTATATACGATTTATACCCCAAATAACAAGTATATATATTAGTTTACTATTAGTTTGTTTATTGCTTACTAGCACCTAAAAGTCCTTTAATGGTGCTCAAAATTTGTGTGGCCGCTTCATATATATGACTCCAGGAACCATTGGTGTGATTTTCAGATAATTTTGTTTCAAAACCCTGTAATCTAGAAAATCTTGTGTTGTATACTGCAATTTGAACAGATCGGGAGTTCATATCTACTCGCGTGTCTTTTTCTGAGAATGACGTGTTTTTAGCAATAAAATCGTCTTTGTTTATGGTGCGTCTTTTCTTGTGTATTTTCTAATAGCTTTTGTAAGGTTACAGTTTCATACTAAACACGCCATTCTGTCTTGCGTGTTTGTACCTTGTTCCAGTATCAAATAACCCACACGATCATTTTGATAAATACTTCCAAATCTAACGACAAATACTTTAACTTTAAACATTATTTTAAATAATCATTACTTGTACAGCAAAAACATTATCAAGTTGTAACGTCGTTACATGGCAACCATCCAACCCACCAATTATATGACTCACCTATTTTTTTTCTTTCTATATAGTCCTTTTCTTAAATTCTCTCAAACTTCTCAAGCTACCTTTGGTTAAGGTCGGAGGGAGTAATTAATTTAGAAAAGTTTATTGTATTATTACGAGTCATGGAACCAACCTAAAACTTCTCAGAATGTTCGTAGTATCTATAAACACAAATTCTCATTTGTGACGTGCATTTCCGTCGCAAGCTTGCGATGGGTCAGATAATACTCATGGAGAAACAAATTGTTTCGTCTTATTCTCCCACATAGATAATACTTATCTGTGGCAAGTTCGCAACTACTCCCCCCTAGTCAATAGTGTTGGTTCTTCTTTCCGTTTCAATGCTAGTTGACTGTTGAAAAGGAACCAACGCCTCACTGAGAGAGACTAGTTCTTTTTATTCAATCAATTGAGAATTAAGTTTTACTTATTTTTGAGAAAAACCTTATTCGACTTGTTAGTATAAGCATTTTTGGCTTGCATGGATGAATCGAGCCACGAGACAAGCAGAAGCCATTCCTTCCATGTCAAGCTCGAACTGCACAACTATAGCCATAGACTCGTGCTCAGCTTAGCTTGTTATCGCTCCTAAGCATGACAAACCCATTATCGTCCTTAATATGAGATGAAACAAGAAGGATGAAAAGAGCTTTCAAACTACTTCAAAAAACAGGCACAACTGTGTAAAAATTCTCACAATAAACAATTCGGTAATGATACTTCTTGAGTTCTATCAGAGAGTATATGACCAACAGTAATAAGAATCCGCGATACCAAAAATGGACAAATTTCCTGACTAAAAAAACATCCAGAAGTAAAAGGGCATCGCTATCCAAAAACAGCACACCCCGTGTTTATTTTTGCACCAGCAGTGAACGACGTAGATGGAATTTACTTCATCCCCTGTTTACAAACAAAGAATCATGGTTCTACCTGACAGGTTGCTGGTTGTAATGATTCTTCTCTTTCTTTTTTGCAGCAGCAAGCCTCGCATTCCGTGCAGCGGCTTCCAAAGCAGCTGCCTTTGATGCGCCGCCCATCTCTTTGCTTGATTTCTTCTTCTTTGATGCTGCCAGCTTCTTTAGGCGCTCTTTCACATCAACTGAGGATGTATCCTCATCGGAAGGCTCTTTTCCAGCTGATGACTCGATTTGAACAGAATCCACCTCAGAGCTGTTGGGCTGTTCTTGACTTTCTTTCGCTTCTTTGCAAGTCTTGTCCTTCTTTTTCTTCTTCCTAGCACTTTTGGACTCAACTGGCATGCCAACATTCTTATCTCCATTGTCGGTCTCTCGTACTTTGTTTTGTTCTTCTGTTTTCTTCTCTTTTGTAGCACCTAGAAAGTATTCACGAGTTAATGGCACTCCATTGTATCTTGAGCTTGGGTGGCACAACATCGAAAACAGACAAAAGTATAACTGTTAACTACCGGCAAATGACACGTCACTACAGTTGTGTATCGTGGATCTGACTCTATGATGTCCGGCTTGACACTTGGATCCAAGCGACCCTACATTAAATTCAAGCGATTTTGTCGTAGGCATTTGCCCCAGATCCAACCCAAGGATCGAATAGATTATCATGAGTTTAATTAGTCGTGAAAGAGGAAAAATACTATCTAGGCCAGTAAATAGATTAACGATACTTCATATTAGCAAAAACGTTGGTACTTCTTTGCAAAATAACCCGATCAACAATGAACACTTCCATATCGCGTCACATCGGTTACTCGGAGTTGAGCCCAAGAAACGTAGACTAGTATGGCGTTGCAGTCCAAGCAACGTGGTTCAATTAAACTCGGTGTAGGGGAGGTTTACAACTAAATTCTGAAAGGCATATGGCACACTGACGCAGCAAGGGCCCAGGGTTGTACAGCCTAAGATGCAAAGCTAAGGAGCATGCCTCATGCACATGACTACATAAGGAGCACCGTTTTTAAAAAATTACTCGTATATTATTTCTAGTATTTAAGAAATTTGTGAAACAAAACCATTTTGAGAGTTTAAAGAGGGATAACATGAAAGATAGGGACAAAGGGGCAAAGAGAAGACTAGAAGAAAGATTACAAGAAAGAAACGTGCATGGTAATGCACCTTGCTAGATGCTAGATGTGGCACAGGAGTTTTGACCAATGCTCACTAAACCTTGCACCAGAACATTCCCAAGGAACTCTTTTCTGACCTAAGATTTACAAGAGAGAGTGAGTAGTATATACCTTCACTGGTTTCATTTGATACTCCGAAATCAGCAAGAAGGGCTTCTAATTCTGCAAGCTCCTTCTTCTTCCTTTCCTTCTTTGACAGTTGTCTCTCAGGTTCTTTTGGTGGAGCAGGAGTTTCAGGAGCTTTCTTGAGAACTGGATCAGGGACTGCAGGAGCCTCTGTTTCATGCTCATTGTCTTCCTCAACCTCTTCATCTCCTAGGTCAAGCATATCATCTTCACTTTCACTCTCCTGATATTTTGAAGAGAAATAATCAGTTAATTACTTACCTTGCAGAGTAGTGAACTCCTAAGAGACTATAATACACCTAAATCTAAAAACAGACAGCATCTACTCATCTAGAGACATTCCTTAAGAGAACGGGCAAAATACTGAAAGAAAAGAGAAAAAGTAGCTAAACGGGTAGGGCTACAACTGAACAGTTATTCGGCCAACCGGAACATGTCCTCAAACTTATAAGCCACGAAAGCAAAACGAGTTGCGTATCTTCCACAGTGAGATTTGTTACAACTTTCAAAGCATCATAAGTTGACCTAGACTCCAAATTTCCAAGACACGTCCCCAAAGCATCGTACTTAACAACAGTTAACAGCTTAACATTATCCCCCATCCATCACTCAGGCAATTTCAATGAAGATCAATCCACACATTCAAATCGCGACAAGCAAACAACTACATTTTCACACAGTCAAGTTTACAAAAACAAGTCATCATCATAAAACATGATACTTGCAGCCTCAATTACCATGTTACCAACACCAAAACATAAAGATATAGCACAACTTGGTAGATTGAGATGAGAATGAAACGGAAAAAGAAGACCTCAGGAGGGTGAGCAGAGTCCTTGGAAAGCTGAGAAGGAGTAGGAGCCCAGACAGACGAAAGCGGAGCAGCGGTGGCATAGTAATCATCATCATCCTCCTCATCAACATCACCCCAAGAAGTGGACTTTAAAGGGGTAGGTTGCCAAAACACAGGAGGGTCAAGTTCCTTATTTTTCGACAACGAAACCTTGTTACTACTAGCAGCAGAACCACTCTTCCTATCCTTGTTCTTCTTCTTCTTAAGGGTATCTAAAGCTGCAAACACATTCGAATTGTTGATTGTAAAACCCCCTTCTTCTTTTCTTCCTCCTACCATTTTCGCCTTCGGTTTCGACTTCTATAACAATTCAATGCCAACTAAAGCTGATAATATCGGCAAATTTAGATCTACACAACCAAATTTAACTAAATCAATAGATACCCAGAAATATAAACAGCTAAAACAGATACAGATGAATGAAATTAAAATGAAAAATGAAAGACGTACCGGAGATACGGAGGTCGGAGCGTGAGACGATCGCCGGCGAACGGTGAAGGAGTGGTGGCGATGGTGAGGTTTGGCCGGAGTATACGGTGGACAAGGTAAGGGAAGAGATAGAGAGAGAAATGAGTAACGGGGGAGTTTGGAGTTTGGATGTGGAAACACAAGTGGGAGGCTATGGTTAGGGTTGTGTTGTTAATTTGATTAATCTCATCACATTATCACACACTCTAATATGAAACGATCAGTTGGCTCATCTAGTGTCTCATTTCGTGTTCCGTGTTCCACTTCTTATGTATATTTTATTTACAAATTGCAATAACTGATGTGTCAAGATGGGTATCGGGTGAGACACGGGATGGGACACATAAGTGGGCAAAGAATCGTCACTACCTATATGTACAAATATTTGAAGTTTGGACTATCAATAATTCAATTTTTTCGTATGTGTCGTGTTCAAATTGGTAATTATGGCTGTCGATGAATAAGTTTTTGGTTATTTCTTCATTTCTATCCGTTTGTATTTTTGAGATTTACTTAGTTATAAACATATCGAAATAATGGTTTTGGTGTCAAAACGCTAAACACAATTGTATTTGCTTTCTGTTAGGTGTTATATGTCATCATAGAAGAATGAGTTTTCATTGTTTTTTTCTTCATTTCAATTCATTTTTATTTCTGAGATCTAATTTGTTATAAATGTAATGGGATAACAGTTTTGACGTCAGCACGCTTATATTTGTTTTTCAACAAGTGTTATAGGTCATCATATGTTCTGGCGCCACTCATTTTTTGACGTAAACTTTCCAATATTGACCTTTCTGTTTTATAAAAAAAAAGGTTGGCCTCCTTTTCTTTCTCTACTTTCATTAGTATCTCTGTCATATCATCAATTTTCACAAATATGTTGATATATAGAGGTGTTCCACTTGCGGACAACAATGATTTACATGTGAATGAAATCAATTTTTCGGTTGTTATCTTCAATTTGATAAACATTTTATAAATTCATGTAATCCGATGAAACATGAACCAACAATATTTGCACATTATTACCTTCACAATGATGCAAATTAAAGTCAAAACTAACGCCGAAACAAATACCGTGTCAAAACTCAAAACCCCAGATTTGAAGTATCTTCACATGTTGACGTTAGATAGTCATTATTCTCGTAACTTGATATAATCGCAATAAAATTTATTGTATTTTATTGCGCAATTATCCTTATCGCAAACCTGAAACACGATCCTTAAGGAGGCACCTGGTCTTGTGCCTTTTTTAAGGAGTGTCATAGCTCAAAGTCCTCACACACCTCTCCCCACTACGACTAAAACCAAACCACGCTTATTGACGCCTAATCCATTTTATTTTAGTGAAAAAAAATATGTCTTTCATTCACATTTCAACGTACTCGAGTTTCTATGCCTTTTTTATCTCTTTACATTACATACTCGATTTTAAAAGGCACAAAACCAAAGTGGTCTTAAACACACCACCTTGAGATTCACGGCCCATACTCTAACTTGTTGTCGCAAGCTATTAGTGTTAGACCGATCAGCTTGACCAACTCATCACTTAATCAACATTATAAAATTGTTCTTTTAGCTCACAATTTGATAATTTCGATTTTTCATTGAGCAATAGTCTTCTAACCACTTACTTTACGCTCAGACCACGGTCATTTATATTAGTTTCTTGCAATGTTATTATAGTTAGACCGGTCAATTTGGCATGCAATTTCATTCCAATTAAGTTTGATTATACTAATCAAGTGATAACTGATGAAATTTTACATCCTATAAGCGATATCTTCCGCCTATAGAAACTTGTTGTAGTTTTTATTTATTTTTCTCATTTTAGCAGTTTGTTTTTACCTCGACTTTTGAGATGTTGTAGCTGTTAAACTTGTCTTTTTTTGCAAGGCATTCTGAGCCCTAAGATGTATTATTTAATGTAATGTAAGGACGCTTGTATAAAAGCTCACACAGGAATGGAAGAGACGAGTTTTGGAATGAAAAGAAAACCTAAGTTGAAATTCAACTTTCTACAAACTCCCCTTATTTGTAGTTTATATTTAAAGCCTGTTAATAAACCTAATTTACCTCATGGATTTTGTGGATAATATAATCGTAATGGTATCCTTTTGTTGTCCTTAATTCCTATGTTATTAAGGTGGAATTTAAAATCAATATTTACCAATTTTTGTCCTTATTTTTTGTGAAATTGTGGATTTAACTTCAGTCATTTTATGCTTATCTCTAAAAGAAAGGTTTAAGGAAATTTAGCATAAATTTCACTTTTGATGTTGTAAATTGGTTAATAGAGTTTTGATTGTGAGTTCATAACTACATTAAAAAAACAAAAATAACCCAATGAGTGTACAAAGGCTAGCATAAATAGAGTCAAAAGTTGAGGACTTTACATAAGTTGTCAATGTCATGGTGAGAGCCTTAAACACCATAATGAACAACCAAGTTGATCACGGGGGCAAGGATAAAGAAAAAGAATAAGGGAAAGGAACATCTTGTGGACGTGAAAGAGGTTAATCAATGATCATGGAGACAATAACAGGGGAAAAGAAAAGAGAAAGAAACACCATCTGGTGAAGGTGAAAGAGGGCAATCATATAAATGGGAAGACATATTTGATTTGAATGAGAGCATCATAAGCAATGCTTCAAATAAACATCTCAAGGTAGAAAATTCTACATTTCTAAAGTCTAAATCTCGATTATTTATTAAAATGGCTAAGAGAAAGTCTTTGAATATAAAAGTTATAGTGATGCTAAGACTTTAAGTGTTGTCATCTTGAAAGTAAAAGGACATGCTTCACTTTGGTACAAGACATGAAATTTCGGAGAAATAGAGAAGAAAATGAACCTAAAAGGGCAGTAAATTTGTTGCTAAGGATTATACTTAGTATTTATTCATTAAGTTGTCTAAGCTTAGGCAGATTGAAAGACCTATTAAGACCTATTTGAGGGATTTTGAGCAATAAATAAGAAACTTAATGATACACAGAGATATCAATGAGACCATGAGAGCATAAAAATAAGGAGGGTCAACATTAAAAAGTTGACATCAAAATATGAACAGTTTTAAACCTTTTAGTATAACTCGAATAGATGATGTCATTATAACATCCATCCCAAAACAAATACAAACGTCTTTAAACCTTCTGACACCAAAACTGTTATCCCGATACGTTTATCACTAAGTAAATTTCGAATATACAAATAACTAGAATTAAAGAAATAACCGAATACCCATCCATCAACATCTATAATTACCAATTCGAACACGACACAGACACAAAAACTTGAAAAATTGATAGCCGAATCTTTGTACATTTAAGAGTTTGTGATATTGTGATGAGAGTAAATCAAAATTCCCCAAATTAACAACACAACACAAATCACAACCCTAGCCAATAGCCATTGCCTCTCACTTGAGTTTCCACATCTAAACTCCAAACTCCCCCATTACTCGTTTCTCTCTCTATCTCTACCCTTACCTTCTCCACCGTATACTCCGGCCAAACCTCACCATCGCCACCCGTCCTTCACCGTTCGCCGGCGATCGTTTCACGCTCCGACCTCCGTATCTCCGGTACGTTTTTCATTTTTCTTTTCAATTTCATTCATCCATATTTGTTTTAGCTGTTTAAATTTCTGGGTATTTATTGATTTAGTGAAATTTGGTTGTCTAGATCTAAATTTGCCGAAATTACCAGCTTTAGTTGGCATTGAATTGTTATAGAAGTCGAAACCGAAGGCGAAAATGGTAGGAGGAAGAAAAGAAGAAGGGGGTTTTACAATCAACAATTCGAATGTGTTTGCAGCTTTAGATACCCTTAAGAAGAAGAAGAACAAAGATAAGAAGAGTGGTTCTGCTGCTAGTAGTAACAAGGTTTCGTTGTCGAAAAATAAGGAACTTGACCCTCCTGTGTTTTGGCAACCTACCCCTTTAAAGGTCACTTCTTGGGGTGATGTTGATGAGGAGGATGATGATGATTACTATGCCACCGCTGTTCCGCTTTCTTCTCCCTGGGCTCCTACTCCTTCTCAGCTTTCCAAAGACCCTCCTCCTGAGGTCTGCTTTTTCCACTTCATTCTCATCTCCATTTACCATCTTCTGGTTATCTGGTATATCATTATGTTTTGGTGTTGGTAACATTGTAATTGAGGCTTCAAGTATTATGTTTTATGATGATGGCTTGTTTTTGTAACTTTACCCTGTGTAAAATGTAGTTGTCGCCATTTGAATTTGTGGATTGATCTTCATTCAAATGTCCTGAGTGATGGATGGAGGGTAATGTTAAGCTGTTGGCTATTGTTAACTACGATGCTTTGGGGGACGGGTATTGGGAATTTGCATTCTAGGTTAACCTACGATTCTTTGAAAACTGTAACAAATCTCACTGTGGAAGACACCCAACTCGCTTTGCTTTCGTGGTTTATAAGTGTGAGGACGCGTTCCAGTTGGCTGAATGACTGTTCAATTGTAGCACTACCCGTTAAGCTACTTTTTCTCTGTTCTTTCAGTATTTTGCCGTTCTGTTAATGAATGTCTCTAGATGCTGACTGTTTTTAGATTTAGGTGTATGTATTCTAGCCTCTTCGGAGTTCACTACTCTGCAGCGTAAGTAATTAGCTGATTATTTCTCTTCCAACATTTCAGGAGAGTGAAAGTGAAGATGATATGCTTGATCTAGGTGATGAAGAGATTGAAGAAGACAATGAGCATGAAACAGAGGCTCCTGCACGCCCTGACCCAGTTCTCAAGAAAGCTCCTGAAACTCCTGCTCCACCAAAAGAACCTGAGAGACAACTGTCAAAGAAGGAAAGGAAGAAGAAGGAGCTTGCAGAATTAGAAGCCCTTCTTGCTGATTTCGGAGTATCGAATGAAACCAGTGAAGGTATATACTACTTACTCTCTTGTAAATCTGAGGTCAGAAAAGAGTTCCTTGGGAATGTTCTGGTGCAAGGTTTAGTGAGCATTGGTCAAAACTCCCAATCAACCCATATGTGCCACATCTAGCATCTAGCGAGGTGCACTACCATGCATGTTTCTTTCTCTTAATCTTTTCTTATAGTCTTCTCTTTGCCCCTTTCTCGCTATCTTACATGGTATCCCTCTTTAAACTCCCAAAACGGTATTGTTTTACAAATTTCTTAAATATTACGAAATCATATATAGATATATTTTTTTAAAAAGGTAACCCTCACATGCTCCTTAGCCTTAATTTAAACATGCACAAGGCGCACCGAGGCACTATGGGCCTAGGCGCCGAGGCGCAAAGCGCAAGGCGAAGGTGCACGCCTTTTTGACATGAAACTCCCCATTTTTGATAATAAATTTGTAATTTCCAAATAAAATTTTGGCAAAAATATCCCTTTTAGGAGTTTTTGAGTTGGTTAACATGTCAAGGAGAAAAGTTCGCAATAATGGGGAAAAGAAACGACATGCTTTGTCCAAAAGATATGAAAAGTGCGTGCTAGTTAGCCCTTTTAGGTAGTTAACCTTGTTAGGTGAGCCTTGTCTAAAAGGCGCTCCTAAAATGGACCAAGGCGTTTTGGCTAGTGCCACATCCATGGTGCGCCTTAGGCGCACTCAAGGCGTGCTTTTTTAAACTAACTTAGTCTTGTATCTTAGGCTTTACGACCCTGGCCCATTGGTGCGTTAATGTGCCATATGCCTTTCAGAATTAATTTGTAAACCTTCCAGAGGTTTTATGCGTTGTAAAGTGATATTCATTCCTCTACACCGAGTTTAATTGAACCACTTTTACTTGGACTGAATGCCATACTAGTCTATGTTTCTTGGACTCAACTTCGAGTAACTGATGTGATGCGGTATGGGAGTGTTCATTTTTGATCATGTTATTTTGCGAAGAAGTTCCAAAATTTTTGCTAATATGAAGTATGTTAATCTATTTACTTGCCTAGATAGTATTTTTCCTTTTTCATCGACTAATTAAACTCATGATAAACAATTTGATCCTGGAGTCGTATCGGGGGTAAATGCCTACGACAAAATCGCTTGGATTTAATATAGGGACGCTTGGCTCCAAGTGTCAAGCCAGATATCATAGAGTCAGATCCACGATACACAACTGTAGTGACGTGTCACTTGTTAGTAGTTAACAGTTATACTTTTGTCTGTTTTTGATGTTGTGCTACCCAAGCTCAAGATACAATGGAGTGCCATTAACTCTTGAATACTTTCTATAGGTGCTGCAAAAGAGAAGAAAACAGAAGAGCAAAACAAAGTACGAGAGACTGTTAATGGAGATAAGAATGACGGTATGCCAGTTGAGTCAAAAAGTGCTAAGAAGAAGAAAAAGAAGGACAAGACTTCCAAAGAAGCGAAAGAAAGTCAAGAACAGCCCAACAGCTCTGAGGTGGGTCCTGATCAATCCGAGTCATCAGCAGGAAAAGAGCCGGCTGATGAGGATACATCCTCAATTGACGTGAAAGACCGCCTAAAGAAGCTGGCTGCTTCAAAGAAGAAGAAATCAAGCAAAGAGATGGACGGCGCATCAAAGGCAGCTGCTTCGGAAGCCGCTGCACGGAATGCAAGGCTTGCTGCTGCGAAAAAGAAAGAGAAGAATCATTACAACCAGCAACCTGTCAGGTAGAACCATGATTCTTTGTTTGTAAACAGGTGATGAAGTAAATTCCATTTACGTCGTTCATTGCTGGTCCAAAAATAAACTTGGGGTGTGCTGTTTTTGGATAGAAATGCCCATTTACTTCTGGATGTTTTTTAGTCAGGAAATTTGTCCATTTTTGGTATCTTGGATATTTCTTACTGTTGATCAGGAACAAACCTACACTGATAGAACTACTTTTTCAAATAGTTTATTGTAAGAAATTTACTCTCAGCTGCGCCCGGTTTTTTGAAAGTAGTTTGAAAGCTCTTTTCATCCCTCGTCTCTCTGGAATAAGTTTATTAGACTTATTATGAATTGAGTGGAATCCGTCTCCTATGAAATTTTAATTTACGAGCCAAGAAGTCGTTCCAAACCTTTGTTGTTGGCTTTGGCTGGGGATCCTTTTTCCCATATTTGTTTGCTTTATGTACCGAGTTATTGTCCCTCATGCTTCAAAATGCACAAGCTTCGAATGATATCAAAGGTATTAGGATATGTAGACTTGTTCTCTTTGCTGATTCCATATTGTTATTGAATCGTTCTATTGCTCTAATTTGAATATTATTGATTACTGCCGGACTGCTGCTTGGCAAAATTGTGTATACATAGTACTGAAATAACATATTTGGAGTCAATATGCTGTTTTAAAGCATGTTTACCTCACCGTATTGGTTAACAATTATCATATTCTAAAACATGAAAACAGGAAACTAAAGCTGAAACCTGGAAAGGTAGCTGGAAATTATGAGCTGATAAGCTGACTGATTATATAAAAAACTGTTTATCAAACTAACTAGACCTGATCATGGGCCGGGCTCGTGCTAAATAAACGGCCCAAATACACGGGTCGGGCCAAAACGATGGGCCAATTTTCTTGGCCCAAGCCCATAATTGTTCGGGCTATAATGGGCCTCGGGCCAAAATGGGCCAAAACGGGCCAAAATAATAAAATACGAAACAATCAACAAAATGGATATGTGAACAAACTATTAGCAACGGAATAAATTTTTCAAGTCTTCGGTCTTGAACTTCAACTCTTTTGGTAGGAGAACAATCCATAGTATTAACTAAAGGGGTACGATAAAAGTATAAAAATATCCGCAAGGTTAATAATTCAATGCATTAGTGATATTAGATTATTAGTATGATGTGATATACGATTCCAACTTTTGAATTTTTTTCTTTTAAAAAAATAATTTCGGGTCGGGCCAGGCCAAAATCGGGCCTTTATGTTGGCCCAAACCCGGCCCTATATTTATATCGGGCTTATTTTGGGCCGGGCCACGGGCTTTTTGGGCCAAACTATTAGGCCCAAACCCGAGAAAAAATCGGGTTGGGCCGGGTCGGGCCATCGGGCCTGGGCCATTTGATCAGCTCTAAAACTAACTGAAAAAGTAGCTTATTCTGCTGAAATGACATAAAACGATATAATAATTATTTGACCAAATAAACTACTTGCCAAACACTCCAAAAAAAAATAAACTACCTGATTCTTTTAGCAAAAAAGTTATTTCAGGCAAATCATGTACTACCTGAAATGTACTGCCAAACGGAGCCTTAATGTGATAAATTACCAGTTTACCATACACATTAAATAATTCCGCTAATCGAATATGTTAACAAACACCTCTAATAAAATCTACTCCGTACCATTTATAATATTCATTCGCAATCTGTTTATGCCGTAATTAATCCACCGACGAAGAGCGAACATATTTAAACCATATGTCTCCATTGTGGGTTTGTCAACTACAAATTAGGACTTGGAAAGTGGGATGAGTCTAGAATTCATAGTTTTTTCAATGTTGGAAAAAAATACATGGTATTACATTGCGTGATTGTGAAAGGGAGGACTCTTTGTTTCGGATTAAAAGTGGTTATGGTATTGCTTTCAGAACTTGAATAACAATGTCTCGGTTGAAGATAGATTATAGATGGAGAATAAGATTATAAATTTTGTAAAAATGGTCGCTACCAGCTACCGTGGTATCTCCCAAGAAAACGGGAAGTCTTATGTTTGAAGGAATGCGTTTTCTGCATGAAAATGCAGAACCGCGTAACTTAAGGACTGATTTTGCATCAAAATTAAGCAGAAAACTGAAAAATTAAAAAAGCACTTACTCATTACAAGTAATGGTATTTATACTGGAAAAAAATACAGTAGTGTGATCTCTAGCACGGTATACAAGTACAGGCGTACAGCGGTACAGCCACCTATTTCGTATCAGAATACAGAAGAATACAAGCGAGGTTGAAATGCAGCCGTCTAAATGTGATTTACACTAAAGTTTCAAGCAAATGAATGTCCTGTCGTATCCTGTTCAAGATTTTGTACTCGTATTATATATACAGTGAATATGATCTACAACGGACTATGCATCCTTAGTACAGAGCTAGTGTTTTACCAGCAAGGCATCCATCCTACTCTTTCTGGCTGCGAGCTTTAGTTTCTCAAGCGCTACAAGTCCCACCTGCCTTACTCTTTCTCTCGATAACCCCATCCTGAACATGTACATATTATGCCATGTAAATCAGTTAACTCGATACAAATATATACAGAACAAGATGATACGTACATAAGGTCATAAACCAGGTCTGAGACGGTCTTTTTCTTATACCCTAGTTACCCATATGCCCTTATATGGATAATAACTTTATCATGAGACCGTCTCAAATAAGAAATTAATGTTGAGTGGAATAGTAGGAAAGGTTAGCAACTACAGACTTAGGCCCTGTTCTTTTCGGCTGAAACGAGCTGAATTGAATTAATTGGAGTAAAGCTTAATTGAACTAAATTGAGTGGAACTGAGGTGAAATGAATTTAGTTGAATTAAAAGTTAACTTTGTGAAGTGAATAATTGAACATAATTGATTGAACGTAAATAAAACTTAACGGAATACAACGAAGCAAAATTAAAGGAGCTGAAATTAAGCCAGAAAGAACAGAGCCTTATTTTATATTACGACAAAACGCGGTTTCAGGAAACTATCAAACCAGATTGCTTACCGTTTGCTAATTTCTTCCCAAGTGAGAGAGTCTTCGTCTAGGCCGTAATAGAGACGTATGATATACCTCTCCCTTTCCCTAAGTGCCGTGTCAATAAGATCACTTACTTCATTCTGCAGAGTATAAGAACATGTTATCTGTTATATCAGAAATTAAAAAGGAAGTATTTTTCCACAGATATAATAGCTTTGTTTCGATAGTAATCTAGTATGATGATTTTTTTTTTGAAAACCTAAATCCATCATTGTTCATAAGGCTTAAGCATAGCGGAAAAATTTGACGGTCCCATGGAGATATCACTTACCTTAAGTGTCAATTCATCTACACCATGCCACGGGTTATTCTCAAGACAGTTGTCTGCAATATACTATAAACAACAGGGTAAGAAACCGTCTCAAATTAGAAATAGTGTAGCCTATGGGAGGAGAGAACAGGGAACTAAGACAGTGTTAATGCGTATAAAAGCTTACACTATGATAAGTCTTTCCTGGAAGACCACTGAACGAGGGGAACGGTTCCCTGTCAAGAGACAAGACCGACCTGACCGCCTACAGTCGGCAATGAACAATGAGCACAACATGAAAAATCTCCAAAGCGAGCAAATCTTGAAGTATGATACTAGAAACAAAAGCTCACCTCTGTTGCGTTCTTAACTTTCTTATGAGACATGTTCAAGGTTTCGGCTATCCTCTGGAAAAGAAAGAGTTGTTCACGTCAGCAAACGATACTGTGATAATGAGATGCAACTGAATAATTCTCGTAAAGGACATTTCACTTTGCATCAAATCTTTCTCTTACAGATTACGATAAAAAAAACAACAAAGAGTCTTGCTGATGACCCTAAGTTATACGCCTAGAGGGTCGTTTAGGATGAAGGTCGTTTCAACTTTCAAGCCACGGGTCATGATTGAAGAGTTCATAATCCTAAAAGATGGGTCGATTTGAGACGTCTTTTGACAGACATAGGAGTAAGTCTAACAGTCTAACGCCTACTCTGCGCCACACATCATACCGTAAGAAAAAACATAACTTCCAAATGAGATGAACAAATATGGAATACATAAAACACAGAGAGTCCACGATTAAGCAAGTATTAATCAGTTGGTCTTGTTTCAGACGACAATTTTGGTCTGAAACAATAAGACGGGATTTTGTAAACATTTTACAGCCAAATCTGACCATTATTGACAAACAAGTTATTATAAGCTATAACATTAACCACATTATTGTGGTTACATTTAATTATAAAATGGTCACATATGGTTCGTCTGAAGCTTCAGACCAAAGGTGACGGTCTGAAATAAGAATTTGTGTTAATCAAGAGTGTATAGAAAACTCACATCAATAGAAGGAGTTATCCCTTTCTCTGCAAGCCTATTTTTTGCCCCGCGAATTAAACTTAATCTTTCATGTAGATGGGTAGGCAACCTTAATGTTCTTGAACTTTCCACTAATGCTTTAGAAACACCCTGCAAAAAGTACCTCGAAACATTGAGTTTGCAAAGCCAGCAAGAAAAAATGCTGTCTTGGCAACGTTATCATGCAAGCGCAAGAGATCAACAAATTAGTTTTAAACACGATGAACTTTGTTAGCCAGAATGATATGATTTCATCACGCTCCCCTAGTCTGTGGTACTTTGAGTCTTCGACACTAATACTGGCTGCGAGGTGTGTTTCAACAAAGTGTCCTTCTGAGTTCTGACACTCGGACACTTTAATTCAGTCCAAAAACATGAAAAAAGTTCAAAAAATAGTAGTTTCCGAGTTTCCATTATGCCTTGTGTCCAACACATGCACACGAGTCAGAGTCTGGCACATGAGAAACAACTACTTTGCAGTCCTCTTCATAAAAAAATTATCCGGATGAAAGGGTGTTTTTTTCTTTACATATAGATATACCTCTAATTCTCATTTGTGACGGGCAAAATCCTAATCCATGACAAGCTTGTGACGTGACACAAAGAGGCAAATGGGTAGGGGAAGTGGGAGGGAGAGTGAGAGAAGGTTGTAAGAGGTCACAAGCTTGTGACAGTCACAAGTAAGACAGACTGTAGATATACATCTGGGAGACTGTTGCATACACCAACTATTATGATAAAAATGTCAGCAGATAATCTAGCTATCTTCGACCAGATATAAGATTAGCTCAAGTAGTCACGCCAAACACAATGATGCGCTACAACGTGAGTTAATGATAGGTGAACCATCTCAACCAAAACCTTAAGTTGATGATTGAGGCCCAACTATTATTAATATTCCTAATACGCTCCCTCACTCAAATGCACTGGCTCTGATACCATGATAGATGAACCATCTCAACCAAAACTTTTAAGGTAATGATTGAGGCCCAATTATTATTAATATTCCTAATAGTTAATACGTAAGTACTAAGAGGAGCTTTAAACGTACTTGACGTATCCACCAATAAACATAAGTAGAGATTTTGAATCCTTTGGAGGAATCAAACTTCTCAATTCCACGAAGTAGTCCAATGAGTCCTCCCTGTACAGAAATAAATCAGTTTTAACCATATTTGAAGACATTCTAGACAGGCTAGAAGACGTAATCTAAAGCTTGAAAGAGAACAACACCTGGACAAGGTCTGCCATGTCAGCACCCATGTTCTCGTATCTTTGAGCAATCGACATGACCAAGCGAACATTGCTCATAGCCAGCTTCTCTCTTGCTAGAGTACATTCAATCAGTTTCGACCTTAGTTCAGCTCGGTTCATCTTCAAGGACATTGCAAGTTGATCATCTGAAGGCTCAGACCCTAGTTTTTCTTTCAGTCTGCAAATGTATAGTCAACAAACTATTACAAAAACATCCTTCAATGATAAATTATCCAGCATCCGGAGATTGAAAAGCTGTGGTACAGGCCATACAGCTAACACAAAAACGAGACACGAGTTGCATTTTATGATACTCAAAACAAAAGTAACTCGAATTTATCCATTTCTTGATCTGGACATTGAGTATCTTCTCTAGAGCTTCGTATAGCCCATTTTGCTTAAATTCAACAAAGTTTAGCAAATACGGAGTATTAATGATGTTAAGCAACACAAAGTCTTTATTTTTTTATTTTGTTTATGTACGATGCAAAGTGCAAACCCATGTGCCACATCGGTAGTGTAATAGTACGAGGCTTTTGGGAAGGAGCTCAAGAGTAAATCCATGAGGGCTTGGCCTAAAGCGGACAATATCTGGGCCCAACACGAGGTATTCACGCTTCCCCACAACAGTTTAAAAAAGGGCAGTTTCAGCCATTGACGAGTTTTGAGCCTAGATCAGGACTCAGGAGTCCATTAGTCAATGACTTCACTGCCTAAGCAATACGCAGTAAATCATACAGCAGTAACAAAATGAATAACTCATTCAGTAAACGAGTTACTTACATACCTTGATCTATGCGCCTCTAAGGAAAGACCGGTTCTGATCTTTCGAGACAAATTAACAACTTGAGTATGAGTCAACAATTCGCTAGGCGTCAGACCCCTCACATAACCTACCATATGACTCTGGAGAAGCTCAGGGCTTACAGTAGGTGTAGGAAGTTTTTCATGACTATGTTTCCTCGAGTTTTTGCTCTGAGTTATCTTCTTGGAGTTAATCCTTCGTACTCGTGCAGGTATCCCAGAGGATGTGACCCTCAGGTCTTTGTTAGTACGTTCCGTAAACTTATCAGTCGTGCCACTATGGTCCAAGGATAGCTCCAACTGCTTTTCCAGCATCGATTTCTGTAGCAGAAGGAGAGCCTCAATAGAAGATTTAGGTTCCCATGAATCCTCTTCAGAAGGGGGATATCTCTGAACCCATGGTTCGGAATGTTGAATTGTTGGTCCATCTATACATTCCTTGAGGGCTTTAGAAGACGAGCCTCGTCCCCCACCAGGATTAAAACTCGTTTTCTTGGCGGTAATCACAGTTTTGGCAAAAGGGATTTGATGTTGTTGGTCAGTAGCATAAGAGAATTTTTCTGTGAGATCTGAGTAGCAGAAAGAAGTCACCATCCTTTTGGCAGCACTAATCCCAACGATAGCAGCCGTGGCCATCATAAGCCTGAATAAGCAACACCATCAGACACGAACTGTACAACTCCAAAGCTTAAAATGAGCCACTTTGTACCAAGGGATTCTTCCTGAATCTGATCGAGATTTCTCGGTTAGACTTCTACTCAAATTACATATTTTTCGACTTTACATACTTGTTAAGAAAGCAGGCTGCAGACCCATTGAAGGGAAAACACAATCAAGAAACAAAAACATTGCAGACAAAAACACAATCACAACCATTCAGGTCCTACCACCGCGAAAACAAGCAAATTTAGACCACTCAAACACCTCAAAAAGTTACATAGTTACGCAAATTCTTGTTTCTGACAGTCACTTTTCGTCGGAAGCTTCAGACGGGCATATATGGAAGGCGGACAGTGGTACAGCTTATGACCCGTTTGAAGCAAGACCTATAGGAATATTAATACTAGTTGGGCTAATCCTGGCAACCTCAAAACTCCTCGAAAACTCACGAAGTGGAAACCCAGCACACGGTATGAGGGGCCTGTGCAAATTAACCACTCTTCAAGCCCATTGAGCATTCGAGTGAGGGATCGTATAGGAATATTAATAATAGTTGGGCCTCAACTATCACCTTAAGGTTTTGGTTGAGACGGTTCATCTATCAAGACCAAACTGAAATGGCTAATATTTAAGTAAGACGGTTTTTCACAAATTCATCGTAAAATGGGATCTTTCAGTAACCACTTTCACCAATTAATAGGGTTGTGATTGAATCCGTTATACAACTATACTACAACAATCAACAAAAAGATTAGAATTTACGCCTCAAGAAGTAAAATGGTTATGCAAATTCTTGTTTTAGACCGTCACTTTTCATCTGAAGCTTCAGACGGGCATATGTGATTATTTTACCAGTGTTACAGCTTATGGCCCGTTTGAAGCAAGACTGAAATGGTTAATATTTATCTAAGACGGTTTTTCACAAATTTATCATAATAGGGTTGTGTATGGATCCGTTGTACAACTATACTACGACAATCAACAAGAAGATTACAATTTCACAAAGGAAACTGCAAAACTACAGAGTATCATAAACTGAGTAACAAAATCAACATCAACAAAAACCCAAATGAAAGATTGCAGATAATAATTGTAATAAATGGAGATTGTATGAACAAATGAATGTACCTGAAATGGGTAGTGATTATTTCAGTAGACAGACAGAGAGAGAGAGAACAAGTGAACAAGTGAAGAAGTGAAGAACACAAGCGTGAAGTGTGTATCTATTTGCGGCCAAACGATTAGTTGAGTGAAGATTATTTGTAATTTCATTGTTTTGTATTTTTGTTAGTTTTTGTGGTTGCCAATTGTTCACTTGTTCTTTGGGTGACCATGCTTCCTTACATTTTAGTCAAGATAAATGGATTTTGGTCCGGTTCTTTTCGGCCTGAAAAAACGAGTTTACGGCCGAAAAAACTGTTTTTACAGCCGAGAAAACCGTTTTATGGCTGGAAAAACCGAGTTTTTTTTTGGTAATACAAAAAAAAATCGAGTTAAACTAAAGCAAATTTAATTTATTCTATAAATATTTATTAATAACATATTCTCTTCTAGTCGGAGTATTGGTTTCTCTTTTCATTTCCATGCTAATGCTAATTGGGTGTTGGTTCCCTTCCTTTTTGGGTAAGTTAGTTGTAGTCCAAAATCAGGGCTTGTTTGGTTGACATAAGAGAATTAAAGTTTCCGAGAACTTCAAGATCACATGAATTTCCAATTCATGTGAATTCGCAAAAAGTGTTTGGTTCGCATATGAGAAGTTAATTCATGCGGGAAGTTCCAATGACCAAGGGGGACTTGATGACTGACTTCCCACATAATGGAGGAAGTATTCATGTGAGAAGTTCTATTTCCCATAATCTTGACAACCAAACATCATGATTTTACACTTCCCGGAAAGTTTAACATCCCATGATTTTAATGAGTCCTCAGTTTTATGTGGGTTATGGTAATTTGTGTGTTCGAAATTCATTTCCGTAATTTTGGTATCCAAAACAAAGGAAACTAACTCTTGGACGAGGGGGAGTATTTTTTGGTTAGCATCTTCTTAAACTCAATGACATTTTATCCACAAATGTTTTAAAAAAAAAAAGAATTTATTTATCATAAAAAGACGATAGAAAAATTAATTATTGTTATAAATATTTTAATTTACAAGATTAAGCTCATTTATAAACCGCTATATATATAAAATAGACCAAAAAAAAGCCGAGTGTGGGATTTCTTTATCATAAAAAATCATTTTGATTATAAATATAGATTTTCTTATTCTTTTAAAAAATTGAGGGATTATAGTTTATCCGAGTATCTTGTTTGGAAAAGCACTTTAAAATATAAAACTTTTAGTCTAACTTTATAGTACCCTTATAATTTTGTAATGTCATACCGGGTAGCATCAAAACGAACACGCACACGGACACGTGACACGACATTTTATTAAATTTAGGACACGGGATTTATTATTTAAATTTAATAAAATATACATTTTATAGTTATAAATGTTTGATTTTATTTTTATAAAAGTATTTGATATTAATTTTAAATAACTGAATGTAAAACCTGCTCTTGATAATAACTCATTTTCATTTCTAATCCGAACCAATATTCTAGTTCATCTCTTTCGAGAGCGCATTTCTCGTATGAAGAACATCATTCACCCAAAATACACCGTGGAAACGCGATGAACGCAGCTCAACTACCATGGACACGCGACGCACACGTGCCCAAATAAATGTAGAAAATTAGACACGACTTTATAGATGTCTGACACATTTCGACGTGTATCCATGATGTATCAGACACGGTACAACTCATTACAAAAAACGTTCATACTACCTAGATGTCATACAACACACAATCTGTCCATGCATAACATAGAACCTCCCATATTTATCACATTTTTACCTGTTCTAAATAATAGGGTGCAGGGTTAAAAATTAATCATTTTTTATTTCCCTCTCCATTAAATTAAAATTCCAAATTTTTATTAACCTTTTATCAAATAAAAACCTTAAAAAACATAATCTTTACACGCATAAATTAAAGGTTATATTACATGGGACAATTTAATTATCTAAGATATAATTAAGTTTGAATTTATTCGAGAAAAAAAAAATTGGCAACAAAAAAATTAAATATTGATATGGATTATTATAATATATTGAAGGTAAATAGAAATGCAACCGAAGAAGATTTAAAAAAATCCTATAGAAAACTTGCAATGAAATGGCATCCTGATAAAAATCCTAATAACAAGAAAGAGGCCGAGGCTAAATTCAAAGAAATCTCTGAGGCATATGAGGTTTTTTTCATTCTTTTTTTTATTTCATTTTCTATGCATTTTTACATTTTATATTATCATATTCGGCATCTCGTTCCTATGTTACCCGTGATTTTGGGCATACCAAGTAATAAGGTTATTTAAGAACATCCTTTCGGGTCTATATATCTATATGCGCGTCAGTTATTATGAACATAGTTTTTTCGATGAGATATTTAGGTTGATTCAGAAGATATCGAGTTATGATTATTAAGGTTTTTGGTTTACATTAAATATTTATGTTGTTTTCATGTCATTTTGTATAATTAATGATCTTGTTGTACTTTTTGAATTTCGGTTAAGTTAAGTTTGTCATGTATAATTTTGAGTTGCGATAAATTGTTTTGTTGGAAATATGTGAGATTAAAAAAAATTGATGATTGGAACGATTTGTCCAAAAGTGATCATATGTTGCTAATAATGTTGATATTTTCTTTTTGATAAAATTGTAGCAAGATTTGCCATTTGGTTAAGTAGCAAAATTGTAGTATGTAATTATCAAATTCAATAACACAAAGGTTAACAGTAAGTGAATGGTACATCCGATGTATTATCTCCAATTTTATAGTTTTTTAGCATTATTATAGTAAAGTTTTTGAGTTTTGTTTTAGAAATTATGAGTTTTTCTATAAAGTTTCTGAGTTTATTTATTTAAACATTAAACTCTAAAAAATTACAATAAAACTCAAAAATATTATATATAAGTTTAGTTGAATTAAAGTTACGATGGAAAAAAAATTAAAATCTAACTAATAAACTTTAATATGCTCAAAAAAATACACATTTACTCAAAAATAAATGAAGCTTGAGGTAATAAGCTCGAAAAAAATACATATATGCTCAAAAAATAAAAAAGTGGAGGTAATACCTTCGATGTTGGTTCCTATTTCTCAAAAAGGTTAATACTTAATCACAAAAAGTAGGGATGTCATTGGGGCGTAGGGTGGTGCTGGATATAGACTCCCCGTATTCGTATTCTTTAAGAAAACCTCGTACCCATCCCGTCCCACCACCATGGCGGTACAAGTTTTCAAAACCATTCCCGCCCCACCCCATGGCGGGTACACGTTTCCAAAACCATCCCCGCCCCAGTTCCCACCTACCCATTAACCCGCTATATCATAAATTTTTCCGATATTTTTTCGTACAAGTTGGTTTAATCACTATTAATTTCTATTTTCAGGGGTTTGTTTAGTATAGTTTTAGTTATTCATGAGAGAAGTTGGCGGATTAATTTTTATAATAATTGGCGGGTAGACGGGTATGAGGTGGGTAACACGACCGCCAGGACAGCTACAACTTTCATACCCGTCCCCGCCAAAGCTCCATCCGTCCCCTCCCGCAGCTGGGCTTAATAGGCTATGTCCTATGTTGGTTAATCTTGCGCTTAATTTTGTAAATTTTAGGTACTAAGTGATGAAAAGAAGCGACGTGTTTACGATCAATATGGTGAAGAAGGTTTAAATACCGGAGGATCCCCCTTTGGAAATAGCGGTAGCAGAGGCTACAATCCTAGAAGCGCTGAGGATATTTTCACAGAGTTTTTTGGGACAAGTCCTTTTGCATTTGGGTCATCACCTAACTCCGGAAAATCCAAACGGTATTCGTATGGTGAAGGCGCGGCCTTTGGAGGGACGGATAATGTTTTCCGAACAAATTCCGGTTCCAACACTCCAAGGAAACCACCGTCTATTGAACATAGCTTAGATTGTAGCCTTGAGGAACTCTATTCCGGATCTACAAGGAAAATGAAGATTTCTCGGATGGTGGTTGATCATGTTAATGGGTATCTCTTCATATTTCTCATTCCTTTTCAAATATAACTATTTTTCCGGGAATATTGGGTTGTTTTACTTATATTTTTGTGATGTTGAACTTTGATACGGTTATTAATCGGGGTGTTAATGAGCCGAGTCCGAGCTTGGCTTTGCTAAGCCTTTGCTTAACTAACGAAACTGGAGCTCGAGCCGATTTCGAGCTTACCCGAGTTTGGAAACAATATGCTCGTTACAAAGCTTCCGACTTACGGGCTTTTACACGAGCTCGAGCCAAATTCGAGCATAAAAGTCGAGCCTATATAAAATTGTTCATTTTTTTATGCAAAAATATTTAGCAAATCAACAAAATATTTGATATATATGATAGAAAGATATATATTAATAAAATATTTTCTATAAAATATGAGTTTATTTTTATAAAATATGATTAATATCTTATGTAATCACAAATGTTCGAGTCGAGCTAGCCTTTGCTCGGCTTAACTCGTTAAGCTCTCGAAACGAGCCCGAGCTGAGTTTTGATCGAGCCGATCTCGAGTTGCTTGTAAGCTGTCTGTATGTCTTATTATCAGCCCTAGGGACACCTAAGGCTCTCTTTTTTCTGGCTTAATTTCAACTTGTTTCATTTCTGCCTAACTCTATTCAGTATAATTCAGTTTAGTTTAATTCATTCATTTCAATTCAATTCAAGTAATCTATTCATAAATTAACTTTACTTTAACTAAATTATATTCAATTAAATTTATTTCAACTCAGTTCTATTAAGTTCAATTCAACTTATTTTAACCGAAATGAACAGGGCCTAATATTACACATTTTTCTCATTGTGATATACATAGTGTAGGTCTCTTGTACCCGATTCGGAGATACTAACCATAGAAGTAAAGCCAGGATGGAAAAAGGGAACGAAAATCACATTTCCGGACAAAGGGAACGAGCAACCGAACCAGCTCCCGGCCGACCTTGTGTTTGTGATAAACGAGAAACCACACGAGGTTTTCCAAAGAGACGGAAATGACCTCATCGTATCCCACAAGGTGACGTTAGCTCAGGCGATTGGTGGAACAACCGCGAATATCAACACGTTGGATGGTCGGAATTTGTCGATACCCGTCAAGGAAATCATTACTCCTAACTTTGAACTTGTTGTTGCCAAGGAAGGCATGCCAATTGCTAAAGAACATGGCCAAAAGGGTGATTTAAGGATTAAATTTGATATCAAATTTCCCGCCAAAATCAATGTTGATCAGAAAAAGGCCTTAAAACGTGCTTTAGTTAGTTGATTTCGAAATTAATTATAAGAGATTTGTATATTTTGAAGGAGTGATAATTAATTTTGAAATTATGCTCATTAAATTTAAAAGTTTCTCTATATTGTAAAGCACATATCCCGCTTGTAAAACAATTTGTATGAAATTTCAAGGGTGTAAGGTGGAGTTGGAATTCTTTCGGTATGTAATTCTATTTCGAATCACTTCAACCAAAAAAATAAAATTCAGCAAATCCATTTCATTCCATTTAATTCTAATTTGATTTTCTTCTCATTTGACTTTTTGGTTAAAATTTTGATATTTTAACCTTAAATATTTTTAAAATTATAATGAATCGTCATATATTGCTAATATGTTTATATTTACAATTTAAAAATCTTTTAACAAAATAATTTCAACGATAAAATTAATTACATAATTCTCTCTGTTTTTTAGAAAGAAATGGGGAGTTTAGTTCTTTTCTATGATTCGGATCGCATTTTGACAATATTTAATGATTGTAGATTTAGACAAAGAAATAAAGGAAAAAATGGAGATTAAAGGAAAAAATTATTATTTTAGAAGTTTGGAAGAGGAAATAGACTCTCCAATTGTATTAGGAAATGGAAGAGAATCCAATTCACATAGTTCTATGGTAAGAAATTGTCAAATTTTAGAAATTTTTAAACCCTTTTTCTAAGTGAAATTTTTTCTTTTTATATAACTTTTTATGACTATTTCCTTCAAACTTTCTATAAAATCATTTAGACCAGAATGGAATGATTAATAATTCATTTTTGTTTCATTAAATGAAAGGATAATCCCTACGTTGTTTATGTATTTTGACGAAATTCACGCCGTATTCAACTTTTTAGGAATGTTCTCGTGGTACCTCTGCAATTTCCAAATAATGCACCAACTAACCTTTATTCTTAACATCGTTAAAAATATTATAACCACAAATATTTTTTTTGACTTGTTAACTTTTGGGGGGAAAATTAGTTGCAGTAATAACTTTTTGGAGCTTTTACAACTAATTTCGACAAAATATGTACATCAGTCATGAGCAGGGCCGGCCCTAAGGGGTGGCCGGGTTGGCAAATGACAAGGGCCTAAGTCTAGAAGGGGCCCATTAGTGCGAGATTAAAAGTCTGCTATTTGTAGTGTAGTGGGTTTGAATTTTACTAAACTACTAAAGGTTAAGAGGTCTTGTGTTCTATTTCTAGAGGCGGCATTTTTGATTTTTTTATTTGTTATTTTCAATTTTGAATTTATTACAAGGCCCATTTCTATATTTTTTCTAGTTCACTACGTTAATAGTTTCATTCATTTAATTCTTTACGTATTTAGTGGGACAATTGAATTATAAAATATTTTACATGCTTTTGAGATTTTATGCGAATTGTGTTCGTCGTAGTATAATTAGTCTAAATTATACATTCAATAGACACGTCTAATAAAGCTAATATCTAAACTTTGAAAAAATTTCAATCTATTGCGATTTTTTAACGATAAAATGGTTGAATTATAAGGTACCCTTTCTCCAATTCTCCAAATCCAAAATATTTTTTTCTAAATTTTTTAAGATTTTTCCTGAATCAACTCCATCTAATTCAAAAGTTTGCATGCGTCCGTTTTATTAAATTGTACGGAGCATTAGATAATTACACATACATTACTTGAATAATTTTTTTGTTAAAAGTTGGGGCCCCATTTTACAATTTTGCCTAGGGCCTCAAAATCTTTAGGACCGGCCCTGGTCATGAGATACCTTTGAGGTTTAAGATATGTGCACAATAAAAGCCTTTTTTCCAATTTTTTTCATTTCTCTAATATATATGAGCAGTATTTTATTGAAATGAGAATATAAGTGTGGAGCTGAGTATAATGGAAAATCATCTAAAACAACAGAATAGTGAAAAAGAAAAGTTGTTCCACGGTATTACAGACTTTTGTCAATTAGAAACTACACCACCGGTTGTATTACAATTGTTGGTTTAGAATCCGAACTTTATACCAAAGTTTTCAAATTTTGTATTGATAGAAGAGTAGAGATTAATAAAACTACACAAATTTATGAAGGATTTTTCTAACGTATGTCCACACGGAATCATGAAATCAGGAAAAACACCACCAAACAGTGAAGCTGAGTGTAAATACAAAAGAGAACCATTATTATGCTAAGAGCACATGAACTCTATTTCCAAACACAAAAACTGGAAGGAAACGATGAACTTTGGCTACAACTTATAAATAAAGAGGAAAAAAAACTAAAACTAGCCTACTTCCTACTCCTATATATGTCCGATCTCGGGTCCCTGACCGGATATCCAGATCCTGGACCAGGCGACCCATAATATTGACCACTGGGTAAACCCGCTACACTTTCTGGCCCATAAGGTCCCCATGCTCTTTGGTGTTGGACATTCATGGGTGGCTGAAGCGGCTGAACCATTTGCGCAACAGGTGGCCACGGCGGACGCTGATGGATTTGATGGTTAGCCATGACTGGGTCATGTTTCATAGTACGCATTGGGAAAACAGGATTGTGAACCTGTTGAGGTTGCCATTCAGGAATGTCGTCGTCGTCATCGTTCCAGGGTTCTGTAGGAATCCCACTACTACCGGTGGGATTCCCATTTTGCCCGTATTTTTGTATCAACTCTCTCATTTGTTCTACCTGTAGGGGCGGAGGTCGAGGATGATGATGCTGAAAATCTGTACCCCGCCCTGAAATAGGAGATGGGTTGGGAAGAGATGAACCGGATGGATGTGACCCGCCTGAGAATTGGAACTCTGGCAGGTCATCATCTTCCCGGGGACCCGGAGGTCCAAACCCTGGAGGGGCATCATCGTCATCTTCATCCTCGCTAACAATTTGAGACTGAGAAAAAATAGGGGGAGGGGAAGCTTGTTTAGCAGCAAATACATTGTTTCTATTCAGATCATTATCGACATATTGGCCACCGATTTGCGTTTTAGTTACGGGTTGCGGTTTTGACGAGATGGGAGATATGGCAGATGGTGTAATTTGCACTTTTCTCCATACAACAATTCCAATAAGGCCATCATCAATATCACAAAGTTTGTCAGTGTAGCTCTTAGGAAGATGATTGACAATCATATCTACTGTTTTTGAGCGCGGTGTGCACAAATATAGCTCCACTCCGTTCCCAGGCTCAGCAAATCCGACTCTCTCATCTGCAACGTAAGTATCCACGAGCTGTGGAGAGACGGGAGCGAAACCAAGTCAGCCATATTACCCCACACATAATTTTTCCCTTTTTAACTTTTAAATTCGAAAACACTAAGAACGTTTAAGATGCTAAGGACCTTCATGTGTAGTATTTAAGTTGCGTAATCAGCCTTTTTCAATGTTATGTATAAGTACAATTATTTCCAAATTATAGTGCAGTGGTAAATTTAAGAATTCAGAGAGTTTAAAGAGGATATGGGTAGATGATTTCAACAAACGGGGGATATATGGAAGAATTAGTTTTAAATCACGAGCATAAATTCAAAATCCCTGGTCAGGGTACAAGTGCGGGGATGATTAAAAGTACGAGATTTTACAATAATACCACCGACATGGATAGGAAAAAAAGGATAATAGATCTGTACCTCTTTTAAACTATCCCGTTCACTGTCCGTACATTCTTCCTTCAGTACAAAATGAGACACCTGATTATCACCAATACGATCAAACAGTAATTAATATACTACTTGATAGATAACAGCTCTAAGTCTCTAACACAATGCTGGCAACTTGCAACCCGATATGCTCAAGGTCAAGATTGTTTAAGCAAGCAAAAACTGACAGGACCACTTAATGGGATATTCAAGCAATCAAGGATTGACTCAACGACATAAAGGCACTAGAAAATTTATTAAGAAACAATGAATTACCATAATGGCGCGGCTTCGGGACATAGGAAGTGCCTGTAAGAACTTATCAAATGCATCATACCTAACCCGGCCCTTGATATCGAAGAAACTTGCCCATTCTCCAGAACTGCCCTTTTCTCCACTGCAAGGGAACAAAAACTATAAGTAGGCAATACATCAAACAGAAATGTATTAAACTTCAGACAAAACTGAAAGAGAGAACCTCAAAAGAAAATTAAATGAGTAACAAACTTCAATTGAATACAGAGCAAACCATCTGACAACACCATAATGTATTCATGTTAATGTGTCATGCACAACAGGGATACAATAACACAATCTAGATCCAGTACATAGTATGACTATCAAAACTACAGGTTGCTCAAATCGAGGCAGTAATACAACTAGTCCGAAGATGTCACATCAATCTGCACTGTTGAGAAATCAAGCTCTTCCATCATTACCGGAGGTCCAGAAGAACCCCTAGTTGAATCCCTTAAAATATTCCAAAACATATATCTGCACTCACAAAACGAATAGGGGGGACAAGGTGGGGCACCCTCATGTGCTTTCCTCTCTCCTCTAAATGGGCATTTTGTTAGACAAAATGGTATCCGTCACTCCGGAGTGACGGATGTCTCCCGTCTAC
This sequence comes from Silene conica, assembly GCA_029255685.2. Lineage (NCBI taxonomy): Eukaryota > Viridiplantae > Streptophyta > Magnoliopsida > Caryophyllales > Caryophyllaceae > Silene > Silene conica. Next base: position 85,035,843 of record CM055313.2, read on the forward strand.
AATGAGATTTTGTGAAAATAAAATAACAGCATATTCCCAACCAACAATTGAGCCATCACGAAATTCATGATAAAGTAAACAATTTGACAGAAAAAACAAATGAGCAAGACAGCTAAATAAAGTACAAATATCATAATATGCGGGTAAACACCCAACCTTTTATATAAAGCCATAAAGTATGCCGCTGAAGAGAGAGTAAGCTGCAGTTCTCCTTCCCAAACACATTCGCCCTTGAATGGTTGAATGGCAGAGTTAGGTTTCAGAGTTCCAGTCACTCTCTTATTATCATCTGTTTTGGGGCTTTCCTTGCTACATTCCACTTTTTCAGAAGAGATTTTCTTCACTAGACATTTTGGTGATTCTATAGGTGTCAAATTCCTCGAACCCAACTCCACATTTTCCTTATCTGCCTCACTTTTGGAGGTAGTAGAATCAACAACTATATTCTCAAAAGGTGGATCTTTATTAAGTGACTCCATGAATTCATCCAAGGAAATTACTGGAGGCAAATCATTCAATTCATCACTCATCAACCCTTGCATATCAGCCCCATCACTAGGTAAAGTAATTTCACACTCATCTGCCTTAGTTTTTATAGCTTTAGGAGCTTCAACATCAAATTTTTCAATCTTCAATCGCTTTGAAGGAGCTACACTTGGTATCTCCTCCAAAGTACCAACATCATGCTCAAAATCCACCTGATATTCACCTTTGTGAGTCTTCTTCACCAAGCGTCTCATGTTAACGTCTGTTTCAGGTAAAACTTTCATGTTATCAAGCTCTTCGGCTTTTGCAATCCGCCACTCAGACAGCTCCTTTGAAGCAAGCTCTTCTGCTGTCATTGAGCACAGACGATCAGGGGGTAACTTACCTGACATAACTCTTTCTCTAAGCTCAGGATTGTTACGATCTTTCAAGTTGAACATAAGTGATCTCCCTTTCTCTTTATATTTCTTATTTACACCCCCAAACAATTTAAAAAGTTCTGACTCGATTGCAAGAGCTACAGATTCGGGAGATTCGGCCGTTTTTCTGGATAAATCACTAGGTAGGTCTACATTCATAGGCTCAGGTTTTACATCATTTTCAGTTTCTTTCACATTTGGGATTGGTAAACTAAGATCTGACTCCCATGCAAGGCCATTCCCCTGCAAGAAATCATCTTTAAAATACATGCTACTGCTAAAAAGGGAGTCATCACCAGGTAACACAGAATTACACTGGAAGTCCGTCCCCAAGAAGCTCTCTGTTTGTGATGCCTCTCCAAAAATCTCTTTTGATTGAAATGATAATGATGTTTTATCGTCAACAGTGCACCCACCAGTGGAAGATGGAATGCTAGAAACATGGGACTGTCCATCGTTCGTAGATTCTAGAGGGGCAGCTGCATTGCTCGATGGACAATCCAAAGATTTATGCTCTTTTGGTCCATCCCGAGTACCAGTTGTAACGTTGTTATCTATCTTGATCATCTTATCTGGGTAACCTTCTTGCTCTTGGGATACTAGAGCAAGTGCAGAAGCAAATGACTCCCTCAGCTTGGCTCTAACAGAATCATGGGTCTCCGTCTGGCCTTTTAGGGCCCCGTGTGGTTGTAAAATTTTCTTTGTAACATTTGACCGAGTATCATTTACGACAGGTTCAATGTGCACCACCTTTCTAGCAGAGGCTACCTTTGAAGAATTCTTCTTTGGTGCTGATACTTGTAAAGCACTCGGGGAAGTAGCGTAGGGGCCCACCTGCATCACTCTCTTATTAGGCGCAAACATCTTTTGAAGACCTCGATTATCTTCTGTGCGCTCGGTTATCACTTTCCTTTTATATGGCAATGCTGACACTTGATGGCTTGAATTTAACTGCAAACCTTGTTTACGGCCAGCTTCTTGAATAGGTTCAGTACGATGCAGCTGATTCACAGTCTTTGGCACAGGTTCCAACTGCCCATTTATATTACATAACATCGACCTTTCCTGTTCCACAGGACCATGTAAAATTGGATAAGATCCCACAAAATTACTTTGGGCACTTGAAGGAAGTTGGCACGGATTGCCATTTGTAAGTTCAGTAAATCCATCTAATGTGTTAGATACTGAAGGATCATCTCTGCTCATAGTCACATTCAGTTGACCTCTCTGATTGTCTGGTAATGTCGACATAGTTATCTGTTTAAACAAGAGCATTTGACAATTTTATAATCACAACAGCAAATAGGTATGCAATATGTTGATCAAGTACATTCAGTAGACTAAAAAAAAGCAATCAAAACCAAAGTTCACAGAAGACAACTATAGTCTAATATGAAGACAATTTCAAATACTTGGCCCATGAGAATCAAATGATGTATAAACTGGATGAGTACCTAATTACATTTCCCATGGCATATTGGCAACATAAAAACTTCAAAAGGGTACATATCGGATATGTCAGTACAGCAGTAAACATAATTTGGGAAAATAGGGTACATATCGGATAACTAGGGAAAATATGTCCTCCATTATTGCACACGAATAAAAAATACTCTACAAAATGGCAAATTTATAGATCTAGATATGAAAGATATGCCAAATGTCCAGTAACGAGCCTCAGCCTTATCTAAAAGGTGCGCGCCTTCGCCTTGGGACTCAATCACCTATGTTCCGGTTGTTCCCCTTGCACCTTCTCAAACTAAGCCAAGTCTATACTCCAATCAGATAACTAGGGAAAATATATCCTCCATTTTTGCACACGAATAAAAAATACCCTAAGAAATGGCAAACTTATATATCTGGATATAAAAGATATGCCAATTGCCAAATGTGTAGTAACGAGTCTCAGCCTTATCTAAAAGGTGCGCGCCTTTGTCTTGGGACTCAGTCACCTAAGTGCCCCTTGCACCTTCTCAAACTAAGCAAAGTCTATACTCCAATATATTAAAAGCTCGCTAACAGCCTTATAAACTGAGGCAGATCAAAGATTCATGTTTACCTCATCCACCAGAGTACTTGTTTGAAGAGACGGCTGTTACACCATGAAAGCCGTCATCTCATTCACAGCCATTTTCACCAAATTTCACCGCACTGCAGTGCCATTACAACACCCCGTCCCCTGCACCTAAAAGTAATAAACAATAAGAACCCACAAGCTCAAACTCAAAGCTGCATACCTCTCCACCTTAAAACCCTAACATTAATCAAACAAGCAGCCGTCAAAACTCGAAACATCACATACTTACACCAATAACACCTAACTCAAACTCCGCTTCATTCAAATTACACTGCAACGGAGACAGTCCATTCCAACAGCACACTTCAGCTAAGATATAAGATCCACAGACCACAAACCAACCCAAACCAGGCCGACATGCGGTAAATCTCTCGAAAGACCGTCTCAAACTATTCTTAGAAAGTCCACTCATATATCAACTAACCTAACTACTTAGATCATAACTAACAACCCAAATTCAAACTCATGAACATTGTCAATCAAAAAATCATGTAATTAAACAGAAGTACACAGAAATTAGGGGGAAAAAAACAGAATTCAATCAGTTCCGAATCAAATCGGAAAAAAACTGGACAGAAATTGATTGAAATGTAATGCTAGTAGCAATAAAAACAATGAACTCACCAAAATGCGAAATTATTGAGTAGAGAGCATATACAGCAAAGGATGATTGACGAATTTGACGGCGATGAGAAGGAATGATTGAGGATTTTGTGCGTGTTTTGTTTGATTGAAAAAATACGTAGAACCCTAGGGTTATGTCACTTATGTGATACACATACAAAAGACGGGGAATTTTTCGTAACAACAAATTTGGGTGGCCACCTTATTTTTAGTTTTTCTTACATTTTTTTTGTTTATTAAAGTTCGATTTTTTTCGAATTCTACTTGGATTAGTGGTACTTTTAAGTTTAATAAGATGTCTAAAATTTTTTGGGTGTCTAACCTCATATACGTAGTTGTAGAATGCTGACTATCACATATATCAGTGGATTTATCCAGTGCGTATCGAAAATAGCGGTTGCGGTTCACTCGTCATTCAAAAAAAATGTCTAAAATATTCTAATTCGTCCCTTTTAAGAGGGTGTTTACTGTTTAGTTAGCATAAAGCTATCGATATGGTTTAGTTCGTATAAAGCTATCGGTATGGAATCAGGAATCAAACCAGAGTAATATAAGTTTGAAACTCGATTTCTAATACCATGTGACCTTATGTTTGGTTTAATTTATGAATGAGAAATCAAATCGTTTTGTATGTTTATTTTATTGACTTTATACCATTTACATATATACAAATTTTGTTCAACACGAACCGGCTAAATCTGTGACCCGATATTTTCTCAACCCGATAGATTACTCGATAATGAACTAGCTTAATAATGGTTTAAATAACATCAAATTGACATTCATCTTAACTATTACTCCGTATCACATAAAACTTCGATTCATATACTTAACCATTATTTAATTATAAAATTATCGTCTAAAACTAAATATATAAGATTAAATATATGTCGATAACCTGACCCGACACTGACCCGACCCGAATTGTCACCCGATGATGACCCGACCCAAATTGTCACCCGGTGATGACCCGACCAGCTATTGACCGAACCGAACCTGTCACTAACCCGACTCAACCCAAGCCCGATATTACCCAACCGACTTTGGCCTGACCCGTAACCAACCCTAGTAACCCAATTGCCACCTCCTCGTATGGGTATAGGTTTAGCTTATTCCAAACTAATACCTCCTAACTAAAGTTGAAGAACCAAAACATCCCCTCCTTATGATCACCTCTCCTTATCCTCATCTTCTCCTCCATAGCTCTCGTCGATTGTACCGCCTTTTTAGCCTCTCCAGACTCCGCTACTAACCACATTGTTGGCGCGAATAAAGGCTGGAAACCTGGAATGAACAACACTTCTTGGGCTCACACTCAAACCTTGTATGTTGGTGAGTGGTGACTACATTTGTATGTTTATTCTATTTTGCCATTTCTTGGACTAACATTACCTTCGTCTGATTGATTTGTGCAACAGGATATGATAAGTGTACAACAGAAGGAGCAATTGGTAATTACAACACTAAGTGTACAACTGAACATAGTTTCACAACACTACCATTGAACCTAGTCCACAAAGGGTAAATGCCCAAATCAGAAGCCACGCTAAGCTCCGAGAAAATTACAGCGTCAAGAATGTTTTGCCAAACAGAAAGACTTATTCAGGACTCACAAGACATGAAGTTTTGAGGATATGAATGAAACATGCTCTGTTTATCTATCCCAAGTTCTATCTTTCATCCTCTCTGCATTGCATCTACATCGCCCGGCCAAAATTCCAAGCTTCATTAAGCGACCCCATTTAATGGTTCGTCGATCTGCAACAGAAAAATGGTAGTAAGGTGCAAGAATGCAATAATATGCATAGAGCTATAGACGGTTCTTCTGCGATTTTAATGCGGTAAATTTGTTGTGGCTAGGTCATACAACCAGGATTAATCAATGATCAATACTGTCCGGGGAGGGGGTCACATAAAACGCATCTTTTTCCTCCATTAAAACGAAAAACTATTCATGACTTCCGAAGGAAAGTAAAAGAAAGGGATGATAACAGACGAAAGCATCAAACCATGACGACCTATAACAACGCTGACCTGAAATTCTTAAAAGCTATTATCATCTACTACGCAGGTCAATCAGAGAATCGTTTCGTGTTACGATTTTGGGACTATTATAAGTGGAGTAAAAGTCCTCTCGGAAATCTCAGCTACTTCAAGGCTTCAGCCTCAAACCTCAAGTGTTCAGCAAGTACAGATTACCAAATAACAAAAGAACACTCCATCAAAACAATATCCGTCCCTAAAACTGAGAAGTTACCCTCTTCCGAGATTCTTTCGAGAATATTAAAATTAGTACACACAATCAATTGTCGGGTCTTGTCAGATGAGTTAGAACCAACTACATTATTCAAAGCTGAAAATGTTAGTGATGATACATAAATAATTAGGAAGAAATGCAAATAACAAACCACAAACAATCTCGGACATCAGACGTAGATGGTAAATATAAGCACTTAAGGGCCTTGCTCTTGGGTGAATGCCTCCTTGCACCATATTCTCTGCAACCACACTCTTCATTCTTCATTGCTTGACTAAAGGCCACCCGAGACACAATGTTCAATCCTCAACGACTCCAAAATCCTCCCATAGCTAAGCCTCTAAAGCAACCCAATTAAATAAAACAAATACGCAACTTATCGAGCCCTAGCACTACAAACAGATTCACTACGGTTGAACGACATCATGACAGCTGGTAGTAGACCAAGAAACTATTCCACATCCACCACTAGCATAGTTTTTTGTTTTTGACAAGTATACTTGCTGCATGGTTCAAGATCTAAATTATGGTCTATAACTCCATAAACAAATAATTGGAGAATGATATGCTAGTCTTCTTTGTCTAACGTTAACAAACATCTCCAGCAAAGTGACCCAAGAACAACACAATCAAAGCCAGATTAGCCATTCGATAATGTTTACTAGGATCAAGGAGCAGGAGTCTAGGGTACTATTCGATAACAATACTAAAAGATGACCAGATTGCAGCTGGCTATATTCATGGTGTATGGCAGGGTAGCTCTCGTGGTTATACTACTGCGGATTGCTATGAATGGTTAAGGCAGAAAGGTGCTTCTGTGAGGTGGGCTGCTGTTGTCTGGGCTAGCATAGCTTTGCCTAAACACCAATTTATAGGATGGTTGTGTATGCACAGTGCGTTGCGAACGAACGATAAAATGCGTGGTTATGGAATGGAGGTCCAGACAGAGTGCTACTTGTGTGGGCAGGGCATGGAATCAGCGAGTCACCTATTTTTTGGCTGCCCATACAGTTTACAGGTCCTACGAGCAGTAAACCAGCAGACTAATTTCCTTATCCCGTCATCTCAGGCCATTCAGTGGTGCGCTACTGCGTCTGGTAGTACGTTGCAGAATGAGGTACAGGCAGCGGTGGTGCTGAGCGCGATTTATCACGTGTGGATGCAGCGTAACCAATGCAAACAGTCCCAAATTCTATGCTTTCCAAGGCGGCTGGCAGAGTGTATTTTGGCGGATGTTTATGCAAAGATTCGAACTCGAGACGAAGATAGCTTTTCTAGATTTGATCTTGAATGGCTTAGGCAAAGAAAGCTTCTGTAACTTCTCGTTGTAGACTTTTTTGTGATCAATATAATGCTTACCTTTTACCAAAAAAAAAAAAAACAATACTAAAAGATGACAATGAATCCATTTAAGTAATCAAAGGAAGTAAACATGTAACATAAGTACATGAGCAGGCAGCTTTATATCAAATCATGTCCATTGATCAACTGGCTTGTATACATTAGATGACTTGAATAGGACTCTAAAGATACAGATGCACAATGGCCTAAAACCTATACTATGCGCTATGTCTCGTTTGATGTATCAAGTGAATAGCGCAAATTCAAAACACGGGGAACTTGATTTCCAGGTGGTAAATACTACTTCCTCCATTCCAATCAATTCTATACATTTCACTTTATGGGCACTATTCATGAGTCGAGTGAATATTCGACACAACTTTTAATATATAACATAAAAGATAGTCATGTGAGATCTTGTTTAAATTGTCTTACCGAGTACATTGTGAATATCAAAGTTTTATAATTTTTATCGATATGTAACTAAAGTTATTAACAAAAGAAAACGAGTATCGACAAACGTGAATAAAGCAAATGTATAGAATTGATTGGAATGGAGGAAGTATAAGCATGGTGACTGCTGACAAAAATCAAGGTAATCAATACGCGAATTTAGGTCATTTAGTCAGAGGCAAGAGTGTAAATTCAAAAAGATTCAACAACAAACATTACACTACTAATGCTTTCAACATATATATACTTAAAACTTGAAGAGAATTCAAGTTTAGATGGACTCACATCATAATCAGACAGGAATAGCACTCCGGTAGAGATTCCTAAGACTCGAAGAATGGGCTGGATGTTTCAGTATGAACTTTTGGGTGAATTTGTCTTCATTCAAACGGAGTAATGTATGGATATGGAAGCCTTCCAGCAAATTCATCTCTTTTAATTCCATAACGACTTTAGACCTCGGAATAGTCCTTTTATCCAACGAAAATGTAAATAGGACGGGATTATTAATCACGTATTCCGGTTTAAAATCCATAGTTTTAACAAAAAACTCAAAGGTGCGCCTCAGGTTCTCCTCTGAATTCGTCAAACAAGCGGGATAACGTGTCATGGTAGACACAATATCTTTATCAGACCACCCTAAACTCTTCAAAATTCCCACTTTCTTCTTCCAATTCAACTCACTCATTGACATAACCACCCGAAGAGAACGAACAAACCTATTCTCACTCGGCTCAACCCCGTACTCTCTAACAATCGCAACCCCATACCGAATTCTACCAATAGAGAGAAGCAAAGTGTTAGGGAAAGTCGTAAACAGTTTCATAATACTACTCATTGACACTCCTTCCCCTAACAAAAACTCGATATTAGGCGGTAAAATCTTCCTAAGATCAGTAGTAAACATCCTTGGAGCCCTCCTAACAACAGCCACACTCGTGACCTGATCAAGTTTCATCGACTCTCTCAAATACTCATAGCTCGGAATCAACTGATTAACCAAACTACCCACTAAAATTGTTGGATACTTAACAACCAAATGAGGTAAAAGACTACCCACAAGCCCAATTTCATTAAGGAAATTCAATTTAGGTTCAAGAATTGATTCAACATTAGATCTAAAAATCCCGGGAGTCTTTCTTTCAATAATAGCAATCTGGGTATCAGTAAAATGATATTTTTTGAAAAGGGTAATCACAGATTGCTCCTTTTCTTTAAAAAATTCTTTACTTTTTTTCTGGGAGTTTGATTTTGATACTAGTTCAGTTGCTGTTGCAACTGGTTTTAAAGTTTTCGTTGCGATTGACCTAATTTGCAGGAAGTAAAACAGTGATTTGAATGGATAATTAGACATTTTATGAATCAATTATATGAAAATTAAAAGTAATAAACTAAATTTGAAAGAGGAAATATGTTTACCTAAGTAGCAGTGTCACAGTGGGTAATGAACTGCGGGAAGAAATGAAAGAGAGATGTATGTGTTTAGGGTTTTGGTTTGTGTTGCGGGAAGAACCTAAGGTTTTGTGAGGTAATACGTCTTCGGGTTTTGCATTCTTAATTTCGAATATGTGTTTTTTTTATGGGATATTCTACCGTGTACCCTTGTGTTTTTCGGTTTTCTATGTTGTACCCCTACATTTTATAATTTCTATAGTATACCCTTAAACTTATTACTTATTCTCCACAATGACCTCCTTCAAAATTCCATTAACACTATCCCTATAAAAAGTCATAATTTGACATTTATTTTGACTTATTAATGTGATATCATCATTCTATATAAAAAGTATCACAAATCTCTTTAAATAAGCATAAACTTCTATTAAAAACATATGTTATGAAGCATGAAATAATAACAACAATTTGATGAAATTGAGTTAGATTTGTATACTATTTGGTTGGTTAATGGTAATTCGGCGAACTAATAAGTAAATGAGAAGGTTGTCGAGTAATTGAAATATTAAATAGACGATTTAATAGATAAATTAAGAAATTAAGCTAGCAAAACCAATAAATAAGGTCATTGTATAGACTAATGTATAGAGTTTAAGGGCATATCATAGAATTTAAAAAATGTAGGGGTATAATATAGAAAATTGAAAAACTCGAGGGTACACCGTAGAATATCCCTTTTTTTATTGATGTTCTCGTGATTTTCAATTTTTCCCTTTATCTCTAATCTCTATGTATATCACTTTATTAGGCGTATCCATAAACTTAATTATTTAACCCTATAATTAGCTAAACATGTTTATGCCGTCTGTGTTTAGATGTTGAGTGCCATGTTGACATTCTATTTGCCAAATAAGCACCTGACTTGGTAGAGGGTTTTTCCCATTGATGCCCGGTGGTTTTCAGTTTTTCCACTTGTACCCTTGCGTATATCACTTTATTAGTCGTATCCCTAAACTTAATTAGTTAAAATCCATCCGTAGTTAAACATGTTTATGCCATCTGTTTTAAACATTAAGTGTCATGTTGACACTCTATTTGCCAAATAAGCACCTGACTTGGTAAAGATTGTAGCGGTCTGGTGGGGGTGTTGATGACCCTACCCGGATTGTCACGCGTTGATGACCCGACCCGAAGTTGACTGAACTGAACCCGTCACTGGCCACCCGGCATAACCTGAGCCCAATATAACCCAACCGACTTTGGCCCGACCCGTAACCGACCCCAGTGACCCAATTGCCACTTCCTTGCATTGGTATGGGTTTAGCTTATTCCAAACTAATACCTTATACGTGAAGTTGGAGAACCAAACATCCCCTCCTTATGATCACCTCTCCATATCCTCATCCTCTCCTCCCTAGCTCTCGTCGTTGGTACCGCCTTTTTAACTTCTCTGGTCTCCGCTACCGACCACATTGTTGGCGTCAATAAAGGGTGGAATCCAGGGATGAAGTACACTTCTTGGGCTCACAATCAAACCTTCTGGTGAGTGGTGAGTGGTGACTACATTTGTATGTTCATTCTATTTTGCCATTTCTTGGACTTACATTATCTTGGTCCTAATAATTTAGTTATTTTTGATTAAAATAATAATCATACAAACTTACATTACCTTAGTCCTAAAATGACCGATCACGCATTCACGCGATTGTTTCAGGTTTAATCGCGATTCCTAAATCCAATTTTGAAATGATAGCAACACAAGGTGTTTGTTTGGGTCTTGAAGCCATTGAGCATTGATAATTAAAAATAAGGCAGTGCAAGAGCCGAGAACTCGAGAATAAGGCATTATCTGCTAATGAATGGACATAAGATATAACATCGTGTGGAGTCTGGCATCGTAAATTAACTGGAAAACTAGTTTTACGCCCGTGCAAGAATGCACGGGTTGAATTTTATTAAAATGAAAAAAATTAATGAGTTTAATATCTTTAATAAAAAGATGATTTAAGTATTAAAGTTATATCGATTTAAAAACTGAAGAGTATTTAGATACTTAACTTAGACGCACGTACGCAAAAACAACGCATTAACTTGACATTCTAAATATACACAAATTTATTTAGGACGACGCTATCCGTTTAATTTTAGGAGGGGTCAAATATATATGTAGGATAATAACATAAAAGTAAAATATTTGTCTTATATACCCATGAGATATATAACTGGTCCGTTTTAAACATAATACGAATAATAGCTGATAAAAATATATATAGATATGAAAATATAATTGTTGTTTAAACTTAAATTTCTAACCATCGTAATTAACCTAAATTATTATTGGTTCGACTCTCTAACTACCCAAAAAAATTCGACCATATAATATATTTTTTATTTTTTGATTTTGAGATTTATTTTTTTGGACCGTTCTATATCGTATTTTATTGAAATGTTGTATACTGTTATTTATATTTTCGATGAACAATAATTCGATCATATCGTATTTTATTATGACAATGACGAAATATAATACTGCAATCGATTAGGTAATAAGGAAGGATAATTCTGAATTTAGGAGTGAAGGGAATTAAATCAAAATAAAAGTTAGTGGGTGATTTTTTTGCTTATTTGAAGGAACCAATCAAAATCACTTAAATTCTATTCCTTTTATAGGGATAGATATAGTTGAGATAATTAAGCCGGTCTCCTAAATCCTAAATCCTAAATCCTATTATGCATAGACTATCATAACCAGCAAATTCCGTCTTTTGGTATAACTTCATAACTTGGGTGCTGAATAATATGCTGCTTCCGTATACTTATCATGGAGGTTGCAATAGATTAATTCAAAACGATCGCGCGCGTTGTTTTGGTCGAAAATTACCAAGTTTGTTATGTAAGGTTATAGTGATTTTAGACAAGGTTCTTCATTGATTATGAGTGATGATTTATAAAGTAAAGAAGATAAAAGAGAGAATGTTATTGTTCTTGCTGAAATGCCTAAGTATTACAATGTAAGTTGGGTGTTCTTGCTGAAAATGCAAGGGGTATTCCTAAGTGGTCTTACTAGGTTAGGTATTGGGTGGTCCTCTTTAATGAATATCCCTCCTTATTTATAGAGCATGAAGAGGTGTTAATATTCATTGGGTAAGGACTGCTGGGCAGGGCCCAGCCGTTACATAGCTTCCTGGTCCATTTACAACTATTTGTTCCTCTATTTTGGGCTTTGGCCCCAATAAGTAAACATTGTTTGGGCTTGATGGCTTCTTCAGCAAGACTTGTTTGTGCTTCCTTTGACGAGATGTGTGCGGCTGAGATTGACTCCCACCCTTCAATCCGTGTGACCTGAGATTAACCTCTCCTGGACTGCCACGTGTCATGGCCCAAAGTCGTTAATTTTGGGGCCCAACATTAGCCCCCAATTCTCGTGTAAGTTTGCTTGCGCGGGAATTTCAGTTACACTTATTTCGCTTCGATTTTTGCTCCCGCCACTAACTGTTCGTATTCACGCCCTTAATTAACCCCAACTACCTTCACTTAAATTCTTCTTATTCTTGACAAATTCTCCAACTTCTCATTTCATTTTCCCAGAAAACCTCCTATCTTCTTCTTCCTCTTTTTTCCGACTTCCTTTTGCTTTGCCGATCATTTCCCCAGGTACCATTTCCGTTCTTCTTTCAATCTTTACTTCTTTTAGCAATTATGGGCGATGACTTATTCCCTTCTCAAGGTCTCCTTTCCCCTTTACATTCTTGCAATTCCATCTTCAAACCCTCTGACATAACCGCCATTAGAGGGCAGTTTCACTTCAACGCCAGAGTGAACATTCATGTTCCGACGGCCGGCCAGAAGGCCGACTTCTGTCGTCCTGGGTGGACCTGCATGTACCTCTACCCTTTCTCATTGGGTTTGAGGTTCCCTTTTCCAGACCTTGTATGTGAATTCCTTCACACCAATAAACTTCCTATGTGCCAAATCACTCCTTACGCTTGGCGAACCATCCTGTCGTTAAGCAAATTAAACGAAAAATACGATATGGGGATTACAATGGGTGATTTTGCTCACCTTTTCGCCGTGCGGGCTTTGGGTCGTGGTCAATTCACGATTCGGGCCCATAAGAGTGATGAGCACTGCATAATTTTTCCCCCGAAACCCAAGGATGCTGATTGGTTTCGGAGTTTCGTCTTCGTGGAAGTAAACACTTTGCCCAATCCACATGACTACATCTATACCCAATGGAGAGCTTCAACAGGTACTTACTTTTGGTTACCTCATTGATTCCTTTTGTTGCTCACCATCTTACTGCTCTTTTCCTGCAGATTTGCCCAAAATTCCTCCTGCTGCTGACGAAGAGGTGTCTCTGTCAAAGTTGTTTGGCCTGGAACCTGCGTGTCGTTCTTTTAACTTTCTATTTGGTTATACTACTTTGGAGGAAGAAAGGGAGATGTCTACTGGTAATTTTTCCCCAGTTTGTACTTTCGCTTAGTTGAATTTGATTTCCTTACCTTTTCTTACTCTTTTGCCAACTTTCAGATTCTACTAGGCCCGTGATGACTCCGGCCATGATGATGGCCCAGAGGAGGAGGAAGACTGTGGCAGGTGGGCTTAGGGCTCCTTCTAAGAGGAAGGCAGAGGCGACTGGTGCTGAGTCCTCTGCCAAGCGGTTGGAGCCTTCATCTTCTTCTGATGATGTGACTATTCTTGCTGCCCCTCTATCTTCTTTGCCCCCTTTAGGCCCTCCTACACAGACGAGGGCTTACTCCTCTTTGGTTAAGAAGGAGCCGTCCGGGTCTGGGGCTGGAGGATCAGGTACTAGGGCTGAGGGTGCTGGAACTGGTGATGAGGTGAATGATGTTATGTCTGACCTGCCTGAGGATGTTATCAGATTACCCGTTGGGTTTGGATGTACTGCGGGGGTGCCTTGCTGGCCTACCTTGAAGAAAGCGCTGCTTCCCAGTGTGAGGACGTATCTTCGTCCCAGGCCGACTAGAGAATTGCTGGAGGATGCTGCTGAACAGGCTTTTGCGGTATGGTTTTTCCTTTGGCTTTTATACCGACGTCCTTTATCCTTTTCGTTCTTCATTTCTTTCTTCTTGCAGACTATGCAGATGCTGCTGGTCGAAATTGACCGTCTGCCGGAATCTGAGAGGGAGCTGACATCCCTGAAGGCTGAGTTGAACTTGATGAGCAGGAGGCTGGAGGCGGAGAAGGTTCGCGGAAACCAAAGGCTGGAGGCTGCTAAGGCGAAGGAGAAGGATTCCGAAGAGCATATGGCGATAGTCCTGGATGCCAAGGATGCTCTTGCCTCTGAGGTGAAGAGATGGAAAGAGGCTAAGGAAGCCGTCGATGCAGAGAACGCTGTCTTGCGGTAGAAGAAGGAGTCCCTCTCTGGCGTGTTATCTGATATTGTCCCTTACACCCATTGGGCAGCCAGGGTTGAGTGCATGAAAGAGGTGCTGGAGAATAAGCACTTGGGATGGGATGCGGCTGAGGAGGAACGTCTTCTGGAGGCTGCATTTCCTGTGAAGCCCGACCTTGGCGTGCTCTCTGATTGCGAGGAGGAGGAAGAGCCCCCGGAGGTTAACAGCCTTGTTCCTGCAGAATGTCCTCCTATTCAGGAGGAAGTGATTCCTGTAACTCCTCCTGCAGCAGACGGTGGCCAAGGTGATGTTGGAGCAGCTGGTGATTCCCCCTCTGTAACCAAGCACGTTGTTACCTAGTTGTTTTAGCTTTGTTGTTGTTCTGGGCCCTGTGTGGCATATTTCTTTTTGCGGTTTGGTTGTTCCTGCTGGACCCGGGTGGGTCCAGTTAAACATTTATCTTTTGCGGCCCATGGTTTTTGGGCTTAACTTGTAAAACTTTTATTCCGGCCTTTTTCTTGGCTGGCGGAGCACCTGAGGGTGTAAATGGATATTTCTGGCTCCAGGGTTTCCTGGATCCTTAGTTTATATGTATGTTGTTTTTGTGTTTTGCATGCATGCTTTTTGTTTAGATGGCCAAGTGTATGTGCTGGTTCCCTTAGTTAGGAGTCCTCCAGACTTTTGCGTGGGTGCTTAGTATTGTGGGTGTTTGTATCCCAGCTTGTTTTTACTTTGCCACATTCACACGCTTTAGTTTTTATATTGATTGACAAGAATTGCTTGACTGAATCATACCGAAGTTATATTGAAGATAACCCGTGGGGTTTCTTACAAAATGTTCAAAAGATAACTGTCAAGATATTGGCTTGACATCAAAAGATAGCTATTGGGCTTTGCTTAACCCTTTACTAAGATCAATGAAAGAAAACGACGTAAATAGCAAAAGAGTCCTAGAACCTGAATATTCAGGTTGCTGACTGATGTGGCGTTTTCCTCCTTTCTAGATGAAATACTTCTTTAAGTGCAAGATGTTCCATGGCCTGGGTACCATTTTTCCATTCATGTCCATTAGTCTGTAAGAGCCACTGCCGGTTGCACTCTCCACCTGGTAGGGGCCTTCCCAGTTGTATGCAAACTTTTCTGCCTGGTGGTTCTTAGTGTTCTGGAAGACTTTCCTGAGAACAAGATCTCCCACCTGCAGGGTCCTGACCTTAACGTTTTTGTTGTACGTTCGTGCTACCATCTGCTTATATGATGCTATTCTGATTTGAGCGCTTGTTCTGAGTTCATCTATGGTATCCAGGCTGCTGGCCATTTCTGCCTGGTTGCGTTCTTCCGTCAGGCATCCGTATCTTTGTGTTGGGATCCTGACTTCTGAAGGAATTACTGCTTCAGCTCCAAACACCAGGCTGAAGGGTGTTTGGCCCGTTGCGACTTTTGGTGTTGTTCTATCTGACCATAGGACGAGGGGTAGCTCTTCTGCCCATCTGCCCCCTGCTTCTTCCAGCCTTCTCTTTAAGTTGTCCATGACGATACGGTTGCTGGATTCAGCCTGACCGTTGGTCTGGGGGTACCTGGGGGCAGCTTTTAGCAGTGTAATGTTCCAGCCAGCGCAAAATGCTTCCGTCTTGTTGGATATGAACTGAGAACCATTATCGCATACAATTTCAGAAGGTATGCCAAACCTACAGATTATATTACGCTTGAGGAAAGATATCACCTGATTCTCTGTGACTTGGGGGAAAGATTCTGCCTCTATTTATTTGGAAAAGTAATCTGTTAGTGCCAGCATGTAAGTCTTGTTTCCTGGTGCCCTTGGCAGGGGTCCCACGATATCCATTCCCCACTTCATGAATGGCCATGGTGATATTACTGGATGCAGAGGTTCTGCAGGTTGGTGCACTACGGGTGCGTGTTTCTGGCAGGGTTGACATTTTTTTGCAAATTCTACAGCATCCTTTCTAACTGTTGGCCAGAAGTATCCCTGTCTGAGTGCTTTGTTGGATAGGCTCCTGCCCCCTGCATGATTTCCGCACTCGCCACTGTGGAGATCATGCAAGATAGCCTGACTTTCTTTTTCTCCCAGGCAACGCAGGTAGGGTCCAGCCATCGATCTCCTGAACAAGATTCCATCTATTAGTGTAAATCTGGATGCTTTCATTTTAAATCCCCTTACCTCTTTCTTCTCGGAGGGGAGGACGTTGTTTGCTAGCCATTCGATGTATGACGTCCTCCAGTCTGGGGCTTCTTCCTGATTGACGGTATTGCTGAGGACCCCTGCTTCCATTTCCCATTGAGTGCTGGATGAGTCAACTTCCGGATCCTGTCCTGAAGTTGAAGGTTCCAGCACATGGATGATTGGGATTGTAGAGAGTTCTCCTGGATTGAACGTAGCCCCCAGATTGGCTACTGCATCAGCTTCAGCATTCTGGTCTCTGGGTATTTGCTTTAGCTCGAATGTGATGAATTCCGCTTTTAATTCTCTTGCTACTTTCAGGTAGGCAATCATTTTTGGATCCTTGGCTTCGTACTCGCCATTCACGTGATTCACTATAAGTTGTGAATCACCGAAGGCTCGCAGGTGCCTGATCTTCATCCCTAGGGCCAGCTGCAGTCCTTGGATTAGCGCCTCGTATTCAGCAACGTTGTTTGTGGCAGGAAATTCATAGCGTACGGCATGTGCAATAATGTCTCCTTGCGGAGATCGCAGTACCATGCCTACCCCTGCTCCTCGGCTATTTGAGGCTCCATCTACATGCAGTGTCCAGCATCTTTCTGCTGAATCCATTTCTGGAGGCAGAAAAGATGTTTCCGCTTCTTTCTGTAAACCTGGACTAAAATCGGAAACAAAATCTGCCAGGGCCTGTGATTTTATTGTTGTATGGGTTTCGAATTTTAAATCATAACCACTTAAATGTACTGACCACTTGGCCATTCTTCCAGATAATTCCGGTTTTCCTAATATGGATTTTAAGGGGTAGCTTGTTAGGACCGAAATTGTGTGGGATTCAAAATAAGGTCTGAGTTTATAAGATGCTGTTACTAAGGCCAAAATGAGTTTTTCTGGAGCAGAATACCTGGTCTCTGCAGGTAGCAGAGACTTGCTGATGTAATATACGGGATGCTGTGATCCCTCATACTCCCTTACCAGGACCCCACTGGCCGCTGCTTCTGTGACGGATAGATACAGGTATAGTGGTTTACCTGGCTCCGGTTTAGACAGGAGGGGAGGAGTGCTGAGGTACTGCTTCAGGCTCCTGAAGGCTTCCTCGTGCTCTTCCGTCCACTCGAATCTCTTACTTTTTCGTAGGATGTCGTAGAATAGCTTGCATCTTTCTGAGGATCTGGATATAAATCTGTTAAGGGCTGCTACTTTTCCTGTTAGCTTTTGTACGTCCCTTGGTTTCTGTGGCGACTCCAGCTGCAGCAGAGCTTTGATTTGATCCGTGCTAGCCTCAATGCCTCTCTGCGTGACCATGTATCCCAGGAACTTCCCGCTGGATACTCCAAAGGTACACTTTGAGGGGTTCAGCTTCATCTGATACTTCCTCAGGGTGCTGAATGTTTCTTGTAGATGTTGAAAGTGTTGCCCTGCTGCTTTAGATTTTACAACCATATCGTCGATGTATACTTCCATGGTTTTCCCTATCTGGTCCTTGAACATCATGTTCACTAGCCTCTGATAGGTGGAACCTGCATTTTTGAGTCCATAGGGCATAACATTGTAACAGTATATACCTCTCTCCGATTGGAAGGCCGTTTTTTCTTGATCTTCAGCAGCCATTCTGATTTGGTTGTATCCGCTCCAGGCATCCAGGAACGTTAGCATCTCATGTCCTGCAGTAGCGTCTACCATAGCGTCTATATGCGGTAGAGGGAAGGGGTCTTTTGGGCAAGCTTTGTTTAAATCTGTAAAATCAACACAAACCCGCCACTTGCCATTTTTCTTAGGCACCACTACTACGTTAGATAGCCATTTTGGGTATTTTACCTCCCTGATTTTTCCAGCGGCCAGGAGGTTGTCTACCTCCTGGTTGATTACCTGGTTTCTTTCGTAGGCGAATTTCCGCCTTTTCTGCTGGACTGGTTTGTGGTTAGGGTCCACGCTCAGCCTGTGGGATATGACCTCTGGATCTATTCCTACCATATCCTCATGTGACCATGCAAAGCAATCTATATTATCTTTTAACAATTGTATAAGTTTTAGGCGGATGTCACCTGTGCATTCTGCTCCCATCAGTACTATCCTTTCTGGGTGCTGCGGGTCCAGGGGGATTTCGTCCAATTCTAGCTGCTGTGGTTCGACGTATTCCTCCTGGGGCCGCTTTCCCTTTGATTGCTATGCTGACGGTGGTGGAGTTGTTGTGGGTTTGAGTGCCACCTTGTAGCAGCTCCTTGCTTCGTCCTGGCTTCCTTTGATTGTTTGGACTCCCCATGGGGTGGGGAACTTCAGGCATTGGTGGTATGACGAAGGTATTGCTTTCATGTCATGGATCCACGGCCTGCCAAGAATTACATTGTAAGTAGAAGGACCATCAATTACAAGGTATCTTACCTGTTTATTTATTCCTCCAGCATAGGTAGGAATAAGTATCTCTCCCAGGGAGCTCTTTGTTTCGCCGCTGAATCCTACTAGAGGCACTGCCTTCTTTACCAGGTCGCTCACGCTGAATCCCATGTTCTTTAGTGTTTCCAGCATGATCAAATTGACGGAGCTCCCTGTATCCACTAGTATCTTTTTGACTTTGCAATTCCCTATGGATAGGGTAATTATCAAAGCATCATCATGATATTCCGCTTCTCCTGCTCCATCGGTTTCGTCGAAACTGACTGCTGGGAGGTCTTTGCTGCTGATCCTGCAGGAACTCTCTGGTTTGTCGCCCTTTGTCATGGTGGCGTGCCTTTTGGCGGCCGAATAGGTTAATCCGCACAATTCTGATCCTCCTGTGATTACATTGATAATTTTTGTACAAACAGGGGGACTGGAAGGCCTGACCTGACTCGTGGAGTTGACTTTGGTTCCCTTAGCCAGTAGATGGTTCGGGTTACCTTGGTCGAACTGATATTTTACCTCCTTCCTCAAGGTGATGCATTCTTCTGTTGTGTGGCCAATGTTCTCCTCATGGAAGTCGCACCGTAGACTGGTGTCTCTGTTGTCTTTTGGTCTTTCTTCCGTCCTCTTTCTAGGCCACTTAACCTTTTCTCCCAGGTTTTTTAGGGCTTTAATTACACCTGCAAGATTAACATCAAAACCATACTCTTTTATCCTGGGAGGCAGATTTGGATCGCTCTTCCAGTTTTTGCCTCCTGTTACTTTGTTGACTGGCCTGCTGTAGGGCTTGGCCTTCTCGCTCCTTTCTTCCTTTGCTTTTCTGGTGGGGGTCTCAACGCGCTGGCTGATCCTCCTGGGGCCTGGGTCCTCTTCCAGGCGGACGGCATCCAGGGCCTTCTGCTGTACTTGGGCGAAGCTGGTGCATGTCCATTTGGTTAGGTCTTTGTACAGATCTGACCCTTCTGGCAGCCCCCAGTGGAAGGCATGGATGGCGGTAGCTACGTCACATTTTGGTATGGATACCATCTCGTTGTTGAACCGGGCCAGGTAGTCCCTGGTTGGCTCCGCGTCGCACTGGACAATGCGGTACAGATCGCTCGTTTGCTTTTCTGGCTTTCGACTGCTGGCAAACTGCTGGTTGAAAGCATTCACCAGTTCAGCGAAACTGGAAATACTTCCATTGGGCAGACTAACCAGCCACTGCAAGGCTGCTCCTGAGAGGGTTGACCCAAACCCTTTCACATGCAAGCTTCTTTGAGGGGCCCAGCAGCCGTTACCACCACCATTTTCTGTTTGTATTGATTGACGTGGTCAACCGGATCAGCTGTTCCGTCATAGTGCGTCATTGTTGGCGGCGTGAATCCTTTTGGCACGTCGACGGAGACCACGTTGCTGGTGAATGGAGAATCTGCATAGCTGTCTTCCGTTGCTTTCTCCAAGGGTCGCGGCACTCCTGGTATGCGGTTGACGAGATCCCATAGCTCATTGTATTTCTGCTCCCATGCTGTAACAACCCGACCCACCACGGTCGTAACACACCCTCAATAAGATGGGAGGTAAGCCTTTGGGCCCATTATTTGTCCTCACTTAAGCCCAAAAGCACAAGGCTTTGTTACTAAGTGGTGGGTGGAAGTTATTATAAACATATCACAAGCCTCACATTCTACCGATGTGGGACAAATCTCCACACAATCCCATATAACTTTCCTCTCATACTCTTGGGGTGTTACAAACCACCCCACTTAAAGAACACAACGTCCTCGTTGTGCCTCAAACTTGACCATAGCCAAGCCCAGAATCCTCCCCGCTAGGTGGGTGACCCGGGTACTCCCGACCACAGGCTCACCACACGGTCGCAGGGTCGCTCTGATACCATTTGTAACAACCCGACCCACCACGGTCGTAACACACCCTCAATAAGATGGGAGGTAAGCCTTTGGGCCCATTATTTGTCCTCACTTAAGCCCAAAAGCACAAGGCCTTGTTACTAAGTGGTGGGTGGAAGTTATTATAAACATATCACAAGCCTCACATTCTACCGATGTGGGACAAATCTCCACACAATCCCATATAACTTTCCTCTCATACTCTTGGGGTGTTACACATGCGCTAGGTAGTGTGTACGCTGGGGGAGGCAGAAATCCATGCGCCGTGACTTCTGGAGCCTGGCTGGCTATTGGAGTAGGGCTGGCGTACTGGGAGGTGTGGATGATGGATGGGGTTTGCTGATAGCTGCATCCTGGCGCTCCTCCACTGTACTGCTGGTAAGGGAACAGCCTAGTCGACGATTCCGCTTGCCAAGCTGGGGCTTGCTGATATGAGTGTCCTGTAGGAAGCGAAAAGTTAGTGTTTGTGGATTGTACTTTTAAGACATCGTTACCTGTTTGCGTGAAAGTTTGGGATGGTGAGGGGTAGGATAAGAACCCCATCCCACTAGGAGTTATCGTTTCTGGGGGAGTAATCCTGCCGAGATCCAGGCGCGTGACTATCTCGGCTGGGACTTCCCTTGACTTCTTTCCAATGGCCTTTCTTCGATGCCTTTCTGCGGCTTCTGCTGCGGCTGCTGCGGTGCTGGCGGCGATTCGTGCCCTCAGATCTGGTTGTCCTTCTTCAGGCTGCTGATCGCTTCCGCCATTGACTGCCACATTTCTGCAGTTGGAGTAGGCTGGCTTGGATTTTGCCTTTTCCCGGTGTCCGGCTGTATGGTGGCAGTGGTTTTGGTTGGGACCATGGCTGGGGTGCTGCTGCCGGTTGGCGCCATGGTCGCTGTTGGAATTGTGGCTTTGGATGCGGGTACCAGCGGGATTTTACTAGCGGACGAAGGTGGTGTTAGGGGATTGGTTGTTTTTGGGATGTTTCCCGACATGTTTGGTTTTTTGGCTAGGACGAGTTTTTGAGTTTTTTGTTTTGGGTACGACAATCACTATAGCCCCACGGTGGGCGCCAAAATGTTTTGGTCGAAAATTACCAAGTTTGTTATGTAAGGTTATAGTGATTTTAGACAAGGTTCTTCATTGATTATGAGTGATGATTTATAAAGTAAAGAAGATAAAAGAGAGAATGTTATTGTTCTTGCTGAAATGCCTAAGTATTACAATGTAAGTTGGGTGTTCTTGCTGAAAATGCAAGGGGTATTCCTAAGTGGTCTTACTAGGTTAGGTATTGGGTGGTCCTCTTTAATGAATATCCCTCCTTATTTATAGAGCATGAAGAGGTGTTAATATTCATTGGGTAAGGACTGCTGGGCAGGGCCCAGCCGTTACATAGCTTCCTGGTCCAT
This sequence comes from Silene conica, assembly GCA_029255685.2. NCBI lineage: Eukaryota > Viridiplantae > Streptophyta > Magnoliopsida > Caryophyllales > Caryophyllaceae > Silene > Silene conica. Next base: position 85,058,084 of record CM055313.2, read on the forward strand.
TTACAACTATTTGTTCCTCTATTTTGGGCTTTGGCCCCAATAAGTAAACATTGTTTGGGCTTGATGGCTTCTTCAGCAAGACTTGTTTGTGCTTCCTTTGACGAGATGTGTGCGGCTGAGATTGACTCCCACCCTTCAATCCGTGTGACCTGAGATTAACCTCTCCTGGACTGCCACGTGTCATGGCCCAAAGTCGTTAATTTTGGGGCCCAACACGCGTAAGCTGGCGGATTCTGACCAGAGTCCAAGTCATTTAACCATGATTTACATGTACCGCGGTCTCTCCATTTCAATTGCGCACGCTACATCCGCTACTGTAGCCTGCTGCTACTGTCTACTGCATTGCGTTGCATTCCCTCCCCGATAAGGAAAACACAGGCTTATGTGCTGCTAGCTTCGCCTTGATTTTTAACATTTGAATTTTGTTCACGATTTTGCTCTGGTATCCATCTAGATACGGCATACGGTCTGTTCTTTTATTTCAGAATTCTTCAATCAACCAACAATGTGGCTCCCGCTGGTTTCTGGCCAACCACCAAAATCCCATTGCCAGTATGATTACGAACACGGATACGACACGGACATGTGACACGGCATGTCATGAATTTTAGGACACGGGACACGTTTTTTAAATTTGACAAAATTTACATTTTATATTTACAAATGTTTGATTTTTTTTTGTAAAAGTATTTGATATTAATTTTAAATAAGTGACTTGATAATAATTCATTTTTATTTATCACCTGAACCAATATTTCAATTAATCTCTTTCAATAGCGTATTTCTCATCTGAAAAACAGCATTCACCCCAATATGATGACCAAATACCGTGGACACGACTCACATACCATGGACACGCGTCGGACATGTGACCAAATAAAAGTTGAGAGTTAAACACGGTTGTTTAGGTGTCCGATACATTTCAGCGTTTGTCCGTGGTGTGTCGCTGTCAGACACAATACGATTCATTACGAGAATTGTCCGTGCTATCTAGGTGTCAACTCATGACCCTTATATCAGAAACCCAAATGTTATTCTTTCGAATGAAATTTTCAAGTTATTTATTGTTAAATGCAAAACTGGTCTTTTTGGGAAGAAACGATATACAGTAATGGCTACAAGGCACAATATTGTTTAGTCTGAGTTTATTATTCCCCCGAGTAGTAGCGTTGGTTCTCTTTACCTTTTGCACAAAAAATAAGAAAATAATATTAGACCACAAAAAACACTCTACTCCATACTGAATTGATTTTTGACTACAAAAAAGTTACTAAAACGAGAAAGAGGAACCATCACTGAATCCGCAATAAAAGGGAAACATGAACCAACACTCCAACTTGGACGGAGTATAATTTTTAAACAAAGAAATCTTTGTAATAAAATGGGATTAGAAGAAAATTAACTACTAATCCATATTGTTCGATTTAATTTCATTTGAGTTCATTTTAGTTTTACTTTTACCTCAAGTAAAAAAATTTCAATTCAAAAGAACTGCGCTGAATCTTTTGAACTGTCATAAAAGAAAGGGTGATGAGTACTAAATTTGAAGGGTTATTTCTCGCCCAAAGTAAAAATGTGTAATGATTGAAGTTATTGAACAACCCAAAAGGGAAAATTGTACGAACTTAAAATGGAGTAGCTACTCTAGATTGGCAGGGAGTTACAAACTACCAAAAACACACGAAATTAAGTCGTTTTTTACATCACGAGCAGAGCTGGCAAGTTTGACCCGATCAAAGCCGAGCAAAACCGACCCGACCCAAATCTAAAAATACTGCAGCCAAAACCAACCCACCCTGTAACCCGACATGATCCGATTATCAATGATCCCAACCCGACCCAGGCACAACCCGGTATTGACCCGACCAGATACTTGCCCGATTGAATTGATGACCTGACAATTATTAAGCTTAATTTTGATCAAAATGAAAGTGATTTTATATTTAGATATTCATTTAACTTAATAACTAAATAATGAAATAATTAAACCAAATTATAGGTTAAAAACTAAATTTAATGGTAAAAAATTGTAGTAATGCGGTTAAGTAACCGGACCCGATAATGACCCGACCCAACTTGGCACATCATTGAATGACCCGACCCCATAACGGTCCGAACGCGACTTGACACGGAAGGGTAAACTGACACGACATGGCCCAAACACGACCCAAACACAACCCGACTGGCCCCATTGCCACCTCTACACGAGGATGGAAGTAAAACATTAATTGGACGACGAAAACATTAAAGTTTGTCTATATAGTTCAGCGAAAGACATGGTTTCACAACACTATCATTGAACCTAGTCCACAAAGGGTAAATGCCCAAATCAGAAGCCACGCTACGCTCCGGGAAAATTACACTAAGCTCCGGGAAAATTACAGCGTCAAGAATGTTTTGCCAAACAGAAAGACGTATTCAGGACTCACAAGACATGAAGTTTTGAGGATATGAATGAAACATGCCCCGTTTATCAATCCCAAGTTCTATCTTTCATCCTCTCTGCATTAAACCTACATCGCCCAGCCAAAATTCCAACCTTCATTAAGCGACCCCATTAAATGGTTCGTCGATCTGCAACAGAAAAATGGTAGTTAGGTGCAGGAAAGCATAGAGCGATAGACGGTTCTTCTGCTATTTTAATGCGGTAGACCCCATTAAATGGTTCCTCTCTTAATGTATGGACCAACAGGTGGGTGGATGGTGAGATCCCGGAGCCTAATCCTACTCTTCTGGGCATTGAGTATGTTCACTGTGGTTCATACCAAATCAAGCATCTTATCAGTAATCAAAATCAGTGGGTGGAACCTACGGTTCGTTTCTTATTCGAAGAGTCTTGGGTGAACCGGATTCTGGCTATGCCTCTGTGCCGATCCGACAACAAGGACAGGATTTTTTGGCCCTTCAGTAAACATGGACAGTATACAGTCAAGAGTGGATATGGTATCTTCCATTTGGAAATGATGGAGAGAAAAGCTACAAATCGGGATAATACGAGGGTTGGTCCGGTGGGCAAACGGTTCTGTCAACGAGTTCTCTGGTCCCTTCCCGTTTCCAATCAATGGAAGATTTTCATTTGGAAGATTGTAACTAGTACCCTCCCGGTGGGTGAGGAATTTGCCAGGCGTGGAATGGGTACACACTCCAGGTGCTCTTTTTGTATTGGCCATTAGGATCATGAGGAATCCTTGAATCACCTGTTCCGTGACTGTGATTTCGCTGCTAGGATATGGGCCGGCTCCTCTCTGGGAATCCGGGTTGATTTTAGCTATCATATGGATTGTGCTGATTGGATTATGAGATGGATTGAGTATTTCATGAAGGTGCGAAAAGATGAGGATGCGACAAGATCTTTCGTGGCTATTCTGTGGCAGATTTGGAAGGCCCGAAATGCGAGAGTTTTTAATAAAGCCGACATCCCAATTGAGCTTATCTTTAAACAAGTTGGAAATGATGTTGCGGTTTTAAGTCGGGCGGATAAGGAAAGGGAATGTAAGCATCGACCCCCAAGCGAAGTTGTAGGAAAGGACTTTGATGATTGCGAAACTCAGAAGATTCGCGACGGATTTCCCTGGCATGCCATAAATCCTAGAGCGGACTGTATAGGTCACCATGCTAAAGTGGTTGCGGCTTGGAGGACTAGTCGGGAAGCGTCTATCGGGGGTGTTATCCATGATTCGGGGGTGCAATATGTCTATGTCTCAAAAGGCGAGGTAGAGCAGAGTCAGCAATTCAAGCAGAGGCACTCGGAATTAAGGAGGTCCTTGAGCGGGCAACAGGCGCAGGTGTGCGACACCTTAAAGTGTACTCGGATTGTCTTGAGTTAATCCTTTCCTTTGCAGGTTTAGCTAAAATCAATCGACATATCATCGGCATCCTTGAAGACTGCAGGGACATGTTTCCGAGTTTTCATTGTCTTAGTTTCTCTTTTATCCCAAGGTCTTTAAATGTTGTAGCTCATAATTTGGCCCAAGAGGCATTGTTGTGATCTAACTTTTCTTACCCATTGGCAAAAACAAAAAAAAAAAAAAAAAAAAAAAAAAAAAAAAAATGCGGTAAATTTGTTGTGGCTAGATCATACAACCGGGATTAAGCAAAGATCAATACTGTCGGGGGAGGGGGTCACAAAAAAAGCATCTTTTTCCTCCGTTAAAACGAAAAACCATTCATTACTTTCGAAAGAAAGTAAAAGAAGGAGATGATAACAGACGAAAGCATCAAACCATGATTACCTATAGCAGCGCTGACCTGAAATTATTAAAAGCTATTATCATCTACTACGCAGGTCAATCAGAGAACCGTTTCATGTTACTGTTCCAGACTATTATAAGTGAGTTTTCCATTAGATAAGTGATGGTACTATAAAAGTCTTCTCGGAAATCTCAGCTACTTCAAGGCTTCAGCAAGTACAGATTACCAAACAGCAAAAGAACACTCCAGCCCAACAATATCCATCCCTAAAACTGAGAAGTTAGCCTCTTCGGAGAGTATTTTGAGAATATTAAAATTAGTACACACAATCAATTGTCGGGTCTTGTCAGATGAGTTAGAACCAACAACATTATTCAAAGCCGAAAATGTCAGTGATGATCCATAAAAGAATTAGGAAGAAATGCAAATCATACACCAAATAACAAACCACAATCAATCTCGGACATCAGACGTAGATCGTAAATCCAAGCACTTAAGGGCCTCCTTCCACCATATTCTCTGCAACCACACTCTTCATTCTTCAATGCCTGACTAAAGGCCACCCGAGACACCATGTTCAATCCTCAACGACTCCAAAATCCTCCCATAGCTAAGCCTCTAAAGCAGGCAGCTTTATATCAAATAATGTCCATTGATCAACTGGCTTGTATACATTAGATGACTTGAATAGGACTCTAAAGATACAGAATACACAATGGCCTAAAATCTATACAATGCGCTACGTCTCGTTTGATGTATCAAGTGAATAGCGCAAACTCAAAACACGGGGAACTTGATTTCCTGGTGGTAAATACTATAAGCATGGTGACTGCTGACAAAAATCAAGGCAATCAATAAGCGAATTTAGGTCATTTAGTTAGAGGCAAGAGTGTAAATTCAAAAAGATTCAACAACAAACATTACACTACTAATGCTTTCAACATATATACTTATAACTTGAAGAGAATTCAACTTTAGATGGACTCACATCATAATCAGACAGGAATAGCACTCCGGTAGAGATTCCTAAGACTCGAAGAATGGGCTGGATGTTTCAGTATGAACTTTTGGGTGAATTTGTCTTCATTCAAACGGAGTAATGTATGTATACGGAAGCCTTCCAGCAAATTCATCTCTTTTAATGCCATAACGACTTTACACCTAGGAATAGTCCTTTTATCCAACGAAAATGTAAATAGGGCGGGATTATTAATCACATATTCCGGTTCAAAATCCATAGTTTTAACAAAAAACTCAAAGGTGCGCCTCAGGTTCTCCTCTGAATTCGTCAAACAAAAGGGATAACGTGTCATGGTAGACACAATATCTTTATCAGACCACCCTAAACTCTTCAAAATTCCCACTTTCTTCTTCCAATTCAACTCACTCATTGACATAACCACCCGAAGAGAACGAACAAACATATTCTCACTCGGCTCAACCCCGTACTCTCTAACAATCGCAACCCCATACCGAATCCTACCAATAGAGAGAAGCAAAGTGTTAGGGTAAGTCGTGAACAGTTTCATAATACTACTAATTGACACTCCTTCCCCTAACAAAAACTCGATATTAGGCTGTAAAATCTTCCTAAGATCAGTAATCAATATCCTTGGAGCCCTCCTAAGGACAACCACACTCGTGACCTGATCAAGTTTCATTGACTCTCTCAAATACTCATAATTCGGAATCAACAGATTAACCAAACTACATCCTATAATTGTTGGATTCTTAACAACCAAATGAGGTAAAAGACTACCCACAAGCCCAATTTCATTAAGGAAATTCAACTTAGGTTCAAGAATTGATTCTACATTAGATCTAAAAATCCCGGGAGTCTTTTTTTCAATAATAGCAATCTGGGTATCAGTAAAATGATATTTTTTGAAAAGGGTAATCACAGATTGCTCCTTTTCTGAAAAAAATTCTCTACTTTTTTTCTGGGATTTTGATTTTGATACTAGTTCAGTTGCTGTTGCAACTGGTTTTAAAGTTTTTGTTGCGATTGACCTAATTTGCAGGAAGTAAAACAGTGATTTGAATGGATAATTAGACATTTTATGAATCAATTATATGAAAATTAAAAGTAATAAACCAAATTTGAAAGAGGAAATATGTTTACCTAAGTAGCAGTGTCACAGTGGGTAATGAACTGCGGGAAGAAATGAAAGAGGGATGTGTTTAGGGTTTTGGTTTGTGTTGAGGGGTTTTAGGGTAAATTTCGAAAACCTAAGGTTTTGTGAGGTAATACGGCTTCGGGTTTTGCATTCTTAATTTCGAATATGTGTTTTTCTTATCTATAAGACTATAAGTCTCCCTTCAAACATGCTGTATATAACGGTTTTAAAATTAAAATAGGTTAAATATACTCCAACTTGTATTGATAAGACAAGTCTTTTTGCTGTGTCTTATTGCTTTAAACGGATCACAGATTCTTATTTGTGATTATTTGTGACAGGCATATCCGTCGCAAATTGCGACGGGTCAAATAAAACTCATATGAAAGAGATAAGACAAAATAAAACACCGAGGTAATAACAAACTGTTTTGTTTTATCTACCAACATACGGTAGTATTTGACCCGTCGCCACCTTGTAACGGATATATTCGTCATAAGAGAGACTTGTTGCAAACGGATATGTTTGGTTTGTGTTAAATTCAACAGCGGGTCTAGATCACACCCGAACGGAGGAGAAAGAGTCCACGATATAATCCCAAGAGGGTTCCACTCTAAAACCAATTGGCTATAGAGGGAGTAACTGATAATTCTTCTCCTCTTTTATCAAAGTGGGAACCCCTCACATGTGGGTTATTTCACAGTTTGAAACAAGAATTTGTGTTTTCTTATTGATGTCCGCGTGATTTTTACTTTTTCCCTTCGTATTTCTGCGTATAGCATTTACTAGTCGTATCCTAAACTTAATTAGTTAAACCCATCAGTAGCTAAAGATGTTTATGTCATCTGTTTTAGACGTTAAATGTCATGTTAGCACTCTATTTGCCAAATAAGCATCCGATTTGGCAAAGGGGTTTTTCCCATTGATGCCCGGTGGTTTTCTCTTTTCTCACTTGTACACCTGCGTATAGAACTTTATTAGTCGTATACCTAAACTTAGTTAAATCCATTCGTAGTTAAACATGTTTATGCCGTCTATTTTAGACGTTAAGTGCCATGTTGACACTCTATTTGCCAAATAAGAGTCTGACTTGGTAAAGATTGTAACGGTCTGTTGGGGGTGTTGTTGCCCTAAGTGCACTTGTTAAAAAAAGATAACAAAAAAATAGTTACGAGGAAACTACACCAAATTTCGACCGATAAAAATATAGAGTAGCTCTGAAAGGTCCTTGTTCTGTTTTTGGTTGGCTTCTCGAAAACAACTAACACACCACAAACAATCTCAGAGATCAATGGTAAATCGAAGGGGTTGTTGGTAAATAACTTCCTACATTATTAAGTTAAGTATTTTTCGTTACATATAATTAAGTTCAAAAGATCTAGGCCTAATAACGTATATCAAACTCAGCTAGAATAAGAGCATCAGTAAAACAATACAGTCAATACCGATTTCTAAGAGATTTATTGGTGTAAGAATCAGAGAGCCCAAATAACAGGAAACGGAATCGGTCATCACCTCCGAGTCTCCGACTACGAACATCAAGAAATCCTGAAGCATAGCTAGCTAGTAACATGTTGAAAGTTGCCATTAACAGTCAGACCTTAGCTTTGTGTTCTGGTCGATGAGTGTACTCGAAATCAATATGAACAAACGCTCGCTCGACTTCAGGGAGTTGCTCAAACTTCTCTTGAAGGGTTTCACCAATGTTATGTGCTTGGTTAAGAAGCATATTCTCTGGCAACACGATATCCACCTCGACAAAGTAATGCGTACCAAACGTGTATGCTCGAACTGTGTCTATGTGCTTTATCTCCTCGTGATGGTTCCATATTAGATAGGTTAGCTTCGTGATAAACTCCGGTGGCGCTGTCCTTCCGATTAGCGACCATACGTTCTCAATTACTGTTTTTGCCCATGTGAAAATTGTATATAGAGCAATCTGCATTGTGATTTAAAGGAAACGGCCTTAAATGTTCCCGCTAATTATGTTACTCCGACTCTTCTAATTTCCTCACATGCCCATGTTAGAATCTTAGCTTTGTAGGAAAAGAAGAATTCTTAAATGGATTAATTGATAGGAATACTCTGAATTATGAGTGAACTGCTCAAAATATTCTAAACTTTATTTTAACTACCAATATAACCAACTAATGCCCTCATTTGCTTTGAATAGAATTTGTTGTTCATTAACTTATTGTAGCATGTTTTAATGGTGTGATTAGATGGATAGAGTAAAAGAGAAGTAAAAAGAGAAAGACGGGTTAAAGAAGGGTTATACATTTCTTCACTTATTTAGTATGCAACAGCTCATATATTATAATAAAAGTGAATGAAAGCATTAGTTGGTTATATTGGTAGTTAAAATAGAGTTTGAAGTATTTTGAGCAGTACACCAATAGTTCAGAGTATTTATATCAATTAATCCTTCTTAAATTATACGGAAGTATAAAACTTTAGAAGATGAACTTACAATTATGGCCCCTGTAGGATCGATCCACCAGAAGAAACGAAAAGCTAGAACCGCAGTTGCCAAACCAACAGAGTTTGTAATAACATCGAAGAAGTGATCTTGTGCATAAGCTCTAACAATCTCATTCTTAAATCTACGGCAATAGATCATGAGAAGAAACTTGACTACTGTGACAGAGACCATAATGCCAACCATCCACATTTCCTGTGTATGATTCATTTTCGGTCCCGACTGCATCATTGAAAACAAATTAGTAAACGAAGCCACAAAGACTAGCAAGCATCCTCTACCTTAGGAGGAAAGAATGTTGTGGTGGAGGCAGCGGAATACGTGATGAAAGTATTACAGAAAATCCCTAATAGATCTACGAAAAAAAGTTCAGATACAACATGACGACAATGGCATATGCATTCCAGGCTCAATGTTCGCTACAAGATACACATGAATTACGTCAAGGCCATGGTACTAATCCGTAACCAATATAACTTGCCAACAATCGCTACTCTAATGTGGATGTTGGAATGGGTATGGGCTACATGTCTTCCAAGCAGAAAACAAATAAAAGTGCCAATTTATTTAACTTCGTAAACGAGGTGGAGTCTAGTGGTTAAAACTTGGGCCACATTCTCAAGGGTCTCAGGTTCAAGCCTCACCAAGAGCAATCTTGGGCGTAAATTGGCTTGAGGCTATGCCTTCTAGATTCCGAGCCTGTCACCCCGTAAAAAAAGTGCGCACCAAAGGTAGCGGCTGCGGGTTCCCACGTCATTCAAAAGAAAATTATGTAGGGTAAGGAGTAAGACATACCTTGGTTACAAGGTCACGAGCCGACTCCAACAAAATCTGTAATCCAAGCGTAGCCATTACTGATGCAAAGACTATGATTCCCTACATTATCCACACCGAATAAGTTCAAAATTTATGACGTTCTAAATATCATGACAATGTTATCAGTAATGGACTGAAGCAAATCATGCAGAATACGGTATCAGAAAATTCTGATTGAACTTTAAGCAGGTGCAGAGATATAGTCTCGTATATGCTATGTAACTGTTTATGCAGTAGTAAAATGTTCTCACTGAAATAACACCGCAGAAAGTTTTTATTAAGACGGATAATGCTAACAATTCTAATCAAACATGAACCAGGTACATAACCATACCACTGGTTGCATCCTCTTCTTTCCGATGGGGTAATTGTACTGATTTGGAGTCTTCATGGCATTGGAAGTAAACCACAGAATAAACCCAGAAAGGAGATCAAGAAGTGAGTCCAAAGTTGATGCAATCACTGCCAGTGATCTGCTTTCGATTGATGCATATATCTTGGCGAGGAACAGAACAACGTTGGCTGCATTGGAGATGTGAATTGCCAAACGCTCGCCTTTTGCCAGCTGCTTCATCTCATCCTGATATATGCAGAAAAGTTTAAACATTAGCCATTGAAAAGGTTACGAGAATACTATGTAAATCGAAGTACTTTCTTAAAGTGCTTTAATCGCTTAGGGAACTCCAATGCTGCTTAAAGATTATAATGATAATTTTTAGTGTCTCCCAGTCTCCTACTCTTGTAATTTTCAATGATTTCTTCCAGGAAAACGCCCGTTGCTACATCATACAAAAGTTCAGACGAAGTCTAAGTAGAATCAAATAACCGTTAGCAAGAAAAATGGAAATGGTAACCAACCTCGGTTAGACTTCCAGGATAGTAACCTGTTTCATTGACAGTCTCCATCTCATTGAAGCCTTCTAGCAACCTTTCCTGTTTCTCATAGTATTCAGCGACTTTCCCTTGTTTCCCTGCAAATATATTGATCACATTCAGAGTTGCAGACTGCAAAGACGTCAAAGAAAAGATCAACTATGAAATTCAGAAGCAAAACTCCTGACTACTATAGTGACGTAGATAGGTTGTGGTGCAGAGTTGCAGACTGCGAATACATCACAGAAAATATCAACTAGAACACTAAAAGGTGTGAATCGGGTAACATAAGGCGACAACTTTAACTATTGGGTTCTCAATGAGCCTCCTCAATGGGTTCACATGACATACATGCTCACCAACCATTAGCCCTTTCAAGAACTGAGTAATGAATTACACTCATGAGAGCAGTAATCCCCCATAGTCCCTTCATTCTCTCGGCACCACTCCTTATGTTATCTCGTCGCCAACATTTTCTCTGATCTGACTGGTTTTGAGCTCCGTTGCCCCGTGAGAGTGTCGCTTTACGTTCATTCTCATCTAATTTCACAACTTAACTACCACAAACCACAGGTCACTTTTTTACTAGTAAACGATCAAAAACAGAATTTTTACAGTCCAAGTAAACCAAGAGTTATGTTTCAATATTTTCAATACTACAAGACCTTCTGCTAGTAATCAGATTCGAACATTTTTTAGGAGAATTTGTATGGTATACTTCTAAGGTTTTCGCTTTTTTACATTGCACCCCTACATTTTTGAAATTTTACAGTATACCACCGAACTCCATATTTAGTCTCTACCTTAACCCTCCCTCAACCCGCAAGCAACTCTCGTCTTCTCCCAACACCCTTCTTACGCTTCCATTTTTGTCACCTAACACCTTTTCACCTTCTTGCATGGAAGCCATCAAAAATCTCCTTTAGCAACCACCTTCTACATGCAAGAAGCAATGATGTTGGATACATAGAATTTTGCGTAGATTCATACAATGCTTGACGGATAAATGGGTAATTGAGCGGGTTAACAGGTAAACTAACTTAACCAAGAGTATTGGTAAGCTCATTCTAAAGAGAAGGTATAAAATTCTCGTATATTCAAAAACACACGAGACAACGTTGAAAACCGGAAAACTTAGAAATTCATGATAGAAAACCCTTTTTTCCCTTTTTACTTTTGAGTCCTTATTTTTCTCCCCTAAAAGCACCAAAAAAAGCAAATAGATAGTATAATTCTATTGGAGTAGTGCTAGATTGCTATCAATCTTCGTCATTCTATCTTATCTCCCACTTTTCCTCCTTTATATTCTGCCTCCTTTATTCCGTAAATGACGAAATCGATCACGTTTCTCTACGACTACAGGCCACAAACTGAATATCGCCGGCTAAAACTAAGATACAATGTGAATGATCACTATGATTTGTGTGCAGTAGCGGAGCCAGGATTTGAACTAAGGGGGCTAAAACTAAAATATTCCGAAAAATTTAACTAAAAACTTCGAAAATCTCAGCAATGTTTGCGTGTTAAAGTAAAAGTACAATCCAAAAACTGGTAGGCTCTCTAATAAAGAAGCACAAATTCTCGTTAAAGAGGGATTCTATCTGTCACAAGCGGATGACGGATAGTGTCTCTCTCATAAAATACAAGTGGCACTACCCATGGAGTGCTCCATTCCCCCTTTGCCCTCCCACTTCCATTTTCCCCCTTTGCCTTCCCGTTGAGAAAAAAATATCGTCCGCTAAAACTAAGCACAAATTCTCAGTTCTGACCGTCATTATCTTAAGACGGGTCAAATACGTATTGAATCACCCCACTTTTCACCTAGAAAATGGCATTTGTTTTGTACTCCGTATTTATTACCCCACCTGGTAGTATTTGACCCGTCTCAAGCTTATGACGGATAATACCCGTCTTAAGCAAGACTTACGGAAAACTAAGATACAATGTGAATGATCACTATGATTTACGTGCCCGTAGCGGAGCCAGAGTTTAAGCTAGGAAGGGTAAAACTAAAATTTTCCGAAAAATTTAACTAAAAACTCCGAAAATAGCAGCAATGTTTGCGTGGTTCAGTAAAAGTAAAAGTAAAATTACAGCGAAACATAACAATAGTGAATTAGTAAATCCCAACCTGTTTAAATTAGTACAGTAATTTATTTTTACCAAATCACGCGATATAATCTAAGCAAAAATTTACCGCAGTAAAAGAAAATCGAAACCAATATAATTAAACAAGAATAACAGTAACATGCAATGCAAAGAAATAATCCGTCTTGCTTGCGACGGTCACAATTCACGAGTTTATTACCTCTTACACCCTCCACCCACACACACTTTCCCCTTTCGCGGCATGTACGAATTTTGTCCGTGACAAACGAGAATTTGAAATTAGGATATAACATGCTAATTAAAGAAACATACTCTTAGAACGGAAAAGGCGGGCGAGACGAGAGTTAGAAGAGGGATGAGTTTCGGGACGTTGGAACTCGCTGCTGAAATTGAGTCGCCATGATACGGCGTCGTTTAACTCCGTTTCCGTCATCGTCGAGTTAGTGAACGTAGGTTAGGAACAAAAGTGTGAATTTGTTCGATTTTTGATACGTTGTAAGTTTAAGACGGAATTTTGAACAAAGGTTAACAAATGCAAAGATATTTTGGCTAAAAAAAAAGGAAAATTTACGGCTTTATTGTGAAATTATACCCTGTTTCAATTTTGGTAAACTTTGTTCACAAATTCTTATTTGCAACGGCACTATCCGTCGCAAGCTTGTGACGGATACCGTTTCCTCTCACAAAATACCCACTTTTCCTCTCTCTCTAACACTATTCATGTGGTCCCCTTTCTCCACTAACTCATTCTGTATCCATTTTATCTCACAAAATATCCGTCACAAATGGTAACCCGTCGCAAGCAAGACTTACTAAACTTTGTTTGTGTGAGTTGCGACTAGGGTACACGTACACCGGATCCAATATCCATACAAAATGTCGAGTATTTTTGGATTTAATTTTAACACCTGCAGTTCAGTTGAATTTTATTCGGCTGATTTCAGTTTTTAATTATACAACTTATATTTAGAGGTCGCTTGGTTTAATCGGTCGAAATGGTACGGAAATAAGTTTGATAATACAGTGTATGAGTTTCTAACCATGCTTTCGTAATTTCGTTTGGTTCACCACAAATTTTTTCTTTTGGTGAACAAGACGTGGGTTCACCACAAATTATAGAAGGAGAATGGAGTTTGAATCCACGGGGCGGGATGGGGATGTGATTCCAAGGGTTTGGGGCGAAGTTAGAATACATTGGCTATCTAACTTCGTTCCAAAATTTGAATGGAATCTCACTCTATTCCATTCCAAAATAGTACGCCCCCTAAGTTCAGTACAATTCGGTTAAGTTATACGGAGTATTAGGTTCAGTTTAGTCCAACTCAATGAAATTCAGTTCAAACAGTTTCAATTCAAAAGAACAAGACCAAAGTGTTAGTTTGGATCGGATATTTATATTTAAAATTGTCGAAGTTAGATTTCCATATTCAAATCAAATGTTCGGATATCCAAAATAATCGGATTAGATGGATATCCACAAATTAAGTTTGAAACACAATTATATTCATCGTCGTACATTTCTCTAGTATTCTTACTCCAATGTTCTCGACATAAAATTTAAGTATCATTCACATATTTCTGTAATATTTAAAATGTTAACCTTTAATTGAGTTGTTATATTAGTTAAAATTGTTCTTTTTATAAATTAAACTAGAAAATTACAGTTTTTGATCGGACAGATATCCAAATTTTTTAATTATAATAATTTTTATCCAAAGTAAACCGAAACATAACTTTTGGAACGAATGTCCAAAAATGTGGATCGATATCAGATCGGTTGCTCTAGTTATGACCCCCGATTTAAAACAAACTAATACCGGTACTATGTATATAAATCAAAAATCAAAGCCATTATTGTATGACATTTACCACCTTATTTTTGAATTAGTCTTTTATAAAGCGGTTTTAGGCTAATATAAATGTGAGAATGAATTCAAACGCAACTCTATTAATGGATAAGTTTGTTACAAAAACTTCTGATTTATGATTAATTTAGGTGAGAACAAGAGTTAGCTCAAGTGGTAAGAGCTCTCTTACCCCAACCATGAAGTTGGGGGTTCGATTCTCATCCGCGACATAGTGCGCTCATTTGAACCAAAAAATGATTAATTTAGGTAAAATTGCCTTACACGGGTATTTTTACCAACTTTTATGTTTTTGATATGGTCTCACACTCTCACCCACTCAGTTTTTCAGCTAAAAGTATAGGTGTAAAATGTTCGGGACGGAGAAAATATACAAAATAATCGTAGAATTATATGTAACACGATCCTAATATCCTATAACCTAACCATTCGACCATTGATTTGATTCTATAATCACAAGATTTAGTAATTAGCGACCTTCTTTATATACACACTTTTACTTAATTTAATTAAGAAATTGAGATATATAATTGATTCTTGACTAGTTAATTGGTAAAATATTGTAAAACTATATATATCCTGCAATTTCTAGGAAAACAAATATATATCCTGCAATTTCTAGGTTAGGTAGGACACGGGACAAGGTTATAAATAACGTATAATTTTATTTTTGTGATGTATTTGAAACTAAATTTAAACAATTAAATGTACAATTCCACCTTCACTTTAAGTAATTCTCATTTTTCCACTTAAATTCATCTTCTAATCATTCTTTTTTAAAAAATTTATTCTAACGAGTGTCGAGCGTCGAGTGTCCGAGCGTCGAACACAACATGACTAATTAGGAGAAATATATGTGGTACCTAGTTGCTAGAGAATCAAACCAGTGTAATAGAATAGTAAAATAATACTACGTATATACCTTGCTCTTATTTTATAATAATATTTACCGGCTTTATAAATTTATATGACCTGACTTGCTGACTATATCAAATATTTCATGGATTCGTTCACAAAAATTTATATGTAATCTCATACAAAGTAAAAAAACAATAACCTAACAATTATTATGTATAGGCTCAAATTAAGCTCGAATTCGTCTAAAACTCACCATCATGGTAATAAGCTCAATAGTTTAAACTCGAGGATGAGTTCTGCACATAAGCACAAGTCGAGCAAGGCTAAACTCAATTCGTTATCGACTTATCGCCCTAGGACTCATATACAGATATTGAGATATATACAACTACTATTCTATAAGTTGATAAATTTAAATTCCGTCAGCATTAAATTTATTGTTTTAAAAAAACTAGTCGTAAAACGGAGTAATTAACAAGTAAGAAAGGGAAAAAAAAAGGACTTACGATAAGAAGGAAGAAGGCAAAAGAAAGGATGAGTATAAGAAACAAGATTATTAGGTTTGACGAATTGAAAATCGGTAATATGAAGCCTCCATGAACGCAATTCGACGCTAGAAATGACGACGGAATCGGACTCGGTCTCGCCGGGTAAAGGCGATAATAGCTCTCTTCTTGAATCTATTCGTATATCGTCGTCCTTCGACATTTCTCTCTTCTTCATCATTTTCGTTTTTATTTAATAATTCAACTGTTAATTGTATCTTTTGGTTATTTAGAGAGTAAGATTATAAAGAGTGTAGGTTACGAGTGTTTATTTGCGTGAGTAATCCTTTAATTAGCATCACTAAACCTGCTCCACTATCATTAGTGCATGATCTACACGTTTTTCACTACAATTTGGGCAGGTATTGCTCCAAATCGTGGGAATTGACGTACTTTATGTTTTATTTCAGAAATTTTTTATTAAGCCGGAGTAAAATAAGACAGATTAAGGCTTTGTTTGGTAAAACGAGCGGAAAAGTTACCTGAAACCTGAAAAAGTACCTAAAAACTGAAAAGGTAGCTGAAATCTGAGAAGGTAACTGAAAATTATGAGCTTATAAGAGCAAGGGCAATGGTGAGCTAATGTACTATTAGCTAGAGTTGTCACATCATATTTTTTAAGCTATATTATTTTTGAGCTACAATTGCATACAATGGTTTTAAGCTAGTTTAAATGGACCCACATACAACAAAAATTCCAAGTTTTTTATTTAAATAATTAATTTTTATAGGAAACTTTAATTTGATAGGTTGAAATTTTGGAATGGGGCATTTGAGCTAGTAGCTTAATGGGGCTAGTAGCTTGATTTAAGCTAATACAAAAGTGGAGGTACAATGGTTTGGCTACTAGCTTACAACTTTTTATATTTGCAAGCAAGTCCCTTAGCTAAACCATTGCACTTGCCTAAGCTGACTGATTATTTAAAAAACTGTTTAACAAACTAACTGAAAAGCTAGCTTATTTTGGTGAAATAACATAAAAGGATATAATAATTATTTATTATATTATGTATTGAAGGATAAAAAAGTAATATAACCTAGAATCAGGTAGCTGAAATCTAAAATGTCATCTTATATAGCATTTCATTTCAAGTTGCTTATTTGACCAAATAAGCTACTTGTCAAACAATACTAAAAAAATAAGCTACCTCATTCTTTTGGCAAAAAAGTTATTTCAGCAAATCAGGTACCTGAAGTGCACTGTCAAATGGAGCCTATGGCTCTGTTTGGCAAAACGAGCTGAAAAGCTACCTGAAACCTGAAAAGGTACCTGAAAACTGAAAAGGTAGCTGAAACCTGAAAAGGTAGCCGATAAGGTAGCTGAAAATTAGGAGCTGATAAGGTGACTGATTATATAAAAAACTGTTTGGCAAACTAACTGAAAAGGTAGCTTATTTTAGTGAAATGACAGAAAATGATATAATAATTATTTACCATATTATAGATTGAAGGGTAAAAATGTAATATAACATAGAATCAGGTAGCTGAAATCTAAAATGCTACATCATGTAGCATTTCATTTCAGGTAGGTTATTTGATCAAATAAGTTACTTGTCAAACGCTCCCAAAAAAATAAGCTACCTGATTCTTTTAGCAAAATAGTTATTTCAGGCAAATAAGGTACCTGAAGTGCGCTGCCAAACGGAGCCTAAATGTTACTGTAGTATCTTTTTATTAGAATATAACCATTTAATAACAATTTGGGTAGCTAATACTCTAAATTGTGGGAATGGACGTACTATATTATTGGCATATACTCCCCCTATTTGCGTTTATAATAACCTTCCCTTTTTATTTTTTCATCAATTCATAATATCTTCTCTATTTCGTTTATTGTTAAAGTTTTATATATTTTTAATCATTTCACTCTACCACAATACGCTAGGGGTGAGCAAAAAATTCCGATACGGTTTTATAATACGGATACGATACGGTATACAGTTTGAATTATACGAATTTCCGTATATACGATACGGAAATCCGTATATACGATACGGTTTTCACAAAACTGTACCGTATCCGGGTCGGGCAGAAAGGAAACCGTATATACGGTTTTGACATGGTTTGAAATTTTTGTATAAAAAAATTAATGAAACGCAAAGTTCAGCTTTCAACTTCTACCCATAATGGTTTTTTATGACTTATTTTACTAAACATATCATAATAAATAAAAAATTAGTCTTTTATTAGATGTAGGCATGTTAGACTTGAATAGCTACAATATTTAATTGGGCCTTCCTCTCCAAACCGTATCCGTATATACGGATTCCGTATACACGGTTTTTCCGGGTACCCGAAAACCGTATATACGGTTAAACCGTATCGAATCCGTATAGTGATTTTTGCGATTTTTAAAACCGTATACCCGATACGGTTTTTAAAACCGTATACCCGATACGGTTTTCAAAACCGTACCGGGTATACGGTTTTGCTCACCCCTACAATACGCCACAATACTTGTACTTTAAACTTATTTTAATCACTTTACTTATGACAATACCGCAACAATACCTACCCTCTCTAGAATCAGCTCACCCCACAACAATACAATCCATTATTTAATTCCTCTACTTATTCTTTGTGCCTTCTTCAGATAGGGAAAGTTATTATAAATATTTATGAATACGAGGGAAATATATGTTTTGACTTGGAAAAGTAAAAAAATTTATTGCAATGACTAATGGTGGTACCTCGTATGGATAATCTATTTATTGAGGTTTGGGGTGGTGCGCTAGTGGGCCCGAAGAGTTCAGGGTGGTCGGAGCAAAGAGGGTATATCGGAGAGTGAGAGAGAAGGAGCAAGTATATGGTTTTGGGAAATGGGTAAGAAAAAAATGACAAAGATAGAATCATAAAAAGTGAGAACGATTCCCACCAAAAGCTGACAAGCTTGACTTGAACCCGAGTAAACCCGACCCGACAAAATCCGAGAATATTACGACTTGAAACTGCCCCAACCTGACCTGATGACAACCCATAACCCGACATGATTCGATGATCAGTGACTCGAAACCGACCTAGACACGACCTGATATTGACTCAACACAATATCGACCCGATTAAATTGATAACTCAATATTCTTATGCTTAATTTTGATAAAAATGAAGCGATTTTGCATTTAGATTGATGCATTTGACTTAATAATGAAGTACATTAAGCCAAAAAAAAAATGGATAAAACTAAATTTAATGATAAACAGTTAAAGTAATATGATAAAGTAACCGAACACAATAAAGACGCGACCTAACCCGAGACATCACTTGACCCGAAATGACCCAAACCCGACCCGATACGACCCAAAAGGGTTGCTCAACCCGTCATAACCCTAGCCGACTTAACTTGACTCGACCTAAAACCAACCCGACACATAATTGCCACCTTCCTTTACTTCCGCCTTTTCCGATCCAACTAGCTTGCCATCGAACATAACTTTAAAATAGCGGAATTACTTTTTCATATACGGACTTTACTCTTTCACATACATTTTTTCATAAAATTTCCATATGCTACCCTTCTTCCTAAACCTAAACTTAGACGAAACAACTCTTATAACTCTTGCATATACATTTTTAGCCTAAAATTGAATTAATTACTCTAAAAACATTAACAATGGATTACAATCCTCCAATTATTGTAGGAATACCGTTTATTAACGATTATTAATACATTTTATCGAAATTATTAAGTTTATATTTTATTGAAATTGTATAAATAGATTCAATATTAATTACGGTCGGTAGGTGGTTGATGAAACGGTGATTGACGATCGTTTTGGATTTCCACAGCGGTTAACTGTGGTGGTGGATATCGGAATCTGGCTTGACTGCGCCGGTCGGCGTTTGTCGCAGCGTGTTATTGTAATTTGTGTTTGTGCGTATTGCGCTGTCACTTCCTTCCTCTCTTTCTTCTTTAATTTTTATTCTTTTTAAATGTATATTACGTGTTTTGGTGTGGTTGCTTAGTTTTTGATTTTTTTTTTCAAATTTTGTTATTTATTTATTTATTTAATTAATTCTGAAATAAGAGTTGACAACAAAAGTACTGTGATGCCTGCGAACCGAGTAAGTTGTTGGTTGGTGTTCATCATTTGGTGTTTGAGGGGGTGAAGGAAGAGAGAAAAAAAAAAATCAACTGAGTGATCGATAAAAAATGACAAGGGTAGTGTGGTAAAAATTGTATGTGAAAAAGTAAAATTCGTATGTGAAAAAGCACATCCCTAAAATAGTGGGCGGGAGGAATTGAGCATGTCGCACTGTCGCTTGTGTTTGGACTTAAATAAAAAACACGAGACATAGAAAGAGAGGCAACTTCCACCTCAACCGGCCTCCCCCAAATCAATCCAAATTTAATTTAATTCTCAAAATATTCATTTTTCCAAGTTTCCATGAAATGGGAAATTCTTATGCTCAAACCAATCCAAAATACCAACAAAAATCAAAAATAAAAAATGAAAAATGAAAAAATAATACATCATCTTCTGCACCATTCCCTTTTAAAAATGTCTTCTTTTCTAATCAATGACGTAATTTATTTTTAATTTTTGTTTTCAATTACTCTTCGACAAACCCAACTTCTCCATCATTAACATTATTTCTAATTTTTATTGTAATTTTTATATTTTTAATTTCATTTTAATAAAGTTTTATTCAAACCCAGTGATTGATCTTTTCTAACACCTCATTTTTTTCCTTTTTAAGCATTTCAGGGATCTGGGTTACATTGATTTCATATTTTATTTCTGGGTTTTCTTCCACCATCTCTAATTTTACCTGTATCAACTATTGTTGTATAATTAAATTCATAAAGGTGGAAATTTTAATCCAAATTCAAATTCAAATTCAAATTTAAATTCCCTGAATGCAGCAGATCTGACTTTATTAGGTAATTGTTCTTGCATGTTGTTGTGGTTAGGATCTGGGTAACATTAATTTAATTTTGTTTGTTGTTTACTTGTTTATGCGTTTAATTTCTGGGTTTGAGATGGAGATTTGTGATTTGGGCATTGTCTTGTTTGTGAGATGTTGAATTTTGTTTTGGTTGAGTTAATATTTGATCATGTTGAAGCAAATTCTTAGTAAGCTTCCCAAAAAGTCGTTTAGATCTGATAATGGTGATTTCGTTTCGAATAATTCGAGTAATTGTGTTAATGGCGGTCCAAGGTGTCATGGAGGTAACCCTATTTCTGCCAAAGTTAATGCCCCTAAGCGGACCTCGTCCGCCGTGTTCCCCACCAGCGTGGTGGCCGGAATTGAACCCCTTGTGTCGTTTAAGGATGTCCCAAATTCTGAAAAAATGAATTTGTTTCTTAGTAAGTTGAATCTGTGTTGTGTTACCTTTGATTTCTATGACCCGAGTAAGAATACCGCGGAGAAAGATATCAAACGACAGACATTGATAGAACTCGTAGATTTTGTTGCTTCTGGACCTCCCTGCAAGTTCCCTGAACCCTCAATCTTTGCCATGGTTAGAATGTGTGCTGTCAATCTGTTTCGGGCGTTTCCCCCGAATTACAGGTCTGGTGGTGGTGGTGGTAGTGGTGGTGGCGGTCCTGACCATGATGATGATGAACCCATGTTTGATCCTGCTTGGTTGCATTTACAAATTATCTATGATCTGTTGCTTAAGTTTATTACTTCATCATTGCTTGATGCAAAGATAGCAAAGAAATACATCGACCATTCGTTCATTTTGAGGTTGCTTGATCTTTTCGATTCTGATGATCCTAGGGAAAGGGAATGTCTTAAGACGATTCTTCATAGGGTGTATGGTAAATTTATGGTGCATAGACCATTTATTCGGAAAGCTATGAGCAATATATTTCATCAGTTTGTGTTTGAGACGGAGAAACATAATGGAATAGCGGAATTGTTGGAGATATTTGGAAGTGTAATAAGTGGGTTTGCTTTACCTTTGAAAGAGGAGCACAAGATTTTCTTGTGTAGAGCTTTGATTCCGTTGCATAAGTCGAAATCTTTAGGTGTGTATTTCCAGCAACTGTCGTACTGTATCACGCAGTTCATTGATAAAGAACCAAAGCTTGCAAGCATGGTGGTGAAGGGTTTGTTGAAATACTGGCCGATTACGAACAGTCAAAAGGAGGTGATGTTTTTGGGTGAAATAGAAGAGATATTGGAGGCAACCAACATGTTTGAGTTCCAAAAAGTCATGATTCCGTTATTTTCCCGGATTGCTTGTTGCATCAATAGCTTTCACTTTCAGGTAGTGCATTTGTCTACTTCGTCGACTCCAGATTTCTTTCCTGTGTGCATGCATTCTGTTTTCCGTGTCTTTGCGAGTTTGCGTACATGTGAGTTGAACTTGAACTTTTTAGTGTTCTATTGTTTGGTTCGTATTTCGAAATCCCTCATCCCCTTATGCTAAATCAAACTTTTTTCCGACATTGATAAAATCATAAAATAGAAGAAATAATTTCATAGGTTGACATACTGTCTGAACAAGCTCTAAGATTCGACTTTTTCCATTTTCTTCAAGTTCACAAAGAAAATAATCTGCACTTGTGCGTAATATATTTTTCGTCTATCTCTGTAAATCATGAGGTGTTATTGGCTTGTGAAACCGTCAGGATGGTAATGTTCATCTGCTCAATTGACTCTGAGGGAATTTTACTATGCGGTGCTTCTTTACCGCCGTTTTTTTTTTACTAGATACCTCCTGTTTGTGTTAATCTTCTGTGCACCAAAATTTTCTGATGAGAAAACCTACTGATAGAATATGAAATATGCTTTGGGGAGAGGTTCCATGATTTCCATCTGACCAATGGGTATTTCCCTATTTATGAACTCCCAAGGAAATTTGTTGGTAATTTAGTTCTCGGATAGTGTGCTAAAAACATGGTCGTCTAAGTAGATGTCCATGAATGTTCTCCATGTATAATGTGATTTTGAGTCAATGATAAATCGTTAGGGATGGAAATAATGCAAATATCAAAGTATTCATCGCTGCATCGCATTACTTTTTATGTTTATGTGCTTTTGAGGTATTTGACTTGTTTTCCTGTA
The DNA here is from genome assembly GCA_029255685.2 of Silene conica. Classification (NCBI taxonomy): domain Eukaryota; kingdom Viridiplantae; phylum Streptophyta; class Magnoliopsida; order Caryophyllales; family Caryophyllaceae; genus Silene; species Silene conica. The sequence continues at coordinate 85,080,957 of CM055313.2, forward strand.
ATGGATTACCATGTTTTTGTGTGTTATTAAGAGGAATTCCCGAGGATTGCGTATAAAGTTGTCACAATGCAAACATTTGAGTATTAATAAACAATATCTTGGTTGAGAATTTAGTCATTGCATAAGTTGAGCATGTTGGATGTGCACGATTCTTGTTTCAAGTATTCTCGTGTACAATTGTGCATGATAGTAGTCGTCTGCAATTGTCATTTTTTTCCAGCTCTTCATTAGTGAGTTCACAAGAACTTCTGTGTTGCGACATTAGTGGGTTTACCGTTTACTTAGAATGGAGATAAATGTTCCAGAGTAATTGGTCAAACATAAAGGGAAATGATGGTGGTGAAGGGCATGTGAATATACGACAGGGTTGTGACTTGTGATAGGAATATGAGGTTGTGGCGGAGAACCATTACCCTCATATTAGGGTAGTGCATTACCCTAATGCGCAGGTGACGTAAGGCATTACCCTAGTTACCCTAGTAGAAAGATGGCATTACCCTAGTTTCCATATTCATGTGATTCAGTATGTTCACTAGACTACTCATGACGGTGTTTTACTTTAACGAGGCCAAAGTGGTCCTTGCGAAGTAGCACTGTCGACTTTCAGAGTTGTACTATCGGAATTCAGCTTTTAACATAATGTTTGACCGTGATTGCTTTAGGTGGCTGAAAGGGCGCTTTTCTTATGGAACAACGATCAAATACTCAACCTGATTGGTCACAATCGTCAGCTAATCCTTCCTATAATTTACCCGGCATTGGAGAGGAATGCTCAAGACCACTGGAACCAAGCGGTCCTCAACCTTACCTTCAATGTGCGAAAAATCTTTCAAGAAATGGATGAACCACTCTTTCTAGAATGCCAAAACCAGTTCATGGAAGATGAAGCAAAACAACCTTCAATGGCAGAACAACGAAAATTGGCATGGGACCGCCTCGAGAATGCAGCTCGTCTCCAACCCGTCACAGGCAACATTGCGATTATGGTAACACAATCGTCAACTTCAATCGCATGTCAAATGTGAAAATTAGTTTATATATCTTGGAACTGTATATGAACTAGAAAGGGCAGCTGTTGCCAGGTCCCCTCCCGTTAGTACCAAAAATCAGCATCGTTACCTCGCAACTTTTTTTTTGCACCGAGGGATGCGTCGAGATTCTAGTGGGAGGAAATTAAGTGTATGAGATGTAAAAGCCACATTCAGGTGGGCATTGTATTAAAGGATTGCCCTAGAGATGGGCAGTTGTTGTTGTAACTTTGTGTTTTTTTAGTTATCTTTTGGACAACATTTTGTGTAACTTATGTATGTTATTGGCCAAATCGAACTAGCAAGAAAATGTTTGCTACTTTATCTATCATTGTTGTGTATAGTTGTTGGATGTTGATTTAAGAATGTTAGTATTATAATTCTTTTGTCTCGGTCAATTGTCGTCTTTTAACTTTTGCACGTTTACCAATGCTCATCTCGTTTCGTAGATTCCTTGTGACTATATTTTGTATTATACTAACTCCATTCAAATTCACCCTACCACTCTACTTTTTCACATTTACAAACGCGGGTATTATGCGGTAAATATCATTAACTACCTATTTGTGAAAATTATAAAAGTTAGATATATTTAATGTTCTCGTAAAGACGAATTAAAACAAAATCCCACATATTTTAACTTATGCATTGAGCGGAAATCGAAATTTAATGTTTATTTGTGAATAGTGTATAAAATTGAAAGTGATAGAGTGGATTTGAATGGAGTAAGTATATTGGATGACCATTACATGTTTGCCTGGGTTCGTATGTAGTTGTCACTTGTCAGTTACCCTAGTCACCATATGTAAGTCTGAACCGTTTTTGAAAATAGTCTACGACATGTATAGGAATAGGACGGAGTCTACCAAATAATAGAATTTTAATGTCAGCTCGTTTTACCCAAAAGATATTTGTAATGCCCTCCTTAAAAATACCCGTTACAAGGGAGATAATTTTCTTAAAACATTACTAACAAATTAGGAAATACTTTAAAAAATTCTTTTTTTATGAGGAAATTAAATTAGGAAAGTTTTTGTAGGAAATAAAATTTGGAAACAACGTTTTTTTTTTTAGGAAATCAAATTAGAAAATAAAACCGATATATAAAGCAACCTCCTCCCTCCGAAACATTATTACCATAAGAACTAACTAGTTTTATGCCAGTGCAAAAAATATGCACGGGTTGAGATATATTAATTGATACGACACTAAAGTGAGGAAACTTAGCCGAGTTGTAGCATGCCATAAGAAACTAATTACGAATATTAGCAATAAGAAAATATACAAAAATGATGACAATTATCTTTTTATTTTCTCGTTTCAACTGTAATATACGGGGTAAGATATAAATGTTTTCTCCGTTCATTTGGATTTCATATGTTTTATTAAAATATACTCATATATATTAAATAAACGTATGGAATGCAAGTGAAAAGAGAATTATTAATTAATATGAAATTTATAAATATATTTTTATGATTTGTGAGCAATGTATATCTTTCTGACACAATGTAAAAAACATTAAATTTAGAGAACGAAATATAAGAAAATCACCTGAATTCAAGGGTCGGAAAATAGATCGATGAATTAATGGAAGGATAGTGTTAGAATATATTCTCTATATATTCAGTCAACTCATATCTTAATGTTTATCATTAGTTTCTGTAATTAGTGGTAACTAATTTGGCATCTTTAGATTACGTTCCCTTGTAATTAGGAAACCGTATATTCCCAAACTTGTATATATACTGTACTCTTATGATTAATGAAAGTCAAGCACAATATTCTTTCATGGTATCAGTTTTCTAGGTATCCACATCCTACACAAACACATTAACGCTTCCGCCTCCTTTCTCTTCTCTCTTCTCTCAAAACTTGAAACCAACTCGTTCTTCACCATGACTGGCTCTGACAAAGCCGCTGGTTCTGAAACTACAAAAACACCCTCTGTTCACTCGGTTTTCGCCGTACATAATATCAAAAATCATGTCTCCGTCGTCCTTGGTATGGATAACGATCAATATCGTCTATGGGTCGCACTTTTCACAAACTATGCCAAAGCCAATCGTGTTTTGCATCACATTATTGACTCTAAAGGAAAAACCCGTAAACCCGCCACTGATGATGAGCAAGAGCTATGGGACACCGTTGATACGACGGTTCTCCAATGGATTTATGCTACTATCTCCGAGGACCTACTTCAGACCGTTGTTGAAGACGACTCCACCGCCATGGACTGTTGGAATCGCATCCGCGATATTTTTCAAGACAATCAACACTCAAGAGCGGTCATTCTTGAGCAAGAGTTCTCGCACACCATGATGGAGGATTTTTCCTCTGCCTCGGCCTACTGTCAGCGACTCAAAAGTCTCGCTGATCGACTTAAAAATGTAGGCTCGCCTGTCTCTGATACCCGTTTAGTGCTTCAACTGGTATCGGGTCTTACCGAGGCGTATCATGGTGTCGGAACTATTATCAGACAAAGTACTCCTTTGCCTCCCTTCTACCGTGCACGGTCCATGTTGACCTTAGAAGAAGCGGGTTTCGCAAAACAGGCCGCAACTAATGGCCAATCTGCCATGTATGCGAAATCTACTGACACATCTCCTTCTATTCTTGGTAAACCTCCTCAAACCCAAGGGAAGTCCAATAAAAACAAGAAGAAAGGTGGTGGGCACAAAGGTGGAAAAGGGAAGCAGGGCAATACAACTTCTGAGACCCCTACAGCTGCTGCTCCGTCACAGCAGCCTCAGGCTCCTTCCCACCCGTGGCAAGGTGGGGCTTTCGGAGGATATGGTGGCTGGCCCTGGGCTCCGTCTCCATGGGCATACCCCCCATGTCCTTATCCAACCAACTCTTGGATGTGCGCTCCTGGTATGCGACCTCAAACACGACGGCCTCAAGCATACACAGCCGAGACACCCCCATCTCAGACTGATATAGAGGCTGCAATGTATACGCTCGGACTCGCAGCCCCTGATCCGTGGCACATGGATACCGGAGCTACATCTCACATGACATCGAATGCAGGTAATCTCTCGTCTTATTCAAATTCGAGCATTTCTAACTCTATAATTGTCGGAAATGGCCAATCCATCCCAATTAATGGAACCGGTACAGCTATATTACCTAAACCACACCCTCCTCTAACCCTTCGTAATGTCCTATATTCACCCAAACTCGTTAAAAATCTCGTGTCTGTCCGAAAATTCACTACTGATAATTCCGTAACCGTTGAGTTTGACCCGTTTGGATTTTGTGTGAAGGATTACAAGACGGGGAAGCCGCTAATGAGGTGTGAGAGTCAGGGGGCCCTTTATCCTATCACGTCTACCAATTCAGTCCAACCCAATGCTGCCTTCGCCGCTGTCGAGTCGTCTGTCTGGCATGACCGTCTGGGACACCCGGGTGATGTTATTTTTAATTCTCTTAGACTTAAACATCAGATAGATTGTAACCCTCTTAATAAACGATCAATCTGTCATTCTTGCTCTATTGGTAAGCATATTAAACAGCCTTTTGTTCCCTCTGTTTCTCGCACAATTATGCCATTTGACATTATACATTGCGATTTATGGACGTCTCCCGTTTTAAGTTCCGCAGGTCATCGTTATTATTTAGTGCTTCTTGACGATTTCACTAATTATGTCTGGACTTTTCCTCTAGCAAAGAAATCCCATGTTTTTTCTGTATTCGTCAAATTTCGAGCTCTAATTAAAACCCAATTTCAACTAGAAATAAAATCCGTTCAATGTGACAATGGAAAGGAATTCGATAACCGGTCTCTTACGGACCTCTGTGCTTCCCACGACATTACTTTTCGTTTCTCGTGCCCTCATACTTCATCACAAAATGGTAAGGCCGAGCGTAAAATCCGTTCCATCAATAATGTTGTTCGCACTTTACTTCTACATTCATCTGTCCCTGCTCCTCTTTGGCATCATGCCCTTAGCATGTCTACCTACTTGCTTAATATCCTACCAAATAAACAACTAAGCCTCTTCACACCCCTGCACATGCTATATCAACGAAACCCGTCATACTCACATATACGAGTATTCGGGTGTCTTTGCTACCCTCTCATCCCCTCAACCCAAATCCACAAACTTCAAGCTCGGTCCATGCCCTGTGTGTTCCTCGGGTTTCCTGACCAACATCGAGGTTATAAATGTAACACCCCCATTTATTTAAGAGCCTTTAGCAAGACATTCTCAAATAAATAGAGCTGTTACCATCTCGGAATGACCGAGGTAGTGAATAACAAAGTAAACAAACCAGAGTACTTTATATAAAAACTGATTAAATTGAAACTTTTATTATTACAACTTACTTAACTCAACCCGAAGTACCAAATTACAAAACTACTACAGCGGAAACATTAAATTACAAAGCTACATCGTGATAGTCTAACTAAGTGGGCTAATCAACTAGGTAGGCAAGTCAACATCCTCATGCTTCCCCATGAGCTCCCAAAACAGCTAACTCGGGACCTGTAAAAATCTGCTCCCCATTCCGGATCATCACAGGTGTCACACGAATACACGGTCAACCTCGCGGTTGAGTAGGATAACACAATAATAAATAATGCAACAATTATGATATGCAAATGCCATGATATGCTCGAGCTCAATCACAATCTCAATCTCAAACCCGAAACGCCCAGCCATACCGAACCTCCCGGCAGACTATAATCGGTCGTCACCGAACACCAGCTCAATAGCTGATAAGACACCAGGCCTGGTCTGCAGAACCACCCTGGGCTTTATATCAGAACAACATCTGATTCACATCTTTCTCAGTAACCAATGCATATGCCATGAGTATGAATGCAACACCAAAATCAATAACCATAAACTATCATGTTCAGAACTCATACTTGTATTCATAACATACAATGCACATTTACACAAAACTTAACACAGAACAAGCACCAGTGTAACCTACCTGGATAGCAAAATAAACCAGTAGCAAGCCCGCAAGCAATTAGGATTATGCCACTTCAAAATCGTCACCTTATAACGACGGTTACTAATAACAAAGGAACTTGAAGAGGGTGAGCGGAAGGCAGGAAGGAAAAGAGAAGGAAAAAGCATGGAACGTAGAGGACGGAAGAGAAGAAGAAAAGCGGCGTTGTAGATATCTGATGTATAATAGGTTTAGGATGTCGATTTATATGTAATAGGGTTTAGGAAATAAAGAATTAGGATTTAGTTATTATGTATTTTTATATTAATATTAATAACGAAATAAATTACAAAATATAAATATTGTTAGTACGGTAGCACTTCGGTCCATATAATATGAATTATAGAAATATTAAGATATTAGCAATTACATAAGGATATATATATATATTCAAAAAAAATAGGATTAAAATACAATTACGACTTAAATAAAATAGAAATTATGTGTAGATAATAAATAAATATATAATCGGAAATATACTTAATTATAAGTATATTATTAAAATTAAATAAACCTGAAGAGAACGTCATTTTACGAAATAATCATCAATTATCAAATAATTATGAAATATGTAATAATCGTAGAAATACGTTTTATAAAACAATAACAGTTTACGTAACATATTTAAACATTCTTTTTGAAATACGTGTATAAAACATTGTTTGACTGTCGTTGACCAAAGCTAACATACGGGGTATTACAGTCTTCCCTCCTTAAAAAGAACTTCGTCCCCGAAGTTCACCACACAACCCTATCACCAAAACAAAATCAACTGACGCCCTACCCTCTACTCCGATCACTACCAACAGAAATGACATGTGTTACATTCCTCCTCCTCCCTTAACCCAAACTTCGTCCCGAAGTTTAACAGCTGTCTAACCTGAACTCGACCACGCAGCCAAACACGATACTCCTCCACTTCTCTGCACTGACTCCCTAAAGCTTCTATGAAGACATTCTATTACGGTCTATCCTCCTTAAAAGGAACAGGCCAACAAGTAAATGCAAAAAAAAAATATATATATACATACATAACCTCGCATCATTGCACAAACTCAAAAGATACAAAACCATACAATACTTTCACGCATAGAAACACTGCTCATCTAATGTAATAATTAACAACCAACTTTCGAGATTTTTCAATCCTATCCTCCTTAAACCTGGTTACGTCCCCGTAAACTCCATCACATATATATATTAATAAATACAGATCATCGCAATATTTAAAGGCAAACGACATGCTAGAAGATAATTAAGCACAACATACTACTCATTTCTCATCTCAGCACATCTAAGTAGCGACTTATAAAGTACATATACTCGCTAAAGGCATTAACTCACCGAAATCATACAACATGTGAACATCTGAGCACAAACGGAATTACCATATAAATATTCACGTGGTCGCAAGACAAGTGAGAACATCCATTTACCAGTATAAAATTCCGAACTTTTACCAGATTGCATAACATGTACTACTTCTGTGATAAAATAACAGTGGTAACGCGTAATGAAACATACATAAATACACCTACTGTTAATCTCCTTGTACAAGAACTGGTCAAAGTTAACAATTAACAGTTATATATAAATACGACTATAAGCATACAAAGACATGTATCTGGTCATTTATATACTTCGTAATCACACTATATATTGCAAAATAACAACCATCATATTGTCACACTTAGATTTGTATATTTCGTTTCAACTTCAACAATAACAGTCATATAAAGTCATGAAATTCATTCACATTATTGTAACAACAAGGCTATATTATCATATAATATTTCTATATTCATTTCATATGTCTACTACTCATGCTACTAATGTCATATCAGGATATTACATGGCCACATTACCAAATTCATATTTGGTTAAACTTTCATAACTTACCATTTCAACAATCACACATCATGCTGCAACTTTCAAAATTTATAATTAAATAACCGCTTAGCCATTTTGTGTGATATCAAAGGTTTTTAGAAAATATACTGAATTAACTAATCATATGAAAAAAATCAAATGCAAAGGTTAAGGAAATTATTTATAACAAATTTTACAACTCAGTTGGTCTAAACAAATTCTTTACAACAATTAGACAGAAACTTGGGGCAACTTGCAAAATTACTATTAAATAACAACTCGTTAAAATTTTATGTGGTTTATCATTTTGAAAATTTGAAAGAATATTATAAACAATGGAGTTGGAATAATGCATAAACAATAACCACGTTTTAAATTATTTATTTTACAAAAACCTGGGTCAAAACAAAAATGTACAGTAACAATCTGACCACCGTCGAATAAATAGTTATTTCTCGCAAAATATATTTCGTATTAACATGAAACCAAAAACATTGGGAAGCTAACTCAGAAGGTTATCATACATAAAATTTTCATAATCATATATAGAACACATTTTGAATGGCAGCACGCACAATCAAGGTAACATTCTGGAAATTTATTACAATTTTTATTCCATTAAAAATTCACATTACTTCACGGTATCTATCACATTTAACACTACCATTCTTTCACCAAAACATGTTGACATATCTTTTGAAGCATAGAAAGCACATTGTACCATATTAACATTTACTCATTATTTTAAACTGTAATCATATAGAAAACGATAACGATTGCGAAACTGGAAAGTAGGATCAACTAAAGAACTTAATAGTTATGTATGTATAAATAAATGAATCAGTTTCTACCATTGTAACAATCACAACTTATTAAAATACGTAAATATAAACTAGAAATCACTAAGGTGCCACTTATTGAATACTAACCTTATAACTAAATTAAATGTGTAGAAACTGACATTAAAACTGCCATGAAAATTTGAAGTATGATCGATGTAACACGTAACTATATATCATTCATGGCTTGGGGCAACACATTCCGCATATCACTAGACATGGATTAATAAGGAAAATAGTAAAATAATAGCAAACATAAATCTCGAAATTCGACTACATTTGCATAGTAAGCCAAACCTCAAATTTTGTAAAGAATAAGGCATTCAAATAAGAATTGTATACACGAATAGAATAGCAATAAAAGTACAATTGTCGATGTCACACATCACACATTTCGACCTACTGGCCTTAACACATAAAACTTACATTGATTCTGCATTCTGCAACAAGTTTAGAATACATTCCAAATTACAGACATATACGGTTTCTAACTACAAACAATAACGGCTTCCTATGAAATCTAGTTCCCTTATATTCTCACCTCTCTGTTTTCCCTTCCCAAGGTATTCCCAGTTCAAATCTGAGAGGGCCAGGGTACGAATTAGGCGCGCTTTCCTAACCGTACTAAAGGGCTCCTAACAGTTTCTACCTGGGGTTCATTTATTTAGACACATCCTAAGTTCATTAAATTCATTGGTTCAGGCCTAAGGATCGTTCGCTCTGATACCACTTTGTAACACCCCCATTTATTTAAGAGCCTTTAGCAAGACATTCTCAAATAAATAGAGCTGTTACCATCTCGGAATGACCGAGGTAGTGAATAACAAAGTAAACAAACCAGAGTACTTTATATAAAAACTGATTAAATTGAAACTTTTATTATTACAACTTACTTAACTCAACCCGAAGTACCAAATTACAAAACTACTACAGCGGAAACATTAAATTACAAAGCTACATCGTGATAGTCTAACTAAGTGGGCTAATCAACTAGGTAGGCAAGTCAACATCCTCATGCTTCCCCATGAGCTCCCAAAACAGCTAACTCGGGACCTGTAAAAATCTGCTCCCCATTCCGGATCATCACAGGTGTCACACGAATACACGGTCAACCTCGCGGTTGAGTAGGATAACACAATAATAAATAATGCAACAATTATGATATGCAAATGCCATGATATGCTCGAGCTCAATCACAATCTCAATCTCAAACCCGAAACGCCCAGCCATACCGAACCTCCCGGCAGACTATAATCGGTCGTCACCGAACACCAGCTCAATAGCTGATAAGACACCAGGCCTGGTCTGCAGAACCACCCTGGGCTTTATATCAGAACAACATCTGATTCACATCTTTCTCAGTAACCAATGCATATGCCATGAGTATGAATGCAACACCAAAATCAATAACCATAAACTATCATGTTCAGAACTCATACTTGTATTCATAACATACAATGCACATTTACACAAAACTTAACACAGAACAAGCACCAGTGTAACCTACCTGGATAGCAAAATAAACCAGTAGCAAGCCCGCAAGCAATTAGGATTATGCCACTTCAAAATCGTCACCTTATAACGACGGTTACTAATAACAAAGGAACTTGAAGAGGGTGAGCGGAAGGCAGGAAGGAAAAGAGAAGGAAAAAGCATGGAACGTAGAGGACGGAAGAGAAGAAGAAAAGCGGCGTTGTAGATATCTGATGTATAATAGGTTTAGGATGTCGATTTATATGTAATAGGGTTTAGGAAATAAAGAATTAGGATTTAGTTATTATGTATTTTTATATTAATATTAATAACGAAATAAATTACAAAATATAAATATTGTTAGTACGGTAGCACTTCGGTCCATATAATATGAATTATAGAAATATTAAGATATTAGCAATTACATAAGGATATATATATATATTCAAAAAAATAGGATTAAAATACAATTACGACTTAAATAAAATAGAAATTATGTGTAGATAATAAATAAATATATAATCGGAAATATACTTAATTATAAGTATATTAATAAAATTAAATAAACCTGAAGAGAACGTCATTTTACGAAATAATCATCAATTATCAAATAATTATGAAATATGTAATAATCGTAGAAATACGTTTTATAAAACAATAACAGTTTACGTAACATATTTAAACATTCTTTTTGAAATACGTGTATAAAACATTGTTTGACTGTCGTTGACCAAAGCTAACATACGGGGTATTACAATAAATGTTTTGATCCTCGCACCAACAAAGTCATTGTGAGTCGCCACGTTCGTTTTGACGAAAACACCTTTCCTTTTGCCAAAACTAACTCTCCTGACTCCCACCATTATGATTTTCTAAATGACGATATCAATCCCTATACCCTCCAAATGGTCAATGACTCCCTTACCTCACCATCACACCAAGCTTCCCCGGATTACACGCCACCACCCTCTCCTACCCCTGCCACCGTGCTTACACCACGTTCCCTGCCCATTTCCCCTACCCAACCGCCTTCACCCTGCCCCGAACCCGCCACCCACACGAGTCCAATTCCCAACGCCAAGGCTGTCACACGAGGTGACCATGGTATTCGAAAGCCAAAGAAAATTTTTGACCTTAATACCACTGTCCAAATCTCGCCCTTACCCCGTAACCCAGTGTCAGCCCTCCGCGACCATAATTGGAAATTGGCTATGGATGACGAGTTTAATGCTTTAATTAGTAATAAGACATGGGAACTTGTCCCGCGTCCGACTAATGTGAATGTGATTCGGTCTATGTGGATTTTTCGGCATAAGATTAAATCTGACGGTTCTTTTGAAAGGCACAAAGCACGTCTTGTAGGTGATGGCATTGATTGTGGTGAAACGTTCAACCCTGTTGTCAAACCCGCGACAATCCGTACGGTTTTGTCCATAGCTCTATCTCACGGCTGGCCCATTCGTCAACTCGACGTCAAAAATGCTTTCCTCCATGGTGAGCTCCGTGAAACCGTCTATATGCACCAACCTCTTGGGTACCGTGACAAGCAGTTTCCGGACCATGTATGCTTACTTCGAAAATCTCTTTACGGTCTTAAGCAAGCTCCACGAGCATGGTACACTCGTTTTGCTTCCTTTGTGCATAAGATCGGTTTTGTGCACAGTAAATGTGATCATTCCCTATTTGTATATCGCGATGGCCACGGTAATTCTGCATTTATCTTATTATATGTTGATGATATTATTCTAACCTCATCTTCCGAGCAACTTCGCACGAATATTATGGAACAACTTGGAGCTGAGTTCGCAATGAAGGACCTCGGTCCTCTAAGCTATTTCCTTGGTATCGCTGTTACTCGATATAAAACAGGTATGCACTTATCACAACATAAATATGCAGCAGAAATTATTGAACGGTCAGGAATGTCCACTTGTAAAGCCTCTCCTACACCGGTTGACACGAAGCCGAAATTAAGCTCCACGACTAGCTCTCCGTTTCGTGACCCAACCCTATATCGAAGCTTAGCCGGTGCATTACAATACCTGACCTTCACCCGTCCCGATATTGCATATGCGGTCCAACAGGTTTGTTTGTTCATGCACAACCCAATGGATGTTCACATGAATGCGTTAAAATGCATTATACGATACATTCAAGGTACCTTACGACATGGCTTATGGTTGAATTCGTCATCCCCAACGACTCTGACCACTTACACCGATGCTGACTGGGCCGGCTGTCCGGACACTCGACGGTCCACTAGCGGGTATTGTGTTTTCTTGGGTCAAAATCTCGTCTCTTGGGCCTCTAAGCGACAACCCACCATCTCCCGTTCTAGTGCCGAAGCTGAGTATCGGGGTGTTGCCAATGTAGTCTCGGAATCATGTTGGCTGCGCAATCTTTTATTAGAGCTTCATCATCCACTTCGCAAAGCGACTATCGTGTATTGTGATAATATAAGTGCCATTTACCTTGCTAGCAATCCCGTTCAACACCAACGAACGAAGCATATTGAGATTGACATTCACTTTGTTCGTGAGAAGGTCTCTAAAGGCGATGTCCGAGTCCACCATGTTCCCACTCGCTCTCAAATGGCCGACATCTTCACCAAGGGGCTTCCATCAGTTCTCTTTGATGATTTTCGTGATAGTCTCAGCGTCCGTCTTCCTCCCGTTTCGACTAAGGGGGGAGTGTTAGAATATATTCTCTATATATTCAGTCAACTCATATCTTAATGTTTATCATTAGTTTCTGTAATTAGTGGTAACTAATTTGGCATCTTTAGATTACGTTCCCTTGTAATTAGGAAACCGTATATTCCCTAACTTGTATATATACTGTACTCTTATGATTAATGAAAGTCAAGCACAATATTCTTTCAGATAGAATAATTAAATATATAAACAAAGTGGAGGGTCCCACATAATTTAATATTTTTTCACTCATAAACTCCAACAGCCAATAGAAATCCAGGAAATTCTACTCCTTTTATAGTAAAAGGATATTTACCCCAACAAAAAACCCTAATTAACCTTCTAATAACCAAAAAATTATTAAAGCGAAAGAAGATGAAGATCACCGGTAGTGTATCCGTCACCCGACAATCCTACTAAGAAAATAAGGTTCACTCGTATCATCACTCCGCCTACGTCAATTTCGTCTCTCACAAAGTTAGTCCCAGAGAAGTCTTCTAAGAGAAGAAGAACAATAATAATGTCGTCACACGTAACGAAGTGTCATGGAAACAGAGCATCATTGAAGCCCTAAACGAATGCAAGAACTCGAAGTCGGAGTTGAACAACGTCAAGAATCGCAAGTTTAGGCGAACGTCTAAGAAGACGGTAACTTTGGACCCGAGTTTGAAGGCCCTCATAAAATCACGTCGTGATTATGATTTCTTGTGGGATGATAATTGATCGGTTTTATTTGATTTTTAGTAACGTTGTAGAGTAGCTTAATTTGCTAATTTTATGTGTTATTATTGATTGTGTGAATAATTCGAAAATTAAGTTGAATCGATTGATTAGCGAGGTGTTGCTGAATGATTTTTTAATTAATGTATCAATTGATTAATATTTTCTGCTTAGTTGAAATATGGTAATGACTAATGAGTAATGATCGATCCTTCGTATTTTTGCCCCAATATTTATTTCAAATCAAGAAACATCATTAGATTACTAACACACCAACCATTTTTTTTGCAGCGGTAAAGAAAATAGTTTACAGAGCACATCTAACTCCTTAAGTCGGGTGCAAATAATAACTAGGAATGGGGGTGCTTAAAAAACAGGGTTTTTTCCGAAATACTAACACGCGAAGATGAAAGATGCCTTTTAAGTATTCTTCATACAAAAATATTTGTGTATTGTCTAAGACCGATTTATACAAGAATTTGTCTTAAAAAGGTTTTCGATTGAAGTAAATAAAACTATAAAAAATATGAACTTGTAGGATCGAACCAAACCGAACTTTTAAAAGGGTTACTATATTATTGTTGTTAAACATTATTGTTATAAGATCTTAAACATTGGTTATTGTAATTACTACTTCCTACTTTATTACATGTTTAATCATTATATATATAAAAGAATCTTGGAAAACTGCCTATGTGGCACAATGTGGATTCAGAATTAGGCTAATGCAAGTCTCTCATTCAATCCCACAATTTTAGTTTTTTTTAAACCAATCATGTTTAACCGCGTGGGCCATCTTTACACATCAACAAACTAAAATAAATAAAAAATTGAAATTAATTGAGAACCACATAATTAACCGTGCATAATTAATATAATTGTAATTAATTAATTTGGGTAACAATTCTCAAAACCTATTAAAAAAACGGTTTTAGTCATTGTAGTACCCAAGTCATCGCAATACCCAAAAAAAACCAATAATAATATTTTCTCTTTCCTACATTTCCAAGAGATAAAAAAGTGTTGTACTGTGTATGCTGTAGTATTAATTCATTCATTATGTCGTTCAATCTTGCAGTGATAATTAAGTTCTACTATTTGACGCTTTCTCATACTTTCCTCCTGCTATTTTTTTCTTCTTATTTTACTCTATTTCATCTTTTTTTTTTGTGAACATACATTAATTACAAAATACCAATAACTACTAATCATCAATTATGTGAAACCAACCACCTTATCAAATTGTCTTTCAAAAACCTTTTACTTTCTCAATGTTGCCCGAAAATCTCGAAGGCGAATAACATCTTTTTATTCTCCTCTTTTTTCTTCTCCTCTTTTGTATTCTCAATAAACTCCTCGAAAATCACAGTTGTCTTCCACTTCTTAAGACCTAAAGTAGACAAATTGAATAAATAAAATTTTTGGTTATATAATAATTATAATTTGTCGTCTTCTTTTAAAAAAAACTACACAACCCCATGATTTTTCACGGGTGTTACACTAATGAATTAAAGGAACAGTGAACTAAAAAAATACAAAGCGGTTATAATGAATAAGGAAATAATGTGAAATTGGATATAATGAAATATATAATTAAGCAACACCAATATGAATTGATTTTTGAATAAGAAAAACCAATATAATTAAAATTGGTTATACTGAAATATATATACTCGGTATGGAACAGAATAAATTATAAGGAAATAATGTGAAATTAGGGAATGTGGAATGAAAATAGTTCACGAAACCACTTACCGATAAAGACAATTAAGCAACATAGAAAAAAAACATAGCATTACATTATTTACATGCCTCACCAGCAGCAGTTACATACATGACGTTCATACTATCAATTTAATTAGATCACTTCAATATTTATCACTCAAAATTGTTCAATTATAATACAACATCAAATCAGCTTGCACTATTAATGCAATTACTATAAAAAAAATCAGATTTCGAAAAAATTGTAATTATAAAACAATTATACTAGGTATTTACATTTTATGAGAATTACTTCGAATTTAATTTAAAGTATTGCCAAAATAATAATTACCACATGATTACAAATTTAGAATTTTTTTCGAAAACACGATAAACGCGCACTTCTAAACCATTTAAGCAGCACAACTCTATAGAGCAATTAACAAATGATGTTACTGTTGTTTTTGTATTCAATTTTTGTTTTTGGTTATTTCTACTCAATTTTCGGTGTTCATCTATATTAAACTTTGACACTTTCATTGTTTTGGGGTATGATTTATATTGATAATCTTTTAGGTAGTCCATCTTTCCCGTTAAGTTTGAAAGGAGACAATTTCCTTTAGCAGTTTGCTTTGCAATGACTATTAACAAGAGTCAGGGGCAATCTTTATCCCGTGTTGGTCTTTATCTTCCTAGATCACTCTTCACCCATGGACAGTTGTACGTTGTTGCTATCTCCCGGGTTACAAATAAGGATGGTCTAAAAGTCCTTATTTTAGATGACGACAAACACATGTCTACTATAACAAGTAATGTTGTTTACAAGGAGATTTTCGAGAAACTATGAGTTTCTCTTAGACTTTCCAATTTTTGTATCCTACTCTATAGTACTTTGTATTTGAAAATACAAACTTTTATCTTATTATATATAAACATTTTTTATTTATTTTTATTAAAACATTTACATATACACCACAACCGTTATTAGCTTATTTAACAACTTAATTGATCTCTCTATAAAAATTGAATTGAACAATCCCGTGAATTTTCACGGGTGTTACACTAGTTGTTTGATTAATTCAAAACTTATTTTGAATCATTTGTTGAACGATAAATTGTTTATCGAACCGAACTGAACTGAACTCTAGGATTTGTCTTAAAAAGAGCATGTTTAACGGTAAAGGGTTCGTGCGCAATTGTCATTGCCCTAATAGCCATATGTAAGCCTGAAACGTTATCGGAAATAGTCGAACTTTTTGACGAAATGGGGCTCTGAACCAAACTTTTTCTCGTTTTGGGGCCCATTTGAAACTATTTATTCCAAATGGGTCCACGTCATCACTTTATTTTTTTTTCGAGTTTTTTAAACAAAACCGCTAGCTAACCCGACGGCTTTACCTGCTTTACCAAAAAAAAATAAAAAAATAACATTGAGGTAAGCCGCTGGCCCAGGCAGCGGCTTTACCTATTTCTAATATCCCCCTGTTTCCATGCTCAACCAGCCCTAAGGCCCACCCAGTTTAGCCAGGCGTCTTTTCGTTATGCTGTGTCATTCACTACTTTCAAAACAGGTGAACTCGAGCAGCCCAAGTTCGGGTTGCTCACGAGTTCGATAGAAATAGGTACACTCTCTAAAATCATACTCCCTACGTCTATGGCAATCTGATACGGATTCGGTAGCGGTTACTCTGTTTTTGGGCACCAACGAACAACCATCGGGAATGACCGAATCTCCAACCCAGTTTTTTGTGCCAAGGATCCAGCATGTTTGTTTGTGCTATTGGGTCGGGTTCGTTTGATTTGTCCGCGAAGAATGTTGACAGCTATTTTTTTTTTTTTTTGCAAGGAGAATGTCGCCAGCTATTAGATGTTAAACCCTTGAGTTTATCATTCATGTTGTTCACAATATATACAACCCTAGATGCTATAGTTAGCTAAAGGAATCCCACTAATCTAGGAACCATATATCCTAAGCTAGGAAACTATCAACGACATATTAGGAAGACTAATAATACAAAAGATACAGTAGAATATTTCATATTCTATTACCAGCCACTTCTCGAATAAAGGATTAAAATCCTACCTTATTTTCAGTTTATTTAGCTTCTTTAATTAGCTTTAATCTCCTAGTCTTCATTGTTATTTTCTAGTTTTCATTTTCCGTTTTTTGTCTGGGTAACTATAGAACCCCTGAAGAGGCAGCACTTGCTGTACAAAAGAAAAAAGCCGAGTTTGTTGAAATGTTGAAGGTTGAGGATATGTCGAGCATGGGAACTTGCAGGGTTATTTTATGGGAAAGAAGCTGTTGGAACTCGAGGTAGTCATACTAGCTAGTTCAAGTTATTAGTCATACTAATTTTACTAATTAATCTCATATTAATTTAGTCGATCTTATGCATGCAAAATAAAAGCGGAAATAATGAGAATCGTACTCTTACAACCGGTCCGAAATATGCTTAGGACGATCCTCCAAGAGCAACCAAGTAAGCTTGCCTCCAATGAGTGCGCACCAAGACCTTACCTTAAACGGACCAAATAACCGAACCCGATACTAGAGGACGGAATTAGGCTAAAACCGTGTACTAATAATAATATTAGTATACTAGAAAATATTATCTAGTAATAGTTTTAGAGGTTATTGTATTTTTGTTTCTCACACTAGAAAATACAACATATGGTTCAACCTTCTTTTGCACTAGAAAAGATGAACATAAGTTAGAATGAATAAGGTGAACAAAATTCACTTCTTATAATGATAGTATGTGGTGTGTCGTGTGATAGTGTGTTATGTAAGACCAAAATAGATTGCTTGTCTTACACAAGCAATTAGGTTTGCATGGCTACATATAGGTATCATACCTACACAATCATTATGTTTTAGTCATGCACTAACTTAAACAAATTAGTCCTTATTATACACACCATCACACGCCAGTTTTGTGTAAAATGTACTTTCATTTTACAAATTGTAATTTGTACAATTGTGTAATATGTAACATCTTATGTGACATAATTCAATTGTATTAATTTAAAATATATTTATCATATAAATAATATTTCTAAATTAATTAAATCATATTTAACAAATTATTTAGTAATTCATAATCACCGTCTCAAAATATGGTTATTATAATAATCGTCAATACGATATACAACATTTGTTATAACCACGAACCACATAGTTTATCAATAACAAAAAAAGTAAAATAAAAAAAATGAACAAAAAACATTATTAGATAATGAAAATATAAATGATAAAACAAATAACGTTACTGTAATTATTTTCAAACTTTTAACTCTAACATTTTGATCATCATAATAGCAAATTTTCGAGATATTACTAAATTTGAGTTATTTTTTTAATAAGAAATAGTTTTCAACAAAAAGAAGTTGATAAATAATATTGTTTTAATTTTCAATTTCAAAAATGAGATCCAAAAAATTAACAAAAGAAATAAACTATAAAACACTGTTAAGTAGATTTTAGAACATTCCATAATACTCTAAAGAAATTAGTTATAGATATTGAGTTAATCCACTAAAATGAATATATCTAAAAATTTTGTTATCATGTTTGAACACAAAATTCGTGCATTTTTTCACGGATTTGAAACATGTGTAAATTTCAAACCCTTACAATTGTTGCATGTGTTTTAAACTATTATGAGCCTGTAGACAAGGATTTAGAAAAAAAAACATATTTCGGGTTCTAATAAAATGACCGAAAATAGCCTATTTTGAAGGTTATTATCCACGTTTTTTAGGCCTAAAAGGTCTTGGGATAAAAACTCTTGAAATTCTCACCATAGTAGTTTAATACCATATAAAAATGACTCAAGGTGTTAAAATTGGCATACGTTATAAAATAGACACATTTAAAGGCTCTATCATTATTTTAAATGTCGTGTTTGAAATAGACAAAATAAGTTGTATATTTTATTGTATTTTTTTTTGTGAAAAATCCGAGCATACTATATTTATTATCGGATATAATGAGCATATTGACAAGGATTTAGAAAAGATATTCCGGGTTTTAAAATGACCGTAAATAGTCGATTTTGAAGGTTATTATCCACGTTTTTTACGCCGAAAAGGTCCCGAGATAAAAAATTTCGAATTCGCACCATAGTACTTTAATACCTTATAAAAAGGGTGATGCTCATTCATGTATATGATTTACTTAATTATGGACATGAATTATCATTGTACCCCTTCTCATTTTAATGTTTTTCATTTTTTTTAGAATTTAATTCCTTATCTCTCTATTAACTCCCTCCAATTACCACCAGCCAACCACCACTAGCCGACACCCACACCTTGAACCACTCTCTCGCCGGACTACCCCTACCACCTAGCCTGATGGTCGTCGGCGTTTGAACCTGCCAAATCCAATACTCAGAACCGCCACCCAACCCTTGCCACTACACCGACGACATTCGTTTTCCTCAAAGCCGCCTCTCCCAATACCTAGATCGACTACCCCTATCCTTAACACCACCGGAACCCCCTGCCACCACCTCATTCGGTTGTCCGTTTTGGCAAAAGTTATTCAGATTGCCGACATAGCCATCATCTGAAGGGAAACGTGAGTAATACTAACATGTTCATATTATTTAGTCTTACTAATTTTACTAATTAATCTCATATTAAATTAGTCGATCTTATGCATGCAAAACTAAAGCGGAAATATAGAGAATCGTATTCTTACACACGGTCCGAAATATTGTTAGGACGATCCTCCAAAAGCAACCAAGTAAGCTTGCCTCCGATATGAAACACCAAGACCTACCCTTAAAACGGACCAAATACCGAACCCGAATCTAGAGGACGGAATTAGGTTTTAAAACCGAGTACTAATTATTATAATTAGTATACTAGAAAATATTAATAATAATATTTGAAAGGTTTCTTGAATTTTTCTTACTCTAGGAAAACTGTGCAAGGAGAAGATTAGTCTTTTAACATGTGAAGTACCACATATATAAAGAGAATGGGTTTGGTTGGGGTGGAGTGTGAACCGTGTAATGGTGCATGTGGAAGGGATTTTAATTCATTTTCATGCACTCAAGCAGAAGGTAAGGTCATATCATAATATGACCTAATTATTACAATTATAAGATAAAATATCATATATAATTTTACCTTATAATGTCAATTACACGGTACATACATACACAAACGTAAAATGGACTTTCATTTTACGATTTATAATTCGTACAATTTTACTAATTATGTAACATCTTATGTGACATAATAATTGTATTAATTTAAAATATATATTTATCACATAAATAATATTTCTAAATTGATTAAATCATATTTAACAAATTATATAGTAATTCGAAATTATTGTCCCAACATATGGTTATCGTAATAATCGTCGATACGATATATTAACAACGTTTGTCATAACCATGAACCATTCATTATACTAATTTCGATATTTCAAAAAGGATTAATTGATAAGAATACTCTGAACTATGGGTGTCCTGCTCAAAATACTCCAAACTCTATTTTAACTACCCATATAACCAACTAATGCTCTCATTCGCTTTTATTATAATATATCTTATATATGACCTGCTACATGCTAAGTAAGTGAAGAAATTTCGAACCCTTGTTTAACCCGTTTTTCTCTTTTTACTTCTATGTTAATCTATTCACCTAATCACACCATTAAAACATGCTACAACAAGTTAACAAAACAACAAATTCTATTCAAAGCAAATGAGGACATTAGTTGATTATATTGGTAGTTAAAATAAAATTTGGAGTATTTAAAGCAGTACACCCATAGTTTAGAGTATTCTTATCAATTAATCCTTTCAAAAATATCAATTAATATTTGACAATTGACACATTTCAATTTCAAATATAAATCTTACTTTAAGATTCAACCTCTGATTTCTCGATATACGGTTTTAAGAATATCGATCAATTCGTATCCTATACAATTAATCAATATATGTTTAAGGGCGCGGGGTTAGTCCTAAAGGTGTGAGCTAAAGGGATCAACTGACCACCACCGTCATACGACAGTAATGTCAAACTCTTGTAAGCCAATCATTACCGATTAATGTTGGTCAGTTGACTATATCAAATATCGGATCGTCCCTTGCATATTCTTTTCATAAGATTTATGACAATGATTTTAATTTTATCACTGTCGTGATCGCACTATTGTTGAGGACACATTTCCCAACATCATCAACCCAAGCCCATGCTTTCGTCGACAATAACCATAACCAACACCACCCAGATTGTCGTCGAGTTTTATGGTACCCAAAACAACCACGAGTCGGCCATCACATCCACCGAATAAACCGCACCCACACCCTCTTCATTATCAATTCATTATCAATAATTTTCGTTGAGAATTAATTCATCTAAACCCTAATTTCGTCGATAGTGGATGAAGTTTGCCATATATGATTACATTCGAATTGATGAGAATTAATATAAGAAAATGAACAATTGAGTACAATGCTAAGAAAAGAAGATTTAGATTGCAGTTTCCTAGATCTATTATATCGGGTAGAAAACTATATTCATCTTCAAATAATGTTTATAAAAGAGAGGTTTGTTTATTTGGGAGAAGGGTAAAGAAAGGAAAATAAATGAAAAAAGTAAATGAAAGAGTAAACTACGTCCATGAATGAACAATTATGTATAAAAATGGCTTAAGGGGTTAAAATTGATATATGGTTTTAAATAGACACATTTAGAGGCCCTAACATTCCTTTAAAGGTCGTGTTTGAAATAGATAAAATAAGTTATATACTTTTTTTATGTTGTTTTGTGAAAAATCCAAGCATCAAATATTTATTATAGGATATAATGAGCCTATAAACAAGGATTCTGAAACAAAATATTTCGGGCTCTAAAATGACCGAAAAAAGCAGATTTTAAAGGTTATTATCCATGTTTTTTAGGCGAAAAGGGTCTCAGGATAAAAACTCTCAAAATTCGTACCATAGTACTTTCAAACCATATAAAAATGACTCAAGGTGTTAAAATTGGCATACGTCATAAAATAGGCACATTTAAAGTCCTATCATTATTTTTAATGTCGTGTTTGAAATAGAAAAATAAGTTATATATTTATAGTCTGTTTTGTTTTCTGAAAAATCCGAGCATCCAATATTTTTATCGGATATAATGAGCCTAATGAGAATGATTCAAAAAAAAAAATCGGGTTCTAAAATGACTGAAACTAGCCGATTGTAAAGGTTATTAACCACTTTTTTTAGGCTGAATAGGTTCCGGGATAAAAACTCTCGAAATTTGCACCATAGTACTTTAATACCATATAAAAATGACTCAAAATGTTAAAAATGTCATACGGTTTAAAATAGACACATTTAGAGACTCTTACATTATTTTAAAGGTCGTGTTTAAAATAGACAAAATAAGTTATATACTTTATTTTATGTTGTTTTGTGAAAAGTCTAGCATCCAATATTTATTATAGGATATAATGAGCCTATAGACAAAGATTCAGAAAAAAATAATTCGGTTTCTAAAGTGACCGAAAAAGCCGATTTTGAGGATTATTATCCACGTTTTTTAGGCCGAAAGGTCCCGGGATAAAAATTCTCGAAATTCGTACCATAGTACATTAATACCATATAAAAACGACTCATAGTGTTAAAATTGACATACGGTTTAAAATAGACACATTTAGAGGCTCTAACATTATTATAAAGGTCATGTTTGAAATAGACAAAATAAGTTATATACTTTATTCTATTTTGTTTCGTGAAAAACTAAGCATCCTATATTTATTAAAGGATTTAATGAGCCTATAGACAAGAATTCAGGAAAAAATTATTTCGGGTTCTAAAATGATCGAAATAGCCGATTTTGAAGGTTATTATCCACGTTTGTAGGCCGAAAAGATCTCGGGATAAAAACAGTCGAAATTCTCAACATAGTACTTTAATACCATTTAAAAAAGGCTCAAGGTGTTAGAATTGGCATATGGTTTAAAATAGACACATTTAGAGGCCCTAACATTACTTTAAAGGTCGTGTTTGAAATAGAGAAAATATGTTATATACTTTATTTTATGATGTTTTGTGCAAAATCCAAGCATCCAATATTTATTATCGGATATAATGAGCCTAGTGACAAAGATTTAGAAAAAATATTTATCAACGTTTTTTAGGTCGAAAGGTTCCGGGATAAAAATTTCTATAAATTCGCACCATAGTACTTTAATATCAGATAAAGATGACTCAATGTGTTAAAATTGGCTTACGGTTTAAAATAGACATATTTAGAGACTCTTACATTATTTTAAATCCCGTGTTTGAAATAGACAAAATAAGTTATATACTTTATTTTATGTTGTTTTTTGAAAATTCAACCATCCAATACTTATTATCGGATATAATGAGCCTAATGACAATGATTCAGAAAAATGTTTCGGGTTCTAAAATGATCGAAAATAGCCGATTTTGAAGGTTATTATCCACGTTTGCTGTAGGACGAAAGGGTCCCGAGTTAAAAATTCTCGAAATTCGCACCATAGTACATTAATACCATATAAAAATGACTCAATGTGTTAAAATTGGTATACAGTTTAAAATACACATTTAGAGGCTCTAACATTACTTTAAAGGCAGTGTTTGAAATAAATAAAATGAGTTATATATTTATTATATGTTGTTTCGTAAAAAATCTAAGCATCCAATATTTATTATAGGATATAATGAGCCTATAGACAAGGATTCAGAAAAAAAAAAATATCGGGTTCTAAAATGATCGAAAATAGTCGATTCTGAAGGTTATTATCCACGTTTTTTAGGCCAAAAAGGTCACGGGATAAAAAGTCTCGAAATTCTCACCATCTTATCTTATCTATATTAATACAAGAACATTTCGTGGAATTTCGTGTTTCCACGTAGGGCTGTTAATGAGACGAGACAGCTCGCGAGCAACTCGAGACCGGCTCGGTCGTCAAAGCTCGGCTCGAGCTCGGGCTTGGCTCTTGAGCTTAACGAGTCAAGCCGAGCAAATGCTGGCTCGACTCGAAAAGCTCGTGAGCGGCTCGAACATTTGAGATTACATAAGATATTTATCATATTTTATAAAAATATTTTATCATTATTATATTTTTGTAGCATATAAATCAAATATCTTGTTGATTTGCTAAATATTTTTACATAAAATTTTCGAACCTTGTTATTGAAAATATCGGAAGAAAAAAAAATAGACAATTTCATATAGGCTCGATTTGGTTCGAGCTCGTGTTAAAGTTCGCAAGCTTTGTAACGAGCGCATTTTTTCCAAGATCGGCTCGAGCTTGAGTTTTTGTAATCTAGCACAAGCCAAGCAAGGCCTGGGCTCGGCTCGCCTCGTTAACACTCCTACTTACACCTCATCACATCCATTTTCATTTATTTTTTTATTTTAAATAAATGCAGGAGCCGCCATAAAAATGTGGATATCATTTATGAAAAACAAACTTTGTTAATAGAATTTCATCGAATAATCAATACGGAGTACAAAACTTCAATAAACCATCATACTCAATTTTATATATGTTGCATAAATAATACAGTATGAGAATGAAGAAAAAGTAAAATATAAAAATTAACAAAAAACATTATTGGACAATGAAATTATAAATGATAAATAAATAACGTTACTATATTTATTTTCAAACTTTTAACTCTAACATTTTGACCATCATTATAGCAAATTTTCGAGAGATTACTAAATTTGAGTCATTCTTTTAATAAGAAATAATTTTCACAAAAAAAAAATTAATAAATAGTACCGAGGGAGTTGTCGAGATTCTAGTGGGAGGAAATTAAGTGTATGAGATGTGAAAGCCACATTCAGGTGGGCACTGTATTAAAGGATTGCCCTATAGATACTACCATTGTTGTGTATAGTTGGATGTTGATTTAAGAATGTTAGAATTATAATTATTGTCTCGGTCAATTGTCGTCTTTTAACTTTTGCACGTTTACCAATGCTCATTTTGTTTCGTAGATTCCTTGTGACTATATTTTATAATATATTGGATGACCATTTTTTGTTTGCTCGAGCTTGTACGTAGTTGTCGCTTGTCAGTTACCCTAATCGCCAAATGTAAGCTTGAACCGTTTTTGAAAATAGTCTACAACACATATAGGACGGAATTTACAATCAGCAAGATAAAATACGCCACATGTAAGCCTGAACCATCTTTGAAAATAGTCTACAACACATATAGGACGGAATTTACAATCAGCAAGATAAAATACTTTTAGCGTGAGCTCGTTTTACCCAAAAGATATTTAAGTAACCCTTTCTCAAAAATACCCGTTACAAGAAAGAGTTATTGCTTAAAAATAAGTCTATTTATAATCTTCAATAATATATTCACTTCATCTCTTAATAAAAAAGACAATTTTTTTAAAGCATTACTAATAAATTAGGAAATACTTTAACAAATTCGTTTTTTATGAGAAATTAAATTAGGAAAGTTTTTTTTAGGAAATAAAATTTGGAAACAGATGTTTTGTTTTTGAGGAAATCAAATCTATAAATATAATAAAATGACAAACGAAAACATCACATTTCACCATTCAACTATTTAAGAGTAAATTATCAAGCCACATCATCCTTTCTTATTTTGAAAAGAAACGGGAAAAGAAAAATGATATTTTAAACATTAAATGCAAATTAAAGTTTAGAAATTTTTATTTTGACAAATTTCTTTTAGGTTAAATTAATTACAAAACAAAAATAAATGAAAAAAAAAACAACAATAAAAACAATAATTGTGCCAAAACACTCATAAACATATCAATATTCGTGGCAAAATACTAATAATCCGTGACAAAAACTTAGTAAATTGTGGAAAATATATTTTGACTATATATTACTCGTATTACAATGTAGATATTTGATTAATAAATTAGTTTTTTCTTAGGAGTCCTTTTGTCATCAAGGCTTATTGAGGCTTTAACTCTGAACTTGTATAATACCACCAGCGTGACAATCTATCTAATCCCGTGAATTTCACGGGTCTTACAACTATTTAGGAAATAAAACCAATATATAAGTAGGCTAGGGCAACATTCTTCCTCGTCCAAAATATTATTAGCATAAGAACTAATATTTACAACAACAAAAAACCGTAATTAATCTTGTAATAACCAGAAAGTTATTAAAGCTAAAGAAAATGAAGATCACCGTACTGTATCCGTCACCCGACAATCCTAGTATGAAAATAAGGTTCACTCATATCATCACTTCGCCTACGTCGATTTCGTCGCTCGCGAAGTTAGTCCGGAGAAGGTCTTCCAAGAGAAGAAGAGCGGTAATAATGTCGTCCCATGTACCGAAGTGTCATGGAAACAGAGCATCATCGAAGCCCTAAACAAATGCAAAAACTCGAAGTCGGAGTCGAACAACAACAACGTCAAGAATCGCAAGTTTAGGCGTACGACCAAGACGAGGTGGAGGAGAAAGAGGCTCCGCTGAAGGACGAGGTGGAAGCTGCTTTAGAACTTCAAGATTAAGAATAAGAGGGTCATTAGCTCGACCTACCTCAACCAAAATCCTGGCTGGTCAGACTAGTTGTTCTAGATTAGATAGAAAGAAAGAGCTGCTTAACAAGGACGACTGGCAAAGAGACGGGGAGAAGCCTCGTAAGGAGAGGAAATATTATTAAGAGAGAGTCTATTAAACAAACAAAGCACATTTGGCAGCAGTATCAAGATATCACAATTCATAGCGCACAACAACGGGCAAGAAGTAGAAAGGCGAGAGTGACAACGATCAGAAAAGGGTATTCCCTTGTTGTTGTTGGAAGTGCCCCAGCTTTCAGTTCTGAAGCTTCTTCTGCTTTACGATCGAGCAGCAGCCGAAGAAAAAGATGGTCGAAGAGATGGTTCGAGCAAGCATGTGGTGTTGTCTGCGTACTTTGCTTTTCCCATCCATCGTAAGGTATCATTTCTCGCCTGCTGTTCTAGGACCTTTCTAGCTAGATCGATAGCGGCGGCGATAGGGACGAAGAGAGGCAGCAAAGGCTCTAGCTGGGGTTGGCCGAGATTTCGCCGAGTCTCTCGGGAAGGCCCAATCTGCAAAATGAAATGGTGACCGCTTCCGTCGAAAGAAAGAAAGCTAGTTAAAGGACTCTAGCCTATGTGTTTTACTCTTCTTATGCTTTAGGGCAGACACATACCTATAAGAGAGACTTCTGTAATACTATAGATGAATAAGAGTTGTGCAAGATTTCGGCGTTTACGAGCTATACATTAAAAAGGATTCTAATTACATAACATTAAGGAATCCAGGAGCAGTTCTCATAAAACAACGTGCGTGTGAGTTGACTGTGCTTACCTTCTGGTAACTTTGGACCCGAGTTTGAAGACCCTCATTAAATCACGCTGTGATTATGATTTCTTTTGGGATGATAATTGATTGGTTTTATTTGATTTTTAGTAACGTTGTAGAGTAGCTTAATTGCTAATTTAGGTTGAATGATTTTTGTGGGATGATAATTGATCGGTATTATTATTATTATTATTGTTTGTCTGACTAATTTGAAAATTAAGTTGAATTGTTTGTTTAGTGCGCGGTGTTGTTGAATGATTTTTGTTTATTATTTGTTTAATTGGATTCTTTAATTAATATATCAATCAATTGATTAATATTTTCTGCTTAGTTGAAGTATAATAATGACTAAAATAATGACCGATCGATCGTATTTTTGCCCCAATATTTATTTCAAAACAAGAAATATAATTAGATTACCAGCACGAAACGATTTTTTTTGCAACCGTAAAGAAAATAGTTTACATAGAGTACCTCTAACCCCTTAAGTCGAATGCCAGTACTATATTATTATTACAAAAACTTAAACTAGGAACGGGTGCTTAAAAAACGAGGTTTCCGAGAGTTTTATATATACTAACACACAACGATGAAAGATGTCTTATAAATATTCTTCATACAAAATCATTTTTGTATTGTTGAGACGATTTATGCAAGAATTTGTCTTAAAAAGGGTTTGAATTGGAGTTGATAAAACTATAGAGAACATGAGCTTGTAGAATCGGACCAAAAACCGAACTTGATTTGAATATAACATTTAGTCTACAAGGGTTACTTTACATGTTTAATTGTTTGTTTAATTCAAAACTTATTTTGAATCATTTGTTGAGTGATATATTGTTTATCATAGTTCATACGCACGTAGTATTTGTTTATTATCGTATAAGATTATTGACTAGTATTGTATACATAGAAATATAGAATTAATATTAAGCTAGTTTTACGCCCGTGCAAAAGATGCACGGGTCTAATTTTATTAAATTGAAAAATCAATAAAAGATAAATATATTTAACAAAATTGTGATTTTAGTATCGCAGTAATATCATGTAAAAAGTAAAAAGAATTTATATACTTAACTTTGACGCAAGTAAAATTAATGGATCTGCTTGACATTATAAAAGTACACAAATTTTATTTAGGACGACATATCGGTTAAAGTTTAAGACGGGTTAAATATACATATGTAGGATGGATAAGACAAAAAAAAACATTATGCATGACAAAAATAAAATATCTGTCTTATAATCCATGAGGAGCGATACTAACCCGTTTTAAAGTTAAGACGGATAGTAGCCGATAAAAAAATAGATATATATATATTTTAAAATTATGCTTACGGATTTAGCCCTAAGGTCCAAACTCCAAACTATTGCAATGAACCCAAATTTTTTCAAGTCTGACACTCTAACTACCCAAAAAAACTCCGACCATATAATATAATCCCATTTTTTTACGTACATTTAAGACGGAGTTATATATTTTCGTTGATTTCCAAATCTCAACTATTTTAATTTATTAATTTCCACTATCTGAATGTTTTAATTTTCGCCGATTTATATATTATTATTATATTTGTTATTCGATTGTTCCTATTTTATTCTCATCGTCGCTCAATTTAATCATTTTAACTGTTGCATGTTAAAGTAATATTAAAAACTTCTTTAATCTTGGCATATACTCATATCTAATGTTTATGTGTCCCAATCATATTATTATATTTAATATATGCCTTAATTTATGTAAAATTAGTTAACTTATTATCAATGATCATCAAAGATTTGATTTACGGTAGAATTGAAGCTAGGACCTCGAAAGACTTCATATTAAATTGATGAGAATAGGGAATAGATTAAATTGATAAAAAACTTGAGAGAGATAATTAATTATGCATAAGAACATGGTAGACCCTACCCTAATTTTAAAAAATTATTTTCCTAATTTCATCGACCAATAAAAATCCTTTAAAAGCCATTCCTTTTATAGTAAAGAGACGAGTTTTTGAACTAAGTGAAGTGAGTGAACTATATATACGAATATATAGGCCTGAATTTAACTTGACTTCGATTTAAATTGAAGTTCAATTTAAAAACAACACGGGTATTTCATTGTTCGATGAGCTCTCAGGAATTAGGATATACGAAATTTGAGAGTATATCTAACACTTTAAACGTTATATAATCATTATATATATAAAAGCAAAATGTAAAACTGCTGATGTGACGCAACCAGATTTTAGAATTTGTCTAATAGAGCTCTCTCATTAACTTTGACAAACTTAGTTTTAATTAGACCAATTAAAACTAACTATTATAATTATTGTAATACTATTAATTACATAATTACATAATATCTACTTAGATTTTCAAGGCTTTCATTAAAACTAAATTTCACTTTTCAAAACCGAAACATTTATAATACTATTAATTAAATAACGTAATTACCAACAAAATATCAATTATACCGCCAACAGTTATACTTCCAATAATTTTTTTTATTTTTTTATGCAATTAGTATAATTGACTGAATAATGTGGTGATTGGAAACATCAGTTAGGTTTTCCTAAACCTTTGCTCACAATCATCATATATCTTATTATTGCAATAGCCAAAGTGCTGACTTGGCATCACAGAAAACTTTCTTAGTCTGATGTGGCACGATTTCAGAGCTACTGCAAAATTTCCAAAAATAATTTTTTTTAAAAAATAAAAATTTAAAAACCCCCTGATCTTTCAGTTATTATGGATCGATTATGAATTGCAATTAATTCGAAAAAAAGTCAAATAACCGTGAAGAATAATTTCAAACCGTCAAGAATAATTTTAATTCCATAATATCTGCAATAGGCGAAAATCATGGAATAATTTCCTAAACTAAATGCCAACTCTACGCAATTATTTTAAAAATAGAAATATTATGGAATAATATTTTAAAAGGAGTAAGCAAGCTAAATCCCAGCAACACTGATCCTTTAGTTATTATGGATTAAAATTCATTCTAAAAAAAAATTAAAAAACCGTGAAGAATGATTTTAAAACCGTCATGAATAATTTTCATTCCATAATATCTGCAAAAGCCGAAAATATTGGAATAATTTCGTAAACTAAATACTAACTTTAAGCAAAAATTTTATAAATAGAAATATTATGGAATGAAATTTTAAAAATTACAACTCTACAAGTATCCTATTCCATATATGATTCTATAATTCCAAATCATATTATGGAATATTATGGAATGAAAAGATTTCGTAAATCAAATTTAAAACACCGTGAAGAATATTGTTTTAAAAATAGAACATAGAAATATTGTGGAATGAAATTTCAAAAACTGGAAGCATGTTAAATCTCACCAACAGTATAATTGTATATATGGGTTACGTATTTTAAAAATGGTGCAATGGGTAATTAAGAGGTGTACTAATTCTATTGTAAGTGTTGATCATCTTAATGAACAACTATATGACACCTCATGTATACCGTCATACCGAAATGTGTCATAAATAATTCAAAATTTATTTATACGTATATAATTAACACAAATTCTTATTTGCAACGGCACTATCCGTCGCAAGCTTGTGACGGATACCGTTTTCTCTCACAAAATATCCACTTTTTCTCTCTCTCCAACACTATTCCTGTGGTCCCCCTTTCTCCACTAACTCATTTTGTATCCATTTTATCTCACAAAATATCCGTCACAAATGGTGATCCGTCGCAAGCAAGACTTACTAATTAATTAATCATCTTTCTTTGATATTATTAAATATTATATTCATCTAAAGTTTAAAAAAGTCACCGTAAATAATTAATTTGTTTATCTTCAATATTATTAACTATATTTATCTAAAATTTAAAAAACAGACCCGGAAATTTCACGGGTTACAACCTAGTTATATATATAAAAGCAAAATGTAAAATTGCTGATGTGGCGCAACGACCAGATTTCAGAATTTACCTAATAGAGCTTCCTCACTAACTTTGGCATACTTAGTTTTAATTAGGCAAATTAAAACTAACTATTATAATTATTATAATACTATTAATTAAATAATATCTACTTAGATATTCAAGGCTTTCATAAAAACTAAATTTCACTTTTCAAAACCGAAACATTTATAATACTATCAATTACATAACATAATTACCAACAAAATATCAATTATACCGCCAACCGTTATACTTCCAATAACTCTTTTTTTTTAAGCAATTAGTTTAACTGACTGAATAATGTGGTGATTGGAAACATCAGTTAGGTTTTCCTAAACCTTCGCTCACAATAGGTGTATATATACCACGCTTTCATACATTGTATACATATAGAAAAATTTCATAAAATTATTTCTTATGTGATTTCTTATTTTTTCCGTGTAGCTTAAACAATTTTTATCTTTTTCATTATGTTTGACGTTTTGTTTTCCTATTTCCATTCTTTACTTTTTATCTCTTTTCTTCATTTTTAGCATACTTTTTGTATCTAATATTTTATTTTTTTATAATCAAGGCAATACAATTTGAATTCCTCATTAAACTATATTCAAATTGAATTCCTCTCTCAGCACAAATTGAATTCCCAAAAACTTTAGATAGACGGTCTCTCAATAGCGTTATTGGGAGACCTCTCATATGATAGGGTGCGAGATCCGTCGAAGTTTTTGTTTTCCTATTATGACCCTCACTAAATTAGTGAAAGACTATATCTCACGAGACCTACTGATTTTATAATTCATTTTTTGGGCTTGATTTTTATAATTGAAACAACATAGTAGTAAAACACACAATTTGTATGAGGAATAAACTATTTGACTTTATTAAAGAAATAAACCACATATTCAATACAATAATTCACGTTATTAATTTGAGGATTCCTTACATTAAAGTATCCAAAAAAAATATATTACTTAAAAACTTCCACAACATGACTATTACGGAGTAAAATTTTACAACTACAAGTACCCTATAAAATTCTATTAACAATGTGACTTAGGGTTTATATGTGAATTTAAACAATTTATTTGAGATAAAAAAAGTATGAAAAGAAAGAAATATAATTTCATATAAACCAATAAATATCAAAATCTAATAAAACTCTATTAATTAAATAATCCTAGTATGCAATAAGTCACATTATTCAACATTCTTTATATTAATGTGTCCTCAAAAAAGTAAGTTAAAAAATCAGGGTACCTAGAAGTCTAGAACTTCTAACACAAGTTTATTAGAATTCTACAACTTCAACTACTCTATAAACATTATATGGATATGGTATTTTTTCCATTTTAATATCAAAATGACATGGATTTCAAACGTTATCGACAAAGAGTCTACGAATGTTAAATCTTATATCAATAATCAAAAGATGATGGTTGCAATGATCATGATAAATCGGGTAAAAATGGAAAATTTAAAGGTTTTAGAGGTTGAAGATAAAGAGGGGGTTGTGTTGGTATTTCAGAAATGGAGTGGTAGGTGGGGTGGAATGTTATCTTTTTTTTTTTATATATTTAATTTATTATATTCAATAATTGATTAAAGTGCGATTTTTTTAATGTTGATGTATTTCAAATACCGTATTTAGTTTTCTTAATTTTATTAATTTGATTAGTTTTCCGTTCATAAGTTCTGTAAAAACATTTATTTCACATTTTTAACTCAAACCTATTTTATTGGAAAACAATAGTTTCCCATTTCTTATATATATATGTTAAACGTTTTCAAGTTAAATGTCAAATGTTTAATGTTGAGTGATTTTAAAAATAAATCACGTGTTGCTGTGTCATATTACCGCTCTTTTTACTTTCGAACAATAATTCAATTTTATATTACAGCTTGACACTCAATGACAGACATTTTCTAAAAAACAAGTTTCTAAATAATGCATAATTTTATATAGACTATTTTCGCAGTTTTTTCTTTTAACTTTTTTTCAACTTTTTTGTAATAGAAGTTCTTATATATTTACTTTTTCATTTAATTTATTAAAGTTTTCCCATATACATCAAATATGTTATTAGATTATCTAACAAATTTGATTGATCATTTTCTTTAATTTAAAAGTAAAATAAACAGCCCCGTGATTTTTCACGGGTGTTAGACTAGTTAGTACTCAATTACTCATGCCATAAGTGCACGTATCAACAACCAATAGGTCTTTTTATAACACGTATATTCGTCGTAAGTTTACGACGGGTCAAATCCATTTCATGTCTGACAAAAAGCATGTATAAGTGTAGACCGGTAAAGAGTTTGTACGCAATTATCAGTTACCCTAATCGCCATATCGCCCATATGTGAGCCTAAACGTTGTCGGAAATAGTCACCTACACGTATAAAACGAAATCTACAATGAAAGGAATTTCGGCGTAAGCCCCTTGTATAAGTTACACCAAAACATATTTACGAAGTAAAAGTCGATTTTCTCACTAAAAGCACGAAATGCATTATTAAATATTGCTTATATAAAACAAACACATTAAAACGATTTTTATCAACGTATCCTTGTTAAAACAATCACGTTTTAATAACGGGCTAATGATAAACTAGTACAAAACATATTATCTATATTAATACAAGAATATTTCGTGCAATTTCGTGCTTCCACATTATCACATCCATTTTTTTTTATTTTAAATAAACGCAGGACCCGCCACAAAAATATGGATATTATTTATGAAAAAACAACTTTGTTAACAACATCTCATCGAATAATCAATACACAACTTCAATTAACCATCATACTCAATTCCATATATATTGCATAAATAATACAATATGAGAACGAAGAATTTTCCCAATAATCCACATAGTTTATCAATAATAAAAAAAAAAGTAAAATGAACAAAAAACATTATTAGACAATGAAAATATAAATGATAAAACAAATAACGTTACTATATTTATTTTCAAACTTTTAACTCTAACATTTTGACCATTATAATAGGCAAATTTTTGAGATATTATTAAATTTGAGTTATTTTTTTAATAAGAAATAGTTTTCAAGAAAAAAAGTTAATAAATAGTACTGTTTTAATTTTCAATTTCAAAAATGAGATCCAAAAAATTAACAAAAGAAATAAACTATAAAACACTGTTAAGTAGATTTTAGAACATTCCATAATACTCTAAAGAAATTAGTTATAGATATTGAGTTAATCCACTAAAATGAATATATCTAAAAATTTTGTTATCATGTTTTAACACAGAATTCGTGCATTTTTTCACGGATTTGAAACATGTGTAAATTTCAAACCCTTACAATTGTTGCATGTGTTTTAAATTATTATGAGCTTGTAGACAAGGATTTAGAAAAAAAAAAACATATTTCGGGTTCTAATAAAATGACGGATTATCCACGTTTTTTTGGCCTAAAAGGTCTTGGGATAAAAACTCTTGAAATTCTCACCATAGTAGTTTAATACCATATAAAAATGACTCAAGGTGTTAAAATTGGCATACGTTATAAAATAGACACATTTAAAGGCTCTATCATTATTTTAAATGTCGTGTTTGAAATACACAAAATAAGTTGTATATTTTATTGTATTTTTTTTTTGTGAAAAATCCGAGCATCCTATATTTATTATCGGATATAATGAGCATATTGACAAGGATTTAGAAAAAATATTCCGGGTTTTAAAATGACCGTAAATAGTCGATTTTGAAGGTGATTATCCACGTTTTTTACGCCGAAAAGGTCCCGAGATAAAAAAATTTCGAATTCACACCATAGTACTTTAATACCTTATAAAAAGGGTGATGCTCATTCATGTATATGATTTACTTAATTATGGACATGAATTATCATTGTACCCCTTCTCATTTTAATGTTTTTCATTTTTTTTAGAATTTAATTCCTTATCTCTCTATTAACTCCCTCCAATTACCACCAGCCAATTACCACCAGCCAACACCCACACCTTGAACCACCCTCCCGCCGGACTACCCCTACCACCTAGCCTGATGGTCGTCGGCGTTTGAACCTGCCAAATCCAATACTCAGAACCGCCACCCAACCCTTGCCACTACACCGACGACATTCGTTTTCCTCAAAGCCGCTTCTCCCAATACCTAGATCGACTACCCCCTATCCTTAACACCACCGGAACCCCCTGCCCACCCCATTCGGTTGTCCGAAAAGTTATTCAGATGGCCGACATAGCCATCATCAACCCAAGCCCCATGCTTTCGTCGACAATAGCCATAACCAACACCACCCAGATTGTCGTCGAGTTTTATGGTACCTAAAACAACCACGAGTCGGCCATCTCATCCACCGCATAAACCGCACCCTCTTCATTATCAATTCATTATCAATAATTTTCGTTGAGAATTAATTCATCTAAACCCTAATTTCGTCGATAGTAGATGAAGTTTGCCATATATGATTACATTCGAATTGATGAGAATTAATATAAGAAAATGAAGAACAATCGAGTACAATGCTAAGAAAAGAAGATTTAGATTGCAGTTTCCTGGATCTATTATATCGGGTAGAAAACTATATTCATCTTCAAATGATGTTTATAAAAGAGAGGTTTGTTTATTTGGGAGAAGGGTAAAGAATGGAAAGTAAATGAAAGAAGTAAATGAAAGAGTAAACTACGTCCATGAATGAACAATCACGTATAAAAATGACTCAAGGTGTTAAAATTGACATATGGTTTAAAATAGACACATTTAGAGGCCCTAACATTACTTTAAAGGTCGTGTTTGAAATAGATAAAATAAGTTATATACTTTTTTTATGTTGTTTTGTGAAAAATCCAAGCATCAAATATTTATTATAGGATATAACGAGCCTATAAACATAGTACTTTCAAACCGAAAATAACAGATTTTGAAGGTTATTATCAATGTTTTTTAGGCGAAAAGGGTCTCGGGATAAAAACTTTCGAAATTCGCACCATAGTACTTTCAAACCATATAAAAATGACTCAATGTGTTAAAATTGACATACGTCATAAAATAGGCACATTTAAAGGTCATATCATTATTTTTAATGTCGTGTTTGAAATAGAAAAATAAGTTATATATTTATAGTTTGTTTTGTTTTCTGAAAAATCCGAGCATCCAATATTTCTTATCGGATATAATGAGCCTAATGAGAATGATTCAGAAAAAAAAAAAATCGGGTTCTAAAATGACTGAAAATAGCCGATTGTAAAGGTTATTAACTACTTTTTTTAAGCCGAAAAGGTCCCGGGATAAAAACTTTTGAAATTTGCACCATAGTACTTTAACTTTAATACCATATAAAAATGACTCAAAATGTTAAAAATGGCATACGGTTTAAAATAGACACATTTAGAGACTCTTACATTATTTTAAAGGTCGTGTTTGAAATAGACAAAATAAGTTATATACTTTATTTTATATTGTTTTGTGAAAAGCCTAGCATCCAATATTTATTATAGAATATAATGAGCCTATAGACAAAGATTCAGAAAAAAATAATTCGGTTTCTAAAGTGACCGAAAATAGCTCCACTTTTTTTTAGGCCAACAAGATCTTACATTATTTTAAAGGTCGTGTTTGAAATAGACAAAATAAGTTATATACTTTACTTTATGTTTTTTGTGAAAATTCAACCATCCAATATTTATTATCGGATATAATGAGCCTAATGACAATGATTCAGAAAAATATTTCGGGTTCTAATAAAATGACCGAAAATAGCCGATTTTGAAGGTTATTATCCACGTTTGTAGGCCGAAAAGGTCCTGAGATAAAAAATTCTCGAAATTCGCACCATAGTACATTAATACCATATAAAAATGACTCGATGTGTTAAAATTGGTATACGGTTTAAAATAGACATATTTAGAGGCTCTAACATTACTTTAAAGGTCGTGTTTGAAATAGACAAAATGAGTAATGTATTTATTATATGTTGTTTCGTGAAAAATCTAAGCATCCAATATTTATTATAGGATATAATGAGCCTATAGACAAGGATTCAGAAAAAAAAAATATCGGGTTCTAAAACGATCAAAAATAGTCGATTTTGAAGGTTATTATCCATGTTTTTTAGGCAAAAAAGGTCCCGGGATAAAAAGTTTCGAAATTCTCCATCTTATTTATATTAATACAAGAACATTTCGTGGAACTTCGTGCTTCCACTCATCACATCCATTTTCATTTATTTTTAATTTTAAATAAATGCAGGATCTAACACAAAAATATGGATATAATCTATGAAAAACCAATTTTGTTAGTAGAATTTCATCGAATAATCAATACAAAACTTCAATGAATCATCATACTCAATAGTCAATTCCATAAGAATGAAGAATTTTCCCAATAATCCATATAGTTTCTCAATAATAAAAAAGTAAAATAAAAAAATGAACAAAAAACATTATTAGACAATTAAAATATAAATTATAAAACAAATAACGATACTATATTATTTTCAAGCTTTTAACTCTAACATTTTGACTATCATTATAGCAAATTTTCAAGAGATTACTAAATTTGAGTAATTTTTGTAATAAGAAATAAGTATTCAACCAAAAAAAATAATAAATAGTACTGTTTTAATTTTCAATTTTAAAACTGAGATCCAAAAAGTTAACAAAAATGTAAACTATAAAATTCTATCAAGTAGATTTTAAATCAACTTTTTAGCAACGAGGGAGGCGGGGGGTCAAGATTTTAGTGGGAAAAAATTAAGTGTATGAGATGTAAAATCCACATTCAGGTGGGCACTGTATTAAAAGATTGCCCTAGAGATGGGCAGTTATTGTTGTTGTAATTTTGTGTTTTTTTAAGTCAACTTTTGGACAATATTTTGTACTATTTTTTTTTTTGGTAAGAAGACGTGGGAAAACCCAAAACAAAAACAGTACGCAACCGAACAACCAGAACGAAACTAAACTAAGAACAACAGGAAAAGCAAACGAAAAAGAACTAAACAAAAAACTAAACTACAGCGCAACAGTCTCTGGCACCATGCGCGGCCAAGCAACTCCACGAGCATCGAGAGTGATAATCTGTCTCAAGGGGGTGGGTGTCGAGTCGGGTTCAAAGATACGCAGACCCACATTCTGTTCCACTCCGAGATTGGCCAACCAATCCGCACAAGAATTCGCCTCCCTATAAACATGAAGTATTTCAGCTTGCCAGTCCGTTTCGTAAAGGAGAGCTCGGCATAGGAGAATTAAATGGGAGTGCGCGGAGGGTAGTAGCTCCTTCCCCAGGTTCTTCATAAATCCTTCAATTACCTTTGAATCTGTCTGAATGTAGATTCTCGGGAATTTTCTCTCTATTGCGATTAACAGACCTCTTCTTAGGGCCATCAGTTCGGCTCTCGTTACAGTGGCTATTCCCAGTTTTTCTGCAAACGACACAATCTCCTTCCCAGCACTATCCCGTATAATACCTCCAGCTCCAGCTAAACCTGGGTTCCCCTTCGACGCCCCATCAATATTTAGCATAACCCAATCTAAGGGGGGGCACACCATTTAACAGTAATCTCCTTGCGACGAGAAGTCGTACCAATGCTTATAAGATCCTTGGTATCTTTCGCCTCTAAAACTTCACGAATACGATCCGTGATAGTATTAAATAAGTTGATCGGGATGGTCTCGGGTCGATTAAAAACCCGACAGTTACGCCAGCGCCATAGCCACCACACTACTACCGCAAAAGTGGTAGCCCAATGCTCACACGCCCCCCGGCCCCTTTGGGATAGATTGGTAATTACCCAATCTTTAATGCTTATAGGAGATGTAAACCAATTAGAATTAGCAAAAGGGAAATTACGCCATACCATTTGAGCCTTCGGGCAGTCACGCAGCAAATGAATTGCCGTCTCTTCCACTCCGGGACAGATTCCGCAACACGGATTTTCAGTGAAACCCCTTATAGCTCTATTGACATTTGACATAATTCGGTCATGCATGAGGAGCCATAGGAAAAGTCGCATCCTTTGTGGTGCCCAAGTATTCCACGGGAGCTTCCAGCAATTATTCGAGTCTTGAGTCGGTGTCTTACGAATTAGTCGAATAGCGGACTTGATTGAGAAATATCCTGACGGAGTTTCCGACCAGAAAAACTTATCCTTGTTGGCTTCACCCGGTACTACCTCGAAAGAGGCAATGGTTTGAAGAATATGAGTCGGTAGGATATCCGCAAACAGCTCCCATTTCCATCCTATCTCGTCGTCCCAAAACTCTGCCACTGTTAAGTGTTGTAGCTGTTCTGGAATTTCGAAGTCTGACAAGGCTTCGAGTGGCATCTCTGTTGCCCACTTGTGCTTCCAAAAAAGAGTTGAAGTACCGTTACCAATATTCGAACCCATCCCTTGTTTTAGCACTTCTGAAGCTTCGACAATACCCCGCCACACATTGGAGCAATTATGACGGGCTTCGAACATATCCATATCACATCGACCCATCGCATATTTGTGTCGAAGAACCCGAGCCCATAGAGCATTAGGCTCCTTGAGAATACGCCATCCCAATTTAGCCATAAAGGCATTGTTCGCTTGTCTCATGGACCGAAGTCCTAGACCACCGTTCTCTTTTTCATTTGTTACCATATCCCATGAGACCAAATTAACTCCCCGAGATTCACTATCACCGCCCCATAAAAACCGGCGCGATTTTTTGTCGAGTTCGTCATAGATGCTTCTAGGAAGGTACGCTGTTTGCATTGCATAAGCGGGCATTGCATTGAGTGTTGATTGGATAAGTGTAGCCCTCCCAGCCATAGAGAGTCCACGGGATTTCCAGCCCGTTAGGCGCTTGTCCACTCTTTTCGTTACAAATTCAAAAGTATCCTTCGTAACTCGACCATGTATCGTCGGCATACCTAGGTACGTTCCTAGATTATCTGTGCTTTCAATCTCAATGGTGGAAGTAATTGCTGTTCTAATCTCTTCGTTAGTGTTTGGCGAGAAAAAGAGCTTTGATTTCCCACGTGAAATCCGCATTCCGGAAGCCGCGCAGAACCGTTTCAAGCTCTCATTAATGACAGTGGCTTGCTCTACATTTGCTTCAGCAAATAGGATAATGTCATCCGCAAAGAATAAGTGTGTGAGTATCGGCCCACCTCGACAAGTTGGAAAGCCCTTCCAATTACCAATGTTGGTCTCATGGACAATAAGCTGACTTAATTTCTCCATACAAATAGTAAAAAGATAAGGCGAGAGAGGGTCTCCTTGTCTTATACCTCTAGTAGGAGCAAAGTACTCTGTCATCTCACCATTCCACAGCACATTTAAGGTGACGGAGTAGATCAACTTCATTATTACTCGGACCAGTTTTAAAGGTAGCCCCATATCAATAAGGCAATGGTTTAGAAACGGCCATTCAAGTTTATCATACGCCTTTTCCAGATCTAGCTTAAGGACCATAAATCCCTTTCTTCCCTTCTTCTTTCTCATTGAGTGAAGGGCTTCTTGGACAAGGATAATATTATCGGTTATTTGCCTTTGGGGTACAAAGCTAGCCTGTACCGGGTTGATCAGGATGGGAAGGACTGGCTTTAGACGATTAACAATCATTTTTGTGATCAATTTGTATGTGACATTACACAACCCAATGGGCCTGAACTGGTTTGCTTGATGCGGGTTATCCACCTTCGGGATTAACGCTAAGAACGCTTCCCCAATACTGTTTGGTATAACTTCTTCGTTAAGAGCTCCCAAGACAAGGCGCGCTAAACTGGGATTGACCGTGTCCCATTGGGCCTGATAAAAAAGAGCTTGATACCCATCTGGTCCCGGAGCTTTGAAAGGGGACATTTGTTTCAGCGCGTTTTGCATTTCTGTGATGGTGAAATCCCGTGAGAGGATCCGATTTTCGTTAACTGACAAGGCCGGGAAATGATTTACAAGTACCTCGTCTAGCCTGCATTCCACGTTGTCACCTACAAACAGGGACTTAAAATAATTAAGTATCATTTGTTTGACTTCCCCTTCGTCCCAGACCCAATTCTCATTGCCGTCTTGAAGCGCAGTAATACGATTATGCTGCCGACGGATAATGGTGCTAAGATGAAACAACTTAGTATTTCGGTCTCCGTCACAGATACGTTCCATCCTTGATTTCTGAAACCACAGTAACTCCTCATCCTTTAGAACTTGGTTCAATTGGGCTTTCAATTTGGTCTCAAGTTTGAATAAGTAATTCTGACTTGATCTCGTTAGCACTTTCTGCACACCTAAGATACGTTTCTCCAAATTCGCTTTTTTAATGAAAATGTTTTGATATACCTCCTTATTCCACCTTTGTAATTTAGAAGTGAATTCATTTATAAAAGGTATCAGGGGCTCTTCATTTTTCCAATTCTCCATCACAAAATCATTAAATTTTTCATGGGATAGCCAAGAAGCATGAAAACGAAAAGGGCGAAAAATACCCGGTACTGGAGCGAAACCGTTCGTGCTCACTACAATCGGGCAGTGGTCGGACTGATTTTGTAATAAGTGCCGCAGAGATCCTTCCTCGAACATGACCCGCCAGTCCTCATTACAAATCGCGCGATCTAACCGAGCCCATTGCCTTGTTTCAGCCGAATGTCCCCGCGACCATGTAAAATCCGGTCCAGAGTAGTCTAATTCAACCCAGTTGTTGTTTTCAATCCACGCATTAAATCGATTGCATCGCCTCCTCATCCCTTCACTCGACCCATTCCGTTCAGAAATAAAACGCGTGTCGTTGAAGTCGCCCATAGCCATCCACGGTTTGTTGTGAGTCCGTGCGAAGCGCTCCAGGTCCCTCCACAATTCTTCCCTCTTAACGGTATCCGGGCTTGCATAAACAGCCGAATAAAACCACGGTAATTCACCTGTTCTAGAAATCTCGACTGTTATATGTTGGGTGTTGTGCACAATGGGCGTTATTATCTTATTGGCCAAATCGAATTAGCAAGAAAATGTTTGCTACTTTATCTACCACTAGTTTTATGCCCGTACAAAAAATGTACGGGTCTACTTTTAAAAATTTCGTGAATATATATTAAAAAATTAGTGCAAATATAATTCAATATGAACTTAAATTAGAAATATATAAATTATGGATTCGGGATGATTTTGACTCCAAATAAATGATTACCGGTATAATTAATTTCTTTTAATGATTATTATAAATTAAAATAAATATTCAAACTTTATAAAATAAATTTGAACCATATAAAATAGATAAAGAAATTGTATTGTACTTCTATATTTTACCCTTTAAAAAACTTACTCTCTAAATGAAAGTAAAATGCTAGAAATGTTTCTAATAGCAGTCTCTTAAAATCTGTAGCTTTTATAGTATAAAAATCTGTGGATGATTTTATAAAGAAAAATGTCTTGTTATTAAGACCAACTTTTTTACTCGATGTTAACCTAGTTTTAATTGACTAATTCTCGAATGTTGTTATATTTTCTCGAAAATCGTAGATTTATATTTTTTTTGTGAATTTCACATGTTGGATTTATTTGATCTTATTCAAAAATCTTTGATCTACGTTTTTTTCATTTTTTAATCTAAGTTTTTTTTGTTAATTTTTATCTCCTCGTGTATTTTTTTCAGTTTTTTAGATATACATATGTTTGTTAATTCTTAACTCTTTGTATAATTTTTTTTCCTTTTTCATACCTCTAACTATTTGTTAATTACATCTAATTGTCCAACTTTTTTTTAATATTGTTGAATTTTATGTTTCTGGGTAGAATTTTAGTGATTTTTTTTATTTTCGAATTTGAAGTAAAGTTGTTTTTTTTATAATGGAGATAAAAACTATTTGTAACTTTAGAATGTTAAATGGAGAAAAGCAAAATGAAGAAAAACCAAACTTCTGTTGTGTAAGTGGTGGGACATGGTGAGAAAGAAGGTTTTTAACTTCCTAAAATTAAGCAACCAATGAAAAAGTAGGAAAAGTTATTCTTTTATAGATAAGGGATTTTACCTTACGTGAAAATCCTATAAGAAAAGAATAAGTAACAATTGTATTTTGATCATAATTATCTCTAACGTAATTTCATGCTTTTTTTTTTAATTTTTTTTATCTATTATAGCTCTAGTTTAGACTATTTCAGTTGTTTGTATTTTACCAAATCACCTTGAAAAAATTAAAAACATTTTAGATTTTATCTTTTTCTATATATTATCGTTTACTATATTTATTTTGAAACCTATTATTATATTATTCAACCAATTAATCATGTCGATCGGAAAAAAGTTTCCTTTAATAATATAGATAGAAAAGTTTCCTTTAATAATATAGATATATAGATAGATTTGTATCGTTGGGTTGGATTGAAAGCCTTAAAGACGAAAAAGATCGGGGTGATTCTGATTGTGCTGATATACATGAGTTTTGTTTTTTTCAATAAGGGATTTTTATGACGACTTTGGCAAAATATGATCATTTTAATATATATCGGACCTTTGTATATCGTACTTACCGTATTTTATCTTGTTTCGTATCTTAATTTATTTGATTTGATTGGAAAATATAATGTAAGTTAAATCTTGGATTTTAATTATTTTTGCTGTTTGTAATTTTTTTGTTTTTTCGGATTTAATTTTGGACCGTTAAATATTGTATTTAATTTGACCGTTGTATATTGTTATTTAAAATTTCGATTAACAGTGATTTGATCATATCGTATTTTATTATGATAAGGACGAAATGTAATACTGCAATCGATTTCTTAATTAGGAATGACGAAATATCAGAATACGTAATTAGGGAAGAGTAAACATCGGAATTAATTCTGAATTTAGGAGAGAGGTAAATTAAATCTGTGTAAAAGTTGTGGGCCCATACCTTCCTAATTATAAGCAGCCAATCAGAAGCCTTTAAAATCTATTTCTTTTATAGAGATAGATTGTTGTGTATAGTTGTTGGAGGTTGATTTAAGAATGTTAGAATTAGAATTCTTTTGTCTCGGTCAATTGTCGTCTTTTAACTTTTGCACGTTTACCAATGCTCATCTCGTCTCGTAGATTTTCTGTGACTATATTTTGTATCAGTAAGTCTCATTGAAGACGGATACAATCGTCACAAGTTGAAGACGGATATATTCGTCACAAGTTGAAGACGGGTCGAACAACAATAACGTCAAGAATCGCAAGTTTGGGCGTACGACTAAGAAGACGGTAACTTTGGACCCGAGTTTGAAGGCCCTCATTAAATCACGCCGTGATTATGATTTCTTGTGGGATGATAATTGATCGGTTTATTTGATTTTTAGTAAC
The DNA here is from genome assembly GCA_029255685.2 of Silene conica. Taxonomy (NCBI): domain Eukaryota; kingdom Viridiplantae; phylum Streptophyta; class Magnoliopsida; order Caryophyllales; family Caryophyllaceae; genus Silene; species Silene conica. Next base: position 85,125,776 of record CM055313.2, read on the forward strand.
GTTGTAGAGTATGTAGCTTAATTCGCTAATTGTATGTATTATTATTATTGATTGTCTGAATAATTCGAAAATTAAGTTGAATTGATTGTTAAGAGCGCGGTGTTCTTGAATGATTTTTGTTTATTACAGTATTTGTTTAATTGGATTCTTTAATTAATTTATATTAATATTTTCTGCTTAGTTGAGGTATGGTAATGACTAATATAATTAGATTACAAGTCCGGAACGATCTTTTTGCAACCGTAAAGAAAATAGTTTACATAGAGCGCATCTAACTCCTTAAGTCAGGAATGGCGTGCTTAAAAAACGGGGTTTTTTCCGAGAATTTTATATAACAGGCAAGGATGAATGATGTCTTATAGCTTATAAGGTCTTCTTCATACAAAACTATTTGTTATTGTCTGAGACCGATTTATACAAGAATTTGTCATAAAAACGGTTTTGAATTGAAGTAAATAATAAAACTATAGAGAACATGTACTCGTAGGATCGAACCAAAAACCGAACTTGATTTGAATATAACATTTAGTCTAAAAGGGTTACTTTACATGTTTAATAGTTTGATTAATTCAAAACTTATTTTGAATCATTTGTTGAACGAAATGCATTATTAAATATTTAGTACAAATCGATTTTCTCACTAAAAGCACGAAATGCAATTTTTTTTTGAGGGATGCGAATTGCATTACTAAATATTGGTTATATAAAACATTTTTTATCGACGTATCCTTGTTAAAATAATCATGTTTTAATAACAGGTTAATAATAAACTAGTACTAAAAATGGGTTTAATAAAACAATCACGTTCTCGTATTTTAGTTTTTTGAAGTGTTCGTATTAAGCGTAAGACGCATAAAATAATAACTCATTTATATAGATAAAACAAATATCTTGTTCTAACTTTTCCATTTTTGTTTTATTCGTGCAACTGAATCTTACATGTCCCGTCTTAACGTAAACGGATATCCGTCTTAAGGAAGAATTATTGTTCCCTTAAACCTTTTTTTTATCTTACCATAATTTGTATCCCCACCCTAGCTAAAAAACCGTTTATTGGACGTATCCTTGTTATCGATCACTAAACAAACAACAAATTAATAATAATAGACGATGAAATAAAATACAAATCAAGCTAAATTACATAACTTTCCTTTTTTCTAAACAAATAAAATTGTCAATCCAACAAAACCATACTAGTATAATAAAATAATATAATTAAATTTAGGAAAATCTTTTTTTTTTGAGGAAATAAAATTAGGAAACTTTTGTTTTTTGGAAATAAATTTAGGAAATATTTCTTTTTTCGAGAAAATCAAATTAGGAAATAATAAAAACCATTATATAAGGCATATATCTTGCTACAAAATATTATTACCATAAGGTCCTGTTCTTTTGGACTGAAACTTAACTGAACTGAACTGAACTTATAGGATCTGAACTGAACTGAACTGAACTTATAGGAACTGAACTGAACTTATAGAAACTGAACTGAACTGAACTTATAGGAACTGAACTGAACTGAACTTATAGAACTGAACTGAACTTATAGGAACTGAACTGAACTGAACTGAACTTATAGGAACTGAACTGAACTAAACTGAACTTATAGGATCTGAACTGAACTTAACTTATAGGATCTGAACTAAACTTATAAAATCCGAACTTAATTAACTTTATTTTAATTTAAGTTAACTATTATTATTATTATTATTATTATTATTATTATTATTATTATTATTATTATTATTATTATTGTTATTATTGTTGTTATTATTATTATTATTGTTATTATTATTGTTGTTGTTGTTGTTGTTGTTGTTATTATTATTATTATTATTATTATTATTATTATTATTATTATTATTATTATTATTATTATTATTATCCAATAGATGACATTGATAAAAAATTAGTCTAAAACACAAGGTATTTTAAAATATTTTCAATTTTATATATAATGGTTTGTTAATAGCTCATACATTATACTACAATTACATTACGATAAAAATAATTCACTATTACAATTTTCTCTAACCATTTATTTTCTCTAACAATGATGATGAAGAAACTGATTAATGGGAGAGTGACAATTGGTGAGGGTGAGGGCGTCGTATGATGAGTTGTTGTTTTTTGGCATTGATGAGGATGATAGTTTGTCATTAATTAGAGAATAAAAGACGGGTAAATTATTAATGAATTGTTTTTTTTTATAGATGACATGTATCGAATAATTAAAGCAAAATGTTTGTATCGGTTGTTAAAAATAATATTCCGTATATAACTTTTCTTAATTGAGTTTATATGAACTGAACTTATAGGAACTAAACTGAACTGAACTGAACTGAACTGAATTGATAGGAACTGAACTGAACTGAACTGAACTTATAGGAACTGAACTGAACTGAACTGAACTTATAGGAACTGAATTGAACTTATAGGAATTGAACTGAACTGAACTTATAGGATCTGAACTGAACTGAACTTATAGGAACTGAACTGAACTGAACTGAACTGAACTTATAGAATCTGAAGTGAACTTAACTTAAGTGACTTGAAGTCCAAAAGAACAGGGCCTAAGAACTATTAATATTTACACCAACAAAAAAACCTAATTAATAATAAGCTAAGGTTCACTCGCATTATGAAGATCACGGTAGTATACTCGTCACTCGACAATCCTAGCAAGAAGCTTAGGTTCACCCGTATCATCACCATGCCCAAGTCGATTTCGTCGGTCGCGAAGTTAGCCCTCGAGGAGGTGTTCCAGGAGAAGAAGAGCAGTAATGTCGTCACACGTACCATGGCGCCATGGAAGAAGAGCCTCATTAAAGCCCTAAAGGAATGCAAGAAGTCGGAGATGAACAATAACGTGAAGAATCGCAAGTTTGGGCGTACCACTAAGAAGACGGTAACTTTGGACCCGAGTTTGAAGGCGCTTATCAAAGCACGGCGTGATTATGATTTCTTGTGGGATAATTAATCCGTTTTAGGTGATTAGTTTACTTAAACAGTTTTCTGTTGAGAATTATTAATTGTATTTACTTAATTAGTATTCCGTAGCTGCTTGCGATGTACTGATGTAGAATGGTTAATCGGTAATTAGTTTTGTATTGTTTGTTTGATTAATTTGGAAATTAATTTGAAATGTTGAGTAGCGATATTGTAGAATGATTTTGTAGTGTGTCAAATAAATAGTATTAACCCAACGAGTATCCGATTTCCATTTCTCAATTAATTATCACATACCGACAATGTCAAACCTCATCCGTTCATCAAAACCGTCTGTGAATTCAAGGACATTTTTGTTCCAGGATTTAAGAATCTCGAAAATCATGTATTATCGTCTGGATGACCGGATTGTACAAGAAAACAAAAAGATAACTGCAAAGAATGTCCTTCAAACTAATTTTATTTTAACCAGAAGCCATGAATGTTTTATTTTCGAATTTACTAATTGCAGGTTTAGATACAAATTCTGGAATCTCTTAACCCTGAATTACTCTCTAAATCCCCCTGAAACCTAGAACTCTAGAAGGTTATGCATTATAGCGAAGTTAATGCGACAGGTGCTGCTACTGAAAGACAGTTCTGAGAGAGCCAGAACTCCATTAATGGACGCCGTTAAATAGATAGGAAACTAAACGAATTTTACGTAGAAGGCTGCTGGATGTTACTGCGGAGATAGCCGCTGTTTGAGTGATCAGCCTTTCTTGATACGTCAACGAATAATTGATCTTAACTCACCTAATCCTAGGCCGAATCTGCTAAAATTGCAAAACTTCAGAAAAGACACTGAACTGGTTCAGGAGATGACATATTTGCCACGCCGTTGAACTGCAAACATCAACAATTATCAGTTAGAAGCAGATATTGCAAACAGGATATTCGGGATCTGCTATAGGTGCAGTCAGTTTGGGTCTGGCTGGGTCATTTTGAGTCGGGTTTTTCAGAACTAAGCAGGGTTAAATTCAGGTAATTTTGGGTTGGATCAATCGGAATTGATCAACATAAACTCTAGCAAAGTCCGGGACACTATAGGCTAATTCGGTTTTCAGGTAGTTTTCCTGTTATAGTGTCTGAATCTGATTTAGGTCTTGTTATAATATCGATAAATGGATTACCTTTTCATTCCTGTACTTCTCACGAATTGCATTCAGTGTAGATTTACTGACGTTTGATTGCAGATCTTGCATAGCAGTGACAGTAACTTTGAGTTCATCGGTCTTGTAACCGGTATAGTGCTCCAGAGTTGGATTCTGCCACAGATTCCTCAACCAATGAGTTCACGAGGCGTTAAGCCGTTAACCCTTTGCTAGATTCACAAAGGGAAGAAGAAAAGAAGAAGAGCGGGGGAGGGGGTAATTGGAATCAACATGAAAAATTATTAGCGAACTGACCCAAGGATGAGCAGATTGATCAAGGGTCCATCTGGCAAGGAAGACTGCAGATGCAGAGATTAGTGAAGGGAGGAATTTGAGGAAGCTGTACTCAACAAGTGTCAGTTCTGCAAGGTAATTTGCCAAAAACTCAAGCTCAACTGAAGGCGCCTGCAAATTATCGAAAGGGACATTAAATTTTGGCTGAACTTAGCAAACGGAGCATTGCACACGAGAACAGGTTGGGTCAATTTGATTTGGGAAGGACATGTGATCTTGACATGCTTAATGATAGATGAACCATCTCAACCAAAACTTTAAGGTGATGGTTGAAGCCCAACTATTATTAATATTCCTATTACGCTCCCTCGCTCGAATATCAATTGGGTTTGAAGAGTGGTTAGTTTGCACAGGCTCCCCATACCGTGCTGGGTTTCCACTTCGTGAGTTTTCAAGGGGTTTTGAGGTTGCCAGGATTCAAACCCGATAGATGAACCATCTCAACCAAAAGCTTAAGGTGATGGTTGAGGCCCAACTATTATTAATATTCCTATTACTTAATGCAGAAAGCTTCAAAAATCAGCCCTGATCCTAATCACAGATTCTCAGCTTGTTTGGCAAATAGTTGTTTCTGGTTATGAATTTATGGCTTAGAAAGTGGGTCTGGCTAGATTTGTGGGTTATGTCAACTTTTGAGAGGTCAAGTCGCCTAGTATCCCACTTATCGACTTATCGTACCTTGTATGTAGCTTGTGCTGCATAAATATATCTCCTAAGAAATGTTTTTATGGTAGGAACTGATAGTTGAAAGCACAGGAAGTTCAGAACTTGTCTTTCCATCAGCAGTACCTGGCCATAGCAATACAGTCACGGACATTAATAACAATCAATGGAAAAGTAGTAATGGGTGATAATCATGACCTCGGGTTTAGAATCATCAATGAAAACCGTACTATGGTGCTGGATTTGCAACACAAAACCATTCAGAAGAACAACAGAAATAATGTAAGTAGGTGAAAGACAGACCTCTTCTTTTGAGTAAGTATTGGCTGTGATGTAGCAGAAGTCCTCTACTTGTGGAGCGCACATTTCTTCGTATTTTCTACCAATTCACAAAGAAAAGAACCCGAGGCACAATTAGTTACCTACTCTAATTATGTTGGTGCATGTAGTAATGTACAAACGAAACAAAGATCCAATCAAACTTAAACTAAATGGCAAATAAACAACTTACGAGGCAATCAGCATGCAAGTTACACCTAGCAGCTGTAGTTTTTGTTTTTCCATGTAATTTCGAGAAAGGTAACGATCAATTAGATTAATAGTAAGGTAAAGTGTGTCAGGTACCAACTTGTACTCTTCAGAAACCTGAAACGCACGACTAGATTAATCACGGTACAATAATGCACAGCGATCAACAACAGACAATTTATCCTTGAAGTTCAGGGAAGCAAGAGAGCTTTGGTAATGGAGAAAAATGGAGTTAAAATGTGCATATGGATGCTGAAGAAGCGAACTCACCCACACCCACAGCCCAAAATAAAGTATAAAAAGAAAGAAAACAGACACACAGACAATGGACGACGAAAAAAAATCAATTCTCAGCCCGCATTTGTACTTTAAAAGTGCAACTTACGACACAATTATCCTAAATACTAATAGATCAACTAGTGATGGACCCTTTCTGTTTTCTAACATCGGGGCAAGACAGGACACATTCAACCCCAACATAAACCGCTTTACACAGAAGTCCGTGACGAAGTAGGGTAACGTTGTCTATATTACCTATATGCAAGTTGTGCAGAATGTCACGGAACAAGCAAGCAAAGGACCGTCACTATTAACAATCAATCTCCAAAAAAGGATTCAAGTGCTAAATTTCTTTACTAATCCATGGACGAAAGAGAATCATAGTCGTCATTTATAATACCATTAATGGACCCTTAAAATATATCATGGTTAATAGGTGCAGTTATTTAACAACCTTGCTACAAATAGATTTTTCAAGTTGTAAGCGGTTACACAAACCTCTATAAGCCAGTCGACAAGAATTCCCCTCATGCTTGAAGTGACATCACGCTGCATATTCTCCATATAGTCATAAGAGGGCCTCTGATTGAGCTGCACGCAGCCAACATTCAATGAATATATGCATCCCATTAGCAAGAATACACAACTTCTTGACAATTGAGCAAAATCTAGCTGATTAGAGGGCAAAAAGGGATTCTTTTTTGGTTTTAATGGTCTTAAAAAGGCGTCATTAGACGCCCATTTAAACATCTTAATTAAAAAACCCTTACATAATTATGTCTATATACACGTGAAATTGCTAGGCAAATGAAGCTAATCTCTTCATTCCCGATAAAATAGCAGAATCAGTACTGATACGGCATCTTTATTGGTACATTTTGCCAATTTACTGATCGATAAACTAACCATAGGCATAGCATACGTAATCATACCTCCGTGACACGCTTGTGTTCATATATATCTGAAGCGTAGAGACCACACATTAGTGGATCCTTCTGGTTGAAATCAATATCTATTATACTCAGATTATTTGAATCTCTAGCATTCTCATTTTTCTCTCCTGTATCCAATACATAAACACGCAACTTGAAATTAACATTTGTGTTAAGACCTAACATAAACGAGCTACTCTATACTACAGTGATAAGGTGGTATACTTTAGCTATCAGAATATTGTACTCCGTCCACATAGTTTTCATTCGCTTTTGGATCAGATGCCAATGTGATTACATGCTTGTGGGTATGGGATCCAACATCCACTTTCCACCGCGCAAAGATATGCACCAAATGGAGAACGTAAACTATCTAATGAGTCCTCTTACCTCAATATTTGGGAATTTAAATGTACTTGTGCGCAGAACGGCACGAGTCATTAAGTGATTAAGAACGTTCAAGTAGAGAGGCAACACAAGTGAAGGTCATATAAAGGACAAACTGAAACCAAACAATTATGTTGCTGTTTGTTTCGAGAAACCAACCCTAAAAAGAAGGCAATTAACACAGGGTTCCATCTTAATACCTTTTTGGAGAGGCCCTGGAACTACTTGCTGTTCTCTAGTACATTCAGAAATAGGCTGAAGTTGTACATTCTCTTGAAATTTATGTTCATCATGATTCTCGCCGGGTATTATTGCAATATAACTAGAGTTAACATGTTGAGGTTTAACTGTCAACTTTGAGATATCTTCAGCTATTCTTTCTTTTACATCATCTTGGTGATCCAGTATTCCTTTTGGGACAGTAGGGGTCACCTTTACATTCTTCTTCATGGGACCTTTCTTCAGCTGCTTGCTGCTATTCTGGCAACAAGAACCAGGAAAATATTAACAATAGCTAGCAGAAAACATCTCCTGCAACTTCCGATAAAAAGGAGAAGCTCCCAAGTCTAAAATCAACATAAATAAAACGAAATATCTCCACTCTTATTCGAAATATAAATTTGTTTCCTATGAGAAAAACATTGTTCCCATCTCCAATGCCCATTTCTCGATCATAATAAATAATGCAAAATGGCTCACTAAGCTACTGTAAGTAGCAGTCATTCTATGTAATTGCAGATGGAACTTTCATTGTATGTCTTACACAAACAGCCTCTCTACGTTAACACAGGGATAAGGGCAAGGCTGCATATATCCAATCTCCGTACCCCACCCTTTGCACTTGCCCCGGTAATGTTGTTAATACCTAAAGAAAAAGCTCATGTCAACTAGAAAAACCCTGTAATCTTGACAAAGTGAAAAAATAATAGCTTAAATTAACGAGAAAGCAAATTTTGAAACAAGTTCAGGATTCACAAACATGTCACAGCTGCAACGCCTGCAAGGTGCTAAAAGAGTGATATATACACTTGCCTGAAATCTCCCAACATTAAAACAGGCCACGTGTGATGGCTCACACAACACATTGGTAACATCAGCAAGGGTAGCTTTACTTTTCTTCCGAATACCACCAGTCAGATCTGCGATTTTGTTATCATCTGATGCTACTCTCTTTGAATTTGCTCTAAGGAATCTGCTTGGTTCTGGCCTTGGAGGTTTCTGGACTTGCCCTCTCAATGTACCAAGAACTTTAGCCCTTGCTCTAGTAATCCGAACAGGAGGGGCAGCGACTTTGATGTCAGCTATGTTTTCCTTGTTCATATCTACTGTGTTGAAGAGCTTTTAGCTTTACCCCCAACTTCTGCAATTTGATGCGCAGTCAATCAAATGGTCCGAAAGGCATAGCTAGAAACACAGCTCATACTTCGTAATCAAATGAACGAACACATCCCATGTCATACAAGACACCCTACAACGCTAACATACATAAGGGAGAGGGTGATTGTGGTTCCTCATGCAAGAAGAAACCCACACAATGTAATGTATACTGTTCATTTGTTCGTACTTCACAAGAAAAAACCGAAACCAAATTAGATAGCCAAAAGATAATTTTCCATGATTAGTGAGGTATGGAAATGGCAGGGGAGCCTTGGCGCACCGGTTAAGGTGTTGCTTTGTGACCGTGAGGTCACGGGTTCAAGCCCTGGGAGCGGCCTCTTGCCAAAATGGCAAGGGAAGGCTTGCCCCCATTACACCCTTTTTGTGGGGCCCTTCCCCGGACCCTCGCCTAGCGAGGATGGCATCGTGCACCGGGCTGCCCTTTTAGTGAGGTATGGAAATTAAGGTGCTTCAATAACAGTCCTAAGCTTAATTTGCCGGGACCTTCAAGGAAAATTGGACAGCGGTAGACTGCGCTTCTGACAAACATCCCATCCCTAAGGCATAAACCAACTATGGTACACCATTTAGGCAACAAAGCGTCTTGCTTGTGACGGACACTATCCGTCATAAGTTGAAGCCGGATAGTGCCCTTTTCACAATAAGGCAAGTGGGGGGAAATAGAGTACGCGTGGATAGTGCTACTTGCATATTGTGAGAGCCAGAGAGGGGCACTATCCATCTTCAGCTTGTGACGGATAGTGTTCGTCCTCAATGAAAATTTGTGCTTAGGCAAATGTGAATTAGGTAAGCTGGTAAAGTCACGAGGGGTGGTACTCCTAACGTCAGTTCAAATTCCGTCAACATCAAATTTGCGATTTTGATGCTACTTGAGATATATAAATGATCAGAACATACTACTGGAATTTATGAACAAACGAGCAGGCAATGATGAAAATGGCATTCACCAACATTAAGCAGATCTAATTAATCCCTCCATCATAATCATTTGTTTACATTTTGATTAAAATACCATTCACGAAGAATACAACACGCAAACAAATGATTTACACAAACGGAGTAACATAATATTACCAGCCAACAACAATGTGTTACAATGTTTGAACCTAGATGATCTTAAGTTTAAACCCATAAACCCTACTGTCAAAAAAAATCAAATTCAAAATTCAAATTCGAACAAAACCCGAATTCAAACACAATACTTTCAGCTTATTCAATCAAAATACTAACCAAAATCATCTGTTTCTGAAAAAAAGGATATAGATCTATCCCAATTTCTCAGAAAAAAAATAAGAATTTGCAGAAATAAAAACAACAATGTGGGTATTATAGAAGCCAAAATCGAAAACCGAAAAGACGAAAATATAATAGAAATTGAGCTTACATACTTTAATTAAAGAAAAAACAGCGCACGCACACACAGCAACTCTAATTGGGGATAATCAGAGAAGGTGGTGGTGGAATCTGGAGAAATTAATTAGGGTTCAGATGAATTGAGATAAATTCAAAAAAAGAGAGATGATATTATTATGATAATAAAGAAATGAAAAAGGGTGAAAATGTGAGGAGGAAGAGAAGGAGAGAGGGAGAGCGGGAGTGTGTGTTTAGTATTTACTGTTTAAAACTTGTGTTCAGACAGATTGGGTGGGGTTTCTGTCAAATATGACCCAACTATTTAATGGGTCTCCTTCTTTTAAAGTCCATTTTACAACTACCTTTTTGCATCTTCATCGCCTCACCGGTTATCACCTAATACTCAGTAGTACGGACATTCCTTTTAATCAGTCATTTGATCGAAATCTTTTTATTTTCTCTTCACCACTACACCAGTTACCACTTCCCACTTACCACCTAGGTATTGCGTCCAGTATCTGAATACCGACACTTGTCGACTTGTCGGTGTGTCGGACACACCTAAATGTCAGTATCTGAATACCGACACTTGTCGACTTGTCGGTGTGTCGGACACACCTAAATGTCTACAATGTCTAGGATGTTTATGAATGAGGAATGAGATGATGTTAAAGGTTTGAAAGAGTATCCAACACTTGTCGAGTTGTCGTACACATCTAAATGTCTAGAATGTCTAGGATATTTATGAATGAAGGAATGAGATAATGTTAAAATATTGAAAGAGATTTGATTAAAAGATGGGTCGGGTTTGAGCCGAGCAATTTCAACCTTAATTTGATATTATTTGAAAATAATGCTAAATTGATGACTAACGTGCCCTTAACCCGTCCCTTGACCTAGACAATGTCAGTTCTGGGTCCATTTCCACTAGGCATGACTGACCCGTATTGATATGTCTCCTACCTCAAGTTGGTTCTAAGTCTGTCTAGCTAAGCTTCCAACCGTCCCGACCTAAATGTTAGTATATATTCCGCAATTTACTAAATTTTTGCCACGGATTATTAGTATTTTGCCACAAATATTGCTACGTTTATTAGTGTTTCGTTACAATTATTGTTATTATTATTATTACTGTTTTCATTTTTTTGTTATGTAATTAACTCAATTTAAAAGAAATTTGTCAAAATAAAAAAATTTAAGCTTTTATTTGTGAATTATAATTCAAAATAAATTGAATAATTAACCTGATTTTGAAAAAAAATATGGTAACAATTATAATTTGTGTATAATACCATTAAATATATAATTTTTACTTTTAAATTTCATTTTTCTGTTTAATTTTTTTAACATTGTGCTTTAATTTATGTTTAATGCTATGATTTTTTCAGTATGTTTTAAAAATAATAATGATAATGTGACATGTTCTAATAGTCTTAAAAAGTGAATGGTTAAACATAATGTTTCAATCTTCCCTTTTTAAAATGTGAATCAGCCCGTGCAATTTTATACGAGTACGTTTCAAGAATATCGATATAATGATTAACACTTAAAAATATTAACCAAAATACATGAATATTTTATACTTCGTTTCTTTTATAATGGTAATAATTTAAAATGCGTGCAAAAATTAAATGGGTTGAAACTTACACATGTTTTAAATTCGTGAAAAAAAATGCACGAATACAGTATTAGAACATGGGATAGAGCATATTAAATATAATGTATGGAAAATAATAAATATCTAAAAATGTATATATCGCTATAAAATAAAATTAATTATCAAAATTTAAAAGGTTACCAAACGATTTAAGAAACATAATCATAAAATTAAGTAAAACAGTTTAAATATCATTCCAAATACTGAAAATTTCATGATACATAATATTAGTTGTTATATTTAATTTCAACAATAATTTAATACACAAAAAATTATATTTGATTGAATATATTCATGACGTTGTTTATATCTTATAACTTTAGCCAAATACTGTGATTTTAGTAACAAAATTGATTTTTATCAATTGATGTAATTTTTCGTACTTTATTTTCATTGTTATTGTAATTTATTATTTTAGTGTAAAATTTAGAGGGAATCTTAATCAATTGGTGTAATTTATCGTGATTTATTATTGTAGTTAAAATATGGAATGAATTTTTTTCGCTTTAAATTATTCATTATTCGTTATTAATTAATATTTACGTACAAAACATATAAATAAATATCTATGTAAAAAATATAAACATAGAAGTTTTTAGTAATTAATTTCATATTATTTGTTGTAGATTCCACATTTTTTGTAAAAAAAATAAAATAAAATTGTATGTGATGACGTGGATGCATGATAATGCTTTAAATGTTCTTGTATTTATATGGATAAGATGATTTTTAATTATTACCAATTTAATTTACCAACTTATTTTCTTTATAAAGGTTTAGTGCCAACCAAAGATATTATATAGGCACTTGAATTAGATTACTTATTAAAATTATTGCGACAACGTGTAAATGTCCATTTCATGGTCATGTTCTAATTTTCCGATCATAGAAACCACAATTTCCCCCTAAGTGTATATCGTATTAGATAATTTACAGAACAATTATTGAATTTATAAATTATAGATACTTATCTGAATAAAACATCCAATATCGTGCCTTAATAACAAAACCCATTAATAGCATCATAATTATATGCCTTATATGTACTTAAAATAGAAAATTTGTGCAAATCATATGATGAAATCACAAGTAAAATTATATTTAATCACATGACATCATTATGATGTCATTATTTTAACATAACCAAAGAAACTATTTAAAGTTAAAATAAACATATAGTTAACCACAAATTTTTGTCTACATACATTCGTTGTAAGCGGAAATAATTCATAACAGTATAAATTAATTCAAACCAACACTTTTTTGAAGATGATAATGTTTTTCACGCATTCATTACAATTTACAACGATTGTAAACAAGACTTGCTAATACTTAAAACTCGAGTTATTGTTGAATTTGCAATCAGAAGTATTTTTTAGTTATTTCTTCCACTGAGGCAGCCTTTGAACTACAACCTGCAATGCAATTAAACCACATAACTATTTAGCAAATGACACCTACTCAAGTAGTCAAATATACACAAAACACAATATTAATAAGCAAAAATAAAAGAAAAACAACTACTAACCCTAAAATGTCCCACCATGTAAATAATGTTAAATACTACTCGTATTTCTTACTCATTACCTATAACTCTTTAAGAATATTGATTAGGTATTCTCTAAAATGGTTTTATATTAAGGGGTTGTTTGATTACCCAATTTAAAACACGTGAATTGGAATTTACGGGATTTGTAAAATTGGTGAGTTGTTTGTTTGCCCGCAAATCACATGTATTTAAATTTGCATATGCCCCTTAGGTAGGAGGGAATTCGTGGAATTCACTTCCCACAATCCAACCAAACGTTTTTTTTTCCATTCCATGTGATTTATAAAATGTAGAAATTGTTACTTCGAAGTCAAAATTCCTCCAGTAAACCAAACGACCCCTAAGTATATCGTGAGATAAATCATAAAATAGAAAAGATGATAATAAGAAATCATTAACTAAAATAAGGAAGAAATAAAAAGATATTTCATGCCTAGGAGTTATACTCTAAAGTTTTTGGACTTAAGCAAGGGTAAGTTTAACATTACTCCATTTATGTCCGTTATTTGTTATTTTATTTCATTTTGGAATATTTTAATCAATTAGTCAGTTTTGTTCTAAAAATAAAATTGATGAGCAATTTGATTACTCATAATCAATTTATTTCACCGGTCATTTAGTAATTGACATCCCTTTTCTTAATCTTTGTGCCAAACCTAATGATAACAATTAACCGGAATAAAGGGGTAGAAGGTCCAGAATATTTGTAGGTCTACAAAGCATGATGGGTTGGAAAATTAAACACATTCATATATGGAATATTGCATCCATGGGAAAGTATGTTCGGTGGATAGGAGCAACCGAGCAAGGCAGACCACTTGTGGTGTTAAGTTGCTTCATGCCATTTACACCAAGGATAAGTTGTGGAAAGACTATGAACCGAATCATAACTCTAGTTCGGCTTGAAGGAAGATTTGTCAAAGAAAAATTAAATAAAACCCTTTTTTTTTTTTTTTTTTTGTTTTTTGGTCGGGTACATATATATACTATCTGGTACTTTAATCAAAGACGAACAATTGGTTAGTAATAGCCTTCACCCATTTATGATTTATTGCAAGGATCTCACCCGTAAAGAAGTTTAGCAAGTGGAGATTGAAAATGTTTATCGAGAAACTAATTAAGCAAGGGACTCGTTAGCTAGTTGTGGAATACCGACCTTTTTTGATGCCACTCTTCTCAATTATCCACAGTTTCTTCTCCACGGAATCTCCGAAAAGATATCTAATTGTGTGTTTGGCCTAACTTTTTAAAGTGTTCTAGACTTAAAAACACTTTTTGGCCAAACACTTTATTTATTTAAAAGTTAAAAATAATTTCTCAAAAACTCAAATAATCTCTTTTAGCCCATAAAAATATAAGCAACAATTTGGAGTTTTTGATTCTTAAAAACTACTCTAGAAACAAAAACTCATTTTTAACAATCTCAAACATGCTCTAAGTGTTCTATTTCGTGAACTATTTCTAATTAAAAATGACATTATTATTAACAAAAGAAAATCATTTAATTTTTTTTGGTTCAACGAAACGCTTACTTAGTGACATTACAATAGGTAAAGGGATTCAATCATAAAACCTATTGTTCACAATAGCTCCGTCTTGACTAGTAGACTAAAACATCTTCGGTATTAACAAATCATTTTATGAAACAAAAGGAGTGAATAACAACATACCTTGCCCGAATTTTCTTTATTCCCAACAATAGTTTGACAAGCTAATCTCCATGATTCAGGTTTCTGTAAATTAAAATCATTTAAGAAATCATATATCCAACTTTATCACAAATTTTAACAGAGACGGTTTCTCGTTAAGGTACAAAGTCACCACTAAATCACTAATGATTGTGTTAATAAACTTGCTTGCCTTCTTTAGATATCGAAGCTCTGTATTTGTTCTTTCATTCAGGAGATCTTTTCCTTCAAGAATCTGCAGATTAATTTATCGTCAAATTTCCTATATACACAAATTCTTATTTAAAACGGAAATATTTGTTATTCCGTACCCAATTAGAGGATTATACAACCAGAATACAGATTTCGAGCTTTATAACAAAGAATTTGAGCTTATGTATATATTTTACGAGTTTTATTGAAAAAAATGAGTGTCTATAAAAAAATTGTAAATCAAACATTATATTAAAACTCAAAAATAATACGAAGTACGTATAAAACTCAAATAGTTTAATTTTAACCTAAAAAATTAAAGCTCGAAAAAAATTACAGCTCAATTACAATTAAATGTACGATGCTGGATGTATAGTCTTATTTGGTTCCGTACCTCGACAATACAAGTTCCACAACTTCCGCCACCACCACAGTTCATTACTTTTCCCTGATACGTAAGTTACACATTAGAAAAACCGTTAACTAAATATTAATTATCGAGTTTACAAATAATTAAATGACTTACATAAGCTGCATATAACTCAAGCTTGTTATCCAACATAATATTCCTCAGCAATTTATCACCACTCACTGCTTTTGCATTATCAACCGGATACAATCCATCATTTCCGGGTTTCGGCTATTACAAAACATTATTCATTAACGAAATTATAAATATTAAAACGGATATATTCGTCAAAAACATCTCAAAGTTGGAAATAATTGGAGTACCCCAACGAACTCAAGTTGTATCTCGGGCTTTTGGAGTTCGGAAGCTGGCGTTTCGGATGAGACCGATGCGAAGCAGAGAGAGGGAGATTTTGTCTTGAAGGGAAATAAAACGGGTCGGATATAAGTATAAGTAGTTTGAGAATTAGTAGTAATGGAGGTTGATTGAGGCTGAAAAATGGTGGATGGTGAAATGGGTAGAATTGGTGCGCTCATGTCTTCTGTTTGTAAGGCCTACCTTTGTGCAACCAGCCTAGCACTATGTTGCTTTGAGTTTGGTTATTTGTATGGCTTGTGGTCATTGTGTTGTATGTGTAGATTGTGTACCACACTCCACACTACCACAACATACCTTCTACTTATTTCTAGGTGTGTCTCTCGCAGCTAGAGCTGGACAAAGTAGCGGGTCAGTCCGGTTCGGCCCGGCTCAACCCTGTTACGTGGGCCAATTTTTCTAGTCCACGCAGGGATAGGGTTAGGGTTGGGCCAGCCCAGCCCGGTAGCGAATAGGGCCAAGGCCAGGGACGGATTTTGTCAGCCCAGCCCTGTCCGCAGCCCTGTGTGAAATGCAGCCCAGCCCAGCCCGACCCAACCCACTAATAAAACTAACACAATTAACACAATTACAGGCTTACAGCCCACAACCACAACTAGCAGACCTACAGGGCTGGGACAGGGCTGGCTTTTCCTGGCCCGGCCCAGCCCAGCCCAACCCTATATTATTTTAGGGCCGTGCCAGACTCGAACTTGTTTAACTCAAAAGTGACCTGAATTCGAGATGGGATCTTGACCTAGACTCGATCAAAACTCTAACTGACCTAATGTCGACCTGGTAGAATCAACCTGATCGGATTGACCTGACTCGAAAAGACTGACTTGAGACCCGCATTGACATGACCCGACCCGTAAGTGACTCGAGCATGTCTCATAACAGACCCGTCCTAAAATGACCCGACAAAATATAACTTTAATTGGCTCTAAAAGACTTAAAATGCTTTTTTCTCTCTTAATCGTTGACTCGAAAATGAAGCGACCCAAAATACCCCAATCCCTTGACCCTTAACGGACCCCAACTCCAAAGTAACTGGCTACACATCGAAACATGTAGCCTATTCGGATTATCCATCACAACAAGTAGTCCACACCGCCAATGAGGACCGCAGTCTTACCAGTTACCACCTAAGCCCCGCTCATCACGAGCGCACTCGGATCATTAATATGCACATCCCTTTGTAACTGGAGCCACAAGGGCTGAACGTGAGGTTGGATTGTTTGAACCATCTCCCGACAATGGTCCCACAACCAAGATCAATAACAACAAACCCGAAACATACCCGTAACTCGAAATAACCCGACCTCGCCTAAACTAATTTGAAAATTTTGAAAAACACGAAATGACCCAACTCGAATCTGACCTGTTGAACCGATTTGCCAAGTCGAACCCGAGATGACCGAACCTGAAAAGACTAGACCTATAACTGTCCAGATCCAAAATAACATGAAGTGACCCAAAATGACCCGACACGACAAATCCTAAGTCATATTATTGTTATATACAGTAAAATAAAGTTCTAAGAATTACAAACGTCCATAATAAATGTAGTTAAATTTGCAAAACAATATCTAAATCTATAAAATCTAATTAAAAGGCTAGCAAAAAAATGTGACATGGCAAGATTTAAATATGACATGGCAAGTTTAAATGTGACATGGATTAAAAAGTTTAAAAGTATTTTATTTCACCACTAGAATACTAACAAGTCACCCATTATTTCTTATTTTAAAAGTAAAAAAATTAAACTTTTACCTCTTGAATTTCTAGATAACTTAAACAACAATTAAAAATCAAAATCAAAGTTCATACAATACTAAACTTTAAATTTCGATGTTTATTGTTAGAATATTTTAAGCAACAAACTAATATACACGACTTATAAAATAATAGTATATAAGTTTTAAATATTAAGGAGAAATAATATCATACTACATTAAACATTTGACCTTTTAATTTTTAAAATTAGAAAAGTTTAAACGGCAAATAAAAATTTACACCACTCTAATTATTGACCTTTTAATATTATCATTATTCTTAAATTAGTTTTGTATATTAAATGTACTATTTTCCCAAATTTATACAACCCTTCAAAATTTCATAATTTATAATTAATATTAACATTTTAAATGAAAATTTTGTAATACAAATTTCATAGTTTATAATTAAAATTAAAGTTATTTTGTTTTAATAAAACATGTTAATAATTAATTAAAACTTTTCATATTACTTAACACCCACCACTTTTTCCTATTTAATTCATTTTCTTAATTGAACATGGTAATAAATTAATTAAAATTATTCATAATAATTAACCCCAACCAAATTAATTAAAATTTAAAGCAAACCTTTTACATCTCATTTATTTTAATTTATTCTTATGTCTATATTAAATTTGCTAATAATGAAAAGAATGCTCAAAAGTCATAAAACATTAAAATCGTGCTACATATTTATGTATATATTAAATTTGCTAATAATGATAAAAAAAAAAAAAGAACTTCCAAAAGTCGTAAATTGCATCCTCAATTGGTTATAAATGTTTGATGGAATACAACATTTGTAAGCTAAAATTCAAGCCAATTTTTTTTGTATGCCTCCATCACCAAGAAAATTGTATGTGTTAATAATGTTTCTTATCATTGTCTCAACATTAAGGTAAGCTAAGTATATTAAGGTTTTATTTATTTAATTATTTAATTATAAGTTTCATTGGCTCTGGATGACTCATTTAAATTCACATATATGTTGTTTTATTTTCATCTAGGACTATATCAAAATTTGTGGTTTGTGATATTCAAAGGTAAACATACTTACATCTCTATGACTCAATGTCTTATTTCTTTTATTATATAAAAAATCTTATACTAACAACGATAAGGTTAACAATACAAAAATCAAATTCTACCATTTTGTTTATTAATAATCATTCAGTGAATTTTTTTTTTTGTAAGAATGATTCATTGGAGAAAGAAGACTATAGGTCTACCCCATCACCGAGAGAATTGTATGTGTAAATAATCATTCTTATCATGGTAAATGTATTACGGTAAGGTAAGTGTATTAAGGTGTTAACTTAATAGTTTATTTTCTTATTGTTAAGTTCTATTGGTTATGAAGTACTATCACATTTTTGAACTTCACATATATGTTGTTTGTTGTTATTTAGGAGCTACCAAAATTTGTATTTAATGCACTATTTCTTTCATTATTTCAGAAAAAATTAAATTAATATAATCATAATGTAAATATTAAATAAATCAAATTCCACCATTTTGTTTGTTATTAATCGCTAAGTGGATTTTTTTTGTAGGGATGGTTCATTAATCATTTGAGAAAGAGAACTATATGAAGAAGAGAATACTAGAATTGCTTAAACAAATACTCCCCATATTTCCCTCAATACTATATTATAAACTAACAACATGATTGACAACATGAATATTCATGATTAATTATTTTTAGTTTCAAAAAAAAAATTATTATTTCATAAACTTTAAAATGTATGTGTTTTTTTTGTAAATTTTATTTACATGAATAATGACCATATGTACATTATTATTAATATTTATGCCTACAATATAGTTAGAAGGCTACTTAAAGCATTTAATTTTAATCAACATGTCATAATTATAGTGGTTAATACATAATTCATCTATATTATTGATTACCAGATTATTCATTTATTTTTATAATATTGTAAAAAGACAAGACTAAATATCTTATTAATACCAAAAAACTTGATAACCCTTAAATTTGAACAAAACAAACGCGTACGACGAAATTTGAAAATGTGACGAATATCTCATAACCCAACAATGAAACTTACATAAAAATAAAAATAAAAAATTGATTTAATCAATTTAAAACATTAATACCCTTAACTTGATGTGAATAGATAGATAAGACATATTAGTGACACATGCAATTCAATTGACGATATGGATAGAAAAAAAAATTGCTTACAAATTTTTGCCCCAATCGAATATTATAAACAATTAGAGATATGTTTTATGACTTTTTAGCATTTTTTTTCTATTATTATCAAATTTAAGATAGACATAAATACATAATAAATATTAATCAAGGTTCGTGACTTTTGAGAATCAAAGTTAAAAAGACAATACTAAGTATCTTATTATGTTATATTGTCATGTGTTATTAAAAAAACAAATCTAAAATCATGTGTCACATGCTTATTAATACAAAATAAAAATAAAAAAAATGTTAATTGCAAACACAAAATAAATTAACACAAACTATTTAGTTTCCTTTTGGTTATTAACCTAAATATTTATTTGACTTTTATTTCTTTTATTTAATAGGATGACTTTTTGGTTTTCCTCACCAATTCACCATTTGTAGTAGGCTACTATTTAACTTAATTTATCATTTTTGCAAAATTTAAAATTTAGGATTTTTGACAAACTGATATAAATGTTATATTAAAACTAGCATTTATTAAGCTTGATAAATATGCTACTATCAAAAAATATGATTTTATAAGAAACAAAATATTGAGATAAAAATCCCTCTAATTTAATCAAAAAATATGGTTTAAGCTATTTACACCGGGAACTTTATCATTCTAAAAAAAAAAAAAGAAAAAAAAATCAAACATTATGCATTAATTTGCCCTTTCGTCTTCACTCACTAACTTCATATAGCTAGATACCAAAGGGTCGTTGAAGCTTTTATGTAGAAAATTTTGGTACATAATTTAGCTATACAATCTAATCTAATTTAAAAGCAACCTTAAACATTTAATTTTTTGCCACATAACAACTACACTAAATTATTAAAAAAATTACATTAAAAAATGTATTAATAATTATTTTGTTCATATTCATGGACTATGTTGTTGGTGGTTTTGAAGGTAAAAGTTTATTATTATAGGATCAACAATGTAGAATTTAATTTCCATTTATTTATTATTTATGTTTCGCCAACGACGGTTGACACCTTCTTTTTTAAAAAAAAAAATACATGTTATTAGTATATTAATCAAATTAACAACTAAAGTACAATATATAGCTTTAAAAATAAATCTGAGTTGTCAAAGAAATAAGACATTAACTATCTAACTTTTTGTATTTCAAGACTATATCTTTTTAAATGCATAAACTAATTGCTCGGACAAATCTTAACAATAGATAAAAGAATAAAACTAAAACAGATAAACCCGTGAATTTCACGGGTCACAAACCTAGTAATAATATAAAAAGCCTAGATTGAGCATAATATTGTGACACGTGGCAGCGTTAGATGATTAGCACCATTTATGTGATGTATAATTAAAAGGCAAATGTAGTAAAGAGTATGAATTATAATTAAGAGATATAAATTATTGTTATTGCATTTTTTATGTGCTAACTTAATCAAAGATAATCAAGAGTCGTATCTAAAACATCAACCATTTAATAGAGCAGATGAAGAGTTGCTACCATTAAATAAGTCTTTCTTATCTCCTATTATAAACACCCATATTTTCACAACCAGATTTTAGTTTTCGATCACCGTCGATAAATATGGTACGTCTTCTGTTAATCTCATATAATTTATAGTTTTTGTTATTTTTGATTTTCATCATAGTTTCTCAATGTTTATATTGTACAAATTAATTTCTAAAAAAAAATTAATAATTGAGCTCTTGACGGACATTAATTTTTGTATGCAAAACTATAGTGTTTTCATCTGATTAATTAATTTGATTCTTTTAGTGATGAATTTGGAAGCAAGGTTAGTACGATGTTATCAGGAAGGTTGTGAATTCATTTTTTAAAATGGCTACTACTTATAAAGAAAACTTGAGTTTATTGTACGAGGACACTACATACCTCATACTATGATGGTTATTTGTGATAAAATATATGTTATTGTTTTCCTTTCTATTTACTTGTAAATTAGTACCAATATTATATATTTATAGCCTAAATATCTCATTGTATTTTGTATTTTGATACGTTAATTAATCAATTGAAAGGTAGCATTATCTTCATTTAATTGATCTATGTTTGTTCCTTCAATTATACATGTTAATTGATCAAGCAATACATTATCTCATTGTAATTGATAAATATATAGTTAAAAAATTACAAAAGTGATGTAACCTCTACAATTTCAAATCCAAGTTTCATAATTTATAATTACAATTGTAATTTTAATTAGAGTTTTTGTAATAGAATATGTTAATATTTAAGGTTCTTCATACTAATTTTTTAAATTTATTTTCTTATTGAAAAAATGTTTGTTCAAAGCGTTATATATTTTTTCGTATTAAATTGATAAGGATTTTGTATTTCT
Organism: Silene conica; assembly: GCA_029255685.2. NCBI lineage: Eukaryota > Viridiplantae > Streptophyta > Magnoliopsida > Caryophyllales > Caryophyllaceae > Silene > Silene conica. The sequence continues at coordinate 85,147,922 of CM055313.2, forward strand.
AGACTATCAAGATGTCACCTAATCTATATAATAACATTAAAAGGCTAGATTGAGCATAATATCGTGACACGTGGCAACACTAGATCATTAGAATAATTATGGTATAATTAAGAAGGGAAATGGGTTATAATGTATAAATTGAGGGAGTGATATTATTAAAAGTTTATGTGCTAACTTAAATCAAAGATAACTATTATCGACCCAAAGAGCCGTTACACAAGAAGATCACCATGAGATGACCGTTGCTCAAATCCCACAAATCATGGGAGCCAAATAATTTCTTTCCCCTGTTTTCACTTTTACATATTTCGTTTCCGTAAATAACTCCGATAGCAATGTATATAAATAACTATATTCTGTTTGTAAAGCAAGCAAGTTATTCTGTGAATACAATTATCAATATTATTTCCAATTACTCTCAATCATAAGTTTCTAATATGGTATCAGAAGACCTAGGTCTTTTTTGAATAATCTTTCTTCATCGCCTCCATCTGCACATCTCTGTTTCTTTGAAAAAAAAAAAAAAAAAAATCAAACAATGACTGATTCTGATTCTGAGGTGGAAGTTAACACTACCACCACTCCTTCCTATAATCTGGTAACTGTCGAAAATACGGGGCAAAGTATCACTCCGATTGTTTTCGATGGTACCAACTACGACGAATGGTCGCGCTCGTTTCTCCTGGCACTTCTCGCTAAAGGGAAACTCGGGTATATTGACGGTACAATCTCTCAACCATCTTCTACTTCTACTACTTTTGCGTCCTGGCAGGCAACAAATGCTCTTGTTACCATGTGGATATTCAATACCATGGCATCTCCATTAAGAAAACAGATCACCCTTCGCCCAGAAGCTAAAGCTATTTGGCTTGATTTGAAGAATCGATTCTGTCAAGCAAACGAAGCCCGCATTTATCAACTTGAAACTGACCTTCATTCTTGCCGTATGGGTGCCACGGAGTCTCTGGTGGACTACTATGGTCGGCTGACCGCTCTATGGGATGCCCTTGCAAACCAAGATCCGCTTCCTAAATGCTCTTGCAATCCATGCGCTTGTGATTGGATTCCTCTCATCAACAATCGTCGCGAAAAGGCTCGAGTTCGTGTTTTTTTAATGGGTTTGGATTCTCGCTTTGACAATACCCGGTCTCAAATTATCGGTATCAATCCGCTTCCCTCTTTAGATCTTATTTATAATAGACTTTTACAAGATGAAGGGGTGAGGAATTTATCATTTAATAAACCTGAAAACAAACGCGATGTTATGGCTTTCGCGGCTCGTGCTTCTCACGGGTCTCGACAGCAAGGTGGTGGGGGTCGTAGAAACTCACACGAACCTTCCAAATATTACTGTCATGTTTGTCAAAAATCAGGCCATAGTCTCAAATTTTGTTGGCAAGTATTAGGAATATTAATAATAGTTGGGCCTCAACCATCACCTTAAGGTTTTGGTTGAGATGGTTCATCTATCATGGTATCAGAGCCAGTGTGACCGAAGGTCACGGGTTCGAATCCTGACGACCTCAAAACCCCTCGAAAACTCACGAAGTGGAAACCCAGCACACGGTATGGGGGGCCTGTGCAAACTAACCACTCTTCAAGCCCAATGGGCATTCGAGTGAGGAAGCGTATTAGGAATATTAATAATAGTTGGGCCTCAACCATCACCTTAAGGTTTTGGTTGAGATGGTTCATCTATCAGCAAGTGACGGGTAATTACCCCGAATCATGGGGTGATCGTCCCCGTCCTCGCGTCTCTCTGGATCCTGCCACTATGAGCCACTTGGCCTCTCTGCCGGATCCTCGTACCAAGGTACAACCTGCTCATACGACGCAGGTAGTTTCTGGCCCTCCTCCTAAAGCACACATGGTCTCTGGTAAGTCATCTATACCCGCTGCCTCTGGTTCGCAAAGCACTGCACTGTCCACTAATGCTCCACTTGCTCAGTTCGACAAACTCGATCTTAATTCCTTAACTCCAGAAGCGTTGGAAGAACTGAGCAACCTCTTACAGGCTCGGAAATCCGACCCCGGCACCGACCGCCTCAATGGTATTACTTCCTTTTCATGGATTATTGACACCGGGGCATCCCGTCACATGTCTGGATGCCTCTCATTTTTTTCTAATCTTAAATTTATTGCACCTCTTTCCGTTGGTTTGCCAAACGGGGATATAACTATTGCTTCCCAAATAGGTGATATACATTTATCACCCCGACTAATTTTACGTGATGTTTTATACGCGGCTCATTTACAATGTAATTTACTTTCGGTTTCAAATCTCTTAATGGATACCACATTGACAATTCAGTTTTCTCATCATTTATGTCTTATACAGGACCGTACCTCGAAGACAGTGATTGGTGCGGGTGAACAATACGAGGGGCTCTACTATTTGAAGGGACTCCACCATGATCGTATACACGCGAATATGACCACCAAAGGGAATTCCTTAGAGCTTTGGCACCGAAGGTTGGGGCACCCCTCTTCCAATATTTTCCGTTTTTTACCGTTTTCTAATAATACGAATTCTCGTACTGGTGTTACTTTTCATAGCCACCATTGTGACATTTGTTTACGCGCGAAACAAACTCGCGAACATTTTTCTTTAAGCTCTAGTCATGCTACATCATCGTTTGAACTTATACATTGCGACCTATGGGGGCCCTATTCCGAAAATGCCTCCTGTGGTTCTAATTTTTTTCTCACAATTGTTGACGACTTTTCTCGTTCTACGTGGGTTTATTTGTTACGAAAAAAAAGCGATACCAAACAAACTCTTCTTAATTTTTTCGCAATGATCGAAAGACAATTTGAAAAGAAAATAAAAATTTTACGCACGGACAATGGCACAGAATTTCGACCTCTTATCTCTTTTTTTAAAGAAAACGGCATTTTATTACAAACCTCCAATGTGGCTACCCCTCAACAAAATGGACGGGTGGAAAGAAAACATCGTCACATTTTAAATGTTGCTCGTGCCCTCTTATTTCAAGCTAGTCTTCCTATTTATTTTTGGGGTGAATGTGTCTTAAGTGCGGTTTACTTAATAAATCGTACTCCGACTCCTCTCCTTCAAGGCAAAACGCCATATGAAGTCCTTTTTCACAAACAGCCGTCTTTTGAAAATCTACGCATTTTTGGGTGCCTAGCCTATGCCAAAACTTTGAATCGTTCCCATGACAAATTTGCCTCTAAGAGTCGTAAGTGTATTTTTATTGGATATCCGTTTGGAAAGAAAGGGTGGCGACTTTACGACTTAGACACCGGCACATTTTTTGATTCTCGAGATGTAGTATTTCTTGAATCTGAATTTCCTTACCAACATCTTAACATACACGATACGCCAAATAATTCCACCACCTTTACTTTTGATAACTTATCCCCTGTCTTTATCCAAACTACCCCCACAAATGACAATACTCCCTCTGACCAATGCCCTCGTACAAATGAATCCAATCAAACGCTTGAGTCTGCCACTAACGACCACCGGACTGTTCACTCTTGTCAAACACCCACTCCGGATCAGACCGTTGTCACAACAACTGACCAGGAGCACCAACCTTCACCTAACTCTATACCTATGGGACGGGGCCATCGCACAAAAATACCGAACTCCCATCTCAATGATTTCGTGCTGAACAAACCTCGCCCCTCGGTTAATTCACTCATCACCAATTCCTCGTCTTCAGGTACTGTCTATCCAATTTCTCATTATCTCAATTACGCAAAGTTTTCGACTAATTATAAAGCTTTCTTATCGGCCGTGACCAAACATCACGAGCCTAGTTTTTATAAAGATGCAGTACAGGTACCCGAATGGCGAGAGGCTATGAAACAAGAACTTGATGCACTTGAAAAAAATAAAACATGGACTCTAGAAGTTCTTCCTCCACGAAAAAAAGCTATCGCTTCTAAATGGGTATACAAAATAAAATACAAGGCTGATGGCTCTATTGAACGCTACAAGGCTCGATTAGTTGTCATGGGTAATCGTCAAATCGAAGGAGTCGATTATAATGAGACTTTTGCTCCTACCATTAAACTAGTCACTGTACGTACTCTTCTTGCCATCGCCGCCGCCAAGAAATGGGCTCTACATCAAATGGATGTCCACAATGCTTTTCTTCATGGCGATCTCCATGAAGAAGTTTATATGAAACCTCCCCCTGGTTTTCTCCCATCAGACGACGGGAAAGTTTGTCGGCTCCGTAAATCTCTATACGGGCTCCGTCAAGCCCCTCGGTGTTGGTATGCAAAACTCGCTTCCGCACTTCGTAATTATGGTTTCGTACAATGTCCCCTGGACCACTCTTTATTTTCGATCACAAAACCCGACACCGAGGTACATGTGCTCGTATATGTAGATGATTTGGTTATATGTGGCAACAACATCCCTTTCATTACAAAATTCAAGGCGTATTTAAGCACATGTTTCTACATGAAGGACCTTGGGACCCTTAAATATTTTCTCGGGCTTGAAATCGCACGAAACACTTCTGGTATTTTTATATCCCAACGAAAATATGCTCTCGATATCTTAACAGAAACAGGCCTTCTTGGCACAAAACCCGCTTCTACTCCAATGGAACCGAATCATCGCCTTGCTCTCTCTACCGCGACACTAATGGCTGACCCACAACCATACCGCCGTCTTGTGGGCAGGTTAGTGTACCTTACGATTACACGCCCCGAGCTCACCTATTCGGTACACACTCTCGCCCAGTTTATGCATGCCCCCACAACCGAGCAATGGAATGCAGCGCTTACAGTTGTGCGGTATCTCAAAAAGTCTCCGGGACAAGGCATACTTCTCCATGCAGACAGTGATTTACGACTCAACGCATATTGTGATGCGAACTACGCTGCTTGCCCAACGAGTCGCCGATCTCTTTCAGCTTATATTGTCTTTCTTGGATCTTCACCCATTTCCTGGAAAACTAAGAAGCAAGCAACGGTTTCTCGCTCCTCTTCGGAATCAGAATATCGCGCTATGGCAGTTACACTTTGTGAGTTAAAATGGCTAAAAGGTCTCCTACAGAGCCTCGGTATTTCTCAAACACAGGCCATTCCACTTCGATGTGATAACAAATCGGCACTTCATATTGCCCGAAATCCGGTATTTCACGAGCGCACCAAACACATCGAAGTTGACTGTCACTTTATTCGTGATGAAATCCAAAAGGGAGTCATCGCTCCTAGCTACATTCACACTAAAACTCAGTTAGCAGACATTCTCACCAAGGCCCTCGGACGCGCTTCATTTGACGACTTACTCTCCAAGTTGGGTGTCTCGACCCTCCACACTCCAACTTGCGGGGAGGTATTATCGACCCAAAGAGCCGTTACACAAGAAGATCACCATGAGATGACCGTTGCTCAAATCCCACAAATCATGGGAGCCAAATAATTTCTTTCCCCTGTTTTCACTTTTACATATTTCGTTTCCGTAAATAACTCCGATAGCAATGTATATAAATAACTATATTCTGTTTGTAAAGCAAGCAAGTTATTCTGTGAATACAATTATCAATATTATTTCCAATTACTCTCAATCATAAGTTTCTAATAATAACCAACAGTCGAGAATCTAAAAACGTCAACCATTTTTCTTATATAAAATCATATCATCTATAAAATATAATTAAAAGGGTATCTTAAGAAATGTGACATGGCAAAATAAAACGTGACTGACAACTTTAAATGTGATATGGCGAAAAAAAGTGACATGGAATCAATTTAAGAAAAAGAAATATAAGTAAAGAAATTAAAAATATAAGCTTTGAACAAAGAAAAAGATAAAAAAAATAAAAATAAACCATTGATATACTCTCATAATTTTTGTTATTTATTTACCTTTATTAATTAACCATTATTTCTTTTATTTAATGAAATGACCTTTTAACTTTCCTTTCATTTACTATATATACCCGTTTGTATGTTTCGTATTTTTTTCATCTTTCTTCTATTCATAAAATTTTGAGAGAATTAGTTGCAAAAAATTTCATATGTAACTATTATAACAACTCTAATTTTCAACTTTATCCAAAAAAATAGCACTAAAGTATACATAAAAAAAGTAAATTAGTTATTTCGTTTTTTTATTTTAATTATGTTTTGAGTTAATTTGAATCTTATTAGTTATTATTTTTTGTGTTTGTTTTAATATTGCAGGAGAATGAATTTTCATTTTTACTCGAAAAATTATTAGGTGAGGTATACCTAGAGAACTAAATTAATTATTCGCTTCTTATTTTTATTATGTTTTGAATCTATTAGAATCTTTTTAGTTTTTTTGTGTTTATATTAATATTGCAGGAGGTTGAACTTTCAACTTTAGTCAAAAATTTGTTCGGTAAAGTATACGCAGAGAACTAAGTTAATTATTCGCTTTTTATTTTAAGTATGTTTTGAATCAATTTATGATCTTACCAGTTATTATTTTTGTGTTTACATTAATATTACATGAGGTTGACATACTCACATATCAATAATAATGCACGAGATTGAAGATAATAGTTATGAATCTTTTTTACAGATTTTTTTCTTGGTTTGAATGACTCTTTAATTTTTGCCGATTTTTGTTCTTTCTGCAATGGTGTCTTTGAAACATCGAAAGGTAACAAAAATCTTTAATAAGTTATTGACATGTTACATTATTGTCCTTCACTCTTTCCTATACGTTAGTCTCTTTTGTAACACTTATGTTCTATTTTTATTTTGTCAAACAACTTAGAAATCAAATTGTTTAGTCAAAGTGTTAAAATACGATGTACAATTGTACATATATCAATTTTATCATATCATATTGTATAAATATAAGCATAATAAAAATATTATATATATATACTCTTTGTTATGTACAATATTTTTTATTTTTCTTTCATTCAATTTTTGGTGAGAGATTTAGTATTAGAAATTTTCATATATATTTCGAAGTTAGGAGGTTTTTAAATACATATGGGAGTGAAAATAAATCTCACTGTAATTTGTTCATACATGAAAGGGTGACTTCTTTAATGGAGTTGAAAAAAATTTCAATGCAATTTTTAGATCGTCGCTTCAAAACAAACAAGTTATTCACATTTTGGTTGGCCTATCATCCTGAATCAAAAATTGGGGTGTATTAAACATTTGTCTTAAAATGGCGCTCCCTCAGTCGTGTTCGTTTTAAACAAATGAGTGGGAGAGAAGGACTACTCCGTATAAGTTATTCACAAAATAAACACTTAAACACAGTAAATTATTAACAATACCGTGATTTTCACGGGCTCCAAAACTAGTTGTTATATAAAAGTATTAAAATAACTCTTTTACATAAATTTATATTTACTATAATTCATTACAAGAATGACACTATATATTTTGTAACATACAAATTAAAGAAAATAAAAAGACATCATTATTATTCTAAAACTAAATGTGTATATTACATATTTGATGAATTAAAAAAAATCAAAATTAATGTAACATTTAGAAATTCATATCCGATGATTTATAACTAAAAGTGACATTTTAGTTGAAATTTTTGTTAGATAACATGTTACTTTACCCAATTAAAATCATTCATACTAATTTTTCTTAATTGGTTTTCATATTACGAAATATTGGTTAAAAATGTTTTGTTGTTTTCTTATATAATTGTTAGAATTAAATTTTACGAAAACATCTCAAAATCTTTACATCGATTTATTTATTTATAAGTTATAAAAAATAAAAAAAATAATATATAACTGCAAAGCTTAATAATATTCTTAAAAAAAAAAGTATCACATTTTAGATTTAAAACACGATCTTTCAACACAAACATTTTTCACGTTAGTCTAATGATTTTCTTAAAGGGGCATCAAATTATTTTCATGTAAACAACTCTTAAGGAGTCAAATATAGGAGATGAAGAGTCTATGTGACAAATTAAAAATAAATTTAGTCATTACTTAGTAATATAATATTAAATAAACCTTTTTTTCTAGAATCATTATTATCTTTCTTGTAGAATTTAACATAAATGATGGTAATATAAAAAATACCACCCATCATCTATTGCTTTTCATTTCATTTTCATGATTTAAAGTTTACAATGATTAGCTTATTTAGTTCAAAGTAAAATCTCCATATGTTTACCTCATGTATAATTTGTTTAATTACAATAGCTCATTTTTTCACGTAGCCGCATGTCAATTTTCTTTTAGGAGAAACCCTTAATTTTTGAGAAGCGACATTACCCCTAATAGTGACCTTACTATTCCATTAGACAGGTAGACGTACTCTATATACGAGGATGAGAAGAGAGTTCAATTTTTGTGTTATTCTTTACATCAATTAATTTTTTGTTAATTTGTTTTTGGATTTTATAAAGATTTCGCGTTATTATACATTAATGAGCAATGAAATAGAATATTATGTTAAAAAAATACCAATTTGATAATAAGAAAAAGATTGGAGCTATTATATTCGCAAATTGTTGATTCAACATATTAAAGTAGCTTTTGGCGCAATGATATTCGGTGTAACAATTTATCATTGACGATAAAAAATGTATTTTTGTAGTCTTTATGCATATTGGATATGAGCTTAATTTTAGATTCTGACTTCGATTCACCATTAAAATTTTGGCATTTCGGTGAAAAATGGTGATATTTTTGAAAATTAGTTTTTAGATAGACAATGATTTCAAAGACATGGTGTGTAAGTCAATTTATGGTGATAACGATTGCCACTATAACAAACTAATATCGACCACAACTTACAAATGTGAAATCATTTCACCGTCTTAATTTTTAATTTCATTTGTCAATCATATATGAGCAAAACTATTAACAAACCCGTGATTTTTGCGGGTCACAGAACTAGTTTCTTTATCAAAAATATTACTAACTAAAGTGCTGTAACCATTAACCGAAAGTGGTCTCACCCAACATGACTTGTATCCGAAAATAACCCGACTCAAAGTAACCCGATAAAAGCTTACATAAACTTGACCCTAATTTTGAATAACTCAATCCGATCTGAACCAAAATGTACGACATACCAAAAAGACCCGACTCATACAGTCATTCCGGACGCAATTGATCCATTTACTCCCTCTACTTGTGGCTAATATGTAGCAAGCGTGTGTACCACATAGAATATTAAATTATAAGATTAGACCATGTATATTATCACCCAAATACATCAAATTGAACCTCACCCATTTATTAGTTTCTGTAGATGATTTGATGATCTTTAGAAGAGGGAACGTCTCCTCTGTTAGGGCATTGAAAATCCTTTTACTAAATTTTCGTGTTAACAGGACAAGCCGCTGGATAAGTAGCGGCTTGCTTGTGTTTCATCGGTTTCCATTCTGCCTTCCCCTTGGTCTATTCCTCTGCTATTTTTCTTAGAAACTAGAAAAGCGGCTAGCTTACCTATCAGCTTTGTGTAAAAAAATTGTAAAAATAAATAAAGTGATGACATAGACCCATTTTGGAAGAAATAGTTTCAAATAAGCCCCAAAACAATAATTAATTTGTTAAATAACGTCATTGTATCGAAAAGTTCGCTTACCTTTCTTCTATTCTAGTGTGATAGTATTGCAAAACTATAATTTGTCTTCTTATAATTTTTTAACTCACAAAATTTAAAATGGACAAAAAACTCACCAAAGGCAGACGAACATGCAAATTAGTGTAACACGAGATGAAAAATACTACTCCCCCTATTAACGAGAAAAGATAAAAAAAATGTAAACATATCACCGAGATATAGTAAGTAAAAAAACAAAATTAGAACTTAGCATAATAGATAGTTTAATGCTAAAAAATACCGTGTTAATTATCGTATTGAGCTTATATTAATACTCTGTAAACAAGAATTAGTCCACGCTTAATCATGTTTTTGGTTTCTCTTTTGGTCATTGGGGAAGTTAGTGAACAAAATGATACTCCCTCCTACCCACTAGGTAGCACGAACACTTCTCCTAATGAGTCGTACCGTGTCCGACACCGACACTCCACGGACACACGCCGAAACGTGTCCAATACCTAAACAACCGTGTCTAACTTTCTACATTTATTTGGGCACGTGTCCGACGCGTGTCCATGGTATTTGAGCCGTGTCCGTCACTTGTCCACGATATTTGGTTATAATTTGCAGTGAATAATGTTCTTAAGATTAGAAATGCGCTATCGAAAGAGATCAATTAGAATATTGATTCGGATGAGTAATGAAAATAAATTTATTATCAAGGGCAAGTTTTACATTCAATTATTTAAAATTAATATCAAATACTTTTACAAAAATAAAATCAAAAATTTATAACTATAAAATGTAGATTTTATTAAATTTAAATGCCGTGTCACGTGTCCTAAATTTCATGGCATGCCGTGTCCCGTGTCCGTGTCGTGTCCGTGTCCGTTTTGGTGCTACCTAGCCTACCCATAACAAATGTCCCATTTATTGATTATACTAGTTTTATTCCTGTACAAAAAATGTACGGGAATATTTTTACATATTTATGTATTATTTTTTAGTAGTAGATATAAGTTCAAATTTTTTGTTATAAAACTTCAAATCTATGCTAACAATGTATACATATAATCTATTAATTGATTTTTATGTCTCTTATTAGTTTGCATAAGGCCCAATTGACGATGGTCAGTTGTTAATCTCTAGATAAGAAGTATAAACAAAGTGAAGGATTCTATGTTCATTTGATAAACCGTACCTCTGCTTCACATCACTCCAACTCACGACTCTGCCTTTTTTCACGATCAAATTCTCTCTGCCATTTTTTCTCTAATCTAACTTACTTTGCTGCCTCCCTAAAATCTATTCGATGTTCCATCCATCAGTCACCTTTAACATTAGAATCAATCAATAAATTACCTCCTTAATGCTTTTACGACTTCATCAATATTCTTTGAATTAATACTTGCATTGCTCATTTAATCGTTATAATGCTCAACATAGGAGAAATAATCAAATGAAAAGTTTAATTTTTTCTCCTTATTATATACGGATTGTTATTTTGGTTATTTGTTGTTGCAATTTTTTATAAGTTTTTTTGTTTTCATTATTTCTATATTAGTATGTATTTTTTTTCCTTTTTTTCTCGTTAAATTTGATATAAATTATGTATGTTCAAAATATGCTATCTTTAAAAAAATTTGCTAAGTTTTTTTTAACTCTCTTTTCAGAATTTTTATTTTTGTTGTGTAACTTTGTTGTAGATTTAAATTTGTAATTTAAAAAATCGGTAACTTTTCAAATCTGATATTATTTTGCTCATAGAGTACTTTTTTTCTCTAATTTTTTTTAAAGTTAATATTTGAAGAAATTATACGATGAATAATACTCTCTATATGACGAATAATAGTAGCAATATCTCAATGTATTATATCTAGGCTATTTATTTGTTCGTTTCTTTGAAATAAAAGTTAATTAAATCTAATTATTTTTGAAAACTAATTAATTTTAATGATTTTTGAGTTTACTAAATTAAAAAAAGAAGAAATTATTGAATTAATAGAAGAATAGAGAAAATAGAAAAGAAGTAATAATTAATTAACTTTGGAGATCATGGATGACCTATATTAACAAAAAATAACTTCTTTCTTAAAACTCAACAACCAATAAGAATGCTTTAAAATCTATTTCTTTTATAGTAGAAAGATTAGTGAAATATTTTAATCAAATGGGACATTTATTATGGGTAGGAAGGAGTACTTTTTTTAAATCTTTACGATGTTCAATTTATTAAAATACTCTTTATATATTCAAGAAGTGTGGAAACATGAATTAAAATATAAAGAATGATTTTATTCGACATGAACAGGAATTTTTTTGTTCTAGCACTCGTGTGATGATCGAGTAAAGGGGAATCTGCAATTAGCATACTATAGAAATGAATTGGTGATTGTAGCGCGCTCATTTGAACTTCAGTAGGTCTCTCAATAAGCTTATTGAGAGGCTATTGTACAAATTTAAGAAAAAGTGCTACTAAAGGTAATATAATAAGTACAAATCATCATTAAAGATAGACGGAGTACATTTATTAGGAAAACAAGTACGAAATTACTATGGTACGATCAATGACAAAAAGGTCACGAAATACAAATAAAATTGTACAAAAAAGCGGTCTCTCAATAATTTATTAAAAGACCGTCTCTCTCAAGTTTTTGTGTTTGAACTTTTATTAAAAAATACTCTGTTATAATCGGCCTTCTTAAATAATTTTTAGGAAATTAAAAAACTTTAACATACGTGTTTAATTAAATTTCTTCTAATCAAATTCTACATGAATTATATAATCTATGTATCTAAATTTAATAGATTTTCTAGTATGGTAAATTTCAGGTCAATGGTCTTTCACTATTTTATTGAGATTTTTTAAAAAATTTGAATTATGTTTAACATCAAAAATAATAAAATGGATACGTATAACAAGAAAAGTTTATTAAAATAATGATCACAATTTTATTCTAAAATGTGTACTCATTACCAAAACATGAATGCGTAACAAAAACAATACGAAAGATAATTAGGGTAAGATTATCTGTGAGACTCTCCAAAATTTTAAGACTTTGTCACAACCGTTTTTCACTAACTTTTATTATTTTTCTTTATTGTTCAGATTTATCTCAAACGTTATACAATATCCACCAGACTCAATTCATATACTTTACTTTTTTACATTATGATCTCTCAATATTTTTATAAAAAACCGTCTCTCGCAAGTGTTCGTGTTCTAAAGAAGACGACTGATCCACCTATTATTTATCAAACAGACTCAGTAATTAGCAATCAAAGTAAATGAGAACTTAAACTATCAACCAACTTAACTTTTATAAAACAGTAGGTCTTTGGAGAGATCGCCTCTCAATAAGCTTATAGAGAGACTACTGTACTTGTACAAATTTAAGAAAAAGTGGTACTAAAAGTAATATAATAGGTACAAATAATGATTAAAGATAAAATAAGTACATTTATTATGTAAATAATTACGAAATTACTATGGTACGATCTATGAGAAAAAGGGTCACGAAATAAAAATAAAAATATACAAAAGAATGGTCTCTCAATAATTTATTGAATGAACGTCTCTCTCAAGTTTTAGTGTTTATAAAATCGGTTATGAGTAGATTACATATTTAAAATGCCAAGGATCTATATATATATATATATATATATATATATATATATATATATATATATATATATATATATATATATATATATATATATATATATATATATATATATAGGGTTGGGATGCGGTGAGAACCACCTTAGGATGAAAACCGGTGAGAACTCCTCCTTACGCAGTTTTTTTTTTAAAAATTAATGACATAATTGGATTCGGCATGAAATTTTATGGCCATAGAACATATTTTTTGGTCTAGAAAATAAATACTAGTGGCGGAAAAATGATAGATACGAAAAAATAGATAGTAGGTGCATGCAAATAAATAAAACGTATCTCACCTTGATTTCCGTCACTAGTATTTATTTTCTAGACCAAGAAATATGTTCTCTAGCTATAAAATGACATGCCGAATCCAATTATGTCATTAATTTTTTTTTAAAAAGTCCGTAAGGTAGAGTTCTCACAAGGTTCTCATCCTAAGGTGGTTCTCACCGGATCCCAAGTATATATATATATATATATATATATATATATATATATATATATATATATATATATATAATATATATATATATATATATATATATATATATATATATATATATATATATATATATATATATATATATATATATATATATATATATATATATATATATATATATATATATATATATATATATATATATATATATATATATATATATATAGGGTCGCGATCCGGTGAGAACCACCCTTATAATGAGAACCATGAGAACCCTTATAATTTAGTGAGGGTTCTCATGGTTCTCATTATAAGGGTGGTTCTCACCGGATCGCGACCCTATATATATATATATATATATATATATAGACTTGGGATCCGATGAGAACCACCTTACAATGAGAACCTTGTGAGAACTCTACCTTACGGACTTTTTTTAAAAAAATTAATAACATAATTGGATTCGGCATGGCATTCTATAGCTAGTTAACATATTTTTTGGTCTAGAAAATAAATACTAGTGACGGAAATAAAGGTGAGATACGTTTTATTTATTTGCATGCACCTACTATCTATTTTTTCGTATCTATCATTTTTCCGCCACTAGTATTTATTTTCTAGACCAAGAAATATGTTCTCTGGCCATAAAATTCCATGCCGAATCCAATTATGTCATTAATTTTAAAAAAAAAACTCCGTAAGGAAGAGTTCTCACCGGTTTTCATGGTAAGGTGGTTCTCACCGGATCCCAACCCTATATATATATATATATATATATATATATATATATATAGAGAGAGAGAGAGAGAGAGAGAGAGAGAAAGAGAGAGAGAGGCGCGTTCCGGTGAGTTTGCCATATTCCGTGAGTTACCCCCGCGTATAAATACAATTGACCTAAAACCCAAATTACTTCACGCGCCTAAATTCTCAGATTTCCCTGATTAAATGTTTTTCCCCCCTCTCCCTCTCTCTCTCCTACAAATTTCCCCCAAAAATCATCAAAACAGAAATCGCACAAAAATTCATCAAAACGATCACACAAATTTCATCAATTCTTCAATTTTTAATTTCAGAATCGACAATTATTACCTGAATTCATTCATTATCTTGATTAATTCAACTAAAAACTATCAATTCAGAAAATCAGACGAAAAATATTCCAGGAACCCTAATTGTTCAAAGGTATCAATATTTCTTACGATTTCTTATTTTAATACTCGAATAACTGAATTATTTGATTCAAATAACAAATTGTACGACGATTTATATATTGTTTATCATACCGTTGGCATTTGACTGACAATTTATTATCACAATCTTAAAAAATTATTGATAATCTAGATTAGCACACCAACTGTTTGATGAAATGCCTAGTTGAATGTAGAAACTTAGTTGTAATATTAATGTTAAAACTCAGTTATTGTATCTAGTAGTTACTTCTTGAAAGTTTTGTTAACTTATATTATATTTTTGGTGATTTGCAGGTTGAATCAAGATAGACGTGAATAATTGACGTTCAATGAAAAAATGATGCATATACCTGGTCTTTTTTGTTAGTTTGATATTATTTAATTTAACAATTCAGTTATTGTAAAGTAGAAACTCAGGTGTAATCTAGAAACTCAAGAATTTGTAGTTATACCAATGTAGAAACTTAATTATTGTAATGTAGAAACTCAGTTATTGTAACGTAGAAACTCAGTTATTGTAATGTAGAAACTCAGTTATTGTAATGTAAAACTTTGGTATTTGTAGTTATTCTAATATAGAAACTCAATTATTGTAATGAGTAAATCGTGTTATTGTATTGAGATCAAAACTCAAATGTATTCAAATTTCTATGTTTTGTTTGTTTTCAGCTTGTATTATGTAATACAATAACAACTATTATCAATTACAATAATAGCTATTATGAATGCAATAACAGCTATTATAAATTACAATAATAAGTACTACAAAATGGAAAACTGAATACAATAACATGTATTATGCATTACAATAACAAGTATTACAAAATGGAAAACTGAATACAATAACATGTATTATGCAATACAATAACAGCTATTATAAATTACAATAACAGCTACTATGAATACAATAACAACTATTATGAATTACAATAACAGGTATTACAAAATGGAAAACTGAATACAATAACATGTATTATGTAATACAATAACAACTATTATCAATTACAATAACAGGTATTATGAATACAATAACATCTATTATAAATTACAATAATAAGTACTACAAAATGGAAAACTGAATACAATAACATGTATTATGCATTACAATAACAGGTATTATGAATTACAATAACAGCTATTATGAATACAATAACAGCTATTATGAATTACAATAACAGGTACTACAAAATGGAAAACTGAATACAATAACATGTATTATGCATTACAATAACATGTATTATATATGAATTACAATAACGGCTATTATGAATACAATAACAACTATTATGAATTACAATAACAGGTATGACAAAATGGAAAACTGAATACAGTAACATGTATTATGCAATACAATAATTAACATTATGCATTACAATAACAGGTATTATTATGCAATACAATATTTGACATTATGCAATAACTGTGTAAACAAGGAAATACAATAACAGAACTTATATAATACAATAACTGTCTTGAATGAAGTCACTACTAGATACAATAACAAGACTTATATAATACAATAACTGTGTAAAAACCATTACAATAACTGTATGAACCCATTACAATAACTGTGTCAAAATCATTAAATAACTGCCTGAAACCATTACAATAACTGTTTGATAACACAATTACAATAACTGTCTGAAAACACAATTACAAAAACTGTCTGACATGATTACAATAACTCTCTGAGACAATTAAAATAACTGTCACAAAAATAACACATTCTAGGCTTTACAAAACACAGAAGTAGAAGCATCATCAGCTGAACAAGACTCTTTCTCCATTGCTTCTTTTCGTTGTGTGTACAAATGCAAAAAATATCTCAACATCTCTCTTCATCATCAAGAAATGTAATTGAGAAACCTAAAACAAAAATAAAAAGGCGTTAAACAATCTTCGAAGCACTGCAAAGAACCATACGAGCTAAATAAACACAAAGTGATGCATAAAATACAATAACACCCCCATGAAGTCACTACTGCATACAATAACTGAGTTTTATAATACAATAACAGAACTTATATAATACAATAACTGTATTTAAATGAAGTGTCTAAACACATTAAAATAACTGTGTACATACAAACCATTAAAATAACTGTCTAAACACATTAAAACAACTGTGTACACACCATTAAAATAGCTGTTATTGTATTCATAATAGCTGTTATTGTAATTCATAGTAAAAAAGCGAATACAATAACAGTCTTAGACGAATACAATAACAGTCTTAGATTATTACAATAACAGTCTCAGACGAATACAATAACAGTCTTAGACGATTACAATAACAGTCTGAGACGGTTACAATAACTGTCTGATACGATTATAAATACAATTAAGAAACCCTAATTTTAACTGGAAACATAATGCAAAATGACTAATTGAATTACACACCAGTTTTAAGTAAAACAAAACTACATAAACGAATATTTTTAAAAAATTGACGAAAATCAAAGAAGAAGATGAAAAGAAACCCTAAAATTATGCTAAAACGTGAAAAAAAGTACACAAATACTCTAATTGAACTACCTAATGAAAAACACTGCTCAAAATTGAAGAATAACAACAGAAAACACAGCAAAAATCAACTTAAAAAACCTACAAAATAGCGAAAATATAAGAAAAACGAAATCAAAAGTTTTACTGGAGAAAGAATGCGAAAAATTACCTGAATATGAACGGATTAGCGACGAAAATGAGCGAACAAATCGACGAAGAAAAGATGAGCAAGATGATGGAGGTTTTACTGGAGAAGATGAAGGTTTTGCGGTAGAATTATGGAGGTTTTACAGTGTTTTCATTTGGGGAGTTGAAAAGAGGGGAAAAAAGAAGTGAGGGGTTTATATATGAATTGTGAGATTTAATCTCAGCCACTAATCTCAACTAAAAATGGATGGTCCAGATTCAAAGGTGTAACTCACCAAATATACCCCAACTCATATGATCCTATTTCTCTATATATATATATATATATATATATATATATATATAGACTTGAGATCCGGTGAGAACCACCTTACAATGAGAACCTTGTGAGAACTCTACCTTACGGAATTTTTTTTAAAAAATTAATAACATAATTGGATTCGGCATGACATTTTATAGCTAGAGAACATATTTCTTGGTCAAGAAAATAAATACTAGTGACGGAAATCAAGGTGAGATACGTTTGATTTATTTGCATGCACCTACTATCTATTTTTTCGTATCTATCATTTTTTCGTCACTAGTATTTATTTTCTAGACCAAGAAATATGTTCTCTGGCCATAAAATTCCATGCCGAATCCAATTATGTCATCAATTTTTTAAAAAAAACTCCGTAAGGAAGAGTTCTCACCGGTTTTCATTGTAAGGTGGTTCTCACCGGATCTCAACTATATATATATTATATATATATATATATAATATATATATAGTTGAGATCCGGTGAGAACCACCTTACAATGAAAACCGGTGAGAACTCTTCCTTACGGATTTTTTTAAAAAAAATTAGTGACATAATTGGATTCGGCATGGAATTTTATGGCCAGAGAACATATTTCTTGGTCTAGAAAATAAATACTAGTGGCGGAAAAATGATAGATACGAAAAAATAGATAGTAGGTGCATGCAAATAAATAAAACGTATCTCACCTTTATTTCCGTCACTAGTATTTATTTTCTAGACCAAGAAATATGTTCTCTAGCTATAAAATGACATGCCGAATCCAATTATGTCATTAATTTTTTTTTAAAAAGTCCGTAAGGTAGGGTTCTCACAAGGTTCTCATTGTAAGGTGGTTCTCACCGGATCTCAAGTCTATATATATATATATATATATATATATATATATATATATATATAGAGTTAGGATCTATTGAGTCTGGGGTCTTATGGTGAATCCGTCTTACCATTTCTAGCCATCCGATCATTCTCAATCCTATGGCTGAGATTTAATCTCATATATTAATTTTTATTTTACACCTCTCTCACTTTTCTCTCTCCTCAACCTCTCTTCTTTCTTCTTTAACAAACAACAAAAATAATAATGTCGTCACCACCTAAACCTCTTTTCTCCGCCGCCACCGCCGCCGCCACTACCGCTTCCTCTATCAAATTCTTATGTAGTTACGGTGGCCGCATCCTCCCTCGTCCGTCTGATGGCCACCTTCGTTACGTCGGTGGCCTCACTCGTGTCGTCTCCGTCCCTCGTTCCGTCTCTTTTTCTGGTACGTCTCAACAATTTAAATTTATCAAATTCTTTCGTATAATTGTAAGTATTTCGAGATAACAATTTAACGGATTTAAATTGTTAAGCCTGTGTGATTTGCTGAATCCTCTTAAGTCTTCCTGTGCATGTTTTTAGAAGTGATAAATATATTGCCATAGTAGTTGATATAAGAATAATGGAGATTAATTAAATTAAAATTAAAATTGAAATTAGGGTTACATTTGTTCATCTTCATGATGGAGACGAATGTCAGTGACGATGGAAGAGAGGATAGTTAGGGATGAATGAATAAGAGAGTTGAGTAAGGAATTATCATTGCTGGATTATTGTTGAAGATGTTCAGGGGTTGAGTACGCATACGCTTTCTCTGTTTTTGAATCCAATTTAAATTTATCAAATTTTTTCATTTCCATTGTGTCACTTTTCAGTTGTAGACGACATTCATCCAGGTGTCTCATTATAACATACATATTAGACTATTGTAACATGTATTTTACAGCTACTATAACATTTTACTGATTCTCATATTAAGACTTCATATGTGTATTATTATAACATACACATGTGTGTTATTATAACATATATGGTACATTACTGTAACATGTGTTATACAGTTATTTATAACAGTTTCCTGAGCATCATGCTAAGATAATGGATTGTGTTATTATAACATACATATTAGACTACTGTAACATGTATTATATAGTTATTAAAACATTTTTCCTGATTCGAATATTAAGATTAGCTCAAAAGGGAGAGCAATGTGCAATTTTTGTAAAGGCTATTAGCTCAAAAGGGAGAGCAATGTGCAAATTTTGTACAAAGGTATGGATTCGAATCCCATATAGCCTAGTTAATTTAAGAATCTGGTGTTTAGAATTTGTTGAAACGAGATATGTAGTAAAAAAAAAATTGATAAATAAAAACAATAATAATACACGGGATTGCAAAATAACAGCTAGTAAGCGTTACAATAACAGCTAGTAAGCGCTACATTAACAGCTAGTAAGCGTTACAATAACAGCTAGTAAGCGTTACAATAACAGCAACGTGACATCATCCTGTGCGTCCATGATCTAGATCCAACGGTCTGAAATGGTAGGACGGACTCATTTAAAACCCTGGACTCACCGGATCTCCGCTGTATATATATATATATATATATATATATATATATATATATATATATATATATATATATATATATATATAGAGTAAGGATCTATTGAGTCTAGGGTCTTATGGTGAATCCGTCCTACCATTTTTAGCCATCCGATCATTCTCAATCCTATGGCTGAGATTTAATCTCATATATTAATTTTTATTTTACACCTTTCTCACTTTTCTCTCTCCTCAACCTCCCTTCTTTCTTCTTTAACAAACAACAAAAATAATAATGTCGTCACCACCTAAACCTCTCTTCTCCGCCGCCACCGCCGCCGCCACTACCGCTTCCTCTATCAAATTCTTATGTAGTTACGGTGGCTGCATCCTCCCTCGTCCGTCTGATGGCCACCTTCGTTACGTCGGTGGCCTCACTCGTGTCGTCTCCGTCCCTCGTTCCGTCTCTTTTTCTGGTACGTCTCAACAATTTAAATTTATCAAATTCTTTCGTATAATTGTAAGTATTTCGAGATAACAATTTAACGGATTTAAATTGTTAAGCCTGTGTGATTTGCTGAATCCTCTTAAGTCTTCCTGTGCATGTTTTTAGAAGTGATAAATATATTGCCATAGTAGTTGATATAAGAATAATGGAGATTAATTAAATTAAAATTAAAATTGAAATTAGGGTTACATTTGTTCATCTTCATGATGGAGACGAATGTCAGTGACGATGGAAGAGAGGATAGTTAGGGATGAATGAATAAGAGAGTTGAGTAAGGAATTATCATTGCTGGATTATTGTTGAAGATGTTCAGGGGTTGAGTACGCATACGCTTTCTCTGTTCTTGAATCCAATTTAAATTTATCAAATTCTTTCATTTCCATTGTGTCACTTTTCAGTTGCAGACGACATTCATCCAGGTGTCTCATTATAACATACATATTAGACTATTGTAACATGTATTTTACAGTTACTATAACATTTTACTGATTCTCATATTAAGACTTCATATGTGTGTTATTATAACATACACATGTGTGTTATTATAACATACATGGTACATTACTGTAACATGTGTTATACAGTTATTTATAACAGTTTCCTGAGCATCATGCTAAGATAATGGATTGCGTTATTATAACATACATATTAGACTACTGTAACATGTATTTTACAGCTACTATAACATTTTACTGATTCTCATATTAAGACTTCATATGTGTGTTATTATAACATACACATGTGTGTTATTATAACATATATGGTACATTACTGTAACATGTGTTATACAGTTATTTATAACAGTTTCCTGAGCATCATGCTAAGATAATAGATTGTGTTATTATAACATACATATTAGACTACTGTAACATGTATTATATAGTTATTAAAACATTTTTCCTGATTCGAATATTAAGATTAGCTCAAAAGGGAGAGCAATGTGCAATTTTTGTAAAGGCTATTAGCTCAAAAGGGAGAGCAATGTGCAAATTTTGTACAAAGATATGGGTTCGAATCCCATATAGCCTAGTTAATTTAAGAATCTGGTGTTTAGAATTTGTTGAAACGAGATATGTAGTAAAAAAAAATTGATAAATAAAAACAATAATAATACACGGGATTGCAAAATAACAGCTAGTAAGCGTTACAATAACAGCTAGTAAGCGCTACAATAACAGCTAGTAAGCGCTACAATAACAGCTAGTAAGCGTTACAATAATAGCAACGTGACATCATCCTGTGCGTCCATGATCTAGATCCAACGGTCTGAAATGGTAGGATGGACTCATTTAAAACCCTGGACTCACCGGATCTCCGCTGTTATATATATATATATATATATATATATATATATATATATATATATATATATATATATATATATATATATATATATATATATATATATATATAGTATAGAGAGAGAGAGAGAGAGAGAGAGAGAGAGAGAGAGAGAGAGAGAGAGAGAGAGAGAGAGAGAGAGAGAGAGAGAGAGAGAGAGAGAGAGAGAGAGAGAGAGAGAGAGAGAGAGAGAGAGAGAGGAGAGAGAGAGAGAGGCCGGATCACGTGAGGCCGCCTATTACGGTGAGGCCGCCGAACCCTTACTATGTGGCAAATGATTTTCAATGTTCATTGGACTAATTTCAATAGGATGAAAATTATGGGTCATTTATAACAATTCATTTGGCCCAAATATTTTTCTCTATCTCAAAAAATTATCCATTTTGCACTTTTTCTTATTTCGTGAAATTTGGGCTTAAAATATTTGTTTACTCACAAAATGTTTAATTTCTTATTTTGTGAATCTTCAACCTTAATTTGTGAACTCGGACCTTATTTCGTGAAACTTAGACTTCAAATGTTTGTTTTGCTCACAAAATGGATAATTTTTTATATTTCGTGAATTTCGAACCTTAATTTGTGAAACCGAAACTTTATTTCGTGAAACTAGGACTTAAAATGTTTGTTTACTCACGAATTGTTTAATTTTCTTACTTCGTGAATTTTGGACCTTAATTTGTGAAACCGGAACCTTATTTCGTGAAACTTGGACTTAAAAAGTTTGTTTAATCACGAAATTTATAATTTCTTATTTCGTTAATCTTGGACTTTAATTTGTGAAGTCGGGACCTTATTTCGTGAAATTTGGACTAAAATATTTGTCAACTCACGAATTGTTTATATTTTTCATTTCGTGAATCTTGGACCTTATTTGTGAAACCGGAACCTTATTTCGTGAAACTTGTACTTAAAATATTTGTTTACTCACGAAATGTTTAATTTCTTATTTCGTGAATCTTGGACCTTAATTTGTGAAACCGGAACCTTATTTCGTGAAACTTGGACTTGAAATATTTGTTGCGCACAAAATATATAATTTTTTATTTCCTGAATCTTGGACCTTAATTTGTGAAACTGTGACCTTATTTCGTGAAACTTGGATTTAAAATGTTTGTTAACTCACGAATTGTTTAATTTTTTACTTCGTGAATTTTGGACCTTAATTTGTGAAACCGGAACCTTATTTCGTGAAACTTGGACTTAAAATGTTTGTTTACTCACGAAATTTTTAATTTTTTATTTCGTTAATCTTGGACCTTAATTTGTGAAACCGGAACCTTATTTCGTGAAACTTGGATTTAAAATGTTTGTTTACTCACGAATTGTTTAATTTCTTAGTTCGTGAATTTTGGACCTTAATTTGTGAAACCGGAACCTTATTTCGTGAAACTTGGATTTAAAATGTTTGTTTACTCACGAAATTTTTAATTTTTTATTTCGTTAATCTTGGACCTTAATTTGTGAAACCGGAACCTGATTTCGTGAAATTTGGATTTAAAATGTTTGTTTACTCACGAATTGTTTAATTTTTTACTTCGTGAATTTTGGACCTTAAAACGACTCATTACATTGATAAAATCATGACTACGAGCCACTCCAAGGGTAACACGGATAAGAAATATGAAAGCAAAACCCTCTCACAACTTCGAACTCTTCTCACCTAAGTTATTCCTACTCACTTAGAAGTAGCATAGTACCACAACTCCCAGACTCCGCTATTTTCTGAAAACATCACCTATTTTTTGGCATAAATTGTAAAATTTGTAATGTCAAGTCTCTTACCCGTGTCCAACGTTAAGTGTCCGCCGTGGACAAGTAAATGCAAGCTAATCCGCAGAGTCGAAGTTGCATAGGTTCTCTCACAATCTCACTCAAGCTATACAACCAAGATTATACTTCCAACCCTTCCCAAGTAAATAACTAGAAATGCCCCAATGACTATACCAACAGAACATAAAAATTGAAACACAAGCTAATGACATTAAAATGACTACCTAAGCTCAGTCTTGGAATATGATAAACAGTGAACAACGGAAATAGAAGGATCAGCACAAGAGCCTTCAAATGTTTTTATTATTGATGATTGAAAAAACTATTACAAAACCATTACTTATATATACATAGTAATGTAACTGTTCTCCTAAGATTAAGGAAGGAAATAATTACATTACGGAAAATGAAGAGCAAAGCATAATTAAGAATAGTTAAGGAGAGTTAAGAATGCTCTGAATGTACACTTCATATTCTGAATGTACAATGTACACTTCCATACTCCCCCTTAAGTTGGAGCATTAGGTGAGCGAATGCCCAACTTACGACTTAAATATGCGAATGCTTCTGTACCAAGGGCTTTAGTGAATAAATCCGCGATTTGCTCCTTGCTTTGAACATGACTGGCCGCAATATTCTTACTCGTTAAATGTTGTCGGATAAAATGACAATCAACTTCAATGTGTTTCGTGCGGTCGTGAAAAACGGGATTCTTTGCTATATGTAAAGCGGACTTGTTGTCACACCAAATTCGCATGGAATGGTTATGCGCAATGCCGAGTGAACTCAGGAATGATTTGAGCCAAATCAGTTCACTTGTGACGGCTGCCATGGCTCGGTATTCGGCCTCTGCAGTGGACTTTGCGACGGTAGGCTGCTTTCGAACCTTCCATGAAATAGGAGTCGAACCCAAGGCAACATAATACCCAGTGAGAGAGCGTCTAGTTAAAGGGCATCTAGCATAATCCGAGTCGGAATACCCGTTGAGTTCAATCACTGTATTCTTGCTCATGACTAACCCCTTTCCTGGATCACCCTTGAGGTAACGAACGACTCGTAGGGCTGCCTCCAAATGCTCTTTTCGTGGGGCTTGGACGAATTGGGATAGAGTATGGACAGCATATAAGAGATCGGGCCGCGTGATTGTGAGATAAACCAACCGACCTACCAATCTTCGATACATAACTAGGTCGTGTAATAGAGCACTGGATGAGAGAGGCAATTCATGGTTCTGAACGATGGGTGTAAGCACCGGTTTTGCACCTTCTAATTTAGCCTCTTTAATAATTTCCAGAGCGTACTTCCGTTGACAAAGAAATAAACCCGTGTCTCCATGTGCGACCTCGATCCCGAGGAAAAACTTCAAACGGCCAAGATCTTTTATTCCAAATTTTCTATCGAGAAAATGCTTCAGATTGGCACTTGCATCAGAATTATTGCTGACGATGATCATGTCATCAACATACACCAATAGACCGAGAAAATGTCCCGACTTGTGCATTGTAAACAAAGAGTAATCGGCAAGTGATTGAGTGAAACCATATTCTCGTAATGCATCCGTCAACTTGGCAAACCAATTTCTCGAGGCTTGCTTTAATCCATAAAGAGATTTCATAAGTCGACAAACCTTGCCTTTCGTGCTAGCGTGGAAGCCTTGTGGTAATCTCATGTACACTTCTTCATCCAAATCGCCATGGAGGAAGGCGTTGTTGATGTCTAATTGAGCGATATCCCATTGCTTGGCCACTACAACTGCTAATAATAATCGTACACTGGTCATCTTTGCCACGGGCGCGAACGTTTCATGATAGTCAAGTCCCTCAACTTGAGTGAAACCTTGAGCTACCAACCGAGCTTTATGTCTTTCGATTGTGCCATCCGCTTTGAGTTTGGTTTTGTAAACCCATTTACAGCCAATGGGTTTCTTGCCATCCGGGAGATCAACAATCCTCCATGTCCCATTCTGTTCGAGCGCGGCGATTTCTTTTCCCATGGCCTCTCTCCATTCGGCATGTTTGACAGCCTCATGATAATGTTTGGGTTCCCGAATCGCATCAACCGCTCCAATGAATTTTCTGTGAGACAATGAAAAACAACTATTTGTGGCATAATTAATTAATGGATAACGAGTACCTCTCACGGACGGCGGAGGTTTGAACGAGTGAGTCGGAATGACACGAGTTGATTGGCACACATAGTCGTTTTTCCACGCGGGTGTAAATTTTTGCCTTTCACCTCTTCCTAACCGTGGTTCCTCCGCTACTGTTCTATTATTAACTCCATGCTCCCCCTCAACTCCATCATTCCTCAATGTATTGTGACTGTCTCGCATACCACTATAAGCCCCTCCAATATCATACTGTATCTCCCCTGACACTTCCTCCATTTGTTGAGCAGTGGGCTGCTCTGTTTCAGCCTCTGTTTCAGACTGCGTTTCGGCCTTGGTTTCGGTGTTCTGGTGGATAGTATTGGGCTGGTATAGTATATCTTCGAGGAAGGGCGTTGTTTCGACATCGACATCAGACTCACTGAGGGCTGGTATAGGATTGGGCTCAAGGGCAAAAGGAAAAACATGTTCATAGAATTTGACATCACGTGAGACGAATTGACGTTTGGATTTCAAGTCGTAAACGCACCACCCTTTTTGTGTTTTTGGATATCCCAGAAAAATACAGCGAGACCCACGTTCATTAAATTTATCCTTAGGGCGTTGTTTATTGTGGGCGTAAGCAAGACATCCTAGAACTCGTAAATTGTCAAGTGACGGGGCTTGTCCATGTAACAACTCATATGGGGTCTTGCCTCCTAATATTTTAGTGGGAGTTCTATTGATAAGGTATACTGCCGTTAAAACACATTCCCCCCAAAACTCGATAGGGAGGTTGGCTTGAAAACGAAGGGCTCGGGCCTTTTCTAAAATGTGACGATGTTTCCTCTCCACTCGACCATTCTGTTGTGGGGTGTCAACTACACTGGTTTGAAACAACATGCCATTTTCTTTATAAAATTGTTTTAACGGTCCGGATAGAAATTCCGTGCCGTTATCACTTTGAACGACTTTGATTTGTTTGCCAAATTGAGTGAGTACCATCTTGCAAAAATATTTTAGTAAAACATACACCTCACTCTTATCTCTCATAAGATGAACCCAAACGCTTCGACTATGATCGTCAACAACGGTTAAAAAATAATTTGCACCAGATAGACTACTCACACGATATGGACCCCAAATATCACAGTGGATTAAATGAAACAAAGTGTCATGCCGCTTATTATTAGGCTTAAAACTCAAACGGGTTTGTTTAGACCGGCAACAAGGATCACAAATAAAATCCGAATCAATAGTCATGGGCTTCGAAAATAAATTGCTAAAAGATGAAAAAACAGAATTTGAAGGATGGCCAAGTCTTCGGTGCCATACCCGAGCTTCAGCAACGCCAACATGTGCCACAACAGCCCCAACTCGTGTCACATAGTAAACTCCGTCTCGCAACTCACCCCGTCCAATCTCCGTCTTCGTAGATTGGTCCTGCATTATACAAAAATTAGAATTAAAAACCACGGAACAATTGTTTTCACGAATGAGTTGTGGGATAGATATGAGATGGCACTTCAAATTTGGAACATATAACACATCCTTCAAATGAAAGTTGGATGTAAGTCTGACTTTGCCGTGCTCATGGGCAACAATTGTTGACCCATCAGGCAATCCGACCGTCGAAGGAGCACCGCGCCATGATTCGGAAAGTACTTCGCGACAACCTGTCATGTGGTGGGAACACCCACTATCGAGCATCCAGTCATGTAAATTAATAGAAGGATTACCTTGCAATTTCTCACTACTTTCACCTTTTGCACCGAGAAGTGTTCGTAATTGCTCTATTTCATCTGCGGTTAAGTCCGGTTTAGAAAGAACAACATCATCAGTAGTTCTCGTAGCATTGGCTGTCTGCGTGTGGCTACTATAATTGCGATTATTGCGACCGCCGCGTCCGCCTCTCCGTCCCCTGCCACGACCTCTGCCATTAATTCCCAATTTTTCCCAACAATTGGCCTCCGTGTGGTACCATTTGTTGCAATGAGTACATCGCGGTGGGTCGTAATCCTTGGAATCAGCAGGAGGTGTGCTACGATTAGAGTCTGTTCTAGCACTCATAGCGACTTCAGTAGCGGGTTCATCCCGAATGCGAACGACCGCTTTGTGTCGCTCCTCTCGTAAGACAATTCCATATACACGGTTAAGGGAAGTGAGGTCGTCATCCATTAGTAAATTTGAACGGATATTATCATACAAGGTGTTATTGAGCCCCATAATAAACTGGTGGATTTTTTCTTCTTCTTTCTCTTTAAGAAAGGCAGCGGCAGCACCGCAGGTGCAGGCCGGGATTCGACTATAAGTCGCAAGTTCATCCCATAAAGACTTTAGGTTTGTGTAATAGTCGACAACAGAACGATTACCTTGCCTGCACGCTGTAAGGTCGCTCTTTAATTGATGAATACGGGCTGCGTTTCCGGCTGCGTACCGCTCCTTGAGTTCCTTCCAGATTTCGACAATGGTCCCAGAAAAGGCAATACTGGGGTGCAATTTTTCGTCTATGACACTGCGCAACCAGGCTTTTATCATCGCGTTGCATTGACGCCAAGCCACGATTTCAGAATCGTCATCTTCTGTTCCTTCGGGTTTCGGCACTGTTCCATCAACGATTCCCAATTTGTTCTTTGCTTCAATCCCGTTCTTGACCGCGTCAGCCCAGAGATCGTAATTCTCACCATTAAAAATGATGGAGGTAAGTTTGAGACTCGGGCTTTCGGAAGGGTGTAAAAATAACGGGGAAGAAGACGGAATTGTTTTGGTTACAGAGGCCTGTCCATCGGCTTGATTACCGATTTTGGTCATTGTGAGATTGAAATAAAACCTAAAAAAAAATGACGGATGCCAGGATCTATGCCTGCTCCGATGATACCATGATAAACAGTGAACAACGGAAATAGAAGGATCAGCACAAGAGCCTTCAAATGTTTTTATTATTGATGATTGAAAAAACTATTACAAAACCATTACTTATATACACATAGTAATGTAACTGTTCTCCTAAGATTAAGGAAGGAAATAATTACATTACGGAAAATGAAGAGCAAAGCATAATTAAGAATAGTTAAGGAGAGTTAAGAATGCTCTGAATGTACACTTCATATTCTGAATGTACAATGTACACTTCCATAGAATACGCAACATCGGTCTGAACCGAGGCATGAGGGATAGTAATCAGCTGACTTTCATCAATAGCATAAATAGCATGACCACAAATGCATCCAATTTGCCTACGTTTAGTAACCAAAATCAAATAATATGACTCCAAAAACTTGATACAACCGGCAATGCCGTATACTTTCGCCACAAAATTCAATCCTCCGGTTGCACGATTCAATACCCCTTATAATGAAAACTAGTATTATGGATGTGGAATAAAATCGAGATGAATCAAAATGAAAATTAGGTGATCTAAATTACCTAGATCCTAAAAGAAAAGAAAATATTAAGTAATAAAATGGCGATCGAATGTGAGCGAATGACGAAAACGGAGTTGAAGATGAAGACAGGTTGAAGAGAGAGAAGGTGATGAGTATAGATTGAATAGGGGAATTATTGAGCTTAAGGAGAAATATTTTTGTTAAATTGGGATGTAGAGGACACGTGTAATCATCTTGTGCGTCTGTAGTTTTTAGATGCAACGGCTAGGATAGGTCCAGCGGCCTCACCCTAAGAGGGGTGCCTCACGTGATTCGATTTCTATATATATATATATATATATATATATATATATATATATATATATATATATATATATACATGTAAACAAATATAGGGTCTGTTTGGTTAATGGTATATTGAAATAGTATATTTAAGTTCAATATGCTATTTTACAATATGCTGCTCCTACCAGCAATTGTCAATAACCTGACCTGCTTTGGTCCAGCATTTTGGATTAGCATATTAGAAAGAAAAAATTTGTCTTATTTACCCTCTTAATAAAATACTAACATTCCTTTTATATATTTAATAAATAATTTTTCATGTCTTTATATGTCATTTTATAAAGATTTTAGACAGTCTGCTAATCTAAACTGCCAATTACCAAACACCTCTAAAATAATTCTGCTAGTCAAATCCGCTAAATTATTCAGCTAGTCAAATTTGAGGTTGAAATCTGCTTCTGTCGATATCAATTCGCTGTTTACCAAACAGAGCCAATAGAGTATTCTAATCTCAAATATGAATACACGTTAAATAGATTATAGATCTGATTTACTACCATTAATTGGGTAGTTTTTTAGTAAAATAATAAAAATTTTGAAATTTTGTCTTAAAATTATGAGTTTACTACAAACGTACAAAATTTCTGAGTTTATTCACTCCAACATTAAATTAAAAAAGTTATAATATAACTCAAAAATATTACATATATACGGAGTATAAACTTAGTTAAATTTGAGTTTTGACGGGAAAAAAATTAAAATTAAACTCATAAACTTTAGTAAGCTTAGAGAAAATACACAAATGTTCAAAAAACTAATAAAGTTTGACATAATAAGTTTAGAAAAAATAACATTTGCTCAAAAACAAATAAACTCACAAAAAATTACAAATGTGTTCTAAAACAAATAATATTTGAGATTGTATAACCGATATACGTTCCCTTTTTTCAGACACATTTGGTTAATAATCATCAAGATTTTTGTGATTCACAAAAAAAATCAACTCTTAATTATGTCCCAAATTTGTACAATTTTATGTCTAATTTGTTCAAATATTCATTGAAAAAATTCACCGGTTAAAATGAGATTATACATAATTTAAAACAATATATATATAACAAATCTATTACTCCCATTTAAAACAATTTAATCTATTGGAAATCATTTTAATTGTTAATTTTTCAATTAAAAATCATGGAAGGTCTTGCAGAAACTTATTCAAAAATCCCAATTGAATATAAAAATTCTAATATTCCCATTGATTTTAGTTCGATCAAAGAAGTTCCTGAAACTCATGTATGGGATGAAAAAAGTAGCATTGATAATAAAGTCGACTCGATTCCTGTAATCGATCTTAATGATCCTAATGTAATAGATAAAATTTACCATGCATGTAAAACCTGGGGATTTCTTCAAATAACCAACCATGGAATTTCAAACGAAATATTGGAGAAACTTGAAACCCAAGTTAAGAGACTTTTCGATCTTCCCCGCGAAGAAAAGGTTAAAGTTTTACGGGTGGGCGAAGCGGCTGTCGGCTATGGCAGCCCTCGGCTTGCTGCCTTCTCCTCCAAGCTACTGTGGACTGAAGGTTTTACGGTGATTGGAAATTCTGTGCATGAGCATGCAAATGTATTATGGCCTAATGGTGACCAAGGGTTTTGGTGAGTTTTATTCTTATAACTTCATTATTATTATAACTAGTTTTACGCCCGTGTAAAAAATGTACGGGTTTAATTTTATTACACTGAAAAAAATCAATAATAGGGCGAATAAATATAATAAAAATATGTTTTAGTATTGCAGTTATATTGATATAAAAAGTAAAGAGAAATTATACGCTTAACTTAGACGTAAATAAAACAAAGCATCTGCTTTACATTATAAAAGTATACAAAGTATTATTTAGGACGACGTCATAGATCTAAGTTAAGACGTATCAAATATACATAAGTAGGATGCATTAGCTAGTTAAAAAAAAAACATTATGCGTGTCTAAAATAAAATATTTGTCCTATAACTCATGAGAGTGATACTGACTCATTTTAAATTTAAAACGGATGCCGATAAAAATATGTATAGATTTTAAACTTATACGTAAGATTTAAATCCTAAATTGCTAACCATCGTAATGAACCCGACCAAATTATTATTAGTCTGACCCTCTAACTACCCAAAAAATGTAAAACCCCTCGCGAAAGCGGAAATATAAACACATAAAAGTACCAAAAATGCAGCGGAATTTAAACTTTTTAAAGACAAAACATGCGAGAAGCTTTAAACAGAAACTGGAAACAGAACTGATATAAACGACACTAGATAAGTAGCAGTTCTAGATACGGAAATGAAATATATACATCGCCTGGGATGGAACATCCCTACAGGCACCAAAACGTAAACAACAAAGTCTAAGAGTCTAGCTAAGCGTAAACGGGTAAGTCATCTGATGAATGGATCATCACTCGCTAGCTCTCCTGCAACCCTGATCTCCAACCCTGCATGTACCTACATACATGAAAACATGTACGCCACCATCAGTGGGGAGTGACTAGAGTTCTCCTAGCCACCTTTTGTGACAACACGTAACATATAAAACAATACAGAATACTCCAACATATATCAATACGTGAAGCATAAACAACTCATCATCTGATCACTTACTATCATGCGATTACCATGCACGGCTCTCAACTAACTTCATAAACGGATAAGAAGGAGAGCCGGTTTCCCTACTGGTTACCCAATCGGGGGGTCTTTCAATCTAATCATTTATGAAACCGAACTAAGAGTCATCCAATGCCTTGGATGATTTAACCACAACTCAATAAACATTCATTAACTCATCTTTATCAATAACTATCTCTGATACAAACCAACTCAAGGTAAGAAGACAACATCAGCAAGTAAAAGGTTCAGCGGTCAACTTAAGACATAACCTAATACCAAATCATTCAGCAAGTGTAAAGGTTCAGCGGTCAGCTTAAGACATAACCTAAACACCAAATCATTCAGCAAGCAAGGACTCAGAGGCCAGCTTAAGGCATGGACCTGCCAATCAGCAAGACACTAGACTCAGCGGCCAACTTAAGGCATAGACTAGCATCCAAAAGTAAAGGACTCAGAGGCCAGCTTAAGGCATGTCCCTTCACTACATCACAAGGTACTAAACTCAGAGGCCAGCTTAAGGCATGTTCTAGCACCAAACATCTGCACTCCGGGCAAGGTGTCAGTTCCTTAGCTACCCCGTTGTGCAGCTGCTCTACTCGTCAGACTCAGAGGCCAACTTAAGGCATGTTCTAACGCGATCACTATCATACATGTCTGAACTCAGAGGCCAGCTTAAGGCATGTTCCAGACACGACAAACATACACATATAGGGCTCAGAGGCCAGCTTAAGGCATATCCCCATATATGACAAACAGCTCACGCATTAAGTTCAGAGGCCAGCTTAAGGCATAACTTAATACGCAACATTACAATATCAACCAAAGTCTATGAACTAAACACTAGTTCTACTTTTCTTATCCTCTAATCAACACTTAATTGACCCCGAGAACTAAGTGAGGGAGAGCCGGTTTCCCTTTCGGTTACCCGACCGGGGGGTCTCTATCCTTACTCCGTTCCCGAACCCAATTAAATGTCGCCCGTACACCGGGGCCTCAAATACATGTCAAAGGCATACAAAACAAGTTTCAAGTAAAACCGATAAACCGTGTGAAAGTTACCCTCAATTTACGAAATCCTCAAAATAGCCTACAGGGGTCCCCAGCCGGTCGGCAGGCAGCCGGTCGGCCGGCTGGGAAGACCTTCCCTTAGCCTTCACAAATAACGTATCCAAAATCCCCAAATGCACTCCCAGCCGGCTGGCAGGCGGCCGGTCTGCCGGCTGGGCTCCCATCCTATATAAGTTCTTCGCAAACAACCCAAGGCAAAATGACTACCAGCCGGTCGGCAGGCGGCCGGTCGGCCGGCTGGCAGTCCTAAGCCATTTTTCCAAAAATTCGCGAAACACACAAATGCTCTCCCAGCCGGTCGACCGGCGGCCGGTCGGTCGACCGGCTCAGAGAGCCTGCAACCAAAATCGGGATTTCCCAATCTTTCTCAAACTTCACAATTCGACCTCTAACCTTCAATAGCATCACAAATAATGTTTACCCACTAACCTAAATCATCCAATACTATCAATCTACCAGAAAACAAGTCCCATAACAATCCTCAAACGGTTTATACATGTATCCGTCGCAAAATGATAAAAACTGAAAATATGCTTAAGAACACTTAACAACAAGTTTAAGCATGAATTCTTCACAACAATCCCATCCTAAACATGTTACTAAACCCTTGAATCAATATATAACACAAAATCAGAAACCAAACAAGATTTCACAACAAATATGCTAATATACACATAAAGGCCGAGTTTCTCATTATCGTCACCTTTCGAGCTAATCCGGCTAAAGATCGTCTTCAACAACGTAGCTATCGGTCTCTGGATCCTCTAAGCCAACACCTACAAGCATAGAAACGGATTTTAAGCCCTTAAAACGGAATTAAGAGAAAACAGCCCGTTTTTCAAAGTCGACGAAATGCAAAACGAAAGTGATGGATGGCTTGGAATTTGCGCGAGGATTCCGAAAATGTACTTACTTTTGTGATTCGGAGGACGGATGATGAAGATTTTAGCAAAAGAGATGGAGGATTTAAGGAGGGTTTATGAAATGTTATGTTTGCAGTGAAATGAAATGGTTGAAGGAGATGAATGTCGACATATTGGGGTTTAGGTGTTTTAAAGACTGTCCTTTCCGAGTAAATAAGATGGGTTGGATATTTACACGGTTATTTGAGTCGGATATTAAATGATGCCAAGTTGCATTCGTCTTAAGGACTTAAGGTTCTTAAGACGGATCTCACTAAATAAATTAAAGTCTTTCGAAATAAGTTACTAAATTATTATTTTATTATATAAAATAATTAAAACGCTTAAATTAGATTTTACGAAAATACGGGATGTTACAATCACCCCAACTTCAAAAAGTTTCGTCCTCGAAACTCGAACGGACATAAATCTATATACTATACCTCAATCAAATAAGAAAGGATGCGCAGCACGCATCGATGCCTCAGTCTCCCAAGTCTGCTCCTCAACATCACCGCAACGCCAAAGGATCTTCACTAGCGGCACCACCTTGCTCCTAAGCTTCCTATCCTGACGGTCAAGGATCTTCACTGGGCGCTCCTCGAAAGCAAGACTCGGCTCCAAGTTCTCGATCTCTCTAGGCAAAACATGACTCGGGTCACTAATGTATCTGCGGAGCTGGGAAACGTGAAAGACGTTATGAACCTTGCCCAAACTAGGAGGCAAGTCCAATCGATAAGCAGCAGCACCAATCCTCTTCACGATCTCGAAAGGTCCAATATACTTAGGGCTCAACTTGCCCTTAACTCCAAATCTTTTGACGCCTTTCATCGGAGAAACTCTCAAGAAAACTCGATCACCCACCTCAAACTCTAAGGGTCTACGGCGAACATCAGCATAGGATTTCTGCCGGTCCTGTGCGGCCTTCATCCTACCCCTGATAAGCTGAACCTGATCGATAGTAGCAGCTAACTGGTCCGGTCCAAGATCACGAACATCACTAGCCTGATCCCAACAAATCGGACTACGACACTTCCTACCATAAAGAGCCTCGTACGGAGCCATACCAATGGAAGCATGATAACTGTTGTTGTAAGAAAACTCTACCAACGGCAAACACTGCTCCCAAGAACTCTGAAAATCAAGGGCACAAGCACGGAGCAAATCCTCTAATGTCTGTATAGTCCTCTCGGACTGACCATCAGTCGCAGCATGAAATGCGGTACTCATCAACAAACGGCTACCCATAGCCTCCTGCAAAGCCTTCCAGAACCTGGAACAAAACCTCGGATCACGATCGGAAACTATCTCCCTCGGGACACCATGATATCGGACTATCTCAGCGATATAAGCCCTAGCCAAACGATCCATGTCCCATGTCTCTCTGATCGGCACGAATCTGGCACACTTGGTTAGACGATCGACAATAACCCAAATCGCATCCTTGCCTCCCGCGGTCTTAGGCAAAGCGGTAACGAAGTCCATAGATATGCACTCCCACTTCCACTGAGGAACGGGAAGCGGCTGTAGTAAACCACCAGGTCTCCTATGCTCTATCTTGACCTGTTGACAAGTCAAGCACCTACTAACATAGTCCAAGATCTCCTTCTTCATACCAGGCCACCAAAACATAAGCCTCAAATCCTTGTGCATCTTCTCTCCTCCTGGGTGAACGGAGTACGGTGACAAATGAGCCTCATCAAGAACCTTCTTCCTCAAATCTGGCACATCCGGAACATACATCCTACCACGGAACCTAAGGAAACCATCAGCATCGATCACCAATTCAGGTGCAACACCACTAGAAATCTTAGCCTTGAACTTCTTGAAATCGGCATCTGAAGGCAAACTCCGGCGAATTTCCCAATATAAGGACGGTTCGGCAGACATAGCAGCTAACCAATCAAAACCACTACCCACCATCTCTAATCTCAGCTTCCGGAACTCGGAACACAACTCATCGGGCAATACTCTCATGGCACTCATCGAGTGAGAAGTCTTGCGGCTAAGCGCATCTGCAACTACATTGGCCTTTCCCTCATGATATAACAACTCAATGTCGTAATCTTTCACTAACTCTAGCCAACGTCTCTGTCTCATGTTAAGGTCTTTCTGAGTGAAAATGTACTTAAGACTCTTGTGATCGGTGAAAATGCGGCAATGGGATCCAATCAGGTAATGACGCCACATCTTCAAAGCATGAACAACTGCGGCCAACTCCAAGTCATGTGTCGGATAGTTCACCTCGTGAACTCTCAACTGTCTAGACGAGTAGGCTATCACCTTACCACTCTGCATCAGTACGCATCCAAGTCCTAGCATCGAAGCATCACAATACACATCAAAGTCCACTCCGATCTCTGGCAAAGCTAAAACGGGGGCGGAAGTCAATCTGGTCTTCAACTCTTGGAAGGAACTCTCACACTTGTCGGTCCATACAAATTTGGCCTCCTTCTTCAGCAACTGAGTCATCGGGCGAGCCAATCTCGAGAAATCCTCAACAAATCTACGATAATAACCAGCCAAACCCAAAAAGCTACGGATCTCTCCAACATCCTTGGGACTCTCCCAATCAACCACAGCCTCTATCTTCGCGGGGTCTACCATCACACCCACGCTGGATATCACATGTCCTAAAAAGGCAACCTTCGAAAGCCAAAATTCACACTTTGAAAACTTTGCGAACCACTTCTGCTTGCGCAGAATCCCTAGAATCAATCGAAGATGCTCAGCATGTTCCTCATCGGTCTTCGAATAAATCAAGATGTCATCGATGAAAACCACAACGCAGGTGTCAAGATACTCACTGAAGGTACGGTTCATCTGATCCATAAAAATCGCCGGTGCATTAGTCAACCCAAAAGGCATAACTACAAACTCAAAATGCCCATATCTGGTACGAAAAGCAGTCTTCGCAATGTCAGCCTCTCTCACTGGAATCTGATGATAACCCGATCGAAGATCAATCTTAGAAAACCTCGAAGCACCTCTCAACTGATCAAACAAATCATCTATCCTAGGCAAAGGATATCGATTCTTCACGGTTACACGGTTCAGCTCTCTATAGTCAATGCACAATCTCATGGAACCATCTTTCTTCTTAACGAACAGAACGGGAGCACCCCACGGAGAAGCACTAGGTCTAATGAAACCCTTCTCGATCATCTCTTCTAATTGCTGCTTCAACTCTTTCAACTCTGGCGGAGCCATACGGTAAGGAGCTTTGGAAATCGGTCCGGTACCTGGAACGAGCTCAATAGTAAACTCCACATCTCTCTCTGGCGGTATCCCTGGCAAGTCATCTGGGAACACATCTGGATACTCACAAACAATGGCCACATCTTCAAGCTTCGGTAGCGATGGTTTAGCAGCTGAAACAACACACAGGAAGGCTTGGCAACCCTTCCTAAGAAGATAAGAAGCTTTCATCGAAGAGATAACACGAACACCCTTTTGAGGGCGAGTTCCCCTATAGGAAACACGAACTCCTGAAGAACTCCTCAAGCAGATTTTCTAGTCGCGACACTCGAAGCGAGCATGGTATCGCGATAACCAATCCATACCGAGGATAATATCAAACTCCTCGAGAGGAAATCTCAGTAAGTCCGCTGGAAATGTGGCTTGACCAATAACAATAGGAACATCCCTATGGGACGAAGAGCAGGAAAACACGTCTCCAGAAGGTAAGGAGATAGAAGTCTCCTCAACCAATGAAGACTCAAGAGCTAGACGATCGGCGAACTGAGTCGATATAAATGACAAAGAAGCTCCGGTATCGAATAAGATAAGGCACTCAGCGCCAAGAACAGAAAATATACCGGCAACAATGTCTGGATGAGCCTCTGCCTCAGCCCTAGTCATCACAAAGATCTTCCCTTTCGGCTTTCCTCCCTTAGTTGCTGCAGCAGCAGTGGCAGCCTTGCCAAGTGCAGTGTTCCTCTCAGGACACTCGTAAGACTTGTGCCCAAATCCATTGCAAGTATAGCACTTGAAAGCATTCTTGAAACAATCAAAACCTGGATGAGAAGGTTTACCACAACGGTGGCAAACACTAGGAGATGTGTCGGTGTGAACAAAGGTCTTAGCAACCGGAGCAGAGAACCTCTCAAAACGCTTCTTCTGAGAAGAAGGCGAAGAAGTAGAAGGAACAAATGGTCTCTTCCCCTGGTACACGGATCTCTGGTGAGGAGTCACACTAGAAGTAGCGGCACGAGTCTCAGCATCAATGGCACGAATAGAACTCTCGGCCCAAATAGCATCGTCATAAACCTCCACAAAAGAAGTAGAGTCACGACGAACCATACTCTCAATCCTCGGCCCTAGCTTGCCACGGTAAAAATACACTCTCTCAGCCTCATCACGAACAAATCTCGATGCAAAGTGAGCTAACTGGTTGAACTTGTCAGTGAATTCTTGAACGGTCATTTTCCCTTGCTTCAAATCCATAAATTCTTTCAACCTCTGCGATCTCAACTCCTTGGGATAGAACCTCGCCTCAAGCCTGTCTTTGAAAGCCTCCCAATCGAACAACGGGTCAAGAATAGCGGTAGGTCCAGTCAATGCCCACCAACGGTCAGCCTCCAATGTCAGGAAGTGAGCGGCTAAACGCACTCTATCCTCCCTAACGACTGAGTATAAGGTGAAGCTCTTTTCCATCTCTCTGAACCACTCTGTGAGGGCTACTGGGTCAGCCTCGCCTCCATAGGTCCTAACATGGCTTCTGGACATCTGAGAAGCAATCCAGGAAAAGCTACCCGGACGATTAGCATCGCCGCCCGGCGGTGGAGGAGGTGGAACATTCCCCGCTTGCTGTCTCTGAGTCTCAAGCAAATGCTGAATCGCTTGCAGCACAATGTTATCAGCAGCTCTGGGTCTCACCATCCTTTAAAAGAGAAAACATGGATTAGCTTAGCAATTAGCAATCACAAATAGACTACAAATTAAGTCCTTAGATCTACCCATCTCTCATTCATTATTTGTTTATTTGGTCAAGTTAAGGTTGGGGGTCACATGAGTGCGTCGGGAGCAATAATGCTCTGATACCAACTGTAAAACCCCTCGCGAAAGCGGAAATATAAACACATAAAAGTACCAAAAATGCAGCGGAATTTAAACTTTTTAAAGACAAAACATGCGAGAAGCTTTAAACAGAAACTGGAAACAGAACTGATATAAACGACACTAGATAAGTAGCAGTTCTAGATACGGAAATGAAATATATACATCGCCTGGGATGGAACATCCCTACAGGCACCAAAACGTAAACAACAAAGTCTAAGAGTCTAGCTAAGCGTAAACGGGTAAGTCATCTGATGAATGGATCATCACTCGCTAGCTCTCCTGCAACCCTGATCTCCAACCCTGCATGTACCTACATAC
Source organism: Silene conica (assembly GCA_029255685.2). NCBI lineage: Eukaryota > Viridiplantae > Streptophyta > Magnoliopsida > Caryophyllales > Caryophyllaceae > Silene > Silene conica. The sequence continues at coordinate 85,187,433 of CM055313.2, forward strand.
ATGAAAACATGTACGCCACCATCAGTGGGGAGTGACTAGAGTTCTCCTAGCCACCTTTTGTGACAACACGTAACATATAAAACAATACAGAATACTCCAACATATATCAATACGTGAAGCATAAACAACTCATCATCTGATCACTTACTATCATGCGATTACCATGCACGGCTCTCAACTAACTTCATAAACGGATAAGAAGGAGAGCCGGTTTCCCTACTGGTTACCCAATCGGGGGGTCTTTCAATCTAATCATTTATGAAACCGAACTAAGAGTCATCCAATGCCTTGGATGATTTAACCACAACTCAATAAACATTCATTAACTCATCTTTATCAATAACTATCTCTGATACAAACCAACTCAAGGTAAGAAGACAACATCAGCAAGTAAAAGGTTCAGCGGTCAACTTAAGACATAACCTAATACCAAATCATTCAGCAAGTGTAAAGGTTCAGCGGTCAGCTTAAGACATAACCTAAACACCAAATCATTCAGCAAGCAAGGACTCAGAGGCCAGCTTAAGGCATGGACCTGCCAATCAGCAAGACACTAGACTCAGCGGCCAACTTAAGGCATAGACTAGCATCCAAAAGTAAAGGACTCAGAGGCCAGCTTAAGGCATGTCCCTTCACTACATCACAAGGTACTAAACTCAGAGGCCAGCTTAAGGCATGTTCTAGCACCAAACATCTGCACTCCGGGCAAGGTGTCAGTTCCTTAGCTACCCCGTTGTGCAGCTGCTCTACTCGTCAGACTCAGAGGCCAACTTAAGGCATGTTCTAACGCGATCACTATCATACATGTCTGAACTCAGAGGCCAGCTTAAGGCATGTTCCAGACACGACAAACATACACATATAGGGCTCAGAGGCCAGCTTAAGGCATATCCCCATATATGACAAACAGCTCACGCATTAAGTTCAGAGGCCAGCTTAAGGCATAACTTAATACGCAACATTACAATATCAACCAAAGTCTATGAACTAAACACTAGTTCTACTTTTCTTATCCTCTAATCAACACTTAATTGACCCCGAGAACTAAGTGAGGGAGAGCCGGTTTCCCTTTCGGTTACCCGACCGGGGGGTCTCTATCCTTACTCCGTTCCCGAACCCAATTAAATGTCGCCCGTACACCGGGGCCTCAAATACATGTCAAAGGCATACAAAACAAGTTTCAAGTAAAACCGATAAACCGTGTGAAAGTTACCCTCAATTTACGAAATCCTCAAAATAGCCTACAGGGGTCCCCAGCCGGTCGGCAGGCAGCCGGTCGGCCGGCTGGGAAGACCTTCCCTTAGCCTTCACAAATAACGTATCCAAAATCCCCAAATGCACTCCCAGCCGGCTGGCAGGCGGCCGGTCTGCCGGCTGGGCTCCCATCCTATATAAGTTCTTCGCAAACAACCCAAGGCAAAATGACTACCAGCCGGTCGGCAGGCGGCCGGTCGGCCGGCTGGCAGTCCTAAGCCATTTTTCCAAAAATTCGCGAAACACACAAATGCTCTCCCAGCCGGTCGACCGGCGGCCGGTCGGTCGACCGGCTCAGAGAGCCTGCAACCAAAATCGGGATTTCCCAATCTTTCTCAAACTTCACAATTCGACCTCTAACCTTCAATAGCATCACAAATAATGTTTACCCACTAACCTAAATCATCCAATACTATCAATCTACCAGAAAACAAGTCCCATAACAATCCTCAAACGGTTTATACATGTATCCGTCGCAAAATGATAAAAACTGAAAATATGCTTAAGAACACTTAACAACAAGTTTAAGCATGAATTCTTCACAACAATCCCATCCTAAACATGTTACTAAACCCTTGAATCAATATATAACACAAAATCAGAAACCAAACAAGATTTCACAACAAATATGCTAATATACACATAAAGGCCGAGTTTCTCATTATCGTCACCTTTCGAGCTAATCCGGCTAAAGATCGTCTTCAACAACGTAGCTATCGGTCTCTGGATCCTCTAAGCCAACACCTACAAGCATAGAAACGGATTTTAAGCCCTTAAAACGGAATTAAGAGAAAACAGCCCGTTTTTCAAAGTCGACGAAATGCAAAACGAAAGTGATGGATGGCTTGGAATTTGCGCGAGGATTCCGAAAATGTACTTACTTTTGTGATTCGGAGGACGGATGATGAAGATTTTAGCAAAAGAGATGGAGGATTTAAGGAGGGTTTATGAAATGTTATGTTTGCAGTGAAATGAAATGGTTGAAGGAGATGAATGTCGACATATTGGGGTTTAGGTGTTTTAAAGACTGTCCTTTCCGAGTAAATAAGATGGGTTGGATATTTACACGGTTATTTGAGTCGGATATTAAATGATGCCAAGTTGCATTCGTCTTAAGGACTTAAGGTTCTTAAGACGGATCTCACTAAATAAATTAAAGTCTTTCGAAATAAGTTACTAAATTATTATTTTATTATATAAAATAATTAAAACGCTTAAATTAGATTTTACGAAAATACGGGATGTTACAAAAAAAGTTCGATCATGTAATATAAACTCTATCTGTTTTACGTACATTTAAAACGGAGTTACATATTTCCATGGATTTCCAACTCCCAACAATTTTAATTGCTGATTTTCAGTATTTGAATGCTAATAATTTTCGCTAATTTATAATTATTATATTTGGTATTCACTTTTTGTTCCTGTTTTATACTCATTATCACTCAATTTAATCATTTTAGTTGTTGCATGTTGAAGTAATATTAAAAACTTTTTTAATCTTGGAATATACTTAATCAATAAAGTCCAGTCGTCTCAATCATATTATTATATTTAATTTATGTAAATTAGTTAATTTATATCATCAAATATTTGATTTTTATACCTGAAATTGAAGTTAGTACTTTCAAAAATTTCATATTTTATTTTGGGATTATAGATTGTAATTTATTTAATTAATGAAAGTGGTGAAGAAATTAAATTAATGAAAGATTCAAGGAATAATTAAGTAGTAAGAATATGGTGGACCCTATAAATGACCTTCCTTTTATAGTAAAGGAATATGATTAAAGACGAATAAATGATTGATAAATTATAATTAATAGTTTACTTATAGAGAAAATAAATTAAACTTTTCGATGAAATATTAAAAGTATTATTAATAATAATTATAGGGTATACAATATTTACAAATGATGTTAAAATTGAAAATAAGATAGATCCCTAATTATATCGCTGCTTACTCATATAGTTTTTGGCGATGGGGACTTTAGATTTGATGAAGTTTTGAGAACGAAGGATGATTTTTTTTGTGATGACAGCCCAGGCATTTCCACACCACCATGAAAGATGAATTTTGTTTGACCTAACATCTTCCGTTTATTCATATTAGTAATGGATATAAAACTCTTAAATTGAGAGATAAAATCGGCCATAAATAGGTACAAAACTCTGCAATGAAGAGAACAATTATAATACACAAAAAAATATCGATAACCATCATTGTTTTTGTTGTGATTATTCATATGTGTTCGATGTTAGAATACGAAGTATATATTATACTCGTTGTCATAATGTTTATACCAACACGAAATCATGTTATGTATTACAATTTTATAACATTTTAAAATGTAATTTGTTATTTTTTTAAAAAAATTATGCAAATTCGAGGAAGTGATTATGTATTTAAATATTATTCGTTAAACAACCATTTATCGCATAATTGTTACCGATGGTATTGTCAAAAAATCTCAACTATTTGTCATAATTACAAATCCTACTATTATTAGGCCCATGGAATAGTGATATGGGAGGAAATTAGGCTCTTAACACATATTAGCTCATATATTTACTTAGATGTCAAAAGTCCAAAAGGTGCATATGATATCTTGTATGTACTACTGGTAAGTTGTCACCTTGTAACCTCGGTAGCACCAAAACGAACACGAGTACAGACATCTAATAAGACGTTTCATAAAGTTTAGGACATAAAATACGTTATTTAAATTTAATAAAATATACTTCCTCCGAGAGTGTTGGCTTCTCTTTCCCTTTTGATGCGAGTTTAGTGATGGTTTCTCTTTCCCTTTTTAGTAATTTTTTTGTGGTTCAAAATCAATTTAATGTGGGGTATGATGCTTTGTGTGGTCTAAAATCATTTATTTATTTTTTGTGTAAAAAGCAAAGGGAACCAACACTCCTACTCGGAGGAAGTATATTTTAGAGTTATAATTAACGTAACATTTTATTTTTGTAAAAGAAAATTGTTAATTACAGCCTTTTAAAAAACACTTTTTGAAAATAAAAGCCTTATCATTTTTTTTTTGAAAATTATACCCATAATATTACTTATGTTCACAACTTACAGTCAAAATATTAACCCCGACAAAAAATTAATACCAATAAGAGTTTTTGGAACTTAAGTTTATTTTTTATAACCAAAATATCCTTACCTTCATCTTGTATATTCTCTAATGTTTCCCCTATTAGGAAAAATTCGTATTTCCCTCTTTGTGTAACTACGGAAAAATAAATAAATTATAAGACAAAGACACAATAATTTTTTTTGGTTAAGCGGAAAAACCAATAAGGTAAACAACCGTGGGATGAGTAGTCCAATTCTTCCACTATAATATTTGTAGTAGGATTACTAGTCGGCACCTTAATAAGGTGGATATCTCTCACTAATAATAATAACTTTCTTTCTCTCACAATGAGGATAACTCGCACAAATAAAAATACTAATTATTCTGGACTAATGATATATGTTGTGTGTTTTGTGATTGATGAAATGAGCTTTCCAATCATCTCCCGTATTATAGGTAATCGTGGAGGGTAATAACTTACTATATAAAGACCTAAATGAATGTTTCTTACACATTTATTCAGTGAAGGTGTTTTGAGCATTGACAGAATGAACGCATCAAGCTAATTCATTCAATGAATATGTTTCACTTGCATTGAAAGATCTCTAGTATTTACTTCATGTATTACTTCCCTTAATTAAAGAGAGAATAACCCAACACCCCCAAATCAAACTTCACAACTCTATTTCTCAGTAATTCTTAATTTCTTCAACAATTTCACCTAAATTAATTCTACCTTATTCAATTTAATTGAATTCTAATTCTATTATTTCCATTGTATCTTAAAATTAAATAGTGTTCTTCATAATTAGGGTTCTTCAATGTTCCCCAAATTGAAGGGTTTTTCAATTTTCTCCAAATTGAAACCCTAAAATTCGATTCAGTCAATTGAAAACCAACAAATTGATTTCCATTGTATCTTAAAATTAATTAGTGTTCTTCGTCATTAATTTTTCCCAAATTGAAAATAATTAGGGTTCTTCAATTTTTCCCCAAATTGAAAATATTTAAGGTTCTTAAATTTTCCCCATATTAAAACTAGAAATTTCGATTCAATCAATTGAAAAAAGATAATTGTGGACATTATCAGATTTGCATTAATATTACCAACAACAATAAATTAAACGTAATTTAAGAGAAAATAAAATGTACTATTTGGGGGAAATGTTATAGGACGATGAAAGAGGGCTTACGGTTAAATGACAGAGGTAAATGAAAAAAATCTCTTCCTATAAAAGGAACAACATTTAAGGAAATTTGATTGACTCCTGAAAATTAGGGAAAGAAAATGAATTTGTTTTTCTAAACACCCACACACGTTCTCCTTAAAAAGTTTAATTTGTTAAAAAATTATGCAAAATATCATAGAACATTAATTTTTTTCTCGATATATTTTTTGCAAAATAAATGAATATACAAATTCAAATTAAATTATACAGCTATTACAAACTAAGAAATTTGAACGCCACACTTTAGGATATGGAAAAAAAATCGATTATTTCTAGCATAGTATAACGTCGGACTGACGAGAGTGACCTTGATGAAAGGTTGATTTCTAGCATAGTACAACATCGGACTGACGAGAGGGGCCTTAATAAAATGCCGGAGATAGATTTGAAATTGAAATATATTAACAAAATATATTAAATCTGGAGAATATTTATAATAATAACACACCAAAAATATAACTTAATTAGGTGATAAGACAAGGCAAAAGATTTAATATTATGTAAGTAAAATAGAATGAAAAAGATGATCATGATGAATAAAAGAAGAGATTATTATTTCAGTGTTAGCAAGAGTGAGAATGAGAAATTGAGAATATTTCAGTGAGAAGGTAAGGTGCGGCTGAGAATTGGTGATTGAATATATTTTTTGGGTTAAGGATTAAATAGGGTTTGTAACTAATAGAAGGGTCGGTAGATTTGGCCCAAAATGCATGGTTATTAGGCCATCATAAATGATGTATTTTACTCAGTACTTAATTACGTTATACTACCTCTGTTCTGGTCAATTGTTATCGTTTCTTTTTGCCACAAAGATCAATGAAAGGAATGATGACCAATTAATAAATGACAAGTGAAGCAAGTTGAGTGTGGATGATCAAATTGCTGTCAAATTTATTTCTAAAATAGAAAAGACAAATGATTAAGACACCCTATTATGGAAAAGGATAACAAATGACCGGTTCAATTTAATTCAATGTTAATTCTCTAATTAAATTTCAATTCATATTTTTTTTATTTAATTGTTGATAAAATTAATATTATATTTACTTATATTCATACAAGATTAGTATATAATAGTTTAAATTTGACCCGTGTATTTTTTGCACGGGAATAAAACTAGTGTGGGTAAGTAAATAAATAGGTAAGAGTACATCGTCAATTTTTGACAAAATTGACCTGAAACGTTTTCGTGGTGCAATTTTAAAAGAAAAGTAATATTATGGATGTAATTTACAAAAAAAATGTATAAGACTGTAATATTCAAAAAGTGGTTTTTAAAAGGCTATAATCAACAATTTTCTCTTTTTGTAACTGTATTTGATATTAAATTTAAATAATTGAAGATAAAATTTGACTTTGATTATAACTTAATCTCATTCCCACTCAAACGAGCTCATTGATAAGTATTCGACATATTTAGGCGTGTCCGCGTCTTTCCGACAGGGTATCATACCCGGAACGACTCGTTAGGAGATTGTAAATCTATCATTGTTTGACCTGCTTCTGCTAATAATAATCTACCGAGTACCAAACATGGCCTAAAATTAATTTTACGATCTCTAGATTACAATTACAAATGACCTCATCTTATACAAACTAATTATTTATCTCACAATGAGATAACTCTCACAAATAATAATACTAATTATTGTCGATTAATGATATATGTTTTGTGTTTTGTGATTGATGAAATGAGCTCTCCAGTCTCCTGTATTTATAGGTGAACATGGAAAGAGTAACTGTCAAACTTACTACCTTCATAAATACCTAATTGAACATTTCTTACGCATTCATTCAGTGAAGACGTTTTGAGCATTGATAGAATAATGAACGCATCAAGCTAATTCATTCAATGGATGTGTTTCACTTGCATTGAAACATTTCTAGTATTTACTTCATGTGTTACTTCCCTAAATTAAAGAGAAAATAACCCAACACCCCTAAATCAAATTTCACAAATCTATGAGGTAGTTTGGTTACCCACCAAAAAACGCGGGAATTTAAATTCTTCATTTTTTCAACAATTTCTCCTAATTTAATATTCAATTTAATTGAATTCCAATTCTATTATTCCATTGCATCTTAAAATTAAATAGTGTTCTTCATCATCAATTTTCTCCAAATTGAAAATAATTAGGGTTCTTCAATTTTCCCCAAATTGAAACTCTAAAATTCGATTCAATCAATTGAAAAACAACAAATTGATTTCCATTGTATCTTAAAATTAATTATTGTTCTTCATCAATAATTTTCCCCAAATTGAAAATAATTAGGGTTTTTCAATTTTCCCCAAATTGAAAATAATTAAGATTCTTAAATTTGCCCTAAATTGAAACCCGTAATTTCGATTCAGTCAATTGAAAAACAAAAAATTGTGGACAATGTCAGATTTGCATTAACAGTACCAACGACAACAAATTAAACATAAATTTAAGAGAAAATAAATGTGCGATTTGGATAAGATTTAGGGGAAAATGTTAGATGACGATGAAAGAGGGTTTGGGGTACGGTTAAATGAAAGAGTGTGGGTAAGTAAAGAAATAGGCTAGGGTATATATTTTCGTGGTGCAATTTTAAAAGAAAAGTAATATTATGGATGTAATTTACAAAATAAATAAATTATAAGATTGTAACATTCAAAAAGTGGTTTTAAAAGACTATAATCAACAATTTTCTCTTTTTGTAACTTTATTTGATATTAAATTTAAATAATTGAAGGTAAAATTTGACTTTGTGTATAACTTAATCTCATTCCCACTCAAACCAGTCTCCTAATCAATCTCTTTTACTCTTTCGACATATCCTTCCTCATTCATAGGTATCCGACACATCTAGGCGTGTCTGCGAGTTTCCGACAGGGTATCGGACCCGGAACGACTCGTTAGGAGATTGTAAATCTGTGATTGTTTGACCAGTCTGCTTCTACTAATAATAATCTACCGAGTACCAAACATGGCCTAAAATTAATTTTACGATCTCTAGATTACAATTACAAATTACCTCATCTTATACAAACTAATTATCGTCTATAATTTTTTTCCAGCGACGTAATGAAGGAATATCAAAGACAAACGAAGGTGTTATCGGAAAAATTATTAAGCCTAATACTCAAAGCACTCGAAATACCCGAGTCCGAAATGACCTGGTCCAATCCAGACAATAAAGATATATCCGCGGCTTTACGTCTCAACTCGTATCCAATATGTCCAAACCCGAGTTATACAATGGGCTTAGCCGAACACACAGACACCTTCCTATTCACCATTGTCCACCAAAGTGGCGATTCAAGTGGGCTACAAGTACTAAAAGAAGGGTTGGGTTGGGTTCCGATCAACCCGGTTCCGGGTGCCTTGGTTGTAAATTCAGGTGACCTACTAGAGATAATTTCAAATGGAAGGTTTCCTAGCATGATTCATAGGGCAGTGCCAAATAATGAGAAGCAAAGAATTTCAGTTGCTTACTTTTATGGGCCTCCAGTGGGATTTGGGCTTTCTCCTTATGTGGGCTACAACGGTTGCGAAGGCCCATCTTACAAGTCTATGACGGTCCAAGAATATGTGCGTATCAAGTCCAAGCTTCCTGAATCTGCACTCTCCTCTATAAAGATCGCTTAATTTATTGTGATTTACTAGTTTTAAACCCGTATAAATTGCACGGGTTGTTGTTCATTCAAATGTTATTTTCAAAGGAACTAAATAATAATTATTGAGTTTTGAAAAGATTTATGTTTAAGATTTTTGATTGACATACAATATATGGTTGACGTACTAAATATATAATAACAATATTAACAACACGGTTTATATCCAAAATATATCAAAATATGATGAACTTTTTTGTAAAAAAACATAATCATGTCACAATATACAATCATAAGAAACTCTTACTAAAAAACATGAAAAATTTATGCACATGTTATTATTCGTTTTATTAAATATAGGCATTTGTCATTGTGAAAAATCAGGGCTTTTAACCCATTTTCACTTTTGAGTTGTGACCTATTAATAACAAAAGTTAAGGTTGAATACGGAGTATGTTTGAAAAACTAAACACCATTTTGTAAAATATAAACCAACATGCGGCAAAGCATGAATTCTCATTTAAGATGAAAATATTTGTGGATCAAATAATAATTCATTTGCATAGATAGCACCAACATCTAACTCTTTCTTGAAACTTTTTTTATTTATTTTTGTTTTATCCATACAAATGAATACCCCTTCACATTTTTTGGTCATTGCAAACTATTGAGCCACTTAAAATTATTTTTTTTAAAATTAGAGGAAAGTTTTAACACCTCTTAGTTAGTCAAACAAATGGCCGTATATTTTTTCAGTGAAGACTGTGTATTGTTAATTTGAAAAGGTTAAAACACTTGTGCTCCAAAACACGATGCATATTTATCACATTTATAGGGCAAAATAATTATTTTATTAGGCAAGATTAAATATCGATTTATCACATGCCTAAAACTTACGCCATATAAACCATCGCTTGGATCTCACATCTCATTTTGATTATCTCCTCCATCGTGTTTTTCTCAAGTCTCGACAAACCATTGAGGTTAATGAATAAAGTGTAGGTTGATAATCGACATGTCTAGTCGATATTATTGTATATGTGAATCTTCCATAAATTATTAGAGTAAATTAATAATAACTCCTTTTTAAAATCCAGTTTTCTAAAATTACTCCCTTATATAATTTTTTTCTAAAATTACTCCTTTAAAATGTATTTTTATCAAAAATTGCTTCAAAACTCTAATTCAAGCGACTTATTCTACAAGTTTATGGATTAATTCCGTTTGTAGCATAGCCAATTTATACCATGAAAGGTATAACAATGGAGAATAAGTTCAAAAACATACGGAATAGCTAACCTAAATTGGAGTTTTGAAGTAATTTTTAATAAAAGTGTATCTTAAGGGAGTAATTTTAGAAAAAAATCATATAAGGAAGTAATTTTAAAAAACGTTATCTTAAAAGGGAGTTATTTTTAATTTACTCAAATTATTATAATGTATTTGGTAATTTTTTTTCCCAGTTTTAACACATTTATTAAATTATTTTAAACATTTTTTAAAAAAATTATTTGAAATTTAATCGTAAGCTTTTTTTTATTAAAAATACAATCCATGATATTATTAATTTTAATGATGATTAGTGGTAAAAACAGATCATTTTGTACATCATGTTATGCATACTTCATACTTCATATTCCATAAATAAATAAATTGATGATTGAACATGGGTGGACCCTATATTTTAAAAAATAAAAACAATGCAATTAATCACAGGCTGGCACATCAGCACTGTGGTTGTTGCTTTAATAAATAAGATTGATGATATTATTAATTTTAATGATGATTAGTGGTAAAAGCAGATCATTCATCATGTTATGCATACTTCATATTCCATAAGTAAATAAATTGATGATTGAACATGAGTGTGCCCTATATTTTAAAAAATAAAAAATATGCAATTAACCACAGGCGGATACATCAGCACTGTGGTTGTTGCTTTAATAAATAAGATTGTTGTAGTTAAAATACTAGATTTAAACCCCGTGCGATGCACGGGCCTAAATGTAAAACTCTGTAGAGTAGGTGCATGTATGTATATAACCTTCCATATATTAAAATCGAATTCTTTATCAATTAACCTAATGTTCATGTCAATCCAACTTTTGTTATAAGAGATTGAATACAGTAACATAAGTTTGATTAAGGAATGTTGACACTAAAATAAAACTTCGTTTTTAAGATGCACGTGTCTGTACTTATTTTCTGTAGGGTATGTGTTTGTATATAATTGACACCTTAATATATTAACACACTATTTTTTAAGAATCAATCTCATGACATTTGGTCTAATTGTATGGAATAAACATGTAGATATAGTTAACCGTAAATAGGTAAACTGGAGATTGATTCAAAATATAAGTCCGCAAAAGGGTCAAATTCTCGGGTTGTTCACCTTTAATCAGGCATGGTGCAGTCAGGCATGGTTCAATCTGCACATATAGCTAACTGACAAAGAGTGTTAAAACGAAATTATCATTAATTTTATGGTTTCAACTAAATATGAGTCTAAATTCTTTAAATATTGTCAACCATAATCTAATTAATGATAGTTTTATAAAAGTTGGATGTACTCGAAAAAATAAATCCAAACATGAGAAAGATAAATGTTGCAACAAAAATCAATAATAACAAAAATAATAAAAAATAAAAAATAATTGAAAACCAACATAGTAAAGACACTATGTGTCAGTCGGAGTTGAATCCTTTTGTTCCGTTAATTACGCACAAACCAATATTGCTTATATATATATATGCCAAAAGAGTATATAAAATTACAGTACATGTATAGTGATCGAACAACATCATAATATTTATGTTGTCAATAGACACATCGTTTTATTGTGTCTCTATCTTCACAATTTTAGACAATCTTCATATTCAAAGCTTAAAAATCAGACATATGCATCTTTTTTGACGTAGTTATTATCATATGATCAAGTCTTTTATTATAACTTTGAACTGTGTTTGGTTATGATCATTAATTTGATCTTCTTTTTGTAGTAGAATTCAAGGTTTCAACGTATTATAAAGCTACTTTTATTGCTAGACATGATTTGAAATTATTTTATACCGCTATAGAAGCGTAACATTGTAAGTCGCAATAGTTAATTAATCTCTACGTACTAATGGTGCAACGCAACTATTTGCTAATTGTTTCTAATTCGATCAACATTTTCATAATTATGATAAATAGGTATTATTCTTACGAAAATATGTACTTCTCAAATAAAAGAGGCATCTTGAGTTACATTTATAAAAGGGATAAAGAAAATCTCTCAAATAATTTGTGTTAGAGAATAGTTATATTGAGTACTAATAAGTCCTTAAATTATGTTATATTTATGTTGATACTTGATATTTATGCTTATATAATAATATAGCAAGAAAGACTAATAAAACTACATGGTAGCATGTTAATATTTATGCTAACTTAAGGAATTATATATCACAAAGTATGCTTTTGTTAATCATAGTAATGATAATAGATGAAGTAATGATTTCAGACGAATAATCTTTTTCGAGCCAATTTTGAGCCAAACTTGACTAAAACCATTCCAATGTCGAGCTCAGTATAGATCAAATCACATGTTGGTAAAGTGTTTAATATTTAGTTCTTAACATTTTACAAATATTGTTCTTCTTAAACAATTGTTATTTTAGAATTTATGATTAAATTTTTATTTTATTTGTTAAGTATTTTAAAAGTGAAAAGGTTGAAAAATGAATGATATAATCGAGCTTGAGTTAGTTAAGTTCGAGTTGAGCCTGAGCCAAATTCAGGTTTCAACGTTTTTAGTTCGGAGAGTTACGAGCAAATTTAGATCAAGCTCAAATCTCTAAGTCAATGCCAACCCTGCCCAAGCAAGGCAACACGAGACTCAATTACTCCCTACCCGTGTGTTTAAATCCAAGGAATTGAGCCATGCTTTTCAAAATGGTAATACAAATCATAGGTCATTGTAGATAAAATTCTATATAATATATTATTTTAAATTATTTATATTGATATAAGAACACTAATAATAATATACTTTTTGTATTAGTATCTAATTTGCAAATGTTTAGCCAAAGTGAAAATTACAGCTCTCTCGAAGTCTTATCATGTATATGCTTACTTTTACATACCACAAATTCTTATTTGTGGCGGAACTATACACACCCATAGAACTGTAAATTTCGAGTCCTATTTGAAAATAGTACGTACAGCAAAATAATAATAATAATAATAATAATAAAAAAGATATTTAAAAGATAACTAGGTTTGTGACCCGTGAAACTCACGGGTTTATCTGTTTTAGTTTTATTCTTTTATTGTATTGTTAAGATTTGTACGAGCAATTAATTTATCAATTTAAGAAGATATAGTCTTCCAATACATAAAGTTAGTTAGTTAATGTCTTATTTCTTTGACAACTCAGATTTATTTTTAAAGCTATATATTTTATTTTAGTTGTTAATTTTATTAATATACTAATAAAATGTTTTTTTTTAAAAAAAGGAAGGTGTCAACAGTCGTTGGCGAGAAATAAATAATAAATAAATCGAAATTAAGTTTTACATTGTTGGTCCTATAATTATAAACTTTTATCTTCAAAACCACCAACAACATAGGTCCATGAATATGAACAAAGTTAATTATTAATAAAAAATTTAATGTAATTTTTTTAATAATTTAGTGTAGTTGTTATGTGGCAAAAAATTAAATGTTTAAGGTTGCTTTTTAATTAGATTAGATTGTATAGATAAATTATGTACCAAATTTTTTTATATAAAAGCTTCAACGACCATTTGGTATCTAGCTATACGAAGTTAGTGAGTGAAGACCAAAGGGCAGCAAATTAATGCATAATGTTTGATTTTTTTTCCTTTTTTGTGAGAATGATAAAATTACCAGTGTAAATAGCTTAAACCATATATTTTAATTAAATTAGAGGGATTTTTATCTCAATATTTTGTTTCTTATAAAATCATATTTTTTTTATAGTAGCATATTTATCAAGTTTAATAAATGCTAGTTTTAATATAACATCTATATCAGTTTGTCAAAAATCCTAAATTTAAATTTTGCAAAAATGATAAATTAAGTTAAATAGTAGCATACTACAAATGGCGAATGGGTGAGGAAAACCAAAAAGTCATCCTATTAAATAAAAGAAATAAAAGTCAAATAAATATTTAGGTTAATAACCAAATTTAGGAAAGGAAACTAAATAGTTTGTGTTAATTTATTTTTGTGTTTGCAATTAACATTTTTATTTTAATTTTGTATTAATAAGCATGTGACACATGATTTTAGATTTGTCTTTTTAATAACACATGACATAGTAAGATACTTAGTATTTAATATTTATGTCTATCTTAAATTTGATAATAAAAGAAAAAAAAACGCTCAAAAGTCGTAAAATATATCTCTAATTGTTTATAATTTTTTATAGGGGCAAAAATATGTAAACAATTTTTTTCTATCCATATCGTCAATTGAATTGTATGTGTCACTAATATGTCTTATCTGTCTATTCACATCAAGTTAAGTGTATTAAGGTTTTAAATTGATTAAATAATTTGTTTTATGTAACTTTCATTGTTGGGTTATTAAATGCTTTAAGTAGCATTGTAACTATATTGTAGGCATAAATATTAATAATAATGTTCATATGGCCATTATTCATGAACATTCATGTTGTCAATTGTGTCGTTAGTTTATAATATAGTATTGAGGGAAATATGATGAGTATTTGTTTAAGCAATTTTAGTATTCTCTTCTTCATATAGTTCTCTTTCTCGAATGATTAATGAACCATCCCTACCAAAAAAATCACTTAGCGATTAATAATAAACAAAATGGTGGAATTTGATTTATTTAATATTTACATGTGATTATATTAATTTAAATTTTTTCTTAAATAATGAAAGAAATAGTGCATTAAATAATAAAAATGTAAGTAAATTTTATTTTTGAATAGCACAACTCCACAAATTTTGGTAGCCCCTAAATAACAACAAAACAACATATATGTGAAGTTAAAAAATGTGATAGTAAACTATTAATTTAACACCTTAATACACTTACCTTACCATAATACATTTACAATGACAAGAATGATACAATTCTCTCGGTGATGGGATAGATATATAGTCCTCTTTCTCCAATGAATCTTTCCTACAAAAAAAATTCACTGAATGATTACTAACAAACAAAATGGTGGAATTTGATTTTTGTATTGTTAACCTTATCGTTGTTAGTTTAAGATTTTTTTTATGTAATAAAAGAAATAAGACATTGAGTCATAGAGATATAAGAATATTTACCTTTGAATATCACAAACCACAAATTTTGATAGTCCTAGATGAAAACAAAACAATATATATGTGAAGTTAAATGAGTCATCTATAGCCAATAAAACTTATAAATAAATAATTAAATAAATAAAAACTTAATATACTTAGCTTACCTTAATGTTGAGACAATGATAAGAACATTATTAACACATACAATTTTTTTGGTGATGGAGGCATACAAAAAAAATTGGCTTGAATTTTGGCTCACAAATGTTGTCTTCATCAAACATTTATACCGATTGAGGATGCAATTTACGACTTTTGGAAGTTTTTTTTATCATTATTAGCAAATTTAATATATACATAAATATGTAGCATGATTTTAATGTTTTATGACTTTTGAGCATTCTTTTCATTATTAGCAAATTTAATATAGACATAAGAATAAAGTAAAGATAAATGAAATGTAAAAGGTTTGCTTTATATTTTAATTAATTTGGTTGTGGTTAAGTATTATGAAGAATTTTAATTAATTTATTACCATGATCAATTAAGAAAATGAATTAAATAGGAAAAAATGGTGGGTGTTAAGTAATATGAAAAATTTTAATTAATTATTAACATGTTTTATTTAAAATTTAATTAAAACTTTAATTTTAATAATAAGTTATTAAATTTTTATTACAAAATTTTCATTTAAAATATCAATATTAATTATAAATTATGAAAGTTTAAAGGGTTGCATAAATTTGGGAAAATAGTATATTTAATATACAAAACTAATTTAAGAATAATGATAATATTAAAAGGTCAATGTTTAAAATTAGAGTGGTTTAAATTTTTATTTGTCGTTTAACCTTTTCTAATTTTAAAAATTTAAAGGTCAAATGTTTAATGTAGTATGTTATTATTTCTCCTTAATATTTAAAACTTATATAATATTATTTTATAAGTTGTGTATATTAATTTGTTGCTTCAAATATTCTAACAATAAACGTCGAAATTTAAAATTTAGTATTGTATGAACTTTGATTTAGATTTTTAATTGTTGTTTAAGTTATCTAGAAATTTAAGAGGTAAAAGTTTGTTTTTTTACTTTTAAAATAAGAAATAATGAGGTGACTTGTTAGTATTCTAGTGGTGAAATAAGATACTTTTGGCTAACCTTTTTATTTTATTTATATATTTGTTGGTAAATGAACTAAACAAATGTCATATAATAAATTTTTAATCCATGTGTCACATTAATATGCCATGTCACATTTAAACTTGCCATGTCATATTTAAAACTTGCCATGTCACATTTTTTTTGCTAGAGAACATCGATATAATATATCGATATATTGTGTATTGTAATTATTTATTGGAATTTTTTAACTTTACTCAATTTTGTTTTTAAATTTAGTATTGTCGCTTTTTTTCGATTGCAAAAATGCACCGGTATATTTAACGGGTATACGCTTGCCAGAAATTAAAATTTCATGTTTATGAATTTATATTAAAAAAATGTTACGTAATATTTCTTAAACTACGTTATCAGGTATTTATTTAGAATTTCAGACGATTATTTCTCAGGAAATTCATAAATGAAATTGCGGTTTATGCTAAAATTTTAATACCATAAACCGTTTTAATGTTAAAACAGTTGTGCAAATTATTAATTATCCACAGGTATATTCAATCCCGCTATTAATCATTACGTAAAATTTACGGTTTATTTTTGTAAAATCAAAATAGTTGTGCAAATGAATTACGCAATTTTACACGAGTTTTCGTAAAATTTCGAATTTATATAAAAAATGTTACGTAATATTTCTTAAACTACGATATCAGGTATATATTTAGAATTTCAGGCGGTTATTTCCTAGTAAATTCATAAAAGAAATTGCGGGACTGACCTGAGAGAATTAAAAAAAAAAAAAATCACAATTGCATTGATGACGTGGTGCGTCGAGGGCTTCTGAAATGATTCGGTAATTATATAGATAAGATTGTTAACTAATACGGTATTGTTTGATTGATTAAGGTGTTGTTTAGTTGTTTTCCCTTCCATAGAGTCGGGTTGATGTTGGTCGGATTGGAGCACATCGAGCCGGATTGGTGGGGGAGTGAGGTCCAACCCATACCACGTAGGGGTGTTAACGAGTCGGGTCGAGCCTGAGTTTGGCTTTTCTCGGCTTGAACTCAATAACCAAAACTCAAGCTCGAGCCGAACCCGATTTTACCCAAGCTTGAAAAAAAATGTGCCCGTTATAAGCTTGCGAGCTTTAACACGAGTTTGAGCCAAACTTGAGTCCAAACTCGAGCCTATATAAAAAAAAAACTGTCGATATTTTCAATAACGAGGTCCGAACGTTTTATCTAAAAATATTTAGCAAATCAACAAGATTTTTTATATGCATAATACAAAAGTATAATAATGATACAATATTTTTATAAATATGAGCATATTTTTATATAATACGAGTAATATCTTATGTAATCACAAATGTTCGAGCCGTTCGCGAGCTTTTCAAGTCGAGTCAGCCTTTGTTCGGCTTGACTCGTTAAGCTTTTAAGTCAAACTCACACGAGCCGAGCTTTGACCGAGCATATCTCGAGTTGCTCGCGAGCAGTCTCGTCTCATTAACAACCATATCTGATGGTTCTAAACCGGTGCTGATAGACATGGGATTGGTGGGTCATGCGTGCGGACTAGGGTTTTGTGGGCCGGGCTAAAACATTCACAATCAGCTCCAATTAGTAACATCCAACCGAATCTGACTCGACCTAATTATCGAGTCACACTTCCCTCAACTGAATCCGACTCACCCCACCCTTCGGTTTAAGTCAAGGTTGAAACTTTTGTCCAACCAAACCCGAGTCATGTTGGGATTCACATTGATTCGATCCGACTCGTGGTCACTAGGGATGTCATTGGGGCGGGTATAAGTGGATAAAAGATCCCTGTGGCGATTCCCAAGCATCGGTTTATTGGTAACATTGCAGCCCAGCATAACTTACCTACGGTGGATAAATATCAAAGGGCTGGTTTTAGCTGGGTTAATCGTTGCAGCCTTTGTGAGCATGCCGAAGAGACTCACTCTCACTTGTTTTTTCGTTGTACTTTCTCTGCAGGAGTCTGGAATGCTTTGCAGCAGCAATTCTCTTTTGCCACCCATTCCATTGATCTTTCTGATATCTTAGAGTGGTTCCGTGGTCATAATAGAGGGAAAAGCTGGCTCAAGAGGAGGCGTAGGTGCATTCTGATGAGGACAATCTACACTCTTTGGCGTGAACGGAACTGTCGTATCTTTAGAGGCTGCTGCAAGTCCTTTGATGCCGTCGTGCAAGATATAGTTTGCTATGTTAATACTAGAATGTATCATTGTAGCTTTGGTCTGGACGAAGCCTCTATCTTGAGTCATCTACTGTAGCTCACTCTGAGCCTACAGTGTACCAGTTTTTTTCACATTGCGCCTTGCCCACGCAATGTTTTTCTGGTCTTGGTATTATCCGTCTGATATGCCATTTTTTTTCCTATTCATAGGTTTTTTTTTAGAAGGGAGTTACTCTGACTTCCTTTTTGTAGTTAGTTTTGGGGTCTTGTATTACTCACTCATATTTTAATGATATAAGATCCTTTGCCTTCCTGCAAAAAACAAAAAAAAAGATAATTAAAAGATCATGATTAGCAGATTAATGTGGTGCCATAATTTATTATATTTGAAATTATATCAATATTTAATATTGATATTCTATATAATAACATAAAAAGGCATGTTGAGTGCTTCATTGATAAGTTTTTGTATTTTCTAGCTTTTGGTAATGCCACATCACACCCTTCTAAAATTACTAAAATAACCTTCGACAAAATTAAAATTTCCTACAAAAATGTCATATTTTGTAACATACAAGATGAAGCAAATCAAAGGACATCATTATTGTTCAAATTAAATATGTGATTAAATATTCATTAATCTAAAAAAATATAAAGTCTTTTATAAATTCACATCCAATTAAGTGTCATGATTTATAAATAAAATTGACATTTGAATTTATAAAATTAATATGTATCATTTAAAAATCATCTCTAAATATTATGAGTCACATGTTTACAAGTACAAAAAAAATTTAAAATATTAGTTACAAACTCAAAAAATAAATTAATACAAATCTTTTAGTTTCACTCACAACTTTGGTTCTTAATCTATGATATTCTATTTAACATGTACTTCTTTTATTTAATGATATGTTTTTAAGGACCATTATTATACTTTATAGTTATGTTATCTTAATTTTTATAACTTTTCATTTACAACTTTTCTTCTTCCCCTAAATAAATTGTTGAAATTAATGCAACAATTAATTATCAAAATAATCTTATATAACTATGACACTAATCCTAATTTTTATTTTTATTTAGAAAGTTGGTAGGCAAAGTATAAATAAATAAATAAATTATTTCGCTTTTTATCTTTTTATGTTTTGAATAAATAGTTAGAGTTGGAATCTAATTTAATTATCATTTTGTGTTTGTACTTAAATTTCAGGAGATTAACATTTTTACATATCAAACAGCATTATATGGAATTGGAAAATAATGGTAATAAATCTTCTTTCCACTTTTCTTTTGGTTTGAATACTTTTTTTTTGTCAAGTTTTCATTTTTTACCAAGGCGTGTGACGTGTGCAATATAAAAAGGTAGTATGAATCTATCATATATGGTGACATGTTATATTATATATTAGAACCCTTAATTTATTAATAGACAAATTTTTGTAAATTGTATTGCACTGTTTTTCACTCTTTCACGCAGTTTAGTTTTCCATGTAAAATTTTTAATTCTATTTTGTATTTTATCAAACAGGTTATAAATCAAATATTTTGGTTGAAGTGGGGAAATATGCTACAAATATGTCAATCTAACCTTTTAATAGCGTCATATAGTGAGTAAATATTATAGTTATCGGTTGTAATGCAATTCTCATTCTCCAATTTGTTATTTGAACTTTGAATACTTTCATTTTTTTAAGTCATGTTTCCCCACCTAATATATTCATTTAGCACTTGCAATATATATTTTTCTTCGAGATTTATTTTTATTTTTAATTTGTGTATATTTTATTTTCTCATGAATCAAGAAAATTAATAGTTATGAAGAATTATAATAGTATTGTTATGATTGTAATATTGGATGAATGAAAATAAAACAACTATGCTTAAATTGTACAAAATATTTTTGAATCATATTATGTATGTTTTATAATCGAATAATTATGTCATTTGAGAAAATGTGTCGTTAGTTTTGCTAATTTTCCACCACTAAATTGACAAATCCACTTCGAAAGTTTTAGTCCCTACCTTTTTCTCTCACTATTATTATACTTTACATATTATCATAATTTTTTGTCTACATTCACAAAAAAATTCTTCTCTCGAATATATTGTTGAAATTTATATAAGCAAAAATTAATTACACATTTGTTTTTTATGTAACTATCACAATCATAATTTCATCTATAAAATCCCTTTAAAGGGTAAATCCTCTATAATATTATATAAAAAATTAATATTAAGTATCTCACTAGGTCACGTGTCATTTAAAATTCTTTTCAAATGCTTTGAGTCACATGATAAGTACAAAAGTATATATATAAAAAATATTAATTGCAAACACAAAATTAAATTAATACTGACCTCTTATTTTTCATTCACAACTTTGGTTATTAATCTATCATATGTATTTAATATATATATCTTTTATTTAATGGCATATTTGTTACTCACCATTATTATAATTTGTAATTTTTTTTATCTTCCCTTTTATCCAGAAAACTTTTATTGTTCCTAAATAAATTGTTGAAATTAAAGCGACAATTAGTGGGTACAAATTAGACTATAAATATATTATATGAGTTAACATTAAATTGATAAGCTATATAAATACTTTCATCCAAGTAAATGATAAATAAAAATAATTTCACTTCACCAATCTTTTTGCCTATACGTTGAAAATCCATTGAAATGACAAGGAGGATGTTAAGATGATTTTGTACACGTATTTCTGAAAAGCTTTATCAAACTACATTGTATTTAAGAAATTAAACACTAATTTTTAGTCTGAATAGTAATACGAAAATAAATTGTATTTTAACATAACGCTTTCATTCTATGTATTATTCATATCGTCTTTAATAGACTAAAGACAATATGAAAATTGATAAAATATTATTACTATGCATTTATTTAGAGATTTTACATGTAATACGGAATATAGTGAGATGTCATTCTTTGTTTCTTTTCCGATAAAGTTAAAGCCAAAAGTTTTAGAACTCACCAAAATGACAATAAAACCAATAAAACAAGTACTAAAATACGAAAATGATCTTATGTTAAAAAGTACCAATTTTATTATAAGAAAAGAATTGAAGCTATTATATTTACTTATTGTTGATTCAACATATTAAAGTTATTTTTGGTGCAATGATATTTGGTGTAACAATTTATCTTGACGATAAAGAATGTATTTTAGTAGTTTTTACTACACATATCGGATATGAGCTTAATATTAGGTTCTGACTTCGACACCCTTTTAAAATTTTGGCATTTCGGTAAAAAATGGTGGATATTTTTCAAAAGTAGTTTTGAAACTATCATAATGATTTTAAAGACGTGGTAGGTAAGTCAGTTGATGGTGATAACGATTGCCACTATAACAAACTAATATCGATCGATCACAACTTACAACTGTTAATAAACTGTCCACCGTCTTAATTTACAGTTTTCTTTATCAATCATATATGAGTAAAACTATTAGAAAACCCGCGATTTTCGCGGGTCACAAAACTAGTTAATAAAATAAAAAACATACATGACCAACTTCAAATAAAATGAACTATGTACATAAAATAAACTCAATAAATTTCAATCAATTCCATAACATATATTCCAGAAATTTATAGAAATAGTTGGATGGAGGAAGTATAAATTATGTATATATAAAGGAGGTGGGTTATTTGCGTAAAAAAAATCTTCAATATATTATCATCCTCTGGTAACTTTCACATGTTAATTAATTACCAATGGGTAGTTTAGATGATTGTTTCACATTGATAGAAAAGATTGTAATTTGCCTTTGACAAATACGTAAATGATTTCAAGTCTAAAAACAAAATTATGTCACACATCAACAATAACGTGTAAGTTATTTTCATCTCTTAACTCTATTGTTTTGCATTCAAAAGTTTATATTTAAGAGTTCATTAGTTCTCAGATTTTAACTGTAAATTTCGTACTGCTCAATAATCAAGAGCTTATACTATGTCGATTGATTATTTCTCACGTGACAGTCACAAGAAAATTGAGCGTCTGCTAAAGACTTGGGTATTATGATCATCGTTTCTATATTGATAGTATACTTCTCGAGTTATTGTTTGCCTTGTTCGTTATGAAATTGAAGTTCAATAATAACTCCACTACTTTTCGATTTCTATGATATACATGAATGTGTTGAAAGTGTTTAGGGCTAACCCATTATTAATAGAAAAAAGTAGCCTCGGAAGCTTCGTTATTTGTTTGTTAATCTTTTATAGCTATAACTGCAAACCAACACAATGTGTATGAGTAAAAAGAAACAAAAGCTACAAAATGTCGTTATATAATAATCACAATGTATAGTTTTATTTGTGTAATAGTCAAATATATAATTAACACGCAATGTAATGTAACGAATGAAACAAATAACAAATTTATGAATAATTGAAGTCCTAACGGAGACGAAACAACAACAATTTAGAGAATATATTATTTGATGATGAAATAATTAATAAAAAACAGTCGTACTCGTTTATATATTTATATCCCTGACAATTTTAGCGGATTATAAATTTTAATAGTAGTCAAATTCATTAATGAGAGCAAATCTAATCCTCTCCACATAATTATATTTAATTTAATTAATTACCATTATATACACTCTTCTTAAGCTAATTATTAAGCATAGAGTTTTTCCTATAGAGTTTTATATATTCTAGAGTTACATGAATACAAACATTTATCACTAATTTTTATCTTATTTATTTTCCTTATGTTTCTTTCAAACTTTATCATTTAATTTATTCATACAATATATCTTTTCTTATCCTTATTTTGAAACCTCTTATTATATTATTCAACCAATGAAAGCGCTCGGAAAAAGTTTTCTTTAATAATATAGATAGATGGAATGAGTTTTTTTCGCTTTAAATTATTCATTATTCGTTATTAATTAATATTTACGTACAAAACATATAAATAAACATTTTTGTAAAAAATATAAACATAGAGGTTTTTTGTAATTAATTTCATATTATTTGTTGGACGTTCCACATTTTTTGTAAAAGAAATAAAATAAAATTGTATGTGATGACGTGGATACATGAATGATAATGCTTTAAATGTTCTTGGTTTATATGGATAAGATGATTTTTAATTATTACCAATTTAATTTACTAACTTATTTTTTATTTTTATAAAGGTTTGGTGTCAACCAAAGATATTATATAGGCACTTGAATTAGATTACTTATTAAAATTATTGCGAAACGTATAAATGTCCATTTCATGGTTATGTTCTAATTTTCCAATCATAGAAACCACAATTTCCCCTTGTATGCATATCGAATTAGATAATTTACATAACAATTATTAAATCTATAGATACTTATCTAAATAAAACATCCGATATCGTGCCTTAATAACAAAACCCATTAATAGCATCACGATTATATGCTAATTTTGTTGCTTGATCGAATGTTTGATTATATGCTATAGATTACTAATTTTGTTACATGCTAATCTCGTTACTTGATCGAATGTTTGATTCGTATGGTCGATAGCTACTTCCTAAGAAATAATATTACCCATTTCGTAGCCAAATGATGGAAAATTTTTAAAATCCTAAAATATGTTATTTACTTACATGTAGTTATACACTTAAACTGATCAACGTTATACCGATCAACGTTATACATACATGCTTAATACTACAATGAGCTAAATATTTTCTTACTCTCCCAGATAAAACAAATTTGTTTCAACAAATTTGCCCTCCCAACTTAGCACTCATCTTTTACTGTTGCGCTTGTGACTAACTATCCTAAGTAGAGATGACAATGGATCCCGGATTTTATCCAGATTTACCGGACCTTGTTAGGGGCGAACCTAGTATTAAAAAATTGGGGTAGCGAAAATATCAAGTAATTTTTCTGTAAAAATGAAATTCGCGAAAAATGTGCTGAACATATAAAAATACAAATACAAACACAAACGCACGACAACAATCAAATGAACGGTCGATACTAACTTAAACTCATTTTTTAAGTAACAATTTTGCCTTTATTTTATTTTTCAGCTCTAGTTTTGATATAGCTTTGTCATACAAAAATCGTTCCGTAATATTTTAAATTTTTCACATTATAAATCGACAACTTATCTTATTTTACACGGTTTAAAAAAAATTTACCAAAAAATTCATACTCTCTAGTACATAATCTGATGTAAATAATCAATTTCGAAAATTGCAACGAAAAACAAATTAACCAAAGGTGAAGAATTAAATATTGATATGCTATTGAAAATTGGGAAAAAAGAATGACTTATGTGAGTCTCGAACACATGATCTGTTACTTGGGGTACTAAAGTTTTACTGTTGAACTATATCACTTTTGTTGCTACAATAATGATATGCCTTCGGTTGTACTTATTATTATCCGTCTCATGTGGGGTAGCGAAATACCATCGTCTAAACTGATTTTTTTTTTTTTTTTTTACTTTGGGGTAGCGGCCGCTACCCCTTGCTACCTACTGGGTTCGTCGTCTCTGTGTCCAAGGGTAGGACCTGGATCCCATTATTTAGATCCTTAGGATCCGGGTCAGACTCATATCCTTATACGAGTATGAGGGTCGGATGGATCCCACAACTAAGATCCAGATCCTACCCTTAGACCCTCTTTTAATTTCTATAAGGGTAAGTTTTGGATAGATTCGAACCTTCAAAGGTAGATCATGGAAACAAGGAATGAAGTATTAGTGTTTAGTTTGTTTAAACACTTTGTTTTATTATGAATTGTTGGAATTATAATTATTTTGTGGTTTGTAAACCTTATTAGTTTTAACCCCGTGCAAAAAAATGCACAGGTCGCATATGAATATTATGGTATTATTCGAAGAGATGTAAATGATTAATATTAAATATCATAACAGTCTATAGCTTGAAATTTGACGTACAAATAATTTAATTTATTAATAACTATCATTCGATGATAATGCTACAAATACTTAAATTTTTTATTGAAACTACGTTCAATGTCATATTTGTTGTAAACTTGTAATTGTTGCAAATCAATTTTCTAACTAACGTTAGTGGGAGTCGCTTATGCGTCATATAAACATATGAAAATACATTTTACAATCCATTATAAATAGAAGGTAAACATATGTAATATATGGACCAAAATTTATTTGTACATGTTTAAAAAAATCATTTTACAAAATCGAGTGAAAGAAATGTGAGGCAAGTTAGTGGTGGACCAATTTTACAAAATCTTTTTTTTCCTATTAAATTAGACAACCATTCATAACTCTTTAAATTTTATCGCTTTTATTGTAAGAGATTCAACTAAAAGATTTAAATTGAACAAAAAGACTATTTTTTGTGCTGATATACATGATTTTTGTTTTTTCTATATATTTCCAGTTTTTTAGTTGAATTTTATTTAAATTCAACCAAAAGATTTAAATTCAACACAAAGACTATTTTTTGTGTTGATATACATGATTTTTGTTTTTTCCAATATACGGGATTTTTATGACGACATTCGCGAAATACGATCATTTTGATATATATCGGATCGTTGTATATCGTATTTTAATCTAACTAAAAGATTTAAATTCAACAAAAAGACTAATTTTTGTGCTGATATAAAGAATTTTTCTTTTTTTTATGTATATTTCCATATTTTTAAGCTGAATTTAAATAATATTCAACTAAAAGATTTAAATTCAACAAAAAGACTATTTTTTGTGCTGATACAGGATTTTTGTTTTTTTTTCCAATATACAGGTTTTTTTATGACAACATTGGCGAAATATGATCATTTTGATATATATTGGACCGTTCTATGTCGTATTTTACCGTATTTTATCTTTTTGTTATCTTAATTTGTATTTGATTTGATTGGAAAATATAATGTAATTTAACTTTTGGACTAATTATTTTTGCTGTTTGTAATTTTTTGTTTTTCGGATTTAATTTTTAGACCGTTAAATATCGTATTTTATTGGACCGTTGTATATTGTTATTTAAATATTCGATTAACAATAATTTGATCATATCGTATTTTATTATGACAATGACGAAATGTAATACTGCAATCAATTACGTAATCAGGAATGAAGAAATATCAGAATACGTAATTAGAGATGACTAAAGATAATAATTAATTATGAATATAGGAGAGAAAAATTAAATAAGTCTAAAAGTTAGTGGGCCCATACCATCCTTGTTTTAAGGAACCAATGAGAGCCACCTAAAATCTATTCCTTTTATAGAGATAGATTTGTAAATTACTATAAGACTTTTCAACACTTTGTACATTCTTTTTATTTCTTATGGACTATATTTTTTAAACCGGTGAAACTAATAGAGAGTAATTTGAATGGTCATTTGGTGCAGTTTATAACCTGAGAACATTTTGAGGGAGTAATTTAATAAAAAGTTTTTAAAAGTGATTTTTTTTAGAGAAGTGGTATATAGGAGGGTGTAATTATTAATTTCTTCAAAAACAAATAATGTTTGACATAATAATAAGCTTAGAAAAAATTACATTTACTCAAAAACAAATAAAAATTGAGATAATAAATTCAGAAAAAAATACAAATATATTGTAAAACAAATAATATTTGAGATAGTATATCTGATATACGTTCCCTTTTTTCAGACACATTTGGTTAATAATCATCAAGATTTTGGTGATTCACAAAAAAAATCAACTCTTAATTATGTCCCAAATTTGTACAATTTTATATCAAATTTGTTCAAATATTCATTGAAAAAATTCACCGGTTAAAATGAGATTATACATAATTTAAAACAATATATATATAACAAATCTATTACTCCCATTTAAAACAATTTAATCTATTGGAAATCATTTTGATTGTTAATTTTTCAATTAAAAATCATGGAAGTTCTTGCAGAAACTTATTCAAAAATCCCAATTGAATATAAAAATTCTATTATTCCCATTGATTTTAGTTCGATCAAAGATGTTCCTGAAACTCATGTATGGGATGAAAAAAGTAGCATTGATAATAAAGTCGACTCGATTCCTGTAATCGATCTTAATGATCCTAATGTAATAGATAAAATTTACCATGCATGTAAAACCTGGGGATTTCTTCAAATAACCAACCATGGAATTTCAAACGAAATATTGGAGAAACTTGAAACCCAAGTTAAGAGACTTTTCGATCTTCCCCGCGAAGAAAAGATGAAGGTTTTACGGGTGGGCGAAGCGGCTGTCGGCTATGGCAGCCCTCGGCTTGCTGCCTTCTTCTCCAAGCTAATGTGGACTGAAGGTTTTACGATGATTGGAAATTCTGTGCATGAGCATGCAAATGTATTATGGCCTAATGGTGACCAAGGGTTTTGGTGAGTTTTATTCATATAACTTTATTATTATATTATAATATAATTAAAGACGAATAAATGATTGATAAATTATAATTAATAGTTTACTTATAGAGAATAAATTGAACTTTTCGATCAAATTTTGAAAGCATTATTATTAATAATTACAGGGTATACAATATTTACAAGTGATGTTAAAATTGAAAATAAGATAGATCCCTAATTATATCGCTCTTTACTCGATCATATAGTTTTTGGGGAGGGGAACTTTAGATTTGATGAAGTTTTGAGAATGAAGGATGATTTATTTTTTTTTCAATGCAAGCTCAGGCATTTTCACACCACCATGAAAGATGAATTTTGTTTGACCTAACATTTTCCGTTTATTCATTATAGTAATGGATATAAAACTCTAATATTGAGAGATAAAACCGGCCATAAATAGGTACTAAACTCTGCGACGGAGAGAACAATTATAATACACATCAAAATATCGATAACCATCATTATTTTTGTTGTGACTTGTGATTATTCATATGTGTTCAATGTTAGAATACGAAGTATATATTATACTCGTTGTCATAATGTTTATATACCAACACGAAATCGTGTTATGTATTTCAATTTTGTAACATTTTAAAATGTAATTTGATATTCTTTTAAAAAAATTATGCATATTTGAGGAAGTTATTATATATTTAAATAATATTCGTTAAACAACCATTTATCGCATAATTGTTCACGATGGTATTGTAAAAAAATCTTAACTATTTGTCATAATTACAAATCCTACTATTAGTAGGCCCGTGGAATAGTAATATGGGAGGAAATTAGGGTCTTAACACATATTAGCTCATATATTTACTTATATGTCAAAAGTCCAAGAGGTGCATATCTTTTATGTACTACTTGTTAAGTTGTTACTACCATGTAACCATGTAACCATGGTAGCACCAAAACGAACACGAGCACAGACACGTAAGAAAATATTTTATGAAATTTAGGATATAAAATACGTTATTTAAATTTAATAAAATTGGAATTAACGTACCGTTTTATTATATTTTAAATTTTTTTGTTAATTACAGCCTTTTAAAAACCACTTTTTGAAAATTAAAGCCTTATAATTTTTTTGAAAATTATATCCATAATATTATTTATGTTCATAAATTACAGTCAAAATATTAACTCCAACAGAAAATCAATACCAATTTGAATTTTTGGGACTACAGTTCAGTTTTTATGACCAAAATACCCTTACCTTCATCTTGTATATTCTCTAATGTTCCCCTGTTGGGAAAAACTCGTATTTCCCTCTTTGTGTAACTACGGAAAAATAAATCAATTACGTATAAGACAAAGACACAATAGTATTTTTTGGTTAAGCGGGAAAACCAATAAGGTAAACAACCGCGGGATGAGTAGTTCAATTCTTCTACTATAATATTTGTAGTAGGATTACAAGTCGACACCTTAAGAAGGTGAATATCTCTCACTAATAATAGTAACTTTCTTTCTCTCACAATGAGAATAACTCACACAAGTAATAATACTAATTATTGTGGATTAATGATATATGTTTTGTGTTTTGTGATGGATGAAATGCGCTCTCCAATAATCTCCCGTATTTATTATAGGTTACCGTGGAGAGTAACTTACTATATAAAGACCTAAATGAATGTTTCTTACACTTTCATTTAGTGAATGTGTTTCAAGCATTGACATAATGAACGTTTCAAGCTAATTCATTCAATGAATATGCTTCATTTGCATTGAAAGATCTCTAGTATTTACTTCATGTGTTACTTCCCTTAATTAAAGAGAGAATAACCCAACACCCCAAATTAAATTTCACAACTCTATTTCTCACTAATTCTTCATTTTTCAACAATTTCACCTAATTTAATTCTACCTTATTCAATTTAATTGAATTCTAATTCTATTATTTTCATTATATCTTAAAATTAAATAGTGTTCTTCATCATCAGTTTTCCCCAAATAAAAAATAATTAGGGTTCTTCAATTTTTCCCAAATTGAAGGATTTTTCAATTTTCCCCAAATTGAAACCCTAAAATTCGATTCAGACAATTGAAAACCAACAAATTGATTTCTATTGTATCTTAAAATTAATTAGTGTTCTTCATCATTAATTTTTTTCCAAATTGAAAATAATTAGGGTTCTTCAATTTTTTCCAAATTGAAAATAATTACGGTTCTTAAATTTTCTCCAAATTAAAACTCAAAATTTCGATTCAATCAATTGAAAAATAGAAAATTGTGGACATTATCAGATTTGTATTAACATCACCAACAACAATAAACTAAACGTAAATTTAAGAGAAAATAAAATGTACGATTTGGGAAAAATGTTAGAGGAGGATGAAAAAGGGCTTGAGGTTAAATGAAAGAGGTAAATGAAAAATTCTCCTTTCTATAAAAGGAAAACATTTTAAAAAAATTGATTGCCTTCTGAAAATTAGGGAAAGAAAATGAATTTATTTTTCTAAACACCTACGTTCTCCTTAGAAAGATTAATTTCACTCTTTCCTCATTTCACTATTTATTCTCCCACTACTCACCTCTAATATTTATTAATTATCATATAAATATTGATAATATGATAATATTATGTGATGATCATATAAAAGTGTTAAAAAACTATGCAAAATATCATAGAACATTATTTTTTTTTTCTCGATATTTTTTTTGCAAAAATAGATCGATGAATATACAATTTCAAATTAAATTATACAACTATTACAAACTAAGAAATTTGAACGCCACACTTTAGGATATGGAAAAAAATTGATTTCTAGCATAGTATAACGTCAGACTGACGAGAGTGACCTTTATGAAAGGTTAATTTCGAGCATAGTACAACATCGGGCTGAGGAGAGTGGCTTTAATGAAATGTCGGAGATAGATTTGAAATTGAAATATATTAACAAAATGTATTAAATCTGGAGAATATTTATAATAATAACACACCAAAAATATAACTTAATTAGGTGATAATACAAGGGAAAAGATTTAATATTATGTAAGTAAAATAGAATGACAAAGATGATCACGATGAATAAAAGAAGAGAATATTATTTCAGTATTAGCAAGAGTGAGAATGAGAAATTAAGAATGTTTCAGTGAGAAGGTAAGGTGCGGCTGAGGATTGGTGATTGAATATTTTTTTTTGTTAAGGATTAAATAGGGTTTGTAACTAATAGAAGGATCGGTAAATTTGTCCCAAAATGCATGGTTATTAGGCCATCGTAAATGATGTATTTTACTTAATTACGTTATACTACCTCTGTTCTGGTCAATTGTTATCATTTCTTTTTGCCACAAAGACCAACGAAAGGAATAATGACCAATTAATAAATGACAAGTGAAGCAAGTTGAGTGTAGATGATCAAATTGCTCATCAAATTCATTTCTAAATAGAAAAGACAAATGACCGGTTCAATTTAATTCAATGTTAATTCTCTAATTAAATTTCAATTCATAATTTTTTTATTTAATTGTTGATAAAATTAAAATTATATTTACTTATATTCAAACAAGATTAGTATATAATAGTTTAAATTTGACCCGTGCATTTTTTGCACGGGAATAAAACTAGTGTGGGTAAGTAAAGAAATAGATAAGAGTACATCGTCAATTTTTGACAAAATTGACCTGAAACGTTTTAGTGGTGCAATTTTAAAAGAAAAGTAATATTATGGATGTAATTTACAAAAAAAAGTGTATAAGACTGTAATATTCAAAACGTGGTTTTCAAAAGGCTATAATTCAACAATTTTCTCTTTTTGTAACTGTATTTGATACTTTAAATTTAAATAATTGAAATTAAAATTTGACTTTGACTATAACTTAATCTTATTCCCACTCAAACGAGCTAATTGATAGGTATTCGACACATTTAGGCGTGTCCGCGTCTTTCCGACAGGGTATCATACCCGTAACGACTCGTTAGGAGATTGTAAATCTGTGATCGTTTGACCAATCTGCTTCTACTAATAATAATCTACCGATTACCAAACATTGCCTAAAATTAAATTTACAATCTCTAAAGTACAATTACAAATTACCTCAGCTTATACAAACTAATTATCGTCCATAATTTTTTTCCAGCGATGTAATGAAGGAATATCAAAGACAAATGAAGGTGTTATCGGAAAAATTATTAAGCCTAATACTCAAAGCACTCGAAATACCCGAGTCTGAAATGACCTGGGCCGATCCAGACAATAAAGATATATCCGCGGCTTTACAACTGAACTCGTATCCAACATGTCCAAACCCGAGTCATACAATGGGCTTAGCCGAACACACAGACACCTTCCTATTCACCATTCTCCACCAAAGTGGCGATTCAAGTGGGCTACAAGTACTAAAAGAAGGGTTGGGTTGGGTTCCGATCAACCCAGTTCCGGGTGCCTTGATTGTAAATTCAGGTGACATACTAGAGATAATTTCAAATGGAAGGTTTCCTAGCATGATTCATAGGGCAGTGCCAAATAATGAGAAGCACAGGATTTCAGTTGCTTACTTTTATGGGCCTCCAGTGGGCTTTGGGCTTTCTCCTTATGTGGGCTACAACGGCTGCGAAGGCCCATCTTACAAGTCTATGACAGTCCAAGAATATGTGCGTATCAAGTCCAAGCTTCTTGAATCTGCACTCTCCTCTATAAAGATTGGTTGATTTGCTAGACAAATGCTGGGATATTTTACGTGGTAATTTCGTATTTTTTATTTATTTTTTCACATTGCTAATCTCGTTTCTAACAAAAATGTTTTTAAATGGCCATAAATCACGAGCAAAGGTTTCGAAAACAGCGGTTTTTTTAGTAAATTGACCGGCGTTACGAGATCTTTGATCTGGAGAAAAAAAATTGAGTTTCTGAACTCGTGGCAAGAATTGCGGTCAGTTAAACTTTAAATTTAAACTTTGACTAACCGTACCTCTTTGTAACGAGTTACGAATGCGACATTTTTTTCCAAATTGACCGCGCTTATGAGTTATGGCCAATCAAAGACGTTTTTGGTGAAAATGAGGTTATCAGGTAAAAAATAACAAAAATACGAGATTATCATGTAGAATATCCCATATGTTATCGGCTCAAACTTTGCTAATCAATAAAAGCTTGCAAAAGGTTGTATCGAGAAAGCTCGTGCACAGTACGAGTATGTTTTCAAAATTTGGGATATTGCATTTTGAAACAATTTGGTTTACATAATTTCCAAAACACAAAAAAGTATTAGTGAATTTGGGAAGGAAATCGCGGATATAACACAAAAAAGTATTAGTGAATTTGGGAAGGAAATAGCGGATATAGTTATTTTGCTAGTATTTAATTACAATTTTGGGTACTATTATTTGTTCATTTACCAATTCAGATATTTCGATAGACTCACCTAGAACTGGCAAAACTTGACCCAATCCGTCTGAAAACCGACCTGATAAAACCCAAAAGTTGGGTGAACCAAAACTGAAGAAAGCCGACCCAAACTAGGTTATTAATTGTTTAACTAGTTTTATGACCCGCGAAAATCGCGTGTTTGCTAATAGTTTTACTCATATATAATTGATAAAGTAAACTGCAAATTAAGACGTCGAACATTTTCACAATTTTAAGTTGTGGTCGATATTAGTTAGTTACAATGGCAATCGTTATCACCATCAACTAACTTAAAAATCACGTCTTTAAAATCATCAAGTCTATTTCAAAACTATTTTTCAAAAATATCCACCATTTTTCACCGAAATGCCAAAATTTTAATGGAGCATTGAAGTCTGAACCTAAAATTAAACTCATATACGATATGCGTAGTAAACAAATACTTCTTTATCGTCAAGATAAATAGTTATACCGAATATCATTGCGCGAAAAGGAACTTTAATATGTTGAATCAACAATAAGTAAATATAATAGCTCCAATTTTTTTTTTCTTATAATCAAATTGATACTTTTTAATATAATATTCAATTTGATTGCTCATTGATATAAAGTAACGCGAAATCTTTATAAAATGGGAACAAAAATTAACTAAAATATTAATTGATATAAACACCAAAAATTGTATTATCTTCTTATCCTCATATATAGAGTTGAAATGTCATTTTTAGTTATAAATCACCGGTTATGAATTTGTAGAAGTTATATTAATTTTGATTTTTTTTTTAAATTTATCAAATATTTAATATAGACATTTAATTTTAGAATAATAATAATGTCTTTTTATTTTCTTTAATTTGTATGTTACAAAATATATAATGTCATTTTTGTAAGGAATTCTAGTAAATATTTATTTATGTAGAAGGTTATTTTTAATAGTTTTATATAACTATTAGCTGACATCATGATAGTCTAGAAACGCAAAATGCTTATCAATTAAGCATTCGACATGTCTTTTAGTATTATAGATGTGTAGATTTGTTATATAGAGCTGCATTGTTGTAATATTATTCTATTTTATCTTTCCTTTTAATAATATTTTATAGATTTGATGATGACATTAAAGTAATAATATAATATAAATTTGTTGGTCTCATCGAAAGCAATCATTTAATTGACTAATGTGAAAATTATTATTGTTAGGCTTATATAGTGGTTGAATAATGTAACTATTAAGTTATAGCTGTTTTTTGAATTGAAGTTTATATAAATTTGCAATAAATGTGAATTTTAAGTTGTATAGTTTTTGAAAAGTTAAGTTTCACAATTTAGTAGGAAACAATATATAACATTTTCAATAAACATTTCTTCAATATGAAAATAAATTTAAATAATTAGTATGAATAAACTTAAACATTAACACGTTTTATAACAAAAACTCTAATTAAAATTTCAATTTTAATTATAAATTATAAAACTCGGATTTGAAACTGTAGAGGTTAGAATACTTTTGGAATTTTTAAACTTATATATTTATCAATTACAGTTAGATAATTTATTGATTAATTAACATGTATAATTGAAGGTATAGACATAGATTAATTGAACGATGATAATGCTTACATTTCTATTGACTAATTAACATATATAAATACAAAATACGGTGAGATAATCTAAGCTATAAACATATAATATTGGAACTAATTTACAATGAAATAGAAAAGTAAACAATAACATGATGTATTTTATCACTAATAACTATCATAATATGAGGTATCTGAGTGTCAGCGTACAATAAAACCAAGTTCTCTTTGTAAGTACTAGCCATCATTTTACAAAATGAAATCACAATCTTCTTGATAGCATCCTATTGTTCAACTGAAAACACTATAGTTTTACATACACAAATTAATGTCCATTAAGAGCTCAATTACTAAGTTTGATTTAGAAATTAATTTGTTATAAATATTGAGAAACTACGGTGAAAATCAAAATAGCAAAAATTATAAACTTTTGGAGATTAGCAGGAGGCTTACCATATTCATCAATGAAGATCCAAAACTAAAATATTGGTTGTGAAAATATGGATCTTTATACTAGGAGATAGGAAAGACTATTCTAATGGTATAAACTCTTCATCTCCTTTATTCAAGACTTACTCGTAAATATAATGAGATTAATTGGACATTTAGTGGAGAATGTTATGAGTTATATAAGAAAAATGGTTGATGTTTTAAATTTCGGATTCTTGGTTATCTTTGATTTAAGTTAGCAAATAAACTTTGTTATAAAAACTCTCTCTTAATTATAATTCATACCACATTTGCCTTGATTTCGCGCTGCCACGTGTCACAATGTTATGCTCAATCTAGCCTTTTTATTTTATTATATAGAATAGTGTCGGAGAGAGTGGAAAAATGGGTATTTTATGAGAGGAAAAGATATCCGTCGCAAGCTTGTGACGGACTGGGTAGCACGGACACTTCTCCTAATGAGCCGTACC
Organism: Silene conica; assembly: GCA_029255685.2. Lineage (NCBI taxonomy): Eukaryota > Viridiplantae > Streptophyta > Magnoliopsida > Caryophyllales > Caryophyllaceae > Silene > Silene conica. The sequence goes on from CM055313.2 coordinate 85,223,413, forward strand.
GTGTCCGACACCGACACTTCACGGACACACGCCGAAACGTGTCCAACACCTAATCAGCCGTGTCTAACTTTCCACATTTATTTGGGCACGTGTCCGACGCGTGTCCATGATATTTGAGCCGTGTCTGTCGCGTGTCCACTATATTTGGTTATCATTTGCGGTGAATGATGATGTTCTTGAGATGAGAAATGCGCTATCAAAAGAGATCAATTAGAATATTGATTCGGATGAGGATTGAAAATAAATTTATTATCAAGGGCAAGTTTTACATTCACTTATTTAAAATAATATCAAATACTTTTACAAAAATAAAATCAAAAATTTATAACTAAAAATGTATATTTTATTAAATTTAAATAACGTGTCCCGTGTCCTAAATTTCATGGCATGCCGTGTCCCGTGTCCGTGTCGTGTCCGTGTCCGTGTCCGTGTCCGTTTTGGTGCTACCTAGGTGACGGATACCGCCGTCACAAATAAGAATTTGTGCCAACATAATATTCCTCAGCAATTTATCACCACTCACTGCTTTTGCATTATCAACCGGATACAATCCATCGTTTCCGGGTTTCGGCTATTACAAAACATTATTCATTAACGAAATTATAAATATTAAAACAGATATATTCGTCAAAAACATCTCAAAGTTGGAAATAATTGGAGTACCCCAACAAAGTCGAGTTGTATCTCGGGCTTTTGGAGTTCGGAAGCTGGCGTTTCGGATGAGACCGATGCGAAGCATACAGAGGGAGATTTTGTCTTGAAGGGAAATAAAACGGGTTGGATATAAGTATAAGTAGTTTGAGAATTAGTAGTAATGGAGGTTGATTGAGGCTGGAAAATGGTGGATGGTGAAATGTGTAGAATAGGTGCGTTCATGTCTTCTGTTTGTAAGGCCTACCTTTGTGCAACGAGTATCTTGCTTTGAGTTTGGTTATTTGTATGGCTTGTGGTCATCCGTCATTGTATTGTATGTGTGTAGATTGTGTACCACACTTACCACAACATACCTTCTACTTATTTCTAGGTGTGTGTCGTGTACTCGTGTAGCGGCCTAGACTCGGAAAAGTTGACCTGAATTGAATTAAACCCGACCCGAACTTTAATTGACTTAATGTTGACCCGATCCGAGATAGACATGGCAAAATTAACCTAGTGTGATTGACCCGGCTCGAAAAGTTTGGCCCGAGACTCGAAATCGATCCGAATTGTCGCACCCGAATGACAGACAAAGCCCGAATTGAGCCGACCCGAAAATGACCCGAGCATTCATGGACCTGTACCAGGCCCGACTCGAGACCACTTAACTCGAAAATGACCCGCAAAACAAACTTTAATTGACCTTGCAAGACTTGTGACCCGAAAATTACCCGACTCGATTGACCTGAAACATACCCGTAACTCGACCCGGCCCCCCAGAGCTAACCTGAAAATTTTGAGAAGCGTGAAATCACCCGACCCGGCCTGAACCAGACTTTTTGACCCGACTTGCCAAGTCTAACCTGAGATGACCCAAGCTAAAAAGACCTATAACCCATAACTAATCTGATCCAAAATAACTTGAAGTGACTCAAAACGACAAAATTCTAAGTTATATTAAATTATTAATGTTATATACAATAAAATAAAGTTCCATTAGTTATGTCCAAAATCTCTTTACTATAAAAGAAGTAGAAAATAAAGGCTTTTTATTGGTTGTTGATTTTAAAGTTGAAAAAATAACCTTTTTTTGGTAGGTCCCCCCATGTTCCATCACTCAATTTTTTTTTTTTTTTTGTAATTTTTTGTAATTACTTAAACTAGTTTTAATCCCGCGCAATTTGCACGGGATTGCAGTTTCAAGTACTATTATTTATGAATAAGTTTTAAATTAATGATTAGCCGTATTTAAGATTTTCAATTTGTAATATAATTCATATGACCGACATACTAAAAATATTGTAATATTAACAACATAGTTTATATTCTAAGTATATCAAAACTCAATGATACATATAAATTTAAAATATCATAACGGAATTATAATATAATGATAAGTAAATGTTAATACAAAAATCTCAGAATTTTCTTCATTATATATGCATTTTTTCATCATCACAAGTAAAGATGATAATGGGTAGGATCTGGACAAGTTCCTATAGGATCCAGATCCAGATGCGTTTTAAAATTGTATATCCAGATCCTACCCTTATCCTTAGGGTCCGAAATTTGTAGATCCATATCCGCATCCTAAGGTTCTGGGTAGGATCTGGATATACAATTTTAAAATGAAATCGCACCAAGTCACGATCATACACTATTTCACTTTTACTTGTCAATTAGAGACGATGTTTTAGTCGAATTACCCTTTATAAGTTTCACTGGTTTAAAAATCATAGTTTAAAAGAAACAAAAAGAGTGTCCAAAGTATTAAAGTCTTATAGCAACTTACAAAAAATAAGGTTTACTAACTACAAAATAATTATAATTCAAACAATTCATAATAAAACAAATTGTTCAAACAAAATAAACACCAATACATCATTCCTTATTTCCATGATCTACCTTTGATGGGTCGAATCTATCCAAAATTTATCCTTATAGAAATTAAAAGAGGGTCCAAGGGTAGGATCTGGATCTTAGTGGTGAGATCCAGATCCAGATTCGACCCTCGTACTCGTATAAGGATATGGGTCTGATCCGAATCCGGATCCTAAGGATATAAAATAATGGGATCCATATCCTACCCTCTGGTATAGGGTCTGGTGGATCTGGGTAGGATCCGGGATCCATTGCCATCTCTAGTCACAAGTCATTCATAAATCAGAGTTGTTAAGATGTTGAATTCCTTAGAGATGATTGGAAAGTCGGTGGTTTCAACTCATCTCATTCAAAATAAGGAAATAGGCTGATCTTACTCTAGAGGATCAATATAGTTTTTTAGCTTATCAGAAAAAAAGATATATATGATTGTCCACAAAACCCATCAGTACTCGTATTTGTGTGAATGTTAAGTATATCTATTACGGTACTTTTCTTTTGCAATTTCAATATTCCATTTTTTATCGTGCCATTATTATTTAACTTTACTCAATTTTTTTCGATTGCAAAAAACCGCGGGTCTTAATTATTATATTGTTTATTGTAATTATTTATTAAATATAAATTGTTATCTATTAGTTTTAGAAGGACACTATTCGAAATTATTATATTTTATTTTTTGAGTATATAATATTAAAGTTAATATAATACAAATGACCCAAAGCTGTATTATTTTATATATTATTATATAATATTTAATTTCATATTGTTTTTTGCAGAAAAGCAAAGGATCTTTATTCATAAAAATAGGAATGAAAGTACAAGACCCTAAACCCACTACAAAGGAGACCGGTGTGGCCCCCCTATAAAAAAACCTTAAAAAAGGAAAAAAAAGACCAGAAAAACATCCCAGATAAATCTGAGATGTTAAAAAACTGGTTCAGTACCATGTGAAGACCTACCAGAGTAGTAGGAATCCAACATGTACCAGCAGACTAACAAAGTTTACATCAGAACAAATTCCCATAGGAATTGTGATACATCTTTTGATTGACAATCAATTTGACATGGGACAAAAGAGAGTGCACTGCACAACTAGCATCCTTAAAAATTCTTCGATTTCTTTATTGCCAAAGAGTGTAGATCACAGCCATCAAGATGCACCTACGACGCTTCTTCACCCAACTAAGGCCACGGTTGTGAGACCTATACCAGACCAAGACTTCATGGAGATCATCAGTAGGAATGTAGAGAGAATAACTTTGCTGAACTGCTGCCCAAAAACCAGCAGAAAAGGAGCAGTGAAAAAAAAGATGTGAGTGATTCTCAACATCATGATTGCATAGAACACACCGGTTGATCCAAAGAAAACCTCTTCTAATAAAATTGTCAACCGTGGGCAATTTATGCTGTATGGGCATGGAACCAATGAGGCTATGTTTTGGTAAAACATCAGCATCGTGGACAGTCTTGAACCAGTGAACAGTAGGAGAAGGAGATCTCAGAATCTCATAAAATGTGGCAGGGACAAAGGAAGGGGCAGAAAGGGTTTGAAGAATCTCAGAAGACCCTCGCAAACTGATCAATTCATCCCTCACCTTAAGGAGATTATTCCAATACCAGGAGGTGGCAGTGTTCCTCTGGACAGTCCAGATTGAGGCCTATTTCATGATGTAGGCAACAACCCAGTTTGCCCAAATGAAAACACTACCATTATGCAACTTCCAAAGCCAACGAGCAAGCAAAGCTTTATTCCAGCTTAAAACCTCCTTAATATCAAGGCCCCCTTCTCTTCTAGGCTTGCAAATGGCAGGCCAACTATGGAAGGAGAACTTTCTACCTGCATTATCAACACCCCAAAGGAAATTCTTGCACAGCCTATTAATTTGCTTAACAATATTTATAGGCAAAATAATACTGGCCCCCCAAAAATTAGTGATACCAAAAAGAATAGAATTAATTAATTGAACCCTTCCCGCATAAGTAAGTTGAGAAGAGGCCCAACAATCAATCTTCCCTTTAATTTTACTGATGAGAGGATCAAACATGTGAGTAGTCAGCCTAGATCCAAAGAGAGGCAAGCCAAGGTAGGTGAAAGGCATAGCACCAGCAGTAAAACCAGTGGTAGTCAAAATCAGGTCCCTAACAGCAGCCTGGACCCCTCCAAAATAAATACAGGACTTCATAGGATTGGCAGTAAGACCAGAGAACTGAGCAAAAGTAGTAAGACAATCTGCAACTGCACAAACAGAAGGAAGGTCTCCCCTCACAAACACCAAGAGATCGTCAGCAAAAACCAAATGGGTAAGCTTGAGCTTAGCACACTTAGGATGAAAAGAGAACCCCTTATGAGAAGGAAGTTGTCTTAGAAGACGAGATAAAACCTCCATGCAAAGAACAAACAAGTAAGGGGAGAGGGGATCCCCTTGTCTCAAGCCCCTTTGACCTTTAAAATAACCTTCCACAGAGCCATTAACATTCAAAGAGTACCAAGGGGAAGAAACACAAGCCATAACCCATTTTACAAACAAAGGGGGCAAGCCATAAAGAGTGAGGCAAGAGTGAAGAAAGGACCAATTGACAGAGTCAAAAGCTTTCCGAATATCAACCTTAATAATGCAACGGGGAGTAAGGTGAGCCCTATCATACTTATGAGCAAGTTCATGAGCCAAAAGAGAGTTGTCAAAGATATCCCTCCCTTTTATGAAAGCAGCATGTTCAAGGCCAACAACCTCCCCCATAAAGCTTTTAAGTCTATTTGCAAGAAGCTTAGTAATAGTCTTATAAAAGACAGTGCAACAAGATATCGGTCTAAAATCAGTGACACTGAGAGGGGTCAAGGACTTAGGAATCAAGGTAATAAGGGTATAAACTTTTAATTTCATATTATATAAACTGTATTTGTGTATCCATTATTTAATGTTTACGAAAGTATATCACAAATGTTACGTAATATTTCTAAAATTATAGTCAGGCATGCAATATCGAATATCAGGCAGTTATCTCGTAGAAATTCATCAAAGAAATTGCGGGTCCCACCTGATAGATTTAAAAAAAAAAAAACTTGTGTTGATGACGTGGCTCAACCAGGGCTTCCTAAATGTTTCTGTAATTATATAGACTAGATTATGATTCCAAATTTAATAACACAAACTATACAACATCATACATTATACATTGTTATTACTAATACAATACAATATAAACTTTCAAAATTACAAATTAAATAATTACAAATACCAATTGACTATAATAAAAAAAATTCACTGAAAAAGTTAAAACGTTTTCTATGATATTATATTTAATATAAAAAAATTACAACCTGGATATTACAAAATATTACGAGTACATTAATTGATCGAACGAGTTATTTCAGGTTTGAGTTATTTTTGAGTCAATTATTATCAAGTTATTTTATTTTATTCAAATCATCTTTTAAAAAATCTCAAATGCCGAAATCGTTTTAAACATATTTTTCCCAAATAAAAAAATTACTCAACAACAACAATAATTACTGGAAAATTCGTAATTAATAATATTTTTATAGAAAAGTAACATAATCACCAATATTTTTTTGCACGGATTTAAAAGTCACCCGTGCATTATTTGCACGAGATTAAAACTAGTAAAGAGTTAAATCTGTAAAATAATATTTCTTTATCAAAAATAGTAGAGTACTTGCAAAAGTGTTTTAACCGTTAACCCAATAGCGATCCAATCAAACATTGACCGGTGGTATCCCGTATTCATAAGTGACCCGATTCAAAGTAACTTGATAACAGGTAATCTAAAATTGACCCAAAATTCAAAACAATCAAACTCGACCCGATCTAAAATGTACGACATACCCGAAATGACCGGCTCATACTCAACCCAATTGATCAATTTACTACCTCTAGTCCTCTACATGTAGCTAATGTGTAGTAAAGCGCATGTACCACAAAGAACATTAAATTATAAGATTAGAAACAACATTTATCTTATCACCAAATACAACAAATTGAACCTCGCCTAATTAGTTTTTGTAGATGATTTGATGATCTTTAGAAGAGGGAATGTCTCCTCTGTTAGACCATTGAAGAATGCTCTTATTAATTTTGCAGGGTTACGTTTCTGATTTAAATGCTAATGCGGAAAAAAAATCAACATTAATTGAGAAATCCACATTACCATGTCGGATAGTTTGTGTTAAAGATAGCATATGGGCCTGGACCGCATCCAAAGAGGTTCCATCCCAAAACCAATTAACAATCGGTGGAGTACCCTAGCCCTTAGAGTTGTAAGTTTATAACTAGATCATCATTCTCTATTTACTTATTTAGTACTGTAGCTTTAATAAAAAAAGGTTTACTCTTTAGTTTGTGTTGGATGGAAATCGATTGGCTTGGATAGGGTTTTGCGAGATCCAAACCCAATCCACTTATTTAATGGATCACCGATTGATATCCAAACCCGATCCATATTCAAAAAGTCAATGATCCATATCCAATCCACCATTTTTTATCATCCATATCCATACCCGATCCATTATCCAATTCAAACCCCTATCCATAACTCGATCCATATCCACTTCAAACCCGATCCATACCCATTTCAAAATCCAGTTCATACCAATTTCAAAGCACACACATTATACTTATAACTCCTCCAGTTCAATTGAACTCCTATAAGTTCATTCGATTTAGAAAACTTTAGTTCAATTCATACTTATTTTCCTACAACTTCAGCTTTTATAGATCCAGTTCAACTCCACTAAGTTTAGTTCAGTTTCCATAAGTTCAGTTCAACTCAACTCTCTAAGTCCATTTCATGAAATATAAGTTTATTTCAGCAAATTTAAAGTCAAAAGAACAAGGTTTTATATATTTATTGTCTTAAAAGATAATTTGAGCATTTAGTACTGGTAGTATGATTAGTGACTTAGTGTTATGAATAGTTTATAAGCTTTATTATTGTAAAATTTATGAGCTTTAATGTAAATTTATGAGGTTCTTCACATTAATCTATCATGTTAGAGATCTTTCATTCATTATGCTATTGTGAGATTGACGAACTTGAGAATTTGTATTTTTTTAATGATCGGGTTAAATTATTAATAAAATAACATATTTCACCTAACAAGTATTGGTATAATTGATGAACTACAGAATTTTCTCTAATAGTTTAAATGACATAGTTCACCCAACAAATATTGGTAAAATAGAACCACTCGAAAAATCTAATAGTTAAAATACAGATATGTAGTATGGATATACCTTGGGAGTTGGCATGAACACAATCTCTAGTCAAATTAACTTAAAATATTTCAAAGTAAAAAAATAAGGAGAACTAAATTTACACTTTTAATAATAATAATAATAATTAATAATAATATTTTAGACAAAAAAATTAAGATTAATTAAGATTAGTTTTTTAATTGTGAAAAAAATTCAGTTCGATTTTGCATTTTAAATAGGTTTAAATCTAGGAAAAAATGGATATGGATCGAATTTGGATCGGGTTAAAGGTGGATATGAATCGGTTTCGGGTCGGTGATGGATCTTAAGTGGATCGGTGGATCGGGACGGTTATGGTTATGAAATGGATCGGCATGGATTCGGTTCGGGTATTTTTTGGGTGGATTTGGATTCGGTGTCTAATTAATGGGTATGGATATGGGTTTTCAAACCATGGATTTGGATCAGTAAATTTTCATCGGTTTCGGTTCGGTATTGAACAAATTGCCATCCCTAAGCTTAAGTCACAAAGAATAGGGTCTTAGCTAGTTGTGGTGATGCACAATTGAGAAACATTAAATAGATTATAGATCTGATTTACTACCATCAATTGAATAGTTTTTTTAGTACAATAATAAAAAAAAAAATGAATTTTGTTTTAAAAGTTATGAGTTTACTACAACCGTACACACTTTTTGAGTTTATTCACTCCAACATTAAATTAAAAAAATTATAATATAACTCAAAAATATTACATATAAACTTAGTTAAGTTTGAGTTTTGCACGGGAAAAAAAATTAAAATCGAACTCATAAACTTTAGTAAGTTTAGAGAAAATACACAAATGCTCAAAAAACTAAGAAAGTTTGATATAACAAGTTCATAAACATATCTGAAGTAGTATATCCGATATACGTTCCTTTTATCGAGACACATTTGGTTAACAATCATCAAGATTTTGGTGATTCACAAAAAAATCAACTCTTAATTATGTCCCAAATTTGTACAATTTTATGTCTAATTTGTTCAAAAATTCATTGGTTAAAATGAGATTATACATAATTTAAAACAATATACTTCGTATATAACAAATCTATTACTCCCATTTAAAACAATTTAATACTTTGGAAATCATTTTGATTGTTAATTTTCCAATTAAAAATCATGGAAGTTCTTGCAGAAACTTACTCAAAAATCCCAATTGAAGATAAAAATCCTATTATTCCCATTGATTTTAGTTCGATCAAAGATGTTCCTGAAACTCATGTATGGGATGAAAAAAGTAGCATTGATAATAAAGTCGACTCGATTCCTGTAATCGATCTTAATGATCCTAATGTAATAGATAAAATTTACCATGCATGTAAAACCTGGGGATTTCTTCAAATAACCAACCATGGAATTTCAAACGAAATATTGGAGAAACTTGAAACCCAAGTTAAGAGACTTTTCGATCTTCCCCGCGAAGAAAAGGTTAAGGTTTTACGGGTGGGCGAATCGGCTGTTGGCTATGGCAGCCCTCGGCTTGGTGCCTTCTTCTCCAAGCTAATGTGGGCTGAAGCTTTTACGATGATTGGAAATTCTGAGCATGAGCATGCAAATGTATTATGGCCTAATGGTGACCAAGGGTTTTGGTGAGTTTTATTCATTTAATTTTTTTTATTATCATTATTCATTATATATATATAAAAGCAAAATGTAAAACTGTTGATGTGGCGCAACCAGCTTTCAGAATTACGCTAATGGAGCTCTTTCATTCAACCTCCTAATTTCAGTTTTTTTTGGCCAATAACGTGAATAATAACCGCCATGTCAGCTTCCATTAAATATCAACTTATTAATTAATATTCCAAGTATATAATTACTTAAATATCTCTTTTTTACCTTATTTATCTTTTATTCTTTCTCTTTCCTAAATCTTATTTTATCTCACTTAATTTTTTTCACCCCTTATATCCTTTTCTATTTTATTACTAAAACCTCCTTTTATTGGAAAGTTATAAGTTTACATTTTTTAATTATATTTTACGCTTTTCAAATTATACGTCAAACTTTTATTGTCAACATGTTCTTATATATCTTATATTATAGATATACTTTTTTATTTTTCTTTAAATAAATTATTTAAATATACACCACATATATTATTAGTGTATCTAACAACTTTGATTGATCATTTCACGTCAAAATTAAAATTGAACAATCCATGAATTTTCACGGGTGTTACGCTAGTTATTATAATTAAAGACGAATAAATGATTGATAAATTATAATTAATAGTTTACCTATACAGAAAATAAATTAAACTTTTCGATCAAATTTTGAAAGTATTATTATTAATAATTACAGGGTATACAATATTTACAAATGATGTTAAAATTGAAAATTATGTAATATTATAAAGATTAAAGAAAGATCGATCCCTAATTATATCGCTGTTTACTCATATAGTTTTTTGGGGAGGGGAACTTTAGATTTGATGAAGTTTTGAGAACGAATGATGATTTTTTTTTCGATGATAGCTCAGGCATTTCCACACCTCCACGAATGATGAATTTTGTTTGACCTAACATCTTCTGCTTATTCATTATAGTAATGGATATAAAACTCTAATATTGAGAGATAAAACCGGCCATAAATACGTACAAAACTCTGCAACTGAGAGAACAATTATAATACACATAAAAATATCGATAACCATCATTATTTTTGTTGTGATTATTCTTATGTGTTCGATGTTAGAATACGAAGTATATATTATACTGGTTGTCATAATGTTTATATACCAACACGAAATCATGTTATGTATTTCAATTTTGTAACATTTTAAAAACTAAAATGTAATTTGTTATTCTTTTAAAAAATTTATGGATATTCGAGAAAGTTATTATATATTTAAATATTATTCATTAAACAACCATTTATTGCATAATTGTTACCGATGGTATTGTGAAAAAATCTCAACTATTTGTCATAATTACAAATCCTACTATTATTAGGCCCATGAAATAGTGATATGGGAGGAAATTAGGGTCTTAACACATATTAGCTCATATATTTACTTAGATGTCAAAAGTCCAAGAGGTGCATTGCATATGATATCTTGTATGTACTACTTGTAAGTTGTCACCTTGTAACCTTGGTAGCACCAAAACGAACACGAGCATAGACACGTAACTAGATATTTCATTAAATTTAGGATACAAAATACGTTATTTAAATTTAATAAAATATACTCCCTTCATTTTTTTTCATTTGATACATTTGCTTTTTGCACACTATTCACATGTTAACCTTCAACTTCAATTTTCTCTCAATACATAAAAAAAAATATATTCATGTGGGGTCTTGTTTAATTCGTCTTTACGAACACATTGAAAATATAACTTTTATAATTTTTACAAATACGTAGCTAAAGATATTAAGCACGTAAAACGTGCGTTGACAAACGTGAAAAAGCAAATGTATTGAATGGAGTTGAATGGAGGGAGTACTTCCTACGAGGGTGTTGGCTCATGTTTCCCTTTTAATGCGAGTTTAGTGATAGTTTATCTTTCCATTTTTAGTAATTTTTTTGTCGTCCAAAATCAATTCAATGTGGGGTATGTTGTTTTGTGTGGTCTAAAATCATTTTCTTATTTTTTGTGCAAAAAGCGAAAGGAACCAACACTCCGAATCGAAGGGAGTATATTTTAGAGTTATAATTAACATACCATTTTATTTTTGTAAAATAAAATTCTTAATTACAGCCTCTTAAAAAACACCTTTTGAAAATTAAAGCCTTATCATTTTTTTTTGAAAATTATACCCATAATATTACTTATGTTCACAAATTACAGTCAAAATATTAACTCCGACAAAAAATTAATACTACTTTGAATTTTTGGGACTTAAGTTTATTTTTATACCAAAATACCCTTACCTTCATCTTGTATATTCTCCAATGTTCCCCTGTTGGGAAAAACTCGTATTTCCCTCTTTGTGTAACTACCGAAAAATAAATAAGTTATAAGACAAAGCCACAATAGTATTTTTTGGTTAAGCGGAAAAACCAATAAGGTAAACAACCGTAAGATGAGTAGTCTAATTCTTCCACTATAATATTTGTAGTAGGATTACAAGTCGACACCTTAATAAGGTGGATATCTCTCACTAATAAGAGTCACTTTCTTTCTCTCACATGAGGATAACTCTCACAGATAATAATACTAATTATTGTGGATTAATGATATATGTTTTGTGTTTTGTGATTGATGAAATGAGCTCTCCAATAATCTCCCGTATTTATAGGTAATCGTGGAGAGTAACTTACTACTTTCATAAAGACCTAAATGAATGTTTCTACACATTCATCAATCAGTGAAGGCGTTTCGAGCATTGATAGAATGAACGCATCAAGCTAATTCATTCAATGAATATGTTTCACTTGCATGGAAAGATCTCTAGTATTTACTTCATGTGTTACTTCCCTTAATTAAAGAGAGAATAACCCGACATCTCCAAATCAAATTTCACAACTATATTTCTCACTAATGCTTTATTTTTTCCAGCAATTTCACCTAATTTAATTCTCCCTTGTTCAATTTAATTGAATTCCAATTCTATTATTTTCATTGTATCTTAAAATTAAATAGTGTTCTTCATCATCAGTTTCCGCTAAATTGAAATTAGGGTTTTTCAATTTTTCCTCAAATTGAAAATAATTAGGGTTTTTCAATTTTCCCCAAATTAAAATCCTAAAGTTCGATTCAATCAATTGAAAACCAACAAATTGATTTCCATTGTATCCTAAAATTAATTAGTGTTCTTCATCATTAATTTTCCCCAAATTGAAAATAATTAGGGTTCTTCAATTTTCCCCAAATTAAAAATAATTAAGATTCTTAAATTTTTCCCAAATTAAAACTCGAGATTTCGGTTCATTCAATTGAAAAACAGAAAATTGTGGACATTATCAGATTTGCACATTACAAACAACAATAAATTAAACATAAATTTAAGAGAAAATAAAATGTACGATTGGGGTAAAATTTGGGGAAAATGTTAGAGGACGATGAAAGAGGGCTTGAGGTTAAATGAAAGAGATAAATGAAAAAATATGGGTAAGTAAAGAAATAGGTAAGGGTACATCGTCAATTTTTAAAATTGACCTGAAACGTTTTTGTGGTGCAATTTTAAAAGAAAGATAAAATTATGAATGTAATTTACAAAAAAAAGAACGTATATTCAAAAAGTGGTTTTTAAGAGAATATAATTAAAAATTCTCTTTTATAACTGTACTTGTTATTAAATTTAAATAATTGAAGGTAAAATTTGACTTAGACTATAACTTAATCTCATTCCCACTCAAACTAGTCTTCTAATCAATCTTTTTTACTCTTTCGACATCTCCTTCCTCATTCATAGGCATCCGACACATCTAGGCATGTCAGCGAGTTTCCGACAGGGTATCGGACCCGGAACGACTCGTTAGGAGATTGTAAATCTGTGATCGTTTGACCAATTCAATCTGCTTCTACTATAATAATCTACCGAGTACCAAACATGGCCTAAAATTAATTTTACGATCTCTAGATTATAATTACAAATTACCTCATCTTATACAAACTAATTATCGTCTATAATTTTTTTTCCAGCGACGTAATGAAGGAATATCAAAAACAAATGAAGGTGTTAGCGGAAAAATTAGTGAGCCTAATACTCAAAGCAATCGAAATTCCCGAGTCCGAAATGACTTGGGCCAATCCAGACAATAAAGATATATCCGCGGCTTTACGTCTGAACTCGTATCCAACATGTCCAAACCCGAGTCATACAATGGGCTTAGCCGAACACACAGACACCTTCCTATTCACCATTCTCCACCAAATTGGCGATGCAAGTGGGCTACAAGTACTAAAAGAAGGGCTGGGTTGGGTTCCGATCAACCCGATTCCGGGTGCCTTGGTTGTAAATTCAGGTGACGTACTAGAGATAATTTCAAATGGAAGGTTTCCTAGCGTGATTCATAGGGCAGTGCCAAATAATGAGAAGCATAGGATTTCAGTTGCTTACTTTTATGGGCCTCCAGTGGGCTTTGGGCTTTCTCCTTATGTGGGCTACAATGGTTGCGAAGGCCCATCTTACAAGTCTATGACGGTCCAAGAATATGTGCGTATCAAGGCCAAGCTTCTTGATGCACTCTCCTCTATAAAGATCGGTTGATTTGCTAGACAAATGCTGGGATATTTTACGTGGTAATTTCGCATTTTTTGTTTATTTTACTTTTTACGTGTTAATCTCGTTTCTTTAAAAAATGTTTTTAAATGGCCATAAATCACGAGCAAAGATATCGAAAGCGGCGCTTTTTTTATAAATTGACCGGCGTTACGAGATCTTTGATCTGGAGAAAAACATTGAGTGTCTGGACTCGTGGCAAGAATTGTTGCCAATTTAACTTAAATTTAAACTTTGACGGACCGTACTTTTTTCAAATTGACCATGTTTATGATATCTTTGATTTGAAAATTGAGTTATGGCCAGTAAAAGACGTTTTTGGTGAAAATGAGTTTATCACGTAGAAAAAAAAAATACGAGATTATCACGTAGAATATCCCATATGTTATCGACTCAAACTTTGCTAATCAATAAAAGCTTGCAAAAAGTTGTATCAAGAACTAGTTTTAAACTCGTGCACAATACGAGTATCTTTTCAAAATTTGGGATATTGTATTTTGAAACAATTTGGTTTTGTTTCCCTTTACATAATTTCCAAAACACAAAAACGAAAAAAGTATGCGTGAATTTGGGAAGAAAATTGCGGATATAGTTATTCTCCTAGTTTTTAAGTAAGATTTTGGGTACTATATAAATTACTTATATCAGGTATTTGTTCAGTTACCAATTCAGATATTTCGATCGACTTACCTAGAACTCGCAAAACTTAACCCGACCCAAAAACCTTGACCAATCCGCCCGAAAATTGACCCGATACAACCCAAAAGTTGGGTGAACCAAAACCGAAGAAACCCGACCTGAACTAGGTTATTAGTCGTTTAAATAGACATTCCTCTTAATTATTTTTACTTAAAACTACAATTAATACCCCTACCCATTATTTAAACATAAAATTATCATCTAAAATTATATATATAAGATGAAATATATTTTAATAACCTAACTAGCTGACCTTACACTGACGCGCTAATGATCCGACCCGAATTGCCACTTGTTGATAACCCAACCCGAGACTACCCGACATGAACCAAACCAATCCGAACACGTCACCACCCGATACAACCCAAATTAAGTATGGACCGGCCCGATTTGACCTCACCCGTAACCGACCCGAATGACCCAATTGCCACCTTTACCGCTACCGCTACCGCTATCTCCGTCTTTCATTGGTATACCGCTATCTCCGTCTTTCATTGGTATTAACAGACCCCAATGCATGCAACTCCTTCAGGAGTATTCTCACACAGAGAGCAGCAATTCTAAAAGTTATCATTTTATAAGAGATGATCCAGAGCAAGTCCATCTGAATTAGCTGATGCATCTTAGCATTCATGAACGAGAAAACAGGATGCACCTCATTCGGGTTAGTTTGAGTTCGAGTCTAATGACATGGAACTACAACAGGTTCGGAAAGTAAACCTTGCGAGTATGCTAAAGTTAAAGCCAATATGAAAGAGGCTACTTCCAGAGCTTGACGATCTTGTCATGACTAGCCGAGGCCACCAGCCCAGTTGCGCTAGACACGGCCAAAGCAGCAATTAGACCATCGTGTGCTGATAGAGTCATTGTCTTGTTTTCCGTCATGTTCCAAAGCTCCATTGACTGTCAGTTCAACAGAAATATCAATTACATTTTCAGGGTCCTTGCCTCTGTTGGAACGGAATTTAAGTAAAATCTATCGGGTATTTCACTACGCAATTTTCAATATAGGTTATCGGGAAACATCCGTGTTTTTTTACGTAAAGGAGTAAAGGTGCTGCATGCAGCATGCAGCATGCAACCCCATTCCCGACCACAGTAACTCAAGTATAAATAAGGCGAAGGTAGAAACAGTAACTTGCCTGGTAACAGCCAATGACCAATAAAGAAGTGTAAGAGGGATGGAAAGCACACGAGTAGAATTTGTTTCCGTTGCAGCTAAGCTCGTGCACACATTCACCTCCGTTCCCTAAACCGAGACTCCACACTCTGACCGAGTCCTCGCTAACCGAAGCCAAAAACTCACCGCAAGGATCCCAACATACCGAATGAATCTGCTTTGTGTGCCCCTGTTGAAAATAAAAAAGATAAATGTTGTGGTTCAGACTTCAGAGGTTAGAACTCAAGTATTCATGTAGCTTAATAAAGGGAAGAAAAAAATAATGGAGGATCCGCAACACGCAGCAGCATCAGAAGTTTAAGAACTAGAGGTCTGAAAAAGACAGAAGGTATACAATGCTGTTTATTTTATTTTTTATTTTTTTTTTTGGTGACGAGGGAACCGCAGCCGCTACCTTCGGTTTCGGTGCGCACTGGGTAAACCCGCGGGTATATGTGATAGCCTGCAAACCACATACACCAGATAACCCACCCGAGGGTGACAGGCTCGAGAATGCTCCACAAGATTTTGCTCTTGGGGAGGCTTGAACCAGGGTCTCCTGAGAATTTCACCCAAATTTTAACCACTAAACTCGACCCTTGCGGGCAATGATGTTTATTTTTAACTTCTTTAACTTCTAATGTGAAATTTTATTTAACTGTAACCGCAAGTTCCAAAATTGTCGGCTTTCCCAAACAGAAGCACGAAATTTTAATTTGACTGTAAAAGACACCGCCTTTCACACAGCTAGCTAGGATTTACTTCCAAGACTTTGTACCAAAAGCAAACGTAACAAGCGGACGGAATTGAGGGGGTATCATTGCTTTGGCTAGATGATGAAAAAAGACATGCAATGTGCTACGGACCTGTAATCTGTGAAGGCATGCTTGGGTTTCCACATCAAGTATAGATATGACATTCTCTGCAGCTGCAGCAAGAAACCTTCCGTGGCGTGGCTGGAATCTCATTTGCGTATTGCCACCCTACACAACAGCAATGAAGCCATAGTCCCAAAACGGATTTAGATAATTAGACTAGCCCAACACAAGGGTAGAGCACTATTCTCACCTTAAAGACCCTGGCACAACTTCCATTATTGACGCTCCAATAACGAATTTCACCATCACCGTCACAAGAACAGATGAGATCATCTTTATTGGGATGAAAATCTAATGACATCACAGTGGCAGAATGTCCCATAAAGTTACGGATCGAATAGCCAGGCTGCAAATTTCATAATTCCAAGTTTATAAACAAGAGAGGACAACAGAAAATTACATTCTCCAGCAGAAATGCATCAGAGAAATTATACATGCAAATATAAATTTCCTTAAGGTTTTGGTTGAGATGGTTCATCTATCATGGTATTAGGTATTAGAGCCAGTGTGACCGAAGGTCACGGGTTCGAATCCTGACAACCTCAAAACCCCTGAAAAACCACGTTTGAATTCTGGCAACCTCAAAACCACAGCACACGGTATGGGTGGGCCTGTGCAAACTACCCACTCTTCAATCCCAATGGGTATTTGAGTGAGGGAGCGTATTAGGAATATTAATAATAGTTGGGCCTCAACCATCACCTTAAGGTTTTGGTTGAGATGGTTCATCTATCATGCACGACGCTCGAATGTCAAGTTATGAGAACCAGAAAAAAAGGACATATCAATTGACAGCTGTTGTCGGACAATGACTAAAATACGAATTGTGAGACAAAATGATAGGAAGGGCTATCTAGTTTTCCAATGAAAAGACATGTTACTTACATTCTCTGTATCCCAGACTCTTACAGATTTATCAAACGAAGAAGTTGCCAAACGAGACATGCTAGGGCTGAAGCGGACATCAGTTATCAAGTTTGTATGTTCATCAAGAGTACTTTTGGGCTTTAATGAATCAGTATGCCATAACACAGCCTGCATAACCATTGTAAGAAAAATATATAACATTTAGGCAGGGAACATATTTGAAACTTTTGCACCCTCTTTTGTTCAAACATTTAAATACAACCTTTTTATCATGACCGCCTGTGGCGAGAAGCTTGCCGTCGGGTGAGAAGTGGCAACAGACTACTTTTCCAGAGCTTGCTCGAACAGAACTAACTTCTGTGAAAGTAAATCCTACAAAAGCGACAATTTCAGGTTTAGATTTTGTGTTGACAAATCATTAAAAGTATAGAACACCTACATTTGGATATCATATATTATGCAGTTGATGTACTTCGCCCTTAATGGTTTATGAATCCCTTTCCTAATGAGAGAAAAAGTGTACTTGTGCACCTGGGTTACCATTTTGCTCATATTACGACTTAGAATTGTTGGTTTTAACACACCTTTGCTTAGGTCCATTGTACGACCAACTGGATCTCTGGGGTCCACATCGTCATGCGATAAAAAAGACTCTACATTATCATCCAAGGATCCATCCTCAACAAAACGCTCCACATCAGCCTGAAACTCCAAGTTTTTGTCATCTTAGTGGTGGCATGTAAATGATGTAATGCTCATGAGAAGCTGTGCAAAACTGTAATGCTACGTCCTATCTAACTACATCCAAAATTAATTGTCCTCATTACACTTTGATAGTCAACTAGCCATGTTACTCAGACTCACCGACATGGTGTCGGGTGCAACACGGTACGTGCATACTACACCGCTTTGAAATTTAAGCAACGTGTGGATATAGTCAAACAAGTCTCTAGACCAATTAGTAGATACTTCACTTAGCCAATGTAGAGATGCAAATAAAATATTTGTCGCGTTTTATTAGTCAAAACAACAATTTCATAGTTTCAATTTTAAAAGATTGTACTCCCTCTATTTCACTAGATATGAATATATGATGCCCATGCCCCATATGATAATATTTTCTTAGGAGGAGAAAGTCAACAGGGACTATTGGGCTAATTGCGTGTGATAGAGGGAATAGTCGGTGAATGCGGACATTATTCGACCAAATTCAAATGGGGACTAAAAAACGGAGACGGAGAGAGAGTACATAATATTTTTGTAAAAAAATGTTTGCTCACCAGCTGATTTGAGGGTGACGCAAGGGCGCCCGTAGTATCAGTGCCAAACATAAGTGGTGGCTTTGAGGTACCACCACCATGAGAGAAAGAGGGCATTGACATGACATCTCCGGGTGTGTGAGTCGAGGGTGTTGATGGAGCAGAACTTGGAGAAGGGCCAGCTGTATTGGCTGTTCCTGAACTATTGGCAGGTCCAGAAGATGATATAGGCTGCTTTCTCTTCCTCCCATTCTGGTGCTTTGAAGCCTTCATGCAGTGAGGTAGCTTTAGGAATGTAAACATTTTACAAAAGACATCATAAATGCTTACTAAAATGGCCTTATAGGCCTTTTTCATCTTTAGCAAAACAATTCTGAAGACGTTATTTGATATCCTTATTTAAAACAAAATGCAAGTCCTACAATACTTTTAGAAGGAAAAACTCCTAAAATTAAGGGAAAGGCCAGTTTTGGCACTGCGATATTACGTCTTACAAGTGGCCCATGGTCCAACAAGGACAACATAAATGAAACGTTGGGAGTATTACATCTACATGTTATCAATAGAGAAACTTATACTAAAACGTCATATTGCAAGAACATATATGAGGGAAACAATGTACATGACTGCATATTAACCTTCCACACAATTGAAGTACCGATTCATTCAGGGAATTTTGACCAAGTAAGCTGGTCTCTTAGTCTCATTTTGATTCATATTCCGTGCAGAACTAAATTTCGATACTAATACTTCGGCACTATTGTTTTTTAAGGCCGTGAGCATTTTACAGTTCATGGGGCCCACCTTTTTTCACTAGTTATGTCTACTCTTACCAACAGCTTCCAAATCAAAACACGAAATAGCATAAAACCAAAATAGACGAAGGAAACCAAATAGACCTGATCATTTCCACGAAAAGAATTTGACATGTTTCCATCCATTGAGATGCTGTTAGTTCCACCAAGCTTATCTGGCTGAAGGAGACTGTGATTTGAAACTTGTGGAGCCTGACCGGGCATCGATATGCCATTCTGCTGAAGTTGCTGAATCTGATGCTGAGGATGCGGGACTTGTTGATGTTGTTGCTGCTGCTGAAGCTGAGCCATTTTCATCTGAAAATATAATCAACAGCTGAGAAGTTGCATTCAATTATTCTTATAAAAGCTACTTTATAAATGATTTTAAACAGTAAATCATAAAGTAGCGCACAAAAACAGCAAGTCATAATGTAGTTTGTCAGCTTAACTTCTAAATTTCTGATTGCCCCGAATACAAGTCTGGCTGAGTTATTATCAGGATATTATGGGATAACGATCAGTTTGGGATATCTAAATTCAGGGCATGAGTCAGTTTGGGTTTTGGGTTATATATGGGGATCATCTGTTCGGGTAAGTGACGCATCGGATCAAACTTGCTAGGTCGAATTGTTTGTAGTAATAGTACTTATGCGAAACATCGAAACGAGCTTGAGTGGAACAAAAAAAAATTGAAAAGTAAGGTTATTAACAAAACATCACACCTTCATCAACATATCAGCATCTCCACGAGGTAAAACATGACAACCACCTTGTAAGGGTGATCCAACATTTGAGACCATATCCCCAATAGAGTTCGGAATCCCTTCCTTCCCGAGACTCATACTCCGATTACTCATCAGCATTCTGAGTCGTCTGTTTTCTATATCATTTGCAGATGCAGAAGTCAAATTTTGCTGGGCAAGCAGCAATTGCTGCTGATGTTGTGGGGACAGCATCTGAATTTGATGAAACGGCTGAGAAGCCTGCATGAAAGATTTTTGTTGCTGAAGTAGTCCAGACCTAAGCTGCTCTAGTCCCTATCAACAACCAGCAGGACATAAGTAAATATTTACATATACTTCTATAGTCTATACTACCTCCATCTCAAAAAGTTTTGTCCCATTCATCTTCGGGGTCAATTAACGTCAAGTTGACCTACATTCTCCAAGTATAGTATATGTAATGATACAGTGTAAACATTGTGAGGTTTGATTTATCAAAATATTTTCATCATCTATTTTCCGAGGTGTCACTACTGAATATTGTGCGAATATATTGGTCAAAGTCAAGATCTTTTCACCACCAATGTCAAATGAGGACAATATAAATTGGAGATATGAGCGAATACCAAAGGTACCAGACCTAAAACTGAAAGTGTAATAACTACAGTAATACATACATTTACCATCGCAGTTCATACAACAAAACCGAGTATATGCCCAATTTAGGTAAGGTCTGCCTGTCTAGGAAATGGCCACAATATACAGTCTTAACCACTTAACTAGTTTGTACAGGGTAGAAAACACTTAAGGGTATTAGGAATATTAATATAGTTGGGCTTCAACCATCACCTTAAGGTTTTGGTTGAGATAGTTCATCTATCATGGTATATCATGGTATTAGAGCCGGTGTGACCGAAGGTCACGGGTTCGAATCCTGGCAACCTCAAAACCACGAAGTGGAAACCAGCACACGGTATGGGTGAGCCTGTGCAAACTAACACTCTTCAGGCCCAATGGGCATTTGAGTGAGGGAGCGTATTAGGAATATTAATATAAAGGGTATGACCCACTAACAAGAACTAGAATTACCAGAATTTTCAAAAGTTAATAGGTAAGAAAATCAGACAGTAAAATTATTTGAAAAGTAAAAGAGACTTACTGTGAGTGGCCATCCTTTCAAGGTTAAATTATTACTACCTTGATTTGAACCTGGTGCAAAAGCAAAAATGCAGCATGTCAGACTCCCAAGATCAATTAGAAACTTCTGCTCTAAATTATCGGCAGCCCTACGTATGCCAAAATAATACGGAGTTTTAGATTAACTTCAACATATTTAAAGAGATACCAGGAAGGCCAATCAATGATGCTTCAGGCCCAGCAGGTCGGGGGTTTAAAGCTGAATTCATCTCTGTCTTCAAATCCTGATCATAAAGAACAATGCCTGGCCTTGTAAATACAGTTACGACATATAACATCAGATTGAAACTGAGGAGGAAAATTAATGTAGAGACTTACAGATACAGACCCCGGAAGCTGCTGATTCCGAGGTTGCATTTGCGGAGACATTCCACCAGCTGAACCATGCAACACTTGGCTGAAAAAAGAGAAATACCTCGCTTGCTATCACATGACTACCACAGTTGCTCAAAGCTTAATTTTAATGTTACATTGGTAATAACATGAAAAATCATAGCTAGGTGGTGCCTGGTGGTAGCCACAACTAACAATGTGACATATGGCAATGAAATAGTCACAACAAATTAAATTCCTCCAACTCTACACTGGTCTTTCCTTCCAAAATCACCAATGACCCACTTAACTTCTTTCCCCAATTCCCCTTCGTTCATGTCATTTTGTTTCAGAGATAGGTTTTATGGGAAGATTTTCGGTATCGGCCTTTTCTCCGGTGGCTTCGCCACCATAGTCAATTGCCACCCTATAGAGAAAAGGTGAACTTTGTCGGGAAAGGATTTAGGAAAGAGATGTGATCTGGGTTGAAGACGAATATGCCGGACATGGGGTGAAAAAGATATACACAGGATATGGGATATGAAATGTCTTTTTTTTTTCTTGGTTCTATTTTTCTTTGTGAGTGTAAATTTCTCATTGCTTGATATCACCACTTCATTACGCTTACATGGTGTTACCAAAGCAGCACATATGTTTCTGCCTCGAAGAATTATGCTTATGGCCGAGTATGGCGCAACGGATATAGGCAGTCTAACCCTTGAGTCGGACAACACATACAAGTAACTGAATGACCCATCATGAAAATTACATCAAAATTTGAAGCAAATAACTATTATTCCCTCACTTCAACCTAAACATCCCGTCTCACCTTTTTCGTGAGAGGAATTTTGAATTTATACGGTAATTGGATTTAAAGGAGGAAACACTTCGTTATTAAGAAGCACAGACAATTAGTTAGGTATTTTACTTCATTCCGAAGCGAAGAATTATTAGTCTTTGGCTTAATCAGAGTCTAAACTCTAAATAAGAGAATAGAACACTGTAGTAGTAGCTATAAGGTAAACATATGCTTCAGGTAAAGAATAAAGGTCATTTACACCAAAAAGAACATACTATCCCTCAGAATTCTTGTAAAGCTCAAATTTCAGGCGTAATGAGCTGGGGATATAAGAGAAGCTACGTTCATAACAATGTCATGTTAATCTGTTCAGAATCGATGTAAATACTGTGTCTTGTTCCATTAATGAGGAATATTAGGTAAATAACTAGTCGTAACAAGTTGAGAAATTGTAAGAGAGGCTTGGTTTGGCGGGGTTTTACCAAGGGGTAAAC